>JAIUSX010000116.1:1439158-2878317 GCA_026573805.1 Hesperophylax magnus | reverse complement strand
ACTTTTTAACAATTTCTTTCGATGAAATGATCAACTTTTTATTAAG
Organism: Hesperophylax magnus; assembly: GCA_026573805.1. Classification (NCBI taxonomy): domain Eukaryota; kingdom Metazoa; phylum Arthropoda; class Insecta; order Trichoptera; family Limnephilidae; genus Hesperophylax; species Hesperophylax magnus. The sequence continues at coordinate 2,878,271 of JAIUSX010000116.1, read as the reverse complement.
ACTTGCGAAAGAATATTTTCTGAATGTTTATTTTGATTACTCAAGCTTTTGAGGGTAGGTAGATATTATTATTTTGTAACAATCCTTATAGTCCCTTGAAAAATTGGTAGATATAATTTAATGTCCTTCTTGCCTACGTGATCTTGGTGTACTTCATTTCAATTCCTAATATTTAATTCTACCTGACAGATGTTCTATATACGAATCCTGTGTACTGTGTACGTATTCAGAGAACAGCTCGTTAAATCAGTACAACTGAAAATAATCAGTCGAATTATTGCTTCCCCAGTTTAACAAACTATCACAGAAGCTTGATCCCCGAGCGGCAGCCATACAATGTACAAATATTGGCCAGGTGTCAATATTAAAACAATGGGGGCCGCTGTTAAAATAAACGAGATGGACATATTATGTAGGTACAATTTGCTGGTTGATTGAGTCAAAAATAATATTTAACGCCCGGCTACTTCGATGTCGGAAACGGTTTTCATTGCATCGTTCGCTGATGGTTTTATGTTTTTGGACGATTTTTGTAAATTCGATTCAATTCCTGATTGTTGATTTCACGAGTACCTACTTCCGCTGAATTTCCGGCATTGTTCGAGCAGTTGAATTTTTGGTGCTGTATTTTGACATTATTTTTAAATATATTCGGTATATTTTGAGAAAATTATAAATATCTAAAGTGGCTAGTTAAATTGTAATTTTCCACGGAATTAAAAAAAATCGCTGTTTATCTTTTATGAACCACTTACATTAAACACTTTTAACACACAAAATTTTACCTACCCTTAATCTATGAAAAAGGCAAGAGCATTCACATTCTTTATTTTCATATTTAATAATTATAATAGTAATAAGTCAATTATTATCTGACTGCATATGTGATAAATTTATTCGATTTGATTGAAATATACCTCCCTAGCCAGGATAACTCCTGCCCCGGTACGACTAAAGCAATATAATAACAGCTAAATATATTTTTTTTTAAAACAATACATGTTGCGTCACTAATTAAGATATAAAGAGAATTAATAAAATTCCCCATTCGAAAAAAATTAATAAGATTCCTATTCATAATAGTTTCTAAACTGTTGTGTAATCTGGTGAACAAAGGCTAAGCATACCAAAATATTTTATAAAATATCTGTTTTGCAACCATTTGATGAAAAAAATTACAATTCTTGATTCACACAGAAAAGCACATGATAAAATTATTAGTAGCAATTCGATATCTCCGGGCGTTCACTCTGGCCAATGGAACATCTCATCACAAAACCATTGTTATTATGATTGGAAACACATAACTCAAGCATATAGCTTCAAGGCTTAGTCAATGTGGAACAATAATGATTGATAATAATAGAAATATATTTTCGAGGCACCGCTCATCCTCAGCCGCGGCCACTGCCGCAGCCGCAGCCGCAGCCGCAGCCGCAGCCGCACCGGAATGAAAACCTCGTCTCAGATTGGATCGATTCCATTATAATCATTTCATATTATAATTAGTTCGGTAGTAAATTTAATTATAATGGTAATAGGTGATAAGCGAAAAGTAAATTTGTGGTCAATTACGGGGAACATCAAGTTTCGTGTAATTACAAAATTCAATGAATTATTACTTTGACGAGATGTTTTCCCATTTTTCACAGATATATTAATTAGAAATATCAGTATTTGATATCAATATATCGCTACAAATGATCGAATTTGAACTGTTAAGCAGAAATGTGTTTTCCGATGCATCAAATATACTTGAACTTTGGAGCAGCGTCATGAAATTAGCAGAATCATTATGATCAGATGCTATGGAGCATTAGAATGTCTACTGTACTGTAACATTCCATAGTCTGATTTTAGTTTATTTTAAATATTAATTTTAACATTTTCAGTTCTCCGAAAACAAAAAAAGTTTTCTCTTCGAAACGAAAAATGGTTTCTCACCGTAATTTTAATCCTGAGCCATAAAACAACCCACGAATTACCAATGCTAAAAATTTTACCGACAAATCATTAATTATTCTAAAATTTTAGAGGACCGGTCTTTGAACAGGCTTTTAAGGTATGATATTTTGAATTTAGATAAGCAATTTGGGTGTACGTCAGAGAAAATCCAGCCTTTTTATATATTCCTCCGAGACAATTTTGAATTTAAAAAACGATTTAAAAGGCTGTTGAAAATATTATCCATTTAATTAAATTACGCCATTTAAGGGATCAGCGCCCTTTTTGGTTATTTCAATTTGAAATTTTCTTCATATAGCGTGAAAATCCATCTAAGAACCAACCCTGCACCCAGTGCTTTAAAAAGTTTAGGGTCGCGCCCACTTTTAGTTGATTTTACAAATCCTTCTTCGACCATTTACATACGATATGCAAATGCCTCGTTTCCCCTAGCCTTAGTTACGGAGGGTTAAAAGTAAAGAGTACTCGAAGGCATCCCTTATCCGCTCGAGCCCTTTCAATTTCAGATAATATATGGCGATAGTTTACCTTGATCGTTTGTTTAATTAGAACATTAATTCTCTTGCTTAAATAGCAGTTTTATGCGGTCGCAAAGTGTTATTCGTTACAGCGATAGTGAATTTGTCTAGGAAGGGGTTTGTGTTTTATTGTTTTATAATCCCTTACTCATCCAGGCATCACATTTGATACTGAAAACTGAGCACTCTAAACTACAAAGTTTTGTGAGAGTGGTTTACGTGTATAGGTGTAGTTATTAGGGCCGTAAAACCAACACAGGATTTTTTATCTTTGTGTAAAACAATGGTCGGTATCTCCATTTGGAGAATTTTAAGAAGCTGAAGAAAAGGTTGATGGGAAGAGAAAAAGTTATTTTAAGTAATGTTTGGACCCCGAATAGTGTGCGAGAGGTATCTACACACGATATTAACGATTTAAATATAATTTAAAATAATTGACAAAGCCAATATGAATCGAAGTGCATCGGACTCTATTATATTTGTAAAACAGTAACCAACACAAGTGTAAATTTATTCAATTCAATGTTTTGAATCCGTGACTAAAGGTCCATGGCCAAGGAGTTTTTCGCTCTTCAATAGAGAAAATGCCTATAAGTAATCCGAGAAAATAAAATATATCGAAGAATTCCCAAGCACAAACATTTTCCACTTCTTTATTTGACAATGACCAGGAGCACAGGAATGTATGGAGATCTCTGCATGTATGTGGGGACATGAAACCGCCCTATAAACCTATCGACCAGCGCGTGACGTCACCCATTGGTGGTTAGGCGCCAGGCGCACATGTAAATGAAGAGATAATATGAAGAGATATACGTTTTGCGCTTTTGGTGGTAGAAACACGTTTTTAAATAGAAATGCAGATTACGAGAAAATTAACATTTATTGTGCCCGAGTTACAAGGTAACCAAAAACTTTTAAACTTTCAAAATAAATGTACTGTTTAATGATATACGTTGGTGCTCTAAACTACTTTCGGAAAAAGCTTTTTAAAAAAAAATGTGTTGATCGGTTTAATTTTATATTTTGACAGTTTTATTATAAACGTTAAAAACCATGATAACGGGTTAGAAATTGAGAGACCAAGGACAGGTTGCTTAAAGAATTCGAACAATTCATCAAATTTCTAGGTTCTATTTAAGTTATTATATCATTATTCGTCAGCTTCAATTAATCCTTCACTGAACTTGAAATTCACTTTGAAATTTGATTAATCGTTCAAATTCTGTGAAACAACCCGTCCTAAGTTTTTAGTATCTTTGGAGTAAATAAAATATTATGTTAGATACGAAATACGTAAAAAAAAGTATTTTCATTTGGTAAAATCTACATATTCAAACAGCAAGAGGAACATGGTGGTATTAAATTTGTACAGTTAGCTTAATGGTTAGATAAGTTACTCGATTAGCGTAAGCTCGGCGTTCCAATTCACACGGTGTGTTTTTATTGTGTACGATGGAAGCACTACCGTATACCGTATCATTGCACAATTGCACATTGATGACCTAGACGCATGACTTGCGAACTGGGTTGGTTGTTTGCTTGCAACCAGTGCCGGGGTATATACGCCGGGGTCATTAATAGACATTATAGAACATTGGGCAGACGGCCAAGGGTGCGCCACTGCATGCAACTGCACTCGCGCCCCTAACTGCCCGACTCCGGACCGGGCCAGGCCGGGGCATCTGTCAATTAACCTTCAATATAAATGAGCGAGTTATAGCGCAATCATCGCCAAAGTGCGGAGTGCTCAAACGTGTACCGGTATTGATGAGCTAAATGCAACTCTACAACTGTCAACGGTCAGATAACATCTACACGTACAGTATAACTGCTGTGCAATCGTGTACAAAATGTGTTAACCAGACCTCAGGATCATTGCGTTTCAAAAGAAAAATATTGACAATTTTAGAGACGATCAGAAATATACCTCTCGAACGAACATCGTTGGCAAACATGAAAAATTACGACATCGATTAAAAATTAAAACAAAAAATCACATTTTAAACACGAATTTACTAATTAATTAAAAATAAATAATTTTGGCAACTTCTCTACGGATTATCTGAATTGTTCCCATAACCAGTTCCAATTATTTTATTTTATTTTATTTGGGAAACAAACAGTTATACAAATATATTTTAATACAAATCATTTTTACCAAGTTGCATAAACCAGTAAAGTTTCCACAGAAGATTCATTTTATATATAGGTAGAAAAACATATAAATATATATAATACAATACAATATAAATACTAATTAGTAGAAAAGGAAAATCTCCAAAAAATAAAAATAAAAAGACTCCAGATTCAACCCATACAAAAACAATACACACACTAACACTACTAAGTTTCCCGCAACGATCGAACGCTACTCTCTTAGGAATGCTATGAATGCTGCGAGGCTCGTATTGAACACATCGATATTTGTGCATAATCTATTAAAGGTGCTACAGCTTCTTCTTATAAATACATTTTCAAGATAATTAGTATTGCTTTTAGGAATATAAAATGTGTCCGGAGATCGAGTTACTCATGGACATCTGAAATGAATATTTTGTAAAAGGTATGGGCTATCAATAAAATAGTGGATTATCTTATATAGCATTACTAGGTCTCTGATATCTCGGCGTTGATCAAGAGTTTTAAGGTTCATGGACACATTGTTTTCATCATTTCGCATGCGATAAGAGACATATTTCAAAAAAAAAATCTGAACTCTTTCTATGTTTGATTTATATGTAGAACTATGAGGGTTCCACACTGTTGATGCATACTCTAGGTGGCTTCTGACGTAAGATATGTAGAGAATCTTAAATGTTTGTGGATTTTTGAAAACTGAACATACTCTAAGTATAAATCCCAGCATTTTCAAATTATGAAAATTAAATTCAAAGTTCATTGAACCGGAGTTACATCCTTGAGCTATTACCGTGTGGGGCCTTCAGGGAATCGAGGGGGAGTAGACTCTTCCGTCGTGGGGCCTTTAGGGAACCAAGGATGAGTAGAGAGGAGAGATGAGGCCCTCTTCCCTCGTGGGGCCTTCAGGGAACCATGGGGGATTGGAGAGGCGAGATCAAACCTGGGAATATACATTATGGAACCAAAAGACATAGACTCATATCCATGACAACCTTGGTGAACTTGGTGAATAAAGAAGAACTTGGTGAATAAAAGGGACCGGTTGACTGTTAAAGGAATGAGGCAAAATAAGAGATAGCACAATAGGCCAATGGCCTAAGTGCTCACGGAAACTATATGTAAACCGTCTTCGCTCTATAATAAAAAAAATATATACCTCATAAGAAACCCTTTCACATTATTAAGGCAGCAGTCTGAAAATGTAGTTGCTTAAAATATTTGGTCAAGAACTAGTAAATCAATACGCCAACTTTATCTGGAAATAGCCGAAGAGGGTCGATGAATAAATTCAAAGCTAATATCGAATATTTCATAAGTTCAATCATTAAGATTAACCACCCGGAAAACAGAGCTAACCCCAGATGAATGGAAGCTATTTCGTGAATATATTGAATATATTATGAGGTCTTGTGGGGAATTTTGCACTCCGAGGAGCAATTTCGGTGTTAGACCGAAAACTGGGTCATTCGATTCAAATCCGCACGGAACGAAATTGAACCATGATTTTTTTATGTATACTAATTCAAATATACGGAGCGTACTCGTTCTCGAGACGTTCAGAATGGCATATCATATATATCTCAAAAAAACTCCACAATGGTGGAGAGAAGATGACGTTGAGATATTCATGTGTTTACTTTTATAACCAAGTTCTTAATCATATTACATAGATGACTTAGACGCAGTTTTGAATGTTTCCCAGACGTAACTTGTCTTCATAAAAATATGTTTTGTATATTGAGACGTTTGTTTCTTTATTTTAGAACATTATTATAAATGAAAAAACATATGAAATAAAAACAATATTTCTTGTTTAAAACCACGAATTTTTATTAATTTTAAGACCGACCGGTTTCGCTACACTCGAGCATCGTCAGGGTACAAAATTAAACGTCATTTTAATTTTGTACCCTGACGATGCTCGAGTGTAGCGAAACCGGTCGGTCTTAAAATTAATAAAAATTCGTGGTTTTAAACAAAAAATATTGTTTTTATTTCATTAAAATCTTAAACCACAAAGTGATTGCTTTCTACGAAAAAATAGAATCGAGATCGGTAAGAATGACGGAAAAAATCAGGTCTAAGAAGATACCTTTTGTTTCGGAAAGACAGTGGTCCTGGGTTGTCTCTTTTTTTCTGTTTCGTGTTTCGTTTAAATTTATTAGTAATATTTTCTTCATCTTTGATTTAGAAAATATATCAATAATAATTTACAACTAGCAGTTAAAAAAGTTTTTAGCTGCTAGGCCCAGCGGGCGGCACTTGGTCGGGCTTTTCCCAGTTTAAGTGATCCTAACAACAGTTACATTTAATAGGTAGATATTAATATAATAGGTAGATATTTAATGAGGGTGAGTATATATTGTTAAAAAACGGAACAGGAAGGAGTTAATGGATCATAAAATGCTCAATTTAGGCATAATAAGAATGACAGTTGTTTGAATAAATGAAATTTTACGAATTTGTGATGGATTATTTCAAATGAAACACTATTATTGACTACATGTCTACAACTGACTTTAACTGTTGCCGTATCTAATATAATCTCATAGGAGACTTGCAGTGCTTAAATATGTATTACAACCGTCAATGTCTATAAGGTAAATCAATATAGTATAGTTTTTCATAACAATTAAAGATAGTTATAACAAAGTTGACTGAAATAATAGATTATTACATATTGATTAATTGTACCCGCGTTTATGAATAAAAGGAGCGTAATTGTGCGATAAGATTAGCCGTCGGTTTAATTAAAATGTGTTAATTTTACTCCAACTGATGGTAATGCTTTACCTACAACTGTTACTGTATCTAATAAAGTTTAAAGTTTAAAGTTTAAAGTTCATTGATATACAACGGAAATAGATAATATTATGTAATCTTACTAAACTTCATTTCATTAACACAAATAACTTTGTTTATATCTCTGTGTTATACAACCACTACATGTTTCATGAACGAAGTTCACCTCATCAGGAGTAAGTATACTCCAAAGTCAAAAATTAAATATAGATTACAATTGGAAAGAAAAAGTGGAAGGAGGGGAGAGGGGTTAGAGTGGGTGGGGTTTATCAGAATGAGGAATTACAATATCGTAAGAATATTGGGTCGGTGGTTTGGAGCCCACATCAGGTGAAGTATTCCCTCATGTTGGAAAGAGTGCAGAAGAAATTTCTGAGATTCCTCTACCTGAGGGAGTATGGCTACTACTAATAATAATAATAATTGGATAATTTGTAGAGCGCCGTTTTTGTGAAAAATCACCTCAAGGGCGCTGTACAATTTATTTCCTAGGATCTACATTTGTTATTTAGACCAACTGTGCCAACACGAGGTTCGTCATCCGTTCAGGTATGTGTCTGCCGCCAATATAGCGCTGACATGTGTCTGCTGCCAATAAAGAGCGCTGACACAACATCCTCACATAGATAACAAACCTTGGCAGCACCGCTGTGACGTACTACCCGTGGCTCTATCCTACTGACTTTCTCTTGGGCATGCTCGGTATGAACCATCTACGGGTCAGAAGAGATGTGCATATTGTATCACACTTCTTCAAACTGATTCGTGGATGGTTTGAAAATCCGACTATCATGGAGAGTATTAGTCTCTATGTTCCTGATGGTTATCTCCGTCACCGACAGCATAGACTGTTTTATCTCCCAGCCTGCAGGACTAACTTGCCAATGGTCATGCCGGTGGGGAGAGCAGTCTTGCTGTTGAACAGAATTAATTCGGATATCGACATATTTAGCATCGGTGAAGCTGCCTTTAAAAGGCAAGCTCTATTGATGCTGGTATAGTTTATACACCGCTTACTTATTATGTAATACCATTTTACAAATGTACTTAAAAACGAAATAAAATGTAATTTTGTAATGTTTTTAAAGGAATAAACTAATTGAATTGAATTGAAAGAAGGGAAAGACCAGTTGAGTGGGAAAATATTTAAAAGAGAGTTTATTAAAAAAAATTCTTGTTAATTATATCTGCTTTTATATTAACATGTTTTCTAATTTCTAAAAATATTAATTATTTATTTGGGATGCTTTATATCCTAATAAGATGCAATAAGTATTTTAAAACTTGAAAAAACAAATAACATATAACCATAAAACAATATATTTATAAAACAAATAGCATTTAATAACTGTTATTCTAATAAATTGATAATTGAAATACTAAATAAAAAAATTAAACATAATCTATTCAAATGGTATATTTACCCTATTTCTAAAGATAGAAATAAACAATGGCGTAGAATTCTATTTGTGGATAACGATACTTATATAAATTATAAATAAAAACATTCCTGGTACTATTGAACCGGCGTTTTACACTTATAACAAAACGAAGAAATATATTCTTAATAATAAAGATAGCGATAATCAAACAAAAAAATCGGGAGTGTATAAACTCAATTGGGATGATTGTAATTTCTTTTACAAAAGTAGAACCGATAGAAACTTTGAAGTCAGAACTAAAGAACATCTCGGAGCTCTAAATGGAAATAGTGAATCTGATTTTGATCATCTTTTGAATAATGATCACACTTTTGATAAAAATTCAGGATTAAAATACTTCACACAGGATATAAAGCATCGCAAATAAATAATTTTGAAATTTAAGAAATAAGAAAACATGTCAATATAAAATAAGATATAATTAATTAGCAAAAAAAAATATAAACCCTCTTTTATATATTTTCCCACTCAACTGGTCTTTTCCGTCTAACGATATTGTAATTCCTAATTCTGATAAACTCCGCCCACTATTACCCCTCCCCCCTCCTGCCACTTCTTCTTTCCAATAATAATCTACATTTCATTTTAGACTTCAATGTATACTTCTCCTGATGAGGTAAACTTCGTTCATGAAACATGTAGAGGTTGTATGTAATTAAGTGATATAAACAAAGTTATTTATGTTTTGATAAAATAAATAATGCCATCACAAAGTGATAAGCTTCCAAAAGAAATCTTCTTATTAAATGCTTGTTAATGGTCAAGTAATTTTGCGTAACTATGCGTATGCGGATCCAAGGTGATCGGAGTCTTTCTAGATCTTGCTAAGACTTTTGATACTATCTCTCATGACATTCTGTACGAGAAACAAAAAAAAAAATGTTATCAACGGACCGCCCCTCGACTGGTTCATTAGCTATACTAAAAACAGAAAACAAATAGTAGAACTGAATAAATGCTACAGTGATCCGGAAGAAATCCAGTATGGTGTCCCTCAAGATAGCGTCCTTGGTCCCCTTCTATTTCTCATTTACATAAACAAACTTACTGAGATTAAAATGGCTATTCTATCGACTATAAGATAATCAGTTACGCAGATGATACGGTAATTTTAGTCAAAAGTCCAAGTTGGGTAAAGCCCTTCAAAAATGCGGAAACCGGCATGTCAGAAATAAAAAAAATTAGCTCGACAAAAACTTACTTACCTTAAACATCTCCAAAACAAAATACCTAACTTTTATCAAAACCATCACTGGGCAACCAAAAACCCTTCCGCCTTTATACCTACACCCATATACTCCCTTAAAATCCTCATACCACCTCTGCGAAAAAATAGAACATACTGACAACATCAAGTATCTAGGCTTTACAGTGGACCATAAATTACACTGGGAACTTCACATTAACTTCCCCATAAAGAAAATCCGTAAACTATCATTTATTTTTAAAACGATAAGAAACATCATGTCACAAAAACAAATAATAAATGTTTACTTCGCGTTATGTCAAAGCCTTTTAACATAGGTTTATCAGCCTGGGGGGAGCCGCTGACAAGTTTTTTAAGCCCCTCAACACAACTCATAAAACATTAATTAGGATTATGTTCAAAAAACCATATATGCATCCAACGTAAAATCTCCTTATTACAAATAATATACTAGATATTAAGAAACTATTCATTAAAAAGATCATTCAAATAAACTGCACAAAATCCTCACCATGCCACGTAACTCACCCACATAACACAAGGGCAAAATAACAGAATCAATTTCAAGTGCCAAAAATTAATTCAACCTTTGCCAAAAAGCACGAAGCCTTCCTAGCACCTTTCATCTTCAACACCTTCCTAAAAGAAACCACTTACTGCAACACTCATAAACACCCAAACGGTTTACTTAAACATTTCAACACATGGTTACTACACAAAAACGGGCATGCATCAGCAAGTTACTAGCAATCCCTTCTTAGTCTAATTCTCATTCCTTATTTACATACATGTGTTACTTACATTTATAGTGATTTACTCTTTCTTATTAAAACTGCTTATGTTTTACGCATGCCTAATTTATCAATACCTAATACTGTTGTTTAAACTATTTTTTTATATGTTATTATTATGATATTTAGACGCTACCATTTTGTAAATTTAAAGTTCCTACGAAATTCCTGTTTTTATGTAACTATATATGTATGTAACTATATATGGAATGCTCCATATATATATTTGTATAAATGTATGTGAATGTGTAAGCAAATATATGTACCCGCCTCAGAACAGAAATCTTCTAGTGAGACGGGTTACTTTCATGTTTGTAATTTTGATCATGTTATTGCAATAAACGCCCGAGTTGCCGGCAATTAAAAAGAAAAAATAGTAAGCTGCATATTTAAATATTCGCGCCAGTCATTTGGTTCGTTCTTATACCGCCAGAGGGGCAGAGTGGTCGAATTTTGCCTGAAGACCCCCTATCCGGGATTTACCCGAAACATACGATTTGAATTCGACCAATCAGAGGGCCTAGATCAACCAGACGCTAGCGTAATAATACTATCAGATTATTCTAAAGGACATTTAATGGCAAGGCTAAAATAAAATATTATGGAAGATGAAACATTAAGAAACAGTAGTAGACAAAGAGACAGGTAGACAAGGAAGAAGTGAATTGCGATGGCTCGTGTGAAATTTTCTATAAATGTTTTATATGTTAAATAACGCGCTGTGTAATCATTTTATCTGGTTATTTCAAGCATATTTGGGAAAGGGGTTATTCTGTTTATGCTTTACTAAAAAACATACGAGGATAGCAAAGAAGAGTAAAGAAGAAGCACGAAGAAGCAAGTGCAATTCAAAGTAATAAAAAAAGGAAGCAATAAGAACCAATAAGAACCAAGAAGAGTCAAGAACAGTCAGGAAGAAACAAAAAGAACCAGGAAGAAGAAAAAAGAGAAACTACATAAAGAAGAAGAAAAAAACAATGCTCAAAGAATTAACTTATTCTTGTCCATCCTAAATTCCAATACTGGCTTATTATGTTGCAATGTTTACCAGTCGATGAAACTACTCTTTCCAATCGTCAGAGTACGTGTTCCAAGTCCTAAAAAATCATTGCCCCCTGCTGTGCCGGTCGCACCGGGACATGAGTTCTCCTGGCCGGGGTGGTACATTCGTAGCGTGTCATATTCGTACGCTTCCCTAAAAAACTAATAAATGGAAAAATCGTTAATCTCTCGGAAACAGTAATTTATTCTAATGCGGTATATGAAATTACCAGGAGCACAGCTAGGACAAAGATGTGGGAGTTAATACGGTATACATGTCACCGTCTTCGCAATCTGATGAATTTATTAAATGAAATTTCATCAACTTGTGCTCGCTAATCACTTACTAAGCTCAACATCTCGCTTAACTACGGGCGCCGGCTGACTGACTGACACTGACTATCCCTGCAACTTCAAAACATTCTACGTTATTACGGCATAAAATACCGTTGATCCATGTTAACTACTTTTGTTACCTCGCATTTATTACGTATTTCCTAAATAGAGGTTAACTCCTTTTAATAATATTCAAGCTAATACCTTAAACCTTCGGCATCGATGCGCAGCTTTCTGACTTATTAAAACTAATTAAGAATGTCAGCCATAAATCTCCCGGGAAAATATATTAGTAATGTAAAGAGAGTTTCTGTGGATAAGTAGCTATATTTTTTATTTCGAGATTAATACAATTTTGCGCACTGGATCTTAAAAAAAGAGGAAGGTCACTGTCTACATGAGATAACCATCTCCATCCCCCTTTCTCGCCCCTTAAAGCAGAATCTTCAAAAAATAATGTGTATCTGATATGGAAAAACTCTGCGTTGAGCCCCGGAAACGACCGGGACTTCAGCTAGTTGAGCCCCGGCAACGCCCGGTATTTAGCTTGTTGATCCCCGGCAATTCCCGGGACTCCAACTAGTTGAGCCCCAGCAACGCCCCGGACTCCACCTAGTTGAGCCCCGGCAACGCCCCGGGCTCCAGATAGTTAATTTAAAAAATGCGGTGAAAGTTAGTTTTGAACGTAAATATCATGTAGTGTTAAAATAGTAACACGACCATTTTAACAAAAAAAAGCTTTTTTAACTTTGTCTTATTCATGAGTTTAATAGAAATACGATGTGATGTACTGTGTTTTTCTAAGCCATTGTTTTGATATTCTGTGTGCCTTCTGTTTTGTAATGTCCTGTTTATTGTGTTATTGAAATTGTCTGTTGCCGATTAAAGTACTTAACATGGTTCAGTTTAAAGATCCACGAATAAACGTTATCTTTTCTAGGAAAGCACATGACAATGTTATATTATTTTATGCCACCCTAGCTTTACGTAGCAACATGATAATGTCACATTAAAACTTTTTACAATAATGTGTGATTCGTAGTTTTTTTTTAAATAAAACAATTATGTTATTTGATTTGATATTAAATTTCAATAGTGTGTGAAATATATTCACTCTAGGTACCTACTCTAACTCATGCCAAAATATTCTGGCATTTGACAAATGTTCCCGGTACATTTTTCATTAAAATCAAAATCTCCCCCCGGCATTTCATGAAAATCGCAATGATGTATTGCCTCGAAAGTGAATGAATTAACACATACACATCAAGCCATTAAAAAAACATCTCTAGTGCACTTGTGTCAATGCAGAAATTCGAGTGACAGACATTTCCGTGTCGGTTCAGTGCCATTCATCAAGCTGTCATTCGGGAAACGAGCCACGCCGTAAATTATCCGAAGGAGATCGTTGGATCGACGTCAAATCGCGTCGGTTCGGATCGGCGGGCGTCGCGACGCTCTAGCCTTTACTAAAGCTTGGTTCCAGAACATTTTTGTGGCATTCAGTTGATACGAAGCCACGAAGATTGATCGCAAAGGTGAAACCATTAGAACTTAACTAGTATCTTTTCGATTAATGTCTATTTACTGAAAACATATATTAGAAACGCCGATTTGATTGTCGAATTAATTATAATGACTGTGCTTTTGTAGATGGAAATTAAACTTCGACAAAGAAAAGAGAGACGATATGTGGATTATATTTAAAGTACAACTGTTGACGGTCAAAATGGAAGAAGGCGACTAACACGCGCACCGGCCTTTAATATCTCCGTTAGCTTCGTACATTTATCAGAGACATAGTTCACTATTATTCCATGGCTTCCGACCTACGTTCATACCACTATTGAGTCACTATGGTGATTATATAACATGAGGGTTGATACGATCACTACGGTCCCATTTCCATCATGAGCTAAATCATGATTTAAATTCCCGTTTCACGCGTTCTATAAATTTAAATGCTTATTAATAACGACGATTTAATAAATCGTAGTTCCATTAATTGAAAAAAAACTGGTAGTAAAAACATAGTAACATACCTCAATTGGGCTTGTCGTAACCTAACTGGCTCAGGTTAGAAGGGAGTAGATGGGACTTTGTGCAGTACATTCATATAAAAAGGTAAGCGATAAGTTTTCTAATTCTCAAAAACGTCATAATCCGAAAAACAATAAAATGCATACTTTGTGTTGTCTTTGATCATTCACAAATCATGATTCATTACCATTGTTCATATTCCAATTACGTACAAATAATTATTTCATCTGAGCAGTGAGCAGTGAACCGTTAGCGTGCATGTCATTAATTAACCGTGTAGAAATGTTTCATCTCGAGCAGAAGATGTACGTCAGAGATAGGAGGAAAAAGTGATGATGAATGAGCCAAAACAAAAGCAATTTGTTATTGTATTATAATTGAGACAGAATGACAAAATGCTCACTGTTTTCCTGAATGCTGATTTTTTCAGAACTGACGTCGAATGGAGCTTACCTGAAAATAGAAAAAAAAACAACATTATTATTCTGCTTTTCAATATGAATTGTAATTCTATGGAAGCACACGAGCTTAAAAACCTTTTGTTAACGTAATAAGGAGCGATGTCCTATTTTATTTTTATCAACAACAAAAAATATGAGTAGAACTTGAAAAGGAACAATAATGTAATACTTTGAAAAGAATTTGAATTTATTTTTATAATAAGTACAACCATATTATTATAATATGCCCATAAAGCTTATTTAGCACAACATTACAAGTGGCGTAACGAAAACTGGGCCAGTGGGCAAACCATTATTTTTATTTTTATTTTAGTTAATTGGCAATCAAAAATTTATACATTTATTGCAATAATTAAATAATGGAATGTGGCATGGTTGCACGAACCAGTGAAATTTCTGCATATAATTCATATTACATTAAAAAAAAAAACATAAAAAAATGAGTTCATAGAAAAATTAAAAAATCGCAAATTAAAAGTACATACTATGATGGGTAATGTAAAAATAAACTGTAATGCAATTACCGATATAAAACATACCCATTACACAATATAATAGTTTAGTCAAGTTAATGTGTACATTTTCAAATTTTTATAATTAATTACTAAATTTGAGTTATCTTAGCTTATGGGTAGCCGAATACAAAATTATCACTAGATTAGGAAATACTTATTTTCTAGATGCCTTTTCCAAGCATTTCCCCAGGCAACTGTTAAGGCTAACCGTTTGATCGTTACGCCAATGCGTATGACAAATCAAAGTTGCTAAAAAAACAAACCTCTCCAATTCATTCGCTACTTTATCGTAATGAAATTCAATTCCTTACATCATTAAAATAAAATTAATTTTGATCCAATATTTAAAAAAAAATATAAATTAAAACACAAATTATCACGTTTGAATATATAATAACTACCGTTATTTAGAGTTTCTTCCACCCTCATCCCGATTAGGGGTCCAGTTTTATTATTGAGGGTCAAACAATTGGCTTTACCAACGGTATGTTATTTGGCATGACGTCGTACATAAAAGAATCCCAAAACGACCCGCAAACAAAAACCGTAATCAATTTTATGCAAATTCATGTCCCAGTGAATTATAACCCGAAGACCTCGTTTCGGGTTATGAAGAATGACCACCGTTGTATGTTTGTATGGGGAGACATTATTATTTCCAGATAGAAAGTGAAATTCGAAAATATTTATTTTTATCGTGATGGCAATTAATTAAAAAACGTTGCTATGCCCACTCTTAACCGACTGATATTTTTCCAGATATAAGTTTGCATTATTTACTATGAGAAATTATTTGATTAAGTGCCGATTGAGCAGAAATTAAAAAAAAACCCTAACAACATATAGTATTAATAGTACGAGTTCGGTAGTATTTATATCAAGAGTGGCATGGTACAGATTACAATTTAGGCACGCTGATTCTGTTCTACCTTCTACTGGTAGTTCAATGGAGCCTGCTCCAAGGAGCTATCTTTTGTTTTTCCTCTTCCCTAAATCCCTTCCTGCAGCTTCCTACCGTAACCCGCCTTCCAAAGTCACTTAACCGAGAGGCGGTATAGTTACAGTACAGACAGGTGCGCTCTTGTTATATGTCATAAAGATAATGTAATTATATAAAAATCTCAATAAATTGTTCACGGTGCTGTAAAAACGATTTTAATGTATTCAATATAATCTTCAGAAATTTTTATACATATATTCTTGATTCAGATGCCCTTCGATATTTTTTATTATATTATTTGAAAAAAAAAATCTTAGAAGTTAATTTTAAATATTATTTCCTTCCTTTAAGAGATGAACGTGTAGGTATTCTTGATCGATACTCGGATAACAGGTTCCTTGCGTCGATGAACATAGCATTTGGAAATAAAAATTGATTTTCTCATAAAAAGTCAAACGGAAAATTAATATTAGCGGTTCATAATTTATTTGTTGGACATAATATGTGCATTAAAAATTACGCATAGATAAAGAGAATTATACGCCGTGATAATAATTAACGATATTCTCCCCGCGTTGTAAATCTCCCAAAGGCTCCTTAATAATATCCCTGAAAGCTTGCATGATTTATTTAGAAACACATCACCAGCAAAAAGGCATAACCGTGAATGGAACACTTTTGTAACGACATTATTTGGGATAAACCTTTGGAAGCGAGGAAATTATAAGAGATAAAGGCTTCTCATATACGCGCTGCCACAATATCCAATCTTTGCATCTCGCCATAAAGCGCCGCGCCGGTATAAATTCACACAACGATTGCCGCAACTCGCGTGCTAACTTTATCAGGTGGCGTGCGGGGTTGCCAGCTACATTCATCATTTCGTGATATATTTGCCTTTATTTACATCAACATTAATATTATTTCAATAAAATGATATGTTGAAAATAAACATTATCAATAATTTATTAATTTTCAAGAACATTTTGTTACCTAATCGGGTTTATTCCGCTTAGCTCGTTAATACATGAGTGATTAAAAAACAATATGTACATGTGACTACTAATGCCCTCTAGGTGGAAAATCATATGATATTAGGTTTGAAGCTTGACTGAACCCTGACGTCTTACTTATGTTTCACTGATTATATGATAAAGCAGTTTCTCTATTGATAGGGTATTATGATACTTCAGGGGTTACCTGTAAAAACATAATTCCGTCAGTGTTTCGATATTGTCTTAGTTTGATCCATTTTTTATTAATACAAGGACCTTCCTTTAAAATCACTTATATCTATTTCATACGCGGGACAAGGCAAATGTTTCAGAACTAGCAGGGGGCCGAGCCGTCCTTTATCTGGGTAGAGATTAAAAAAGTGGAACTGATCATGCAAATTGCTCTATTATAAATAAACTAAAATATGAATATTTGGTGGGTAAAAATTTAAAATCATTTCAGCCTAAAAACACGTAACATTCCGTGAGAACACTAAACTGTTTCCGAGATAAATGTCACTAAAATTTGCCACGCGGCTTTTCTACAAATTAGCACGTCATCTTTACAAGAAACTAATATATTGTTAACATTTCCAGCGCAAAGCAATATAGTACTCAAGCAGAAATATGGTGGAAATAAGTTACAGAACGTTGACGAATGGATGTTTATGTTTAACAGAATACGCACATCTAAAGAAATCAAACTCATTTTCAGATGGAATTTGGGGCGCGTGGGTTTACTTAATTCTTTCAAATTTGAATTTGCCACTTTATATCACATTTGTGACAGGTGGCACTTGTCACGCCCGCACTCAAACAGTTGTGACAGGTGGCACTTGTCACGCCCGCACTCAAACAGTTATGTATCAAGAATCTGCGAAAACCACTTCTCGGGTTATTTTTCTAGGGCAGTAAGTGAAACGAGAAAGGGAAAAGAAAAGCAGTATAAATACAACGAGGAGTTAATCTTCTAAAAAGATAAACTAACAAAACGTGATAAAACTGACAAGCGCGCGTTTCCCTCACGGATTTTTTTATATAAATTTTTTCGAGCAAAATATCTCAAGTTCGTGGCTGACGTTGGAGTGACGTCACTTCAGGAAACGTAAAAGTAATCCTCCAATAACTTCCGTGTCGTGAGTTGAAAGGACTCACACTGACCTAATTACCCTGATGTCGCGGTCGATAAGATCAGCTACGTGCTCGTAATAATACTTAGAAATAATATCGTATCAATATGAAACCAATGAGTACATAAGTATATTTTATTAGAAGCTTCAATATTTTTCAATAACGCTGAACCATTTTAGATACACTGATAATACAATATGTCAAACGAAGTTAAAAGAGAGTCGAGAGTCGTGTTTTTGTCCGGGTTGTTTATTGCATTTTTGAGTAGCATATTTTATATATTTATTTTGCTACATTATATATACAAACCCCTAACTAATAACCGTGTTTTAAATTTTACACAACTAATACCATTTGCCATACATTTGGTTTTTTATCAGTTGTTTAAAATACGTTCAATAAAGTGAAATTACTATAATGTTTCATATTACTATAAATTACTATAAAAGCGCATTATAATTCTTTAAGTAAATATGCAAAACTAATTTTTTAAATTAACCAAACATAGTTATTTTAAAATAAATAACAGTTATTTTAAAATATATATATTATAATATTGTGTCAACGTGAATTGAAAATTGGTGTAATATTATATTTTAGAAGTTGAGGTCGCGGTTTGTCACCGGCGCGGCGATGGAGTTGCCAGTTGCCAACTAGGATGTGAAATTAAATCTCAACTTCAATCAGTTGCCGAGATGGGATAATGATTGATATCGATTGATAGTACACCCCCCCGCCCCAAGCAACTGAGAAGCCCTGGCCAACCCTCAGCTCAAGAGCAGCAAGGTGCTAGCCGAAGGTTTCCTGGTGCTCACTAGCAAGAAAAGGTTGTAAACGATTATTCTCGAAAGTTGAACGTCCTACGCAATATCAATATGTGCCGGGATTATATTTCATTTCGAGATTTACACTCGAGGCAGATTAATTTAAAGATTCGAATTACCCATCAAAGAAGGCAACATGAACTCATTTTTGTTTGAATGATTCAAGTGATAAGATCCATTTTGACAATATTTTTACTCTAAAAATATCGATTATTCTAATTTGACTGACATTTAATATTGCTTATCTCAATAAACTTGTTGGTATGCTGAGTAGCCTAATTGGCTTTTTTATAAAATATAGGTAAAGGGGTTCCCTTCAATGTTTATTTCTCAGGTAGATCTTCAAGAACAAACCCCATATAAACTTGTACGTATCCTTCAAACGTTATCTTAAAGGTAAAATTAAAGACGAAATTTTCTTCCCTATTTCGAATCCGGACGAGGAGAGAGCTTTTAATTAAAATTTCAGGTTTAATTTTTTTTACGCTAAAGTGAAGTTATATTACGTTTTTTTCATTGAAACCGTTAATTCGTGGTAGAATTCTATCGGAATATGAAGATAAAAACTTCATAAATTATTAACCGTATCTTTTTAGAAAGTTTTATAATCATAATATTAGTTTGGTTACAATTTTTCTCCCGGTAAATCCACGTTAGATAAAAGAAATTGCTACCTGACAAGAAGGTCACATTTATGCAAAAACTTTAATTAATGCATAATGCGTAGATAACTTGTAATGACAAAGGTAAATGATATAGCAAAGTTCATATTTATCGAAGTTATGGCAGTCACTTAGTAACAGTTACCTAACATTTAATTATGTAAGAATTTAGATTTTCATAAGAGATAAATATTCAATCGTCCTACAAGTGGGATATCATGCAGGACTAAACATTGAATCCTGGTGTCATCCGGTTTAAAATTGTATTTATTATTCAATATCGTTCCCGCGATCTGTGCCAGGGGACGCCGGGATATGTTTCCCGGGAAGCGAATGCTCGCACGCGTTTCCGGCGCCGGAACCGAAAATGCAATTGTGAAATAACCTTTACTAAATTGCGTTTATAAAAACTACTTAGATGGAGATTATTTTTATTTCATTATATGTAGGAAAACCCTCGGGCAAAATAAACATCTCATCATATATTATTATTATTTATTTATTGGACAATTTGTATAGCGCCGCTTTTGTGGGATATCACCTCAGGGGCGCTTTACAGGTTCATGGTTACCCAATTTATGTAAACAAAAATTACGTTATCGTCTTTTCCTTTTTCTTGCCCATTTGCTGACCTTAAAAATATCTTTTTGCATTAATTAAATTAGATAAATTTGACCTCTTCTCGTGTCGTGTGTCTCTGTGAAATAAAAATACGTAGGTATATATTACTTATTTTTGTTGTTTGTAGTGTATATTCCATTTTGTGTCGTGTAAATTACAACTTGTATGGATACGATTGTCTGAAGTTGTACGTTTAAAATTTAAAGAAAATATTTGCACGGGAAAAGGGGAGAGTGGATTGTCAAAAAGTTTAATGATTTCACAAGAAGTGTTTTCATGTAAAGTGGTTTCCATGTATCGCTAAGTAAATGTCTATGGTGTATTGTATTAAATTTTAAAAATCTGGACTGCATTACTTACGATACGTTGGGATTGGCAGTGTAAATTGGCAAAGTAAATTTCAAGAAAAAAAAAACAAATTTTATGACGCCACTACTTACCGTTGTTCCTTCTAAACATATAAGCGAACGGATGTTGTACTTTATGGTTAAGATGATCAGATGGAGTACCCAGTAACATATTTTTTTAACATCCTCAATCTTGAAAATTAGTCTACTGAGGTTAAGTGTTCATAAAAGTAATATTGCAGTCATTATGTCACTACAAGGGTAGCTAGGAAGTTCGGCTTATGAAAGTCTTGGATCATTTACCTCGCCTCCAGCGATAAAACTGACATAAACTCATGGACATGGAATAGTCGTTGACTTTTATGCGCAACAAATTGTGAAATTTTGTTAAAATGATTTATGTCGGTTCATGAGAATAATATTCGACTATCATATGAAAAAAAACTTACGTTAAATCACATATTGCAATAGTATAATTAGTAAAGACCCCAATGAGGCTAGATAATATAGTATCATATTAGTTGTGTATGAAGTCTGTCAGATTAGAGTTTTATTTACAAATATTTCCGATAAAAACCCTTTTGTAAAGAGACAACACCTCTTATAACACCTATATCTTTTTCCAAATCATGTTTATACTTATTTTATGTACGACCATAATACAAAAAAATATATTACAAGTTTTATGAGGACCTCCCATTCGATGATTTGGTGCCACATTTAACACAACTTGACTCAACGGCTATAGATGCATCGTGCCAAATACATGACCAGAGGGGTTCAAAATGATTTGTTTTCCTAAAAATAAAAATAACTGTTGATTATTTTTATTTTTATTATATTTCTTATATCCTGCCGGAACTAAACACTAAATTAAAGCATGTATTTAATTTTAAAATTTCATCATCCTAAAGCTAGTGAATGAAGAAAATAATTCAAGGGGTCAATTATCGACCAAAGTCAAATCATTCATAAATAAAATACAAATTTAAAATAACAGAGGAACTGTTTGATGGATGTGAAATGTTATGCGCGTCACAAATACGTGCTTTTATTCTTTGTAAACATATTAAATTCAGATTTTACATTTGCAAGTACTTAAATAATATAAGCTTTCTCAAAAGGAACTGAATGGGAATTATTGAATTTACAAATACACGGGGTTGGTTGCTTGCTTTATCTTAATCGTGTCCAATAACTAAAACACTATTAGTTTGTAGAAATGTAATATCATAAAGAAAAAGGATATAATTGTTAGTCTGTATAGACAAAATGTTTTAATTCTTAAAAAGAGCTACTTTTATCGTGCTGTTAATTTTGCTTGTAACTTACACGTGGTCGTAGTTGTGAGTCTTAAAGTGTACTACAGATGTTTGAAGAATAATCATAACATGTTATGATCACCAAGTATACGCCTTTTTTACGATCAAGATATTAAACAAAGTTATAGTGAAATAAAAAAGCTTTTCTTGTTAAGGCAATGCGGCAAAAGTTCTCCTGAAGTCCTATGAAGGTGATTTGGTTTATAAAAATCTGAAGGTAATTTTTGAAAGTATTTATTTATCATAACGCTGTTGTTTTTAATGTAGCTTTACAGCTAGTAGATTATATAATCAAAATTATAGTTAAATTATACAGAACGAAATTTAAAATCATTTTTTTAATTGAGACGGCAAAAAATTCCAATCAGTTGAAAAAATAAAAGCAGTGAAGCATAAACACGGTCCCGATAAATTGAAAAATGGTTTGAAGGATGAAATGGGGAATAAAACGCGCCAAAATTGCCACTGCAAATATCACGGGAATATCCAAAAAAAGCTATTTGGTATTTTTAAATGTATTGCTCCTGGGATAGTATGAAATATTTATCTGGCCAAAATGTAAATTTTGCGGATCGTTTTGTTATAATAAATGAATGGTTACTTGAGATGGGTACCTATTCACATATTTCGCATATTTCACTGATCTAGTAGTAAGGAAACCTATTTTAGGGCCTTGCAATTATTTTCTCTTTATAAAGCCAATATTGTGTTACAGATTACCCGTGTGAGGTCGAAAAATAAATTAATAATATTAATTTTTGTGTCGAAAACCGAGTGGTCTTTGAAAGTATAGGAGCATTTCCTTCAAATGGTCAACTGTATTGATGTAATGAGTAATGTTTCAGAAAACAGAGTGTTTAATTCCAATTAATGACTCTTTTTTTATTTGTCGCTTGTCAAAGACAAGCATTTTCACCTTAAACGTGTCCAGTAAATCTTCAAAATATAGATATGCCCTTTCTACTGATGTGATCAATTTATTCAACATTACAACAATGCGAAGTTTCTTCGTAAAGTAGGGCAAACTTTCGATGTTCAGGACAGGCTTGAGATATATGAATATTTCAGTTATCGCTGGTAGGTACATATGCCTTAATGCATCGCTTAAACTTTGGGAGGAACGGTGCAAATAAGTACAAAGGGACATAGCATTTCTCTTTCGAACTGCATAATGGAAAACTCTAACACAGGCACTGTAACAAAGTCACATTGTGCTTTCCACGAGACTTGTGGATCCGGCGGCTGAGTGGGTATTTAGCCACCAGGACCAGATGTTGGGCCGAGTGGTCCAGTTGGATAAATCTAGTAGGAAACAAAAGCAGTCAGTTCAACTGTCAAACGCAGCTTTTGATCTTTTAAGCCCGGCTTAGAACATTTAGGGATATATTATTAACGAAAGAACTTGAAATATGTGCACGATTATAATTAGAGGGTGACTGGTGTAATTAAGCCGAGCCCTAATGGGAGATAAAAGGAGTGTCCAACCACTTAAATTAAGGCTTTTCGGAATACATAAATTCAATGAGATATCTAAGCGAGAAACTAGTATATATACATCATCTATATAAATTAAACAGTATCTCATAGCAGTTAATCCCACCCAATTCCTGTGATCGTTTATTTCAAAAGGCATCGCTTAATGAAAGAAATGTTGTAAAACGGCGTACAAGTACGTGTAACTGTATAAAGCAATAAAGCGCTTTTCAGGTAATATTTCTCAAATAATTACCAAAAAGTTTAGCAAAGTAACAGAATCATCAGAAAAAAACTTATTTTATTCTAACGCAACTCCTTCTCATCACATTTTCAGTTTGGAGAATGACGAGCAGCAAGAAAACCACAGAATACAGCTCGAGGATTTAACCTATTTTCCCAACTGAGGATTTACCTTGCATTTGCAATGGTACGGGCACTCTAACTCTGGAAACTCTAGCATACTAGGTCAGTTAACGGGGTGAACTTCTGTCTACGTATTAGCTGTGTTCATTGTACATGGCACAATTGCCTTATAATTTTTTTTTAATGTAAATTAATGGAGGACTGAATGCAAAAATTTGTGGGGTACAGTGAAACATCATGAGCATACTTTATGTGTACAATTATACTGTATTGCACCATGAGTATAAATATATTTAGTGTGATAGGAACTTAGAAACTAGAGATTTAAAAATAGAGAGTTTGAACGAATTTAGTCATATTTGCGAAATTTACTGTTGTTTAATATTGAAACAGTTTTGTGATTATTTCACATCCCAATGTCCTTTTCCAACTGAAATTTCCCTTGTTCCTTTCATTTTCTTAAAGTCTTACCTCGGAATAAACTAGAAAAGAAGAAAGAAGTCCAACGTCAGTGCTATTCACTTATTATTAACACTTACATATCGTTTGTTTTTTATTCGAATTCT
This sequence comes from Hesperophylax magnus, assembly GCA_026573805.1. Lineage (NCBI taxonomy): Eukaryota > Metazoa > Arthropoda > Insecta > Trichoptera > Limnephilidae > Hesperophylax > Hesperophylax magnus. Next base: position 2,853,764 of record JAIUSX010000116.1, on the reverse strand, counting down.
CATCGTCATTGGGACATTGGGAGTGCATCTTATTTCGCTACTTGGATGATGAATCTCGTGAAAAGGTCGTTTTAACTCTCGACAGGCCAAGATCCCAAACAAAACGTCTGTAACCAAGTGGGTCTTCCGACGACCCCATGCATTTTTCTGTCTTATGGGCTTTTAAACTATAGAAATCCCAATTATTCAGTCAAATTTTATCGATAACTTATGTATTTGCGTAGGGATAAGTAAAATACTAAAATGATATGACAAATATTTAAGCTAATATAAGGAGGATAGTAATTTTAGGTAATAACTACTCCCCCACTTGGATGCGGGATAGTTAGCGTTAATTTCATCCCCAAGTTCATGAGTCGTGTAATGAAAATATAACATTAATGGTCATTGTAAAGAATTTTCAAGAAACCAACAAGACTCGAAAGAAATAAATATCATCATAAGGTAAGACTACCTTTGATTTGCTTATGATAATAACACAATCGATTGATCTTCTCTTTTTATTTACACACAGTCTATTTTAAATGTTAATCTGGCATCAAACCACCGTATTAAGTACTTCTTGACATGTACGCCGGTACCTACGAATCACGATTTACAGTGGACATAGACGGTAAGTATCACAAATATCTACAATACTTTTATTATTATTATTATTGATGTGGTAAAATTAACAATTAATAAGTAGTGATTATATTTGCGATGATATCAATATAACAATAAATATCTTTAAAAATGGAAAGAAATAACTGTTACTTAAAAAAATCATTACCTCAATAAAAACAAGTACCTAAAACAATACCGTAAATTTCTAGAAAAAAACTTATACCTATTTACGAAGAAGCACGAAGTTACAGCGAATCAGAAAAATCAGGAAACGCTACCGATAGGAAAACTAATTTTATTTTAGCACTAATCTAGCTGGGACGCTTTTACATATTCGAGCGCAAATGACTGTTTGCTTTTTTCAATGAAAAAATTTGTGGAGAATTTCGGGAACGGGTTCACATTCATACTCCCGTTCGTACGGCTTTCAAATTCATGTCATATGAAGAGATTCATTTAAAATTCAATTTTGTCCTCATTGGCAAAAAGCGAAAGCGGCCTAGAAGCTGACTTTATGGGACGGATTATATTATTCGGAATCTTTTCTGACATATATTTTGAAAACGTTTTCACCCGCCTTCGGAATACACATTTTTTTAATAAAAAAAAAAACATTTTTCTGGAAAACCTTTGTTTAAGTTTCACACGAAAACGTGCATTCTTCAGCCAAATTTAAAAAAAAATCAAGAAACAAATTATATTGTTTGTAAATCTCTCTAAATTAATTTCTATCGTTATATTCTAACAAAAAATTATAAAATGGAAGAAAGTATCGGCAGACAGAGATAAGGTAGGGATAGGAATAGAACACCAGAAGTTATTAAGTAGAAGTTAAGTGATATAATATGTAGTACCTACATATTATTTTTAATTTGAAGAATTTCATATTTTCGAGAACTTCCAGAACCGTTTGAGTGATTAATAAATGTTCAAATACAATGAAACCATAGCTTTTTCGAATGCGTTGTACAGTTCTAAACGTGTTTCTTTCACTTAAAAAAAAAGTGTAATTATATCAAATACAATTTGAAGAGAATATTAATTTTCTTAAAACATAGTTTTAGATTTTAAATGTTCAAATACAGTTGTTTCTCAAAAATAAAATAATAACAGAACTTGAATAAAACCTTCACAGAACTTAAAAATCATCTTTGAAATTTTATGAATTGTTCAAATTCTGTGAAACAGTCCTTAGGGTTTGGTATTTTTGGAGTAAATAAAATTGAACTCCCAATAATTGATCAATCTCGCAAACAAAAATTTTAATAACGGATATAAGATATAACATACAACGGGTTCTAAATGAAGATACTTCTTTTATGGGTACAGATAATCAGAAAGTTTAAGACATTTGAAAGGTGAACGTTTACGCTATCATGCGAGCTTTCAAAAGCCAAGATATTGTAAATAAACCCCGCGGAAGCAGGTATGAAAATAAATACGCAAATAATAAGAATACGGAGCGGATGTTCCTACTAGGGCGATGCGTGAAGAGTTTCATTGTAAAAAAATCACCCTATCATATTCAAAAGGCGTATATATTTTCTCGACGCCAGCCAAGTGAACCAATTTCTCAAAGGAGGGCCGAGGAGTGTAGAGAACCCTTTCGCGAGCGAAACAAGGCCCGTAAACAAAGCCCGCCCCGCATAGCCCGGGAAACTTTTTCACGAAAATAACTGAAAAAGATAAGGTGGAAAGTCTCTTGCTCCTACCTCCTACCTCCATCGCAAGTCTGTGCGCTACATACACAATGAGAGCTGAACCGAATGATACAAAAGCCGGGCTCGTGTTATCGGAATTTATGTACAAATGCGGAAATCAACGAATTCTCCGGCGAGTGTTGTAACATAACATAAAGAATTGAGAACATATAAGTTTTCTTTTTAAAGCGGAGTTCAGAGTTATAGAAACTTTTTATCACATTTGTTCTTCTTTTATTTATAAAATGTGCACTATTATTTACTGGAAATTAAAACGAGGTTTTTATGTTTAAAAACTCAACTAAGTATCTATTTAAATGTGATTATTTTGCAGAACATAAAACCATCACAAAAGGTAAAACACACTGTTTCTTTGGAATTCAAATCCAAATGCTGTAATTTTTTTAAGTCTCCATTAATTTAGAATATAAATCATAACTCAGTCAGTAAAAGTGTACTAATTAATATTTCACTTAAGTTTATATTTATTTTACAATATGACGTAATGTATTATGTGTGTCCCGCTTTGCATTCTTGTAAAGTTCCCGGCGTGCGACAAATCTCAATGGGGTAAGCTACTTACCTGGGACAGATTCGGGATGAATATAAAATCAACGGGACACCCTTAATACCCCGGCCTACAGGGCTGCCACAATATTATAGCAACGTACGGACGTCTTTATGAAATCATGGAAAATTTCATACTAAAAGGAGATTGGTTGAATATTTATTTTTACAAATACGTAATAGGAAAACAGGAGTCAACAAGTAAAGAAACAAATAAAGGATCGACCTCATAATATTGATTTTTGTAAAAAATATATTCGTCAATAATTAAGGAGACTTTAATTACTGAAGATAATATTAGCGATTCCTAAACGAAAATTTGAAACAGAAAAAGATACGGTCACGTCTAGAAGTCGACCCCAGGACCCTTGCCTTGCCGGGGCACCCTCTACCACTGAGCTAATGGGACCCCATCTCCTTCGGTCATAGTTAACTGTATCATACTTCAAATAAGAACTACCAACATTATCTTCATTTTTCTCACCGCACATTTTTATTGACAACTATCTTTTTGTATGATCGCAATGAACTAAATGCAAACTAGACAGTGCCTTAGATAAATAGATGTGACCGAAGGAGATCATAAAATAAAAGCCATTAAACAATTTATTTTTAAAAGACTTTAGTGGTAACATTGCCACTTATTTATAAGTTAATGAAAACAATAAAAAAATATATATTTGCTCTATTTACTACACAAATATCATGAAATATAAAATAAAAATGATGTAAAAAAAGCATTACGATGGGCTTAAGTTTAAATTACAAATGTCCGATTTACGTCGAAACACAAATTTGTCTAATATAAGTTTAAACTTTTACCCAAAAAACGCCATTTCAACTAACTAACTAACTAAACAAACTTACCATCACGCCGTTTCCCCACAGGGGTAGGTAGAGAGGACGGACCACCAAACAACTCGGTCTTGGCACACACTCCTTGGCTCATTCACATTCATACATCGTCTCATACATACTCTTCTATTATTCTGACTCTTGACATGGCCCGACTCAAGTACAGGGTTTTCCAATAAGAGTTGTTATTTTGAATAGCCCGCTATTTAGGTAGATGTTACTTTTGAAGCTGTCATTTTTTAACATTTGACAAGTAGAAACTACGTTATTAATACAAATGAAACGATACACGCTTCGAAAATTCACTTGAGTGAATCAAATGCAAATCATCTTGAGTGATGAGGCCCATTTCCAATTCGGTGGCTTCGTCAACAAGCAAAATTGTCGCATCTGGGGCTCGGAAAACCCAAGATTTATTGTTGAAAAGCCTCTTTATCCTCAACGTGTGACTGTTTGGTGCGGTTTATGGTCCGGCGGAGTCATTGGACCTTACTTTTTCGAAAATGAGGCTGGAGCAACAGTTACGGTGAATGGATTGCGCTATCGAGAATGGTTAATGATTTTTTCATGCCGGAATTGGATGGTATTGTTTTGGACAACGTTTACTTTCAACAAGACGGCGCTACGTGCCACACAAGCAACGAAACCATTGATTTTTTACGATTGAATATCAAAATAACACCTCTTATTGGAAAACCCTGTACCTGATTCACTTGGTCGGGCCATGTCTTCCTCGGGCGTCCCCAACTTCTTCTACCATTCACATTTGAATCGTATATTCTCCTTACACTCCTTTCTTCGCTCAATCGATCTGCATGCCCAAACCTTCTAAGCGTCCTTTTCTTGATCTTACTCATTACGCTTACATCAGCTTTGCACTCTCTGCGGATCTCCACATTTTCACACGATCATACATGGCTTTACCACACATGCGCCTCAGGGATCTCTTTTCTACAGCATTCAGTACGCCTTTTCAACGATGTTATCTATTTATTGTATAATTATATTTAAATAGCAGATTATAGTTACAACTAACAAAAATATGCTAAAAATGCCTCTAAAATTATACAAAATTTATTTATTTAATGGCCTATCAATATATCTTAGTAAATAAAATAGCCCACCAGCTGCGTGGAGAGATCGGGAGAGGCTGGTTTGGGGAGACCCTTTGACCTCTCCAACTGGTCTCTCGACCCATCGCCTTGCGCCGTAGTGGGGGGATATATTCATATGTCCGTCACTCCTAGACACGCTGATTCCTAGATTCCTACCTAACCCTCTCATACCTGTCACCTTCTCAGAACTTCTTCTCCTTCCTTTTTTAAAAAAGACCTTCTACACAACATCCCAAAAGAAGACACAGAATCTAAGAGGTAAATTATTTACCTCAGGTATTAATTACTGTGTGGGGTTAATGTAAAAAAGATATTACCTTTACCATTTAATTTTTAAAAAAAAAGTTTGGTTAGGTGTTTTGGCCACAAATCTAGATATAAATTTTGTTCGGAAATGAACCTTTCTTCCAATCTGTTTATATTTATTTGAAAGTAAATTTATTAGTATTTATGGAAGTTTACAAAAATTCCATTAATACTCTGAAATAAATCCCCTTGTAATTTAGAAATATTATATACTGGAAAAAATGGTTTCCAATAACATTGTGATTATATTTTGTTGGAAATTATTATTAAGTCCGCTTTTATTACGCATCCCTGGGCTTTAAGCCGAAAACCGGTAAATTTTGATGTTTAAATTTCAGCAAGTCTGCCTCTGAAATAGGGAATCGTGCTCCATCTGCCATATCCCACTTCCATACACTATCCACTAACCATTTCCCACTGTGTGCTCCACTGTTCCACATTCCACATATCCCTTCGTCATAATAACATATAGGCCATAGACCACATAGGAGAATCGCCCTCAGAGCGTAAAATGTATTTTTCTGCAAAATATTATGTGAAACACGTGATGCTCTCCGCACTGAGGCTATCTTGTAAGTAATGTGCACAAATGTGAGACTGTGTGGAAAGAATACTAAGTGGACGTGTCTATTTTATGCATATGTTTTTACAAACTTATCTTGGTCTCCACCTTGTTTCCTTCCAGATAACATTTAATGTCTCTCTATTTTATTCTTACATACACTTATTAATATATTTTGGCATTACCTTCTGGAAACTATCTACGAAATCGGTTAAAATTTACTTTAATAGAATTATATTTTAATAACATATTTAAACATAATAATTTCACGTATATTTCGATTAACAGAGGACTATCATCATAAGGACGATTATCATAAGAAATATGTAATCGGACTTTAATTTGATTACGAAGTTTGAAAATCCAGATTATTCTAAACCACTTTCCGTCCCCATCCTCGACTCGAGGTAGAGACTTGATAATAGTGTGAGTGTGGTAATATCAATAAACAAAAAAAAACACTCAACAAGATTGCCTTGATTTGAAATTATTACATTCACAATTTATTTATAACTATAAAATGAAAATGTTGTAAAAATTAGCGGTGATGTTGAGAATTATTATTAATGAAAGCTTTGCGTCGCGGATTTGTGATGCTTTATTTACAAAATGTAAGGGATGAAAAAGCGAGATTGGGGTTAACATTTCCTGAAACGTCTTTTGTGGGGAATGAACCTTTTGTAAACGGAAGATTTCATCATCTCCGCAACGAGATGCTTGAAACTGGAACGGAGGAATTCTCATTCACTTAAAGACGTCCCAACAAAGAGATATTCTTCAAAAGAGTCAAGGTATTAGAACCCACTTCACCTCTGTAATTCGTCGTGCAATCCTGGCTTAACTTTTACACGAAGCCACTGAAAATCTAAATAGTGGACAGCTTTTCTTTGATATGCTAAAAACCTAGGAACGGCGAATTTATCGAATTACATGAATAAGAAACCATTTTTCAACATTATCATTTTTGACGTCTCTTTACATTACACTCTTGAGAAACGTATTGGTTTTACTTTTTACTTGCTCACAGAAATTTACAACATAAAAATCAGCCAAAAACTTTTACAGGTACCGAATATCGGTTTTTTTTACAGTCCATTTTTAAAGAAACGGAATTGTTCGCATGAAACTAACGTTTAGTATTGCTTTATTATATATCCAGTTTAAAAAAACTGAAACTGTAAGATTTTAAAAGATTCCACAAAAATAACAATACTTTGTGTTGGTTTGTTCCATATTCGGGTAAAGAACTAAATAATACTAATAATTAGACCAAAATTCGCCATTCCCTGTTTTCTTTCATATTCGTTTCCTCCACAACCGTTTTAACCAATGGCATTGAGTCGTTCGCCTGGAATATGGATGGCGAAGAACGAAGCAATACTCACTTTGTCTCAAAAAAATCTAAACGTGTCAGTTTGTTCTATGTTCAAAATTTGTTCTACGTCCACCAAGTGAAAAATAGTGTGGCGTTTAGTGGATATAGAACACAAAATAGTGCAACAAAATCAAACAGACACAAAAATGTTATGTAACATAAGTTTTTATTTTAAATATTCAACAATACAATTTCTAAAAATGATATGTAGCTGCCTGGAAGTAAAGAGAAAGGGGAATGTGATTCAATATTAAAAAACGACAAAATCGCTTGTGATGACCGTGACCATCAACGTTTCTGAACAGTTTTACATGTGCAAATAAACTCTTTACCGCAGCTAGAAGGAAGAAGGTAGAATTCCAATGAAAAATTATAATATTTTCACGACCGGCGATATGCTCAACGTGTTTCCGGTTCTAAATTCTGCTTTGAATTAGTAACAGTTAATTAGGAGTGCATTAACTCTCTCGTCATCTCTCAGGATAATTATTTTTATAAATAGAAGACATTCTTATAACACCGTTGAAGATCGATGGATTCGGCGTTCCCATATACTGAAGTGCTTCCAACATCCTCGCAAAATGTCCTATCATGGAATCCTGTCAGATTTCATATTCCAGCATAGCGCGGCATACTAGAGAAACTTATTGGCCCCGTCAATCTCACATGCTATAGAACAATAACGTCGTTTGTAATTCTACATATACATATGTCTAAAAATTTATTTATTTGCTCGTACATTATTACCGATACGTTTATGTAGATTATTGTATGTATTTTATGGGATGTGCGGGATCGCATAAATTTCCCCACATTACGGAATAAACACATTATTATTATTATACACCCAATGAGAGAGCTCTTTGAAACAATAATGAATATTAGGGAAAAAAATCGTATGATTTAAGTTTTCAACATGCTTCAGAACTTTATTGTAGTTTTTCTGACTCTTTACCCGAGTGATGGGTACTGTGGGTATCGTCCTGGTGAAAAACCACCATACCGATCCGAAACGCTTCTTAAAATGGATTTAGCCGTGTTTAGTGTCCGGTTCTGAATAGCCAGATACTTTCCAATAGTCCTTTCCTCACCTTCTACCCTTCCCAATTCATTCGGCTTCCCAACACACCTAAAATGGGAATGCCATATTTTTAGTAGCTACGAGCAGTTGTGCGGTATTCACCAACTACCAAAACAGACCCAACCATTTTTCCATATAAATATAAAAGATTTTGTTTTAAAAGAAATAACTATATAAAACTCTCTGGTAGGTGGTCAATACATAATGCGACAGCGGGGCGGCTGGCGGCGGTGGGCGGCAGAGCGGTATGGATGCAGACCGTATAACAAGGGAAATGGGCGAATCCGCGGGAGCATATCGACAAACGGTAACGACCCAACCCGATTATACGCCCAACTTATCGATATGTTTTTCGATACACGCTTTGTATACGGCGGAATATAAACTTCGATTAACCCGCTGGCATCCGAACACATTAATACCGGTATTAAAAGCGCGTAGGTACCAAAAAATGTTTTTTAACACGCTATTTTCCACGGCCATTTTCAGCGAGACTCGTTTAACTAAACAATCAAAATCGAAACCTCTGGACTGACGGCCCAGACCAATGAAGAAAACTCAATGATTTTAAACATAATATAATATATGATAATTACATTCGTTCCCCTCGTTCAAGATTTACGGAACATCTGGGAAATTTGATGTTACAATCAATAGATCTTTTACTAATAATAATAATAATAATTGGATAATTTGTAGAGCGCCGTTTTTGTGAAAAATCACCTCAAGGGGCTGTACAATTTATTTCCTAGAATCTAAATTTGTTATTAAGAAAAGATACCAAAACATAATTTTACGTAATAGATTTTCAGATGTTTGTTCCATTTTAAATAGTTATTTCACTGCACTGAAGAAGGTCAATGGGTATATGCTGGAAATTTCAACCATAGAGTTTCAATGAGTGGCGATTTTTCAAAAGGATTGAAAGACGGATAACCGGGGTCTATCCTCGCCAGGTATTTCGGAAACCTACTGAAATAAAAAAATAAAACATGTTTTCATAAAAATGAATGCATTAACATTTGCAGAGCACAATATAAAATACTATTAACTATTTGGTTTATTTAGTGTTATTACTAATGTACAGTATTCGAGATGTTGTTGTTAAGAGAGGACGAGTTACAACAGACACGCCTTTTTATACGTCTCGGTCATGCTGTCTCACTCAGATATGCCTGTCTCTTTCATACCGACAGACATACGTTCACCACAATAAATGGACGAACGGGCGACAGGAGGAAAAAGCGAACTTTTTCCTAGAAATTAGTATTGTTATGTGCATAGAGTTTGTAGATTTCATAGAGCTTGGGGACTAACTATAAAATTCCCTGGAGACGATTTTTTTAGCTCAAGAAAATTACGTTAGTTACGAGCGGGAATTGCAAACGTTTAAATCTTACCTATATATTGCGTAATTTTTACCACGCATACTATATAAATTGGTATATACGTAAAAAGTTTTAGATTTTGTGTTTTTGTTTGGATATCGAAATAGGCCCACACAAATTTTTGCTTGAGATAATAATATGTATTAAAATGTCGGTCCCTAAAATCAAAGATTTGCTCGAACCGCCACTGCTTTCAACTAAAAATAAAGTGGTGTACGCATAGGTAAGTTGCTTAAATTTCAATAATGGTAAACCTATATTATAGATACAATTTTATGTTTTTATTAATAATTTCATTCATATTAAAATTACTAGGAAAAGCGTTAGCATTTATCATCCTGTAAGACCTCTTGGCTCGATCGAACATGTTGACATGGAACCATGCTCATCGTTGCGTCCACACGCTCGAGCAGCACGGCACAACACGCCGTATATCGATATCGCACAAAAACACATCGAGCGAGAAAGTACACACGTTGAGGCATGTTCGAATGAGCGTAAAACCATCGGTCATGAACGAGCGTGGGTACTTGGCTTAAGACTGAACTTAGGTGTCTCAGAGTTTGACACGATCATCTTCGAGACCGTTTTGAATGTAGTAACTCGCTCGCAGGGGGTTGAAAACAGCGGGCGGTCATAAAGTTTGATTAAACGTCACGGTGGACTTTCAACTGATCCCCTTTCCCGATATTATTGGATTACGATGCTAAAATGATGCAAGCGCCCGCTTCCGGTACAAGAGCGAAATTTTAAAAGCCGGTTAATTACGTGTACAGGAGCGCGGCTTTACGTGAACAGGTGAGCCCGTTCAACGGTGAACATGCAGGGAAACTAAGCCGCTGCGAGGAAAATTGGATTGATATTCCTCAGTAACGACAGTTTATAGTGCCCGGAAAACGAAGTTCGTCAAACGATCAGGCGCGAGCGTAATGGTAACGATCCGAACTGGGTCAAAGATGCACGAAGGAAATTGAGCTATCAGTGGAAAAACGGAAAGCTGGAAAAAGCGACAGAAAAAAAACAAGGTCGATCGGAACGATCAACATTGATAACGTTTTTAGTCGTGGATAATTTAATTGTAGTGTTGTCGCTTAAGTGAAATATGGCCGAACGTATTGTTAAACATGCTGATTGCATGCAGAGTTGGGTGTAGATTTTTTTAGTCATTAATTTTTTTTGTTGTTTGTTTTTCCGTTTTTTTTCTGATTCGGTTAGCACGGGTATCTTGAAATATGCGCAGATTTTTCTGATGGGAGATTTCCAAATAAATGCAGCTATCGTGAATGTGGTACGAACATTCAAATGTCATTTTTTTTAATTAATAATTCTTTATTGACTGAAAATTTTACATTTTTTTTTTTTAGACAATGTATGGATAGTCCTACGAAGCTGCCCCATGGCTGCTTGTCTGCAGGTTCTATCTCAATATACAATTATAATACAATATAAGTCTCCTGTTATATAAAATAAATAACAGACTCTTACATACAATCATAGAACTCACTAAAGCGTCCCAAGTACACTAACACTTTGAATGACAATACGATAACGTACATTCAAAAGTACAAGACAATATAGCATACAGATAACACATATTCAAAAATAAGACATATACTATAACACACATTGAAAGTGAATAACACCGTACTGTAGCACAATGTAATAGAATTATAATTCTAGTTAACTAAGTGAAAAAAGTTTTTTTTTTTTCTGTAAATCAAAAGCTTGTTAGTGAAAAAAAAATAAATAATTACATTCATTTATATTAGAATCAAAACTTTCAAATAATGTCTTTCCTTTTCTTATTTGTTTGCTCTATTTTTTAAAGATATATAGATTTTTCATTTATAAGCCACACCTTTACAGTTTTCATGCTTAAACTCTTATTTTCTGAAAAAACAAATTTATTTTTGAGCTTATTAAAAATCACTGGTACACAGTACTCCAGCGTTCGGCTTCCATACTTATTTGTTATTTTAGGTATTTTCAGCCCTTTTTTTCGGTAAGACGTGTGATGTGACTATGTACCAGTGGTTTTTTATAAGTACTATCGCCCCAGTTATCTTTAATGGTAAGGAACCAAAATAAACCTTTTATAGGGAGCAGGCCCTCAGCACAATATAAGAGTTGCACATTGTGTCTTTGTCTATACATATTAGGTGATACAATTTTTTTTATGATAGAGGTTTGCAAATTTTGTACATACTTAATATATGTCATGCTTGTATTTCCCCAGCTTCTAATTCCATATCTAAGAATAGATTCTACTAATGAGAAATATACTAGTTTGAGTGTGCTATGAGGCAAAACAAATTTTAATTTATAGAAACTGTTTGCTAGAGCTCTTAGCTGGTTACATATTTTAGTAACTTGCTTATCCCATTTAAATGTATTATCTACTTTTAATCCCAGATAAGTATACTCGTTGACAAAATCAATTATCTCACATCGGCAGTTTGATATTATTTTTCTATGGATGCATTCAAAGTTATGTGCGGTTAGTTTGGGAATATTCCACATTCGTATGTTCATATGTCTTGTATTTCGTTGGTTACATAAAAAACTTTTATTCTTTTTAAGAACTCTTCAAAAAGCACATACTTCACACAGTCCCTTAAGTATTTTTGATTTATAATTTTAAATATTATTATAATTGTTAAATATTTCATTCAATGAAATATTTATACTAAATTAAATTACAGCTCACATATTAAACTAACGATCGACGTGTTATTACTGGAGCTGGAAATTATGCAAAAAAAAAATGGTTTGAAAAATATTTGCGGAAACCATATGCTAATTGAGTTTGTTCGCTTGATAGATCGTTCAAAAGTAGATGCCACATGCATAGCGGCAGGGGCATGTTAGTTAATGCAGGGGGCAGCTTAGTGCATTACTTCGGCGCAACTTGCGCCAGTTTTTTTGGCCCGCACTGTTCCATTCCGGAGATTTATATAATGCAATTAGAACTCTTACAGCCGTATGCAGGATGACCCATTTTAAAATGCACAAAAAAACATGTTTCACGTTTAATTGTACAAATAACTTCATTTTAAAACTGTATCCAAACACGGATTTAGTAATTAAAATTTTACAAACAATAAGGTGGCACAAAATTGTAGGAAGGATAAAAACATGTAGACCAGAAATATTGTCAATTTTATTATAAACTGACGTGTACCCGGCGCTGCTGGGGTTTATCTTTGGGAGATAGATATATAGAATCGCGGACTTTTCTGTGGGTGTTTTCAAGATATACAATTTCTTAGTACATTATTTTGATGTATCCCAATGTAAGCGAATGAAAATATTTTGTTCGCGATACAAAACAACGACTTTTCTATACTTTTAAAAGTATAATTTACAAGTATTATGTATATATAAACCTTCCGGAAGAAATTCTCTAAGTGATAGTGATAAATAATTAATTATTAATAAATAGAATATAAAATAATGAAAAATTGGAGAGTCAATCAGAAATTCACATTTCTAATGAACACCTTTAGTAAACCTAGTTGCTTACCTTAGTTACCTAGTAAATAAAGCTTTAAAAAAATCACGAATTCTGCCACGTCAAGTCAAAGCAAATTGGAATTCATTTCCAAACAGATTTCACGCCAGACTAACACACACACAACCGTAATTATTGTACGTTTGATTACTTCCATTTAAAACATTCCCTAATTTAGGGAGCTTTCATTTAACTTTTTCGGTGCGGTTTGGACCCTAAAGTGGCCAGAACATAAAAAAATCGTGAATCGCGAACTAGTGGATTTATTCGACTAAACGGCCTTGTCCAATATTCCGTAGTAAATGATTTCCATAGAGAGTAGCGGCGGTTGCGTCATTATTCGTGTAGGCTTAGGGCAGTGGGTTATTAATACACAAACAGAGTTGCCTGTCGATGATGTGGTTTTATACCCTATAATAAATCGCATGCAAATAACTTCCACACCGACATTGCACAAACAGCAAATTTTTCATTGTAAATATATGACCGGGAATAAATTTGCAGCAACGCTACTGGGTAAATAATAAATTAGCATTTAGGGTTTTTGTTTGCCGTTCTAGCATGCTCAGTGTATTGCCCAATGATCGACGATATTACCCAGGGAATAATCGAGGTATCGGTTTCGAAAAGTCGATTATTTTAACAATCGATAAGTCTTTTAACCTACCCAAAATAATATCACGTTATCAAATATGTCTGCTAGACATTACATTTCAAATAGATTCTCTGTTATGGATTGTATTACAAATTGAAAACTGTTTTGAAAGTAAATTAAATACTCTTTCAGATGTATTTCAAACAGACATACGCAATTAAAAATTTAAATCGAACGTGGTTTAAGTTTTTAAAATCTTTTGCCAATGTTTTTTTTTTCAAACATATTTACCAGTTCATACGAAACTAAAAAGCACATTTAATTAGACAAATGTTTTAGAAATCAAATGGTTACTAACACTCCACCTTCAATCGTTTTACATAATAGTATATATTTTTTTTAATTGGCAAACATTGACCAGGTGAAGTCTTTGTCGGTTTTCTGTTTTTTAGAATTATTTCAAATTATATCGAAGGATCTATGAACAATTTTAAATGCAAAGAGAAAGTTTGGTGTCTCTCTTCCGCTCTTTCAAAATCTATTTGTCTGAGAATAGTGAAAAAGCAGGTAGATCGAGTTTTGTGAGGGCGAGTGTCATTTGTTGACATATTAGTACTAGGTGGCCCGAGTGATTGATAAAAAGTGTGAAAAGGGATACATGCTTCTTTCTCCAGCAATGGCACCAAACAAAAAGGTCAGTTAATCTGTAAAAAAGCCTTCTGCCAAAATTGCTTTTTTACGCTCGTCTTGAGTAACACAGGGAAACCGATTCTAAAAAATACGTCAAAATACCAATAAAACAATCAATTAATTAAAATAAAATCAAGACACAGCCCACAACATCTCCAATATAATACGATAAGTGCTGTACACATGTTCATTTTCTGGGATGTCATTTCAATAATTGTGTCAACTACATCTCATACATAAATTGTCCAACAAACCTAAAATTCAGCAAAACTTAATTCTTAACGATTTTTTGTAGTTTTATGATTATAATCTGACACCGAAATATTTTTTCCGGGTATAATTTAATTAATTAACATGAATAGGACGATATGTTTAGATGACATAAATGGTTCTATTTTATTTTATATAATTGTAAAACACCCTCTGTGGTGATACATACAAATAATATTAAAATAATTATTATTAACGGTCTAGTACAAACAGTACACGAAACAATAGAGTGTTGTTGACACAGTCCACGCCGAGCGATCATTCGAAACATCATGCGATTATTAAAATGTTTAGACAATGCCCATCACTATAGAATATAGCAATAGTCAAAGCAGAATATAATATCATTTAATTTTCAGTTAAACAACCTAACGGTAACTGCCACTGGCTTTCATGTATAGTTGATTTGGGTTATCTATGACCATGTATTATATAAATATGTTTGTTATTTGTACTAGTAAGTTATTCTCAATGATTGCCCCAAATGAAAATGGCACTCGTGCAAAATTAAGTTTTGTAAGAAGAGTTTTTGGAATTAATAAAATATTTTTTATTTGGCTTTGCAACCTCATTTATGCAGAAAAATTATTGATGCATGCGAAGATTTAAAAAAAGTATATTATTTAGCAGATTGTCTTTAAGAATAGTTAAGAAAATAGTTTTGAAAAGGTGGAGAGAGAGAACTATTATCTACGCATTTTATCTTATTTGTTGGTAGTTAAATACATTTCAGATAGGAACAGTTGGACAAATTTGGTCAAGTCAAGAGCTGAGGTTAAAGAGTTATAACTGTACTATATAAGGATTCTTTAATAAGAATTCAAACGATGTATGTTATCCAAAACTCATCCTGTACACAAATAGACGCTTTAGAAATATAAATTATTTCAATGTGGCCTTATCAACTTTCTACACTGACCCCTCAAATCATACAGACATGCCAATAGTAAAGCGCTATTAAACTGATAATGACTCCAAAATAATTCACGGAATATTGTGACATTTCATTAATAACAAAGTCTCATTTCGAGCGATTCTGCTATTCAGCAGATATGACCAATAATAATAATTCGCAATAATTCATGGAACTGCAGCAACAGCAAATTAGGAAACGGTTATAATCATTTCATTGCTTGAGCACAATAACCCAAAAACAATAGCCGCGGTCAGCGGCGGCTAATACAGCATGACTTTGTAGTGCCAATTGATTTAAACCATTAATTCGACAAGTTTGGGATTTATGCCTCCCCGTGGGCGAAGGTGTATGCTGCGTATTGTTGTTCACACTCCACACGCCAGTGCCCAGTACCCGGTGCCAAGTGCCCAGTGCTATATCGCAATAAGCTATTTGCAATGTTAATCCTATAGTGCCAGGGGTGGTTGTACGAAGCTCCCCTCAGCCGACACCTTGTTGTACTGCTTTACGTTCAAAAAATGAGGTGTTATAATTATTCCACGACAGAGTTTTCATGTTAAAAGATAAGGAATCGTTAAAAACGCCTTTTCCAGCTGGACTGTGGCTGGAAAGTTTGAAGCATAGAAAATTCACCCTTTTTATTGATTTAATAGATGACACCAAGCAGGTTTCCCTTAGCTCAGGCTTCTTCAAGGCTTACGTATTAAATAATCATAGTTACATACCAGAAACACATATTTGTAAGAAAATAATACAACGAGAGAAAGAGATAAAAATAGAAAAGAGGGAGACAAATTACTATAGGAGGAAACAGTTTCATCTCAGTTAAATTTATTTGATCATTAATTATGTCGGAGTTATTATTGACAGCTATCTTCATATCCTATTCCATTTTAATGTTTTCTTTTATTTCCAGAGATTTTATCGAAATCGATATTGACATGTTTCAATCAAGAGGTTCACGAATTCCGAAAATGCACTTTTACTTAATCATCGTAGATGTTCATTTACTATTATTTTGACATTCCTAACCATTTTTCTGATATAAAAAAAGCGGAACAATCATTGCAAATAACTTTATATATGCTATTTATAGTGGTTTAGTACGTCATCACTATCTTTCATATTAATTAAGTATTTACCTAAATTATTATTTGTGTAAAAGTTATTTGTTATTAGGACTCTACGCCATGGGAATTTGTGATTAATATTTATATTATTAGAGCTGAAAGAGTTGAAATAGCATCAAATAAATTAGTGTTTCAACAATTTTCTAAAAAAGGGCTGGGAAGAAGACAGAGAAGACGAAAGTTGGTAAGTCGTTTTTCAGATCGGATTACTAAACATAGGCAACATTAACAAAGCAAAGATATAAATCAAACTTTTATTCGCCATAAAAATATATATTTTTTTAATTATGCACAGAAAAATGTTTCCTAGCCTTTTTTAATAAATCCTTAACTAGAGAAATAAACATTAGCATTTGCGAATGGTTTGCAAGAAGAAGGGCCTACTCCTGCTTTTTACATATAAGAGATAAAACCCACGTAATATAAACACAAACATAGAGACTTTCAATGAAACGCACGTTTGTGTTTAAAGCCTTTTCCAAGACGTAAATCCAAAGACCGTTTTTTAGCTTCCTGAATGAAATGTTATTATTGACGAGTATCCTGTACAACAGCGGAACGTTTATTTCGAGATATTTACTGACTTCCCACTCAGTCATTCAAAATTATAATTATTATCTTTAAATTCACTTCGTCAGAACTAAGTACCAGTAGGTGCCTACTTAATCCAACATTTAAAGGTCAAAGGGAGAGCGTAGCAATTACGATGTCATTTAGTCAAATATGGCCCTGTTATTGCACGGCCCGCTTCTCTAAATCGTGTATAAATTAACGGTAATTGACCACTTGGCTTGAGCGTGAAACGAATGAGCTGATGGCCCATGGGATGATAGAGCGGGTGTTGCCGTTACCAGCCACCGCCATAATTCCGCCCAGCCAGCCCGGGAGTGGTCAGGTTATTATATGAATTTCAAATTAGATGCATAATGAGCTTCTGGAGAGCTTTTAACATGGAAGTTCCGTATTTTTATCCCTGCTCTGCGGCGTCAAGTGCGGACCACATGCTTCGCGAGAATGTTTCACCCCGTGAATGGATTTTATTATCAACTTAACACGAATGGACAGATGAACCATGAAAAGTTAACAGTCAAATTTGATCGCAAAAAAATCAGATTAAAAAAAACCGTAATCATGGAACAGGTAATTACATACTTACATATGTAACGTAAACATATGTTCAGAAAAATAATAATTTAAAAAAATTGGAATAACCAAAAACAACTACATTATTAATTAAAATATTATGCTTGAAGACAGAAACCAAATAAAGTACATTGCGGTCTGTCACCAGATGATTCCGAGAGTTTCTAGATCGCGGATTATGGATCGAGGTACAAAAGTAGTATTTTGTATATGTGGAAAGGAACCAATTTTTTTATCGACGGGTTTTGAACTCTTGTCCCAAGGCCTACATTTTGAGCCATTACAGAGCCTATATACAAAATTAACCCACCGGCAAATCACCCCCAACGTTGACTCCTGTATCGGTAATCCGGCGTTAGTATGAACTCGCAAACTACTATTATTATTCCGACGGTGATAGCAAAATGCACCGCTCAGCTATGATGCATAAACTATGTAGCAAGTACTAACAACTAACCAACACTTGCAGAGGCAATAATATAGAACTACAGCGGTGTTGACCAGTTCTGCCAGTGTTCGGGCAATGAAACTTAAGCTGGCGAAGCAATATTTCGCTTTAATGCACTAATCAATTATTATATTGCGCGGGGTGTGTACATATTGAGTGGAATTGGGGTGGATTTACCAGGATGACCAGAATGGTTTGCCGATGCTGTTGGTAGGGATTGCATTTGATTTTCGGTTGTCATTTGTATCATTGAATAAGTTGTATTGTAAATTGATACAGATTAATTTATTAACTACGTTTTGTTTTAATTTGTGTTGGAGTCATCCCAGAATTAACTGAACAAACAACTTAGGGAAAGTCATGTCCGCAGTCAAAATATAGGAAAAGTTTGTATAAAAATTCTAACGAGTTAAAAATCAGACACAGTCAATATATTTTTGTTGTTTTTTTGGTAGTTTGACTTTTCGAGCAGGATTTTAAGTGATTGTAAAAAACAATATTTAGGTACATTAATTTATGAATGATCTCTAATCACATCGGTACAAGGTGAAAACTTATTGATTTAAAATATTGCTAATTTATAAAAAAAATCTGGTCAAATTATTCGTATTCCGGTTAAAAACGGGACTGCAGGACTTTGACGAATGAAATGACAGGTTTCCTAATAAACTATCAGTAAAACACGAATGTGTTATGGCGACGTCGGAACACGGGTCGATAAAAATATTAATAAAATAAAATACTTTTTTTGTTTTAAAACCACGATATTTATTAATTTAAGAACCGACCGGTTTCGCTTTACTTAAGCATCATCAGGGTACGAATTAATACTGATTATAATTCTTAAATTAATAAATATCGTGGTTTTAAAACAAAAAAGTATTTTATTTTATTAAATATGTCAAACCACAAAGTGATTGCTTTCTACAATAATAAAAATATTAATATTTTATCAGCAAATTCAGACTTGGGTGAGGTTAGGTTTTCTTTTTACTCCGGTTATGTGTTTAATTTTGTAGTTATTCTAAAATAGATGGTCTGAAAACAATTGAAGTTTTGTATCATTTATCTTTGTAAAACAAATGCTGGCAATAGGTTAAGTCTTGCAATTTCTTGGGTTTGAGTGGAATGATTCTTAAAAGACAGCCAGAACAAAAAAATCTTAAAATCTGTAAAAAAATACAAGTTTATTTGCATAGATTTTTCTTTGACATTTTTTTCGCAGCTGCATGAACATGTGTTCCGATATATTCTGAATGTCTTAATAGTTTATTAGGAAATGGCCTGCTGTCACGTTTTTAAAAGGATTTAAATAAATCCACGGTGCAGCTACAGTTTCTCTGAATATTACGCCCACATAGTTCGTAACCACAAGGAAACTATTCATTCACCACATCCGGATAGTAACATCATCTCAACTAGCATAAATAATATGATATTTAAATTTCTACAATCTAACCATGTATAGTAAAATTTTAAAAAATATATTGCTCGTAGTAAAATATAAATTCCGAAATATTTTTGTTAATGATGATGTAATTGAATAGTACGGTACAGTGTATCATAATTATGTGGTTAAATACGTAGATTATAAAACAGGATCTTGCGCAATAATAATATATGTGCTTCACGAAAGATTTTTTCAGGAATTATCATCGCGTTGTTCAAAACATCGTAAACAGTCCTCTGGACAGGAAGCTGTGGTGTTTCAATGAGCGTTTCCATTCATAATGGTGACGCAGTCATTATCCTGTTCCGTGTTGGAACAAGTCCACCGATAAGATGCCTCTGCTTCCGGTCTTATCATGGGCTTGGTCGGTCCACTTGTATTATTGCATCCTACTCATTCCTCACATTGTTCTGCAACTACCGGAAGTCAATATATTTTAATATTTGTGCAATCATTTTAATATTTATTACAGTGAACGAATGACTTATTTTGTACTCATTAATGACAGAGATTAAAAAATTCGTTGTACAGTCTGTTGTTACCTAGTAAGGCCGAAATATGTTTGTGAAAATAAAAAAAAATAAAAAAAAATTGTATCTAGTATCAAAATAAGTTCATTGTTGTAACAAAGTCTCATATTACACACTTTAAGTAGAGCATTTTGAACTATTAATTATTAATAATTAGATCGATTTATTGGTTAACGAGCCATATTTAAAATTGTTTTTTCACAAATTACATATTTGAATAAAGGTTTTAACGACGTATTGTTGATATGAAAAAATAAAACATATTTTATAAAGGATTCTTTAAATGGGCAAGGGTTGGTGGTAAGAAAAGGAAAATAAAGATTAGGGAAGGAAGGTTAAAAGTGGAGTACTAAGCTCTTAGGAAAATAAAGTGTCTCTCTAATGTAACCTTGAACAAGGGTGTGTTTATGCGGACACCCTCCACATCGGAGCAGCTGATAAAATTCCGGATGACTCACAAAACATAAACAAAGTGCGAGACGTTCAACCGTTGTTCCGACGAACTGTTTTAGGGTTAGGTTAGGTTTTGGGGTTAAGGAATATTTCACTATGAAATGTGATAGAGCTCACGTACTGTATTATATTTATAATCAAAATACAATCTACACGCAAAATAACAAAATTCTACAAATTGTGTACTAATTAACTCAAAGAAACCACTTACTCAAATAATAATATAATTCGGGTTCATGGTGTACTTTGAATCTTGTGAAGGCGGTTTTGTATATTAAATTACTATTATCCTTGAGAGTACAAATAGCATAAACAATGTGGGTTATGCATACAATATACAAGTATGATGTTGTCCTGGTACGGGGGCTGTGGGTGGTTTCCAACTCCCCTAGTCGGCACGTAAGCTCATTACATTTTGAAAACAGAGCATTGTGATTGCGGCATTATTCTTGAAGGAAATGATAAATAGTGCCTAGCAAATAAGCTAGAAATGTGTGCACTTCACGTCGAGGTCGCATTTCGTCAGAGCTCTGACGGCCGCGCCTGACACTACCCGTCACACCACACTTGGACTGCTCGCTACTCATCCCCTACTACAGGAAAGGACAACCGAGACCAGCGATACTATATTATACAAAACAGGTGCAAAAACATTTTTTACAGTTAGATTTTTAGTCAGAATTTAAGTCAGAAAAAAATGGCACTAAAGTAAGTAAATTACCTATAATGTTTTATCTAAAAAAAGCATTTTATAATTTTTCTTTCAAGAAATCTGTTTTTTTTTATTATTTTCACACGAAATATTAAAAAGAGATATTATAAGTTTTTTTTAAATTATATTTAACGTAGGTTTATTGGCAAAGATAAATAGTTCGGGACAGTGACATTGCGCCCCTGTGGTGATATCTCATAAAAGCGGCACTACACAAATTGTCCAGTAAATTAATTAATTGTGAACCTGTACCTTCAGGAATTCAGTTCGAGAACTGGATTCCTGAATTCGGGTTTTTCCAAAACACGGCCCATTCTATAAATGGTTTCATATCTCTCTCAAAAGCACGCATTTCGGTGACTTTAGTTGGTTTTTTAAAAAACATTTGAGGTTAAATGACCCAAAAACCATAAGAACGTGGTTCCAATAATCTGGCAATACTGACTGAGACCAATTTCTAATACTCGGTTAGATTCATTCCCTCTCACGATTTAAGCAACAATTCAAGAAAAACCACCAAACCAAAAACTGAGAATCAAAACTTAGTTTAAAATTTGTTCACACACAATATTTTTTTAAACTTTTACTTAACATTAAATGAACTATGTAAACTTCATTTGGTTAAAGGGTGTGAGTAATTATTTTTAACCATGATTTTAACATGGTTCTTAACTAAAAGGTCATCAGAAGGCGAAACAGCTGGGAAAAAAGTGTAAAACATATTATTTCTCAAAGAGTTAACTTACGTGAGTAAGTTACACTTAATTTAATATGGCATCATTCACGCTAGACCAATTTAGCAATAATAGGTAAAACATTAGTTAGGTATTACTGAAGAAGAAATTATTTATTTGAATCGGTTCTGAACAAACGGGTGTTAAATCAATTCAATTTGACAACAATGGAAGACAAAAAGATAGAAGACACCGTAGAAGCTTTCGTCCATACAAACGTTCACAAAACCCACAAGCAAACACAACTGAGCAAGCAGAACTCAATGCGAACGTCATGAAATGCCAATTTGAAAATGTCAAGACCAACCACGGCTCGGAGCAGGTCTATTTATGAGGGAATCATTATTGGGATACCCCAATAAAAATCCCGCTTGTTAAGGGGCGTGTTCTGTCGGGATATTTATTTATGCAAATGTTTGAATGTGTGTGTTTTGCGGTTGGATTGACAAGGTGACAGGAGAACAGAAAAGAAGGAGGATGATGAAAAAATCCCAGATATTCATACTAATAATTATCATTCGGGACATTAACTAAAAAAATGTGCGTGCTTTTACAGATTTTTTGACAGTAAAGATTAAAATGATTTGCCTACAGGTTCTTTCGAGATATATTTCTGGTTCATCTCACCTTAAGACAGTTTGCCTAGAAGAGTATCTAACGACGAAGATACATTTTGGAGGTTTCCATTAATATGCGAAAGGTTTCATGATCGCTTGTCACCTCAGGGTTTAAAGCTTTCAAAGCAGATTTATGATTGATGAGCGAATAAAATTGCGATTTATATTGGAAAAGCACAGAAAAACATATTTAATACTGGTTGATGTATTTTCATAAATTGAAACTTTTCTAAAAATATGCAGTAAACTAAGTAGGTTATTTATGATTCATGGTACATGATTTCTTTTAGAAAACGGATTATGTTATATTATGGAGGTAAATCGGAGAAAATTTATATCCACGTGACTACTTAATACTTAATGAAGATTCATTTCATTATATGTTTCCAACATATTTTTTTTCATGAGAAGTCACGTGGACTATATACATCATGCCTCAATAATTATACCAATTCATATTTGAACAGACAGTTGAAAAAATTCAACACATTACAGAATATAACTAACAAACTCGCTATAACTTCTTCGTTTCCTTGTAAAATTTTGTCAAGTTTACTATTCTTTGCATGTTCTGTTGCATAAATGACATGTTTTGTAATTACGTATATAAACAATTTTCCAGCGTTGTGCAATTTGCAGACATAAAATAAATGTATTCAATTCGATCGAGAAGGTACATTGTCTAGAATTAAGTGATGAATTTGCATTCAGTTTTATGGGTTGGGAAGTTGGGTCGGGGTAAATATCTCCACCAAGAGACTGGCGGTATCAGGCTCCATCTACCGCGAAGGCCACACACTTGCTTGTGAGGCTAACAAAGCGCGCAATCTGGAAATTACCAAGGCGGATAATGAACGCCATTTTGACGGCGGACGGCGGCCATTAAGATTACAGGAGGAAGCGCAGATAAAGGAGTGGAAGGGAAGCACATCGTCACTTCCGCTGGGATCCGTGCTAGAAGCGAGAAGTGAGAAGGGTGGGTAAGGAAAAAAGGACCAACCGATTAACAAATACCACACTGTTACGTCAGCGGTTGGACGATGTTCAGAATTTGTAGTACCTAGTATTCATAGAATGCATTAAACACTCGTTACACAATTAAAATACTTGAGAGTTACTTATTCCATATATAAACTCAATAACAAGAAATTGTTGAAGATTGTACAAAACAACGATAAAATGGGGGAAATAACTTTGGACCAAGTCCAACAAAAAAATACTCAAAAAAATTATTTTTACAACGTACGTGAATATTAAAATAATACATAGATAAGGTTATTTCTATCAGTTGTAGAGTTATAAAGATTATCACTATAATAATTATACAAACCGGCCTACATAAACAAGATATAATAAGCCTTATGAAACCTTCATACAGCAACATATCAGCAATATAGCTGACCAAATATACACATCACCGGTAAAAAACAATCAAACGGACAACATTAATATACAACTAATTTAAATTTTTTCCGTGAATAGTGAACAAAAATCGTTGTTAGGGGGGTAATTTATAAGTATTAAAACAATCTTAAAATTACTTTCGTGCATTATTTAGTACAAATACAACGTATGACGTACGGTATGTAATACTAATTAGCGTAATATCCACAAAGTCAAGAGATATTTTGTCGCAATGTTAATATATACCAAATCCTCCCTCCTTTCTCAATCCACTGCCGCCGATTCAAGTTCACTTCCGAACTAAACTAAACTACCCTAGATTCTGTAACGCGAACACCCCTCGTGCGTGATATTAAGTGGAAAATGGACGCAGAATAATGATGGACTTATAAATAAATATTTATCCCTTGAGTAGCATCAAAAGCTCTGCGACTTCCATGTGGGGTATAAACCATATATAAGGAAAGCGGTGAAAAAATACTCTCTCCTCAAAAAAGGCATTATTCGTTGTTTAAATGCAAAAGATTAACTTGTTGTCACTGGTTATATACAGTAGTTTTAGTAATTCAAAAATTCTACATGGAAAATTTGTACGCATTTCGTGACATCAAAGCTAACCCAGTTTTTGCTGCTGTACATTTTAAGCTCTTCAAAAAGTAAATAACAGACAATAATATATGTTTCTACCTAGGAATTCGAAAATGTTGTATATAATAATTATTATTACATGAAGGTAAATCGTTATATTCTAAATATATAATTCCTTTACAGAATCACGTTCACAATATTAAGAAATACATTCACGGAACACTTGTGTTCCAATGTCAGCAAGAAACATAATACGGGCTGATCTTGTTCCGAGAACAAATTACATTTTATGTCGACGTATTTAACAAAGATTGGGAAAATAATACAAAAGTAAGGGAGATAATAATGAAACGCCTTTCTCTTGGAATATACGAATCAAGAAATTGTCGTGTTCGACAATTGAGAACTGTGTCAGCTTGATAACTTACACGATTTCTCACAATTATTTCCTGATCCCTTTAATAATGGATTGTTACTTAAATAATAATTTTGGCAAAATTTATGGGTTAGTAAAATGTCAGTACATTTGTACTATATATAGTTATGTATCAATTAGAGATTCCTTCTTCATTTCATATTTAGGTAATCTACATAATTGCACATACCAATAAGTTCACACACCGTTCATAACAAGAAAGTGTTATTTGATAATGCCATAATTATAATAATAATAACGTGGCATTTATATAGCGCAGTTTAGTGTCATTTCACTTCAAGTGCGCTTGTATAACAAACTTAAAAAAAATGGTATTAGTGGTTCTTAAAATTATTCCTACTGTGTGCCTTACCCAATACAAATCTAATATTATAACACTAAATACACTGTTTATACAAAGTGATGACAAAACTTAGAATAACAATAACAGCAGGACAGGACAAAACACGAATATTAAAACTAAAACATAATATAAAACAGGAGGCAGTTTGTGCTCAGAAATGAGAATAGAACCTTTGATTTGTTCTTGATCAAATCTGAACTTTACTAATTACATTACGTAAAGTAGGTATGTGCATTATTCACCATTTATCTGCAACAAGAATTCGTTATTTTCGTTAAGCTTTGATTGAATCTATTAATTAATAACAAAGTAAGCGTTAAAGTAAATATTAGTTTTAAGTGGGTATATTAGTTCGGTAAGATCTGGGGAAAGCTCTTAAGAAGGTAATGTTTCGCAAAATATGAATTATTCTTATTAAAATGTTGGTAGATAATACAAAACTATGTTCAGACAGCGCATCTGGTACAAATTATTTGCTCAGTTATAAGAGTTTATTCATTGCAAAAGAATGTGAGATGTGAGCTATATAAGGATGCATAAATAAACTCTCGTGTGATTCAAAGCAGAAGTTGCATTCCAGAGACGATCTCCTCTGATGAAAAACAGATGCACCGAATGTTTCAACTTACTTCAACTCAGATTCGCTATAAACATTCTCAGCTGCTCTGTGAAATTCTTGTTTTGTTGGACTCATCAAATAAGCCCGTCAAATGAAACCGCTGATGGACAGTAAACTGTCAAAGCCAAATGGTATGAAGTTAAAGTTGAGACACTTTGAAACAGTATTTCTCTGCCGATTAATATTGTGTTTATGCATCAGAAATGTACGCTTTTCACTGTTTAAATGTATGAGACTGTTGTCATGAGAAGCATGAGTTATAAGCCGTTTCGTGAAGTTGAGTTTAATGTTTAATTCGTGTTTAATTTCAATTTTACAATAGGCATTAAAATTTTTATTGTTTTTAGCTTAAAGTTTTGATAAAAGAGAACATTTCTAATTTTCTTCGTTATTGTTCTCGCGATTTCAAATACCATTTGTAATAAAAAATACCATAAATAAATCGTGTCGTATTTCGAGCGGCATGTATTTTACAAGACACATCGGCGAGAATTTGTAATTAAATATTTTTTTTCAATTCATTTCATATTCACGTTGAATGAAGAAACTAGATAAAGGAACTTCCGCTATAAAGACAGTATTTTAGTATAGTTATAGCTTACGCAAAACAATAATATCCCAAACAACCCTTAAGAGTCGTTACGACCCCCGCCCTGTCTGCACAGACCTGAAACAATGTGCAAGGTGCTACAATAAAAACCTTATGGTGAAAAATACTGACTAACTCATCTCAGGGGATGAATGAAAGTCTGGCTGCACAAATTCATTCATGAATAAATTTCATTTCATATCTTGGTGGTTGAACGAATAAAGTTCATGCGTACCCAGGTTAGTGCACTTTGTCAAATTGGTTTTCACTTTCAATTGAATTGACTTGTATTGTTTGTCACTTTACGGGAAGAATAAATATCTTCTTACCGGAGGCGTAGAAATGCGTGGGTAGTTTTCGAAGTGACGCAATACCATTCACTTGTAAGGCAGATAGGCACAGAACCGTAAATTCACATTTTAATACCTTCGACAAAAACATGTGCGCGCTCCCTTTAATATATGCTTAACATTCTGTATGGCATGGATCCTAATTGCGAGGTTTTGAAATTTTAATTGAAGAAAAATTGGGTCTTTTAAATGTTCACGTAAATGAAAATGTCCACAATTCTAAGGACAGCATGTGGCGTCTAAATAACAATCTAATTAGCCATAACGCCACTCATACCATTAAGTATGAGAGAATCGAACGCCCTACAAAACTATCTAAAAACACACTCCCAGCTTCATTCAGATTTACACATTGTCTCATAAAACTCTAACTCGCGATATGACCCGACTCAAGTACTGAATCGTGTCACGTCTTCCTGGGATTTCCTGATTTACTTTTCTGAACTAAACACATAAGCCTCCCTTTCGTATATGTACTTTTATTAACCTGACATTCTTATACTATTTTATTAATTTGTCTAATTATTACATATAAAAATATAAGTGGAAGTACACAGAACCATTACCTAAAGGCACCAGCGTAAAATAATTTCATCGCAGGCGAATATTAATAGAATTTATACGCTTTTGTATTTAAGTGTAAGATGTAATATTTCAGATATGCTCCATTAATCGAGGAAATATATCACGTTACCAGGCGACCCATCAAAAGACGATTGATTGTCACAATTAAGTCGTCGCATTTCTCGCTTTTCCTAACAATACTTCGCCGCTGAAGGAAAATGGTTTTCTTATGGAAATTGAGGCCAATATACAGTTCGCTCTCGCCGCTCCGGCCGGATAGATAGAGATATCAGCTGGAATGAAAAATTAAGAACATTCGCCAAACTGCTCCTCCTTTTATCAGCCGAGAAAATGGGTTAATGCATTTATTTTTTTCCTCTTTGTTTGGAATGACTAGAGATAATAAACTCGTGAATAAAATTGATTGGCAAAATTAACTACGGCTCGTTTACTACTCAAATAAATTGTATTGAGATACACTCGTACAAATGTTAAATTAGTATCTACACATTAACAGCAGATTGCAAACCCAAACGCGATGCCAACTCAGCCGCTGACCGGAAGTTTACAACCTCTATTAATGTATAAAACTCAATATAAAGAATATCAGCATGGTTTCGCATTATATTCAAATTCGCATATTTTAAAATTGTTAAATGTTATTTTTTAACACACATAGAAATAAGGTAAATGTAAGTAAGTCAGTACATGGTGTACCCAAAGTTTAGATACTGACATAGTTAAAGCAAATTAATCGGGTGCTTACTTCCAGCCGAAGCTTAAGTCAAAATAATGCACCGAGTTAGCGTAAAGCAGGTAAGCGTTTATTTATTTTAAGCCACTTGCGAACGGGGCTTAAAGTGTTTCGACTTGTTCCGTATTTAATTAGATTAAACCATGTTGGTTGTATGCTGTTTATTACGGCTGAGCTGTATCAAGGCGCTTGTAAGCAATTCGCTGTGTGTACTGTGTACTGTACTCATATATAGATCCAAGAATATCTACTTACATTTTGCATAAAACATAAGTTAATGAATTCAGAGAATCAATAAAAAACAGAGCTTCGCGTGTTGTGAAAATGTAACGCCACGCAGAAACGAAATGAAAATAAGAAGAAGCGAGGCTAGTGATAGTGAGGCATAGATCTGAAGAAGGATGGAAGCAAGCTAAATGCAAGGGAATCCAGAACTCTCGTGATGAATAATAATAATAATTGGATAATTTCTCTAGCGTTGTTTAAGGCGCTTCGTGTGATAATGATTTCAAATCGATATTCGAATAAGGAGAACCTAAAAAAAACACACAACCGACAAGTATAAGACAAGAACAAAACTACAAGAAGAGAAAGGGTATCAAAATAATTGTGCAAGGATAATGAAGAGGGGATCTCCCGAAAAACGTCGTACGATCAAGTGAATGTAATGCGTATGAGTATAGTGTTATAAGGAACATCTCCTATCTTAACCTATATTCCTCTCCACTTTACTTTCTCTACTAGTTGACACAACATAACTCCCATTTTCATTCAACGTTCCAATAAGAAACATTTTGGCCTAACCTTGTTTAATTAATCTTGCATATCTTTATTTATCTTTGCATTGTAAATAAAGGCTGCTTGATTCTTACAAAAACGTAGCAAATAAATGCCTAAAATGGTCCACATACATAAGCATACTCAAAGACAGAGTGAGGAAACTAACATACATCTTTAGATATTCTAAGACATATACTAAATAAAGATTTACTCAGAATAATATAACCAAGCATTTTAGGATAGGGTGGAACTTATAAAAAAACATACACACAAACGCTTTACAAAGCACTAAAATATTAAAAACAAAACAACACAGGTGAACTCCTAGCGTGGAGGACAATATACAATATACGTTTGTAATACAAATATATTTAAGAATAAATAAAAAAAAAAAAAATTTCATTTCAGAACTTCTGTTTAACAAATTTAAAGTCAGAAAACTATATTTCTTACACTCCTACTATACATAATACAAAGATAATATTCTAAATAATTCTGCACCATTTAAAAAATATTGAAAAATCGGACAAAATCAATTCTCCCAACTTCAAAATGTAAAAAAAGTCAGTTCCATTATCTCAGAGTAAAATGTCCTAAAACATTACCAGAAAAAATAAGAAATATAAATAACAATATAGACTTTAAATTTTATGCTTAAAAACAATGAAAATATAGACGAATACTTTAAAATATAAAAAAATAATAATAACACATCTCCCCCATACACACAAGCCTAGCTTTATTATGGTGGTACAACTTATAAATAACATTATATGAAATTACTATGTTCAGTGTAAAATATTTTTTGTAACTAACGTAACATTTTTGTTTTTAATAAATATATTAAAAAATATATTTATTTGTCAGGTGATGAAGTAAGAAATGTGTAAAGGAAAAAAAGACATTCTAGTGTAGCGTAGATTTTAATATATACATTATTCATAAATGTTTTTAATTAGATCTAAAACTAGAATACCTCTAACACTGAAGGAAAGGTGCATGCATGTCTGTTTGAGTAAGGTAACCTGTTCGTCGAGTATGCATCTCCAGGCAGCTAAAAGTTTGCCTACTGTACCAAACTGATTAAAAAGTAGCATAGCCGGTAATTGAATCGGGATTATAACAGGTCGAGAGCCATCTTTGAGAAAAGTCAATTATCTTTGTTGGTTGAGCTTCCTTGTAGCAAGTAGTTGGGGAGAAGGAATATTACAGACAGAAAAGAGACGGAACAAACTTTCGCCGCAGTTTCACTACTTACTTGGAAGAGAGAATTACAAACAACTTGTCGAAAATGTTTAATTTCTTGAAATGTACCATTCATTTGAACTTATATAATGTAACTAATTTTAATACGACAATGTTTGTATTATTTTAAGTTTTGAGCGTCTATAAAAAGTGTGTGTGTAATCCTAGTGGATGTGATTTGAGATTTTCACGGCCAAAAGCATTATCGTGATTATTTTTTGACAGCGTTACAGTGTTCATCATCAGGGCAGTAGTGTAGATCGTAGTAAAGTATACGTTATGTATGTAGAAAGCGTTACGAGTGTTAATCATCTTAATGTAGTTTTCTACATTTAGTTTGGGTGAAGCCGTCTAATACCGGATACCAACAACTACTTTGCATAGCCCTGTCGGTCGCTCTTTTAATATTAAAGTTTTTTTTTAATTTAACAAATTTTAATAATTATTATTTTTTATTCAATTCGTGGCTACGAAATTCTCTGTTCCGAAATCATTCTTAAAACTAGCACCATAAGCCAAAGATTATCGAAATGCCTGATAAAATAAACTTATTTTTTAATTTCCACATTTAAACTACTGCTCAATGATTATTTTCTTGTGTAGTGACAAAGAACAGAATAAGTTGTAAATTCTCCAAAATAGAGCATCGAGAATAATATTTAGGCGTAATAGATTTCCAAAAGTAACTAAAATGCTAAAATGGCTAACAGATAGATGCCGACCTTGAACGCGATGATATTTATACAAAAAATAATTAATAAACATTTACCAAAATACTTTTCTAACTAACAAGCCATCACGCCGTTTCTCCGCAGTGGTAGGCAGAGAGGACAGACCGCCAAACAACTCGGTCTTGGCACACACTCCTTGCCTCATTCACATTCATACATCGTCTCATACATACTCTTCTATTATTCTGACTCTTGACATGGCCCGACTCAAGTATCTGATTCACTTGGTCGTGCCATGTCTTCCTCGGGAGTCCCCGACTTCTGCTACCATTCACATTTGCATCGTATATTCTCCTTACACTCCTTTCCTCGCTCATTCGCTCTACATGCCCAAACCATCTAAATACTCTTCAAAGAAAATTATATAAAGCAAGGACATTCACAGACATAACACAATAACGTGCAATGTCATTAGGCTACCAAAAAAGACAAAGCTGCAGGAAACCATAAAGGCTGTACCAATTACAATTACAAATGAAAGTGTGATATTGTATGTTTGTTTTCAATGATAAATTCGATATTTGTAAACTTGGATGTACAAATGAATAAAATAAAATAAAATAAAACGCTGTTCGGCGAATTCCGTTTATTTCAAACGTTCTTATAAAAAAACCGAAAGGAGGGTTGTGAAAAACGATTATTCAATATTATTTATGGTACTGTTTCAGCTCCTTTAAAAGGTTCAAATAAATACTATTACATGCAATACATATTTTTTAATATCTTTACCAGCGTACATTTTTAACTATGTTGCATTAATTGCAGATTCACGTTTAACCTATGGAATTTCTCTTAGAAATGGTTAGAAGCATGTTGTAATAACTGAACTCCAATATAACTATAGATATATACATCTATTTCAAGTGAACGTTGAACAATAGTAATCCGAGACAATGTATCAGTCGCCAGTAGCTGGTACACGTGTTCGCAGTGAAACACTTCGGCGAGTTGTAAAACGAACCGTTAATTGACTAGGTTAAAACAAGAGATAGTTAAACGTATATTTAGTAGTCATAGGCCATTGACTTCGATAAGCAAACTTCGGTTATGAAGAAGTTTAAGAGAACAAGAAGTGGTTGAATTTAAACAGATAAATCAATTTGGTAGGTGGGTTTGGGTATCGCCACCCCAAGAACCATTTATTGGATAACCAACATCTCGGCAACGTTTGGTGATTTAGCAGGGGTGGTTTGGGGAGACCCTTTAATCTCTCCAACTGGACACATTGCCTTGCGCCGCAATGGGAGGTACATATTCATATTATTTCCGTCACTACTGGACATACTGATCCCTAGATTTCTAACCAACCCTCACACTTTTTACCTTTTCAGAACTTACTTTCCTTATAAAGAAACCCTTCACACAGCATCCCATAAGATTAAAAAGGTGTGGGGTTATTTAAAATAAAGATAAAGATATTTTACTGGTTAACTTAATTAGTGTATTCTTTGATGACAACCTTCGAAATAGGGTGAAAGTTTAATGTTTATGTTACATACCTTAAAACATTAGGTACAGTAGGTATTTCCTTCAATTATTGAAGTTGGTTGCAGTTGTTTAACTTACCTAAAACAAAACAAAACGAACAAACCATTAGTTATTACTTTACACGTTATTGAAAGTGAATTAAACAAAATACATTTGTTTTTGAATACCCTAGTAATAAAATATTATACGTAAATGTAAAATAAACCTTTATTTCAAATCCTGCTCGAGTATCGTAGATAAAATAAACAATCCATCTTTAAAATGACATTATGATCATCGTGTTAATATTAAATCCCCGGTGTAAACTATTTAGAAACAAGCTATAATAGTACGGTAACGCTTGTTTGAAATTGTCTTGACTCCTAAAGCCCTAAGCCAGAAAAGCGCCGGCACAATAGACACATAGACGGTAGACAGGCCGACATGATAGTACCGGAGCGGCGCGGCGCCGGAGTAAGCTTTTTTGATCCGCATAATAAGCGGTGTGCGGTAAATCTTTACGCTTAACAACGCCGTGACCGTCGCATCGGGACTATATCTGCGCCAGTACACCCAACATGCTATTGAGCCATTTCTATATGTCCAGAGTGCATGAAAACTAATGGTATACTGTTATGTATCTGGTTATAATTTATAAATATAATAGAGATTTATCTAAACCTTTAAAGCAATATTTTAAGAAAGTTCTTATTTACTAATATTAACCTAAATTAAATTAAATGTGTGCATTCTAAACAACGTCTCCGCTTTGAAAACAAACATAACAAACGGATTGTTAAGAGCCTTTTTCAGACGTCTACGCACTCCACATGTCAAATTCAACAATCGCTACTGTTTAACATTAATTATAGATATTTTTATTATTATCACAGAGATATTTAAAAACAAACTTTAAAACTTCGTACCTACCTATATTGCAACACATATTCTGAACACTTTGTTAAGCTGTACGTTGAACATTGTTCCTTTACTGAACATTACTTTATATCTCGGCGGACGCAATGGGCTAAAGATCACATTTAAGTAAAGTTAGGTTAGGTCAGGTTGGGCTCGGATAGGTTATTATAAATTACATTACAATAGCAGTGAAAACTGAAGGATTGAAATAGTTTTAATATTATTTCAATCTTTGATTTACACAAAACTGTAAATATTCACCAGTTTCCATATTACACCATAACACCAGAGGTGTGTGTATGTTTAAAAATCAGGCTTCAGTGTCTACTTTGTTACAAAATTAAACCGTCCAATTCCCCATGGTCGGAAAGCCATAGGGTTTATATTCGTGGTCGTAACCTCCGTAGCCAGCCACCATGGCTAAGACCGGCTCATGGTACAATCGCCTGCGAGAGCGCATTCAGGAGCTTTGCGGATGTTAATCGATAACTTGCAACGTGGATTAATCTCAATTAAAGTTTTTAAAAATACGGTTCAGGATAGGTAGTTAAGACCTCGCTTGTTTAAGCGCTTTACAGTGTAATGAAACATGCTGCACGATTTTGTTTCTTTACGTGTGGCATTTTTATCTAATACACCGTGCTATGAGTTCGTACCTAAGGCGAAAAATTATTTTATAGAGTGCCAAAAACTGTTGAAAAAATTAACAAAAGCTTTGAAAATAAATTAATTGAACCAAAATATTAATTAATTTATTTGTCTATCTACTGGATAAATCATCAAAATGACAATACAACAAACCTATAATAAGTGATATAGTCATAAAAAGTGATGAAACAAAAAATAGGTTAATTACGAACGCAGGTAAGTTTATTTTTAACGAGTTTAATGACTATTATCACCCTTTAAACGTGTGTTGAAATGTAATTTAGATGAGTTCTGAGCAGTACATTAAATGTTAACTAAAAATAAAATTTTACTGTAAACTAAATAAATGTTATAAAGTACCTGTAGTGGCTTATAAGTAACAAACATGGGATGACCTTGCCGATTATGACACGAGAGATTAATGAGATGATTAATTATTAACAAAAGTAAATATTTCTATGTAAATGAAAATGGGTAAATAATAACAGGCAAGTGAAAATAAGTAAATAATAACAGGTAAGTTTCGTAAATAATTCGTAAATAATAGTAGTCACGTGGGGTAATTGTACACAATTAGGATTTTTGTAAATAATTATTTACTAATAATAATAAGTAAATATTAATTACTACCCCACGTGCGCAAATAGGATTTTTTATTAAAAAGCTTTAGATATTTTAGTCCATTTATTTGTTTTTCAGTATGATTGATTATTAAGGTATCACAAACAAATACTAAAACCTCATACGGTTCATAAGTCAAAAAGCTATATTGGAAAGTTCACACGCATGTCTTTTGCGCACACTTGACCCATAGGCGGGGTGAGCATACGCATCCCGCAGTTAAGTGTTCGAACTCTGCTTTCAATCTACTCTGACCTAACCGGATGTAATATTTTTGCGGAATATTTTTCACTGAAAGAATTAAACATGAGTTATAATACACATACCCATGTACATTTTTATGTAGATGGGTATGTGTTTGCACTCGCAAAGTGTACGCTTATACGCTTACCCCCGCACACTTACCCCATCACACAAAAAAAAATTAACTTAAAAACAGATGAATGGTCAACTGTATGAGAATCACCTCATTGTACCCGTGATGACACTATTTTACTATAAATAAATTTTAAAGCATTACAAAACTGAGAAATAAGTGCAGGTGAATCGTGCACGAATTTGTCTCTAACATCGCAGCGTACACTTCCCCACTGCGTATGGATACCTCATGTAAATCTAAGTAAATAAAGTAGGTAATAAATAAAAAATCATTATGGTAAAGCAAATAAAACGCCTTTATGTTTTTCGAAATGTTAATAAAACGGCGAGATTACAAATATACGTATGTATTGTATTTTCTTATCGACATATATTTTCCTAACGTTTCCAAAGATCTGAAGATTTAAAAAAAAAGTAGGATAATAAATACCTTCATATAGTCAAAAAATTGAAAAAAAAATCTTTAGCTAGTAATTATAAAACATTACGTGTATATTGGGGTGTTGTGGGTGGGTAGGGTACGTATCCATGTACTTCTTTGACCCCTTTCGCCTTTTCATACAGTTAAGCCCCTGTTCATTTCACAAATCCTTTCATCGATACGAAATCCAATCATTTTTGAGGGATATTCGTCCGATCCGGGATTTGCCGCCAATGACCGCAGATATATATTGTGCGCCTCCCCGCGCGCGTTTATTCAGTAATCCCAAAACGAGACAAAAATGGCAGATTCAACACAGATACGAGATAACCGATGTACAATACAAGGTATTCCTTTTGGGGAGTGTGCGCGTTTTAGCGGTTATGATTGTTTTAATTTGAATGGTGTCGGTACTGCCCACGGCGGGTATTCCGTTTGACAAACTAGGGGCAGTTGGGGCGAACCGTGTCACCGGGCAAGTCGCTTTGGTACGGAATCCAATTGTGACGGTCAGTCATGCGTCGCGGATCGGTTTAAGTGGACTATTAAACAAAACCCTTTTAGCGGCGAGTCGACTCTCCCTGCTGGTCCTGAGAGCCAGGATTAGCCAGGAAACTAATAAGGATAAGCACTTACATCCAATGGGTCCGAATGCCACTCCTCCCGAGCTTCTCACTCCAAATGTGAAAGATTATAAATAGTTTTCTAGGAATATATCTAAGTTAGTTATCATTTTAATACGAAGAAACTTACATATATAAGCTCAGGGGCTTACGACGTAAAGCTCGTTTCAACAAAAATAATTTCTTGAATATTATGAACTCTGTGATAAAAAATGAAGCACTAACTTTGCGTAGGTACGGAAAGTAATTTAAAAAGCTGCTAAATTTATGTAAAATCGTGTTTTTTGTTGATATGGAACCGTTGTTTAATAAATGTGGTTAGGTTAGGCACTTTACATATATCCACAAAACCCAGATCATTAAATGCGATAAAAAAGGAAACAAGCATTGTTGGAAAATATAGAAGGTAACGCTCGCCAAAATCGTTTAATTTGACTGTTAAAGGAGTGACAAAGCCTCTTTCCACGATGACCGAGGTTTTTGGAATGTTTACCATCGTGTGGTAATATCCCCACAAATCCTCAATAGGCCGTCGGAAAAATGCTTTTCGATTAATGGGATTACATGTCATTTTATTTGTATATTTTTACAGCAAAAGTGAGGTGGGGTTCATGAATATATTTTCTCAATTTTCCTGCACAATGAAGCCTGTATAATATTTATAATTTCACAAAATATAATGTGAATTCGAATTATTTCAAGAATATGCATGTTTTAGGTCTTAGACTAAACGATTGGAGAGTTATAGAGTTATATAGTTTATATAGTTCACGACTAATAAGAGTTTCAAATAACGGCCCTCTATACTAGCAGCCAAATTCTGGGAAGAGCATTGCGCAATTTTAGATTATATAGAAGATTTAAGCATTAAATTGCAAACCCTAGAAATACAGCTCTATGATACATTTTTCCAACGATTTCCTGGTATACTCGTACATGTCTATTTTAAATTCGCTAAGTAATGTATTACTGGTGTCTACATGTTGGTGACCGGATAAATCATCAAAATGATAATTCATCACATCTTCAAAAAGTTATATAAAGTCATGGAAAGTGATGAAACAAAAACTTTATTAACTGGGTTAAGTAAGTTAGGTTAGGTTAAAAAAATAATTTCATCGTTTTTAATGACTTTATATCACCTTTTAAAAGTGTGTTGAATAATCACTGTGTTGAGTTAGCATGGAACCCTACATGTTAGCCGACTGATTCAGGAAAATGTTATTTTAGAAACAAGTTTATTTTAGGTTAGCGTAAATACGGATGAGAATATTTAAAAACGAAGTGTTTAATGCGTAATATACAATGTGTAATTTTACCGGGTTAGTAGTTAACTATAAACTGTCCTATTTTTAAAGCAAGTATAAAAATTAAACTTGTTGAACTAAAACTTAAGACAAAAAGTGGGAAAAAAGGTTGGCTTGGGAATCAGGGTTGGGGCAAGACACGGACCGGAGTCACTGCTTTTTTGAGAAAAAAACTCTGCAACAGTAGTGTGAAAAAATGAAAAGTGCACGCTGAAATAGAAGCAGAGAAGATGGAAATGTAAAATTTGCATTTTAATGAAACTCCCACGCGCACATAACAAGGTTATCTAATTGCCGTGAAATTACAATGCTACTCTTGCAGCCTGTCGCCTGCCAACCCTGCCATTCCTGCCATTCTTACCATTCCTGCCATTTCTCCTAACCCAGCCAGAGGGCGGAACCGCACTCAAAATCGATTTAAAATCATTCTAGAATGTTTCGAGCTGAACTTATAAGTCAAACCTCAGTTTCACATATTCATTTATTTTATCGCTTTAAGATCCTATCTACATTATTGGTACGAGGGCAGTTTGGTAAATGAAAATCACAGTCAAATTTTGACAGGAAAGGGTACAAGAAGAGAAGAGAGTTTGATCATTGGAGAACGGTTATAGGTGGAGTCACATGTGGTAACTGTACGCAGTGGGTATTATGTAGAACTTGTGGCATTAAATATGATGAAATCCAAAGGAAAAATAAAAACATATGTGATCCCTGATTTATCTTCATTGTTAACAATGAAAACGCTATATGTAGACAATTCTCTGTGTGAAAATTCTTCGCATAAAAATAACACATCCAACGGTTCAAAAATCAGAAACAAATTTCATCCATTCATCTGCACAACGCGACCAATCAGCGCGGGGAGATTTCGCACCTGTTTCACCGGAAACGGGAAATTTCGCCAGCGGAAATGGAAAAGGTGGCGCTGGGGTGAGGTCGGGTTTCGCACCTTTTTAGCGAATATCGAAGGGTGCGATTCGGAAGAAATGCCGACGCACGCTCTTATAAAATTTGTCCCCAACATGATGTCAACGTAAATTTTATTGACAGCGGTTCATAGCGCTACCACCCTTCGCAAAAATAAGTAAACAGGTTAACACTTAAAACAGTTTTTACCTTCAATAAAATAAAAATAATAAAACCTGAAAAATTTGTGGAGTTTTTGAATTCTTCGTATTTACACAACTTCATTGCCAAATATCTTGTTTTAAATTTAATGCTATGTAAATTTCCAGCAAGAACCCTTTTAAACATTCTGGTAGGAATAATACTAAGCTAAATAATCTTATAAGGTTTTCTAGAAAAGGCCTGTAAATGTAATCTTTTTACTTCATTGGACAGAAGTAATAGTTCTAGTATTTTCTGTCTTTTTCGTTTTCATACAAGACGTGTGAGAAGGAAGAGTACGATCGTCCATGACGTACGTACGAGTTATCGTATATTTTTTCCCTATTTTAAAAGTTTATCCTTGTAATGATTGCTTTCGAATCTTGAATAAAACTAGCTCAGAATTCAGACAATCTGTTCCAAATTTGAAAATTACAACTAAATTATTTTTCTATAATGGTAGAAAGTCGTCACTTTGCGGTTTGACATTTTTGAATGAAATAAAACAATAATAACTTTTTTGACGTAGCTAAGTGGTTCAGAGCACCTGACCGACAATCAAAAGGTGGGGGTTCAATTCCTGTCTGCGGTATTTATTTTCACTCAAGAGATATTTTCAATTCGAATGGATATTTCAGGCGAGTAATTATTGCCTATTATAATTTAATAATAACTTTGTTTCTAACCTCGAATTTATTTAATTTACTACAGACGACCGGTTTCGCCTATCAGGGTACAAATTAAACAAAATTGTAAAATTTAATTTGTATCCTCAGGGCTTGTGTTAAAGAAAACCAGTGCGTCGTAATAAATTAAATAAATTCGTTGTTTAAAACAAACTTATAATTGTTTCATTAGAAAATAATTTTCTATTAAATGTATTATGGGTACGTACTTTATCACTAGTCTGAAGTCACAACCAGATTCAATTTTGAAAATGACACTTAAATTAAAAACAAACATAAATAATTGAACCACAGTTACGCAGGACGCACAGACAACCGAAATCAGTATTTTTTATTACAACCGCCATTCTAAAATATCGTGCGATGTTTTGAAATAATTTAATACAAAAAGTGGGGTTTTCACGTGTTTTTAAGGTTTACTTAAAGGTAAAGAAATAGAAAAGGTTTTTGCTTGCAAGTTGATCTTTAAGACCCCATTTTGATAAGGATCGAGGAGCAGGAAAATAATTTACGAATTTCGCAAAGTAAGATGATTTTTATTATTATTTTCTGTTGCCCAGATTATTTTATTGAGTAAGTTTTATTTTGTACTTTCATTTCTGATGGGCGTATGGTAATACTGTGGCAAAATTACAACACAGTTTAGGTATGAGAGGAAAGTGCCCTTTGAGCGAGATGTCACAATAAATATCATATGTAACGTTTATCAATAGGCAGTATCAACTCGAGTGGAAAAACGTGCGAAAGACAACAAATATCTAACACACATTATTATTGGTTTACTATATGGCGAGAAATCGACTTTCGTGAAAGGAGAGTTAGGTAAGTCTGAAGAAGACGGCATCGGAAATGTTATGACAGAAAATTCCACGTCAAGTTCTGAGGCAGTGGGAGAGATAGAAGCTAGGCGAGGTAGGCAGAGAGAGCATAGAACATAGGACGTGGGCACCAGGTGTGCCGGAGGAACTAATATCTCTGCGGGCGAAACATTTCACTTGTGACTACCAGGAGCGCATAACGTTACAGGGGCGGAAGAATCCAGGAAATGTGACAGGTCTCTTCGTACGATCTCCCGTCCCCCTCGCGCTAATGGGAATGCTCGCAAGCCGCGTTACGCTGTCCCGCTTTCTCCTGCGGCGTGATTGGGGGCACATCCTCTGATACGTTTGACATTCTAATACAACGAAAAGTGATATTTTACTCCAGGTGGATTTTCTTCATTCATAAAAGAGATTTTATCTTTTTTCGCATTTAACAACGAAAAAATACCATTCTATTTGAAAAAAATCATGTACGTACATGGGAAGATCAAGTACAACTTCATCCAGGTAAATAATATATTATAATATGTTTACAGCAAAAAAAAAACCTTGATTTGGGATGTTACTCTTCCTCCTTGCAACTTTAGCCAACGTTTTGGACAGCGTTACAGTATCCATCATTACGGCAAATATGTACGAGTATATTGTGGTAAAGTGTGTGATTGTGTATGTAGGAGCACTGTATTACACTAAAAAGTCACAAGCCGCCAATGTGTAGAAAAGATACCGATTTGGAGGTGTTAATCCTCTTAGGACCGGTATTTCAGTAAAAGAATAAAATTAGTGAAATTAATGTGTGAAAAAAATACACTTCGTAAAACACCACTTTTATTATGAAATAATATTAACAGCCAACCGGGTTTCGCTTAGCTCAAAATGATATATTAAGCCCTGACAAAGCTTGAGCTAAGCGAAACCTGGTTTGCTGTTAATATTAATTAATAATAAAAGTGGTGTTTTACAAAGTGTATTTTTTTCATTTAATATATAATGTCACATCACAAAGTGTTTGCTTCCTTTGATAAAATTCGATGAAATTAATGAGGTTTTCGGAGTTTAGTTTTGGTTCTCGTCAATTGAGCCTTACTATAAGGTAAAAAATAACGATTTTGTTACTCCGTTCAGTAGTTATGATACCAAGCAATATTTCTACAGTGTTCCTTAAATAAAAATAAATACTTAAATATTGAAGACAATATTAGTGATTTCTAAACGAAAATCTGAAACAGAAAAATCAGAAAAGGAAACGGTCACATCTGGGACTCGAACCCAGGAAAGATAGAGGTCCTGGGTTCGAGTCCCAGATGTGACCGTTTCCTTTTCTGATTTTTCTGTTTCAGATTTTCGTTTAGAAATCACTAATATTGTCTTCAATATTTAAATATTACAATTTGAGGTTTTACTCAATAAAGTTATTCCGAAAAATAAAAATAAATACTTTTACAATACTATACTTTTACTAAGCAATAAGAAGAGAACAAATGAACAATAGCAGATAATCCTTCACCAAATACAAGAGCCTGGTCTCTTTATGGTGAGGAAAAGCTATTTGTTATTGGACGCTTCCTGCGATAGTCTCCAGGACTTCTGCCGTCGGTTGTAAGGCGACCTGCTTTTCTTGAAGTCCTTGAAGTACTTTATAACACCGTATAACACGTAGAAATACAAATATTAAATTTAAGAAGTTATAATATGATATGGCGCCGTTTTTGCAAAAAAAAATCTTTCAGGGACGCCGTACAATTTTCTTCTTTTAAATTGTCTTTATTCATATTATCCTGTTGTTTTAATACAGTTTTTCATGATTTTCGACTACCACCTTACAAGGTACAAGCCCGTATTACATTACCAGATATTTATTTCCGAAGAAAGGTTGGAACTGAGAAAACAAAACATGTATTTAAATACTAAGCCCAAAGTCTTGGGTTTCTTCTTACAAAACATACAAAGTAAATACACAAATATGTAGGTACATTTTACCGAGAATATAATTTAATTCGTCCTATGTAACAAGTATACAATTAGTTAAACATTAAGGTACTTAGGTCTGGTACATATTAAAATACATTTCTTGAAATTTCATTATCATCTTACAAAGCCGAAAACATGTTTTTGCAGTATTAAATCATCCAAATAATTTGTACTACAGTACAATCTTTGCTAATTATATTATTTCTCTTTTCATCGTCAATAAGAATTAGGGGTGCCCCAAGAAGAAACGGCACGAATATTGTATGAAATATTCAAAGGGTAATGTTCGCCCTAGGAACCATTCTTTGGATAACCTACACTTCTGCCATAGGTTTGCCTTGTTTGGTGACTTAGCAGGACTTTCCGGGTTCGTTGGGTGAGGTTTCAGGTCTTGGTGGCGGAAAAGTTAGATCACCAACTGCAAGGGAGGCTGGATCGGAAGAGACAGCTTAACCGATTGGGGGAGGCCCTATGACTTCTCCAATCGGACTCTCTCGACCCACCGCCACCGATTTGCACCGCTGTGGGAGAGATTGACTCATACGTTCGTCACTCCTGGACACACTGCCCCCTGCATTCCTATCCACCCTCTTCATCTTTTCCTTTCCGAAACATCTCCTCGTTCCTTTTCTTATCAAAAACCCTCCATACAGCATCCCGAAAGACGACACAGGCGCTGAGGGAAATTGTTATACAAAATTTTAATTATGTGTAAAAGAAATCCTCAGCACGGGAGATCCCAGTGAAGATATCATTATCTGTATTTATTACAAGAAAGGAAGAAAATAAAACATTTATTATTAGTTAATATCTAGTCAAAAATAGGTATGAACAAATGAGTCTTATTGTTCTGTCTTTTTCCGTTAGTTCCTTTCTTATTGATTCAACTTCCGAAACCAGTTTGATTATGGTCTCAATCTTAAGATGGATGTTATCTTACTGATGGCTGAGGAAGTCCCTTTTGTTTCTGGTTTCTTGATTTTCATCATCTATTTTTTTATTATTGCTTGTTTAAATACTTCCAATTTTTTTCCATCTTTATCTCCATTTTCTCCAGCAGATTAGTAGGGCTTAGATATAAGGTTAGATGCTGTCGTTTGTCCTTTGCTTCTCAGATTGTTTTCTGAATTTGGCATTTTGATAGAGTCTGTGGGTCAAACACTGCCTCTATTACCCTTTTTGTCGACTTGCAATAAACTGTTAATTTTTCGTTTTTACGATACTGATAATTATTTATTCGCTGGTTAATCACAGACAAATCAAACACTGACTTAGTAAATCTAACAATTCTCATCGGATCTGACACATCCACGGGAAAATTTTCTCGCTGTACCAAATTATTAACTATTTTTTTCGGGAGCAGATCAAAACACAGCTGTCACTCGATTATGACGACTTCATGTTCTATTTACTGTAACTAGGCCTGCGGGGAAAACCATGTATGTTATATTTATATTTCTCACCAAATTTGGGAAATCTTTCACTCGATCACAGTGAATGCGTCGACAGTGGACGCTGTTAACTTCAGTTAACCGTTAAAATGTGCCACGCTCTGCATATTATAGTACCGCAAACCGTGGAAAATCACACGACATTATATTATATTCACCCAATGATATTATATAATCATACTTACTAGTGAAACAAAAAAATGTATCACCGCAGCGCTCATGAAAGAGATCATGTTCGAAGAATATGTACTAAAATGGGCCGCTGAAGTATGTCCATTGGAACTAGTTCAGTGAAACATGCGCGTTGTCTTAGTAACGTATCTTTACTCTAGTATTCATCTAAGCATCTTTCAAGCATTTAAACAAAATAAATAGGCACATAAGTATTATAATTCATAAAATAATTTTGTACCTACTTTACGGCTTGTCTTTATGAGTTAAGTAGTTCCAATTTTGAATTAAAAGTTAATTGAACTTGAACAATGTTACGCACATAGCAGGAATTTTTCAAATTACTTACCAAGTTAATCTGTGAGAAATAGTTAGTAGGATGCAAGCAAATTCTGCAAAAAATAATATATTTTATGGTCATGTTTATTATTTTCTGTATCTGTGTTTAAATTAACTTTATAATATATATATGTATATTTAAGGTAACCCTTTCAAGGACAAAACTGATACCTGTATGTCAATGTATAATATTGTGTGATAGTATGATTGAAGATTTGGTTGAACATTTGTGTGCAAAGATTGCGTACTTATACCGCAGAAGCACGAGGTTGATGTCTGCGAAAATTAAAACGAGATTTGCCCTTATAAA
Source organism: Hesperophylax magnus (assembly GCA_026573805.1). NCBI lineage: Eukaryota > Metazoa > Arthropoda > Insecta > Trichoptera > Limnephilidae > Hesperophylax > Hesperophylax magnus. The sequence goes on along the minus strand of JAIUSX010000116.1, from coordinate 2,809,365 downwards.
AAAATATTATTTACACATATAATATGTATTATGTTCATTGAGAATAAAAAAAATGTTTACGTTATGGAAATACCATGCAAATTTCCATATTTTATCACAGCATGCTCGTTTATATGTTGGCATAATGTAACGTTTTCAGAAATAACAAAGATTTGTGACAGTGATATCTTTCAGAAAACGTTTTTCTGACATAAGGGCAGTATGAATATTTTATGTAAAAAAAATACTTGTATTAGAAGTAATAACGGCATTATTCTTGGGAATTATAAAGATATTCTGACATATTAATACATTAATACAATATAATGAATCAACTCATCTTGTACGAAATCGAGGGTTGTTCAGAAATTTGAAATTCAATTAGGTAGGAAAACAAATCCACTCGTCACATAGCGTGTTGTGTCCAAAGATAAATTTTGTGACCTTTAAAAATATCATATAATATATCTTAGAATATAACAAGTTTTGTGCAATTTAAAGTTCTGTTTATAGCCAGTAGTGCGAGGTAGAAAATATTCACAATGATGTCTGGAGTTCCCCTTAAATAGCCTACTTCAACGTAATAAGTACGAATAATGAATATGAAATTGTCAGAAAGGCTGAACTTTTTTCTTAGCTCGGAAGGGTAAAGCCTTCAGCAGACCTCATTTCCGGTTTCTCGTCCTTATCTTGAAAAGCTCCCAGACTAGGAAAAGTGACAGACTTGCGGTTCCTGAAACTTTCAGGCCGAGAAGGAGCTTTTAAGACTGGCTTCGTCATCACGCGATAAGCGACGGTTCAAAACATTAACCTTTTTCGCTATAACCTTTTCTTCCGAAGGTTTTAAATACTTCATTTAACACGCTCAAAGTAAAATAACAGCAATAATGTTCTTACATACACTGCTCTGTACCAAGTCGGAGAAATGAAAACAAAGTAATGAAGTTATTACGTACTTGAGAACACTAAATATAGTTCTGTGAAACAATAATAAAGAGAGCTTAAATGTTACTTTACTTTTTAAGTGTAAGCATTTCACAGAAATGGATTAAGAGTTAACAAGTGTATTCCGTGAATAATGACGACTTTTGATCTTCAAATAACAAGTAAAGGATAAATAAAAATATTGAGGGCCTTTCTAATAATCATGCTTTGAATTTTACACAACTTATGAAGAACGATTGATGTTGGGAAAAGGTTTGTTTATCAGTTGTGCATAACATAAAATGATATTTTTTAGTAAGGGGTTAAGTACCTTATAAAAATCGATAGATTTAAAAAACATTATATTTTAACACGATTATTTTGAAACTTTGAAGATATTAATTTGTACGTTTAATATAAATATTAAATAAAACTGATTGTTTCATTCAACATTTTTGTAACGTTTTTTTTCTACCAAAAAATGTCTTATTTAAATATTATGTTCTCTCAAGTAGTGTTATTTTATGACGGCACGGAGGTACAAAAAGGTTGCAAAGTAAAAAAAGCAATTACAATGACGACCCTCATATTTTTCCGAGCTGTTTAAATGTCAGCACATCGTGTGCATCTAACAAAAGGAGATTACCAAGAGGGTGCAAGAGAGAGAGAGGGTTTTATAGATACAAAAATAAAAGGAGTTTTAGATGTAAGAGAGGGGGGGAGATGGAGGGAGAGATCGAGACGGGGAAATATAATTAAAAGAATATGAAACTTTCAAATCGTCGAGGGGAAAATAAAATTAAATCGTTCATTGCAATAACGAATAACCGCGAAATGTCACACCTGACAAATCTTATTTGATTTCCACCTTGGCACTTTCGAAAACCACAGATAAAAGAAAGTAGCTTTGAAAACCAACCTCAAAATTAATTTTAATATTTCAGAGAAATTGTGAAAAACTCTTAACCAAAAGACTAATTTGAATAAGCTTAAAGATTAGAATTTCGATCAAGTTACGATAAATGTGTTGGCGTAAGACATACACAGTAATTAATATGCAAAGAACCCATTCAAGTGAACTATGAATTCTTCAATCAAATATTTCGCTTTAAAATTCATAGCGAATTACGGAGCCATATTACAAGGGTGCACAAGATCGTTAGCAGTACTCGCGTCTTTCTAATTCATATTTAATGTGATTTTCCGACGATTCAACTAAACATTGTCTTCTGGCCCATTAATTTTGAATACCTTTATTTCGCGCTGAGAATAACCTCCTTATGACAATGGCGTCGCTAAAAATGGTATTATATCGACGTTAACTATGTAATATTTTAAATTGGGACATTATTTTACAGTTGAATGTCAAATTTATTATTTAAAGGAACATAAAACACAATACCAAACGTATTTTGATTTGCGTGATGGAAATGTTTTTTACTTTTTTGGTTGGGGAAAACTAAAACGTTTGCTTTGATGAAGTACAGATTAATTTTGAAAAAAATATTAATGCATAGTAAGTTATGATAAGAAGTATAATATATCCATCTGATATGAACATTTTGATTTAAGATGTGACAGGTTATAATATTTCATAAAAATGAATAATTTATTTTGTTGTGAGACTGCAAAATAGTCCCAACTGCTCCCAACCGTCAGGAGACAGTGAGACTATGGCATCCCCAATTGGGGTATTTTTTGAGGCTGAAGGTAGTGGGAAGGGGAAGGAGATGTGGAAGAGGAAGGCAGGGAAGTACCTGGCTATTCAGACGTGGTAACCAAACACGGCCAAAGGCATTTCAAGCAACGTTTCGGTTCTGAATGGTGGTCTTAAACCAGGGCAATACTGAAAGTATCTTCCACTCTGTACATGAAAGAAGTATCATAATAAAAACTGGGGTGGGTGGCTAAAAATTTGAGGTGAGTGTATTTTCTACTTTCGCCCCTTCTTCAAACCCCCCTGAAAAGTTGTCGGGGTTGGATGGGTAATAACGGCCGGTTGTCTGTCAATAGAGCCTTCTCACTTCTCGCCGAGTAGTGCCGAGTTACCCGGAGCCAGTCACGGGGTGGAAATCTACATAAGTAATTGTTATAGCCTTCATAAAACAAGTGGAAGCATCCGAGCCAAAAAGGCGAGCAATTAACGAAAATTAGCTGTTTTCCGGTGATATAAGCGCGGACCTGTCTAAAACAAGCTACCTTAAAAAGTGGCCTTCAAATTATATGTTCAGTCAAGTGAATTGTGTTTTATATCATGTTTCAGGTTTTTTCAATTTTTCTTCAATAACAAATACATATACAATAATAAATATATAATACACACAAAAAAAATATCAGCGCACTTACTAAAACCTGACTAGTCCGTACATTATTGCAAGGATTAATTCCAAACCAATACAAAAATAACAACTTTTTATTTGGTTTTTGACATTGTTTTTGTTTTAGAGGTTGTGTTTTAATTTTGTTTTGTTTGTTTGTTTTTAATTTTCTTTTTGCTTTTGTTTTGTTTATTTAGATGTTTTTTGTAGAAATATAAAAAACAACATAAAATAACAATTAGAAATAAATAAATAAACACTACTTGCTGTCGCAACTATATGCATCTCCTTTTAACATATGTGGCAGCATTCGTCAACCCAATTACTGGTCCCTGTTTGACAATGTGGAGAAAACATGCCTACATTACATTCCAACAACTTATAATACATTACTAGTCTGTTAAGAAAATATGTGCAGTTTACGTGTAATTACATGTATTTAATTCGAGTATATTACGTAAGCTTGTACAATGATCACCGCCGTATCCCTCAAGGCCATAATATTGATTTTAACAAGAAGTATACCAGACCAGGGGTAATTCAGAATTCCTTTCCAATTCTAACAGTTAACCCAATAATTGTGTCAAATATTATTTACAGTCCACAAAAAAACCATAAAATCTTTCACATACAATATTGGCGACTCCACTACTAACTAACTAACTAACTAAGCATCGTGCTGTTTCCCCGGAGGGGTGGGCAGAGAGAATGGACCGCTACAAAACTTTGTCTTGCTTCATTCACTTGCATGATTCATCTCATTCGTACTTTTCTATTATTATCCTTTTTGAAATGTCCCGACTCGGAAATTTTAAATGTCTTGTGTAACTTTCTCGGGCGTCACCGACTTTTTATAACTTACACAGTAAATATTATGATTATAAAAATGCTAACACTTAGTTGTTTAGTTTTTTCAGGTTCGTAGGAGTGCAGTTAACTTCCCCATAAAGTTTTAAAGCGCTAAAAACATCCTGTAAGTACCTTGACATTTTAAAAGTTTACAATGAGCCCTCAGAGTGAGTAGGGTGCGGGTGGTGTAAAGTATGAAGTGACATTAAAGGGATGATGTTCCTTATAAGGCTGGTGATTTATTGCAAATGAGATATGCGCCCCGTTGTACAAAAAGTATTGTATTAAAACAAGAATAGAAAGAACTCACACACCCTTAGAGAATAAAACAAATTAATGAAAAATAATTGTTCGTTTATCACTTTTGAGTTTATTTAAGTTGGGGGAACAAAAGCAGTTCATTTTAATTTTATGCGAATATAAATAAATCGTTTTTATAATCATTATAAAGAGTTTTATTAGTAAGCTTAGTTCACCTAAATCTAAAGGAAAAATACTTACTGAAAATTTTACTAACACCAGTTTAAACAATGAATCTTGATGTAATCCTTACCTGAAACAAAAGAGAATAAAAATTAGTCACACTAACAAATAATATTTTAATGCTAGGCATAAGAAATACATGCAAGAAATACAGAAATGCATGTTCACACAAGGTCAGGACAATATAGTATTATCCCAACAGTGACCTACTGTCCTGACATAGTATGAACAGAAATTTGGAGGACACGACAATGTGATTGAGAGACATTGTCCTAGAGATAGACGGGCAGGCTGTTTCCGCAGGACAGTGGCATAGCCCCTCACTGCATGCGGCCACATGTGGACAATAGCCAGTCGCTCTGCGCGTATCGCTCCCGCGCATTTTTTCCTCCGAAAATGAAGAGATAACTAAATTGATAACCACAATAGCGAACCCGACTGCGAATACTATTTTCCACAACTCCCTGGTAACGCGCGTCGTCTTATATCCATTTTCGCAGCGTTCCGCGTTTGAACAACGGTCCAATTGTTGTGTAGTCCCATTGTCCTGTCCAGCGCGGTTGCGGCTCTTCACGGAGCCGGGACACGAAAATATTGTATTGCTTTCTGTATTGACCTAACGTGAACTCGGCATAACTAACGAGCTATCGTGCGATTGTCTCCTACAACGAAACTTCACCTAATTTACAAATTTAATGCATCATATTAATTAAAAGATCACTTTAATATATGTCAAAATAACTAATAATAGCGCAGACATAAGCCGTCTACATGTGGATGTTTCAGGAGAATAAGGACGTGCACGGTAGTACGCAGTATTGCCATTCGAATCAGGGATTTTACTGAATTGTGTCATGTGACATTAATTTGAATAAAGTTTATCATTTTCATTTAAAAAAAAAAAGAAAATTGGTAGATCTCTTTAGATTCAGACTTTTCGTTCAAAAGTCAAATAAATAGGACTGTAAGCACTGGTTTTTTTCACCTAAGACAACACAAGTCTGTCCGAAGAAACCTTCCTACAGAAGCAACAAAACTACTTATCAAATCTTACGTAGTCTCACGTCTCGATTACTGCAACGGCATTTATGCCAGCCTTCCAAAATATCAAATTGACAAGCTTCAATCAGTGTTTAATGCGCCAGCAAGGCTCATAACCGGGGTTTCAAAATATTCGCACATTTTAGAGCACCTTCGTAACCTTCACTGGCTCAAGGGCCCTGAAAGAATCCAGTACAAACTGTGCTGGATGGTGTTTAAATCCATCAATGAAATTGCCCCACCCTACATCTCTAAACTATGCTTCCCGGAAAACACTGGTCTGAGGCAGTCAACTCTTAGATTAGCAACATCATCAGCTGTAGGCAGACTGATAGAACCTATGCGCAAGGAAAATACTAAGTTTGGTGATCGCGCTTTCGGAGTATCTGGGCCGAAGGCTTGGAATAAACTTCCTCTGGAACTAAGATCCATAACAAGTCCAACAGAATTCAGGTCTAAACTAAAAACTTACCTTTTTAAGCTGTCGTACCCTTAAATTAAATATACCATTCCTAAGAGAAAGTCCAGTTATATTCAATTTTTCAATTATGTCCTAAATCCTGTATCTAAATTTCGCTAATAAACAATTATATAATGTTCATTAAGTGTTAATCTCAAGTGACCTACCAGGTAAGTATTGTACTGTATATTATCTCCATAAATAGTTAAGTAATAACATAGATCACTGTAGGGATGTATTATAAGTTTGTACAGCGCCCTTGAGGTGATTTTGCACAAAAACGGCGCTATACAAGTCATCCAATTATTATTATTACTATGCAAGGATAGGAATAGAATAGAGGAAGAAGCACAATACACTGCTAATCGGGCGCCCGCTCTTTGATTCATTTACATTAATACTTTGTTTAAAGATACATTTCTGGTATTACGACGGAATTACCCGATTGATTTAATCAACTGAATGTTTTTAGATAGTTGGTGGTTTCATCACGAATATTTATTGTTGATTATAATAAAAAAAATAATAATATTTTTACGAAATTCAAAAAGTGGAAATAAAGCACATGATTTTGAAACAATTTTATATTTGTAGGAACCAATTTTATATTTTTAGGAAAAAATTAAATATTTTTAAATTCCAAGCATATTATAGGAAAATTACATACACATTACACATCAACTGAACGATAGTCGGATTACTGTTAACTTCAGGTAAATTGCCCCTATCTTAATGAAATGATTATACCATTATTGAGCACCAGGGATACTGAGCACTTCCTGTAAATTGTTGGAGATAGTGAGGTCTGTCGGAAACATACTTTCAATGGAACAAATATTTAAGGGGAGTATTTATGTTTCAATTCTACTCGAATAATTCACTAGAAAACATTGATTGTCAACCTTTTGAGAGAGAATTGACCGAGTTACGAAAATATGTTTCATCTTTAGACGAATATTCTGGAAGAAGTTTTTTTACATTCGACCCCCGCAGAAAAGTTATTCCGGACGTTTTGCTAATTTTAGTGATCTTCATAACATAATAGAGAAGTAATGATAAGCGAAATTAACATTCATTTCCCTGTATTTTTATGTGATGTAAAAGAGAACACATTAAGAAAGTTGTTTACTCCCTTAAGAGTGAACTTGTTCATTAAAAGAAGGCATTAATTAACCGAGAGCGTAAGAAAAATTGGATCTCTAAGACAACTTCATCTCGTCCCATTTCCTCAAGGATTCACAATAATAAAAAAACAAGCAACAGAGAAAGAAAAAAAACAACTCTCCCTAAATAAACGGACTTGTTTTTAATTCGGCTTCTTACTTTATTATTCCGATATTGTAAAAGTTTGTTTTGTTCGTTGTTCAGTTATTCCGCACGGGAGAGTTACAAAGGACAGTTGATGGCTTGGGGCAGGTTGAAGGCGCTAAGGAATCTTAACAAGCATGCTTCTCCCCTTGGACGGACGTGTCATCGTTCTAGGTGTAGGCCGTAAACGCATTGCAGGAGTGAACCATTCCCCTTTTAAGGGTAACTAAGGTCAGACTTACATGCTCACTTCCAAAAATAATAATCTAGTGGAAGAAGATACGATACCTCGGAAGTGAGAAAGTAAACACTTTTCAAAAGAGTGACAAACAAAAATTAAAGGAAGTCATTATTAGTTGATCAGTCTTAATAAGATTTTATACGCCAACAAGGTTTTTATTTAAAACTGACAAATGAAATCATAAGTACGTAGAAGGATATCTGTATTATATTGGAAGTAATAATAATAATTAATGTAGATGTAATTATAAAGTAGAAACTAAAGAGTCACATAAATACAAAAATTTATAGCAGAATTGATTCCACTGATATAACAAGTAAAAAGAGAATACAATGAAAAATAATAAAATGTAAAAAAATGCTCGTTTAATAGTGAAATATATGAGTACTTACAGATAAGGTTTATACTAAGAGCTCATTAATTTCAACTTGGTATTTTAGTTTTCCTGATTTTAAAATATCCACGGGACAATATTTGTTAGCAAGGCTGTGAAGTCTCTCTATGAGGAAAAGCTCGTACAAAATAATCCTTCATGAAATGGAACTGTACTTTTCGTATCCTTATTACGTACTAAATTATCATTTTAACAGATCGTCAAACTGAGAACAAATCTTTATTTAAAGATATTGTTGGTAGATATCGGCATAGTCGCAATTTTATTACAAACGTTATTTGACAAAACAGTCAATCCCAGATTATTAAACCTTGATATTGTTTCGTTCTTCAAAACGTACGTTTTTTTAAGGTTTACTGTAAAATTAAAAAAACAATCATAAAGGTGTAAACATGCGAAGCATTTTTACGTTACAAGCGCGTAGGTACAAGGGTATGAAAATCAGAATATTTAATCTGTTAATGAAAGTAGAATTATAAAAAAAAGACCTGTTAGATGTCTGAAAAATGCTTTCACAGGTTAAGTAATTTAAATTAAGTGTTTTATTGTCATATAATATGTAGCAGTAAGGAGCACTTTTTGTTATCCAAGTTAAACTGTTAAAGTCTGATAGTCTGGTGAAAAATACATTAAAACAAATTATTGTATATCGTTGTATTTCCGAACTGACGTGTAAACTATCACAATCTTTTATTGTATATCGTTGTATTTCCGAACTGACGTGTAAACTATCACAATCTTTTATTGTATATCGTTGTATTTCCGAACTGACGTGTACACTATCACAATCTTTTATTGTATATCGTTTTATTTCCGAACTGACGTGTAAACTATCACAATCTTTTATTGTATATCGTTGTATTTCCGAACTGACGTGTACACTATCACAATCTTTTATTGTATATCGTTGTATTTCCGAACTGACGTGTAAACTATCACAATCTTTTTCCATAATTGCGAAAAAGGTCTTATGAAAACACAGGAATGTAATGTGGGAGTGTTTAGTAATTCAAAACTGTAACCATTCTTTGCGTAAATGTCATATACATAAATACAATTCATCGACATTAAAAAAATCGTTTCGATCAAATTTAACAAAGATAATATACTATGTCAGGCAGGGTAAGAGAAACAGAGGGCGTTCATAAAAACCATTATTAAGTAGGGGCGAGATCGGTAACTATTCAAACCTACATGGAATGCATCTATAGTGTGTATTATCTATTCAGTGATTGAAAATAAAAACAAAACAAAAGACAGTATTCTGGGAATGAACGAAAACTTATCTTGAAAGAACGGCTCTAAGGGACTGTTTATTATAAATTTCGTGGGAGACATTTTTATTTTACTTAATAAAGTCTTTCATCTCATTTATTATTCTCCCTTTGACAGGGGTGAGTTTTAAAACAGGGAATACAAATGTAAGGTGGCCCTAATCAAATAAGGCTGTGTTCCGACCAAAAGAGACAAAATCTGATAATCGTATAATGCAAAAGATAAAGAAAAAGAACAAAAAAACGATAATTCACTTTTATTCTGGTCCCCTTTAGGGGGTTAATAATATTGAATCCGAGTTGATGAAATTATATTACACTTTGTAAGTTAGGCCGCACATTTCCAAAGACGTACACGCGTAGGCATGGAAACAAAATTACACAGGGTGTTACTCCGCCAAGGGCACAGCTTTACTACGGAGGTCAACAAAGTAGGTCAATTGGTTTATTTACGGGTTTGCAAACCAACAGTTTTTCAATCATAATTGTTCCGCGTACAATGTGTGTTTGTTCTAAACTCGTCGGCAGTCAGCAAGCAAGCAAACAGTGGGGCTTAAGGGTTCGAATCTCAACGAAGTTAAAGCAATACTTTAATTCCACCCCACCAGTGCACGGAGAAAACTAACTGATATAAAATATTACTGATTTATTATAAATCTCTTCAAATTATTCGTAATCCGGTTAAAAACTGGATTGCAGACCTTTAACAATTGAATTTATATGTTTCCTTATAAACTTTCAGTAAAAAACAAATGTGTTATCGTGATGTCGAAACACATGTTTTGTCGAAACAAAATTTTAATATTTTTGCATTACGCATTTTATCAGAACAAATTCAGGAGCATTAATACGTTTTCCGATATATTTGGAACGTATTAAAAGTTTAATAGGAAACGGCCTGCAATCCCGTTTTTAACCGGATTTAAACCATTCTCATTTTTCCCCGTGTGCATTTTCTTATTGTTACACACACCAACCGTGTGCGCTCTAAATAACAGAATGGCCTGTTCTAATTTACCTACTGTGATATTTTTATGAAAATCATGAGATATCATAACTGTGGGATTGATAATTGCGTGTTAGCTTAAAAGCACATACCATTGAGAAACCACAACATCTGACTTCACTTGAAAAAATTAACATTTAATAAAAAAAATATATAAATTGACAATAAAGAATTAACTAATTTTCTGGTAAAAAAAATGATATCATATTTTTTAATATGAAGCGAATACTTTGTGATGTGACATTATAATTTAATTTAATTAAAAATAAACAATAACTTTGTAAACACCATAAAAGATTTATTTTAAATTATTGTATTATAGGAAGGTACTAATGAAACTTTAATTACAATTCAAAACAAATCCGAGTTCATTGAACCAGAGGTACAATCAAAACAGACCCATAACCGAAATTAGAATTTTTGATTAGTTTTGGTTTACCATAAATTAGTTTAACCGGGGAGAATAAGAAATTAAGTTTGAATTTATTAATTATTCAAATTACGTAAAATACACAAAGAACGTGGTACAACCTTTATGTTAGACGGCTAGAACCTGAGCTCTGAGCTTCGGAGACATCGGATTCGGTATATTGCGTCGGGCGATGTTTGCCGACCCGTTTGTGGCAAATTTTTGCACACGGTAAATATACATAGCAAGTAGCAAGGATTATATTGTCATTATCAATATTTGAATATTACAATTTGTTTACGATTGGTTGATTATGTTTGTAGGTACTTACTTTCAGATGATAAACTAAAACCTAATTTGATTTTTTTTTGGAATCTGCCAAAGGCTTTAATTCAAATAAATTAATGTTATTCCACATAAAAAAAGGTTGATCCAGTTTCCGCTCTTCTGTGAAATAAATTAGGTTGATCCAGTTTTCGCTCTTATGTGGATAAATTAGGTTGATCCAGTTTCCACTCTTCTGTGAAATAATTTAGGTTGATCCAATTTCTGCTCTTCTGTGAAATAATTGAGGTTGATCCAGTTTCCGCTCATCTGTGAAACAAATTAGATTGATCCAGTTTCCACTCTTCTGTGAAATAAATTCGTCGCAAATGGAATTTTTATGAAAACGTTGACTTTTCCAATAAAACGATGATATCTTTTAAATCACACGCGTTCCTCGTAAAAGCTAAAATAAATTAAGTCGCGGATTTCAATATTCAGTAGAACGGCTCAGTACGATCGATTCGTTTGAGGAATATTTTTCAAAACGGATTGCCTCCACACGGCTGTGGTTGGAGAATTTCAATATCTTCCCGCATTAGTTGTACATCTTATGGCCGTGGCAGGGTCGAACTAACTACGGGTCCAAAACCACCGACCATTTTTTATGTATTCAAAAAATGCAAAATGAGTGTACCACGTTGGTGTGTGGACATGGTCCATTTTATAAACGATCTAATTTTCTTAATTTCCGAAGAAGAGTTTCTGAAAAGAGATCCAGACAATAAAACGGGTTGGTTGGTATTGGTGATATAAACATACAAATAACATTAACAAATTAAAACTTCATATCTTTTCTTTAACAGTACAGTCCAATTGATAAAGTTCATCAGGTTTTTCATTGGATATTTAGCTATTTCTCCAGGTTAAATTATGTTTTTTCCCTTGTTCCATCAGAGCGGGACTTTGGCTCCTTAGCTGAATTAGAGTTTCTTCATCCTTTTCACATTTTCTGCATCTATTGGTATTTTCCTACTCTCCCACTCTTGACAGCTGCATGTGTAGGCTAATCTCTAAAGAAGGTACATTCTTGCGTTAATATTAAGGGCTATGATGAGTTCCTTGATCCGACTCTTATTACGCGGGTAGTAGTATGCGAGTATGTAACGTAGAGCCGCCCGCGCTGGGAAGATCAGCGCAAAGATGAATCTACGGTTTGCGATACCAAACGACTGTCATTTGGATCCCGCCGAGCATGAGAAAAGAAATTTAAATACTAAATTGGTGATTTGTCACGAAGAGCGTGTGCGGAAAGAATGGATAAGAAAATAATACTGATTGGAAGATTCGTCACTCGGTAACCTACAGAAATGCTCGTATGTCGGAGGCTGGAGAAATGTCATGAGACATGACGACAAATGACGAGGAAAGAAATTTAATTCAACTGTTTCGTTAAAATATAATGTGTTTAAATTTCTTCTCCATGTTGTGCGACGAAAATCAGTTTGTTTGAAAACAAAAACAAAAAAATGCTAACATTGAAATACAACAGTCATATAGGGCAATAAAATACCTGATTAATTCCAGAAGGCTGGCTGAAATACAAAAAGTGTAAATAACTAAAAACATCGGTATCGTTGAATATCGATTTTAAACGATATCGATGTACAACCAGCAGCCCTGTTGTATTGCAAATTGCATTATTCTAATATAAAACGCTATTTGACTTGTATGCAAAGCGTTAGCTATAAATTACAGAGACGTACCTTACTAATTTAACATTTCCGTTACGCCTAATGATATGTTTGGAGCTCTTCAACTGCTGCCGAAGAAGTGAGGATATAACTGGTCATGCGAAAAAGAATATCGAAGAAATTTTAATACCAAACTGTGTTTACGAGGATATTACTTTAGTGTATCCGCTTCCGTCAGGTGGGAACTTCCATTAGCCACACGTATTCGTGAATAATGAAAAGGTATATCGTAATTGGCAGTTAGACTTTTTTATATACTCGTATTTAACAGCTAGATGTTAGCATACAATGATCGGTGGAAAGCGAAGAGTCACATTAAGAGAAAGTCAATAAATACTTGGTAGAATTTCAACGATAACATAAAAGTCAATGTTCACGACAAGATAACATAATGATGCAGCGGGAATTTGATGTAATTAAAAGTAAAATCTTACATAACTTTAAACGAAGTGACTTGTAGAATTAGATTCCCGGTGTTGATGTTTCCAAAGAATGCGAGTTTAGGTCTTGTGTCACCATTTAGAAGACATAGCATGTGTCTCTTGAGTGTATTTCAGTCATTTAATCTGATACTCCTAGTTTTCTTTCGTATCAAACATTACAATCTAGTACTGGTTTGAGGGGCAGTCTGCCCAATTTAATTACGCGGTAGGCACGACCTAGGAAACTTGAAACCATTTGGTTTAAAATCTGATTAATTAATTATTAAGTTTTCAATGCTATCTTCTTACACACTACTCTATAGGGTTAATTTCATAAAAAATAAGTTTTCAATAATTGTTTAATATTGAAACTGAGTTAAGATTCAAACTGCCACTCGTGCGTAGACAATAATACTTGTGTATTTTTAAATTTTATAGGAACCACTTGGACGGGTTGTTTCACAGAATTCTAACGATTTATCAAGATATATTTTGTAAGATCTTTTTTTTTATATTAACTCCACACAGGAGGCCCTGGAGAAAATAATTTCCCTCAGGGCCTATGTCATCTTTGGGGATGCTGTGTGGAGGGTCTTTTTATGGAGAGGAAGGAGTGAACATGGGTCTTGAAGAGCCCCAAGTTGTAGGAGGGAGGAAACACAGAGGCCGGCAGTTCGTTCCACAGCCGAGCTGTTGAACCTAAGAACGAATCGTAGAAGCGACCCGTTCTCATGTGACAAATGTCAACCGTGTACAAATGTTGGGCGCGCGTTTATCTACAAAGGATCTTTTTAGGTTCTGTTATAATATCATTATTGGCCAGTTGTATCACTGAAATAATATCAAAACTTGAAAATTTATATAATTGTTCAAATCTGTTAAACAACCCGTCCGTAGAGTGATAAATTGTCATATTTGTACAATGAGAGAAAACTAAATAGAATTCCACACTTGTACTTAAAGTACTGGTTGTAAATAAAGCTTGCTTTAATAAAATCAGAGCACTTAAAATATACAATATTGAGATAAATCAATTCTTACCAGAAAATAATTTCGGATCAAAGTTATGTTTAATTTAAACCTGCAAATAATAAAAGTATGATGATATAACATTAATTCAAAAATAGTTCCCTCTTGATTACCTACTTGCAACTAGAATAAACTATATAAAGTGATCGTGTAAGTATAAAGTATGCATTTAGATTGTAGATAAATAGCAGTCATTTCATTTAATGTCATTTGATAATGTATTTCAGTGTCAAACATGTTAAGTCTAGTGGGGACGGGGATTGCGTGGCCGCAGCTAGATTATCTCACAAAATGTGTTAAGTATCAACGGCATGTATGTATAAATAATATGATACGTTGAAGCCTCAGGTGTTAAGAATAGAGACATATCTTGTACCGCCGTATCATGTCAATGCTCGTAATAGCCATTAGGTTCACTTGAATGGGCGCATATTGTAAACGCCATTTGGATGATCTATTATGGATATGAATATAAACGATTAGATAATAAACAAACAAGATAGTTAGGGTTTTTTTGATGGTTAATATATTAAGGTCGGTTCATAACGGTTGGTGCTACTAGATGGTTGAACAAATTATTCATGAAAGTTTTTTTCATTAATTTAAAGTTAAACACATTGTTTTATTTATTTATTAAAAAGACAAATAACGTTCACTAACCAATCACTTTATTTATATACACCATCTACATGTTTTGTGAACGATGTTAAGATCATCAAGATTAGTAGTAGGTACACTAATAGTAGGTAATAACTAGGTAATATACTACTAATCCTGATGATGTTAAAATCGTTCACAAAACATGTAGATGGTGTATTTAAATGAAAGTGATGTAAACAAAGTTATTTGACTTTTTAATAAATAAATAATGACAAAGTGTAAGCTTAATGAAGATTTTTTCTTCGAAAAATTAAGTTAAACACTCTTCTAATATTATGGATACCAATTCTAATTTGCCAGAATGTCAGAATGAACTGTTTAAGTCTAAGCCATTTTTGACAGTCCTTCGGCAAATAATAATATTTTTTCCATTATATACTAAATTCTTGAACTTTATCGAAACCGTTTTCGGTCTTTGATTTGACATTTTCTTCTTTAAGTATATTTTCATCATTGCTTTGTTCATGTATAGTGATTGGATACTTTATATAGCGCCGTTTTTGTGTAAAATCACTTCAAGGTAGCTGTATATTATGTGCTTTCCTTACGATGGTATCTTCTCTGTATTGTTTTCCATTCATGTGATGTTATATTATTGATGAGAAAATTTATTCATAAAATAATAAAGACTTATTTATGAATGGTTTGTAAATATACTAAATGCAAATGGTGTTGACGATTACGCGCTCAGGGTATCGATTCTCCAATCCAGGCCGCCGTCGAAAGTATATACATCGGTCGACATTATCATTCTTTAGTCTCGTCGAAGGTACCACTCGTTGTTCGAGTGGAATGACTTCGACGGGAATCGAGGCCCTGACGGTAAAATACAACATAATTCACGTAAAGTAGCAAGGAACCCGTTTACCCAAGGGCCCGATTTTGGACAGATCTCTCTTAAGTTCCACTTTATGACTAGGAGCAAAATATACTGTGAGTATTAAATTGTTAAAAATCCGCAAATTTTGTATAATTGTTTGCTCTTCCAACAGCGATCTCTGTATCTGAAGTAAATAAGTAAACAGCCTTACAACGGAGGTCGCCAAAGAAGTACAAATGAAAATTTATTACACCTAATTATATGGACTTGTATGCATAGTGCAAGTATTGAAAAGGTATTATTTCATTCGTTACTTAACAAACTTATTCGGTAATAATATCATTCGCGTCAAATAATGCATGAAACTTGTGAAAGCTTATTACCCGTTTTGTACTCCCCATAAATGGAATAATTGCCCGCTAGCGTGAGGATTGAAGTTAAGTATTATCGGTTATATTCAATTTATTTCAACATGGAGGCTGATTGTAATCTGAATGTGGAAACGGAATGAATAGAGCGATAGTTTAAAGTTCTTAACACGCTAGATACGTTTAGTAAACGAGTTACTGTTGTGTTTTTTCGCTACGCCCTCGTCCCTGGGGGCTACCGCGCTGCTTTGGTTAGTAAAATTCTGGTCAGGTAGAATTACCGTAATTAATTTAAATATATCGTCATTATTCTGTATAACAATGAATTCAATCGAACAGCCTAATTACTAATGTTTATGGAAACCTATTTTATTTTACTTTTTCTTACAATTAAGTGTTTTACATAATATTTTTTCCGTCTTAAATATCTCTATGATTATGTCAACAAATTTAGAAAAGCTATAAAATACCTACATACGTATAAAATATTATTTTTTTACAAGTAAATTATTTTAATTTTATATTTGAAACGTGTACTTACTTTGTTCTTATTTCTTAGGGTTAATCTTGCCAAGTAAAGTCAGATTTCGATATTTTTCAAAGGTCTGCTATATTTTCAAATAAGTAGCAGAATTTACTAAATAACTAGATTTACAAAATGTGTTTATTCGAAATGTGCATTTCTTATACTTTCTTTGATTTATATTAATTAAAATATTATATAATATATTAAAAATAAAATTAAGAATGTTTTGTTGTAGAAAGGCACGGATCATAAGGCA
Source organism: Hesperophylax magnus (assembly GCA_026573805.1). Classification (NCBI taxonomy): domain Eukaryota; kingdom Metazoa; phylum Arthropoda; class Insecta; order Trichoptera; family Limnephilidae; genus Hesperophylax; species Hesperophylax magnus. The sequence goes on along the minus strand of JAIUSX010000116.1, from coordinate 2,792,580 downwards.
AATGTTTTATTATTACTTTCAACTTCACAAGTCCTACACTTATAGAATTCCGTGACTTTACAAGGGTCCGCGCTACTAATCAAATATTTTATTGAAATAATTACACCTATCTTGACACGGGAACTCCTCCCAGCGAGGCAGGATTCAAATTTTATCAAGAAAAATCACACAATACTCGTATAGGTAATAGGTACGTTGAAATAACAAGCAAAACTAGTAATGTGCGTGATGTGTAGAGACTTCAAAATCGATTGTTTTAATTGCACTGTTAAAAACTGTATCCATTATAACGTCATCATTATTGTCGCTTATCTCTCCACCTTCTGAGTGTAACGGATCCACAAGTAGGCAGTGAAGCAGTGAAACACGTCGGGGGTGGGACGGAATAGTTACAGGAGTCGTTAGGGGTGGTTGCGGACTGGACAGGGACTGATAACGAATGTCAAGCCGTGCTACGAGTACCTGCTCGTAACGTCAACTTGTTCGACTGTTATATGTTTCAATGCGACGAATGAAGATAAAACTAAATAAATTTATTAGAAGATTATGTTGATTATCTATCTAATTTTTTTATTTAGTTACTTTTTTAAATAATTAGGTACATTTTTGTAGGGCACATGAAAAAAAAAAATATAAAATTAAAACAGATCATTGAAGTCCTCCTCACTAGGAGATCCTGTGCTGAGGGGTCCATATATAAGTTAGTATACGTTTTCAGCGACTAAGATGATGTTTTTAATATCTTAGCTAGTTCTTCTTCCGATATTTCCTTAAGCCATGAATTGATGTCCTTAATGTAGTTATTTTTCGTTTTCCTTTGTTGGATGTTGAGAGGGAGTTTATAATATAATTTTATTGCTAAAAATTCAGAGCTTATTTGTCCAAAGGTAGAATTACATTTAGGAATATTTAGTATGTCTGTTTGCTTGGCTCTGGTTTTATGATCGTGAGAGGGGTTTGCCTCTGGTTTATTTTTTAGGTGATGAACTAGAGTATTTTTAGCATAGATTTTTTGTAAACTTGGAATATCAAACAGATTAAAAATGTCAGTAGTTGGCGTCCTTACGGGGAGCTTTAATATAGTCTTTATGATCCAATTTTGAGTTTTCTTTAGTTGTTTAAGATGGTTTGATGATGCTGAGCCCCAGTACGTAATTTAATTAATTAGGTACGTAATTTTTCTGTAGTAATTTTTACCGTAGTTTTCTTCTTTGTACCGTATGTTCTGTTATCCTGTCTCTTCATCACACACTACATAATATATATCACTGCCTCAATATTTAATCACATGATCGAGTTTTATCGTCCTTGGAAACCGTGGACTTAATATTCTACGCACGTATGAACTGAAAAATGAAAACAATGTGCAGCTACCCGATAAAATCAATTCCGAAAGCAGGTAGGTGAACGAATATAAGGAGAATTATGAAAAAAATGTACACCGAAAAACTATAAAAGATAATTTTACTGGAAACGTTTAGAATCCCCGGACAGTCTTTTCAAACGAAAATGTTTCGGCTATAATGATTTCAACCAAAACTTTATTGTTTTGTAACTTCTAAAAAAATGCTATGAGATGCTGATATCTTCTTTCAATATTGTTTTTTCTGACCAATGTTCAGCGTAGCAAAAAAAAGTAATTTATCGAATAGAAGATAAATTTCCGGAAAAATAGAATAACCGAGAAAGTGCATGCCTAGTAACAGTTTATATTAGAACTGAAAGATATCCTATTAAATTTACGTGGCAAAGCATATTTTCAACTTTTATAAATCTTTTTGGTCATAACTTGAAGCAAAAAGTCTCCAAGATCCACATTATCTGAACCGCAATGAAAGAAACATCCGAATCAGCTTTTCCCTATTTCTCTCAAGCCATCAGCGTCGTACATAACTAGAGTAAAAAAAGTAAGGGGTTCCAAAATAAAAACATACCACGAACCCTTCTTAATAAAGGTCCGAATCCTCGCGTCAGCTAAATATCAATAACTCCTTATATAAAACGCAAAAACAAAACATTTCGCGCCGGGTATGACAATTCGCAATATGGTCTTTTGTCGGGAAACAAAGCTACATCCGAAAATTATTTTCCGAGCAAAGCCGAGTATTTTATGGGTACATAAGAAAATATGTTTAATACAAATATGACAGATTTTCTCCCTCGGTCTTCTGCGGATAGTTAAAAAAAATATGAAATATTTTATGTTGGTTACGCGCATGTTGTCCTTTGACATATAATATTATTAAAGGGCTCGTAATATATAAGATGAAAGTTTATTTGTTTCAGTCGCAGTGCAAAATATCAATGTCTTTCGGTCGGATCGTTCGGCAAGGACATATTAGCTATAAATTTCCCAGGAACAACCTGCATTTATTATTAAGGATCTAATAATAAATGCGTAAAAGAATTTAGATATAAACGATAATAAGAAAGAAAGTACTAATCATATCGCCTTACGATGATATTAGATCCAAAATATAATTAGTCGTATTTCAAATAAAATAAAAATCTAAAAAAAACTTTGACGCACGCCAAACATTAAATTTAAAAAAAAGCAAGGTATTTGTATGTATGCATGGGTCATAAATTGAAGGCGTGCTTATATAAAAAAATGAAAATGAAGACAAAATTATTAGAAACACGAAAGGTAAATTTTTTTAGTATAATTAACCTATAATTCCAACAGATCATTTTAGAATTTCAAGTAAGCAGAAGGAATAATCGGATTTCTGGAAATAATGCGAATCTAAATGATTCGATGATGTTTAACCGTTTACAGCAGCACCGAACAAATGCAGAAGGATTGTAAAAGAAAAAAGGAATGGGGCAATTCATCGCAGGTTTCCAATGCAAATGTTGGCCGTTTAAGAATAAAATAAGCATAAAGGAATGTGAGGGCTCACGGACTAGCGTGGAAATGGGCTCCAGTTTTTTTTCGGAATAATTGAGTATACCGGCATACATTTTTGTAGGGACAAAGTGGTTCGAATAAAAAATGTTAATTCGCGAAATAAATGCATTTAAATTAGATTTATTTTATTGTTTTTGAAAGCAAGGCAAACGAAACCAAATTTATAAGCATTTTTGTTGTGAGAACTACATTTATACTATACACGGTGTTCATTTTATTGAGTATTTCTTTTTAGGTTAAAAAAGTTCTCGTGAACGTTCGTATTTTGTAAGATAATAAAAACAAACATTTTTCACAAAGCTTATTTCTGTATGGTACGTACAATGTAAAATAAAAAGGTTTTAAAAATAACCGTTTGTTAAATTCATTGCTTCTGGAATACGAATGTGTCATTTAGAATATGTAAAACGGGACAGTTAATGCGGTAAGACGAGAAAATAGAAACGACAAAGAAAGGCTAACAAAGACGCAAGGAAAAAGGATAAAATATAACGTAATTCCTTACGGAATCATTGCTCTTCCTAGAACTGTTAACTTTTACATTATTTTTTGTTGAGCATTTGGCTGGAGTATTCAACTTGCTGCTACCCAAGGATATTTCAGATATTACATAAAACACTAAAACGCTGATTGATATTTTTATTAAAATGCAACGCCGGGTAACGTCAGCTAATATTATATGTATAACAAATATTTTTTATCACGACAATATTCATGTAATATTAAAAGTTGCTATTTTTGTGCCGAATGTTGGAATGATTCGGAAACCAATGCATCTAAAAAAATAAGTATCAAATACCAACTATGTAAGTCCGATAATATAACCTAATAATAACACACATCACTCACAAACACACAAGATTATTTTCAATGTACTATTTTTTTTTTTTAATTTTAAATATATTATTATGTATTTTTAATTTTAAATGTATAATTTTTCTCATTAAATGTATTATGTAGTTTTTTTTATATTATAAAATGAAGGTCTCAGCACGGGCAAGCCACCCAGTGAGGCCTACATTACTGAAAACCTTGAATTGTAAAAAATATTGTACCTAATAAAAAAAAATATATATATATATATGTTTGGTAAGGTGACCGGATAATTCATCAAAATGATAATTCATCACATCCTTAAAAAGTTATATAAAGTCATGGAAAGTGATGAAACAAAAAGTTTATTAACTGGGTTAATTAGGTTAGGTTTAAATTTATTTTTTTCATCTTTTCTAATGACTTTATATCATTTTTTTAAAAGTGTGTTGAATTATCGCTGTGTTGAGTTATCATGGAACCGTTTGGTAAACCCTCTAGTTTACAATATATTCTTCATCTTGCCACCGCTGCTGATTTTGCCTACCTATTTTGTTGGTTTTCGTATATCTGACCGAAGAGGCATGCAAATGTGTGAACTTACAGACCTTCAAGATAAGTACATTTTTTTCTGAATTATTTATATAATTACATATTCAAAGATTCAATATTTTAATTATTAATCTCATGGTGTTTTCTGTATCAATTTTTAAGTTGGAGAATAAGAACATCTCGGAGGGAACGTGTTACAATTTCCAAGTTGGAGAATAAGAACATCTCCGAGGGAACTTGTTACAATTTCCAAGTTGGAGGATAAGAACATCTACAAGGGAACGTGTTACTAAATGGAGCATCGAGTTTATTCTGTTTTCATTCTCTATTTTCTGTTTTTACCTCTTCGTTTTCCTGCACTCCGCGGTGAAGATATCTCAAGGAGAGGAAACCCGCGATGCGCGACGTGGTGATACGTCGCGAATAAGGGAGGAAATATTTAAATAGAATAAAAAGGATTAATACTTCAGAGGAGATTTAATAACGGAAAATAACTTTTAAAATAGTGATATTTCTAATTATTACATACAAATTGTATGTATATATATGTAGTTATGTTGATACCAGATTAATAGAACGATTAATAGAAAGCAGTTGGGTATCTGGCAAGAGGTACCGACTTCCTACCGTTACAACACATTTCATGTGTAGAATAAAAGTTTTTCCCCAAAATCTCATTGAAAACGAATTATTAATCTTCCAGTATCTAAAAAGCCTCCACACGAGGGACCAACTTCGGCCATGAATTCTGTGTGAAGTTTTTAAAATTTACATTAACCGAGTCAAAAAAATATATTTCTTAACGCTGTGTGATTAATCTCCTGATTCCAACTAAGCCTAAACAAAAACAAAGTAATAATAAACAATGTGGCACGCTTACAGAATCACTTCAGAGTTATTAGTGCGGGAATACCCATATCCAGTATCGCAGTCCACGTGCCCGCAGTAGCTGACGCGCGCCGCATTATTTGTATTCTCAGGAACTGAGTTAAAAATGTTGGCCTTCAGTGCTTTCGGTGGCTAAACGAGATAAGGTCAGTAATTTAACCAAAAAATAACAATAAATATTTTCTTAATCATATCATTAAGAGTTTTCAAAACTGATCTACTTACCGAAAAACATGAAAAATTTAAAAAAAATGATAATTTAAAAGCTTCATCGTTCATGATAGAAATTATATTGCGAACTATAGATAGTTGTATCAGCCCATACATTCTAGTTTTAGGACTCGTCAAAGCACACCGTTTGTGATTTTTTTCTGCTTAAGAAATGAGTCGGAACAGATTTTCTATTTCTTAGATCGGACAACTTATTGAACTGTTTTGAGTAAGCAAGTTTGAGTATTCCATTAAACGTAGGGTAGACCAAGGCTATTCGGATTTTTTTATATTTAAAAAATAAAAAAATAATGCATATTAGAAAAAATTATTAATTAAAAGTTTGACATTTAATTAATAATTTAGTTTTATTGGTAATAACATAAAGTAACTTTTAAAAAACATATGATTAGTACTGTAGACCACTTCACTGGTTCGTTTCACCACGTATATAAGTGGTGATTCGGATCAGTGGTGGGGTTAGTCGGATTAAACCCAAAAAATAAGTTAAGTATGAAAAAAAGGTTTTAGAACCCATAACTAATGAAAGTAAAGACGCACAAAAACTTCATTGCAATAAATTCAAAACTATTTTCTTGAACCCCAGCCGACGAAGAAGCTGATGCGGAAGGTTTTTTCAACTTTAAGTCATGGGGTACCTTTTCCTTTGAACTGTGATTTTGGTGAAATAATTTTTGATTTTTATTTAATTTTTTTTCCAGTATCTTTATGGAACTTTGAAACATTTTCTGGAGATGTTTTATGCAAAATTAGCTCCTTTACAACGCGGGATTTTTTTTGGGTTAGACGATAAATTTCACGCACTTTTGAATACTGTCCAAAATATCACCTTGTTGATGCTTTTTTCTGGTTTGTTGTTGCATGTGGTTAGCTTTCTTAACGGCTTCATCAATTGCAGTTTTCGGCCACGATTGATTTGTCGTTTTTGTCACACAGTTCCACACCATCTGTTTCAAATAAAAGTGTAAGCTAATTAACGCATTGAATTTTAAATATATTTAAAATATGATCCAAATAGCCCAAAATTTAGTAAAATTATATTTTCCCAAAATGAAGCTCAAAAACATACAAAATTCAACTATTCTGCTTTTATTCAGCTTACTGTGCATTTGAATAGTAAACACATAACATTTTAATAAGAATAAATAGCTTACCTTTACAGTAAAACATTAGGAATACAGGGAACAATTTTACATCAGCCATTTATTTGACACGTAATTTGTCACCCCATCAGTAATTTTACTATCATGGCATCCGATGTATAGCGAATCTATGTTCAATTTTATTTAAATATTTATTTCGTGACAGTGGCCGAGATACAGCCACTTTTCTTAGCATGATCCGAATAACCCACCAGATCCGAATGGCCTCGGTCTACCCTATTTTATGGAATATTGCGCCGCATCGTGTCGCAAGATATGTAATAGTACCCGAGTAAATGAAATAAAGTCGCATACGGTATTTTCTACTCGACATGCAAGACTTTCAGTAAGGTCGTAGTAATCGACCTTCAAACTCTGAGGCACAACGTAAGGTCAATAGGTGAATATTTTTACGAGCCGCAATTTGACTTTTTTTCAAATATTCTAATTTTTGGCCAGTCTCAACTTAGCTAATAGGCAATCAGGAGTAATTGGTCATTGTTATTAGTTATAACTCATATATTTTTATCATAGGTCATTAATTAACATTTTTATTTCAGTAAATAATTCTCGAGGTCGTATTTTCAACTAGGAAATTGCACATATTTTATATATATTAGTCAATTAGGAGGAAGTTTTATTTCCTTCCTTTCTCTATATACAAGTATGTATTTATATGTTGGAAAAAAATAACGTAAAACTGCTGCACAAAACTAGTATTAAGATGTGATGAAATTTCAAATAGTTCTATGTTTGTCTTGTTTCACTGTGTGTTTTTTCTACAGCTCATGTAAATATTTCCTCAGCTTGTCTCAGCTATCTATTTATATAAAGAAGAATGCCTGTAGCGGGCGGGATTTAATTTTTACACAAATGTACAGTTGAATTCCAAGATTGATGAAATTCTGCACACTTGGCCATCAACACAAGAAGGAGGTCACCGTCTTTATTTGAATTCGAAAAACTGTGTGAAGCCTACATCAGCTACTTTTGATTAAATAATGAACTTTTAATTCTAAATTTCGCTACATTTAGAAGTCTAAAAATCGTAAAATCAAGTTATTACGTCTATTGATTATTTCATATTTCTTACGACAATCGATAAACTTGACGATTATTTTGAATTACGAGTATTGAGACTAGTGACTAGTGACATTTATTTAGTAGGAAAAAATCTATATTACTTTACGCAGCAATCGAAACCAAGAGCTCTAACTCCCAACCTTTTGAAAACATCCCAAAACGCCTCTACTGAGAAGCTGCACAGTGCACAGTGCACAGGTCATCTAAGTTACTGTCTACAATCGGCCAACAGAATAGATAATCCCCGATTGGTGGATGTATCCATTAAGCTGAGGTGATGTTACGCCGAACTCGTTCGAGGAATCCCGCCCCCCAGCAAGGTGAGTGAAGTTAGCCGCAAGCCCCGAGGGGAGAGAAGAGGGAAGGCGTAACATCTCTCAGTAGCCACAACTCTGTCTTCTTGTCGTGCGGTTGCAAGGAACCGCTAGGAATCCCGGGATCGAACCCAAATACTGCGGTGCCAATTGGCAATGTTACTTCAATAATTTGCGTGATGACAGGTCAGGTGTTTATCATGTTATTCATATTGTATAATTTATAAACATAGAACATAGAGATCATTTATTTTCATTGCTAATAAAACAAACTATCAATTTACAGTGTACAGATAATGTGGTACAATAATCTTAATTGTCTAAGTAAGAATTGCTGCATAACCATTAAAAAAAATTTAAAAGTGAAAAAATCACCCGCATTTTAAACTTTATTCCACTTATTATTTTTTCTGACCGGACCGGTTTCGGACAGTCAGGTTCATCTTCAGACTGATATATTTTGCTTAAAATTTTGATGCTTACTAATTTCTGTGACGGAGGTGAATAATAAAAGATTTTATGAACGTTTTGGTGATAGGTGTACGGAACTCAAGATTCTATGCATTATAGAATTGAAAAGGTAATAATTTGATAAACAATACATAAATGTAGACACATGTTTGGATTCATTTGGATTCGTCTTTTACGTACGGCGCTGTACAAATTTATAATACATTTCTACAGTGATCTATGTTATTACTACTCAAACCATTCTACCATTCAAAACACTCACTAGACTTTACTGGCACTAATAACAACAAACTTTGAAATGTTCAGCCATATCGGAGGACTACTTTTCTAGTTTTTTGAGCACAAACATACAGGCTATTTTCATTTATTAAGATTTAAAACCGATAAGGATTATTTCTCTATGTTTATAACTATACAACTAAATAAAAAAAGTGGACTAAAGATTAGAATTTTTTCAATATACTAATTAGATGAAATTCCCCTGAGAATAATAATTTATAAATAAAATATTTAAAAAAAGTAGACATTTTGAACAGATTAGCCTTATTTGAATACATTGAACATAGTAACGAGGCTAGCACAGAATATTTAAAAGAAAATGCTCCCCTTCACGTCGTCGAAGTAGGGTTAAGAATTTTATTAGAAAACACTGATATATATATATATAATCATATCCCATTTGTTATGAATATTGCACTATTTAGCAAACTGTAATGTTTCCCTGTTTTAAAGGCAGTTCCCCTCGCGGTTGTAGCGAGATACAGAGCGAGATGCGGAGGGAGAGGGAGAGGCAGAGGCAGGAAGCTCCACCACTCTCTAATGATATCTGTATCGTAAAGATGGTCGCAAATAGAGAATTATGAAGGGCATAAAGTCAGAGCAATGGTTGCAAGAAACAAACATTTGAAATATGGTACCAGCACGCAATGCCTCTAAATTAGAGAGGAGGGCCGTATCTGGGATCTAGCAGCTAGTGTTGTCTTCTATTATTAGGGTACTTTCTCCAAAATACTATTTTTCAGAGGTGATGAAACAACAAGTATTTCACAGGGGACGGTTATTTAACTGTGGTCTTAAAATAAGCAGCTTTTACAAACTGTATTGAAACATTACGTTTTTATTGCCGTTCTTTTAAATCAAAATGTAAAAAAAATTATAGAAATTTATTTTATTTATTTATTTATTTATTTAACGCCCAGAGGGCTTTTACATGTGGTGGTACAAATTAAATGACAGTTTTGAAACATAAGAAAGAAAAGAAAGAAATAATAAAAATAAAATTACATAAGTATATGCGAGAAACAAAATAAAAAATAACAAGAACATAAATTAAAAATACAGCGATTTGTCTGGTTTACAAAAATATAACTTCCATTTAGGAATAGTATTGAAATAGGTCTTTTACGTAATCCACAAAATTCGCAAAGTTAATATTAAATATATCGACATCACCTAAGTATTGGTTTCCCATAGTGTGAAACCGTTGTATTGGGGAGTTCGCAATGTAATTGCGCTTATGTGTGTTGCAGTGGAATAGTGTATTTTGTCGTGTTGTTATTGTAGGTATTCGTATGTTTATGAGTTGCAGAAGTTCGCAACAGTCGAATTTAGAGTTTAGAATCTTGAATAAAAAAGTTAAGTCGTTTATTTTACGCCTGTCTTCCAATGTGTGTATTTTTAGAGTGTTTAATAAGAAATGATATTGTAAGTCTTCTAGTGGGATATTTAATTTAAAATTAATAAAACGCAGAATTTTTTTTTGTATTCGCTCAATGTTATTAATGTGAATTTTGTAAGAGGGAGACCAAACTACTGAGTTATATTCAATTATGCTTCTAACTAGAGATATGTATAACAGTTTAATGATTTAAGATTTTCACGGCCAAAAGTATTTTTGTTATTTGTTTTTGGGGTGTTATGCCGTGTTGCGCTAACTCCTTCTTTAGCCAACGTTTCGGACAACATTGCAGTGTCCATCATCAGGGCAGATGTGTTATCCATTGCAGTGTCCATCATCAGGGCAGATGTGTTATTGATAACACATCTGCCCTGATGATGGACACTGCAATGTTGTCCGAAACGTTGGCTAAAGAAGGAGTTAGCGCAACACGGCATAACACCCCAAAAACAAATAACAAAAACAGTTTAATGGCTTGTATGGAGTTAAAGTTTTTAGTTGTTCTTAATACGAAGCCTAGTGTTTTCATGCCTTTGTTTACAATTTGGTGGATATGATTGGCGAAACTTAGTTTTTCATCCAAAATAATTCCGAGATCTCTCATTTCCGTGACTCTTTCTAAAGCTGTATTGTTAATGTAATATTCAAATAAAACAGGATTTTTATTTCTGCAGAAAGTCAGGGTTTTGCATTTGACTACATTTAAAAACAGATTATTTTGTACGCACCAATCTTTAAACTTATTAATATTTGATTGTAGTATTTGGCAATGATTTACATCAGTTATTTTTTTGTATAGCTTGATGTCATCAGCAAAGAGCAATACCTCGACATCGTCGAAGCAATTTGTTATATCGTTAATGAAAATGAGAAACAAAACCGGACCAAGGTGACTACCTTGCGGTAGGCCACTGGTCGCACAGAAAGCTTTCGATAGCAAAGATTTTATTTTAACAAATAGTTTACGATTAGTTAAATAGCTAGTAAACCATTTTAGCATGTTGTCTCTTACTCCTAGGGCAAATAGTTTTCGGGTTAGTAGTTTATGGGATACTTTGTCGAATGCTTTTGAAAAGTCTGTATATATGCAGTCGACTTGTTTATTTTTTGCAAAAGATTCCAATATAAAGTTTTGAATTATAGTTACGTTAGTTGCGGTTGATCTACCTTTGATAAAACCGTGTTGTTTTTGGTCGATTAGTTTTATTAATTTGGGATAGATTTCATCAAGGACCATTGATTCAAAAAGCTTAGAAAGTACTGACTGTATACAAATAGGGCGATAATTGGTTATGTCAGTGTCGTCTCCTTTTTTGAAGATAGGTGTAATGAAGCTCGATTTCCAACGGCTTGGAAAATATCCAAGGAACAAGAGGCGGTTGAATAGTACTGTAAGCGGTTTAGATAATGCATTGGAGCATTTTTTAAGGAATATTGGTGGAATGTTGTCTGGGCCAGCAGATTTGTCAGTGTCTAAGGAAAGTAATTTCTGTTCGCAAAATTTTTGTGTGATATGGCAATTTGTTAAGTGTGTAGTATTACTAAATTTATTTAAAGCTATTATTTCGGTCTAGGTACATGTAAATAGTAAAATTGTACTTGCATAGCTCTATACAGGGTGTTATGAGACGTATTTGACTTACTTTAACAAATGATTCATGACATTATTTAAAATTTTGGTATCCGGTGAAATATTCGCTGTTGTTTTTTTCTTCTTTTCGATTTATTTGTCAAAGACAAAAAAACCAACACCACTGAATTTTTAGGTCACACCAAAAAGTCATCTACATTTTTTACTCCAAATGACCCCAGAAATTACTGGGTAAGTCAATCCTGAATAATTTTTTTTTAATAATTTTGAAAAAAATATGTCAGTCAGAATCATCGTATTCTCCGATGACAATATAAAATGTAACTTAAATAAATAATAATGAGGGTTGATTACAATTTTAAATGTTTTTTTTAAATCTATAAATGCAATAAGTTTATCAAAAACATCTACTAAAGTATCATTACGTTAAAGTAGATTGGCGAATTAAAATAATGGACAACAATGCGTTTTATATCTGTGTTTAATTTTTGTCTTATTTATTTTACACTAATTACATAAATTATAACTCTGGTTTAAAGGGTGAAATTTGGTTTTCACTGCGGCATTTAATTTTAATTTAAATAACGTCTTACCCATCGGACCATCAGTATTAAAATACTAACAGGAAATAAATTTATTCATACTACAAAAGCCGTAAAAAGGTGAAGCGATGCATAAAATAACGTTACATCACACCACATGGTTTGTAGTGATTGTTCAGCAACAACAACAGGCCACCCAGTAGTCTTTAACAGATAAACAACGAGGTGAAGACACAAAGGTATGATCATTTCACACGCACCCCACCCTTATGCAGAAGAAAACACAGTCTTTAAACTTTAACTACCCTTCCCACGAGCGGAACCTCGAGCAGAAGACAAAACAGAAACCGCCTGATTTAGTATCGTGACTTCCTCTCGCGATCGCGTGCTGACCATCAAGGATTCCTCGAGGGTGGTTTCTTTAAACTCGCCGCAACAATGTACCGTGGAGTGTCAGCCGGAATAGTTCCATGCCGTGATAAGAGACTATTGATGGAGACATTGCCGAGGTATCTTTCTGAACTAGTTACATTCTGGTTATGTGGGGTGCGTGCAAGGGGAAACTACTGTTTTGTAAATAAATGTGGAAAATATTAGGAACTAAACGTGTTTTGTTAAATCTCACCAAATTAGACACAAGGCCGCTAGAGTAATACATAATACAACTGATATTATAAAATTATTTATATTATACGCTCATACAGTATTTTACAAACAAGTGATATACATAATGATTTAGAGGAACAGTACCTATTCATGAAGTAAAATTTACTTCTTAATTAATATACAACCCACACAGAAGAGTAACATGCTAACCTAAATTATTATTATTGAGGTGTGTTATTAAAGCCTTCTTTTAACTATATTCCTTATCTACTATTGTATTTCCAACGAATGAACAAGGTATGGAAGGAGGGAAAAAAGGAAGTCCAATCAATTACTTCTGTATCTCTGCTAACACAATCACAATATAGAGTTCCACGACGATACCTCTAAGTAAGAATCGCCACAACAAAACGAATGAATACTTAAACTATATTAAGCAATTCCAATATAGTCAAGTTTATTCTTTTCAAAGATTATGTACACGAAAAAACAACTTGCTTCCAGTTCAACCCTTCTTCTGTTTTTACATAAGAAATGCACTCGAATTTGCACTGTGTTCTTGCCATTGTTCCAAAGTTTAAATACTTTTAGAGCAAGGTGACAATGACATTCCAGTAGAAACTAAGCGTATTCCCAATTGCAAAACCAAACAATAATTCCATCCACTCACGGGGCAAATGAAACTGGTTGGCAAATGCCGACTGGTTGTCGAGCTTCTCTCAGAGCACAACTCAAGTGTACGATTTCACAAATTATCCATATCCATGTTTAGCCATAGAATGAAGAAGAATACTCAGCTGTCATCTGTCACTATCATATTGCATTAAAAAAATGTCTGCAGAATCAAGTGATGTTGATGTTGATTATTTTTTCCTTGCGTAATCAAAAGGCCTAGTCCTAAATACACGGACATTTTCCAACCTCCTGAACAAATTTAATGTTTTTCTGATCGGTCATATCGTAATCTTAGAGCTCTTAAGGTAAGGACAAATTTAAAATTTCTTGAAAACTGACATATCTATGGGCAACTGATGCGCGTAGGCAATTTGCGAGTGACTGGTTGAGTCGCCGATGAAAACTGGTGCGAACCGCCACTGAAACACAGGGGATAGCAACGGATAAAAGAATAAAAACATTTTTTTAATTTAATTTAATTGAACATTTAATTAATTCATTAGATTAAGACTGGGAATTGGTTTCCCAAGATCTATCTAATTTTATAATTTGCACAGATTACCTGTTAATTCACTTCAGATACACGCGTTTAAGAGAAAGAATAAGCTTGGAAAAAAAAAATTAAAATATTAAAAACACATTGCATGATTTTACCCGACTCTATTATTGATATTACGTTTAATAGAAGACTAGTGGCAAAAGCATAGTTGATGTTTATTTTAATTGTTCAATTTTAGGACTGGAGAATTTTCAGGAAATGACATAAAAAATCTGAGAAATTCTACTTAGATTTAAATGTGAATTTATCAACAGTTATTGACATTTTTTACACATTTAGTTATTTCCTTGGTCGCGGACTGTGAATGTGAAAGGTTTCTAATTTAATGGATATGACTATCTAAAGAAATGATTTGTCAGTTAGCTCTAAATTCTGTCGGGTCTGTGATCATTCTTAAATCATGTGGCAGGCCATTCAAGGCTTTAGGTCCTGACACTCCGAAAACTCGCTTACCGAACTTAATACGTTGGGTTCACTTTGGATCCTTCAACCTCCTATAGCTGATGACGCTGCTAACCTAAGGGTTGATTGTCGTGAATTGGCATTTTCAGGAATACGCAGTGATAAGTAAGCCGAAGCCATTCCGTTAAGTGACTTTAATACCATCCAGGGGAGTTTGAACTCGTTTCCTCGAGGACATTTGAGCCAGTGAATGTTTTTGAGACGCTCTGGAGTGTGAGAATATTTCGATACGCCAGTGATAACTTGCTGCAAAATGTGTTGCTATTTGTTAAAGATTTTAAATTTTGAAACATGTTAACAATTTGTATCAAGTGGGGTTTTAAAAAAAGTAACTTATTTTTTACAAATTAAAGTTTGCTTAGTGTCTCCTGAATTGGTAGTTTTATGTGTTAAATCAAAGCGTGGCTTGTCAGTAGTGTTGTTTGCTTGTAGCCGCCCACCCAAGCCGACGAGGCTCGCCACACACGGCCGCCTACAAGCCCGCGCCCGTCAGCCAGGGCGGCTAATTACGCGGACGTGTCTGGGAAAATGGCAGCCAACGGGGGCTGGCGGCGGACCTACCCTCGAGGCGGACGAATAAATCAATTATTCCACTTACGTTAACACCGAGTGATCCAATAATTTTATCAAACGGCTTTGCTGAGATCAGCTATGTTCACTTACGTTCATCTCCCTGTCCCCTTCTCACTCCCTGTCGTGTTCACATGTAAACATAAATCTTGTAAAAGAAATCTTGCTAAAAGAATGTAAATATTCATTATCTATCCCAATTTGTATGTTGTACAACTTATCACTCTCATCTGGAACATTTGCTGACTCATGGAAAATTTCATATATTCGACCCATTTTTAAATCCGGGAACAAGTCAAACATTGAAAATTACAGACCAATATCAATTATATCTTGTATTCCAAAAATATTTGAGTCGATAATTACAAAGATAATCACTCCTATATTCAAAAATGTTCTGATTGATGAACAGCATGGATTTAGATCGGCGAAATCTAAAACAACTAATTTATTGTCCTTTACAAATACCATTGTTAAAGCCTTGGAAGACAACACTCAGGTTGACGTACTCTATACTGATTTCTCCAAAGCCTTCGATAAAGTAAATCACTCGATTCTCATGGCCAAACTTTATGCTATAGGCATTAGAAACCCGTTGTTATCATTCCTTCGCTCTTACTTGAGCGATAGAAAACAAAGGGTTAAAATAAACAACTTTGAATCCTTTAACATTGACGTAACGTCCGGCGTTCCCCAAGGAGCTCATTTGGCCCCGCTTCTCTTCAACCTTTTTATTAACGATATCACCAAAGTTTTTTCTCATACACGCTTCTGGCTTTTTGCGGATGATAATAAGATTCTTCAGATAATTAAATCCTACCTTGACTGCTTACATTTTCAACGTGATATTGACTCGTTTAATAATTGGTGCAAAATAAACTGCATGGAACTTAATGTTGATAAATGTAAAATTTTGTCCTTTTATAGAACCAAAAAACCTATTCAGTTTGATTATAAATTAAACAATGTTTGTTTATCTACTGTAACATCTATTAAGGATCTTGGGGTCACTCTAGACTGCAAACTTTCTTTCCGTGAGCACATTAACAACATTGTTAACAAATCACTTAAACTACTCGGCTTCGTTCATACAATAACCTCTGACTTTAAACATATAAGTACCCTTAAAACTCTTTACTGCTCGTTAGTTCGCCCTCACCTTGAATACGCTAGTGTTATTTGGTCTCCTTTCTATGCTGTCCACATTTGTCACATAGAATCCGTACAACATCGCTTCCTACGAGGAATCGCTTGGAGGTTGGGTCTTGAAAGAGGAGAGTACTCATATGATGAAGTTGAACAAACTTTAAACATTTCTTCTTTGGAGAAACGTAGAAGGGACACTGATCTGATTTGCATATTTAAGATTATCAATGGTATTACAGACTCACCTGCTTTGTTGCAACTTATCCAATTCAACATCCCTTCCCGTAGACTCCGAAATAATGAATTGCTGTTCGTCAATCAACATTCTACCAATTATGGATACCATTCTCCTTTGTCCAGAATGTCGAGACTTGTCAACTCACTGTCAAGTCAAAGCATTGAATTTTGTGGTATATGCCTAAATGACTTTCGACAGTCAATACGCAATGTCTAATTTCTAATGCCCTTTGAACCATCTTCATGCTTTGACTTATTATTATCTCCCATTCTTACTTTTATATTATTATTGTCATTATTATTGTCTTCGCTCCTCATTTATATATGCTCTCCTTTCACTGTCATCTCTGTTTACAAAACTTATTCGTGTAATTAATATGTTGTTAATGGACTATTTGTCCGAAAATAAATAAATAAATAAATAAATAAATAAACGACAAGTGCGTCGAGGCGTCGTTCCATCGCCTTAGGAGATCAGTATGGCATGAGGCAAGCGATCAGAAACTTACTACTAGAGACTGTGTTGCTAAAAAGTCAAAATGACATACTAATCCGGGTTATAGGAGCGATATAGCTGGATATTCAATGCTGCTTTCGCAAAACTCTGAGGGCAAAGCGTTCTCGGAATTGTCCTGTTGAGAGACAACAATTCAGAAATAAAACTTAATTTAAATAGCTTATGGCCACTTTTAGTGATCGGATCTGAAAAGGCGGGTGTTTCCCAAAATTGCTTTCACCCACTTTCTTCAGTACAACCTCTCTCCATGGTTATAAATGTATTGTTTTGTATTTTTTTTCATTTTATATAATCTTTTGCTTTGTATACATTTTCTAATTCATATACAAATTTAATTTACTTATTCCATATTATGCCGTCTCGGTAGAGGTAAAGTCACAAAGAGGAAATCCATAATTGGTTTTATTTTGGCTATATAATACTTATGCACAAACTGATCAAACGAAAACTGTCAATTTCCCGAAAATTAATAAATAAATTAATAATTTCACTACTCTCAAAGTGGAATAATCTTTTGGTAAAAATAACACATTGCATTATCTCTCTTCTATCACTGTTTATTTTCTTCCGCCTTGATTGGGGTGCCATGGACCCACTGTTTTGTTTATCCAATTTATTTAAAAAAATAAGGTGAATATTTGTTTACCGTACAGAGCAAGTGTTTATAATGAGAATATCGAAATAAATGCCAAAATGAAGTCACGAAAGCAGAAAACAGCTTTCGAAAAATTTACCAACCCGTAATAAATAATGAATAAAAAAAAAGAAGCTTGTTAAGTAAAAAATTTAATATTATAAAATGCAAGCAACCAACTTAGTGTACTACTGTTTTCATAATACATTTTTTCTAACAGAATTGTTTTAGATTTCCATTTAAAAATTCACCCGGTAAATAAGTTCAAGTGGGCTGGATAATCCGCCATAATATTCTTCAGTTTATTCTGTCCCTTTGCGAAAACAAGGAATATCTTTAAAAAAAGGTTCCATGTTCACAACATGGCGGCATGATAACGAGTTGGCCGGAAAAACACAGCAAACCTTTTCAAGCAAAGATTTGTTAGATTTTTTTATAAAAATATTTGGAAATTTGGAACAAGATGGTCATGTAAAAAATAATTGGCGGAAGAAGAATAACGTCATTGGACGATATTACAAGGAACGAGGAAGTTATAAGAAATATTATTATTGTTATTTTTATTGTTGTGGCAGAGTATTTAACAGTAAGGGATTTCCCACAACATTTATAAATATTACTTAACTATTTGCCGTTTGATTAGAAGGCTACATAAAACCACAATACATGAAAATTGCTGTTATTCTTTGCAGGTAAATGATAAGGGTCAGTAAAGACAAAGTATAACAGTTTTATAAACTCAAATAAATACAAATATTAAGAAAATATGGATTATTACAAATGTGGTGAGTTAATTTTCTATCTGGATTTTGTGGATAGAATACAGAAGAATAAGAAATGCCTTTTGGGCGTGTTTCGTGATCCAAATATTTGCCTCATCGAGGCTTGAATTTACAATACAAAACATTGTTTACACAATTCAAATGGGACGGAGATCTACGATGTCGGACGAATGTGAGTGAGATAGAACGCTAGGCAATTGGGCTAAATTGAAAATTTGTTTCCATTAAAATGTATATAGAATGTACTTCTAGTTTTCTTATTAATTCTAAGGTATTAACGAAATTTCTGTTCGTAACTGTTCAGAATAATTCTTCCCGTTGAAGTTTGCATGGTTTGCGATTTCCTGGTGAAAGCCAATCTTCGATAATAGGGGGTACCTACTCGAAGCAGAAGACCCTCAGATGTCTGTCGTTCAGTTCCAGTTTCAGTGCCGGAAACCCGGGCGTTTATTTTACTTAGATTTTGATTTTAAATTACGAAGTTTTCTTTAACCGCCTCATTAGACAAAGTCTGTCCTCAGTTGTATAGGAACTTTATCTACTGAGCTGAAATGTTTACAAATATGGATTAATTGCTCATTTCTTCCCCCTCTATTGGATCAAGTCAAGTAAAAATACCTTGGCGTTGGAGCAGAGAGAGTCTGAACGATAATTAAAGTCAGTTTTGCGATGGTTCGTAATTTATTTATGAATTGAAAACCGTGTAAATAAATTCTACAGTTTTCACTACAACGGAATCCTGTCGAAGAAGTTTATTCAAAAACCATAACAGGTCAAATTTAAACATAATTTGTAGCATTCTATTCTGCTACTCTCTAATAGCATTCTATTCTAATTGTACTCAAAATTTCTTTCTAATTTCCCACGTTCACGTTTTTTATCGGGGCCGCACCGTGGCAACCCAGCCTAGATGTACCAGGCAGGTGGTAAGAGTATCTATCTACAAGCTGAGAGCTACGAGGTGAGCGCCAGTATAGCCATATAAGTGGGCGCACGTAATAAGATTTGCGAGGCCTTGTTTCTGTCTCGTTCTGACACCGCTACCGTCAACACCTTACAAGTGATCGCTCCGCAATTACCTGTGCACCTGTGTTTTTCCAAGTGTAAAGCTGACCGCAACTCTGGGTAATTTTGCCCGCTCACTAATCACCGTTCCTACCCGGCTTAGCAACCAACAGTGAAAATTCCCGCCCGCTTGCTAATCACCGTTCTCACCCGGCATAGTAACAATCAGTGACAATACAGTTTCAAACCCAAGTTCGTAGAATTTTCCGCCCGTTACCAACCCGTTAAAAACATTTATTATTTTACAAAAGTGAAAGTTACCAACCACAGTTTTATACGCGTCAAAGGTCCCCTAAGTGATCTTAGTGAAAAATAAACAATATTAAAACAATCAACAGCGCCGCCAACCTCACGTTTCCGTTTGCCGCCGCTTTGTTCTGTGCCAACATACAGTCCACCGATTGCCACGAGCCCCTCCCGTGTCTATAATCGAAGTTTTTAAATAATCTAAGTAATCAAGCCATCGTGCCTTCACGTTTTTCTCTGCCACATAAAGTTTTTTCGTGAAAGTGCCCACCGCCGCAGACATTTTGTGCCACAGTTTATACAGTGACTTTGAACTTTTGTGCTGACCCCAGTGTTTGTAGTCTATAGTGCATTCCGCCTGAAAGAAGAGTAGGGCCATCGCTAGCCACCAAACCTGTGCGTCTCACAAAATCAGCGCTGTGTATCTCCACCGACCAGTCCAGCTCTACCATCGAACTCAGTAAGTCTTTTGTCTTTTGTTATATTTGGCATACAGTCTCTCCAAGTTGTAAACTCACTTTTATTCCTGTTTAAATTCCAAACTAAGTTCATTTAATTTCTCCTTTAATTTACGTCATGGCTTCCCCCCGCTCTCAATCATCCAGCCCCACAGAGATGGAAAATGAATTGATCGACCTTGAGTTGGTTTCATTCTTAGATGCACGTCCAGATAAAAATACTATTTCTTTAGAGGAAAAAATCCATGTATTTAACCTAACACATCGGCAATATGAGCTGGCACGCTCACCATCCAACTCTTCCCCAAACGCAGGGAATATTACCCCAACTAATTCCATCATCCCCCCTCCTCACCCAATCGCTACCTCCTCCGGCCACTATCCAGCATCCCCAAATGTTAGCAACCGCAAGCGCCCCACCTCATTCTCTTCTAATGCCAGCGAATGCTCTGATGCTGACGAATCGGCATCAGAGTATTCGGAATCGGACTCATCCTTTGGTACCGAGGACATGCCATGGGAGACGGTCAAACTCTCCCGTAAAAGAAACAGAGATAGGAAATCTCCCGCAACCTCCCCCACCAACATCGAGCCGTCCTCCCCATCAAAAAAAAAACAGCAGCTCTTACCAATTGTCGTTGAGGTTGTCCAAGACATGCCTTCCATCCACCCGACTACCATTTCACCACCCCCCCCACCCTCCACCCCTCCCCCAAGTTCTCCCATTCCTCAATCTACCCCCCAAGTAGTAGTCACAAACTCTAGAATCCCTCCAGTGGTGCTCCACTCAAAAACCGGTTGGGCAGCCCTGGAGAAGTCCCTCTCCGACAAGGGTATAGATTTTTACGCCAAGAATCTATCAAAAACCCTCAACATTCACCCGAAAACCCCTCGTGATCACCACCGTATCACTAAAACTCTAACGGAAAAAAATATAGACTTCCACTCGTTCAAACTCAACGAGGTCAAACCTCTCAGGGTCGTGCTCAGGGGCATCCCTGAAGAAATAACTAGCCAAGAGGTCAGCGACATACTTGGCTTGACATACCCGGTTCTCTCGGTTCACCGCATGCGGACAGGCCCTAACCGCCGTGAGATTCCTCTCATGCTAGTAAACCTCACTAAAAATGAAATATCCAAAAAAATTTTTACCGATCTAACCCAAATCCTCCACCTTAAAATCGTAGTAGAGCCCCAGAGAAAGAGACTGTCCGTTGGACAATGTCACAGATGTCAGTTTCACGGACACTCGTCTTCATGCTGCAACGCGACTCCGCGTTGCGTTAAATGTGGCGAAAACCACCCAACGAGCGCATGCACAAAGCCCCCCACGACTCCCGCTAAATGCGCTCTTTGCGCAGGGCCTCATCCGGCCAATTACAAAGGTTGCCCCCAACGCCCTGCTCCCCGTTTTTCCAACCGGTTCCAATACGTAAACCCTCAAAATATCCGCCCCCTCATGCAATACCCAGTACGGAACCCAAATTCCTGGCCTCGTCCTTCCTTCACAAACTTTAGCACTCCTAGGATCCCCCAAGCCTCCCAACAATACCGACTAGAAAGACCCCCCACAACCCAAAACATCGAACCTCTATCTCAAGTTAACCCCCCCGTCGCATCTACCTCAGCACCTAACCCCCCGCCCGTGACCACCGTCACCTACCCGCCTCTACCCGAACCCACTACCCTGCCCCAAACCTCACCCAACGCCCCACCACCCCCACCCCAAAACCTCCCAGCTAATCTTATTAAAGCCCTCCAAAACGCTGCCGCCCAACTCAAAACTGCCATGGAGATGAACTCTAGGCTGCTCTCCAACGTTCAAATACTTCTCAACTCTATCCAGTAATATCATTAAAATAAAATCTCTTTTTGTATTATTTATTTTTATTTAAATTCATTATAAATAATAATTAAAATCTCCAACAACCATTAAAATCTTTTAAAATGTCCAGACAATGTAGAAAACCATCAAATCTTCAAGCTGCATACTGGAATGCAGACGGTAAAGTAAAAGATTTCCGAGGAGAAATCCTTCAATTTCTGATGGATTTTAACCTCGATGTTCTCCTAATTAACGAAACCTGGCTAAAACCCAGCAAAACAATTAAATTTCCGAATTACATAACTTACCGCACCGACCGAACCCACTCTTCAGGCGGTGGCACCGCAATCATTGTTAAATATTCAATCGACCACTGTATCATAAACTGTCCCTCTTCAGAAAATATCGAAACTACCGCTATAGTCATAAATACTCTAAATAATGGTCCAATTAAACTCATTTCCGCGTATAGCCCCCCCAAAAGAAAATTCACTGCCCCGGACCTCGACAAACTCTTTGATAACTCCTTACCCACAATAATTGCAGGCGATTTAAATTCAAAACACGGCTCTTGGCATTCCCGAACCACTAACACTAAGGGTAGAATTCTTTTTAATTACGTAGCCGACAAATCACTTATAGTATCTGCCCCCGATATTCCCACATTTTTCCCCAAAAACGCAAATCACGACCCAGATGTCTTAGATATAATAATAATGAAAAATTGCCCCTTACTCTACACCCTTCAAACTGTTAAAAAATTATCTTCTGACCACGATCCTGTACTCTTGTTTTTATCCGACGGCTCCCTACCTTCAGTACCTTCACATAGATCCACACGTAAAAAAATTCAATGGCAAAAACTCCCCAAACTACTAGAATCAGTAAAAGTTCAAACATCAATTACCGACGAAGAAAGCCTCAATTTAGCCACTAAAAATTTCACTAACGACATAAAAACAGCCGTAGACCTTGCCACCGTCGAAGTCGCGAATGATAAACACAGACCCGACCTTCCCGCAGAACTGAAAGAACTTATAAGAGAAAAAAACTTCGCCCGAAAGGAATGGCAAAGATTCTCAAACCCGATCGATCGCATTCGTATGAATCGTCTCTCTCACCAAGTAAAAGTCGAACTCCAAAAATACAGAGACGAGCAGTGGCACGACTTCATCTCCACTCTCGACGACGACAGAACAGCCTTTTGGAAACTCTCCAAAACCCTTAGAAAACCCCCGACCAGAATAAGTCCCCTTACGGGCCCAAAAGGCACAGTGTATTCCTCTAGAGACAAAGCCGAGACTTTTGCCGACAGTCTCGAAGAACAATTTTCCCCGACCACGACCTACGATGACCCTCAATTCGTTTCAACAGTAGAATCAACAGTCTCATCCATCCTGACAGAAACCCCCACAGACAATCCAATCCCGTTCACAACCCCTCAAGAAATTTCCAAAATTATAAAATCTTTGAAAACAAAAAAATCTCCCGGTCCCGACTTAATATCAAATAAAATTTTAAAATGCCTCCCCTCCAAAGCCATTTGCTCTTTCACAGCCATCAGCAACGCATCCTTTAGACTTCGTTTATTCCCAAAAGACTACAAAACTGCAGACGTTATCCTTATCCCTAAACCTGGTAAAGACCCCCTTCAAGCCATAAACCACCGACCGATTAGCCTGCTTCCCTGTGCAGGTAAAATTCTTGAAAAGCTTATCCTCGCTAGATTGAAAAAAATAGTCGACGATTTAAAAATCATCCCCGACTTTCAACACGGCTTTCGATCGGGCCACTCAACTCTCCACCAACTTCTGCGGGTGGTCGAACAAATTACAAACGGATTCAACTCTCGCCAACACACTGTAGTCCTCTCCCTAGACGTCTGCAAAGCATTCGATAAAGTCTGGCACAGAGGTCTCATTTATAAAATGTACCTCCTCGGTATCCCCCTTTCAATGCTTCAACTCATAGCTAATTTTATTAAAGACCGTAAATTTAGAATCAAATTAGATGGAATTTTTTCCACAGTGAGATTGCTAAGAGCAGGTGTCCCTCAAGGCTCTATTCTCTCGCCAGCTCTTTTCAATATATACCTAAGCGATATCCCCCGCCCTAGCATTCATAACTTTCGCACCAAAAAAACCAAAATAGGCAAATTTGCAGACGACACTGAAGTCATGTCGACTTCAGTAAGCGAAATGACCGCTACACGACGCGTCCAAGACCACGCGTCGAAACTAGAATCATTTTTTAAACAATGGCGAATTAGCATCAATCCCTCAAAAAGCGCCGCTTGTGTTTTCTCCCGTAGACGCCCTAAACGACCCCCTAACATCCACTTGTTCGGCGAAAACGTACCTTGGAAAAGAAACATTAAATACCTCGGAATAACTCTAGACAGCAGACTAACTTGGAAAAAGCATATAACAGAAACTCTAAATTCAGCAAATAAAACTCTTGCAGCCCTTTATCCCATGATATCTAAAAATAACAAAAAATTATCTCCAAGGAACAAACTACTAATATATAAATCCACTATAAGACCTAAACTCACTTACGCTAGCCCTATCTGGGCACACGCTTCAGAGCCCCAGCTAAAAATACTACAAACATTTCAAAACAAAGCCATACGCATTGCCCTGGGAGCTCCTAGATGGATGAGGGTTGCTCAACTACATCGGGACTCTGAAGTTCCCCTCCTTAAAGACCATATCTTAAGTCTCGCGGAAACATTTTATGCGGGCCTCCCCACCCATGAAAACGCGTCCATCAACTGTCTCGCACAGTACGATGTAAATGAAATAACTACCTTTAAAAAACCCAAACAAATCCTCCGTAAACCTTAAATCCCCCATATTGCAGCCATGTTTCCTTGCAAAAATATTTTAAAAACACAACCAAAATTAAATTAAAATTTATCCTACAACCAATTTTAAAATCATGATGAAAGAGAAAGGGGCCTTTTTGGCCCGGAGCTCTATATGCCAATATTTCAAAAGTCAGAGGCCTTCGCCGGGCCGCAGTCAATGTGAATTATATATTTAAGCCTCCGTCCCGCGGCACCCCGATACCCCGGTACCCCGGCACCCCGGTACCCCGGCACCCCGGCGCCTCGGTATCCCGGCACCCGGCACACCCCACCCGGAGAACACTCTGGCGTGCGGAGACACACGCGGAGACCCAGAAAGATTTCCCTAATGAGAATATTACTATCGTTTGATCATTCCTAGGAAGAAATAATGGATAGACTTTACTTTTATTTTATAACTACATATTTCAATGCTTTTTAATTTATTACTAATGCAGACATGCGGGTATCATTAATTGGATAACCAACACCTCTGCCATATGTTACCCAAAGTGGTTCGCTACGTTTGGTGACTTTGCTGGGGTGCCTGGGTTCGAGGTTGAAGTTTTTCTAGGTCTTGGCAGCGGACGCGTCTGCCCACTTACTGCGTAGGGGCTGGATCGGGAGACTGAAGATCGGAAGACCACTTGACGTCTGCACAGGACTCTCTCGACACAATCGCCTTGCACCGCTTTCATTCATATTTCATTCGATTAATATGTCTGTCATTCTAGGACCCACTGACCTCCAGATTTCTACCATCGATCATACTTTTTCATTTTCCTCTAACTTCCTTTTCTTGAAAATACCTTCTATACAGCATCCCCAAAGATGACATAGGCCCTAAGAGAAGTTATTTTCCTCAGGGCCTCCCATGTAGAGCTAATGTAATGAAAAAAAAGATCCGTCAAGAATCTCAGGATAATTGACAAATCAATTCAAATTGTTAATTTAGTGTTAAAATATAGTAAGTATATTGCTTGTCTGAATTTCTCATAAAATGAGTTTCACTTTTTAAAATGACACTTAAATTCAAAGTAAATTTGATTTCATTAAATCAGAAATATGCAGGATAGACACAAAACCGAAACGAGTATTTTTGATTCGTAGAATTAACAAGTAGGTTTTGTGTTCGTAGAACTTCATTTAGTTAAATTTAATAATGTTTTTACATATTCAGTTCAAAACCATCAACTCAAATTTGGATAAAAACCATCAACTCAAATAAACTAATAACATTCATATTTTATAATGTATGTAAGTACTTAACAATCGAATTTGAACCAAATTCTTATAATAATGAATTATTTTTAAAAAAATCGCTTTTCTCGAAGCTTTGTGGCTCATAACATTCCCTTAAGGTTTTATAATTAAAAAAATAATTTAAAAATAATAATTAATTAAATTAATTTTTCATGAATCCTTCATTTTTCTGAAAAACGGCGATATACAAATTATCCAATTATTTTTATTAATCAATGACATTCCAATCCGAAAATGTTACACAAAATCTAAATATTCTATATAGATATATCTGTGTTAATTTTATGATGCTAGAACTCACTATTGTAGATTTTTTGCTACTGTTTTAATAACAGTTAAAATTATAAAAAAAAAAAACAAACTGAAATAACACGAAAACCTTTGTATGTAATGAGAAGGTTTTCATATTTTTAAAAATCTAATCACCGGCCTCAAAGTTACCATAAAAATAACAACAATAATTTAAAACGAGACCTTTAAAACGACTAAAAGCCAAAAGTAGGTCACAGCAGAAGCCATGAAATAAGTTAAATAGTTTTGAGAAGCGCCCCCTAGACATTATTTCAGGTATGCCATAAATACAAAGATTCCTCCAGCACCGCCTCCATTATCGACCAATAATTCACACGACGCTAATTATTTTTACCCCGATAACAGCCATTGTCATCAAAATACTAACGGCCTTTCATATTTTACGATAATGTTGCCTTAATATCTTTAAATAATAAGGAGATTCCTGGCGAAAGACGGAAAAAGTAGGGGAAATTCATACCACCTGCTATTCATATAGACGCACCCTTAAATAAAATCAAACCCCCTTCAAACCGCTCCCCGCGTCCCGCCCCCACGGCCCATCCTTCGGAAAATGCTTTCAATAGACGATTACAATTCCCAAACATTATTTAGAAGTAAGTGGAAGAGGGAACAAAATGAATAACAGAAGAAAATACTAGGGCATAAAAAAGTTTTTGATAAATATTTCATATTTTAAGATGTTTTGTTCTTTTTAGGGGAAAATTATCAGCGATTAAAGATTTTGCTTTTTAATTTTTAATTTTTTTTAATGGATTTGGAAGACATATAGAATTGCTTTGAAGTTATATATAATTGCTAAATTTAATTAAATTCACTTGCAAATCGTTTTAGTCATAACGATAATCTTTACAATTTTAACATATATATATATATAACCCGTGACATCTATTGATCAATTAATTAAATAACTATCGGTCAACTATTTCAATAAAACTACGAACTCAAAATACTTTATATGTTATAGATAATAACGAGGTCTGAATATAATGGCTTATGCAGTAGACGGTAGCAATTATTGTAAATCTCGCCCTTAATGTTGCAATAGTATTTATTATAAACAGCTTTGTGTCATCTACGGGGATCCTCTCAAACTACTATCTAGTGCCATCTCAAGTATTGTCAAATAATTTCATAAAATTAATATTTTTCACATCAAACCACACGGTAGACAAAGAAAGGAAAGTATTTCTCTGTCAACTTTAGGAAAGCTTTGTGGTGGGTTTTTTAAGAAAAGGAGATGCGAGCGTTGGTCTTGAAGAGACTCAAGTTGTGGTAAAAAGACACAGAGGCCGGCAAATCATTCGATAGCTGATCTGTTGAGCACTAGAACACAGCACAAAATACGTACATACATTTTGTGCATAATAACATTTTCTTTTATTATTTATACCCGCTAAACTGCCAAAGCAGTTTGTCAGCAGTAACAATATTTGTTAAATATAATCACTTTAATCTGTGTTCTATCATTATTAACGAACAATAACTTAATTGAGTAATGCATAAATATTTAAATCATAAAGTGGAGCTGATTACCAAGCTTGGATATTGTGTCTGGATATGTTTCATCCTCTAATAGTAATATTTGCTAATAGCTAAAACCCAAAATTGCATTCAGCCGTCGGTATGCCGGTAAAGCACGTGCATCTTGGTTTGGCAACTGCATAATTGATATGCGACAAAACACAGGGAGCCATTTAATTTTTAATGTCGTCACAGAACCAACGGCATAATTTGTAAACTCGCAAAGTGGAGAGCATGCGACACGGTGGCCCACCGGAATATTAAAATTGGTTGCGGAATAGAGAGACCGTGATGACAAACAGGGTGACCCACATTATTGGAACTTCTTTGGTAATTAAAGATATTCATGATTTTTTAACTTGTGCTCGTAAACATCTCGAAGATATAATACGACATATAAGGAACACTACGTAATATATGAGATGTTAGCCTTATAAAATAAACTTTAGAAATACATACATAAATTACTGCATTAAAACAGAATTATGTTTGCAAAAAGGAAGTAACTCAATATCAGCTCGCAACACCAAGAGAAAATGTGTTTGCTCACTAAAAAACTCTCGAATGAAGAGTTCTGGTTTCATGGGATTCGCACCAACAGCAACAATTATTAACTAGCAATTTCATATCCTTCATGACCTATGAAGCTAGATAAAACGATTTAACTGTCAGAAAATTAGACTCGGCGCCATGTTTGTTGCATATTTTTCAATATTTAAATATCGGTAAGTACCACCAGCATCGAAAAGAATTTTAGAAAAATAATTTGGACTTCACCTAGGATCGCCTTTATTGACGACTAGAAATATTTTTTCACATGAAACAAAATATAGTCTAAAGAATATATTTTTGTACCATTTTTTAAAAATGATGGTAACCACGTCTGATACGTCATAGTGACGTCACAATAGTGGGCGCAGAACACGAGTGCCAATATCAATTCTGTGCAGGCATCCTAACAAAGGGGATGTTACCGGGCTGTACCCACTGCCGACTGCCGAGCGAGCTCTCAATCGCTCCGCGTGCCGAGCTTCGAGCTTCGAGCTTCGAGCTGCGAGCTCCGACCTGCGAGCTTTCACATCGGAGGGATATTAGAGAGATTATCTCCATAACGGAGGCATTGGTTTTTATTTAATTGGAAAATGACGTATGTAGATCAGGATTGTGGTGGAGTTTTATATTAATTCTCAGTTCAACGGGGAATTTTAATAAACTATGAATACCGTCGAATAAGTGTCGAAGATTTAAACTTTATTTTTGTGATTCTCATCACTGTACGAAAAAAATTGTGTAATTTTAATAATTTCATTCGTAGTTAATGATTTCGAAAACGATCCATAACCGCACATTCGCAAACGGTTCGAACTGACTACAGCGACATTATGACACAGAAAACGCTACTGTTTGGTAAGACGGATGTTACCCATGTCGCCCGGCGTGACGTCAACGCCGTCGAATTCAAGAATAACGATAATAGACGGCAAATCGAAAACGTATCTTTTTAAAACGATGTAGAAAATTTATTCGTCAACATAAAATAATATAAAATAACTTCATTTTAGTAATTTTTAAAAGAAAGTACCCTATTCGTGATTTATTTTCCATTCTAGGGTATATATAAATAATCGAATATTTTCTATAATAAGAAGTTCAATGGGAGATCTACTGTGTGAAATTAATCAATTGCTTTGAAAAATATATAAATTTGAAAAGCTTTTTTTATATTTATTTTTATGTTGAGATTAATGCATTAATGTAAACTAATTTTATGCAGAGGCGAGAAATGTGCCTATTTACAGTCACATTGATATAAAAAAATAAATAATACAGTTAAAACTTTTTTTTAACAGTGTTAGTAACTAATGTATTCTTTAAAGAAAGCTCGTCCCAGAATAGCCAATGTCGAATAAAGATAGTAAAAAGAGATATAGAATTAATTGACTTTATATCGGTGTTTAAGGCATTGTATATTTTATATCCAGAATATCCAGAATTGTAGTTGAGCGAAAGTGGTTCCAGTTTTAGGGAGCACGCATCCCAGGTTTAATAAAAAGCGGGCTTGTACTTGATGTTGTGGAGACATCAGCAGGTCATTTTTACGTATGTGGCACAAGCTTGTCTAAGAAAATAACCGGCGAATATCTAAGACCCTAATTTTAACAAATAGTTCGTTTGTTAAGAAGTAATTGTAGAGCGTTCCTTAATATCTGCCAAAATGGCAGGGTAGTTAGTTGAATTTTAATCGGACCACCCATAGAATCAAGAATATGCAGTGGACCTTCACCTCTCTACAAATGAATTCGCATAACAACCTGTTGTTTTGCTGCAGTAATAGAAGCAATGAATCACCGGGCAGGTAGCAGTTACTTAGAAGCTTTTTAAGTTGAAGGTTGTTGCCACCGACTAAGTAATGCACCTTGAGTAGTCATAACTTATGGTGAAGCGACACCATGAGTTGGAGAGGTTTGGCCTCAGCGGAGTATAAAGGTGACAACTATGGCGGGGAGCGGTAATTCGGATGGCCGTGGGAAAGTGATGCCATGAAGCAAGGCGATACTGGCGTCAATACTTTTTTAAGTAAGTACATTAAGCCAATGTATACAGGTACATAACCTAGTAATCAAGAAAAGAAATCAAAGCAGGAAATTAAATAATTTTAAGTACTTTAAAATAATATTTGAAAGTACTGTTTGAATTCGTGCTTTTTTAATTTTATTAATAATTTATAATGAACTTCTGGGTAAACATTGTAAACATAAAACATTGTAAACGTAAACATTGTAAACAACATAGTAAAAATTGTAAACACTTTCGACTACCTTAATACGGACATGTGTCTAGTGTGGTAGTCGAAAACCATGTAAAAAACTGTATACAAATATATTTTACGAATAAAGGAAAGAAAAAAATTATTTATATTGTTTATTTTATAAGGCTTCGTTTTATGTTATTATCCACCTCTTAAAGTGCTTGAGGTAATTGAGGTAGATTAATATTTTTAAAGTAGTGACTCATCCGGTAAAAGTTTGAATATTTATTTAAACCGCTTAACAAAAAATCGTTAAGAAAAGTTTTTAATATTATTTTTATTTTTATGTCGAGATGTTTTTTCACATCAAGGCCAACGTGATTTTCAAAATCAATAAAGTAGTTGAAAACAGGTAATTACTGAGCACTTTTGTACCCAGAGTCTACTGATATACTATTCAAATCTAGTTACTAAATAAATGTATTTATTTATTTAACACCCAGAGAGCTTTAACGTAAGTACCTACATCTATAACATGAGAAATAATAAGTTTTAATATAAGAAGAGCAAATAATAAAAATAAAATTGCAATAGATTAAACAGCAGGTTTTCAGAAACAACATAGGGTTTAGGAACATCTTAGAGTTGAAAAAGTATTTTATATGCTCCACAAAATTAACTTTAAAACGTCAGTGTCATCACAAGAATTGGTTTAGCGTAGTGTGAAACTGCTGAATCGGGAAGTGAGAAATTAATGTAGTTGTGCTTAGGCATGCTGCAATAGAATTGTGTATTTTGTCGGGTTGTTCTTGTAGGTTTATGATATGCAAGAGTTCGGAACAGTCGAATTTTTTAAATGAAAATATATCATTTATTTTACATCATTGAAGAAAAACATTATACTTATAAATATAAACGAAACATGAAACAGTAGAGGACACAGAAAAATAAAATGGTAACGGTCTCAACCGGGAATCGAACCTAGGATATCTGTCTTACCGAGACAACGCCTCTAAACACTCGGCTATTGTTTTTCTGTATCTTATTCTGTTTCATATTTCATTTAGATCGATTAGTATCATCTTTTTCTTCAATATTAATAATAATAATAATAATTGGATGACTTGTATAGCTCCGTTATTGTGCAAAATCACCCCGAGGGCGATGAACAAATTTATAATACATTTCTACAGTAATATATGTTATTACTAACTATTTATGGAGATAATATACAGTACAAAACTTACCCGGTAGGTCACTTGAGATTAACACTTAATTAACATTATCTAATTGCTTATTGGCGAAATTTAGATACAGGATTTAGGACATAATTGGAAAATTGAATATAACCGGACTTTCTATTAGGAATGGTATATTTAATTTATGAGTATGACAGCTTAAAAAGGTAAGTTTTTAGTTTAGACCAGAATTCTGTGATATATTACATTGATGGTTATAACCACAGACATATGAATATTAATAGACTAGAACTTAAAGGTGAGGGGTAAAATCAACAGTTGGGGAACGCAGAGGGGAAAGCTGACTGTGATTCGTCAATAAATCAATCTGACAGTGTATAGGCATCTCGCATTATAATATCACCATTTAGTTCTTAAAAGTAAAATCTGCTTTTGAATGAATAGACATTTTTACATGGGAGCGCGAATTACTCGCCACGTTATGATCAAATTTGCGAAGTCCAAATTCGGTAAAGTAAATTTCTTCTATTTTCAGAGTCGAATATTTTGTTTACGTAAGACACTTTTATAAATGTTTCATATTTTACTTCCCAGTAAACAACGATGAGCACACTTGAGAATTGCTACATTCGACCAATGTTGGAGGGTTGTCACAACCGCTCTGTTCCTATTAATAATAAAATAATGAAATCTTTAAGAAAATATATAACATTTCACTTTTAAGAAGATAATAGAAAAGTAAAACAACTAAAAAAACAAATGAAATTATATACACACAGCTTTTACCAGCGATTCCTAAGAGTATTTGGAGTAAAAATTTGGACATCATTTTGCCGTCCGGTGACACTTTTTCAATTCAAAACAAAAAACAAGATTTTCTATCACACATCGCCACTCGGTATAACCTAGCGCATTACGTGATATGCACTCCTTCTCGTTCCAGCAGTACCGTACATACGAAACAAGCGCGTACCTAACGCGCGGTCCGTTGCGACCTGTTATAGTATGATCCAAAGATAATATATGATCGGTGGCGACGTGCGATAGAAAAATATAATATTTTTAATTTTAATAGATAAAAAATATCATCGGACAGCAAAATGACACATACATTTTTCATTCCAAACATGCTCACTGTATCTACATTTTACTTCCAAACATACCAATTTTTCATAATTGATAACCAACCATTTATCCTATATTAAGTGTTTTTTATGAGTTGTGTAAAATTCAAAACTCGTTGTTAGTAATAATGCCATTAAAGTGGAATAAATTTAAAAATGATTGGTTTATTATCCTTTATTAATACGACGGAGTTCCAGCAAGATATAACAGATGAAAAAATAGAAGTTCCAAATGATACGATTATGTATTTTATCAAAGCGCAAAAGGCGAAGGCACATCCCTGATTCTTATTCAAACGGCTTTGTATTTTGCGTCCAGATGTATCTCGATGTGATAGTATATGTTTCTACAACTGATCCATATTATACGATGTGAATAAGCTTAAAATAAAGTAAAATAATGCTTACATATGGAATGTAATACGACAAATGGGTTTATTCTCTTCTTCACATCTATTTTTACAAGTTTTCATAGAACAAGCCACCATTTTGCCGTGTTATTTCGTAAAATGAACCGATGATGCCTCGACCATAGCTCGACGCTAGTTCGCACAAGAATGATGACGTCACATTTCTAGATTCACGGGAGGCCATACGCGAGCCCAGCCGGCTCCAATGGAACCGGTATGGGGAGTGGGGAATAATGCGCTTTTAATCACTTAGGGCAGGTCTACTAATATTCATATGTCTATGGGTATAACCTTCAAAATTTTAAATAAAAATTATTCCAATAAAAATCGTTTACGCCGATCTTCTAATTTGTGTAATTTTAGATAATCAGAAATGATAATTCATGTATTGTATTTATAATTTATACATTTCTATATTATGCTTCATCTGGTTTTCATCCTACAACAACTCTGTCGGATGGTCTTATGTTTGCTTGGATACAGATTGAAGATTGTTACGGTAAAATAAATACACAGAAGAAATTTTAACGGGTGTACGACTGAATTGAGTGATTTCTCTACGGTCGGCAAACATGTATCGGGTTTTCAAAAACTCTAAACATTTTGAAACACACACTTGCTGTCCCATCACACACGAATTATTATCAATACTTAACTAATACGGCAATCTTTCTACAGTACAACGTTACAGGTTACGGTCAGCCGAATCGTCCGGAAATGTTCGGTTGAAGGGTCAAAGAATACAACCCAAAGCAGTTTTAAAATTACCTCGACGGCATTACCTGTCCTAACTGTACGGCGTACATGGGGCACATTATTACCTGCCCCTCGTGTCAATAAATCAAGGCGAGATTACACCGCTCCGCGCAGGTTGCACACTGCACTGTGCACTGTGCACTGTGCACTGTACATTGTGCAGTGTGGGCTATGGTAGCATGGGGAGAGGCAACGGGAACGAGCAATACAGCCTTTGAAAAATGGTGAGGTTCCTCGGAGGAACAAACAGGTTGGCAGGGGCGAGAAGGTTGGAATCATTATTTTGAGATTACCTACGTTTAAATCGAATTGTTTCAAAGTCCATACCGTACAGGTTCAATGGGTATAATTTCAAACATGTACCGTGAGAAGTATTGTACAAAAACATAAACATTTTGTTTTGATCATGAACATTTTGTCAGATACTTATTCAAAGGAACACATCAATTTATTTAATTTGCTAGGATGATTTCACACATTCTCTGATTAAAGTGTCTAATTTGTACAGTCACCAATTTTTCACCTCAAGGGCACTTTGAAGAATATTTAAAAACCTGATAGAAAAATAGATACTGTTCGTTGACCATGTAACGTATCTGGGTGTAAAAATCGGTTAAAATTTAAAATGGACTGAACATATAAACTATTATAATAAAATTAAAGACCTAAGTAATTTTTTAAATCAGTTAAACAATTAAACTAAAACAAATCATAATTTGTGGGAGTAATTAGTTGCAAGATGATTTTGTTAATTCTGAATTAGTTGCAAAATGATATTGTTAATTCTGAATTAGTTGCAAGATGATATTGTTAATTCTAAATTAGTTGCGAGATGATATTGTTCAATCTGAAGTAGTTGCAAGATGATATTGTTAATTCCGAATTAGTTGCGAGATGATATTGTTAGTTCTGAATTAGTTGCAAGACGATATTGTTAATTCTGAATTATTTGCAAGTTGATATTGTTAATTCTGAATTAGTTGCAAGATGATATTGTTAATTCTGAATTAGTTGCAAGATGATATTGTTAATTCTGAATTAGTTGCGAGGTGATATTGTTCATTCTGAATTTAAAATAGGGGATCAATAAATATAAGGTTTAATAATTAGGTCCCAATAGTCCAGTGGTTAAGACGCTGTCCCGGTAAGACAACAGATCCTGGGTTCCATTCCTAGTTGTGACCATTATTATTTTATTTTCTGTGTCTGGTTCTCTTTTTTGTTTTGTATAGATTTGTTAGTATTATCATCTTCATCAATAATTTAAAAAAAAATGATATTTTTAAATAATTATTGATGCCGTAACTATAATGAGAAAAATGATTTTAAACCATTAACATTTTATGTAATAAAATCCGCCAAGAATTAAATATTAAAACATGCGAAATGTTCGTCATCGGTTCAATGATAACCAAATGGTTGCTTGGCTTGGGGAGGGTGGAGTCTGAAAAACTATTAAATAATGTCACTTAAAATTTTACATGGTTACCTATTAATGGCACATTTAGTAAAAACTTAATATATATCTATTCAATTTGGATAATAAAAGCATTTTTAACAGCATTTGGTTCCTTAGAACGGGTAATCTGCCTAGCTAGGAACTTATATCAATCTACAATTTATAAAAGCACTTGTACTTATTTTTGATATACTTATACAGTTATTGCAATATACATGTATCTTATGTAATGTAATACATAAATAAATAAAATCAGCTTTAATTTCGATTGGAACTACGTGAATAATGCATGAACACACACTTAAACTGTAGTTTTAATTATGTAACCAAGTACATCTCTGCAAGACATTACCAGCACGGCACATATACTCGTAGATGCACGGCTAGTCAATGTAGGAAGAAACCTCTGCAATATTTTTATATGAATTACCTTGTAGAAGTTAGTGTTGGTACTTGGAATGCATCAATATGATGGGCGTGCTTGGTCACGGAATATCAAAATGAACCTGTCAAATACCTCGTACCTTCTGAGATAACGTACAGACTCTTTCATACTATTTTGGTTGATACAGAACGTAAATGAATATTGACACTGCTAGATAAGAAACTATTTTTTATAACAACATCGATTTTTTTAGCATTTGAAAGATTATATTGAATATTTGAACTTATCTAAGATCTCTGATGCCCATAAAATAGTTTTGTTATTTTTTGTTAGCTTTAAACGGCGTGTATATCAAAGAAGATTTTATATGTGCTTTTACAAAGTTAATAAAGTTCTGACTATTGTAAAATAAGGTACATAAAAGGCAGGTATTTATTTGTACGGTGTAAGAATTAAAATGATTGGGGTTTTTTGAACGATGGTAGTCCTCAAATTAATGTTTGTAAAAATAATGTTAACAAATGGGAATTATGGCAGTGGTGTTTAATGACATTTAATTTCAATTTCGCAAGTAAATGATGCATATTTTTATGTCGAAAATGTATTTTTCAATTGAAAAAAATTGGGACTACAAGGGGCTTTTTCAGTATTATCAATAAAAAATAAATAAAAAAGCTTTCTATTAGAAAAACGTTACTGTACGCAGTTGATAGAATGTTTTATTGTTAGACGGCCGGGCTGAATATGGGACGTTAACTAAATAATATGTAATAATATTTGAAAATATTTTAGACAAACATAATAACAGCTTTATGACTCGACGTAAAATAATTTTTACGCGCATTCTCAAATACAAAAGTTCAATAAAATGAGGGTCAAGCGAGTTGAAATAATGACGTAGTAGAAGTGTTCATAGCATTCCCAGCTGAACATGTTTCATATAGCTGGATATCGATAACCTTTTATTTTTGTGTAGGCTTTTTACACGAAAATACACCCTTAAATAACTGGATTCATTGGTAAACGAGTACTCTGAAGGTCAAAATGGCAAAAAATACTCCAAGTAAAATATATTGTTGAAGAATTTACGTTGAGTGTGGCTTATCTGATGAGGCTTTTCAACTCAGTACCCAGCTGATAGCTAGATACCCAGTATAGTTTAGAGGTCAACAAATTACTAGAAATGAAATAACATCAGACGATAATTTAAAATGGCTAGAATGTTGAAGGGTCACACGATGGTATGGGAAAATACTGCGTGTGAGCCGAGGCTTTGATCTTGCGGAGAGTTACTTTATTACTCCATTAGGCTCCCGATAGCCACGGGGCATGGGGTATGGGGCCCGGATCACGGGATGAGCATGAGTGCAGATGGATGACGAAACGTTGTTTGGTACGTGAAGCATGGGATGTGGGATATGAATGTAGGATATGAATTTAGAAGCTGATTGTTTTGTTATAGCACGCAAGTGATTCTTAATGGGTTTTTGTGATGGGTGAACTGATTGAAACTTTGATATCATAAAATAGGAAAAATTAATATTAAAATTCGAAAATCAGGTGCGACCGTTAAATTTGTATTTTCTGTGTCTTGTTATGTTTCATGTTTCGCTTAGAATTATTTTCTTTAATGATAAAATATTACATTGATATTCATGAACTTCAAAAGTTTTTTTTCCAATAGATTGAATATTCATTCTAGACTTGTAGAGAAGTAAATAGGTGTCACATTAAAATAAAAATCTGATGGTGTATTCGAGATACTTTTTAGTTCACAAATATTTTCAGGAAGAATTTTGTGATCACAAAGTTAGCTAAAAAACATGGGAATTAATTGAAGATTATATTGGTAAATTGAGATAAGGGATCAATGGTGAGGCACGAAATGAAAGAAGGTTGTGAAGGTCACATGTGTTTATTGGTGAGTCAGTAGCCGTGACAAGGAGATGATGTAGGACAAATGTAGAATACTCCGGTTGCTGCTGTGATGTGTTGACAGGTCAAGCGCGGGTCAGTGAGTCGACGCCGGGCGCTGGTGACCGGGACTCGATGGAGGTCAGGCACTGGCGAAGAACGTAGGTCTTCAGGCACTCCAGTGCTGACGAGACGGCCGAAGGTGCGACGGACCTTATAGGCGGTTGAACGGGAACGATGTAGACCAGTGAGGATGCTGCGTGTCCTCGTGGTGGTCATGGTAGCGTGGAAGAAGCGCTGGTCAGAGACGCTGGAACCAGGGCGCTTGTAATCCGAGTAGCGCTGGCCGCGGACGTGGCCGAGGCG
Organism: Hesperophylax magnus; assembly: GCA_026573805.1. Lineage (NCBI taxonomy): Eukaryota > Metazoa > Arthropoda > Insecta > Trichoptera > Limnephilidae > Hesperophylax > Hesperophylax magnus. Next base: position 2,754,273 of record JAIUSX010000116.1, on the reverse strand, counting down.
CTATGATGATGTCCCGATAGAGTCCATGATGATAGGGGCGAAGCCGGGTACGTTGTCCCTCGCGCTAGTAAGAAGAGCGCGGGTGATCACTCGTTGAACCTTGTAGACTGGTGGCAAAATTATGACTGACTGACTGGCTGGCTGCGTCGGGCTTATTTATACTACTCGGCCGACGGCGGCAGTAGGTAGATGGATGGCAACTAAATTCTAGGCACTCGCACAGACTGTGTGTTTCGGGAACCTTCGACATTGCGGCGATTATGCATAGGCCGTAGACTCGAACCTTCTGGCGAGTTCTCGTAGTATCCCGGACTGAGTGCGCGTTAGTATTGTCGCGAGTATGCAAGTAGGTCTTGAAACAGGTAGGTTGCTTTGTTTTGATTTCGGCTGCAAATACGTACCTAAGTAGCAAGTAGCAAGTACGTACCTAAGTAGGTCGAACGGTTTATTATTAATTATTCAATGGATTAATATCGACGCTACAGATCCATAAAAATGACGGAAGATAATCAGGTCTCAATAGTTTAGTGGTTAGAGCATTATACCAGCAAGACAGAGATCCTGGGTTCGATCTCTAGTTGAGACCGTCACCTTTTTTATGTTCTGTGTCTTGTTTAGATTAGTTTTTTTTGTTTAAATTTACTAATAATGTTTTTTTCTTAATCAATTAATATTTATAACTACTGTTCTATCTTCCACCACACGACTTAACAAGAACATTAATAAATACTAAGTAACTATTGATTTATCCTTGCAATTACAAAGTGAAAAACAAAGTAACTATTGATCATTTATTCATTCAGGTGAGAGCACGTTATCCGCAAAGACGGCAGTTTACATGTTAGAACAATTCAGCCCGCACCGTTTGACATGAAAAACATTTCGCATTAAATTCCCCATTAATTCAAGGCGCGTACAGTCGCGATTACTACCCTGTACCCTCCGCCCCAACCCCGCCTCCACCCAAGCCACCACCCGCCTACCCCCGGCGAGTTACAGCCCCCGGGCGACGTATAACGCTTCAAATTAGAAGATTAAAACAACCGAATGCTTACTGCCTTATGGATAGGAATAAAATATATAACTAAGCCGAAAAAAATATACATTTCAAACAGTGGCGTAACGGGCGTAAAGAACGCCTGGGCAGTCGATTGAATTGTTAAAAAAATAAAACGCAAGTTGCAAGTTTTAAATGATGACAACATTTCAAAATACAATGTTCGAATGTTAGACTGCAATTAAGTATAAATACATCTTACTTTTAAACATCTCTTTTAGAGCGAGATGCAAATCAATTTATGAAGAATCATACAAACGAACAGCGATGTAAATAAGTGAATCATATTATTATTTTGTAGCAGTTATGTCAAAATCACCTCATGAGCAATTTAAAGTAAATTAACTAAAACATAAAATGGAGTATTTAATCGCCAATAATGCTAATTTTAATTTCATTCTTGTTTAAATAGATAATTAAAACATTCAACAAAAGACAAAAATTATGCTATTGTTCATGAATTTGATAAATTGTAAATGATTCATATGATTGACAGAGAGATAATGCCCACATGCTAACATTTTTTTTTTTAAATATAAAAAGATTTGAAAGAGATTTTATCACACATATAAACAACGATGATGTCACTTCATTGATTTGTATTTTGTAAACAGTATTTTTGTAATCCATTCAAATTGTTTCAATAGGCTTGGGATCGGTTTAAAAGCTAGCCAGGAGGCTGATAGCTTAACTGTACGCCACTTGAAAAAAGGCATTTGTATCTCGCATGAGCGCTTATAAATTCTCAGTAATTAGTGTCAGCGAATTTTCATACGCTTTGAGCCTCACGTATTAACCGTGTCGTAAAAACGGGCTCATATTAAATGGCGAAATACATGAAAACAGAGACGAAAAATTTACCTCAAAAGAAAACAATCGGCCGAGGAGAATTCAGGTACAGCCACGACCGCCCCCTAATTACGGCAAATTAAATATAATCTTTTGGGGTAGTTGAGACATAATGAAATAAAACATTTAATATAAATAGCGACTGAATAAAACCGAATAAAAAAATTAAAAAAACTGAAAGAAACTAAATAAAAAATAATGTGTATCTTCGCATGTTTGTATTAAAATAACGTACAGATAGAAAAGTATAGTAGATTTTTTGAAGTGTGTATTATAAAATTGTTAATGTTGTGGTATTGGACGAGATTATTTTTAAAATCGCATATTCCTGAGGAGTTTCATTATGTGATTAAACGCACGAAATAAGTGTTCTTGATTTAGTACTACATTCATTTTGTCAACATTTGGGAGTTATAATTATAAAACCTTTTTTACAACCGAATACGTTATACGTGGAGATGCAATAATACATTAATCAAGATACAAACACAAAACAATTTTTTCAAGGAAATTGTTTTTGTAAACAACTTTGTTGTTTGAAAAATAACATTTTATGCACTCCCCCTAGAGTGAGTTTTAAATTATGGTATTATAAGATAATAACAAAAATAAAAATAACCATTATAGCAATACATTCCATTCCACGTGGACATTATATTATATTCTATGCAGGACGTTCAAGAAATTAAGTGCATGCCTTTACAAATAAAGTTTAGTCAAGGATTATGAGGAAACTCATTTAGAAAATTGTGTTGCATTTCGCCATTTAAGAACAATGTCTCCTGCGATTTGTTTCAAAGGTGCAAAATTGAATCTAGCGTTGTTTATCATGTCGTGGTGGGTGGTAGGAGGGGGATAAATGAAAAAGCAAAATGGAAAACGGAAACAGTGGAGAAGAAAAGCGGAAAGAGTTAATGAGTTGACTAGTGCAGGGTTAGGGGAGCGCTGGTACAGGAATAAAGGGAAGATAGGTACTAATAAATTGCAATACAAAAGGGTGGAATAAATATACAAAGTATGACTGCGGAAATAATCTAATAAATATGCACTGATTGTTAATCTTCACAGGAAACTAAAGTAAAAAAATAAAATAAATTATTTTATTTTATTTTGTAAGGTCCTATTCAGAGTTTCCTCCATATATTTCAATTAGTCATGGACGTATAGGAATCCCTATTTAAAATAACATTTCGAAATTTTCAATTCACTGTAATGAGTTTATTTAAAAGTATTGGGTCTTTGATGGCTACCCCAATAAAATACAATCGAGAAATTCTAAAGCAACGCAATTGGAAGATAATTTGTAAAGGATTCCATAATAGATAGAAAAATTTTGAAACATCTTTCTTAAAAATTGAAACGTCTGTATTAAATTGTGTTGATAATGTAAATTACTTTTGTTAAAGCAAGTATGTTTCTATTTACGCAAAATCAATATGTGAATGCGAATATGAATAAATGCAATATTTATACCTACACACCGTAGCAAATAATTGTTACAAATAAACCTAATTTTATTACAACACGAATCGAGTAAAATTTTAACGTTCAGTAAGTTAGTATTAAAAATTACAAACAACTTAAACGGAACAATTATGTTACCTACATTGTATAAACAAATAAATGTGTAAAAAAAGAGAGACATTTTACAATGAAACTAAATAATACTCAGTAAACTAAATAAATATATTTAAAAAAATAATATATATGGGTACTTCCTTACCCAATATTCTCGCGTGTAATTATTTATGCTGGTGCCAAAACGACAAAGAAATCGCTTGCTTTCTTCCAGGACTCGATTTAAAAAGCTCTATGGAAAATGATGTCTTACCTGAAACAAATAAAATAAAACCATTGAAAATCAAGGTAGGCGACAAATTACGATACCCTTTTATGACTTGGTCTATTTCAGCATATCGTTCACCTATACTAACTACCCAATGAAAATGCATGGTGAGCGATATGCTGAAATAGGCCAAGCCACAAAAATATCGCGCTCTTGGTGTGGTCTGTCACAGGCTTAATAATTACGTAGAAACAAATAAAAATATTTTTATACTGAACACATTTTAAAATAAGTAGTTAGCTCACAAAGCAAATATTCATAATGGTAGTCATTACGGAGTATTTGCGAATTGCTAAAAGGTTAGCTTTATATTTTGAAACGCATTTGAAATAACCTTTACGTGATGTAAGTGATTTATTTTTTTAGCAGAACAGCGACGTGTGCATTTTATTTTATTATAACCCAAGGTCTCGGTCAATTTTAGAATGGAATATGAATATTAAATACAGAATGACTAAGCTAAAAGTCGAGGGTTCAAATCTCTCCCGCAATCGGTCGGCGCGTGCTGTGTTCGCGTGCTACCCTCCTTCTAGCACGCTCGTGGCGTATTTTTTCTACGTAGCACAAGCCACAAGATCCAAGAAGTTTTTTCGAACAATATTTTCATAAGTTTAGTCCGTATCTACGGCAATATGGAGCCGTTATTTTTCCTCGAGGCGCGCCTATTACACGAGTATCCGGTTTCGGCTGGTACAAACTTACGGACAGTAACGAGCTTTTCGCAAAAGATGTGATTTTATTTCAGGCTATGCGGGAAAAAACGATATCAATATTTGTATTTTTGTATCTGGTTGTAAAATATTATCCGTTTAATTTAATAAGTGGTCCCGTGTAGATCGGATGAAAGCCGAAGTACATTCACGTCAGAGGGTTATTTTCATTTACGTTATTATTAGTTCCGGGTGAAGCGGGGCTTGGTGAAGGGGTCCGCGGGGGATGGTTTAACCCACGTTTATTAATGTCTACCGGGATTAGACCTAGCCTCCCCTCTCCCTTCTCTGCTCCCTGGGTCTCATCTAGCCCCATTTCAGGTGTCTTTGGTACAGGATCATCCCTCAACTCCCCCCTCCAAACAGGCGGACATCTTAACACGGACGCGGAAAAATCGGGAAGCTTTAGAGGAATGAGAGAAGAAGGCATACGATGCCAACATAATAAATGATTTTATAAGCTGCAAAAACTCAGGAAGTGTAAGTACACGTGAACATAAACCGTCTAAAAGTGTTTGTGAAAAGTCTGTCGATCAACACTCTCCTTACCGTATCAAAACTTTTTTTCATCCTAGAATCACAACAGGATTTTAATGAATAATTTTATCATACGGATTTTATTTATACCTTTAACTATGGACAGTACGTACTCTTATGCAGAGTGTAGATAGGAGTTCTAATGGAATTAGCGCTGGATATCTGAGCTAAAGAAACTTTCTCAAATCTATATTTCAATCTATGTCAAGTGATAAGCTCATTAAATGTAATGGTTTAATCTCTATTCAAAGAATTTCTAGAAATTTTAGGCACAATGTCTAAGTAAATTTTTGCGTAATGAATGTAAAACTGTGGTACGGATTCAACAACGAAGCTGTTTGTGTTGATTTTCACATAAAATATCAATGCTGAAATACAAGCTTATAGCGAGCGCGTGCTTTCTTACATTTTATAATTGAATAACATTGAAACGAAATATGCAAATGCCTCGTGTTTGTAAAACCGTCAAATTTGCTATTCCAAATGAAAGCTCCTCCCGTCGGGGGCTTAAGTAAAAGACATTCGTAACAATACCAACCACCCATTATTATCAATGTAAATATTATTTTGCGACTGTTTCACTTTTCCCATCGCTTGATTTCGGTCCTGTGGGATGAGTATTTTAAAATAATAATCATCATTGCGACAATCGCGAGGAAGCCTTTGATAAGCCATAATGACGGAGAAGATCTAACAATGGTCATTATCTTGTCGAAAGGGAACACGGCAACGATAGGTTGCTTTATTTTCTCATCGCCGTACTTCGCGTAAAAGGAATATTATGTTTATTGACATTTCGCTGTGAAATGCGTATTTAGGTCATTTACCGTAAATTTGCATGTTGGTGGTGAGGATTACGAGAACAGCTCTAAACAAACTAGAAAAACATTATCTTTGATATTATAATTACCCTAATGCCCATTATTAGGGTTATTAAAATTAGTCCCATATAAACAAGCGTAGGTATTGCAGATTGACATATATTACTTAGATATATCTTCTATCTTCTTTTATGGATAAAGTCAGTAGATCTGAGAACCGATCTATTATATATTTGGCGCAGTATTCTATTCACATTATTTCATCTTTGACCGTCTTTGTCGGCATATTGGGATATGAAACTACACTAAATTATTGCGAGGTCACTTAAAGGTCATAATAATACGGCGAGACTAATTCCACTGAACATCAGGAGAATGTTAAATCGGAAGAAATTATTAAACGACAAAAAAAAATTCAACAAAGTATCAATGTTCCATTGCAGGTAGTGGGAGATGCCCGCATCACAAAATAGATGTAAGGTACTATGAACGGTACAGGTAACGGAATAATCAGCGAAGCTGTCGGACAGTCGGACAGGACAATCAAGAAGAAGGGGGGGGGGGGATGTAGGTGGATATTTTCGCTATCCACCACAATTCAGAGGTATTTTTAGATATGTTTGAAAGTTATTTCTCCATTATCCAAATATCCTAATAGTAACCGCTGCAACAGTATAATTGCCATTATAGACGTACGTGCTCACATATTCACTGCTGGTTACTATCGTTCAATGTATTACATTGACGATGTAAATAACAAAAAATCATGGCGATTAGATTATTTGTACATATTATTTAAATTTTACTTGCGCGGCAACATCCCATCATCCTTCTGCCCCCTTACCCGTTCCAACCCCAATACCTGTTTCTCACTCTATCTAAATATATTTGTAATCACATATACTGGTGTATTATATATTATATAAGTTCAATATATTTGTTATAATGTAATTTATCTTATTTTTTTATATTTGTTGCTCAGTCCTGCTTTTTTACATTTTAGCGTAGGTACATTAATTAAATATTTAGTTTTATATTTCAAAACCTATATGTATATTATCTTGTCATCGTCTTCTGTATATTATATTAGTATGAGTACGGTTTTAATGTTCCTTAAATGAATGAATATATAAATACTAGTCACTCGAGAGGTAAATCATATCACGCAAATACGCATACGCGTGTATTAAATATGAATTACAAACGTTAATTATTTTCTATGGTATTTTTCACATGTAATATCCAACAATTTTAACTCTATTACTGCGATGTGTGCATAAAATTGCGACAAAGAAGACTCTCCTTCATCTTTGATTGGAATATCTCATTGTAAATCCAAATCTCTTCGTCTTTGAAGCATTTAACACGAATAGTAGCTCTACTTTTTTATTTGCCGTTCTCTAATTTCCAAAGCTTTGTGAAGTACCTAACACAATATGGTTTCTCTTTATTTCAAATTAAAGACTAATATTGTACGACGTTTCCAGGGAATACGGAAAAGTGTATTTCGAGAATCGCTAATGAACCTCATTTATCCTTTGAGAATAATATCCTTTTATCGGAATACATTTTGATGAAAAGCAAAAAATACGTTGATTCTAAATGATCAGGAAATTTTGATATTATACGTTAACTAACTGGAAAAACCTTCTTATGTTAGAAATATTAACAAGATGAAACATTAATAATATATTGACTATTCATGATTAGAAGTTTTTTGTGAAAAGTCTTATAGATTCTGACGAATACATTGTACTGTTTTACCGCCCAACATGAAATTTGCTTTTCCTCTGCTAAACACGCTCATTAAAAAACATAAATACATATTATTAAAATAAATACCGGAATTAATAATGGCATTTCTAATTACATGTATTCCAATTATTTCCTCTGCGTGCGAACCGTATCTAAATTCCTCTAATATACAATAAACAGTTTATTGTTTTTGTGTTTAATTCGTAGAACTCCATTTATTTATTTTTTAAATTTAATTAAAATCAAATTTAATAATTATTAAGTTCTGCAAGTATTTTTTGGTTTTTGTTATTATTACAGCTGTTTCGGCTTTCAAGGCCATTTTAAAACTGTGGTTTATCCACGTTTAAACGACTTATTAATATGATTCTATTTTACCCCCTCCCAAATTTAAAATGATTTATTACCGGTTAAACCAATTTACTGATAAAAATAATTGTGACAATAGATTTCATATTCTGTGGGGGTATTTTGAAGTCTGTTTTCCCCACATTAATGTTTTCTTAATTGTTCAATAATGATGTAGCAGTTATTAATTTATTTAAATGTGTTATATTGTTTAGGTTTTGTGAACATACTTAGAAGCGGGGAATAAATAATTTTCCTTATTTTATTAATTAATGTTATATTAGGGTCATTGGTTCTTTTATTGATTTCTAATTGTTCAAGTAAATTTAATCTAAGGCCCTTTCTTTCTATGTGCAATGGTTTAAGTTCATTCAATGAACAAATATTATCTGCCTGTACAAAATAAAAATAATAATATATGTAAATTCTAGCATCACGTTTATTAATCAAATGCATTGTACACATAGTTTTGTATTAGTGATTGACGAACCGGGTGATGCAAAACATTGATAATAGTTTGATCAGTCTATAATTAGTAATAAGATAGATCACTGTAGAAATATATTACACATAGAGATATTGGTAGAGCGCCTTTGAGGTTATTTTGCACAAAAACGGTGCAATTCTAATCATACAAATATAATAATTATTAGGTAAGTTTTACTACTCTTAGTCAAACGACCAAAAACATAAAACTTATGAAAACAGGTTCACACTTTATACAATAAAATATTATAGAATATCATCTATAATCACTAATAACAAAATACAATTAAGAACTTTTAACTAGTTGATTACGAAAATAACTAGTTTCTTATAACTATTAATAACGTGTTACTGGAAACCATCAGAAAACCTATTCATACATATAGGTACCTATTAATTCGTTGCTTAATATGTGAAATTTTATTCCTGTGTTGTGTCAAGTGATTGTACTTACGTATAAGCTGAACGATGCAGCCATGTAAGTTTATCTATTCACTTAGCAGCAGGCAGTAGGCAGGTTAATTTATATTATACTGTATCCAAGGATATTATAAATATTCTATGCGAGTTCAATTTATGAAATATAAAGTTTTCTATTTGTACTTTAAAAACGTTATTTAAACATCACATTTTAAAGAGCTAAATAAATTTAATGTTAAAAATATAAAACATTTGTAGGTACCATTGAACAATGCTGAATAACAATATGTTATTGTACCACAAAATATTCGGAAACGGCATTTTGAAGCAAAAAGATTATCGGATTCAGTAACACAGTTCACGAAAAGCATTAATAACGTGAATTTGTTTGCTTCTCTATTACCCCCAGAGGAAAAGCAGCATGAAACAAAAGCAATAAAATGAATTTTTCAGCTCTGTTTCAACGCAGAGACGAGTTACTACGTTACGTAAGTTTCTGTATGCGAAAAGGGTTATTTTATTCAGCAATTTGTATTAAAGATTTATACAATATCCATTGATGGGGTTAAATCTACAAATACTTCTTTTTAAGTTTTCGTTGGTTTTCCATTAACAACAATATTCTTTTCCTTATAGTGTAATTAATACACGTAGAATATTATAGATTTAAAAAATAAAACGTCTGCCATCAGGAACCTGTTTTTAAAATGCGAATCATCTTATTTTCAGTTTCAGAGATTCGATGTTACCGCTTATTTTCAAGAGATTTATGAAAGTTAAAATGCTTTTAAATTCCATCATATTTCCTGGAAAGCAAACAACGTTCCTTAAGCGAATCTCACAACAAAGGTCGGCAGCTAATTCTATGAAATAATGCCGAGCATCGCTAATTTGGCTTTATTGCTTTCACGTAATTGAAACATCAATATTTAACTTCAAACATGACTGAATAATCTCTATACCTTTTCATTCTTCCTCACAATCATCATCATGTTAAACCATCTTATTGAGTTCATACGAATGACTAAATAAACAAATTCCATACCTCATTAAATTATTATTATTTATCAATACCGGTTTCCAATAAACGTTTCATTTTTCGTTTTGTATTTTTGATGAGATCGTTTTATGGCAAGCCTACGCAGCATTTTCAGGAAGACTTTGATCATAACATATTTAAAAATGGGAAAAGTTGAACATAATTCAACTAAATTATGTAAGTACATTCACTACTTACTTACTGTACTTTCCACAATGTTTTAATGTGTTCAATTTTTTCAATCATTTATTGATAAAGAATAATCTGTGGCGGGCGGGCGGCCGCGTGGTGGAAAATGTGCGGGCGGCGTTTGTTTGATTTATATACAAATCTACAGTTTTATTCCGATATTGATGGAATTTTGTATACTTGACCTTCGAAAATGGGGAAGGCCACTATGTAAGTTTGATTTCGAAAAACTAACTTTCGTAATGATGAAAAATTAGAGTGAACAATGATATGGTTTGAAAGGAGGGTTAGAATATTTAGATGTTAAGAGATGATTCGTTGATTGCCATTTGGAAATCGTGTAAGAATAAAATACTGGAGAAGTATAGAAAACGTAGGTGTTTGAGACTATTTTGACACAAAACCGTACTAATTGTACATGTTGTAAATACTTATTAATTATTTTGGTACTTAGTTAGATAACAATATTTGAGAATTAATTGCAAGCAATCATACGGAAAGATTTTCGGCTCAAGCATTATTACCCTATTAATATCTCGCTTGGCAACAGATAATTTAATTATAATTGCTAATTTATATCGGTGTTCATCTTGTTTGATTTCCGGTCGCCGCAAGTACTAATTTCACAATAGTGTTACTCGCTTCCGCAGCCCAGGCAGAGCTATACAGTGTACAGTGTACGTCTCTATATCCAGAATTGTCGAATAGTCTGTTCAATTCGGTGAGGCGAACATTTCTGGTATCGATAAATTACCAACGACACGTATAATTTATTCGTAGGCCCGTTGAGCGGTGGATATGCCTCCAAAAACCAAACCAGTCGTCCCATAAATATTGCACAACCAACAGTGAAATCTACTACGGTGGATCCGTTTCTCCCCTGTTTCCCGCTGAAACTACCAACGACTTAGACTTTCTGTTTAATTTACAGAAAATAGACTCGATTAAACGGAAATAGGCTGGAAAGGGGTAGCGATAATTTATTAGATATTAAAATGATATCATCATTTTGATGGCCTTCATGGTCGGGTGGTTACGATCCGAAGGTCACGGGTTCAAATCCCGGAGTGCGCAAGTAATTTTCATTTGATTTATTTGTATATTTTACAATTTTATCATTACAAAAATACTAACTATTATTAAATTATTTTTAATTTTGGAGCAACGTAAAGAGTAATATCTTAAATTGTATATTTAATCCTTGAAGAAAATATTGGCGATTCTCAAACGAAAATTTAAAACGGATAAATCGGGAAAAGATACGAACTTTTTAAAAGGTATATAGCGGCACGTTCTAGAGTGGTAGATACTGTCAGTATCGCCTTGGTGAAAAAACACCATTCAGAATTGAAAAATTGCTTGAAATAGAAGATCTGAATAACCAGTTGCTTCCCAACCTTCCTCATTCCCATCTCCTTCTCCCCATTAAATTTAGCCTCACAATATACCCCTGATGCCGTTGTCTCACTGGCTCCAGACGGTTGGGAGCAGGTGGGACTGTTGTAAAAAAAATTAACAAAATAAAAGTAACAAAACCCATGGGACCCCAAATAATCAAACCAAATATCAATCGTACAATGTTAAAATCGATGATTAAATAATTTTTTATAAGAGATTTGAGTCTAAATCATTATAATTGTATCGATTTTACAATGTATACATATGAAATGCCCAAAACCTGTAAATGAGTTATAGGAAATAAAACAAATAGAATTTTAATCCACCAATTTAGAAAGTACGCAATTCTTTTCACGGGTGAGTTCATAAAAAAATTGGTGCGGCTTGTTCGACAGTCCATAAGGTTATGATGACATCTTCTAGAGTGAGACTCCGGCACAAATAAATTTATTTGAGTCGGAATCTTATTGTTAGATATATAATATATACGTTTTTTAGGAGAAAAAATATTCAAGCAGAGCAAACCTCTTTTTGTCTCTAAGGTGGTAATTGGTCACGCCCAAAATATAAAGAGATGGGTATAGCCAAGAGAAACGCCCGTAAAGTGCAAAAATAAAAATCTTAAGTTTTTTTGTGGATTCTTTCATTATACAAAATGTACGTGAATTCGCGTGGGGTCCAAGTGATATGAATTTGACTCCAATACACTAGTGTTATATTGTGACTTTCTTCTAGATGCTTGTATGCTCTGTTGACGTGTTGGTGAAAGGTTAGTTTACTGTTGTAAATAGTCCACATGAAGGTTAACACCAAATACCTGGGCATCGGGAAATAGAGCAGAATTCCAAGAGTTGCGCACCCATTTTGATGATGACGCAGTGTTAATAAATAATAGCAGTGTTAATTACTAGTTCATTGTGTAAAGCAAAAAGACATTGAATAAAACTTACGGCAAATGTTTTAATAACTGAGTGTTAATGTTATAATACCCAGTTGATACGTACTTGTGTATCAACTGGGTATTAATGTTATAATACCCAGTTGATAAGTACTTGTGTATCAACTGAGTATTAATTATTATTTTTTTGGTAAACTAATGTTTAAGACAAGATTTTTTATGCATAGCACAAAGGGTAACAATTATTTTATAAGCAATAATTGTTAGCCTGAAACACTCATCCACATTGAAAAATCTCCTGATAAAAGATACATGACGCCAACGGGACTTGAACCCGTGTCCTTTCTTTGAGTATTAATGTTATAATACCCAGTTGATACATACTTGTGTATCAACTGAGTATTAATGTTATAATACCCAGTTGATACGTACTTGTGTATCAACTGAGTATTAATGTTATAATACCCAGTTGATACGTACGGTGCAATTAACTTAATTTCAGGACTTTATTTTAAATGCATATTTGGGTCGGTTTACACATGGTATACTCGTTCATTCAAATAAATCGTTTTATCATCCAAACTAAATGTCGGACAGCATTGTTTATCGGTTTATTTTAAATGCAGATTGCGGATACATTTTTCACATAAAACTACATTATTTACAGTTAACATAAAACACTTTCTTACATTGACGAATACACGTTCGTTGCATAAAACACTTTATTGGCCATTTCGACACTAGTATGCATACCCTTTGGTAGCCCTCCCATTCAATGAAGACAAACTGCTTTGGAAGAAGTTTTTTCTCTCTTGTTGCCGTTTTAAAGCTTTTCCGTGTAGCCGTGGAGCTGCAATACGTAGGTGCCTATGCCTATTTCTGTGGTTGTAAAACATTGCCGGTTTCAGAACTTCGCTATTTATTTTTCACACGGAACATTGTTTAACGTTATGTTTAATTTTTGTAACCTTTCAGAAAATAAAAAAATACATATTTTTGAAAATAACCTTATATAGGAACTTATATGATACCGTGCAAAAAGTCGCCCATAAAGCCAAATTAAATATTGACTTCATTAAATGTAATTCTGTAAATGAAATTTTAATCGAAACTTTTCTGAAATACTTTTATATTTCGGCATTGTTATTTAACCAATAAATAGTCAGTAAAGCATCAAATTGATACACTGCATAGATACCACAACAAGTTTCAAAATAGTTTTTGTTTATGGTTTATAACTTATTAAGAAAAAAGTTGTTCATAATTTTAATAAAAAAGCATAAAATTAGCTAGATAAATTTTGTAATTAAATATATATATATAAATATGGAACTGATTAAACTTTTATTGTTAAGAATGGCGTTGGAGTTGTTTTTTTATATTAGTGGGTGTACTTAAAGCATAGGGCAGAGAGTATAGAACCTCGTCCTAGTCTGTAGGGTGAAGGTAGGTTAGGCAGGACGAAGGGTATGTGGCCTGATCCAAAGCAGTTCCAAAGAGTTGCTCTGGTATTAAGCAAGCCTCTCCCAATATAAGGGATGCTCTGTTTTCTGACAATAATTGCGAACAAAATCGACGGTCACACAATTCAACAAACAATACAAAAGAGGGGGTGTTTTATAGCTTTAATTAAATTATAAGACAATGTAAACTTTGTTTTGTAAAATAATAACACCTCCGACCATGAATTATGAGTGTAATAAACAAACTTTAAAGCAAGCATTATTTATTCACATAGTGTTGTGTTAAGTGTTTTCTGTTGAAATGGCTTTACTTGGATCATTAATTAATAATTAACGCAGGAAACTTTACTATTTAACCACAATGAGTGGGGCCATTGAATTGGCCAACAAGTTAATATTATAAGCTATAAGTAACAATAACATACGCAAAATAATTCTTATTATTGTGTAAATTTTCATTGAGTCTAACGCATCATATTAAAAAATACCTACCTATATGTTTAATGAAATGGTCGATAGTTTGGCCAGAAGTTTTGGCTATACATAGATCAAACACAAGTAGTCGGTAAGATACAATTGGTACCGAGTACATAACTCCACTGTAAATCTAATAATTGTTTAACAATCAAACATAATCATCACAATCACTGAATAACCTTTAGTTATTTTTTTTTAATTTTCATTGAAAACAAATAATGTTTAAAACATCATCGACCTTATTTGGCATCTACAATGTAAATATGCCCAATATACACGGTGTCTGGAAACTCGTAGTAAATACAAGAAATTAGTTAATCTACATAACATTTTATGTAAGCTTTTGTGTTCAGGTAAATCGAGACAGAAGTTGAATTTTTTAAAGTATCAAAAAATTAGTCGTTAGGGGGTTAAAATCAGCAGTTTAATGACCCGGCTTCAAAAGTTTTGTTAGACCTTTTAGCTGCCGAAAAAAATAAATTGAATGCTCAGATCGAAAATAAAGACCTGTTCTCGATTGTACCGAGTACGAGTTTCCGGACACCGTGTTTTATATTTACATACAAAGATGGGAATATTTTCTGTGAAATTTCCATGACGACCCAACTTGAAAACAGGATAAAAAACGTTTCATTGGTTGAGTAAATAATAAGAATAAGAATAATTTGTTTGAAATACAAGGTATGTAATATTTTCAGAATTTCTCCCCCCGTAAAAATTTAATTAAGAGATTGAGGTGAAATGATTTCCCCCATACTTGGAATGAAGATGTGCTAAGGGGAGATTTTGGTGTATCATAGTCGGGATTAAAGATGGATGGCATTTCGCATAATTAACTTGGAAACTTTGTGAGCCATATTCATTATTATCTACATACCACGCCACCATTCTGTTAGGAATGACAATGCGATTATGAAATGATTAATGATGTATTTAAATGGCAAAATGTATTTAAAAATAAGTAATCGTTATAAATATAATTATATATCCATATATTGATATTTCCACAAAGTGAATAAAACAACCTTTATACACTTACTATTGATAACGAATGATTAATCTATCATTTTAAAGTAAACGAATTAAGAATCTTGAACGTATGAATAAATTTATAAATAATTATGTTTTATTAAAATTTTGGTCTGATTTGTGAAGAATAAACAATAAATAAAAATAAATCAAGCATCATGCTAATAGCACACGTTAAAACTATCTTATTAAATTTAAGTGTTTGATATATATTCCTTTTAAAAGCCGTTTAAAATGAAAACGTGTTTATCAAGAAAAATTTAAAATTCGGTTTCAATACGTGCAGGTGAAAGGGATTTAAATCAGTTTCTCTTGGGTCCGGTCGGACCCCCTTGTATCCAGACTGAACCCACCTTCTTTTAAATGTAATAATCTAGTGGGAGTGCACTGAGCAAAAATCCTGTCCCTACAAACTGTCAAGGTCAGACGTGCCCTGACTGGGAAACCCTCCAGAAAAAACATACCCTCCCGGAGAAACAAACCCTCCCAGAGAGTATCCCAAGCTTGAGCGTCCCTGGGGGGTAATTCTTCCAAACTTACCCCGCGATGTCAACCCCATATGATTCACAGGGTTCTCCACCCTTATTCTTAACAGGCTACAGCGAAAAACCCTGTAGCGAAATTTCTCAACCTCACGGATATTTTGCTATTTCAATGCCCTCGCGACAAGTCTTGTTTCTATGATAATGTTGGGAATGAGGTCCTTCATCTTGTTCTCCGCAGTCTCTCGCGAAGTTAAAAGATTCCTATTAGGTTTATAAGATAAGGATGGAGTTAGCTAAAGCCAAGGATGAGAGCTGATATAACAGCAGAGTTCTACTTGAACTAAAAGTATTTTTTACAAATTTTGAATGAAAAAAGGATCAACATTCTGAATAAAAATGATGAATATAAAAGGTTAAGATATTCCAATTAATGATGGAAATTTTGGGAACGCAAAAATATATCGGAAACATTGCAATGTTTTTGAAATAACGAGTAAGAAAATTAATGTTTTGCTTACGGTAAAAATAATACTAGGATGGGCTGTTTTACAGAATTTGAACAATTCATCAAATTTCAACGTTCATTTTCGGGTCCTATTCCAGTTCTGTTATTATGTATATCATTATAGGCTAGTTGTTTGACAGAACTGAAATAATACCAGATCTTTCACAGAACTTTAACATTAACTTAGAAATCTGCAGAATTTTTCAAATTTTCCGGTGTTTTTTAGAAATTTTAGGAATAGGAATGCGCCAAAAAACTGAAACAACAAATAATAAAATGCTACTACCAAAATGTGAGAGGGATCCGCACTAAACTTCCCATGTTGCTGACTTCGGCGGCAACTATCAGCAGTGATATCTTCATTTTAACCGAAACATGGCTCGACTCAGGAATCAATTCTGCCGAATTAGGCTTCCCTAATTTCAACATCTACCGTATGGATAGGAATTCTAAAACAAGTGCCAAAACGAGAGGAGGTGGTGTAGCCATTGCTATCTCAAAAAATCTCAGTTCTTCAAAAATATCCACAAAAAACACATCCATCGAGCAACTATTTGTCAATGTGAACACTTCTAGAGGTAAAATAATAGTGGGATGTGCATACTTACCTCCGAATTCTGATGTCCAAAGCTACAGCAATCACTGCGACGAGGTTGAATCAATTTGTGCTAAATATCCTAATACTAAACTACTTCTAGTTGGTGATTACAATCTGCCACATTATGATTGGTGTAATATGAATTCTGTCAATTCTTGTTCTAATGTTAATATTCGTGTTATTAGAGATATGGCACTGTTCTTAGGTCTAACACAGTGTAATAATGTTCATAATATAGGAGGTCGTACGTTGGATTTGGCACTGTCAAATGTGTCTGACATCTGTGTTGTGAGAAGTACCGAAATTCTATTACCTGTCGATGTTTACCATCCACCACTAGAAATATGCATGTCTAATCTTAAACCAATTCCTATCGTAAAAAAGGTAGTAGAAACTCGAAATTTCAAAAAAGCTGACTATGTTAAAATTTCAAATTTCCTTAAACAGACTGACTGGTCATTCTTTGATAGCGACGATGATATTAATGTACACCTTAAAAAAATTTACTTCATCGTTAATTCTGCAATTGAACAATTTGTTCCTTTAACGACTTACAGAGAAACTCTATACCCAAAATGGTTCTCAAAAGACCTGATAGACTTAATTTACCTTAAAAAATTATCTCATAAGAGATTCAAACAAAGTCGCCTGGCCATCGATTATACTGCGTTTCAAAAATTGAGGGCAGAGTGCAATAAGCTCTCCGCAAAATGTTACAAAAATTACATTAGTGATGTCGAAGGCTCTATCATGGACGACTCAAATTTCTTTTGGAAATATGTTAAATCCCAAAAAGAAAATGGTACTTACATACCTAGTAGTGTGTCATTCGATTCTAAATTATCCCAAAATCTTCAGGAAACTGTTAATCTTTTTGCTGATTTTTTTAGCGGCGTTTACATTAATGCAAGTGAAGACAGCAATATTTCGTGCTTTGATTTGGTTGAAACTCTTGATATATCTGACTGTAATGTAACCATAGACGATATTATATCTAAGCTGAAGAGTCTTGATTCCCGAAAATCCGCAGGACCTGATAATGTTTCGCCCAGGTTTTTAGTAAATTGTATGCATACATTGTCATATCCTATTCATAAGTTATTTACAAAGTCACTCTCATCAGGTGTATTCCCGGACCTTTGGAAGTTTAGTCTTTTAACGCCCATTTTCAAAAAAGGTAATAAGAGCGAAGTAACAAATTATAGGCCAATATGTATAATGTCTACTTTACCCAAACTTTTTGAAAGCCTAGTACTAGATAAGTTGATATCCCGAATCAATCGAACCATCTCTCCCCTTCAACATGGATTCATTAAAGGTAGATCTACTCTTACCAATTTGATATTGTACACGAATGATATTGTTAATGCCCTTAATGCATCACATCAAACTGATTCCATATATACTGACTTCAGTAAGGCATTTGATAAAGTAAACCACAAAATATTATTACGTAAACTAAAATTGTTGGGAATAAGAGGGAGTATGTTGGAATGGTTTAAGAGTTATCTATTAGGAAGGTACTTAGCAGTCAAGATAGATTCGTTTACTTCTTATACATTTGCTGCCTCGAGCGGAGTACCACAGGGATCTCACTTGGGCCCAATATTATTTTGTTTGTTTATCAATGATATTGTTAATATTTTTACTAATGTTAAAGTCCTGTTATTTGCCGACGATCTGAAGATATACAGAATAATCAAAGACGATGACGATCGCGCAATTTTGCAGTTGAACCTTAATAAACTATGTGCGTGGTGTTCTGTCAATGATTTGCAACTAAATTTAGGTAAATGCCAGATTATCAGTTTTTACAAAGGCAAAAATCCACTTAATTTTTCCTATTTTATGAATGGTGCTAATCTTCTTCGTGTATCACAGATTCGTGATCTTGGTGTTATATTCCACGAGAGTCTACAGTTTAACGAACACATCGATGAAATAACAAGCGATGCGATGAGAATACTTGGTTTTATTTTGAGAATGGGAGCAAATTTTAAAAGTATGTCAACATTAAAACATCTGTATTGCTCGTTAGTACGAAGCAAATTAGAATACAATTCCACCGTATGGTCACCGTACTACAAGGTCCATTCTCAATCATTAGAAAAGGTACAAAATAAATTCCTTCGGTACATTAATTTTAAAATGAAAATTCCAATCGAATTTATAAATTACAATAACTTGCTTGCTGAAACTAAACTTCTTAAATTATCTGATAGAAGAGTGTTAATTGATTTGCTATTTTTATTCAAAATTATTAAATCTTTAATTGACAGCCCTAATTTGTTGGAACTTATTTGCATTAATGTTCCTGCTAGGCAAACTCGCAGTAAAGATACTTTTAAATTTAACAAGAACCTCAACACTAATTATTCTATTTTTTCACCAATTCCTAGAATTCACAACCTTGCGAATAAATACTGTGAACTTATAGATATATTTGGTTTTGACAATTTTGTGAGCTTTAAAAGGCAACTTATTTCGATTCTATCGGCTAATAATTAACTTTTATAGCTTTAATAATTTTATTACATCTTCTCCCATTCGAAACCTTTCAAGTAAATTATATCCATATTTGTTTGTTTTTTATTTGCTCTACTATACACTTATAATTGTATGCTTATACCTACTAACTACTTTTTATACATAACACTATGTTCCATCTCAGATCTTATTATTTCTTATTCATGTCGATATTGCTAAATTCTATTAGTTTTTGCTTTTTACAGGTGCAACTCTTATTTTGTTATTTTTTTTTTTTTTAAATCTCTGTTATAATGTTCTTTACCTCACGAGTAAGTTACACTCTAATTTATATTGGTTTATCGATTTGTTAAACACACAATTAATACTGGGTTTAAACACACCCACTTACTTACTTTTTATGTTGAACTTTCTTTTACTTACTATTTCATGCTTGGGTATATTTTATATTGAATCCATCTTATTAGTGTTTTGCTAATTTGCACAAAATTTTATTATATGTGTTGCTTTCTTACAATTAACTCCATTTATCTTCTTATGTTCAATTATTGTAATCAATGTAAATGTATATTTTCATGTAAAAGCCCATTAGGGCGTAAATAAAATAATAAATAAATAACTTGGAAGCTATTTTTGTGTCTATTAAAATTTCATTAACCGTGAATACCTCTTCCCGATTGATTTTCCGAGAAGCTATCGATACGGAAATAGATTGATCATACCTTAACTAAATAGTATCTGGCTACCCCATCAATATTCTAAATATCTTTCGTAGGGACGAAATTCGCTAGTTGGCCGTGGGGTCCATCGCCCTTCATCCAAGACACGTATTACCATAAGAAAGTCATCAAACAATAGATACGTGATGAATTCCCCCAACCCCCTCTAGTCATATAGGCTCTGGATTAACTTTCAATCCACCCTAATGAGTCGGGGTCCGAACTTAACTCGTTTCCTTTTATATGATGCAGAAGTAATTTCGCAGGCTACATTTATTACCCAGCCTAGGCTTATTGTGGTTCAAATATACCCCAACTAGTATTAGGTGGGTTATGAATAGTAATAAAGAAAAAAATACTAATCGTGAAAATGAAAAATTTATAATGTACCTATAAATCAAAAGGTAACATTGGAAAAGGTGGAAACCTCATGAAAATTTAAACAGAATTTAATTTTGTTCATTCAACCTAATATTTTGTTTATACAATGGCATTAGTTGGGTCAGCGCTTCTTTTAATAAATGTCACCACAAGTGTTGAAGATCAAAATGTATGAAAAATATCTAAAAAGCGAACTGATGCCTGAACTCCAGTGGATGCCAACTGATCATTTTTCCAAATGACGAGGGAATCTCTCAATGTAGAATTGATTAGAGAATACATTATTACTGATTTGTTTTGGATACGTTTAGTTTCGACGTACAACTACTGTTCAGACTGGTAATGTTCAGGCGCCTTTAACAGGGTGAAACGATTCCAGTAATTCATACAAACAGATTTGCGAGTATAAATTTAAAGAGCTTCTGTAGATTCCACATCGAAATACCATTTAAAAGTACATAAATTACCTACATTGAATCTTTTTCTTTTGTATGTATTTAAGTAGGTTCTAGGTTTGTTTATTCCGCCAAAATAAAGTGTGTAAGTCATATAAAACGCCTTACAGTGCGGTCGAACATAATGCTACAGAAAAATATTTATCTTCAGTGAAAAAACACAATTTTCTGAAAAATGTCTTATAAAATCTGTCACATAATACGCAATATAGTAAATATATGGCTCAGAAGTATACCGAACCCATGCTGGAGCAACATAAAACCATAATGCCCTACTCACAAAAATCCAAGCGGCAAAACAGACCCAAGCAAATCAAAATAAGTGCGTTTGATTTACGACAAAGCGGAACAAACATAGTACGCACATACACACATAATATTTTACGGCATTCCGTTTTCGGCTAATTCCGTGCAATCCCGTATTATGCCCATAACCTTCGTGTCAGCAATTTTTCGCAATGTTTTCCCTCCTACCCCGTTTTGGTTCGCTGGTGCGTATTGCGGGCATCGCCGCCAGTGAAATAGAAAGTCAGCGGGTACTTTGTTCATTAAAGTTCGAAAATATTGTTCTCGAATCTACGCAAAAAAAATTCAGATCACTCAAAACCATCGATTTTCCAAAATATAAAATTGGTCATGACAATTTAGTAATATTTCACCCCAAGCTGGCTATAAAAATCACAAAAACTGTACAATTTATTGCTTCGATATTTAGGTACATATCAAAACTAGGTTAGCATCCTCTTAAAGTCACTTACGGGAAACATATAATACAATTATTTATAACTATTTCTATCCTAAGAAACCTTAGGTATAGAAATATGTTGATGACTTTTATAAATGAATTATGGAAAACAAAGTTCATATTTTCATTTATTAAAAATGACGCCACAAAGTATTTTGCAATTATCGAAGACTATCATTTTTATTTTGTGCGCAAATGCGTCTATTTACTGCTGTAAGAAAAGTCTGTAACTTTTCGCAGTTCGTGAAACTGTAAATAACTAAATATTTCAATGTAAATAATTATTTATAATTTCAGGTAAGTATGTTTATGAACGAGTATCTGTTTGTTTGTTTTTGTTTTCATTGGCAATTTTTTTGATACATATAGGTACATATATAAATTATACAAAATATAAGGCAGTAACAAAAAATCCCACAAAGGCGAAGCCTGTGCGTGGACATTATAAGGTATGTATTCAAAACAGAGGTGGTTACATTATCTATGGTTTAAATGAAAAAAGAAATATGAATAAAGAAAAAAATATATATAGTACATATAGTTATTTTTGCGTATTTAATAAAAAAAAACAGATTAAAAAGACGTTAGACATTTTTTTTTTCAATTTAGACGGTAACATATTATCATATATTGGTATCATATTCGTAGTATAATTTATAGAAAAAATTCTCTCACTTCCAGATATTTAACAAACAATACCCAATAAACAATAAGAATAAAAACAATAAGATATAGTAAAATTTGTACAGGCCAAGCATGAGGTGATTTAACACAGAAAACAGCGCAGCACAAATAAACAAAATATTACTGATATTTTAAAAGAACTGACGCATACATAGCATAAACAACCCAACTACATAGATGTTCACAAATCATAAACAACCTAACACCCAACTACACCAATTATATTATTATTCACTTAACAGTAATACAACGATTTAGTTATACACACATTGACGGCTCAGAAGGTTAGGTGTGGAGTAAAGCAGTTGAAGTCCGGTTAAAGGACATTCTTATTTGGCTTTCGATAGCCAAGCCTTACTTTTCCATATCGCTGGTTCACTCCACTATTTGTATCGTCGCGTCGTGTGTATTCGGTGCGTAAATGGTTTGGCCGGATGATAAAGTTCATAATATAAGACTTCCATTGCTCTGCTGAGTTTACCCCTAAAGACGTGCTCGGCGTCATTACTCGCCGACCCTCACTGACATCACTACACTTATATTACAAAAACATTATAATTAAGCTTTTTGTGTTAGAACGTGTGCTTAAATGGTCATGACGACATGGAACGTCACAATGGACTGATAAGACCAATATCCCTTCCGAAGTGCTAGAGTGGATACAACCGAATCTAAATGATTAAAATCGAGGAGGTACAAATAGATACGTGAACTAGCTACCTTTTTTACATTAGCTTCATACGTGTCATATTTGGGGATACTGGGTGGAGAATTTTTTTAAGGAAAGGAAGGAGATGGAGTTCTAGGAAAGAAATGAGGGATGGGATAAAGGGATCTGGGGTGAGTCTGTCCAGGAGTGACGGACGTATGAACCCATCCTCCCACTGTGGTGCAAGGAAATGGGTCGAGAGAGTCCGGCTGGAGAGGCCAAAAGGTCTCCCTTAAACAGTCTCTCCCGATCCGGTCAGGTCCAGGTGGGCATACGCATCCGCCGCGAGACCTAGACAAACCACACCCTACGAACTCGGGAACACCTGCTAAGTCATCAAACGTATCGAACCATACAGTAATAAAAACCGTGCAAAAATGCACATAATTTGGTATTGACAATATTTTTCAACCCCAATACTTGACATGCAAGAAAAATGTCCACCATTTCTCAAATAGAAATATTAGATAAAAGATTATTTACACAATTGTTAGCCCGGCGTGAGTGATTGATAAATCATCGTACATTTCCACAAGGTGGAACGGACGTTTAAATTTCCCGCGAGGCTTCCTTCTTTCCCTGATGAAGCGACGTCTCGCTACCTCCGCTACCTTTTACTACCCTTATATTATGTGCTGTTTTCCTTCATTTACTTCCTTTGTCAGACATTGACCTTAGCTGTATTATAGTAATGTTGTCATGCACTCGGCGAGGATTTACCGGCGGAAAGAAGAAACGAATGGACATTTAAAGGTTGCAATCTGTACACACTACTTTGCGAAATAAGTTGTTGAAGAAAATGTCCGGATGATAAATTCTTTTTCGTTTTGTCTGGCTTTCTTGGACTGCCTGAGCGATACTCCGGGAATTGCGTTCGTCTCAATAGGGTTTTATTTACAAATGAAATACGAACGTTGTACCAACTTAAATGCTTCAATTTGAGAGGAATAAACTGTTTATATTCATGAAAGCATTTAACAAATATTGCATTCTTACTTCTTTTACAGCTATTCTTATAGTTTAATAATATTTCATTTAAGCTTCAACTTAATAGATATTGTGAACGCCCCAGAAAGAAATGGCGTTACCAAGTACATTAAAAACATTAGTCGAATCATGTCGATAGAGTGCGTAACATGGTAGTCTGATAAAGATATTGTACGATAGTATAGGTATTAAGCAAGATGCTCGTGCCATTATAGACTTGTGTGGTGTAATGTTTATTCAACTAATTATCTCGATATACAATGAATGCACAAGTACTTAGATTTGGATTCTACTTAAAATAAACACCTGTAAACGTTTCTCAATTACAATACAACCATTGGCGACTGTGACTTTTGGGTGTACTAGAGTGCTAATAATAAAAAATAACATGTATAGTATTGTATTGTTGGATTATTATTGGATTGTAGTGTCGTAGCCATAAACGTAGTTTTTAGGGTTGTTAGTTTTTCGTAGCAGTGTAATAGTAATAATAAGAGAATAATTTGCATAGAACCGTATTCACTTCAAGGGCGCTGTACATACATGATTTCCTAGGCTCTATCTAATTATATTATTTAAAAATAGATAAAGAAATTTGTTTTTGTATGAAGATTTTCAGGAAATTAGTGCAGTGCCAAACTGAAATTTGCTGAAAATCTTCATTCCTAAAACCGAATTTTCGAAAAAAATCGGTTTAGACTAAACAACATCAGATCTATCGAATTTTTAAAAGCATTCTATCCCACTCAGCAGGCACGAGTCGTCACTGAATACAACAGTAGGTACATTACGTAATGGAGAAAAATAATTGTGCGATTTAAAAATATGTACATACTTTTATGCAGGTTCAAATAAAATATCAGAACAAAACATCACATAACAATCGCGCGCAACTTGTACTCCCGCATTTCCTCTCAATATTTTCAGCTGACTTTTTAGCCTTGGAAGGCTGTATTTTTCATTCGTACATTTCCGCTGTTTCGAGAATAACTGGGACAAGGAGCGCATACAGTCCTAGGAGGTTGCACACACTACACTGTCTGGCGGGGTGGATCATTGGTCTACGGTCTTGTGACACGAGATTCCCATCAGCGTTAGTGCGGGAGGGGAGGTGGGGGGTGGGGGGTGGGGGACAGGGGGAGGACTGGGTGCTTGTCGACATTAATAGGGCAAAAGAGCCTCACACGTTTCAGTCAATGTGGAACTTTATCCAGCGGAATTGGAAATTGCATCAGTTCCGAAACTTTAATTCTTTTTAAGCCGATACATAGTATTCTTTTATTTTGATTTGAAACTATGATGATTACAATTTTTAAGGAATACTTTGAAGCCGAAGCAAGTAGAAGAGGGAAAAGTAAGATTTTCGGCTTCTTAGATTAGCTTAGTGTAACGGACGTAGTTGACCATTTAATTTAATTTCATAAAAATTGTTTTACTTTTATAAAATGTCCCTACTCCACGCCACTGGCAAAATCACCACTCCCCGCCACTGGTCATTTTTGTCCAGTTTTCGGCCCAAGCGGCTTGAAAACTTTGACTCCGAATGGCTTCGATACCACATCGCCGGCTTACCTGCCGCGTGGATCAATGTCCAGCATTTTTTCTATGTAAAAATTACATAGAAAAATCAATTTTTAAACATTGCAAATATGTATATTTTACTTGTTCATCCCCTCGGCGGTAGTCAAATAAACACTATTTTCGATATACTACCGCTGAGGAGATATTAAAAAAGCTGTTTTTCACCCATATGTAAACCCATTTTTGAACAATATTTTTTACCCTTTTTGCGTGTACAAAAATCCAGGAACCTCGTAGCATAGTGAATCTTATCTCTTTCTGAGCGCTATGTTACGGGGGACCTCGGAAAAATACTAACTTAACATGTTTTACAAATTTGATCGCTTGAGATCATTTTTACACATTTATTTTACAAACATTTCTTATTTTTTGTCGTATCTTGACAAACAAAAAATCTAGTTGTCAAGATACACATTCCTATAACTACTATGCATTTAAACTATGTAATTATCATTCATGTAAGCGCTCAAAATCTTTTCTAACTCTCAAATTTAAGCGACTGCCTTCAAGTGTGCTACCGGCAAAATGAATATGCGACATTTTTCCGGGGCATATAAACACATATCTGGCGCGGGTACAATCCCCCACCACTTTTGGACTCAAAACCCAATGTCGGGTGCGAGTCAGGCTAATTAAATATAAGCAGCCACAAAATTGAAAATAAATTAGTTCATCTTTACCACCAAAACCAAGCGTTTTATTTATCAACAAGTGACTCCTGCTCAAGAATCTGCCTCACCTCGCCAAGTCTGCTGCTCCAAGATCTTCTGGTGTTACCTCTTCGAGACCAGCCGGCCCTCCTTTGGAAAACCGCCAACACCAGAAGCGAGCAGAGACAACAGCACACCCAGGGCCCAACATTCACCAAGCCTGGGTGCGGGAGGCAGATTTCATCACAATATCAACTACAATCATCATCATCGGCCGTAAAGGAGCATCTCATCGGTTGAAGACACGGTTTGGACCCGGCGCCTAAATCTACAGTCTTGTGCGGACTCCCGTCCAGTACAAGTGGTCCTTCGAGCCGGATTCTCACACGCCTTCAACCAGGATGTCTCCAACTTTACGGTCGAGCCGGATCCAAGACGATGGATCCTCAACACCATCTGCAGATGCCCTGGACGCCGGGTCTCAGGCCACGGCTGTGGTTCACGTCACGCCTGACGTAACCCCCATGCCCACGCCCAGCACTACTCCTGACATGGCACCACCTGCAGATCATGACTCACCGCCCTCCATATCTCAAGAGGATGCGATGGAGTCATTGCGACAACAGCTTCGCAGTCAAACCGAGCACATTGAGAGACTCAAAGCAGCTCTTCAATCAGCTCCAACAGCAGCAGCCCCTGCCCCTCCTGGACCTTCGAAGCTCCTGGAGAGGTCACCACCAGCATGGACGCAGCCCGGCCAATCGAGCCCGGTGCCTCTGGTGGACCAGAGGTACGAGGAACCAGCAGCAGCAGTGCCTGCCCGATCTGGACCCGTACTCCTGGAAGGGTACCCTGCTCAAGGAGGACCCTGGCGCTTCCAAGGGTACAGCCCTGGATGGGTGCAGCCCGGCCAATCGAGCCCGGTGCCTCTGGTGGACCAGAGGTACTCAGCAGCGGCGCAGCCAAGGCCAGCCGGTCCCCCGCCCTCGCCACCCTGGCCCAATGCAGGGTGGCCAAACATGATGCAGCCAGGACCCTCTGGCCCCGTACCGCCCGCCCCTCTGATAGAACAGAGGCAAGCCGTACGTGAAGTGCCAGCTGGACCTGTACCTCTGGTGGACCAGAGGTACGCATCACATGCGCAGCAAGAGCCAGCAGGCCCTGCGCAACCAGCACCCTGGACCATTCAGGGATGTCCAAACATAATGCAGCCTGGACCCTCTGGCCCCGTACCGCCCGCCCCTCTGATAGAACAGAGGCAAGCCGTACGTGAAGTGCCAGCCGGACCTGTACCTCTGGTGGACCAGAGGTACGCATCACGTGCGCAGCAAGAGCCAGCAGGCCCTGCGCAACCAGCACCCTGGACCATTCAAGGATGCCCAGTAGTGATGCAGCCTGGACCTCATGGCCCTGTGCTGCCCGTACCTCTGCCCCACCCGGGGTACCCAGCGCCGATGCCAGGATCACCTGCCGGACTGCTGGAGCAGTGGGACGTGCCATGGACACAGCCTGGACCATCTGGACCATCTGGACATGTGCCGCCCGTACCACTGCGCGAACAGGAGTATGGCGTGCCGGCACGGCCAGATGGCCCGCCCACAGCCAGTACCAGCTCCATGCCGAGATTCCCGCCCCAACCTACGGCGGATGAGACGGCCCAACATACCAGAGCCTGGGTTCAGCATGATGGCAGTCCCATGGCTCAGCTGGCCTCCGCCCTGACAGAAGCCATCAGAGCTTCAAGGGCTCAGGACAGCCCCCGTCCCATCGAGGACGATCCACGAATGGCGGCCCTTATTGCCAGACAATCAATGGCCAAGGACCTGCCTCCATTCTCTGGAGATCCACTGGAGTGGCCCACCTGGAGGGCACAGTTTAACCAGTCTACCTCCACATGTCGGATGACCTCCAGCGAAAACTTGATCCGCCTACAGCGGGCCCTCAAGGGGAAAGCCCGAGAAGCCGTCGGCCCCCTTCTGATGGACCCTGCTCAGGTTCCGGAGATCCTGGCAGTCCTGGAGCAGAGATTTGGAGGGACTACCTCACTCGCTGCTCTGATGCTGGACAAGGTGAAGAAGCTGCCCCACCTCACAATTGAGGCCTCTCTGGAGGACATCGCAGACTTCTCTGGCACAGTTCAGAACCTGGTGGCATCACTCCGCTCCCTCAACAATGATGGCTACCTAACGAATCCAGCGCTGCTCAGTGACATCGCGGGGAAGATGCCGCCCACCTTGCGGTTGGCGTGGCTGATGGAAGTGCGGCACTACGAGGCCTCCGCTACCATCTGCCAGTTTGCCGCCTTCCTGAAAACCGTCGCGAACGCCATCCCAAAGTCCGGTTTGGTTGACCCCGCGAGGTCCCGCCCACGCCGTGAACATTCGTTCTCAATAACGGAACAGTTTTCGCGAAAAAACAGTGCTCAAAATCGTGAAACATGTGACGAAAACCGTTTAGAGAACACGTCTGCCGCGTCAGAACAGTTTTGGCGAAAAAACAGTGCGCGCCAACGTGATACCTGTGACATAAATACGTCTGCCGCGTCAGAAAAGTTTTCGCGAAAAAACAATTCGAACAAAAGTGACACTTGTGACAACAGTTTAAACACGTCTGCCGCGTCAGAACGGTTTTTATCGCGGGAAAACAATGTTTACAACAACAATTCTAGTGAAAAACAACATTTCGCGCAAAATAATCGAAAGCCCCAAAATTTGTCTGGTAATAATCGAATGCCCCAAATTTTGTCTGGTAATAATCGAGAAAATAATCGAAGCGGGGAAAAAGTGCAAAACAGTTACAGTGAAGTTCGCGAGTTCGACAACCGCGCCGGGTGTGTCGAGTGTGGTGAAAATGGCCACCAACTTAGCGAATGTCGCACTTTCGCCGCGAAAGACATAAAAACCCGTTTTGTGACAGTTAAAAGTGCCGGATTGTGCCGAGTATGCCTCAATGGCAAACATTTTACTAAATACTGCAAAGTTAGTGACTGGTGCGGCGTGGGGGAGTGCAGATACCCCCACCACCGACTTCTTCACAACCCGAACACTCGTGATAATGACATTACAGTGGCAGACGTTCACAATATGTGACGCCACACCGAAAGTGCCGTGTTAAAAGTGGTGGGGGTCATATTGTCGGGCCCCAAGCGGCAGATCAAAACCTTTGCGCTTCTGGACGAAGGCTCCACTGTCACCCTTATTGACGCCACCACAGCACAGAAAATCGGCACAACCGGACCTACCCGTGAGCTACGACTACACGGAGCAAAAAACATGTGCTCAACAGACATAACGTCCCGCCGCGTGCCAATCACTCTACGCGGCGCCGGAATTGCTGATGAGTTTATCATCAGAGCAAACACCATCAAGCAGCTCAGCCTTCCTGTACAGAGGTACCACGGTCGCTACATCACCCCCACACTTCTCATCGGGCAAGACAATGCTCACCTTATTGTCTCGAGGGAAGTGCGCGACGTTCGTGATTCTACGCGAATATTATCACGGACGGCGTTGGGGTGGACCACCCATGGCGGAGGGACCTCTGAACATGTGGATGAAGCTACCACATTGGCCATACGAGCCACACTGTCACCCAGGCGCACTGCCGGGAGGCATTCTACCATGCCACATGGACCATCTGGCCCCGTACCGCGAGCACCTCTGATACAGGCGGCCGTACGAGGAGGACCAGCTGGACCTGTGCCAGCATTTTCGCAGAGAAGGCCAGTCGGCCCCGCGAAAGGGTCTCCCAGGCACATTGCCGAGAGACCTCATACAGTGCAACATGGACCATCTGGACCCGTACCGCGAGCACCTCTGATACAGGCGGCCGTACGAGGAGTACCAGCTGGATCTGTGCCAGCATCTTTGCAGAGAAGACCACCCAGGCACCATGCCCGGTGGCATTCTACCATGCCCCATGGACCATCTGGACCCGTACCGCGAGCATCTCTGATACAGGCGGCCGTACGAGGAGTACCAGCTGGATCTGTGCCAGCATCTTTGCAGAGAAGACCACCCAGGCACCATGCCCGGTGGCATTCTACCATGCCCCATGGACCATCTGGCCCCGTACCGCGAGCACCTCTGATACAGGCGGCCGTACGAGGAGTACCAGCTGGATCTGTGCCTGCAAATGGTACGAGAGGATCAGTCGGCCCCGCGAAAGGGTCTCCCAGGCACATTGAAGTAAGGCGCCAAAACGTTGGCCTTTCTTCAACTGTGGCAGAGACACTGCCCGACATCAAGAAATTTTCCTCATTCAATCATCTTATTCAAACTACCTGCCGGATACATCGTTCTATTAAAAGGTGTCGTGGAAAAAGCCACGAACAACCTGATAATCATTTAAGAACCGATGAAATCAAGGAAGCAGAGGCCCGATGGGCAAGAAAATGTCAAGAAGAGACATTTTATCATGACATAAATGCGCTCCAGAAAGGAGATCCACTACCAAGTGACAGTCGGCTCAAAGCCTTGAGCCCCTTCCTTGGACCTGACGGCCTACTGAGGATGAACTCAAGAATACGAGCCCTCAGTAACGTGCCCCAAGCAGTGCGGACACCAATAATTTTGGATGGTGATCATGCATATGCACGACTTCTGGTGAGACGTCATCACCAGGAAGCCGATCACCCAAATAATGAGAGAACAATGGCTGAGGTGCAAGGCAGCTACCATGTGCTGCGACTACGAACAAATATTCGCAAGATCGCCCACAACTGCCCCACCTGCAAGATGCGCAGGAGCAAGCCAGCCCCCCCTCTGATGGGGCCCTTGCCGCCATCAAGGCTAGCCCACCATGTTCCTCCATTCACCCCTGCTGCAGACGGCCGAGTGACGACCGCCAGGATCCAGACGAGCACCGGATTTTACGTCCACCCCGATGTGAAGCTCGCTGTAATCCTGCCGGCCCCGCCTACCGATGCAACATCAACAGTACCACCAGCCCAGCACCATCCCAGAGAGACTGGCCGCCGCGGGCTGCGACGTACCAATAAACGTCCTATTTTTTAGTTCAGCATAGCTAAACGGGGGGAGTGTAACGGACGTAGTTGACCATTTAATTTAATTTCATAAAAATTGTTTTACTTTTATAAAATGTCCCTACTCCACGCCACTGGCAAAATCACCACTCCCCGCCACTGGTCATTTTTGTCCAGTTTTCGGCCCAAGCGGCTTGAAAACTTTGACTCCGAATGGCTTCGATACCACATCGCCGGCTTACCTGCCGCGTGGATCAATGTCCAGCATTTTTTCTATGTAAAAATTACATAGAAAAATCAATTTTTAAACATTGCAAATATGTATATTTTACTTGTTCATCCCCTCGGCGGTAGTCAAATAAACACTATTTTCGATATACTACCGCTGAGGAGATATTAAAAAAGCTGTTTTTCACCCATATGTAAACCCATTTTTGAACAATATTTTTTACCCTTTTTGCGTGTACAAAAATCCAGGAACCTCGTAGCATAGTGAATCTTATCTCTTTCTGAGCGCTATGTTACGGGGGACCTCGGAAAAATACTAACTTAACATGTTTTACAAATTTGATCGCTTGAGATCATTTTTACACATTTATTTTACAAACATTTCTTATTTTTTGTCGTATCTTGACAAACAAAAAATCTAGTTGTCAAGATACACATTCCTATAACTACTATGCATTTAAACTATGTAATTATCATTCATGTAAGCGCTCAAAATCTTTTCTAACTCTCAAATTTAAGCGACTGCCTTCAAGTGTGCTACCGGCAAAATGAATATGCGACATTTTTCCGGGGCATATAAACACATATCTGGCGCGGGTACAATCCCCCACCACTTTTGGACTCAAAACCCAATGTCGGGTGCGAGTCAGGCTAATTAAATATAAGCAGCCACAAAATTGAAAATAAATTAGTTCATCTTTACCACCAAAACCAAGCGTTTTATTTATCAACAAGTGACTCCTGCTCAAGAATCTGCCTCACCTCGCCAAGTCTGCTGCTCCAAGATCTTCTGGTGTTACCTCTTCGAGACCAGCCGGCCCTCCTTTGGAAAACCGCCAACACCAGAAGCGAGCAGAGACAACAGCACACCCAGGGCCCAACATTCACCAAGCCTGGGTGCGGGAGGCAGATTTCATCACAATATCAACTACAATCATCATCATCGGCCGTAAAGGAGCATCTCATCGGTTGAAGACACGGTTTGGACCCGGCGCCTAAATCTACAGTCTTGTGCGGACTCCCGTCCAGTACACTTAGATAAACATCTAAGGATTTGTAAACTTTTTAAGGTCACTGAAGAATGTAATAAAAACAAATCTAAACGAAATGCGAAATAGAGCAAGACAGAACATAAAAAAGATAACGGTCACAACTAGAATGGAAACCGGGATCGCTTACTGGGGAGATTAATTTTTAATTTAATTTAATTTCACTTTTAAGGACGTTTCATAAAAATTCTCCAGTCCCAAATAATTCTAAATTCTCTAGTTTTTTAAAATAAAATAAATACCAAGACTACTTGAGCCTCTAATCTTCTGATAAATCTAATATTAATAGTAATGCGGGGTAAAATAGCTAATGTAAAAATAATGTCCAATGTTACTGTAGTGTCCTCTGCGTGCAAAGTCCCAAACTTTTAAACAAAAGTATGTTTATCTTAAGTATTGAAAGCTGAAATTATTATTATTGTTATGAGAACTGATCACATAACTACGCAGTCAAAACAAAACATAAGTATAGTAAGTAAATTATTTGCATGGCACCACTTTTGTGAAAAATCATCTAAAGCGCGCTGTACAATTATGATTTCGTAGGCTCTATCTAATTTTATTATTTTAAAACAGATAAAGAAAACATACTTACCTGGCAGATCACTTGAGATAAACACACTTTGATAAGAAAGTAAGCTTGAAAAAAAAACACTGGATATTTCTTGATCACATTTGCCATTTTACTCTACATTACCATTCATATAACATTAATTAGAAGATTAGAGGCAACAGTAGAGTTGGTATTTATTTTAAATATATTTTTTTTTGTTCAAATTCACGGCTGGAATTTTTTTTAAATTGACATTAAAGAGCTTAGAAATTTTACATAGGTATAATGTGAAGTTATTAGTGAATTCAGCTTTAAATTCCGAGACAGAAATCAAATCTTAAATCGTGTGGCAGTCCAGTACAGGCTTTATTTATTATAGGTCATGAGAATCTAAAAGCGCGCTCACCAAACTTAGTGCCGCTTTGGTTTCTTTAATCGCGTACCCTATTCCGGATTCTGAAAGCAGATGTCTGTCGTTCTGAGATGTTACCTTCATTAAAAAATTCTGTTTTTCTTGAAAAAACTATGAATAAGAGTGAGTTGTTTGTTGAATACCTAGCTATAATATGTTTTCAGTCTTTCCTTAACAACAATGTACTCGGTAAATAGTAATTAATTAGTCAGTTATAATATCAAGTTAACATGTTGAGCAACACGACGCGACGTTTCACTATACATCAGTAATGGCTTTATCACAAATAACCCCAGTTGATGGGAACAATTCACATTAGAGTATTTAACCTCCTAACCCCACTCGTCTCCATCCCTCTTACCACTCCCACTTCTCTCCCACTTCTCTTCCACCTACCCCAGTTTCTCAACATCTTCCAGGAAACATCTCTCCTACCCGACGCCTGACTCAATTAAGATCCATCATAATTATCATCTAGGAGTTGCGTTTTGCGCCTAATTGACGACTGCGGGATGAATTTGTGCGTCAACTATTACGATATTGCCGCGATTATAAATTTGGATTGATTTACATATCAATGCAACTAATTAACACATAATGTTTTCTTTTCGTCAATTCGTTTTTATAGTAGTTTCACGGTACTGATTATTTTTTAAAAATATATTTGGCTAAATCTAGCGGTATTTTTGAAGGCTGTCAAAAACTTAATACCTGGTGGAGGTTCTCCTAAGTAGTTAAATTGATGTGAAATTTACCGTATTTGATGTTGCATAATATTTCAGATCTTAGATGCTTTGCGCGTGCATTAATACATACTGAATGAGTCTAAATATTGTTTTATCAATAAATATTTCAAATAAAATAAACAATTTTGAATACATCACTACTTAATCAAAAAATCTTCACATAATAATAATAATAATTGGATTTATCAAGAAATTTATATATAAAAATACAAAAATCAGTCATTTTAAATACATGGGATCAGTGGGATTTATAGGCCCTGTTAGGAGTTCTACCGAGCCGAACCCTCTGATATGAAAATATCTGGAGTCGGTGAATTATTTTCCCTTTTGATCTCTGGTGAGTTGACGTGTTGTTCTTGTATTGTTTTGTATTTATTTTGCTTATATAATGCAATTGCATAATGTTGATTGACTAGATGATCATTTGTGGAAAAGTGTGTGGAAGGGTTTAGTTTTTCCTCTGGGGAAGATTTGACCCGGACATAAAATCGGAAAAGAATATAAAAAAAAACATTTATTTGCCAATAGATAAATTTTACATATTTCTTAAAATAAATTCTATTGAAAAAAAGGTCACTGCTCAGCTATGCATTCCGGATCTCTCCGGGAATGCAGCTGGTTTTCAGCAGTGCCTCCAATATAATAATAATGAAATATACATATTTATTTATTATTTTTTTTGGTAAACTAATGTTTAAGACAAGATTTTTTATGCATAGCACAAAGGGTAACAATTATTGGAATTATGGGAAATCGAAAGGACACGGGTTCAAGTCCCGTTGGCGTCATGTATCTTTTATCAGGAGATTTTTCAATGGGGATGAGTGTTTCAGGCTAATAATTATTGCTTGTAAAATTATTGATACATATGTAGGTATAATAATGAACAATGGAATAATATTAACAATAAAAAAATTAAATCAACACAAACAAATAACAATAAAAATAGAAATAGTAGGTATACAAATCATTGCAAATTAATAATAAAGTCAACAAAAATTCACAATAAACAATAATCGCAACCACATGTAACTAAGTATCCCCTTCATTGTTTCAAAACCAATGGTTTCTTCGTCAGTATAAACATATTGGGAAAATTAAAAATATTAAGAATAGACAATTAAGTCCCTATAGACAAGTAAGGACCTTTAGACAAACATATTACAGTGAACGGTGATAAATTAATTATTTAGTTATTATTATAAAACTTAAATTTGATGAAATAAATAAAATTATCTTAAATAGAAAATTAATGCATTTATGTATATACTCGTATAACAAAAAAATTTATAAATGTCTACAATAGAATAAAGGAATAAGTAAGATATTTAAATAAGAAAAAAAATATATATATTATAGAAAACAATGGTTTGTCTTAAAGGTTCTATGATAACTCAACACAGTGACAATTCAACACACTTTTAAAAAGTGCTATAAAGTCATTAGAAACGATAATTATTTTTTTTAACCTCACCCAACCTAACCTACTTAACTCAGTTAATAAAGTTTTTGTTTCATCACTTTTCATGACTTTATATAACTTTTTAAAGATGTGATGAATTATCATTGTGATGATTTATCCGATCACCGTCTTAAGATAGTTAATTTTCATTTCACGTTTATGACGAGGTGGTTTTGAAACATGTCGATCCTTTTTCGTTGAATAGTTTTGTTTACAAAGTTATTTATTTTAATTAAATTAAAATGATGCCACAGAGTGAATTTGTAATTATTGAAGAAAAAACTTAATATTATTATTTGCGGTTTAGGGTACATCTTTTAAGATTCTTTTAAAACTTTTAATGAAAATACGTAGATATGTAATCGGTAAATATTTATTTCATATGCGCATATATAATGTAGGAAAGAGTTTTCATCATAAGAGTCAATAAATTGAAGTTACCCTAGCAACCCCACTAAATAATGTGATTTTTATGTTTTAATCACGTGGCATTTTATGCGAGTCTGTTTAATGTGTTGATTATTTACAAATAGGGGAGGCGATTGTTTGTTTTCACTATTGCCGGAGCGTCTAGTGGCCCTTGGTCTAATGGGAAATATGGCGGCTTAGCGAGCAAGTGGCGGGGTTCGGTTTAACTGTCGGCAAAACTACTGGGGGATTCTTTCCCAACCCAAGGCCAAAACAACTAAGGGCTCTACATAGCCAGACCTTCTACACCCCCTCCCCTGACCCACGAATAACTTAATGCAAAGTGCATACGGATGTAAATTTTGCCAGATGTGTGTAAATGCATTATGGCTCTATCGAATTATGCGCCTTTTCTGGATGAGGAAAACCATAAATATCGCAGAGCTAAATTAAATTACTTCGAAACATTAATGCGTACTTGAAATGGGAGAGGTTTCAGAGTAAATTTCATCAAAAGCATTAACATTAAATAATGACAAACTAAATATAAAATAAAATGACGTCAACTAGAAAGGTTTGAACTTATACACCGTGTTCCACGCTCATACCGCTAAACTTTGGGGGTGATTCATGAAAACTTACAAAAATGTTTTTTTCACTTCCAAACAAACAAAAAGCTTTGATAAATTCCTAATTTTTGTGGGGTTTACAAAACGTATATATAATTAATAATAACCTTAGAGATAAAATTAAAATAAAATAAATTCACCACACAAGACAACATAATAAATTATTCACAAATTCAGCAAAGACAGAGTGTGGTAAAAGAAACATAGGCCATGAGGGTGTACACATATATAATCTCCTTCCTGATAGCCTGACAACCGTAAATAGAATAAATATATTTAAGAAAAAACTGTTTGCCTTCAAGATCAATGAGCAAAACCAAAATGCTCTTACTTAAGAAAAATATGTTACTTAGGTAGTAAAACATAATTATTAATATATATATTATTTTTGTTTTTAATCAATGTAGACTTAAGTTAAAAAAGCGAAATATTTATTTCTTTTAACTTAATAAATAACTAAAAAAAGAGGGTTTACCACAAAGAAGTACAAAGGAATCAAAAGTGCTGTTAGAAGAATTTATTTATTTATTGGATGATTTTTATAGCGCCGCTTTTGCGAAATATCACCTCAGGGGCGCTGTACAGTTAATGCAGATATTACAAAAAAAAAATATATATTTATAAATATTACAAATTGAGATTAAGTTAAATAAAATGAAGTACAGAAACAGGTGACACGGAGATGGAGAATCTGCTGCAAGAATCCTAGGTGGTGAGGAAACTGGACCAGCTGCTGCAGCGAGAGAGTCCACCGCGTCCACCAACAGTGCCAACACGAGGTTCGTCATCCTTCCAGGTATGTGTCTGCTGCTAATAGAGCGCTGACACAATGTCCTTTCATGTATTCCAGACCTTGGCAGCACCGCTGTGACATTTGACGAAGGTAGAGGATGGAGACTCTGCAGCAAGAATCCTAGGTGGTGAGGAAACTGGACCAGCTGCTGCAGCGAGAGAGTCCACCGCGTCCACCAACAGTGCCAGCACGAGGTTCGTCATCCTTCCAGGTATGTGTCTGCTGCTAATAGAGCGCTGACACAATATCCTCTCATGGATTCCAGACCTTGGCAGCACCGCTGTGACATTCGGAAAGTCCATCTCCTTGTACACTTGTTTCTGGTGATTATGTTAGTGGTGCATTGTTCCGAAATAAAAGGCGGCGGATAGGATAATAAATCTGCTTGGGCACTTGTTAGGGCTTTCATAGTTTCCAAGAATAACATTGAAAACATCTGGCGTACCTACAGTTACCGATTCTCGTCCCAAGTTCAACTTCATTGAATTTAGAATATTTTTAGCACAATTTTCGATTATTCATTTTTGAAACACTGCACTCTAATCACATTACTATTAAGTTCTGATTACTAATTGGTAAGTTAATTTAAAATGTTGATTCACTGATTTTTAAAATAACTTCAAAGGGATGTTGCCTCGTTTCCCTTGAAAATACTAAAAAAACACAAAGCGGTTGGAGACGGCATGACGCGTCCAGCTGCCACAAAGGGCGCTACTATGGGCGCGCTATAAGAAGCATTAAATGAAAAAAAAAAAATTCTAATTTTAGCCTAGTGGTCAAATTCTTTTACGATTCAATACACATACTTGTACAGCATGGTTCCATGATAACTCAACACAGTGACAATTCCACACACCTTTCAAAAGTGATATAAGGTCATTAGAATCGATGAAATTTTTTTTTTAAACCTAACCTAACCTACTTAACCCAGTTAATAAAGTTTTTATTTCATCACTTTCCATGACTTTATATAACTTTTTAAAGATGTGATGAATTATCATTGTGATGATTTATCCGGTCACCGTACAGCATAGTGGAAGATACTCTCAATATCCCCCCCGGTATATGAAAATCATTCAAAATTGAAATTTAGCTTGAAATTGCTATGGCTGAATAGCCAGGTACTTCCCCACCTTCTTCTTCCCCATCTACTTCCCCAGCCCACTACCTTCAGCCTCACAACATACCCCAAACGGGGATGCCATAGTCTCACTGGCTACAAACGGTTGGGAGAAGTTGGGACTCTTGTGCGGTCATTTTTTTAATGTGATGATGGCCATTTTCTCAGATGAACACAAGCATTTTGTCAAGCAAAAATAAAGCTATGATTTCACAACACAATTTTTATCAAAATTTTCATGAAAATTAGAATTTATTTTTATTTTTATATTAACTCCACACAGGAGGCCCTGAAGAAAATAATTTCCCTCAGGGCCTATGTCATCTTTGGGGATGCTGTGTGGAGAGGAAGGAGTGAGCATGGGTCTTGAAGAGTCCCATGTTGTAGGAGGGAGGAAACACAGAGGCCGGCAGTTCGTTCCACAGCCGAGCTGTTGAACTTTAGAACGAATCGTAGAAGCGACCCGTTCTCATGTGACAAATGTCAACCGTGTACAAATGTTGGGCGCGCGTTTGGCGTGTATCCCGACTACGCACCGGTGCCGAAGGGATCAATGACGCTAGTTCCTCAGAGCATCTTCCATTGTAATACCGATAGAACAAGGACAGCATACCGACCTGACGCCTGTGCTCTAAAGATTGCAGTCCGTTTGTTAAGATTGGGGAATCTATCAAACGGACTGTTTGACGGAATGTTTTTATAAACAATATTTGTTGCTCTGTTATTTACATATGTTCTTAACTTCCATTTCCTATTATTCGCTGTTTTACGCGCTCAAAGGGGTTGGTTCATACTTACACTATTCTCATTTAAACATCTTTCCAACTTGAAATATACTTTACCTATCACACACCCTTGAGCATTTGCTGTGTACCTCATATTTGTATTAAGTTATTTGCATATATTTCTATATAGACGAAAATGCGAATGATAGCAGAAGTCGGGGACGCCAGAGGAAAACATGGCACGATCAAGTGAATCAGATAATTGAGTCGGGCCATGTCAAGAGTCAGAATAATAGAAGAGTATGAATGTGGATGAAGCAAGGAGTTTGTGCCAAGACCGAGTAGTTTGGCGGTCCTTCCTCTCTGCCTACCCCAGAGGATTAGTTAGTTACATATATTTCTTTAAACATAAGTAAATACATATTTTTTTGTATTCCAATATTGTATTAATTAAACAGGATCTCATTTTGGTATGTTATTTATGTCCTTAACTTCTATTTCCTTTATGCTTTGCTATTTTACAAGCTCAAAATGACTGTTTATTACTTACGAAATTCTAATTTCATGTTATAGTATATTATGTAAACGTTGAACGAAATACAAATACTTATAATACAAAAAATAAGTATAAGGATTTTTTTCTTAGATAATCAAAGTTTCGCGGTATGAGCATGGAAGACATAGAGAACATCTCATTAAAGTAACACACCCTTAAGATTCCTAAAACCATTCATTTCTAAATTCTCTACATCTTGTAACGTATTCTGAAATAATGAACGTTTCTCGGCCGAATGGCAGGTTTAAGGGTGCGCGAGCCGTGGGAACAGCTGAGGGAGGTGGGTGGAAATGGGCGGAAGTAAAGAGGGGGGAAGGGGGGTAGCATTATTTTGGCCAGATATGCCGACACTCTTTCATACTTAACGGCCCATAAAAATTTACAACTGTTATAAAAACCCACCCCGCCCGGTGTTTACATTTTTCACTGACTAAGCCCTCCAAATTTTAAAGGAGCAGCGTATTTTGCCAAGTTTAATGTCCAAGTTAATTATGGCGCATTAAAAGCTCTCGTAAGTTTCCAGTCATACATACTTATGTACCAAATGCGACGCTTGAACTATTACGACAGTGTCTTTATAGTGAAACATATATATATATTTAAACTTTAAATGTTAAACTGTGAGCGAAAGACACATTTTTTTAGTCCTTTAATCCAATCTTTTCTCTGGGCCCATAAACACGGCTCGTAAAATGTCTTTATGGTCCAAGCTAATGGAGCTTTGCTTAATGCCACGAAAATATTAAAGGAAACGACAAAATATAAAAAATGTCACACAAATGATTATCTACTTTAACACTTCCTAAACGCGATATTAATAAACCCAGACAGTGCAAATGACGAAGAGTATTATAATGCTCACGAAAAAATGTTTTCGTAAGGTAAGACCGAGTTTCCTAAAAAAATAATTTTATTACAGAAAGCCGTTTCCAAACGCAGAAATATTACTGAAGAAATTGTCGTATTCAAAAGTTAAAACAGTGAACAATGATTGAAACCTTCACTAATTAATATAATATATTTTGTTTGACCAATATTCACAGAAAGGGAGGGTACTTCAGTTTACCATCCCTGCTTCCATTTCCAGGACGAGCTAGTCAAATATTGACAGAGCTTTCGAAACTGCAACGTTATTCAAACTTTCAAATATAACTAGAAATTATTTTAAGTCATTCGATGTCGTAAGAAATAGAAATAAGAAAGCACCCATAGTAAAATACAATTCATCGAGAAATATTGCACTATTCACACATTTTTCGCATTATTATTCAGTATTGAGATTTCTCGCAAAAATCAAAATTGCAATTTACTTGCTAAACTGCACGAAATGTAAAAACAAGAAGGCTATAATAGCATACCTCGTCATAAATATATATTTTTTTAATGATAGTATGTCACTCGTTAGTATGTTTATAGGATGTATTCATTTTAAAATAAATTATTATTCTTATGATTAATCATTTCCCCCAAATTACTCCGTCATAACTATTATTTTATTAATAATTACTGTATTGGAGAGTTTCATAATTTTTTTCTTGTCAAAATAATGTTTAACCTTATTAAAAAAATGTTTTAGACACTTTAGCGTTACTTAAATAAATAAAAAGATTATTATAAATAGCTCTCTTTGAGACTGTCCAAATATTTCGTCTCTTATTGAAAAGGTTAGACAAGTTGTAGCATTGACTTCAGAGCAGTAAACGTGACGTTATTCCTATTGGCAGTAAATTAGTAACCTAACTGTTACTTGTCGAGACAATTTTCACGTAACATTTGGTCGAATAAACCGTCTCAATACAAATCTGCGAGCGCCCGGGGAGACGTTGGGGTAGTTGAGACCGCAATAGCGGCGACTGCTGTTGCTGTGGTCTGCGTCCGGTACCTAGTTCCTAGTACCTACCCCACCCCGGGGGAAGGTCCTGCCAAGGAGATGGCTAGCCACGCCGGCCCAGGCTAGAATCACCCCCGGCCTCGTAAACAACACTCACCTCCACTGGACCCGGACAAGTTACGATAGCGAATCCCAGGTGTTGTGATAATATTTGGCGGAACTTTGAGAGGTGGTGGTGATTGCTTTTATTAAAACGAATAAAACCTAGTAGTAAGGAGATATCTAGCCAAGGGTGTACACTACACTGTGCAATCCAAAGAGGCTGTTAAGCTGTGCATTTAGGTTAGAACAGCATTGTTTACAGAATTTTGTAAATATTTTTCGAAATCATTTTCACTCCTTTCTAAATGCACGTGTGTAGTACCTATATACTCTATATATGTATATATGTACAAATGTTAATGTGGACATAAGACTTAAATTCTGATGATTCAAGTTTGAGTCCGGTAATGAGTAAGTAGTTAAATACTTTTGCTTTTCAACGTAAACTAACCACAGGGTTTTCCAATAAAAGGTGTTATTTTGATATTCAATCGTAAAAGATCAATGGATTCGTGGCTTGTGTGGCACGTAGCGCCGTTTTGTTGAAAGAAAACGTTGTCCAGATCAATACCATCCAATTCCGGCCATAAAAAACCATTAATCATCTCTCGATAGCGCAATCCATTCACCGTAACTGTTGCTCCAGCCACATTTTCGAAAAAGTAAGGTCCAGTGACTCCGTCGAACCATAAACCATACCAAACAGTCACACGTTGAGGATAGAGAGACTTTTCAACAATAACTCTTGCGTTTTCCGAGCCCCAGATGCGACAATTTTGCTTGTTGACGAAGCCACCGAGGTGGAAATGGGCCTCATCACTCAAGATGATTTGCATTTGATTCACTCAAGTGAATTTTAATAATTTCAATACGTTGATGAAGCGTGTATCGTTCCATTTTTATTAATGGCGTAGTTTTTACTTGTCAAATGTCAAAAAATGACAGCTTCAAAATTAACATCCACCGAAATAGCGGAATTCAAAATAACACCTCTTATTGGAAAACCCTGTATATACATATTATAAAAATATATTTACGATATCATCGTAAATATTTGGTATGTACTAAAATAGCGTACACTCATGCACTAACCACTTCCGCTAAATCGTAAAACCTCTTTTAAAAAACGATTATTTTAAATTAGCCGTTCATTAATACTTCAATTCAGACGAAGTTATTAACTAATGTTAAGTGCCGATAGTATTTGTCAATAAGTATTCAGTCATTTACATCCTAAATATTACACACCTGAAGACAAAGAAATTTTACTTAAAGCAATACTTAGAAATCAAATATTTCAAAAGCTGCATTTCCAACTAAGGAAACAACTGTTAACTTCGAAACTCAAATAATGTTATCGGTATTTTTTAACGGAGTGTTATTTTTCTATACACGTATGAACGTTTTCATTTCAGTAAACATATGGGAATGTATACTTTTGGTATTCTGCAAATTAGAATACCAATGTTTTAAAGTACTAGAATTTATACGATATAAAAAGCACACAATGAAACTGCTTGTTGTTACATAAAATACAATTTAAACAAAAAATAAAATGACTTAAGTATTAACAAAGAAGTAAAGATTGTGTTATTTCAGGCAAGTGGTCTATAAGACAAGTTAACCAATTGCACATCGGTTCGGCAAGTTGATCCGTAATAAAATTAGGCTTTGCAAGCCACAGAAAGTATATCAGTTATGCGACTCGTCATTGGCTCTGCGCTTAACGAGCGGCGCGGCGTCCGTTACGAAGGCATAACAGCTAACGTGCGTCGTGACGCCGCCTATGTAACGAGTATTATTCAAAAAAGATACGGAAATTAAACGACAACTGATAACTTACAAAATATAATCCATAAAAAGAGCTAGTCATCCAAAAATTGATTCGGAACCTCAGATGATCAACTTAAGGTACGTACATTCAGTAATAAAAATGGTGACGTATTTGTTTAATAATAAGGTATCAACCTGAAATAAAAATATATTACTTTTATTTATGTATAAATATTGGTATTAAATATTCAGTGCCGAAAGAATAAAATTCAATTGGTCTATACGAAGCAACATTTCAATATACTAATAATCATAATTAATTGTCACAATATTTTTTAACTTAAGCGTCGGATTTGCAACATTTGCAATTAATTATAATACGAATTAACCCCAAAGTTAATTCCGAATTCTCTCAACAAAGGGGGTAAATGGTAGCAATTTAGTGAGAGGCCCTTGCTAACTGCCACCCTCAGTTTGAAATTAGTTTTAAAATAGTAGCGTAAACCGGGCATGCTAAAAGTTAATACCGGCCTTTCATATTATAACGACTCTGTGTACATCATTGACTTTGTTCCCTTTGTGATTTCAATGGAATATGTCGCTACATTTTCTGACATTTATGTTTGAAACTTGACGATTTGTTTAATTAAATATGTAGCGTAATATTGAAAGGTTTTTTCCTGTGTTCAGGAATTTCTTAGGTTCCAATATAAGTCGATTGAGAAAAGGCAAAGGGAATTAACCATAATTTCTGTGAATTTATTTGCCATGTTTCATTACTTGTGGCAGTATTGTTTTTGTCCCAAACTAATATTTGTAAGTATACGACTAATAGCCAATAACGATATAATATTACTAGGTACAAATTTACTACTTATATGTAAACATTACATCATATGTACTAGTCTATGTAATATAATATAATCAATTAAAATGGTGCGTTCTGTGGACCGTGTGATCGATGATATCGAATTTGCATATTTTCCACAAGTTACGTTTTGAGAAACAAATTTAAAGCAGAAAATATGCTTGACTAAAAATAAATGAATATGAAGCTCAATTCCTGGGGTTTTATACATTTATTCCGGCGACGGTAACAGGAGGGCAG
This sequence comes from Hesperophylax magnus, assembly GCA_026573805.1. Lineage (NCBI taxonomy): Eukaryota > Metazoa > Arthropoda > Insecta > Trichoptera > Limnephilidae > Hesperophylax > Hesperophylax magnus. The sequence goes on along the minus strand of JAIUSX010000116.1, from coordinate 2,709,486 downwards.
ATAATTCGAGGAGGTGTGCAGAACAATTAGCGAGAGGCAAAAGTACAGATCTCATCCTATCATGAAAACAGGCAGTAATGATGCAGTTCGAAATAAGTTGCATTAATATTTTATGTAAGCAAATTAGTAACGCTCAGTGAAGAAGACCCTTTTTAGCAACAGCGAGGTTTATGCTTGAATTTGGTCTGTTAGGTCACGTCCGTGTTTGAGGATTATCGAAAATCCCACGTTATGGAGTGCGGGGCGCATGAAGTAACGGCGCAGGGGGAGAATTGAGGAGGGAGGTGGTCAAGGTGCCACTGAGACAACCGCAACGCCACCTGCGGAGAAGTCCGGAATTCAATTAGAGAATCTCACAATGGGTAGTAAGCTCGGTGGCCAGTTCCCTACCCCCGCATCTTGCTGCGCTCCCGGCAGCCCAATGGTCAAATCCGCTGCGAAATTGTCTGAGGTCACTAACTGAACACTCCTTACCAGTGTGGTTACACGACTGCTTATCAGGTAAGCTCGCGTAATTAAAGTATTACTCGGGGGATAATGGCACTTCAAATGGCTTTAAGGACTTAAATGAATTTGAGCGGATCATATAGAGACAAGATAATAATTTTCAGCATAAATATCGTTATAATTAAAAATACAACAATTTTCATCACTAATCAAAAATTTAAGCGTCATTTCCAAAATTTAAACCAACTGTAAATAATTCAGAAAAGCGACCTTTTTTCTGAAACCGCACACGAGTCCCATGCTACCAACCGTCTAAGGGGGAGGGGGAGGAGATGGGAAAGAGAAAGGTGGGGAAGTACCCGGCTAATCAGATTTGGTTGCCAAACATGGCCAAAGCTAACGTTTCAATTTTGATTAGCGGTACTACACCAGGGCGATACTGAGAGTATATTCGACTCTGGAAAGTGCCGTAAATATACTATATATTATTTGAAATGAGTAAATTGTGGATTATCACGATATAAAAAGATTAAATTTACTTGCGTATGCTTTGAACGTAGGTAGGCTTTGAGCGTAGTATTTTAACCCGCGACCTTTAGCTTACTGGTCGAGAGCCTCACCTTACCAATTATACAATATTCAATTATTTTAATTGTCATTTCCAAAATTGGAAATTATCGTCAAGAATTTGATGGTAAGTAAATCGACTTTGCAGTAGTTAGTAATAAAAAAATTCATAGTTTTCTTAGTAAAAAAATGTTTAGAGGCAAATAAATACGTAATATAAATTGATCACAAGCGAGCATTGGTTTTTTCAGAGTTCATAAAATTATGATAACGATAAAATCAAGCACAAAATACGATTGTATAAAACTACACATTAAAGTTCGAATAAATTAATTAGTGCGCGCAGCTTGTAAAATGCCTTAGGAGGGCGATAATCTGTGCATCAAAATTAGAATAAATTTATAAAAAATTATTTTCCATAGTAGCAGAAAATTTACAAAGGCGACTGTTTAGATATCTTTATCATGAAAATCCTGTGAGAAAAGTTTTCACGACATTTCCGGTCACTTACACAAGAGCCAGCGAATGCAACTCTGTCACGGCCTGTCGGTGCATGAGACAAGACTTGCGGCCGGAAGTCGGGCGCGGGTGGTGGGTGGCGGGGTTGTGGCGGGACAGGGGGGGGGAAACGGAAGTGGCTGAAGCCTTCGGGGAGTCACGTCGCTAATCTGCGTCAAGTTGCCAGTTGGAGTAAGTTTGGGGTGGTATTTAGAAAAGACCCTTTGCAATGAATAATTGAATCTGAAATATGTCCTGTTTGCATTTCATGCAAACGGGAAAGTGCATGATTACTTTTCATAATATTAAAATTTGACGCCATTAAAAAAAAGGTAAGTTAAGTGTTTTACGCTAGACCATTGCAAAATCTTCACTACCTAGGATTCTTGCTGCAGAGTCTCCATCTTCTATCTTCGTGTCACCTGTTCCTATACTTCATTTTACTTAACTTAACTTCACTTCATTTTTGTAATATTTATATTTTTTTGTAATACCTGCATCAACTGTAAAGCATAGCGCCCCTGAGGTAATATCTCACAAAAACGGCGCTATACAAATTTTCCAATAAATAATAATAATTCATGTAACGATTAGGATCTGCTGTATCTAAATATATAAATAACCTGAACACAATTCAAGAAGGAATCATAAAGACCATACTTGTAAGTACCCATAAGAACGCCTTCGACTGAAATTTTCAATAGTTTTGATGTACCAAATGTACCGCCTATTCATCAAACTAGGTCAAATCACAATGACATAAAAAAATATTCCAGGTCCACATTCGGACGATGAAACTCCACAACATCCTTCCCCCTGATACAAAGTGAATGGAAAATTTGAATGATTACAAATCAAGAATAAAAATCTGGCTGAAAGAGATAAAAGAAAAAACTCTGAAAAAAACATTAAAAACGACGTAGAAAACTAATAAAACAGAAATGAATAACTTTAGTTTTCCTCAGCACAAGTCACCCTAGTGAGGAGGACTAAGAAAAACTACTTACTATATATTAAGTATTTACAATGTTTAAAAAGTCGCTATAATAAAAAAAATATGATGCCTATCGGGATTTTGCAAGTGGTTTTGGCATCACTTTCAAGTTAACTTTTCCCGGGGAATAGATATTCCCAGGTCTACTTAAACAATAGACAAATCTCTGAAGACACTACGACACCGTATCAGACAGAAGAAACCAATTTGCGAAGCAATAAATAATTATTAAAGAAGGCATATAGGGGTGTTGTAGATTGGGATTTCTGAAACGGTGTTTAATACCCATTGAAACACAACTAATTCAAAAGTCTAAAAAATTCGGATAGATTTAGTGTCAAACACTGCAGCAGCTGGTCTAGTTTCTTCACCACCTAGGATTCTTGCGGAAGAGTCTCCATTTCTATCTTCGTCGAACGTCACAGCGGTGCTGCCAAGGTCTGGTATCTGTGAGAGGATATTGTGTCAGCCCTTTATTAGCAGCAGACACATACCTGGGCGGATAACGAACCTCGTGCTGGCACTTTTGGTGGACGCGGTAGACTCTCGCTGCAGCAACTTGTCCAGTTTCTTCACCACCTAGGATTCTTGCTGCAGAGTCTCACCTTTTCCTGTTTTTAATTTTACTTAACTTAACTTCACTTTATTTTTGTAATATTTATATTTTATGTAATACCTGCATCAACTGTAAAGCGCCCCTGAGGTGATATCTCACAAAAGCGGCGCTATAAAAATTGTCCAATATTATTATTATTATTGTACTCATTTGGGTTATCTCTGGTGTGCTGTATTCAATCCTGCGTGAAATATAAAATCTTTTAATGAACTCAAATTTTCTTCTGGAACTGATTGTTTTGGGGATAAATTGCCTACCTAAAATTATTTTGATAGCCGTTTTCGAAATGCACCTGATTAGTTGAGAGCGTCAGTCTGCCCCATGATTTTTAACGGGGCTGTGCTTGCATTAAAATAATAATAGATTAAAACCGTTGTAAAAAGAAACTAAAAAATATATATTTATATATTTTACACGAATATTCGTTGGAATATTAGTTAGAAATTGTTCTTCGAGTTGCTTGATGTCTGAATTAGTGATAATCATAGACACCAGTAAGCTGTCTAAATCAGTCTTCAATTCATAGCCTTCGAGTTGGCGAAAAAGTTAATTACGTCAGCCGCTAACGCTAATAAATTAATAATATATGATATGCTAATAAAAGTTTGACATTCGCTTCGAGGGTCCTCACGGCCCCTGTCGTCTGGCCCCTTGAGACTGGAGACACTAGGCGCGAGGCGAGAGGCGAGAGGCACAGTACTGGCGACCCTAACGATACACTGATACACAATACAGGTGTATTAACGGTCCGTTATGTCGCGGCGGATGAGCTTCCGACAGCGGTGTAACGGCGCCGCGGCGTTACGTAACGGCGGCATTGCGACGTTAGAACTATCGGCCAGTTATCGTGTTTTTCGAAACATAATGGACACACAATTTCATAATTATTAGTGCCGTATTAAGCTTTTTATAGAGAGAGGTACTTGCAATCGTGATTATTTGCATGATTGACCCTTGCGGTGATTTTTCACAAAAATGGCGTTATATAAATTATTCAACTATTATTATTAGTAAGATGTTTCTATAGTAGGCATTAACTGTTTTTTTTCTATCTATCATTTTTTATTACAAAATTATTTAAAAAAAATAACATTTTAAATTGAAACAAAGTGAAACCAATCGTGTTTTCCTTTGAAAAAACTTCAATAAGAAGTGACCGCCAGAATCCAGAATAATCATGATAATCTACTTTTATTTGCATGGTATATCCAATGCTGGATATACTTCATTCAGATCCATATAAAAATCATTATTCACTCATACTTCGCAGAAAGATACATTTTCATTTCAGACGTTTGCATGTTTCCTTCTGCGGTTAGAATATTTGTTAAAACATTATATTTGACTATGACAATTTTTAACGTTCACGAAATCTGCAGCTTTTGAATGTGCCCATTATATTTTCTTCAAGAAATTATTTATGACTTCATAAAGATGTCTACAACTGGACAACATCTGTCCACAACATGCGAGGTAATTGCAGTTCCACTGCTCAATCTCATGTGTAATGTTTGTAGTTGCTTATTAGGTACTTAAGTTCGATGGGATAAGCTTAAATCGGATTTCATCATTTTGTTTGGTAATCGATTAATATTTATGAGCAACCATTTGAATTTCACTATTTTTAATGTAACAATAGCTTAAGAAGCACTCAGCGTTGATTTAAAGCAATTTAAAGAGCTTTGATCGTGACAAATTAATGGATTAAGCGCGGCTGTTATACTTTCCAGCTAATTTAAACTTTCAAATTGATTATGTATTCATAACATTACTTTAAGCTGCCATATGTTTAACTTCCTAAGATGTTTCTTTGAAAATTTACTTATGTAAACGGATGATGTGTGTTTTGTGGTTTCTTAACTCAGGAACAATGTTTCAACAGATTAAAATTATATTTCACAATTGCTTCTAAAATGAGTCGGAGTGCCTTCTATCAAATAAGCGTGGTCAGATATCAGATGTCTACGGGGACAAAAAGATTGAAAAACTCGTTGTAGTTTTATCGACTCGAATGAAAATTTAAAAAAAAAAAGAAAACAGAAGTCGCCGGCTATTGGGAAGTTTGTTAAAAAATTCAGTAAAACAAACAAACGCGTGCTTTAAAAAAAGTACGGAACAATTTCGTGCTTTTTACTGCCAATAAAACAGGGCCTTCTTTGCTTTAAGTGTTCTTAAGTTTTGTTAATGTCTATCCCTCCTTTCTTAGCATAAGCTTTCTTTGTTCTTCTTCCTTATTTCAACAGTAGTACCTAAAGATAAAAAATCTCAACACTATAACGGCTATTGATACAGATTGTAAAAACAGATGCATCTCTCGAGGGTGATTTAACGGCCGCGAGTTTTAGATGAACCCCGTGAAAAGTTCCACAGCATCTGGGAGAGCACTTGGCATAGCCTGTAAGTCTCTAGACTACACCGCGCCGGAAATTTATTTAATAACTCTGGATTATATTTCATGCCATGCAGCCAGCTGAAAGGGTTTTAATTGCTTGCTAACTTACAACATTGCCGCTTCTCCTTGGGGCTGGTCATACTGCTAGAAATACTAATTTCACGTCTCCACAACAACACTTTGCAATAAATAACCGTCTGCATTTATTTAAGAAGACGCAAAAAAATAGAAACAATTCACATTATTTTGTAATACCTGAAGTGTGTAGTTTGAATTAATCAGACGCTACTTTCGCATCAATGATAGGCGACCGACCGCGACTCTTTAAAAAGATTTATTTTACGAAAATTGTGAAACAACACTTTAACAATAAATGGAAAATGAAAATAAATGGAATAAAGAATGTATAAACAGAGAAAATATATTCCACCGGTAGTTCTAAGAAATTTGTTACAACGAGTCTTTTCATATAGAGTTTAATTTTTCTTTTGACGACACAAAATATGCAGTCAAGAAGCTACGGGGTCACAAATTAGCAACTTATAGTGGAGCAATATTAATATTTTTACTTTTTAAGAAAGTAAGTATGTTTAGACACGATTATTAAATTTAATTTTAAGATGCAAAACGAGTCGAGGCTAGCCGAGAAGAGCCAAGAAGGGGAAATAATATGCAAGAAGAGTCATGAAGGGACGAGACGACGTAGGAAGAGACAAGAAGAGACAAGAAGGGGAAATAATATGCAAGAAGAGTCATGAAGGGACGAGACGACGTAGGAAGAGACAAGGAGAGACAAGAAGAGACAAGAAGGGGAAATAATATGCAAGAAGAGTCATGAAGGGACGAGACGACGTAGGAAGAGACAAGAAGAGACAAGAAGGGGAAATAATATGCAAGAAGAGTCATGAAGGGACGAGACGACGTAGGAAGAGACAAGAAGGGGAAATAATATGCAAGAAGAGTCATGAAGGGACGAGACGACGTAGGAAGAGACAAGGAGAGACAAGAAGAGACAAGAAGGGGAAATAATATGCAAGAAGAGTCATGAAGGGACGAGACGACGTAGGAAGAGACAAGAAGAGACAAGAAGGGGAAATAATATGCAAGAAGAGTAATGAAGGGACGAGACGACGTAGGAAGGGACAAGAAGAGACAAGAAGGGGAAATAATATGCAAGAAGAGTCATGAAGGGACGAGACGACGTAGGAAGAGACAAGGAGAGACAAGAAGAGACAAGAAGGGGAAATAATATGCAAGAAGAGTCATGAAGGGACGAGACGACGTAGGAAGAGACAAGAAGAGACAAGAAGGGGAAATAATATGCAAGAAGAGTCATGAAGGGACGAGACGACGTAGGAAGAGACAAGAAGAGACAAGAAGGGGAAATAATATGCAAGAAGAGTCATGAAGGGACGAGATGACGTAGGAAGAGACAAGAAGAGACAAGAAGGACCAGTAAGAACTATGGAATGGCAAGAGCAAGAAGTAGCGAGAAGAGAAAGATATGAAAAAAAGGCTCCAATGAATACTTTCTTCCTGCCTATCCTAAATTCCAATATTGTCTTATTGTGCAGTCATTTGATTAAACTCCAACCTCCAAGTCCCGACAGATCAGTGCCTCCTGGTACACCCGTCTCACTAGGACAGAAATGCTTCTGACTGGGGTGGTACAATCGTATCGTAGAGAAAGAAAAACATATTTAGTAAGATTTTTTGAAGAACTGTTTTGAAAAAGCGAACTTCAAACTCCAATCCCATTGAATAGTTTTGTGAAAAGGTTTTTCTTCAATCATACGTGCATTGTGAAGAATCACTCTGGAAAACCTTCACCCAGAAAACCTTCACCTTTTGCTTGAAATAGCTTTAGCTACGTTCAGTGGTCCGATTTCTATACCCAAAAATACCTACATTTCTCCACCTACTACTACCTGCCATTCATATTTCTCAATAGCTCCGGGTAGCTGAGATATCATTTATTAATCAGTCATAATATTTCCCACAGCGATTGCGTAGGAATTCTTCCAATGTTGAAATGTTGGTAATAGTCTACAACAATCATCTGGACACGTGTTTACCCGTGTTGTAACACTCGTAAATGCCGCGTTTACATAAATTACATGTAATAACACATGAATATCGTAGGGATTCCACACACGTGGAGACTATAACGCAGCCCGGGGCACCATCTTCCGTCACATAAACTTCATAACGACCATGATAGTGAAGCTAATAGACCGCCTTTGAATCGTGAATTCGAAGTGCCGTGATTCTGCATATTGTGATAACTTCAACCATCAAAACAACAAAATCACCGAATTTATCGCCGTGGAAAGCTTTTTAACCCCTCTACTGTGACTTACTGCAATAGTATAGCAGGAAAGTATTCCAACTTTACGGTGCACTGCAACATGAAGTATGAAATGCTAGGATTAAATAGGTTTATCATTACTATTTATAAAATTTTGGAGTATGGTTCCATTTTCTTTCGACAATAATTTATTAAAAAATTAAACTACAACCGAATTAGGAACACGGGAGTTAAAAATTGAAGAAAATATATTTATTATTTACAAAACGGCTCAAAAATATCGGTACTAAATATTCAATAAAATTTTACACAATTTTGTGATTTTTTCGAAGAAATCTACGTAATCGTATCAAAAAATTATGCATAGTAAGCGTATAGCGTTTGAAGTTGCGTAGAAAGCCATATTGGTAATGTTTGAAAATGTCTTCGAATGCCGAAATCACTGCTACGCAAAAAGCAACGCTATGATTGTATATGTTTAGTCATGTTATTATAAATTATTTAACGATTTTTTTTTTAAATTTAATATTTTCATAAAGCAGATTTTTTTGATTGTGGATAAAATCTAATTTACATTTAAAATCCATCTGAAAGATGGTGTATTACTATGTGAAATATTTTCTCACCGTTTCAATGTAAGGAAAGAAGGGTCGGTAAAGATTCTCTTTGAAAACAACGATGTAATTGTGATTAGATATGACTTTGAATAATCAGATGAAATTACCTTTACAACGAATAGTGGATGAATAAAGTCGGTAATTACTAGGAGCCTTTTGCTTCCCGAGGAAGAAATGTGTTTACCTCAACTCGCCAGTTTACCTCAAAATGAACCACTAAAGTAAGCGCGGCGTAAAATGTATTTATGTTACTTTAGTCGTAAATTTTATGATATAAGTTTAATTGCTTGTTCTTAAATAAGGTACGTTGATCTATCCATCCTCTTATTAGTATAAATATTATTAGTTTAATTCCAATGAATTAATGGCGATAATACCCTCCAACAATTCCCATTGATGATCAAAATATGTGTAAGTTGCAAAATTATGTCGGCAATTTAAAACAAAATTGAAAGTTTTAATTGGTAAAACAAGCCGAATAACAAAGGTTGCGGAAAATCAGCAGGAGTAATGCCCGCTTTAATGTGAATTTATTATTACCAGTTCTGGTAGTCAATACTTATTCATATTTAACTAATATGTAAACTGCCATAGTTTGGATTCCGAAGGTTTAGTGGGCGAAGGCTGTATCGGGAAGGTTATACTCCTGGAGGATTTCAGTGTTATAATTATTCCAAATCCAACCACAGTGGTCGGGCATGTGCTTGTTAGCACCAGGGGCCTAAATCCGCGGCTTGCGGGCAGAACCACGATCCTCACTTAGTTATGCCTGCCTACCTGCATGTTACATCCACAACTACCTAAAGTTTTATTTATTGAAATTATCGGGTTTGCTCTGATGTAGGATTATTCATTGATTCTACGAACCGTTTCTGTTATGAACAACGTTTTAACTAATCATTTATGTTTATATAACTTGGAACCGGTCTTATTTTAAATTAGCTCAAATTTGAGTGGTTTTTCGGGGTAATTAAATTATCATAATACAATACAAAAAATCCATCAGATAAAATTCTCACTGTGAAGATTCGACAAGTCCTTAATAAATCGCAATAAAAAACGTCGGTAATTGAGTTTTCTCCCTTGTTTATTGCTGGGAATATGGGAAACATGATTTTCAGATTTATTTCGGGGAAATCGTTTGTATTGTTTGAAAATCCAATTATAAAGCATTGTACCTAGGAATGTACATCACGAGAAAATCCGTCGCAAATTTGCGAAATTTAATAAACAAACGTTGTAGATTCTCCTTGTCTTTCTTTTATTTGAAACGCGGCTTCAAAAGAAGAACCAACAAAGTGAATAATAATTCAATTAAGATTTCCCTAATAATAGCGAGCGGAATAAGTCAAATGTTAGTTCGGATTCGGTTTCCTGGATTGGAAATTCCTCTTCCCCAATTATCCCAATCAAATATTTAAATTCATTACTTATTGATCCAAGGAATTAGCATTATTGTGAATCGCAACAACCAGCGAAGTCTATCTTACTTTACAGCTGAAATCTTATATTTACAAGACCTTACATTTCCATTATATTAATATATATCCCTGACGTATTACTGATTTACAATTATAGCTTTATAAAAGAACAGAGTTCTTATAAAAGAACTGGATTATATACGATAGAATAATTTAAATAACTGACGACATTAATGTTATTTGACGAATTTACATGGTTAAATTAAGACGGCATAATATGAAAGAAAATCATTTTTCATGAAAGGTGCTTCTTTTTTCTAGTGACTCCACTGCTTATGTTATTTACGAAAATATATTTGGTAATATATTCTAGTATAGGTTTACATTTAATATGATCAACATGTAAACAAATATTAAATGTCGATGATTTGATTGGTTTTCTAGTTTGATTAATAAAATAATTAGGTGTGTATTTATAATAGTTAAATAATGTCACCATACCTAGATTTTTCTAGTACAAAACTAGAAAAGATGATGTGCCGCTGTAGATCGTTTTTTCTACCTTTAATAATGAGAGGTGGTGGATAGTGTAAAACCATCATCCCCTTGATATCTGCCTTCCTGCCACTCCACAATGCATCTTAAATATTAGGGGCGTTGTGTTTATTCCCAATTGCTACCGGCAGTGAAGTCATTAAAAATAACAAGTCCTGAATGAGTCTACGTAATACGAATTAAGAAGCTGTGATTCAAACGATGAGATATAAATGGGGACGGCACAATGCGAAAGTAAAAATAACAGACACTCGTGATGATTCCATGATGGCAACAGTAAACAGTATTAGGAGTGCATATTGAAGGTGAGGTACGTTTTCCACTGAGAAACAAACCTTGCGAATAGCTCATATCTTGGTAGAGGCCGTGTTGGAATCATGTGCTGGGTGGCGAGGAGAACACGTGCTCACAGCGGTTATATTACTCACCTGGGGAGAAACAACAAATACACCATTAGTACATTGGCAGGTAACAAAATAAGAAGTTACCAAATGTAGAGGAAATTCCAATCGAATTGAAGGTAACAACGTCAGACATATGTGCATTTATCTCTAGCAGTCTCTGGACATGAATAGACAGAGGAGATAAAAAAGTAGGGGGGGAGGGCTTTGGTGAGTATACTGTCACGGGATACTGTCACGGGATCAGTGACAGTATCCCAATATAATCGTAAATACTAAACTTAGAACTATTATTATAACACCTCAAAATAGGAATATCTAGTGAGATAAAGAGCTTTAACGAAAACCTCGTGATTAAGTTTTTCCGGTGAACCGATGCTTTGCGAAGCACTTACCAAAGCAAACTGTTTAAAACATGCTCGTGAAAAGAGAAACAACCGAACATAATAATAATTTATTATTCAATGAGAATAATTATAGTGTGAATAAAATAACGCCATTTGGTAAGCCTTTAAATAATGACAACAAAATTAAGCTTCCAACGAATGTCTATGATGATAAAGGACTTACGTAATTAAGCCGAAACTAGAATTTCTACGTTCGGCAATCATAATAACGTAAGCCTTTGATATTAGCTTTCCGCAAACACGGGAAATAAGTATTATCGCTTAGTTAACCTATTTTATGGCAAGGTTGTGCATAATATATAGGGTTTTTCACATAAACGGTGCTGTACAAAACATAAATTATTATTATTATTATTGCGTAAGATAAAAAACCCATAAAATTTTCTGTATTTACAAGGGAGGCTACATTGATTGTATCATCTTTATAATTATAGTATTACCATAGCATTAACCATTAGCTAGCCATTTAGTGAGTAGCTCAAAAAACAAACAGGCGTATCTTTTGCTTGGAAAAGAGAACCAAAAAAATATTTTTTGCCGGATTCTTCCAGTCGAGCGATGCTAGCCAATTTGGGAAAGTGATTTCTATAAATTAAAATAAATAGTAAATTTAACGATTTTTTTCAAATTTATTTTATATAATCTTAAAAAATGTGATAAACGGGAAAATGTAGGTAAAGTCATTGGCGATAAACCGTAGAATTGTATGATTTTAGTAATGAGCGCGGCAGAATCGCAAACCGAACACCCGGAACTTACCGCTTGAGTGAAAGATAAAATTTTATATTAATAGTACAGACATTTTATTACTTGCTTTTACTCATTATCGAAACATAAAGTAAAATATTACATAATATGTAGATAGGTTGCTATTTTACCGCTTGTCTGAATTCTTTACCCGATCAGTTCCAATTTAGAAAAGTACAATTCAAAGATAATTTAACTTCATTGAACCAATCTCAACCACCATTTTTTTTTTTTTTTTTATTTTTTTTTTTTAAATTTATTTATTTCATCAAAAAATTACAGAATGTATATAATTTATCATTAGTTAGTTGTATAATTATACGTCAGTTAGAAACAATGAAATTGTTGAAAGAATAATGTTACAATAATACGGCAGTTTCTAATATAAGAAAAAATATATATGAATGTAAGAGTGTTATATAGAAATGGCATAATATACTTGCGGAAGAAAGTGCTGGAACTTGCAACATGTCTTTGTTCGAATTACGCGTAAATCTAAAGTTAGTTTTTTTTTCGTAAAGCACGTGTTTGTTTTTAAAGAGATGCATGAGGATAGTTTTTACTGAGATCTGTCGAACATCAAATACTCTCATTATGTTGAAAATTAAGTTACTGTTTGCAGTTTGAGGAAGTTTGAGAATAATTTTCATAATTGTTTTCTGCGCCTTTTCAACAGGATCTAGAGCTGATGAAGTACCCCCTCCCCATGCAATGATACCATACTCAATGATAGATTGGGTAAATGCAAAATAAATCGTTTTTAGAATTTGTAAGTTAAGGAAGTTCCTTACGGATCTGAAGAAATGTATTGTTTTCCTAATTTTATTCGCAATGATCTGAGTATGTATATTCCATTTGAGGTATGGGTCAATGGTGAGGCCGAGGTACTTCATCTGTGGAGTTCGCTCTATACAGGAGCACTCATTGCATACATTGGAATTCGTACAGTTATGTATTTTTATGGAGTAATCATCATTAGGTTAGCCTGCAGTATTGATGCTTGAAGTGATATATTTTGTTTTTTTCGTGTTAAGGGTAAGCGTGTTTATATCTAACCATTTTTTAAGTAAGTTAATATTTTTTTCAGATTTTTTAAATACAGCTGACCAATTTTTGCCTTCAAACAGAAAGACAGTATCGTCAGCAAAGCTAACAATGCTTCCCTCAATTTCGAGGTTGCAAAAGTTGTTTATATTTTTTATTTATTTATTTATTTAAGGAGAAAACACAGATACAGACAGTAATTAAAAGATAATTTTGTAAAACAATAACTTGAGAATTCGCCTGCATCCTAACTATTTCTCACTGATTGATATATACAGTAAGAACAGAGTTGGTCCCAATACGCTTCCTTGTGGAATTCCATAGTCAGTTGAGCGCTGGTTACTGAGGGTATTATGTATTTTAACCTGTTGTTTGCGTCCATTTAGGTAGCTTTTAAAGAAGTTTAGCTCTTTGTCCGTAATGCCGATTTTTTCAAGTTTTTTAATTAGTTTAAAGTGTGATATTGTATCAAAAGCCTTAGAGAGGTCTAAAAAGATTGAAATACATTTATTTCCTTTATCAAGGCTTTTTACAATGAAGTCTGTCACCCTGGCAATGGCATCTGAGGTACTTTTGTTTTTTTGAAAACCATATTGATTTTTTGAAAGTATTTTATGGCTCTCGATGAATTTTAAAAGTTGTGTATTAATAAGGTTTTCAATAACTTTAGACAAGCTATTCAGTAAAGTAATTGGTCTATAGTTATTGATATCTGACTTGTTTCCAGATTTGTAGATGGGAATTACAATACTTTGTTTTAGGTTAGAGGGGAAGTAGCCCTGTGTAATACTTGAGTTTATAAGGTATTCTAGTGGCAATGTAATCTCCGAAGACAGTGTTTTAAGGATTTTGATTGGAATTTCATCTGGTCCAGCAGAAGAAGTGTTTTTTAGAGAATTAATTGTTTTGAGAATTTCTTCCTGTGACACAGTTTGGAATAGAAATTTTGTATTTATGTTATTTGTTTGAACCACTGTATCGGTAGATGGGGTGATTCCGCTCTGGGCAATTTGAGAAGCAAGATTTGGACCGATATTAATAAAAAAATTGTTTACATGATCAGCAACGAGCTTAGGATTTTTTGTGGTTTCAACAATATGTCCATCAATAGAAAGTTTATTTATGCTCTGTTTCTCTTTTGTAGTTTGCGAGTTTGTGGCTTCTCTAAGTATTTCCCATATTTTTTTGGGATTAATGTTACTTTCTTTAATTCTTTCTGAGTAGTAAATTTCTTTTGCTTTTCTGATGACGTTACAGCACATGTTTCTATATTTTTTATAATAGTTGAATGTTAGTTGGTCATACGGATTTTCTTTGGTTTTTTTGTGTAGCGTGTTTCTTTTGTGAATGCAATTTATAATGGAGTGGTTAATCCATGGTTTCAAGGGTTTAATTTTTTACTTATATTTTTGGTCATCGTCAGGGTATGGTGGTGTATTCGTTTTTCAAATAGTTAATAAAGTATATCCATGCGTCCTCCGATTGTTTAATTTTGAAGAGTTCTTGCCATGATTTGTTCTTTAAATTGGTTATTATATTTTGAAAGTTGATTTTATTATATGCTAAAGGCAGGCTACATTTATTTATTTGGATAGCTGTTTGTAGTGCAAAGATAGTTGAATAATGGTCCGTGATAGTTGATTTGTAGACGATACTTTTAGATGGTTTTTTTGACTTTACCATAATGTGGTCAATGCATGATATAGATCCATTTGTCGTTCTTGTTGGTGAGTTAACGGTACTCACTAATCCATGAAATTCTAGCATGTTGATATAGTCTTGGCTTTGGTGGTGTTGGTTGCTCGGTAGTATGTTAATATTTAGATCGCCCATTATTATGATATTTTTGGTATTGGAAAGATTTGAAAGTGTGCAACTAAGACTGTTTAGAAATGGCGTGATGTTACGAGTCGATGGCGAGCGGTATATAGCGAGGATAACTGTATCATTGTTGTATTCTATTTGTGTGCAACTTGCATCCTGAATTTTTAGTTCGGTTACTGTGAAGTTTTGATTATTTTTTGTGTAAACAACAATCCCATCGTTCTGATTATCAAACGTGGTTGAATTGTGTGATGTGTATTTTTTTATGATTTTAGGTGTATATTTTATATATACATTAACTACCACAACGCGGGCATGTGCCTAGCTTTGTTGTCCTAACAGTCTTAATGACTGTAATAAACAATGCACTGAATAAAGAAAAATTTAAAAAAAAAACACACAAAACAGACAACCGAAATTTGTTTTATGATGTGACGCCAACTTAGTATTTAAGATTAATCTACTAATCTTTGTTTGACGTTTAAGGCTGTTTCAAAATCAATGCGAAAGTCAGTGTTTGTCGAGAATACAGATTTGAGGAAGCTTTGTTTTTCAGTGCTCGTTTTTCAAAATCAATACCCCCAGGGGGAAAGGAGAATACTAAAATATACGTGACTGCGAATCTACCAACGACACTTTGTGTAGTTTTGCCTTTGTTCAAACCAAATGATGTATCAACCACCTTCAAAACATCGGAGTATGTAGTCGTTATTGATAAAACGGATCCGTAAGAATCCAAATGAGTTTATTTATAGATATTAAAATTTTACCAAAGGGTTGAATATTTTTAAAAATCACATTGCTAAATTTTAAAACTAGAATTCAAAACTAAAATCAATATAAACATTGAAAGGGACTAAAAAGATTTTGCCTAATTCACATTTTTTTTAAATGATGTGGTCAAAATTAAATTATAATAATTAAAAACGAAATAGATCTGAATTAACCGAAACTAAATACGAATATACCTACCTATGTTAATATTTCTTCCAAGATTATAAATATGTATTTTATCGAGGAAAATATTCTATGTTAGTGATATTTTAATTCAAACACATTCACGAAGTGTTCACAAACTACAAAATAAAAAGTAATCTTCAATAAAACGGTAACATGTAAATTATTCACAATAAATAATAACTACCTATGTTTTTATTTTTAAAGTTGATTACTGTTGATTTATTTATTTCCTTTTTGACTCATGTTCTATTTTTTGTTTTTGTGCCAATATGGATAATATTGAATTGCACAACCGGGAAAAATATTATTTTTACTAATAGAAAGAAATAAAAATCGTAGTAAGATAGAAACACAATTCAATTTAAAAGAATATTGAATATGAACGGTAAAATAATAATCGTCTCTTTAAAGACATCATATTCAAGATTTCAGAAAATGAAAACATTCTCTCGCTTAAATTTGACAGATTAAAACTAATTTTTCTTTGACGCAGATACAGAAAAAAAATTCTGTGATCGGTGTCAAGCGGCAGTTATAGTTTAGACAAAATAAATAAAACTGTCATATTATGTGTGCTGTTTTAATCTCAGTAAGCGATTGAGACAGATATGCACGAGGAGTTTCTCCTTTGATCTACAACGTTGACACAAACGACAAAACTTGGTAAAGAATAAAAAATTGAAATTCAAAAATGTGTTTTGAGAGAGGATTTTTTGTATGGGACCGGTGTCTCTATTCCGGATATAATTCTTACCTAGGAAATAGTTAATAACTTATATTCACTCTACTAGGACGTTTTAGAACCGAGCCTGAAAAAGTTTAAAACTAATTCTCATTTTAGATAAACATAAGTTCAGTATTGTCAAGCGTGTTAATGTTGAAAAATTACCAAAGCTGAAAAAATTGTTTATAATTAGGGCGCAGGTATTATATCGCAGTTAAATAATTACTCCTTTTTAGCATGGGGAATTCTAATACATTTCATGTTATGTACTTTAAATACAAGATGCGCTGAACAAGCCAAACGCAAACTACGGGCCATGTTTCGCAATGTTTTCACGAACAAAACATTATTTTATAAGAAGTTTAAACATTACAAGCGGATTTTACGTGTAAATTTCCTTTGGGGCTGTATTAATAAACTCGAGGAACATAAAAACTTCAAATGAAAGGTACCAGCAAACACGAACTTGATACATGTCATGTGGCATGTCGGTATAACAAGGCAAATATATTATTTAAAGAATTTATGTACCAACCTAAACATTTGTAATCCAGATTTTTTTAGTATATTGATATTGTGAAACGTTAATATTATTGTAGACCTATGCAGTAAAGTTTGACGAAACGTACGTTTTCACTTATTATTCCTCCAAGACATTTTATTTTTTTTGCAATGAACTGTTCCAGTAATGATCTTTTACATTTATTTAGTGTTAAATTGGAGATTTTCACTCACTTAGCATAATTATTTCCCTCCATTAATATTCTGGGCAATGAGGAGCAATGGTAGTTAATCCCAGAATTTCTGCACTGAAATAAATTCCAACTTCTACTATTACACAGTGGAATCCGAAAGCTTATCAATGATAGCAATTTTAGACAATGAAATTCGTCATTTAGAATTTTATAAAGATAATAAATACTAAGTCGGTGAAAACCCTTCTGTCCGACAACTTAAGCAAATTCAGATAATTTAAAAGAGTGTTGAGTGTTAAACAAAATTACTGGAATGCCGATTTTTAAACAAAGAGAGCGTAAGAATTTATTGTACAGGAGTATAGTAATGTGAGTTCCAGACGGGAGAATTGTACTCAAGTTGACTTCTAACAAAATACACGTCGTAGGCAAAATATAACAGTGCAAATATTGTTGAAATTTCTAGATTACCTAGTTATCATTTGTAATGATAAACTAATGTTTATATGTAAGACAATGATTTTTTGATGCGTAGCACAAAGGATAACAAATTATTATAAGCAATAATTATTCGCCGGAAATACCGATACAAATTTCAAAATCTCCATAGTAAACATAAATGCCGCCGACGGGAATTGAACCCGCAGCCTTCTGATTTCCGATCAGCCGCTCTAAACCACTACGCTACGCCGACCTATTCCAAACCCGCCAGATGATTTAATATGAAATAGTACTTCATTCAACAATTATAGCTTTTTAAATTTTTTCGCCTGAAAAAATGTAGGTACCTAATTATTTTTTTAATAATTGATTTCAAATTCGTATAAGTATTTCAAGCGAATAATTATTGCTTATAATAATTTGATAACCTAGTTATAAATCCCAATATTATGTGACATTATTCATGTTTTTTAGGGTTTTTTTTTATTACATTGAAATAAGAAATACAACAAAAATGATGATATAAACTGAAAAAAGGTATGAAAATATTTCAATCAAAATTCGTGGGATGAAAAAGTTAACAGAGTATCCACAAAAATAAGGGTCTGTATACACAGATCCGGGTACACCAGTGTCCGTTTAGATTGTATGAACTCGTCGGACAAATCCGAAAGCACAACACTGGGCTGTCACAGTCGCTCGCGGCCATTTGACAACACGACTGCGACGGGTTTGGTGACCAACGACCAACGCCCGTGGGGGAGTATACATAGATATATAAATACACAACCGTATCACTGGGTGAATTCTGATATAATTCCTGCCCTAATTCAGTATTTTTATCAGGTTCTTAAGCTACTAGTATCATTATTTTATTTGTATGTGTGTTTGAATGCTTATCTAACTACCTTGTAGGTGTGTGAACAGTTAGTAGACCCTACTTCCAAAAAGTATGATTCCAAAAAGACCCTCGACACAGCATCCCCAGAGATGACATAGGCCCTAAATTATTTGTCTCAGGGCCTCCTGTGTGGAGTTAAAAGTAAAAAAAATAAAATTATTCAATTTGTGCACAGAAAATCCACTATCTTAATGACTATTCTTGTACAAACTTTCTTCAGGCAGGTAGGAACCATAATATTAAAAAATGCGAATAAAAAGTCCAAACAAGCACGTTGATTTTGTGGTAATAATTTACGGAGCTTTCAAAAATACAACAAGACGCTTTATCGAGTACATTATCTGTTGCCTTCGGAAGGCGAAACAGTTGCCAATAAACATAAATTTGTACAGTATTGTTATGTAGTTAAGCTCCGTTATTTCTAAATTGGTTGAAGCTGAACCGTCCCCACCGTCTGAATTCACTGAGACTATGGAATCCACAATCGGGGTATGTTGTGAGCTCGAAGGAAGTGGGAAGGGGAAGAAGATGGGGTGGAGGAAGGTGGGAAGTACCTGGATATTCAGATATGGTTTCCAAACACGGCCAAAGCCATTTAAAGTAACGTTTCAATTATGAATAGTGGTTTTACACCAGAGCGATACTGAGAGTATCATCCACTCCACTTATCGTGCCGCAAATATACTTTATATTATTTGAAATTAGTAATTATGGAAATAACAAAAATTAATCAGAAAAATTTACTTGCGCACGCCAGGATTTGAACTCTCCAGCCTGCTAGTCGAGTGCCTTATCCACGACCACGGAGCCGTCGAACACCAATTGGTATTGGTACACTAATATATCGTTTAGGATTGATTTTTATTAATTTCTCCTATCGGTGGAGGGTTATTTCGTTTGAAAGAAAATACATACCGTTGTTTCCACACAAATTGATTCGACGTATTCTACAAGCAGTCATAATTTGTCAAAGGAAGTATTCGGTGTGTTCTTTGGATTCATAATTTATAACATCAATCAATCCAATTTCACAAAGGCTCGAACGAACAGGCATTTCATATTATTAAAATACAATCATGTTTTGCCTGAAAGAGTGTTAAGTAGTTACAAACAAAAACCAATAAAATTGCATGCAAGGCTGACGTTCACTAAATCAACATTGAACCGGTAAACTTTAAAAAAAATATTGAATAAACTAAATTTTATACAGAAAAATACAAAAAGATACGGTCGCATATACGAAAACGAAAAATACATAATAATAAAATAAAAAATAAATTAAAAAAATAATAATTAAATAGTTAAACTGTGAATAAGTGCTTCATAAATTTTAAGTGGGCAGAAGGATGCAACGCCACATTACTCTACCCTGACAAGAACTCCTTGCTTTATCCACATTCTTCAAGTCATCACTGTTCTGACTGACTCTTGCTTGTCTCGTGCCTTGTTTTAAATTTTTTTTAAATTTAATTTGTACAATTTTTACAGCATTATACCGTTGTTGTAAAAATTGTTGTACGTTGTACCGATTGAAAAATCTAATTGCATAAAGATATGATTTGAGATTTTCACGGCTAAAATTATAGTGATTTATTTGCTATTCCAAAAATCCTATGAATGCGTTATAGGACATGAAAAAAATCTATCTTTTAATTCACTACATTTAAGAAGTACCTACATGGTTCTCCCCACGGGTGAGTTAATAAATAAATTGGTGCGGCTAGCTCTACGATACATGAGGTTATGTTGACGTCCTCGAGAGTGAGACTCGTGTATAAATAAATTTATTTGAGCCAGAATCTCATTATTAAATATATATATATTCATTTATTAAAAAATTAAAATATGCAAGCAGAGTATTTAAACATAAATATTTAAACCTCCATATGTCTCCAAGGATTGGTAATTGGTCGTGCCCAAGACATACAGATGGATATAACTAGGAGTACCGTCCGTAGAGACGAAAAAAAATCAATTTCTCTTGGACTTCTGTCTTCTTGGGACGTCCTCGACTTCTTCGATACACTTCTTCTCAGTTTTCTTCGGCTGTACGAAATTTACTTTAATCTTTCCTCTGCCAGACCGGAGGGGTAGGCAAAGAGGATAAATCGTCATACATATCTATCTTAATATTCGACATCATTCACATTCATGCATCGTCTCATACTTATTCTGTTCTCATGACACAAAAGATGAGTATTGTGTAGGTAGTATTTATTCCAAGTTGAGACTTGAATTTAATTCCGGTAGAGTAATTTTACAAAGCAATAACCGAGTAAGTAAATTATCATTAATATTTTGTTTTGTAAACTGTTTGATAATAATAAATATTAAAAAGCTTCTCAGTATGTAGTTATTCCTTGAGAGCTTTAGTAACGTATTAAATAAGAGTTAACTTTATACTTATATAAATACAACAAGTACATCTGTCAGTATGACAGTAAAACAAGAAATATATTTTGCGGGCTCGCTAAACGAGATAATTAATTTAGCTCAGAAGTCCCAGAGAAATGCTAGATTAACCATTTCAACTTCACATGCTTTGATATAATATAATAACAATTTATCAAACGAACCACATGTGCCCAGTGCCCCATGTTTCCTGGGATCAATCCGATAGGATAAAACGCCATGTAAGGTGAAATTGAAGCGGAGTAGTTATTACAAATACTACATCAAGCACGCTAATTGAAGTGGAGTAGAAAATTTAATATGTTTCTGGTCTAACCTTCAAAGAAATAAAAATCGAAACCTTTTTAAAGTTATGTAAATTGTACATATAAATGATGCATTCATAACAATATACAAAATAAAAGAAATGTCTAGCAACTACAAAAACGACACATTTGGGCAAAAGCTTCCTATACTATGGTAGTAAACTGTATAACAAAATCCCACTCTCAGTCGAAAATCAAAACAACATCTATATCTCAAACATAAAGCTGGATACAAAACATAGGGATATAAAAAATATACTGACACCAAATACAGATTGAAACCACTCAAATGCACTAAAAAACACCATGTATATTTCAGAAGAAACCTCGGGAGATCTCAGTGATGATATTTATCATTATATCCATTTGTTACACAAAAGGAATTATAAAAAGATATTTGTCATTATTAGAAATACCTGCCCTTTCGATTGAATTCTCTGAGAGTGCTTAGAACGAGTATTTTGATTACGTCATATGATTCATTGTGGTCGGTGTTTGAAAATATACTTATCTTTGAATCTAAAAAGATTATTGTATGTGCAAATATTTTCTACTGTAACTACCTATGATATAACAATAATATTTTAATGGATTTCCCCAAAATTACCGAAAATATTTGTTACACAAGAAACATCTTAATTTTTTAGCAGTTTACACTGATAAACTACAACCTAATTAAAGCGAAACTAAAAAGTTTAATAAGTTGAAGTAGGAAGTGGAAAGCGTGCTCTTTTAAGGCAGTGCACTGACTCCTCTGCCTTAGCAGACTATAAATACTACCTTGCGTCTAGTCTTAGAGAGTCTTACTTCTTACCACTCGGGAGGATTTCCCGAGTTTCAAGTCGCGACAGTTTATAGGTACCGAGCCTGAATCTAACGAAGTATTAGCGTAACCGAATTAAGCAACTTACGTCTGACCCGGTTTCCGCCATGCTGAGCTTCTGGAGGAATTGCCGGCGTAATTAGCAATGTCAACAGTAACAGGCGAACATGAAAGGCAACAGCGGTGACAATACGGAACACGCCATCCCTCACTACCGCTAACTGTAACCAACCTCCAGTGCTTCCAGATGCCGGTACCGGGGCATCGGGTATCAGGCAAACATAAATAGAACGGGCAAATAAGGCATCTGCAACAATTAAATTATTGATATTCACTTGTCTGTGCTGCAACCCAGAGACGTCATCCTGTCTTCGCGCGGAATTTTTATGACAAACGAGAATCTTATTACAAAGGTGAAATTTGGTGGCGTGGGTTTCAAGACGAACGTACTTTTGCAATTCTCAGTGATTGCTCCAAGTAAGAAAAATTAATTAAAGCAAAGCAAAATATTTTCTTATTTTATGAGCAAATGAAACAAAGTTGATGCATTAAGTATTATGAATTAAATAAAAAAAAATAAAAGTAACAAAACAACTAAGTAACAAAAAAAAACATGTTTCTAATTTTATAAATCAATAATATAAAAAAATAATATTTACGCTAAATTTTCGCCATGCGTCAGCTAATTTTATTTTCGTAAAAACTTATCTACCTGCTTTTTGTAAAACAATGTTTTTTTTTTTAATTTTACCGTCTTACCAGATAACATTATAATATAATAGATGTTTGTATTTTTTTATAAAAGTAGTTTAATCTATCATTATTTTTCCCAGAATGGCTACTAACATGCAGAGAAATGGCTACTAACATACTAACATGATTCTTAAATCGACGACAGGTTAACACGACCACCATCTTTAACCGGAACCGGAACGTAACAAACAATTAAGAGGAAATGCAAAACACTCGAGTATTCCATGTAAAACAGGATTTCACTACTCACGGTTTATAATGCACGAGTGCCAATTTTAAAAACGAACGATGACAAAACGAACTCGAAATGACATTGCCAAAGTGAGCGCACTGTTGTTGAAATAGAAAAATGTTAGATGTATTTAATCCATTAATACTTACGTAGGGTAATTTAAAACTTATTTGAAGGTCAGATGTTACATAGGAGCAGATACAAACTAAAAATGTCAACAAACAGATAGAAATAGGACAATCATAAAGAATCATACCTTACTATGTGGCCTAGACTTAAATGTGTTATTTTATGACCAAACCACTCAATTAGATCAATCAAATCAGTTTCTCAAATAGGTCAGCTACGTAGTCAGTTACTCGAACGGAGCTGACCTATATAGTCACAATATACATTGAACATGCTAACGATGTTACAATAGCGGTCATTTTGTACCTACGTATTATATATCTCACAGCACACAATACTGTGGTCAATACGGTTTATTATTAATAGCGTTGCATAGTGCCTAACCCCAAGGGGGTTCGGACCTCGGGGAGACCTTGATATGCCTAAAAGGGGCCTCGACAGGAATAGATTACATTTTAGAGTAATTTATTCACATGATTACCTCGCACTCCTCAGAAATGCCGAAGATTTATTGTAGTACCTACCTACAATACTATTTATTGTATTACCTAGCTATTCTAAATACACTTAATTTAAGAATATTTTCACTTGCAATTTAAGAATGTATACACATAGAAAAATAAAGAATAAGCCATTAAAACATTGTAATATTGTAGTATGCTATGTATTCTAAACACTCTTTTTTAATAATACATTCGCTTTCAATATAAGAATGTACACACAGAAAAATAAAGCATAAATTATCCAAACATTGTACTATTGTACGTTATTCTAAATATTCTTAACTTTAGGAAATGTATATATATATTCTAGATGAATTCCGGATGCATTTTCATACACACAGTTAGTCACTTGTTCTTTAAGAATTAATCTTTAGGATTTTTTTTAAAATTCAAATAACCCCACACAATAACGCCACTGAGGTAAATAATTTACCTTCTGGGCCGGTGTCATCTTTGGCGATGCTGTGTGGAGGGTTCTTTAAAGAAAGGAAGTTATGGACAGGAAAAACGTATGAGGGATGGGTAGGAACTAGTGATCAGTGTCTTCAGGAGTGACGGACGTATCATCTATCCATCCGGCTGCAGTGCAAGGCGATGGATCAAGACAGATCAGTTGGAGAGGTTAAAGGGTCTACCCAAACCAACCTCTCCCGATCCGTCAAGCCACGTGGCTGGTGGCTAGGCACATCCTGAACACACCTCACCCAATGAACCCGGGCACCCTTGCTAAGTCACTAAACGTAGCAAATCACTTGGGGTGATCTAGGGTTGAGATCTTGGTTATCCAATAAATGGCTCTCGGGGTGGCGGTACCCAAACCGCCTCTCAAATTGAAATATTGTCGTGAACATTATGAACCGGCAATCGTAAATGGAAAAAAAATGTTCTAAATTTACTGCAGAGAATGCTGAACATATTAATATATTTAACTTATCCATTAGAACTTGAAAATCAATAAAGCGTTTTTAAATCGGTAGATTACACACATTTGGTTATTAACATGGTCAGGTGCTGCAGTTCCAAAGCAATACCTGGAAGTCCCACAACGTTGCCGAATCCTCTGCCAACTATAGATAAGAGCTTCAAAGTGGATACACCAAGTCAGGCAATTTAGCAAGATTGGATTCGCTTATGGCAGCGCTACAACTGCGCCTAATATTGTTATTATTGTCTTCCGCCAATTATTGAGATGGAAATCTGACATCATTGATACAGTAGGCCCCCCCTAGATCGGCCTGCTTAAATGCAACCAAATTTCACCCACAAGAGTTGGCTTACTTCCATTTGACAATATGGCATTATTTATTTTTTACATTATTTCCTTATTTGGCGCAAGATTATTTTTGTAGAGAACAAAAATGTTTTAACTGAAAACAAAATTTTCGAATGCAACAGAATGAACTGTACCCACTCAGTGCTTTTCGTATTTTTATTTTTTAATTATATTAGTTAGTATCTGCGGTAGAACAACGTTAGTAATAATAATAATATATTTCTTTATTTCAGAAAGTTTGTACATTACAACTAAAAATGCATATTATGATGTATATTGTACATTGATTTATAACTTTTTTTTAAGGTTCTAAAATTAACAAAAAAATACAAAAATAATATGATGAAGGTAAAACAGAAAATAAAAGTACAGTTAGTTGAGGTTTCTCAAATACCGCATCAGGCTAGCCTGTGTTGAGGCAGAATTTTTCAAGTTACTTCCTAATACCTTTGAACATACCTATACTTGTATTAAGATGTATTCGCTCAATACTGTGGTTATTTCAATAACTTCGAATTTGGGTGAATGAACCGGTAAAGGCCCTATTCTTATTTTTGATCCAAGTTTTTACATTGTCTTTAAATTTTTTTGTGAATCACATTGTTTTATATTGTCTGGAAGAATGTTGTAGTGGTATGCGTTATCGGTATTTGTAGTAAGTTTTTGTTGTTGCTTTGAGTACATCGTGTATTTGAAGTTTTTCGTAGTAATTATGTACAAACCTAGTATTCATTCAACTATTTCTACACTAGTAGATATTTCTTTTAATTATGTATTGTTTAACTGCACTTCTATTAACAACTGTATCACTTGCAACAATATTTTTGTGTACACATTACTTGTTCTGTAATCACTGTTACGTAATACAAGTCACCCTATAAAAAGTTGCATACTTTAGCCTCGCTTTCCCCATGCAAACGATCGTGGCGTACGTGACAAAACGCAGCTAGCCGCCACGTGACCGGCACAGACCTCACGCAGCGCCGCGGCACAAGCTAATCGCTCCGGCAGTCTAGCTCCGACCTCGGCCTTGATGGTCGCTCGCGGAAACAATCTACACGCAATGACTTGCATAATTACGCGAACAGACGGAATCTCGTTCCAGTTTCTTAATTAATCACTATCGAATTTACAATCATGTTTATTATTACGGTTCGGGCTAACTCAATGGAGTCCCGTTCCCGTGAAAAATCCCGAGTGCACTTCACCGCCTCAACTGACCCGCCGCCTGTGAGCGCGGGTACCTCTGGCTCAACCTGATGCCCCTTACCACATCGAGACGATTCGTAAGCTTTCAACCTTCCCCCTTTTTCTTGTGTTCAATTCTCGTAAATTTCATGTAGAATCCACGCTTTATCTGGTCGTCATAAATTAGTAGAGAGAGTTAGTAGGGAGATCCAATGTATACCTGTATTTCTCGAGACATTTAATATACCTTGTGCCCTTACTTATGTGTTATTATTGTGATGTCCTTTTCCAACCTCCTGACCGATGGACGAGCTGCTGATCAAAGAACTGCCCACCCCTGATTGTACACGAGTCGCCTGCTCTACCATTTTATCTGAGCTTAGCCAATTTAATAACCAGGTTCGATACCGGTTTAACCATAACTTAGCACTGGCGCAAACGTGGTTTTTTCTCTGATTATTAATCGTCCATCGGGAGGTCAAATTGGAAATAAACTTGTACCCTTTCACTGTGTTTTATGTCTTGCTTTGTATTAACCATTGTATAACTATGTTTTCTTCCAATAAATCATAGCTGTTCTACAAACCATCGCGTCAAATCTAAAACAACCGTGTCACATTAAAACTATTCTGTGTTAAATTACAAGTTCTACGAATCGTCACTCGACAAAATTTAATTACCGGTATTCTATCACAAGGTGCGCAACCAACATTCACTTCTTTTCGGACATCTCAAACATCACATAGTGATCTTTAACCATGAAGGTTTACTTTCCGGTTACAACTATTAGAGGAAACGAGCTACATTAAACTACAATTCAACAATTTCAAATCTTGTACATGATACAAAATAAATTCCTTGTTAGTGGAGCCATAAGCCAGCATCGTTCTGCAAAATTCATAGACAAAGAAAACTAACGCCCTTCTGTCATCTGATAATTTCGCTTTATATGTAATAAAGGTGGGTAGAGTATCCTTTTTGAAAGAAAAGTCTTGAAAGCCGACTTACCCTTTACATATAATTGAGATTCGCGATTGACGTAAATCCCCGACTCTCGGCCCTTCTCCGCCTCGAGCCTGTCGTGTCCAGGGAAAGGGATGCTTGCGTGTAAATAACCAAAAGCTGGTTCTGCCTAAATTCAGACAATTGGTCACGAATCACAAACAACCCTCCATTAATTGTTGAAAGAAAAAACAATACTTCCTCGAAATCTGTATTCGGAAATTTTTCGGAATTTTGAAAATTTTTTCGGAAATTTGGTTTTTTCGGAAATTTTTCAAAAACGCACAATCTCAGGGACTTTTCCATCAAAATCCCAGGGTAACCCCTGGCCATTTTTTTCAAAAATCAAGGACTTCGAAATTTTTCGGAAATTTTAATTTTTTCGGAAATTTGGTTTTTTCGGAAATTTTTCAAAAACGCACAATCTCAGGGACTTTTCCATCAAAATCCCAGGACAACCCCTGGCCGTTTTTTTTCAAAAAATCAAGGACTTTGGAAATTTTTCGGAATTTTGAAAATTTTTTCGGAAATTTGGTTTTTTCGGAAATTTTTCAAAAACGCACAATCTCAGGGACTTTTCCATCAAAATCCCAGGGTAACCCCTGGCCATTTTTTTCAAAAATCAAGGACTTCGAAATTTTTCGGAAATTTTAATTTTTTCGGAAATTTGGTTTTTTCGGAAATTTTTCAAAACGCACAATCTCAGGGACTTTTCCACTAAAATTGCAAGGAGACCCCTGGCCGTTTTTTTTTTCTCAAATCAAAGACTTGGAAATTTTTCAAAAATTTCCTTCACTCATCTAGGACTTTGAAATTTTTCGAAAATTTTTTTCAAAAACGCACAATCTCAGGGACCTTCCCATTAAAAACACAAGGAGACCGCTGGCCATTTTTTTTCCATACTGGGACTTCAAAAATTTCACAAAATTCTTCACCTACCATCACAAGTAAACCCCTGGTGTTTTTTTTGAAAAACAACCAGCCACAACACTCTGACAATTCTTTTTTCTTTTCACAATGTCTAACTCAACTAGCCACAAAATGAATCCTCGAAACAACACCTTAGGCATAATAGCCAACATCTGCTCTCGAAGTACGCAAAGTTTAGAAAAGGAATTGAAAGACAGGAATATTTCTCCTTTCAACAAAACCAAAAACGTCCTGATCAAGTACGCAACATATTATAACAGGAAATATATTAGGAGACTGGAATTTCAACCCGGCAGTATAACAATCTCTGACACAAGCACACCTACTTGCACAGAAATTAAACCACCAATTACACCCGTCAAGGAAACCACAAAACCCTTCGATCTAACTGGATGGAAAATTAAGTACAACGGCAATACTAACGTAGAAGATTTCATCGACCGAATTGAAGAAACAGCCGCGATACGCAACATTCCTACTGAGATACTACACCGTAACTTCATAGATCTCATCTCGCACGAGCTACTCTCCTGGCATAGAATTCACAAGAAAAAAGTAAGCTCCTGGCCCGAACTCAAAGCTGCTCTCCTGAAAAGTTTCGCACCAAAAGAAACACAGCATAGGATTAAGTCTACTCTGTTTTCCATCAAACAATTCTCCAACGAAACAGTAGCACAATACGCCCAGAGAGCAGATCTTCTAAACATCAAACTGACAACTCCAGTCCCTGAAACAGAGCTAGTCCCTATCTTGACTGATGGCCTCATAGCAAGATATGAGAACATAATAACCTCTCAAAAAATATCCTCAGTAGAACAACTCAAAGATGTCTGTCTTCTATTGGAAAACTATCAAGATAAAAGAAGAAACACCAAGACTTCCAACGAGCCCCTTCTACCAAGCCTCGCCTCTCGGTCATCCAATCAAATTAAACCAGAGTTTAACGAGAAGAAGTTTTGCACCTTTTGCAAAAGAACCGGACACTCACAATCATCTTGCTACAAAAAAGCTAAACTTTCGTATACCCAAGATAACAGGGGCCACCAAAAGCGCCCCCGCGACCATTCTCCTCAACATGACAACTTGAGGGAAATCTTCAAGAGATCAAGAAATAACCTTGAAAGATTACATCCTTCTAACAACTTAATTGCAAGACCACCTACAGACTTCTCTAAACCTCCGCCAAATTGGTCCAAGAGAACTCCAAAAAACTAAGATTCAACCCCTCGGAAGTTCATTCAATATCTAGGCCTACTGAATGGACCGAGTGGTTGAAACACATTGCATATTTCAAAGAGGCCTTACAACTTTCTACAGTGAGCTGCACTCAAGCTAAAGATGGTCGCCCATACGCGCAATTTTCTGTTAATGACGTCGTCTTCTCTGGACTACTGGATAGTGGAGCTTCAGTTAGCTGCCTCGGCGGTAACGCCCACATCCCCTTTGTCAACAATGGATTCACAATCAACAAACACCCCGCTTTCGTCACCACTGCAGACAACAACACTCAAAAAGTCACAGGAGCAATTGTCCTACCTGTCAAGTGTGGAAGTAAATCAATTCCAATAAATTTTCTAATTGTACCAACCATCACCCAGAAATTTATTCTTGGAGTTGATTTTTGGAAAGCATTCAACATTGCACCCCAGGTTTTCAACCCATGCAACAACACCACACCCACCACCTCAATCAACGAAATCCGTACAATAATTCCGTACGAGAACCTTCACCCACCACAGGCCGAACAACTGGAAGGCATGATCAAGAAATTTGAATCAATCTCGTTCGAAAAGTGTGGACTTGGTTTGACAAATTTAGTCAAACATCACATCAAGACAAATGGACCACCTATCAAACAAAGATACTACAATTTGGCTCCCCAGAAACTAAAACTGTTGGAGAAGGAACTCGATGATATGTTAAATATGGGCATCGTGGTTCCCAGCAGAAGCCCCTGGACCAACCCCACACTCTTGGTATCCAAAAAAGACGGTTCCGCCCGATTCTGCCTCGACAGTAGAAGACTTAATGCCTGCACTGAGGCTGACGCGTACCCACTTCCGCTTGTACACGCAATCCTGGATAAACTACGCAACGCAAAATTCATCTCTTCAATAGATCTGTCCAAAGCATTCTGGCAGATACCTTTGGATGAGGTTTCATGTGAGAAAACAGCATTTGTAGTGCCCGGCAGAGGAATGTTCCACTTTAAGAGACTCCCTTTCGGTTTAAAAAACAGCCCTGCTGAGCTACAAAGACTGATGGACAGACTGTTCGGCCCCGAATCCGACAATAATTTGTTCTGCTACCTGGACGACCTAATAATCATCAGCGACACGTTTGAAAAACACATCGCCACCCTAGAAAGAGTATTCCAACAACTCAAGTTTGCCGGATTAACAATCAACCTAAAGAAATCCGAATTTTGCAAATCACGCCTACGCTACCTCGGCTTTGTAATAGACGAAAAAGGTCTAAGGACCGACCCTGCCAAAGTCGAAGCTATGACAAACTTTCCCAGGCCAAAGAATGCTAAAGAAGTTAAAGGTTTCCTTGGTCTCGCCGGATACTACAGAAGATTCATAAGGGATTTCTCCACAATAGCGGCCCCCCTTAATAAAATTACCGGTACCCGTAAAGGTGTCAGTAACTTCGCTTGGTCTGCCGAAACTGAAAAGGCTTTCACCTCTCTAAAAACAGCACTGCAATCTGCACCGGTACTAAATTGTCCAGATTTCAATCTGCCTTTCACCCTGCATACAGACGCCTCCAATGTTGGAATCGGCGGAGTTCTAACACAAGAATTCCCCGACGGCGAACACCCAGTGGCATACTTCTCTCGTAGTCTAAGCAAACACGAAAAAAACTATGGGATAACTGAAAAGGAACTACTCGCAGTCATGGACTCTATCCACCATTTCCGCGGCTATATCGAAGGCAGTAAGTTCTCAGTCATCACCGATCACAGTAGCCTAAAATGGTTGGTATCATTAAGCAACCCATCTGGTAGATTGGCCCGCTGGTCGTCTCGCCTATCACAATACACCTTTGATGTCATCCATCGTAAAGGCGCAGACAATATCGTCCCAGACGCCCTCTCAAGAATAGAACTCGCCACTCTGACCTCCGAAGAAGCAACACCAACTCCTACCACCAAAGACACTTGGTATTTAAAAACCTACGAGGAATGCAGGAACAACCCGCAAAAATTTCCCAACTTTATTATAAAAGAAGGTCGGTTATATCGTAACTGCAAACCACCACTGTCTATACTCGAGGACTATGCTTGGAAGTTAGTCATTCCCTCAGAGGACACACAAAAAATTATCATTGACAATCACAGCGCCCCCGGATCCATACACCCAGGAACTTTCAAAACCTATAAGAAGATAGCCTTAAGGTATTACTGGCCAGGCCTGTTTAAACAAGTTCGCAACTACATCTCTAAGTGCGACATTTGCAAAGCATACAAACATAGTACTGCACCCCCATCTGGTCTCATGAATAACCCCAAACGAGCAGACAGGCCATTACAATCATTCTCTATGGATCTCATCGGCCCTTTTCCCAGAAGCTACGCCGGAAACATGCATATACTTAGCATAGTGGATGTATTCACAAAGTTCTGTTGGATCTTCCCATTAAAAAGAGCCACAGCCTCTGCAATCATAAACTTGTTAGAGAAAAACATTTTTATCCCCTATGGCACTCCTCGCACCGTCATTTGCGACAATGGAAAACAATTCATAGCTCTGGAATTCAAGGAATTTCTGGCCAAATATGGCATAAAAGATATTTTCTATAATACCCTTTACACACCTCAAAATAATACGGTAGAGCGTTACAACCAGACCATCAACACAGCTCTGGCAATCCTGGTTGACAAAGATCAACGAACATGGTGCAAAAATCTAGAAAAAATTCAAGCTGCACTAAACAATACAGTGAACCTCACTACTGGGTACACCCCTTTCTTCCTCAAACATGGTATGGAACAAATTGTTCATGGCTCCTTGCATTGGGACGCTAGCCTCCCATCATCTTTTCCTCCTTCTACTGATAACCCATCAGAGAATTATGCTCACCGTCTTGAGGAACTTTCCGCTATCTACAGCGAAGTCACAGATGCGTTGATACTTGCTCACAAAAAGAGTGCAAACAGATATAATTTACGCAGGAAACATGTTACCTTTAAGGAAAACGACATAGTTTGGAGACGCAACAACACACTCTCACAAGGTGCTCTGTATTTCTCTGCAAAACTAGCTCCTCGCTTTGTTAAAGCAAAAGTCCTGAGAAAAATCTCCGATGTAGTGTACACCCTATCGGATGCCTCAGGGAAACACATCGGCAACTATCACGTAAAAGATATTGTCAAACTAGGAAGTGTGGACACAATAGACACCACCTTCACTAGCTCACACTCACATAACTAACAAACTTTTGGCTCTACCTTTGTCCCACGAGATTTGGCCCTCGTGCAGACAAACAGCATGTCTTAACGCGTTAGTTTCATATAAAAACTCGCTTTTTT
Organism: Hesperophylax magnus; assembly: GCA_026573805.1. Taxonomy (NCBI): domain Eukaryota; kingdom Metazoa; phylum Arthropoda; class Insecta; order Trichoptera; family Limnephilidae; genus Hesperophylax; species Hesperophylax magnus. Next base: position 2,676,843 of record JAIUSX010000116.1, on the reverse strand, counting down.
CGACCTCTGCAAGGTAACCTTTTTTTTTTCTAAAACACAGAAGTGTCAACTGTGGTTTTAAATCATTTCTCACCAATACTTGTACTATTATGCTCTTTTGTATAAACCCTTTGTTATTTTTGTTTCTTTGTCACACCTCACCGTGTAATGTTTATAAATTGTACTAATATTTTGTACGTATCTTCTCTAGAACTGATCATTCTAGTCAAGAGACTTTTCTGCTTCCCAAACAATTGATGCTCCCGGAGTCGCGTCCCTGGACATTAATTTGTTAGTCATTACCATTCTGACACTTACGACACTAAATACATAACTATTTTTTGTCATAAATACCACAAAAAGTCACGTACAACATTGTTTTGTAAATATTTTTTCTGTTCTTTGTTCTTCACATTGTTCTTTCACTTTGTTCTTCACATTGTTCTTTCACATTTGTTCTTCACATTTGTTCCAATGGGTTCCATCGTACATAAAACAATGGCCCCTTTGCAACATACACCCAATTGAGGTGAATATTCTACCCCTGTAACTTGTAATCATAATGCGTGTGTAAATTCCAGTTTGGTATCGTCATTTGATTCAAGTTTACATAGGTGTAACAAATAAAAAGTTACAATAACTTTGTTTTAAAGTTTTTTCAGTTTTTTCTAAAAAATTGAATGGCGCTCAACATTCCCATTTGCTCTAATTTGTTGTTTTTTCAGAATTTGATATTGACACGTCAATTCTGAAAAAGGTTGTTGTAAAGGAGAACAAACGCCGATTTGTCCTCCTCATCAATAACAATGTTACATACATAACACCTTTCGGTCACATTGAGTATGTAAAATCTTAAGATCTCAACTTCCTGACCCCAATTTGTTATATTATGTACTACTATTTTGACTTAAATAAGCATTAATTTGCCTTGTCAAATACACCGAGCCAGGTCACTCATATTAAATGATCCTGTGTCTCTAGGTGCCTTCTGTATCAAATTTGTAACATAAAGTTCACAACATTTGTGTTTGTTTTTGGCAATTTTGGCAACACCAAGTGTGTTTCCTTGTTTTTGTTTGGTCATTTTAAGTAAGTAAAACCCAATCAGGTCTTAAATAAACCACTACAAACCTTTTTGTAAGCAAAGAGTAAGTAAAACCGATTAGGTCTCTTTTGCTATACTCTTACGTAGTCTCACGTCTCGATTACTGCAACGGCATTTATGCCAGCCTTCCAAAATATCAAATTGACAAACTTCAATCAGTGTTTAATGCAGCAGCACGGCTCATAACCGGGGTTTCAAAATATTCGCACATTTCAGAACACCTTCGTAACCTTCACTGGCTCAAGTGCCCTGAAAGAATCCAGTACAAACTGTGCTGGATGGTGTTTAAATCCATCAATGAAATGGCCCCACCCTACATCTCTGAACTATGCTTCCCGGAAAACACTGGTCTGAGGCAGTCAACGCTTAGATCAGCAACATCAGCAGCTGTAGGCAGACTGATAGAACCTATGCGCAAGCCAAATACTAAGTTTGGTGATCGCGCTTTCGGAGTATCTGGGCCGAAGGCTTGGAATAAACTCCCTCCGGAACTAAGATCCATAACAAGTCCAACAGAATTCAGGTCTAAATTAAAAACTTACCTTTTTAAGCTGTCGTATCCTTAAATTAAATATACCAATCCTAAGAGAAAGTCCAGTTATATTCAATTTTTCAATTAAGTCCTAAATCCTGTATCTAAATTTCGCCAATAAACAATTAGATAATGTTAATTAAGTGTTAATCTCAAGTGACCTATCAGGTAAGTATTGAACTGTATATTTTCTCCATAAATAGTTAAGTAATAACATAGACCACTGTACAAATGTATTATAAGTTTGTACAGCGCCCTTGAGGTGTTTTTGCACAAAAACGGCGCTATACAAGTCATCCAAGTATTATTATTATTATTATTATATGTGTGTCTTGTTTAAGACATCCTTGTAGGCATATGTCTTGTATTATTGCCAACTTAAAGCATAAACCCAACCAAAGGTTATGCCATCACAACATTTTGTAAGCAAAGAGTTAGTAAAACCAAATAGGTCTCTTTTGCTATATTTGTGTCTTGTTTAAGACATCCTTGTTGGCATATGTCTTATATTATTGCCAACTTAACGCATAAACCCAACCAAAGGTTATGCCGTCGTCATTTTTTGATAATACCAATAGCCACTACTTGATTGTTGTTGACATTGTGTATGTATCTTTTTTCCGGTATTGAAATGGTATTTTTTTATTATTGAACGTTGATATGTTATTTTCATGATACATGAGAATGTTACAATATCCACCATGAGACGAGGGATCGTTATAAAATCTAACACTATACATGAGAATGTTATAATATCTACCATGATACGAGAAGTTCGTTATAATTACTTTTTTTTACTGGCTTACATACACTGTGGCCAAAGAGATAATTTGTTCCATTAAATGGTTATAAATATCTATGTTGTACCTTTCCTTTCAATACTAGGGTTCTTTCGTAATTCGTTCAATTTCTACATGAGACGTGGAGACGTTATAATACTTACCATGATTCGTGCGAACGATACAATATCTTGTTGTTGTCTTCTTTAAATAAGTTGACACTTTGTACTTGTTCTACCGGACGTAGATCATTTTACCCTGACTTGTCACCCTTAATTGGGGCCCTTTTTTGTATAACTCATGACACTGAGGGAAATTTCCTTCACTGTAGTGAGAATTTTTTTTTGTTCTCTTCAAACAAACATGAAGCTGTGCATTCAGCAATTTTTTACGCTAACTGATACCTGTGGACTTCTTGTCAGCGGACCCAAGAACCATCCACTATCCATTGACCATGGACTAGCCATCAGCTTCACTGTTGGTTATGAGGTATCGTGTCGTGGGAGTTAATTGAGACAGTGACACAAAACCACCTAACTCGTTGTCTGGGAGACGAATAAGAAAAACTCCCAGGTTTGTGAAGCTTGAGCAAGGGTCTGTCATGTTCTCACAAACTGTAGAAGATTAAATACGACCCCTAATCTTTCACCAAATACACGTGAAAGATTAGATTGTTATTACTGTGTATTCTCCTTCACCTTCTCATCAAATTCATGTATTTGTGTAAAGAGTTAGGAAATTTGCTGGTTGATATATTTCGTCCTCACATAGAGATCGAATTGGGAATTAGCTCAGTCACTATCAATTTTCGCTACTCAATCCTCCATCCTTCACCCCTCCATCAAACTCTTGTACATTTGTAAAAGTTAGGAAATCTGCTGGTTGACCACATTTCGTTCTCTGAAAGAGATCGAACGGAGAATCAGCTCCATCACCAGCAGACCTTCTCACTCATCGCCATTTTTTTTCTCCCTCATTATCCTTGAGGTTAATTTCATGAATCTGGAAGGTGTACCCTACGCACATAGCGTATCGTCTGTCTATAAGACAATCTTTATCCATGAAATTTGCTTCAAATCTCTCCTTTTCACCCTATTCCTAGGTAATCAACACATTTCTTGTAATTTTGAAAGTCGTAAGTTGTTATCGCTCAAGCGCTAACACCGGCCATGGAAGGCCAACTTCTTTCAGAAACTTGGTGTTACTACTGTACAACCACCTACCTATACCTTGTATATCAAATAGGTAACCTCACGCCAGTCGTGATAGTTTTTTGTCTCCCCAATCTCGGGATACTCATGGTATAGTCAGCATATTGGATCTCTCTCTACTCTCTCTCTACTCTCTCTAACCAACGACGTTTTTTTGTCTTTTTGTCTTTTCTCTTGAACACAATTTGTTTCTCTCCTAACGTTTTGCATCATTGGTCTACTAGGCAGGTAAACTTCAAGAATTTTGGCTCTAATAATAACCTGTCCCTGGATTAAAAAAAGACCAGCAGCCCTTCTCATCACCTGCAAGCTGAGCTTCTCTTCTTTGCCGCCTTCACTTCCATCACTCACATCTCTCCAATCTCTGCGTACCAAAAACACCCGACCGCACCCAAATTAGGTGTGAGTCGTGCGTGCAGTTGCAAATCAAGTTGTCTCATCATTCAAACCACATCCAAAAGAACCAACCTCAGAGCATGCCAGCTCAAGGTTAATTATGTTCCTGCAATCAACCACTTGCCGGTTGTGCAAATCAACCACTTGCCGTTGTGCAAATCAACCACTTGCCGTTTGTGCAAATCAACCACTTGCCGTTGTGCAAATCAACCACTTGCCGTTGTGCAATCAACCACTTGCCGTTTGTGCAAATCAACTACTGGCAGTCGTACAAATCAACCACTTGCCATTTGTACAAACCAACCACTTGCCGATGCGCAAACTCAACATAATAACCATTACACGCATCAACCATCAATCAACTTATTGGTATTACTCCATGTTATTACCAACTTCATTTCACCTTGACAACCACTGCTCCACCGCATCAGCATAATGGAATTCACGCTGGTACAACAACAAAAACCCGGATACTTCTGGCCCTCCGCATCACCATCCCTCAACCACAACCAAGAAGCACAGTTCAATTTCTATGGCCCTAGTGATACTTGAGTGCAATCTCAAATGGGTCAAGTTACAGTGAAAATGTAACTTTATAACTTCAGTGAAATTACGTCTACTTGGTACTCTACGAAAACACTACGCTCTTCAAACTTAGCTTACAGACCAATGAAATTTTAGAGTCCTTTTTGTTCTTTTCATCACTGCATAACCTTGTATGTTGTTCTTTTCATCACTGCATAACCTTGTATGTTGTTCTTTTCATCACTGCATAACCTTGTATGTTGTTCTTTTCATCACTGCATAACCTTGTATGTTGTTCTTTTCATCACTGCATAACCTTGTATGTTGTTCTTTTCATCACTGCATAACCTTGTATGTTTGATCTTTTCATCACTGCATAACCTTGTATGTTGTTCTTGTCGTCACTGCATAACCTTGTATGTTGTCTTTTCACCATTGCATAACCATGTATTTTTCCTTTGTTTTTTTGTAAATCAACACTGTTTTTTTCTCTCTCTACTCACCTCACGACAAGATGAAGAGGATTTTTAGCGCCTAAAGCTTCATTACCACGTCGCCTTTTACTGGCGGAGGGGGAATGTGTTACGTAATACAAGTCACCCTATAAAAAGTTGCATACTTTAGCCTCGCTTTCCCCATGCAAACGATCGTGGCGTACGTGACAAAACGCAGCTAGCCGCCACGTGACCGGCACAGACCTCACGCAGCGCCGCGGCACAAGCTAATCGCTCCGGCAGTCTAGCTCCGACCTCGGCCTTGATGGTCGCTCGCGGAAACAATCTACACGCAATGACTTGCATAATTACGCGAACAGACGGAATCTCGTTCCAGTTTCTTAATTAATCACTATCGAATTTACAATCATGTTTATTATTACGGTTCGGGCTAACTCAATGGAGTCCCGTTCCCGTGAAAAATCCCGAGTGCACTTCACCGCCTCAACTGACCCGCCGCCTGTGAGCGCGGGTACCTCTGGCTCAACCTGATGCCCCTTACCACATCGAGACGATTCGTAAGCTTTCAACCTTCCCCCTTTTTCTTGTGTTCAATTCTCGTAAATTTCATGTAGAATCCACGCTTTATCTGGTCGTCATAAATTAGTAGAGAGAGTTAGTAGGGAGATCCAATGTATACCTGTATTTCTCGAGACATTTAATATACCTTGTGCCCTTACTTATGTGTTATTATTGTGATGTCCTTTTCCAACCTCCTGACCGATGGACGAGCTGCTGATCAAAGAACTGCCCACCCCTGATTGTACACGAGTCGCCTGCTCTACCATTTTATCTGAGCTTAGCCAATTTAATAACCAGGTTCGATACCGGTTTACCCATATGTTAGCATCACTCTATTGTAAAGGCCATTTTATGGCGTTTAAATAAATAAATAAATATTTGTGTACAGATGAGATAAAATAGTTTTTGCATATAGCTGCGAAAAAACAAAAAAATCATAAAATGAAGATTCAGTTCGAGTCTGTAATTATAGGTAGCCTAAGAATTATTTTTAAAATTGTTTTATGAGCCTTTATGATTGGGTGTAGTGCAAGTGAAGTGCCGCCTCCCCATGCTATGATACCATAGCGTATGTCAAAAAAACGTTCCAATATAATAATAATAATACTTGGATGACTTGTATAGCGCCGTTTTTGTGCAAAAACACCTCAAGGGCGCTGTACAAACTTATAATACATTTCTACAGTGATCTATGTTATTACTTAACTATTTATGGAGAAAATATACAGTACAATACTTACCTGGTAGGTCACTTGAGATTAACACTTAATTAACATTTTCTAATTGTTTATTAGCGAAATTTAGATACAGGATTTAGGACTTAATTGAAAAGTTGAATATAACTGGACCTTCTCTTAGGAATGGTATATTTAATTTAAGGGTACGACAGCTTAAAAAAGGTAAGTTTTTAGTTTAGACCTGAATTTTGTTTGACTTGTTATGATCTTAGTTCAAGAGGGAGTTGATTCCAAGCCTTCGGCCCAGATACTCCGAAAGCGCGATCACCAAACTTAGTATTTGGCTTGCGCTTAGGTTCTATCAGTCTGCCTACAGCTGATGATGTTGCTGATCTAAGAGTTGACTGCCTCAGACCAGTGTTTTCCGGGACGCATAGTTCAGAGATGTGGGGTGGGGCCATTTCATTGATGGATTCAAACACCATCCAGAACAGTTTGTACTGGATTCTTTCAGGGCACTTGAGCCAGTGAAGGTTACGAAGGTGTTCTGAAATGTGCGAATATTTTGAAACCCCGGTTATGAGCCGTGCTGCTGCAAAACACTGATTGAAGCTTGTCAATTTGATATTTTGGAAGTCTGGCATAAATGTCGTTGCAGTAATCGAGACGTGAGACTACGTAAGAGTTGATAAGTAGTTTTGTTGCTTCTGTAGGGAAGTTTCTTCGGACAGACTTGAGTTGTCTTAGGTGAAAAAAACCGGTGCTTACAGTCCTATTTATTTGACTTTTAAACGAAAAATCTGAATCTAAATTGACACCGAGAAGTTTGACTGTTGTTTTTGGGATGATATCGCTGCCGGAAATAGTAATCTAGCGGGGAAGTACCTATACATTATTTGTCATTCAAGTAATCGATTTCATTTCAGTTTTTCAAACGAAAACTGCTAATTATCCAGAAGCTTAAACACAAATTTTAAAACTTTTTTAAAAAATAATATTCTCTGTTAAATTATTTTCAAATTCAGAAATAAAAAAATAAAAAAGTACGCTTCTTAGGTTCTTCTGAACTATTGAGAAACTAGTTACACTAGTTAGATTCGAAGTAATCGTTATCACAGAGAATCAATGTCCAACAAGATCCAAATAGCCAACGATTTAACACCGATGTAACACATAACGTGATTACTGTCCAATACCTTTACTACAAGTGGATAATACCCCGTGAGGGTGAATCGAAGACGTTTTGTCGAGAATCCTGGAAGCACTCAATGCTAACGGATATCATTTAAAATTCTTAACGGTTTACTGACATTATCAAATTATTGTAAATAATAATGCTGTTGCAAAACACAACTGAAATAAAAAGATTTTAATTGGCAAAGTAATGGGCACCCAGAGTTAGCGTAACAAAAACGATTGACGGAGTCAAGAAATGTAGTGTCCGAAATGGGAAGATTTTTTAATAGATATAAAGGCCTTTTGCCTACAGCGTAATCTAAGAATTTTTTCAAAACGTTTTTTTATTTTTCATTACAAACACTCGCTAAACTGCCAAAGCAGTTCGACAGCAGGTAAATTTAACAAAATTTACTACAACATTAAAGCAAATATTTATAACATAGAATAGAATAATGTAATTTCAAGTGACTATAACATAAAGGCATAAAAACATCGAGTTAACTCAATTTATTGAGAAAATTAGAGGAAAATAGGTGAAGTATGGAAAATAGGTGAAGCAGAAGAAAAATCACGATGCGCTGGGCTGACCAAATCTTACAAATGTCTGGAACAATTATGAAAACATTGTGAGTCAGAAGCCTCCATAATAAACAAAACTAACAAATAATGGTCTTCAAAGACTAAAGCAGCACAACGATATACGTGTGAGAAGTAATTTAAAATTTAAACGTATCTGCATAATTTCGCCTTTTAAATTTTATGGTATTCATATCTATTCTATGGTACTTGCTTTCTAAATGTAGGGCAACGAAACCATGGTAATCTAAGTGCACGTATTGCGGCTTGCACGTGAGCTTTCGTGTGCTTTCCTTCGGCGTCTCATGCTAAGCAACTTGATGCTTGCGTTTCTTACACGGTTTGTTCGTTTAAATAATGCATGCATACGGAAAACTCACTTTCTTACATTTTCGTATTTCTTTAAATTAAGTACTCATCTGCATTATTTTTAGCTACGATTATACAGTTCGTCAGTTACAAGCCATGTATAGGAAATGCTATTGAAATTCGAGCAAACCATGTTACTTTTCGTGAAAGAGCACATGTATCCAAACAATTCAAGTATTACGTAATTGTAAAAAGCATTCACTTTGTGGCTCATCATAATTTATAATAAAAACACATAAATTTGTTTTTGACCACGATAGTTTTATTTTCACTCTACCGGTTTCGGAAGATCCCTTCCTTCGTCAGGAGAATATTTAAAACTGTTTTAAATATTCTCCTGACGAAGGAAGGGATCTTCCGAAACCGGTAGAGTGAAAATAAAACTATCGTGGTCAAAAACAAATTTATGTGTTTTTATTATAAATTCAAGTATTATTTGATAGCACCACATGCAATATTACTGAATTGATATGATAAATATATTACACTAGCAGAAATCAGATTTTTTACCTTCCTCTTGTTTTGAAAATAAAGTGTTTAAAATTTCAGAAATAAAACTGTAAATTTGTATAAAAATCAAATATGTCCCTTTTTTTAACCCAAATTTTTCAAATAAGATGATAGGTCCTTAAATATTAACAAAAATACTAAATTCGGTTGTCTGTGCCTCCTGCATAACTCTTTCTTCAATGAACTTTAATTTGCTTTGATTTTAGATGTCAATTTCAAATTATTATTTTTTTGGTAAACTAATGTTTAATACAAGATTTTTTATGCATAGCACAAAGGGTTGGCGTCATGTATCTTTTATCAGGAGATTTTTTCAATGTGGATGAGTGTTTCAGGCTAATAATTATTGCTTATAAAATAATTGTCAATTTCAAAATTTACACTGATTGCACGAATAATTCAGAAAAGCGATAAAGTACCTTTAATGAAATATTTTTAACGGAGCATCATTTTAGTCATTTTCAAAATTGGAACAAATTTGTCATACTATCCCGTAATTTTTCATGCTGGTAACACAGACTCGTATATACTCCATTTATTTTATATTATTAATAATCTATATATTTTCATAAGGGATTATTAGTTGAAGTAGTAGGTTGAACATAATATTATATTATATTGAGCAGAGTTTTTACCATACCTTAATAATAAAATATTATGTTGAGAACAGAACTCATGCAAGCAGATCGTGGTACACGTACGTGTTTCAAATGTATCTATATACTAAGAACTAAGCACACGTATTACCTATTGGGGAATGAATTCGAACGCCAGTAATTTACAAAAAATATACCTATGGAAGACTACAATATCAACAAATTTAACATCCTTAGTTAAAAACGAGGTTTCATGACATTCATTACTTTTGGAAAATTAATATCTAAGAGATTATTTTATTTTTTTATTTTTAATAATTCTTTGAATTTTTTGGCGAAGTCATTAAAATACGTTAACGAGAAGCGATTAACGGTAAAGTTATTAAAATACGTTAACGACAAGCGATTAACGGAGAAGTCATTGAAATACGTTAAAGAGAAGCGATATTTTAATTTATTTTATTACATTAATTTGTATGTGGATGTATCCAACAAAAACACCGGAACAATTAGTCGGGTATTACAAAGTGGGCACATTAAACATAAGTTTATATGAAAACAGCGAATTATCCCAGATATCCTTTGTACCGGAAAACTAGGTTTTGCGTGTGCGATGTTTGTTTAAAGTGGTTATCACGTTTATTTTCGCACACTGAGGCAATCAAATTAACATACTCAAAACAAAATGGCGAGGTTATTTCCCCCAGAGAGCTCTCTAAACGATGTAAAGGTAACTTAAAAACATTTAAACACCGGAACGGAAGTAAGTTGTGCAAACTTTCCGTTTGAAATGAAAATCCCGCTCACCTTCGTGCAATTAACGGCATTCCGAAACTTCAACCTTTTCACATAATCCTGAGTTTCATAAGCAGCCCGGAGTCGGCGAGCAGAGCCTGTCTAATGGCAAATACACTTACCCACCTGCACCGTATACTTTGAATTTGATACCAATTAAGAACTTACATTTTTTTACACTATATCATCGAAATATTGTATGTTGCAACTCGAAGACAATAACGTCCATTATGCTATAAGGCAGAAAATGATATTTATCTTATCTTTTGTTTGAGCGGTGTCAAAATTAAATAATTATTTACTATTGTTAGGTACAAGGAAAAACGTTTTATTACATTATCGCCACACAGAAGCTCTCATCTTTGGGGATGCTGTGTGGAATGTTTTTTGATGTGAGGAAGGAGTGAACGTGGTCTTGAAGAGACCCATGTTGTAGAAGGTACGAAAATCGTTCCACAAACGAGATGTTGGACTCTAGAACGAGTCATTCTCATGTGACCAATGTCAACCGTGTACATAACGGTGTTTGGCGTCTTTCCCTAATATATACCAGTGCCGAAGGGATCAATGAAGCTAGTTCTTCGGAGCATCTCCCATTGCTATACCGGTAAAATAAGGACAGCATACATACCCGATGACTGAGATTTGTAAATAAAACAATAGTAAATAGACATTTTTCTACTTAAAATATTTTTTTTCATTGAAAACAGGACTTTAAAAAGTCGAATGGTTAGCTTATTGAGGTGTAATAAATGACAAGGTTAGCTAACTAGGGTTAAATAAAATAATAATACCTAACTTAGTGTGTCTATTGGAGTCGAACAAATGCAAAATCCAAAAAATGATGTTGCAATGGAAGTTAGAGATCATACCCGAAGATTTTCAATTGATTTTCAAGTATTGCAAACCTTTAAACTTAATTTAATGATATGGGATGGATTCATACGGTTATTGCAATAGTTGAGGGCTTTTTGAAAAGGATTTAAATCATTCCCTATTGCAACTGCAAATATTACACATTTTAAGAGGATAATATTTTGAAGTACACAACCTCAACTCCGATGTATGCTGCATGTGTGTACCGGGCTTTAGGATGATTGAGAAGTCACGCGTCTCTGGGAAGTGGGAACTAAGTACTAAAGGCGGCTTAGCCCTTAGCTCACTCTTTTCTCTACTAAAAGTAACGCAACGTGTGACTTTATTGCGGTTGTGAGAGAGCCGTGTTCACATCGGGGGAAATATTGCCTCAAATGCTTCTCCTTCATGTAAGAATGATCAGAAATAAGAACTGAAAGGAACATGCATATTAATTTACATAAAACAGGGACATTATCATAAAATGTTCATGTAAATGTCCGGAATCGTGGAAACATGAGAGATGAAAGCACGATTTGGTGCCTCATTTATATTTTGACAAATACAAAAATTGCATGAATTTAATTTTGTTGTTATGATTATATTATACGAATGTTAGCTTTGGTGAAATGTTTATTAATGATTTTATGGATCTACGTGTATAAGCGATATTTATTTTTTTTAACTTGAATAATGCACGAGAGTCCTAGCTGCTCCCGAACGTCTGGAGTCATTGAGACTATGACATCCCCAATTGGCTAATGTGTGAGGAGGGGAAGAAGATGTGTAAGAGGAAGGTGGGGGAGTACCTGGCTATTCAGATCAGGCGGTCTTTCTCCAGGGCGATAGTGAAGGTAACGTAGCGTAAATATACTATATATTAAGGAAAATTAATAAATTGGGAAATATCATAAATTAATTAAATAAAATTTACTTTCACACGCCGAGATTTGAGCCCCTGACCTCTGGAATTTAAGCCAAGGATCATAAATTCAACCACGGAGGTATATCTATGAAACCAATACCAATATTTATGAAATAATATACATTTTATTTGTGAAACATTGAATATTATCAAATATATTGTCGGTCAGTCAAAAGAAGTGTTAGGTAAAAGTAAACGAAGTATGAACCGAGTGTCACAGTTACGCGGGGTTACATCATTTCTGCCTACCACTACAGTTAATACCAAATAAATAGATTTAATATGGATCACTCAAAATGTAACCCTGAGTAACTGTAAGTTTTTTTTTAAATTGTATTAACATTTAAAATCACCTTCCGAAGTTTGTGCACGTTTGCCCCAGGACACCTTTTATGTAATTTAGCACGGGTCTGCTCTAGAATAATGATAAATTGTAAAATATTATCCATATCTCAGTAAGCAAATGGAGTATTTCGACGTTGCAGGTAGCGCCAACTGCTTATACTTCCGCTAGATTTGATCTCCGTACGGCATTTCGGGGATCGAATCTAGCGGCGTAGTTCCCATACAAGCAAGTGGGAAAACACTCGCGGGCCCCATTCACTCGAATTACACGCCACAGATTGAACTCTATACTGGATCTGGATACAAGTGAAGGCAGTACTCCGAGGAAGGCAGCTCTCAGCTGTGCTATGGTTCCTATTATAAGGTTATTGCATCAGATCAAACAAATCCGCAGGTGCAAGTGCAAGCAGCAACAGCCAACTTTATTGTTAAACATAATAATTACCTATTCATTTTTAACCATGAAGGAGAATATCAGAAACAGCAAAAATTCTCGGTCAGTGAGCTCTGGCGTCACTAAAATTTGCTCATACTTTTTTGTCGGATATATCAAGCTAATAATAATAATAATAATAGGATAATTATTATATAGGGCCGTTTTTGTGAAAAATCACCTCACGGGCGCTGCACAGTTTCTTACGAGTTCCTAAGCTTTATCTCATTTTACTATATATACAAAAAAATTCAAAACAGTCACATAACTTTTAATAAAGGGACGATTTTCACCTGTGATGCTGAAATACGTCACTAGCTAATGAACTTTAAAACAGTTTTTTTCGAATAGAAGACATAATGCCACATAATTTCTAATTTAATATTATTCATTTATGGTCAATAAGAAAAAATATTCTGGGAGTCGAATGGTAATAGTAAATAATAAATTAAAATCAAAGTATTACTTGAAGTAGTTTTAGCTATGTTTAGTTACCAGGTCCTATGTACCAGATGTCTCCATCTTCCGCCTTTACCTTTTTTCTTCCAGTCCTCAATTTCCTTCCGCCACATAACGTTACCAAATTATAAGTGACACTGTCTCCGAACTATGGGACTACATTTCTCAGTAAACATTGAAGGTACTTATATTTCGTCTGGCTTTCTTAATAAGGAAAGTTCTCTTTTTCCGAAATGCTTTAACTTTCTAGTAACTTCTTACACCGAGTCTTCGTTTTAATATGCACATTGTAATACCTTGTAGTTGTCTGTAACAAGACAAACTGAGACGGTAACATCCGTTTCCGTGTTCCAAATTTAAATTTGAACTCAAATCTCGCGGTTCCACTGTTTTTATTTGTTCTGTGTTTCCAAACAGCGTGGAACATTTAATTACGCTACAGAAGGAGGTTCTACAATCAAACGTGACTTGCTACGGGAACAAGCTGGAATGGAAACATATTGTGTTATTCTATAAATAATAGTCCCTGTTCCGTAACGTGTAACGTATCCGCAACGCGTCACGTTTGGTTGTGAATGTCTTAATAAAGGTTTCAGTTGTTGTGGGATTGTCAAAGTTGGCGATGTTTGTTTCGCAAAATTAGGATGTTGCTTTATAATTCATTATTTTATTTCAGAGATATTATAGCTAAAGCCCAATTTCTCAACGATATATTAATAAAAGTGAAGAGAATATTTCAGATCTTTTCATTTACGAAAAAGAGTATGATTAATGTTAACTGGATTATTACTTTTATACGACTTAAGTCATTCTAATATTATTTATTCAAGATACGTACCTAAAATATTTTTCAATAATACATTAATACAAAGTCATTGAAAACATAACTAAAAATCCGCTATATTATGTTTAATCAATGAAGAAGATAACATATAACATTGAAAGAAAATGTGTATGCAATTATTTTACAAGTTGTCCTAGGGTAATAAACTGCTCTAACTTCGGGAGGTGATTCTACATGATAGTAAAAGTTACAGGTAAAAAGTTTAATTTTTGACATGGAAAAAAGTGTGTTAAATTGATATAAAAAGTTATAATAAAAATAATATTATAACCATTATCTTAAAAGAATAAAAAAAATACATACATAGTACACATATTATACACAACAGGAACAATAATAATATGTATATTGCTTAGTTTTTATAACTGCCTTTTTAATTTTAACTACTTTGCTTTATTTTATTATATTTCTTATATATTATTATGTTTCATTCCAATTCCATAATTTCAATACAGTCCATTTTATTTACATATATAATTTGTAACATAAAATTGTGAGATGTGGGCTTCGGCACGGGTAAAGCACCTAATGAGGCTCACATTGCCAAATGATATTTTATAAAAAAAATACTTCTAATTTAACAATAAAAAAATATAATAATAATTAATTAATTTGTACAGCTCTGTTTTTGTGAAAAATCACCTCAAAGACGAATCTCAATTAATAGCAAGAGTTTATCTGAGCATTTTTTCACTGCCGACGATTACAAACATGATAAGAACTAAATGGAATAATACAAGTGGAGTTTCCTGGCAGTTTCTAAATATGATGTATGAAGCATATAACCTCAATTGAAATATGCATAAATAATAATATTCGTTCTACCCTCAAATTCATAAAATTGTCATAAAATAGCATTATATTAAGAATTTATTTGAATCTGACTTAATCACTTCTATTCCGAGCCGTTGCGACAGATTTTGTGATATTGTCGCATCGAGCACGCCACGTCGCGTGTCGCATGTCGCGTGTCGCTGCGCGTCGTGTCAGTGTGACTGTGCCCGAAATAGAAACTAAACGCACCATATTTTAAAATTACTGTAATGTAAATTAAACATGATATAATTACAAGAGTTCAGTAGGTTCTAGTTGTGTTTAGTTCCCGGGCGTCTGTGCCGTGATTATTGCAGATTAAAACACGTTGACACTGCGGGTGACGGTTGGGGGTGTACGACATAACGGGTAGTTGTTAGGTTATGTTAACAACTTTTTCGTTAGATGAACTTGTATTTTTTATATCACCTATAATTATATTTTTATAGTACTACGCAAAACAACCAGAAACTATTGGTATATGGTTTCGTGAACAATTGTAAATGTTGTATTTTTTATATTACCTGGACATTTTGCCTCAAGCGCGCTTTGCTCTAATAGCATATTTACGTAGATAATCTATTTAGGGGAGCTTATTCTACCTTCAAATTAACACCACACTTGTGAACAACCACCATAAGAGCAACCAAAATTGTAGTAAAATTTTTAAGTAATATTTTAAACATCATTTTATTTATCACATACAATTATTTTTCTTTATACGTAAGCTAATTATTTATCAAAATACAAATTTAGTTATTATTGTGACATGATAATAAATAAATATTTTAAATCTGAGAAAAGAAAATTTCGAATTCTGCCATTAGTTAACACGTTATTAAGAATCTCTTCAAATTATTAGTAATTGCAGGCTTTGAGAGTGAATTAACAGGTTTCCTGATAAACTTTTAGCTAATTACGAATATATTATTACGATGTCGGAACACATGTTCATGAAAATTCCAATATTTTTCGTCTCCGTCATGATATATTATCAAGGCAAACGAAATATGACTATACATTAATATGAAGAAATCATTGTAAATGGAGAAAAAATACTAATTTTGAATGTTGCTAATTTATTAAGAATCTCTTCAAGCTATTCGTAATCCGGTTAAAAACGGGATTGCAGGCTTTACTGAATGAATTGATATATTTCCTAAGAAACTTTCAGCAAAATATTTTTAAAGTTTCCTAATAAACTTCCAATAAATTTTGTCATTGTATATATCAAGGCAAATGCAGGTGCTTTGATATATTGCCAATTTATTTAAAATTTATCAGAAAACGACATGCAATCCCGTTTATAACCGTATTACCAATAAAAAAAATTGAGATTTGAGATTTCTCCGTATATTTAAGAGTATGTGTTTCAATTAGCATCTTTCGCTACACCAAGAGCTCTTAAACTTCTACAAAAACAATGGTCAATTAATAAAATTTCATTAAGTTGAAGTAGGTTCTATTCGGGTGTATGTATAGAATTTAGAGAGTGGTAGTACTTGTGCTGCACTTGAAGTGATTCAAAGAAAGGAGACCCTCTACACTCACTAGGGGCGCGGGTACACAGAGCGTGGTGGTCAAATCAACCCCCACTGGTACGAGTATACAATTCAATTAATGAGTTCCGAAACGTCAACGCATGGAAAGCCGTCACTCATTGTTGAGATGCGATACGATCTGCCCACCCCTGCGATGGCAGATAGAGTTACTAATGTCAAATAACTAACTGTGTATTTAGTACAACTTCATATGATTTCGATATTTACCCATTTCTAGTGGCGTATCTCCTACCACAAAATATTGAAGTAAACATCATAATTTCGATATCATTTATCAAGTACTACTGGCATTAAATGCCATTTCACCAAGGTGTGATAAACACTGAAGCATACAATAGATTTTCCCAATAAACTGAAAATATAACAAAACAGAAAGGTGCTGTAAAAAAAAACCGAGAAACTGTTTGTAATAATAATATGACTTGAGTGGGCACTAAGAGCATTATAGGAAAAAAATAAGGCCGCGGAGTAAACCGAACCTTAATAATTCAAGAAGGTTAGAAACTTGGCTTATTATTTACATGAAGCCAATTTTGTAATGAAAAAGTTGGTTGGGTCGTGCATAATATTTTCAAATAATGATTGAGGATTTGGATGGAAAATTAAAGCTTTCTTTTTTTATTAAAATCTTGAAACCCGTAAAAAAAGTATCCAATATAGAAAATTATATCAGAACTAAATTTCATTGTTTGTTAGCTTCATTGAATAAAAAGTTCTCGTGATTTGTCTGTTAATAAGTGGACAGGAAAGTTGTGTTCCAATTTGTTAGTAATCTATCCACCATTTCCCTGTGAAATAAATAATTCATCCGTTTTGATGTTTTTGACGGGGGAAATAAACTCTGCCGACTCTATTTTTCGGTAATAATACATGTAAATAATATTAAATTACTAGGTGTGTGGAAAAATTTAGTCTAAGTATGCTAATATGACATTAAATATGAAACCACCTATTTATAACACGGAGTAATTTTCTTGCCACCCACGATGTCACAGCATGGTGGCAAATAACGACTGGGAAAATGATTCCCTTTTGTGTTTCGTTCGTGAATCAAATATGATAAGTATAAAATGAGATATTTATATAAGAAAATAAGCTTTTATTGGGGGAATTCGTAGCTAAAATAAATCCTCTGTAAGTAAGAACATTACATTTTTTATGAAACATTCAACAGAAAAGAATTTAGATTTCAATGGATCAGACTTTTAAGTTTTCTCAAGACTTCCTGCTGATCATTCCATTTTTTTTTCTAAGTTTGGTTATTTATTTATTGGAAAATTTGTAAAGCGCCGCTTTTGTGAGATATCACCTCAGGGGCGCTTATGGTCATTCAGAGCCAGTCAAAACAAATAATTGTTTTAAGAAGAAGATAACACTAGTAAATATAAATCAAACAATAAACAGAACAAGACATACAAAAATAAAAAGGTACCGGCAGTTCAGACCTTTACCTTTTTATTTTTTTCTGTTATATTCTGTTTCATGATTCGTTTAGATTTGTTAGTATTATCTTCTTCTTCAATGATATATTACATTGATGGGTTTAAACTTAAAAGTTAAAAGAAAAGTTATTATAAAAGATGAATAATTATTTGGTTATCATATAAGTTTATATCTATCGATTCTGAAAGATATATGAAATGCATCCTAAACTATATACTGTCAACATTCTACAATGGCAGTAGTTGAAATTAGAACATATATCTCTTGCAAAACCAAAAACATAAGCACCATTTTTTTAGTTCGATTTGTAAAAGGGGATATAATAATGTAACGTCTTTGATTACATCTTTTGTGTATGTGGTGGACAATTTTAAAATTAGCAGAGTAATATATCTTGCGCAAAATCCAAGTAATAATGGCTATTGAAATGATTTGCTTCGAACTTCCGAGTAATATGCGATAAGAAGTGTTACTAAAATATTTTCTTACTTCTGCATACAGAGCTTCATATAATCTATTCAGTGAGCGTGTAGGTAATGTAGGTATCACTATCTAGTGGTTCAAAGGCGTATTCAAAGTGATGGGGTACCGTCAACATCCAGATACAAAACCAACGGAACACCAAATATACAACCTTATTTCCCACACCCATCAGTGTTGTTGAACATGTCTTTACAGCGCACGCCTTTTAATTACGTCAAATTCTATTTACAGCATTATCAATCAATAGTATTTACACAGGTTTCAATTGATAACATCTTGTGAGGTTTCTGGCAAATAATGAATTAAAACCTTCACTCTCTACCATATTAGGAGTTATAATAAATAGACATGCCCGGTCAGAGAGAAGCGAGTAATATACAGTTACTGCAAGTTGCGCATTTTGAAATAACAGTGTCCATAAAAGGTA
Organism: Hesperophylax magnus; assembly: GCA_026573805.1. Classification (NCBI taxonomy): domain Eukaryota; kingdom Metazoa; phylum Arthropoda; class Insecta; order Trichoptera; family Limnephilidae; genus Hesperophylax; species Hesperophylax magnus. The sequence continues at coordinate 2,658,009 of JAIUSX010000116.1, read as the reverse complement.
AACCTTAAGACAAGCATCTACTTATGTAGGTATCTACCATTGCAGGTATTTGTTAACATACAGAAGAATATCCTACGTCATACTAATAGTGTATCTTTCTGAGCTACTGTAATATGCTTACGTTACATCACATATTAATTAATTTTGGGAATGTTGTGAACCCGAGAATGTGGTAATAGGAATAAAGTGGAAAAGAGGAATATCGGAAAGTATCTAGTTACAAATCACAGCAATCAAATAAGATACAGAACAAGACACAGAAAAATAAAAAAGGTAACGATCTGAACTAAGAACCGAACCCAGGATATCTATATAATAATAATCTTCTTATTCAATGATATATCATATTGAAGGGCAAATAAGTTACCCCGGCAAGGCAAGGTTCCTGGGTTCGAGTCCTAGATGTGACCGTATCTTTTTCTGTTTCAGATTTTCGTTTAAAGAATCGCTAATATTGTTTTCAATAACCTTTAAAAGTTAAAAGATAAATAATTCCAATAAAATTTTAATTAAATGGAGTTCAACGAATTATACTTCAAAAAACAATAAATCGAATTATTTGAGATTGTGAATTCTACAAAACCTTTTCAATTAAATTACACCTACGTAACATTAATCTCAGAACATTTAATTTATCTCCCTTTGCAGGCAATATAAAAATTAAACATTAATAAATTATAAAAATAATAGTGAACCCAAACATAAAAATAATCCGTACTACTTGCCTAGCGACCGACGAACTTTCCGCTTCCTTATAATATCGTAGCCATGCAATGCTGTATCGTAATGTTTAATGATCAGCCTTTAGAGCAATTGGATTTCGAAATTATTGTATTTAATGAAAGCAAGTAGCGTTTTCGTATTTGCAACATACAAATGCAAGATCATTTTGGTCTATTCTTTATGGCAATCACTGATATAAGGATAGGTACCGGTATCATATTTAATATATAAGTAGAAATTCAATCGTTTTGTTACTAGCAAAGCTGTGATTTCGGGGAATGGATGTTGCTACTATAAGTTTAAAGTGGATTAACTAGCTACATTTTAATACCTACCCCGCATTCCTACTTACCGACCTAATTTTATCGACAAACTTTTTCGAAATTTCAACGTTTTAATTAAGTTTTTAGGTAATAACGTTGAATTATTTGTATGAAGAAAATAATATTCTTCTACGGATTTTTTTTAAATGTAATTAGTTTTTATCTATTTTACTTCATGTAGAATTACATCCCGAAGTTTGTGCACTTACCCTCGGATTCCCTGAATACCACACTTCCATTAAAGTACAAAGTTTTTAAACTTAAAAAAAATATTTTTTAAGATAACCTCGTATGCAGATGCCGTTGAGTTGAAAAGGTAATTATATGAAAATCCCTTTATGATAAAAACATCGTAAAGTATGCCCATAAAAATATTTAAAAAACACATTGGTTCTGATATTTAACATGCTTTAGGTAAGAATAAATTCACAGTGCTTCATTAAATGCCACTTAACTGATTCTGAGAGTGTTTTTGTCTATTTTAAATTTATTAAATAATATCACAAAATCATAATCTTTTTTTATATTAGCGTACTCCTTTCATAATTCGTATTTGAATGTCTCCCTTTCATTCTGTCTTCTGAAATCTTCTTCTACTTTTTGAACGCTTATAGCGGAGCCTTAAAAATAATCAATAACAAGTAGGTATAAGGTCGAAGGTATGTTGTGAGAAAATCAACTACAATATGTTACGATATTGCCATAAAACGTACATTCGCTATTCGTGGCACACAAACGTAACCTAACGCAAAATCACTCAGGGCCCAACCTCTACAAAAGGCCAAAAATACACCACATTTCCAAAAAGCCTTTCCTTTTTTGTCCTAATCCCTCTACGAGTCTAACTTCCTGGAATCGGTGATCTGCGGCGATATAATATCATCTAGGTGAGTCTTTTACCGGATGAAACTGGTCTCGTTTAACATGCACATTGCACATCAATATGAAGATGAACGCGTTAAAGGAATAGACTTATTTCCTTAAATGTTTTTGGAGAAAGTATCGTTATAGAGATTTTTAGTGCTAAAATCTTGAGTTGATTTTATGTGCGATGCGAATCAACTGATCTATCTGTATTTTTACACAATCCACCAATATACTTAAGTATCCTCATAACAAATTAACTATCACTCATTTATTCGCAATCATGGAATCAATTCCATCAATTTTACAAAGGAATAACGATATATAATTAAGTATTTATTACATATATATTATAAGGTAAACATATTGCACTTGTCTATTTTAGCGATCAAAGCCGACGATCGCCACAGTGCATAGACTTAGTCGCCTATATCGGATTTTCTATGTAATTTGGAATCTACTTATATAATTGGGCACACATCTATCAGAAGCAAGTAGTACCTACGAGAAAACGCTGTACCCAGTGAGATAGCTGTTATTCGATATTTTGCTAGCGAAGGGCCAACTTGTAAGTTTTATTTCAAGTTCAGTATTAGGTGACCCCTTCATATTGGGTCTTACCCGTGCAAGCCCGATAAGGTCACATATATCAAACACTAATTACAAGAGGGATTTAATAAACCCCGGACCTGCGAGGGTCCCGCTCAATAGGGTTGGCAAATTCTGACGAACTAGCAACACGTAATGATTTACCTGGTATGAGCGAATGCATCGATGTCTGTAAGATGTTGCGATGAAACATGAAACAAATTATTTATATATTTAAAATCCAAACAATAGTCACTTGTGGATGAATAAACGGTGAAAGTTTGGAAATTCTAAGAATAAATATCTGGACATAAAAAATGATTTTGGTGCAAGTTCACAAAGCAAAAAGAGCGAATTATAAAAATTTTCGGTAGCGGAAGAAAGAGATTATTAAACGTTACGTAATTGACATAAGCAAAAGAATACTAATTCGTATAGTTAGTAAGATAATATTAAATTGTATAACCAGGAATACATGCGTTGGTTATAACTTCATTGCTGTACTGCCAACCCGCACTTTGACATTTGTACGCTAAGCAGAGGTTACTATATTTACATGTAGGTAAGAGTATCGCTGAGCGACATTGTGTTGTTAAGAGATAGACGTATTTGTATATTGTGTTGTGCGTGCACAAGAGTTAGTAAGGAAATGTCTTATTTTTATTAATAAAATGTACTATTTAGTCATCGGGGAACGCCGTGCGATTTTTTTTATGCCAAAAGTTAATATCCTCGAATCAGAAGCGCCATCCTTAATATAGCTTCCCCATAGAAAAGCTCCCCTTTGAAAGCCGTGAAAATTGAATTACAGAGCTGTAAATTGGAACTTCTTTAAAAAAATCTTATTTTGAAGGCGTGCTGCAATACGTAATGTCGCAAGATAATGAAGAGTTGTTTCGCGTCCCTGTAACACCATCCCCCATACCAAACCAGAAGCAGGGGGTGAATCTCCGCGGAGCCTTGATGTCCAATTACACGACCGACTCACACGGCTCTAGCTACCCAGCATTATAAGGAATATCGTCCTATTATAAACTTGCAAACGACTTATTGCTATGTTGCTAAAATATTCTTCTCATTTTTAAACCAATACCAAAGAAGGACAAAAGGAACCGAATATAATTTTAACAGTCTTTTAACAGTGAAGTAACTTACAGTTAGTAAGTTAGTCTTTCCGAGAATAACACGCAAAATAAACATATGCAAACGGTAGTCATTAGCAACCAAATAATAAAATAAAAGTCCTTTGCCGAAGATCTTCCCTACTGTTAATGGGCACTGACGTCACACTCCTCAACCTATTTTCTCACCTGGGTTTTTTGTAACCCACTGTAAAAGCATATATAACATAATAACACAATATTTGAGTTGATTTATAACAGAGTTATTATTGGCAAGTCTATAATTGTTCATTCTACTCGATTACAGATATTTAGAGGGCGAGAAAACGAAAACGAGGTTAGAAGTGCCGGAATAACATTCGACATCTGGACTTCGTTGGTAGTGGCAATTGCGCCAGTAGAATTTTATAATTGGAGAAAGCCTTCAGAACAAACTGAGCTTCTTTACACTGAACTTGAGTTTTCAATTGAAATGTGGTTTTAATACACATTATATTCCCGTATCAGTTGAGCCCCGTTAAATTTAAATTGGAAATAAATTTTAAAATCGCCACAAAGGCGGTAAGCAATGAATAAAAAGGTTATATTTTTTATATATCTGACTTATTAACTACCACACAATTCAAAACCAGGTTTTCTCCGCTTACTAACTAATGTCGATGACTAAGGGACTTCCGAATAAAAGTGTTTTAAATTTTACCCATCTGATAAACTAACATTTACTCTAAATTAATGGTTGTTTATTAGTTGAGTAAAATTTAAAAAAACTTTATTGGTAAGGGGGTTAAACAAAACCCACAAATTATTATCAACAACGGAAACTTGCATAATATGCAATTTAATTTGAGGTTTTCACGGGCGAACTTATTACCGTGTTTCTTTTTAAGTTATTATGCCGTAATGCGGTTCCACTTTCTTTAGCCAACGTTTCAGACAGCTTTACGTTGGGATTCTTAGATAATGGCCACTGTACGGCTAACGGCTATGGCAGAAGGCTGATCCATCTACTCTGATGATGGGCACTATATGACTAACGGCTATGGCAGAAGGCTGATCCGTCTACTCTGATGATGAGCACTGAATGACTAATGGCTATGGTAGAAGACTGATCCATCTACATTGATGATGGCTACTTTATGGCTAACGGCTATGGCAGAAGGCTGATCCATCTACCCTGATGATGGCTACTATATGACTAACGGCTATGGCAGAAGGCTGATCCGTCTACTCTGATGATGAGCACTGAATGACTAATGGCTATGGTAGAAGACTGATCCATCTACATTGATGATGGCTACTTTATGGCTAACGGCTATGGCAGAAGGCTGATCCATCTACACTGATGATGGCCACTGAATGGCTAATGGCTATGGTAGAAGGCTGATCCATCTACCCTGATGATGGCTACTATATGGCTAACGGCTATGGCAGAAGGCTGATCCATCTTCTTTATGAAGGTCACTGTAACACTGTAACTGTCATTTTACTTGATCAATGAGCACTTACCGAAGTTTATTATTATAGTAAAACGCACTTGAGGTGAAAAAATATAAAACTGCTCTATACAAGTGTTATATAATCATTATACTGTCCGAAATATTGTTTAGAGAAGAACGAAGGGCAACATGGCATAATGACCCAAAAAATAATCAAGATAATATGCAATGTAGTTGATTTGAGGACAATGCGAGTAATATAAAACATTATTCACATTACGTACAAATCTATACATTTACTACAAAATTTATCTCATTTTCTGTTCTTACCAGACACCCATTCGAATTTATTTATACTAAAAAATATCTGTCGGTCACCGATCACCGTATCCTAAATGGGAAATGTTATAATCGTGCGCCTTTAGAATATAAATATTATAGCTGAGAGTTGGAACTTATAGAATAATATTTCAATACTAGCTTCAGCTTAGAAAAAGGGAACGCATCGGGTACGAGTTTTTTTAAAGATCCAATATTCAATAGAATCGCATCTGAAGTGCATGCAGGCAATATCACCGTTTTGTATTACGTACATGTCGCGCTATTCCATTATCCTTTACAAGGGCGGTGGTGTTTTGTGTTTTATGATCGCGTCTCAACCGCTTTTAATATGGCATATCAAATAACATCTGGAAGCAAATCTGTAAAGCAGGGCTCTGTACAAAAATATTAAATTCTTATAATAAATAGCTTTTAATCTTTATCAAAGAGTACAATAATGGCAATAAGTATCAATAGAGAGATACCGTAATTACAAAGATATAATTATATTATTATAATTACAGAATTTCTATTCACCACGTTTTAAGATGTTCAGTTTTAAAGATCGAATACAGTAACACTTAATTGAAAAGTGAATTTTATTAGTTTCCTCCGTGTTGTGTCTTAAGTGACCGAAGATATCGGTTTTTTCGACTCGTGGGAGGTGTTAAGTAAAAAAAAGGACTCTGAATAAAGCTCTAAGAAAATTTGTAAGACACTCGTAGCACCATATTGAAAACACATGGTGCGCGACAAAGAGAATTTAAATGCGGGCATTAAAAAGAAATCCACACCGAAGAAGACACTGCGGCGCTTTGTATACAGAGTGGCTGACACTACAAAACTGACATCACTGAAGCACGCACTCCGTAAAACCAAATGTCTGAAAGTCACCACACTAAAATTAAGTTTTAGGACCAAAACTTACTTTTTCCCAACCAATAATTTGATACCCACTGCACTCCCCCGTAGAACGGAAAAGTCACCTATTGCCACATTGTGTAACCACATTCATAAAATTTACGTAAAAGCTAAAATGTAGATGTAGAAACCTAAATCAAAGAACAAAGAGGGAGATTAATTGCTTTCAATTCCAATATTAATATAACACTACAAGATAATCTTCAAAAACATAGGTGTTGAGTAACGTTTCGTCCGCAAGTGTTTTTGGTTTTGTTCTCGTAGTCTCATAATAGCTAAGTGGTAACTAATACATTCTGTTATCAGAATCTCTACATGATTTAATCAAAATTTGATTGAAACCATAATTTGATTACAAGAAATTTCAGTACATACCCAGTAGATAAGTAATTTGATCATGTTTCTTATTATACGATCGAAATACGCAAAGGTATTCGGTTTTTCCACCAAATTAACCTGCAGGGGAGATTATTCAATACAAAACGATGCCCCACCGTGAATTAATACCGATCTTCTAGGAATTAATTTACAAACGAGATCCTCCCCCGATGCCATGGTGAAATTCAAAGAGTGAAATTATTATTGGCACGTGATCGCTCAACTGAACATCATGTAATTATTCGAGACGACAGACAGCTTAATAATATAATGACGAATAATCATGTATTATTTAATAAGATTTAGATTAATTTCTGCCAGTTAAATTCAAAAAGGTATCCAGATGTAGAAATATTAGATTCTAGTGCACGTAAAAATGTTATGTAGGGATAAAGCATATATAATAACGGAATCTGAGTTCCTTCTGAAGCAATTTTTATGAAATATATATTTGAAATAAAGCAACCGCAAAGAATTGCAGGGGGTAAGCGGAAGATCGTTGTGTACACATGCACCATATGGAGGATGGAAAAACATTTCCCTGCATTAGCCTCCGCACTGGCAGGGACCAGGAGAGCAGCGCGGGAGGGAGATACGGCGTGGAAAACAGAGCCCGCAAAAACAATAAACTGCCATAAATCAACAGAAAAGTATAATAAACTCCTTGAAGCTCTGCGCTCCTGGCAGAGTACCGATGTAAACTACAGGGAATTCAAGAAAAAGAGGGCGCTTACTTGTGACAATATACTGAGTATATTCCTATCGGCAAGAATATCTTCTGTCTACGTGCTCGAGAATAATAAATTCTGGTGCGAATATTATTAACAGAGAGGGTGGTTCTTGTAATTCGTGTGTTGCGCAGAATTAAATTCAATAATGGCATTGTTTGGGAATTTAATGGTTCCGCAGACAAAGCGCCCCTCTCCTCGAAACTTAATTTTATCTAGTGAGCAATAATTATGATTGGAATCACGTAGGTAACCTTCCCTGGTGTCGGGTTCTCGTATTGAAGTTATAGAAAGTTTTCATAAAGCGATGTAGGCATGAGTGCAACGGTTTAACCGTAAGAATTTTAAAAAACAGTTATTAATAATCTTACTTACACCAAAAGTACGGAGTCAAATAAGCAATGGTACTTCGCATGTCCGTGTTATTTATTTTCTAGGATGAGATAAAATATGGCCATATTAAAAGAAAGAACTTGTTTTTGTTGATTGGGTAGTCTCTTGAATAACCAAATGTATTCGAGCAACCATCAATTCGTCGATCTCACAACCACCCACATAGAATCTGTACCTCAGTTGCTCGCGGCTAATTCCATTAAACACAATCAACCGAGGAAACGTTTACTATCAGAGATCGCCAACGCCAACTAAGAAATTTATAATAAATCAAACATGTTGTAACCGACCAAAATATTGTGTATTTATTTATTCAAGTTTTTAATCCAGCAGGACCAGGAGGATAGTGCAATTCCAATATGTCATTTTAAGTGATATGTAATGTACAACTATTACATCAAAAGAGAAAAATAAAATCAAAAAAACATTAGGTACCTAGGTATGAAGTAAAATATCGTATAAATAAGTAAATTTAATTAAACTAAAATTAGAATAAAACTAAAATTTAAATTATAATCCAAGATGCACTCCTCCGTATGTTTCCTTCTCTTTCTTAAGCAGACGTTTCGAACATCATAGCTGTGTCCATAGGGATCGCACTTGACCTATACCATAAACTTTTTCCAATTTCATATTTTCTGACCGACATAGTTTCACACTGTTATGAAAATCTTTTAACTAGGGCCAAAATCTTAACGGTGATCATTCTAAAATTCACGGTGACAAGCTAGGATATAATGACTCATTAAGTAATTTTAATATGTTCCTACGTCTTCTGGTAAATACATTAACTTGCCCCCTCATTGGTACGTGTAAGACATAAGCTAATAATCTTCTGAATACAACGATACAGTGATATTTTTTCCTTTTTGTATATAATTCCATCTTCTAGCCATAAAAGGTTAGGGAGCTCTGATAAGACGTCCGTGCGGCAACCAAAGTCGTCAGTCAAATGTTGGCCATTAGTGTGAGAACCGTCCAAATGTCAGGGGACATTTTCAAGAGTTGGCAGCTGTTGCTAATGCTGCAGCGAAATAAGGTTGATTCTTCCCATCGGATTCGGTAACTTCGCTTTAAATGTTGCTCGTACGGTTCACGTGAATTGTAATAGAGCTTAAGCAAATTGTCTCTCTAATACCAAAATCGTGACCAAAAATCAACGTCTAACACCGAACTATTTGGAAAGAAACACTTCAATACGAAAAATACCAGACATAAACAAAATGCATCTTTAATATAATGGTTATCAATTGAAAACTTTGATTTAAGTCAAGTCGAAATTGGACTTTTGCCATGGGAGAGTGAACTAATAGTATGTGCCTTTAAGAGCCTACCCTTGAAATTAATATCCTTCCTAAAGCTAGAAATTAATGGATATCATATACCGTTATTTGCCACCAAAATATTTAATTGGGTACGGAATCCCGTTGAACGAGAAAGTTTTACCCCCCAGCCCATGAAAATGTATTTCAAGACGTTGCTTTGGTATCAGGAGCGCAGGAGGGGGAGAGGGTGGTAGAGGCCCGTGGGACATTAATAATGCACCCTCTATGGGGAAGGGTGGCCTAAACAGGTTACGGCTGGCCGCCGGATTTGCGACATTCGGCGGAATTAGGAAGCACTCCATACACTATCACACTACAGACTGGATTGGTAAAATTAAGGCACTCGGGAGAAAGGAAGATACCTGCACCTCTTTCCAAAGTCCGCGGTACTGAGATTTACATTGCGCTTTTATAAGAACCTCTCTAATAATCTAATGGTTTATAACCATCAATGGAGATTACATTTTTACAACAAAGCGTTCACGGTGAAGAAAAAAATGCCGTTTACGGATACACAAGGCAGAAGCAAATCCTTCGTCCGGTATCAGATAACTATAACGCGATTTGAAGCTTTTTACTCCGTCCCTTTATTTTGTTTAGCTCTTTTTTCCATTATGTTGCAGTGAAGGTCATGAGTGTGAAATGAAAAAGAAAAACTTCATTTGTAGAGTAAGAAGGAAGAATAATTGGGTATAAACGGCGAAGTTATTTCTGTGGGGTGGAGTGTTACAATTGCGATCATCTCTGTAATGCGCAATTTTGAGACAATTGTGTTTGAGAAAGAAACTTTTTGAAGGGTAGGATTAAAGAAGGAAAAAAGAAAAATTGCTCTTCTCACTCTCTAATTCATATGTGGCAATATTCTGAAAAATCATATGGTACATAAAAATGGAAAGGAAAATCTGTACACAATCCCATTCCATAATTTATGTAAGCCCTATCGGTAATAACATAATTCCGTTATGCGTTAGAAAAATCGTCAAGCAAAAGTATTACTTAGTCCAATACTTAGGTGTGGGTGTAAACCTGTAAAATAAGGAATAGAAAAAAGCAATAAAGAACGAAGTGGGGTAAGACCAATAAATGAAATTATGTAGGGGAACGTGTAAGCCATAATGGAACTTATGAATAGTTCATAGTCTCTCTATATCTCTGGCATTCGGACTCTGGAACATACGATAATCCAGTGGACATCCTCAATTAACACTTTGATTTTTATCTTATAATTTCCATCAGCGCCTATGTCATCTTTGGAGATAATGTGTGGAGGATATTTTTTTAAAAGAGGAGTAATCCTGGGTCTTGAAATGACCCGTGTTGTAGGAAGTAGGAAATACGGAGGCCGAAAAATCGTTCCACTTCCGAGCTGTAAAACTCAAGAACAATTATGAACTACTCATTCTAATGTGACAAATGTCAAGTGTATACATATGTTGGGCGCGCGTTTGGTGTGTTTCCCGACTGTGCACCGATGTTGAAGGAATCACTGACGTTAATTCCGACGCCTTTTATAGTATGAAGCAAGAATCATTCCCTCCTCCGTATCTTTAACCAAGAATTCCTACTTTGCATGTCAATTTTAACTATAATTACTGTGAACATTTAATACTTGGCCCTCATTGACGATCGCTCTAATCTTACATGCACTAAAGGCGAGAGGTTTAGTTGATTTCATTAAAAATAAATGTTAAGTAAGAAAAAGAACTTACCCTATTGCCTGTTTAGTTCTGATAAATCTTCTACAAAATGTGAAGCTTGTTCATGACATTTACAAAGTAACACATATCCACTAGACTTTACGAATTTTACGATTCCACGAAATATTGTACGGTAGATGCTAAAACAGAATCTCCGGGGACGAAAAGTGATTCGAAGACAATAGAAGACGTGTTGTATTTGCTACGGAATGGTGAATTTTATTTCATTTCCTCGTAAGCTTCGTGTGGATTGTGCGACTTTTCGTATTCTGCTATATTGAGATATATTTTATAGGCAGTAGGTAACAATTCAACAACGTATATACTTCTAAAGACATGCCACAAGTGTTCCTTTTATCGTAAAAGGAATGAAATTTAGATTGGATTAGAAACCTGAAACTAGATTTCAGATACAGGTTCGAATATCCCAACCTCAACTGTTGGTTAAATAATATAAAACTATTTTCGTAGAAAGCAATCACTTTGTAGTTTAACATTTTAATGAAATAAAAACAATTTTTTTTTTGTTTAAAACCACGATTTTTTATTAATTTTAAAACTGACCGGTTTCGCTTCACTCGAGCATCGTCAGGGTACAAAATTAAACTGCAAGTTTAATTTTGTACCCTGACGATGCTTGAGTGAAGCGAAACCGGTCAGTTTTAAAATTAATAAAAAATTTAGTTTTAAAATTAATTAATTAGTTTTAAAATTAATAAAAACTTGCAGTTTAATTTTGTACCCTGACGATGCTCGAGTGAAGCGAAACCGGTCGGTCTTAAAATTAATAAAAATTCGTGGTTTTAAACAAAAAATATTGTTTTTATTTCATTAATATAAAACTGTTTAGAATAGCGATAAATAAGATTAATAGCGATGATAATTTTGCTAAAATATTTACTTAATCCTAAACGAGAACAAAATTTATTAATATAATAACTGGGTTCTACGCAACATTGTGCGAATTTATTCACAGTGTAATTGTCAGATTTATTTTATATTGGTTGGCAACCAATTTCACCGTGTACTGTATTGTGACGTTATTTTCACGCCTAAATAATTAGGTAATTACATAATTAAATAACAACATAATTTTTCTGACGTTTGAATAAAATTTTAGTGCAATAGGTTATTTCAATATTGTATTCTACGAGTAGAACAAAGAATTAATCAAAACGTTTCAATCATTATTGCAACCAAAATATTGACACAATCAGCAGCGATGATAATATCCTCGTACTACGGATATATTCATTTATTGTATTTTCTACAATGCACAGTAAAATTATGTAAACTGAAATGTACGCCAAAATTATTAATTAATAATTGTGTGTAATAATAATAGCGGGCGTTTTATGTGTTACAAAATGAAATGAATCTAATTTCCTAGATTGACCTACATTACGTAATTTGCAGTGTTTGCAAAAAAATATTTGTATGGAAGAATGAAAGCTCGCCATTACAAGGGTACCATTCCCACCCACATCCGCCTAGATAGTAGTTACACATCATTCAATAGTAAAAAGTTTTGCATAGTCGCTAACTGGAGCAAAACTTAACTTCTGGTTACTTGATTTTATTGAATAAACAGCAAATTTCGGCACCACCCATATAAACTGTATGATATATTGTGGAACCATAGATCCCAACGGGAGCTGTTCAAACTTCTCTAATATTAATCATTACCCCAAACACACTTTAACACGCATGGCAACCTACAACCTGGCTGTAGGCGCCCGAATGTAATAGGATCTAGGCTGTGCTAGTGCTCTCAGTAGAATTTCCTCAATCGGACCAACTTATTCGCACAACTTTACCCAACCCGGGCACTTCATAAATGGTAGAGGCTTGGTAGCAACTGGCAACTAGCAACTGGCAACTAGCAACTTGCAACCGACAACTTTTTCCGCCCACAACCGCTCGCCTGATGCGAGACAAACTTTGACACAATGCCAGGTTTTATAGACAACTATTGTGTAATTATTGTGGGAAATATACGTACATTCTGCAATGTCCCATAATCGCGGACTATTATTTATAAAGGCTCCGTTATTCTGGTGCGAATATAAAAAGGTATGGCGAAAACAAGCGCCTGCAAATTGATACGTTGTTTTAGCGGGGTATCGTAAAGGCAACGCCAATCGATAAAAGGCAATGTTAGTGGGGAGGTAAAGACGATGGTTGGTATAAATTATTTGCGTTAAAAATGAAGCCAATCGAATCAACTTATACATGTCGATTATAAATTCATTTTAACTGGACGCTATAGTCGACATAATGATACAATTTCACTCAACAAAGCTGAATTCATTTAAAATAATTATAGGTGGTAAAGCATAGTGATTACATCGAAAATTAGTTTGAGTGTAGACCGTTTCTTTTCTGCACTTCTCGATGAATAAGGAATGTTATAAGTGATGGGGATATCAACACACAACATGAATGAGGTCAAGGTACCAAAAAATATATTGAAGTGAAACTTCTTTACGCGCGTCATGCAATTTCGAGGACCGGAGTAAAACCGACTCATGACCGAAACGAAAATGCGGGACCACCGATTAAAGTTCATTTGATCTAGTCAAAGTTTTGAAGTAACATATAAATGCTTCTTAGCTCATCCCGACAACTGGCGTTGGTGGTGTAATGGTCAGCATAGTTGCCTTCCAAGCAGTTGATCCGAGTTCGATTCTCGGCCATCGCACATTATTTTTTTGTTTTTAACGCCTTTTTCATTCAATATCTTATTTTTTAGTAGGTCAGAACATTTTTTAAAAGAAAATAATATTGCAAAATAATAAAAACACTTATCTCACTGTGATAAAACATTACTCCGCTAGAGCGCGCTTTGCGTTATTGTGTTGGATTAAAATTATTATCTAATCCGTATATTATGATAATTGTATTACATTTATTTAATTAATTTATTTATTTTGATAATATGTAATAATTTACAGAAAAAAAAATTAAAACTATCTCCCTCTGATAAAATATCCGTTCGCTAGAGCGCACTACGCGATCTTGTGTGGGATTCTATTTCTGTACATTGTACATTATTTTTAAAAATATATTATATTTTGGGTGTGATGTAGGTAACATTATAAAACATAACAAGCTCTCATATTTTCAGAACCTACATAATATAATCAATTTATGCGGCTTTGCTTACAGTTGGTGCTCAGCGTGGTTGGCTTTCAATCAGTTAAGCGAGGTTCGATTCTCGGCTGTGGCATTTTTGAAGTGAAACCTTGTTGAGGTGGGGGAGCCGCTCACGAACGTTCTCTCTCTTCTCTTCTTTCCTCTCTCTCAGACACCAGCGAACTGCGCCACGCCAAGCATCAGCTGAAACTAGAAGTTTCACTTCTGTCTTGCGTAGGCTTGACACACCCACTTTTTTTTTTTCTTTTGTAGTTATTTCTCCAGTTGAAGGTTGGTTTAGGTTAGGTTAAGTTACCTTAGGTTACGTAACCCTACCCCTAAAACCTTAAATTAATATATTGTCAAGGTTTGAGTATCTAGGTATTTTATGGATTCAAAACAAAATAAGAAAGCAATCTTGGCTACAATCTCATTGTTTCTTGTTTCTAACGAGGATAAAAAATAATAATATAAAGACAGATACAGATAGCCTGTAAAAATGTATTATGCGCAGGGTACCGCCACGGGGTATGCTATCACTTTCATTTCTATCGGCCGAGTGAATCGATAAAGTACACGGGATACCATAAAAATAAGGGCAAATCTTCCACTTAGACCGTCAATGGGAACTTTCCACCGGCAGATTTATTCACTTGCCGGGAAGGAAAGCGCGGCGAGGCTTTGCAGGGCACAGATCAATCCCCCCCTCCTCCCTCCCCCCTCCCAACTCCTCACCCGCACCGGGTCAAGAAGGAAAGAAGAATGGGCCGCGAGAAGAAGAAGAAGACGTAGAAAAGTCTAAGTTCAAGTACGTGGAAATATTGTGACGGGAAGGACGATAGAATCGGTAGAGTTAAGACGAGAGAGGGGAAAAAGCAGGAAAATAAATGCGTTAATTTCATATAGATTTCTTTTGCATAGCAATTTGAACTGTTTATGGTTGAATTTTTCTTCTATTTTATGTGAGTACCGCACAAGAGTCCCAACTACTCCCTACCATCCAGTGACACTGTAGTATAATTAGGGTATATAGCGATTCTGAAGGTATTGTAGAAACAAGGAGAAAAAAAATGGGAAAAAAAATGTGCGGATTACCTGGTTATTCACATCTCATCACCAAACATTAAAGCTAAAGCCATTTCAAGTAACTTGAATTGTGGTCTTTCACCAGGAATGCTTAAGTCAGATCCGCACAGAAAGCTCTGAGGGAAATCTTCGTCTTTGGGAATGCTGTGTGGGGGATCATTTTAGGCAATGGTGAGTCAGAGATTATTTTGTTGGAGGAAGGAAAACAAAAGCTCGCAACTTATTCCACTGCAAAGCTGTTGAGCACAAGAACGAGGTGTATAGCAGTTATCGTGCGGCAAGTATCAAATATGCACAAATTTTCGGTAAGTAGGTACTGAAATTCCATCAAAATCTACCAAATACATTTTCAGGAAGTTTTAATCTCTTCCTAGAAAAGTAGGTAGGTATCAGATTTAACATTTCAAGCAATTCGTTTCTTTGAGGGTCAAATAGGGGGGGTGGAATTTTTTATCCCGTCGCAATGAACTCACCGCGGGGAGGAGATTTCCCTAGCGGGGTTACAGTACAGTCACTATAGGACAGCTCGTCAAGCCATTCGGCCCGCGCGTGCCCGGAATGCAGAGGACCGCATGAAACCCTCCAGTGGCCGGCGGGGGCTGGGGCCGCACGGGCCCGAGATAATAATGATAATTGTACACACAAGTGTCGTAAACATTACGCGTGATACGTGCACTGATATGGATGACGTTATTGCCGCAGGGCGATGTGAGATGCTGCCTCTGCACGGAAAGATAGCACTTCACAGATAACAGATAACACGGACAAAAATTACTAATCAAAAATATTACTAATTTATTAAGAATGTCTTCAAATTATTGGTAATCCGATAAAAAACGGGATTGCAGGATCCTAGCGAATGAATTGAGGTTTCCCGATAAACTTTTAGAAAAATACCAATGTATTGTCACGATGTCGGAAGATGTTTTCATAAAACTCCAAATATTTTAGAATTTCGTCATTATATTGACAAACGCAGGTGCATGAACACGAGTTCCGATATTGTTACGAATTTACTAAAAGTTTATCAGGAAACGGCCAGGAATACCAATCATTTGATTCGATTCTTAATATATTAGCAATACTTGTGTTTCTGCGTGTACGAATATACGAATGCGAAAGTAGGAAGATAATGCACGTGTATTTTATATTTTAAAAGCAGGTACCGCTGTTTCCAGCGGAACTAAATCAAACGTAAAAATGAAAAAACTTATTATTGAAGACTGTCGGTAAAGCGGTATAATAAAGGGTGGATTTTTTTTTTTTTTTAAATTTATTTATTTTTTTTATTTTATTTTATTTTATTTTATTTTATTTTTTTTTTTTATTTATTTTTTTTTTTTACAGTAATACCGCACAAGAGTCCCAACTGCTCCCGTCTGGAGCCAGTGAGACTATGGCATCCCCAATTGGGGTATGTTGTGAGGCTGAGGGTATTGGGGAGGGGAGGGAGATGGGGAAGAGGAAGGTGGGGAAGTACCTGGCTATTCAGATCTGGTCACCAAACACGGCTAAAGCCATTTCAAGCAACGTTTCAATTCTGAATGGTGGTCTTACACCAGGGCGATACATCGAGTATCTTCCACTCTGGAACGTGCCGCAAATATACTATATATTATTTAAATTAATTAATTGTGATATAACACAAATTAATCAAATAAAATTTATTTGCGCACGCCGGGTTCGAACCCGCGACCTTCGGATCTGTAGTCAAAAGCGTATACCACTAGACCACGCCGGCCGTTAGTACGAGTTTCAAATAAGTCCAAAGTGGGAAGATCTCTGAAAGAAGAAAAGGAAGGTACAAGGAAGACGGTGGTGGAAGAGAGACCGTTCAATTAAAAAATTCTCTGAAATAATAAAAAGCCTTTTTTTTCAGAAACAAGCAGGTAGTTGTTTATTTACGCCCTGAGCAAAGAGATGCTTTGCAATACCATTGTGACATTCAATTTTCCCTTTCCAAAGCACTTATTTCATCCAAATAGTCATACTTATGTATATTAGGCAGTAGAAAAGCTCAAAGACGAGCGAAAAATACGTTTTAAAAGCACGCCACTGAGTCTACTATATGGGTTCAATCACGGGAAATTGTATTACTTACCTACACTCCTACATATGTAAGTAAAGATACGTTTCCCTCATATCCGACCTAATGGCTATTCTAAAACTGTTATATCATTCTTGAATTGGCATATCAAAAGTAACTGCCGAGATAAACTAACATCTTCAGATTGAACTATGTTAACTCAATTTAGCAAAATGTCCAATAGGCCCAAAGCCAAAATCACGAAACAAAGACTATTAATTAATTAAAACTACTAACAAAGAATACATGCAGCAATGATTTAGAAAAAGGAATAGATTGAAATTGTTCTTGAAATGTAAGAGATTTTTCAAATTCGAGATAATGATCAAAATAATAAATTAATTGTTGTTTCGTGTCTCTCGACTGCAGAAGGGATCGAAGACGAAGAAATTTCTCTAAAGACTTTCCATCGACATATTGATAAAACAAGTACAGCATTTGCGCGTATGCTATTATCTTCAAGCTTAATATATATAATTGGATAATTGGTATAGCGCCGTTTTAGTAAAAATCACCTCAAGGGCGCTTTACAAATATGTTTTTCTAGGCTCTATCTAATGATCTGCAAACAGACCCAAAAAACATACCTGCATACCAACATGGCATAAGCACAGTTAAGAAATCTTCCATAGAATGTACTAATAAATTAGTAAAAAAACATAGTGGTGACGATTGTTAGAGAATAATAGGTTTTTTTTAATTTTTTAATTAGATTTATAAAAAACAGTTTATTTTTAAACAAGTTCTGCTGTGTAATTATAATTACGCGTGACAGCTGTTTCGCCCTCTGAAGGCATTATCCAACTGTCAAAGCCTTCACAATCAAACTGCCTTCAGAGGGCGAAACAGCTGTCACGCATAATAATAATTACACAGCAGAACTTGTTTTAAAATAAACTGTTTTTATAAATCTAATAATAATATTATTGAATATATTATAAAAAATTAAAATGGATCTACAAATTAAACTTGATGACAATAAATAGGTTGTTTTTTTCCCCAACCTTTTTTCTCGTTTTTGATCACGCATTTTTAAACTTACTTGAGTGTTTTCACAAAAACAATCTACATGGTTCAGATTACAAACAGAACTTTTGTAAAATTTTTCTAATGCAAATTCATTAAAATCGTTTTGCCCAAAGGTTGAGAAAGCTCGGTTTGTTTCCAAGCAAAGAAATCAAAGGAAAAAGCAGTTTTTTCTTGTATGCTCTGGATACACATGTCTTCATAGGCGGCTATTGAATAACGCCTCCAGTTTATTTGCGTACATTTTGCCCGAACGCCTTTCAGCTAATATCGCCGGTTTATTTTCAATTCTACTTTTATTGAAAGGGGCTGAAAGCTGAAAGCTCTCGTTCGGACAGCGCGCTCGCCGAGGCAATCAAGTAAAATGACCCGATGGGCAATCGAATAGAATGTTCCCCTTATTCTATTGTAGCGCATTACCTTCGAATCGAATCCTTAACACGTTCTAGAATTTCCTGTCATTTCGTGTCACAGCGTATAATCAAAATAAGTGTAATCCCTATCCCCGACCCACCCCTAGTAGGATTCTTCTAGGAAACAAAACACTATAATGACTGAGAAGAGTAATAATATTTATAATGTGCTCTATTTCTAAATAATACAAGTAAAAAACATCCAACTATTGTCTTTATTTGTGAATTTATTCGGTACCTTTACGTCAGGGAATTCATTATTCATGATAATAAATGAGGTAGGTGGTGCGAAATCCAATATGCCATATTAACATTACATCAGGCTCTAAAGCTTGGATTAAACTCCCACGTGGATTTAGACCAAACATAACATTCAGGGTGAAACTCGCAATACAATTCTTCATCTATAACTAAAACACTAAAATATATAAAATCTGAAAATTTTTCAAAATTGTTTTTGTTATTTAGCTAATGTTAGATAAATACATATTACGATTAACACATTCTTTACTGTTTAACCTCTTGAAAATACGTTCGTCCTTAGTGCACTAAAAATGCTGGTTTGCTGGCTCAAATGCAATTTTGTAACATGTCATAAGCAAGGTTTAATCATGGCACGGTAATAGAACAAGTACAACGTTAGCCTGCATCAAATTGAAAGCAATTTAAAATCGCGCTCTCCGTTGCTAAGCTCTCGTGCAGAAAATTCGATGAAAAATGCTAAATAAAAATCCATCGACGTTAGCGTCAAAGTCAAAGGTCGTTTTGCAAGCTAAATGCAAGGAAATGTACCGGTGGCAGAATGATGAGCCAACATCGAGCGAGCTGTTGTGACGTCACCGATCGGGCTCTATTAGCTGTCGGCGGGAGAACTCGATATGGCGGGGACGTCAAAAGTGACGGAGAAAAAAGTATTATAAAATGTGTAACATGGCGTCGACTCCTGGCGCGGCTCGCCGTAAGGAAAGCTCTCGAGGACTTTTTGAAAGATTGATGGTGGTCGGGACGAAAGATGAGAGAGACGAATGGACCGATTTTTATTAACGGATTAGGTATTGCTATTGTAATGATCAAACATTTTTCATATTTTTCTTTGTATTAATTTTATTAATTTTACATATTACCTCAAATCTTTATATTATATGCGTTAAATGAATCGTGCAATGAAATCAAACTTTCAAAAAAGACAAAGGCAATACGAAAAACAGTTTATTCTATATTAAGATTACATTTATTTATTATAATTTGTTTCTCGATGTCGACACAGGAATTCCCTAGTGAGATAATAATAATAATATTTGGATGATTTGTGTAGTGTTGTTTTTGAAAAAATCACCACAAGGGTGTTGTGTGTTATATCTTATTACTAACCAGAGACTAGACACTATTATTTCAATAAATAAAAAAATGGTACAGGAAAATAAGGCTGAAGCAGGGGTTAGGTATATTGAGTTGTATTAGATACAAGATACGTACGTCGCATTGACGAAGAATGGAATACCAGGATAATGCAATGAGGTGCAAGTGGATGAAAAGAAATTAATATTTTAAATTCGACATCATACAATCGAATGCTTTTAACCTTTCCGAGAAAGGTCGTGTAACAGGTCATGCTATGTACCTAGTACAGTAATTATCTCCCTAGATGGTTATAATAAGAAGAAAAGATATCCACCTTATTAAATATTCATGATGCCAATAACGACATTGGACAAGACGTAAATCCAGATGATGTTTCAGGTGAAACAAAGAGGCTTAAATGATGACTTCCAACACGTTGTTTTGTTCTTACATAATGCATGTAATTTTCTGTAGCAATGGCCTCATCATTAAAGTTTTATCTTTTGGACAATCAACACGCGAGACTATTTCCTTAATTGCATTTTTAACGTGAATTTCCTGCGCTTGACCATGAAATTACGTAATTGGAGATTTTTTTCTCATGGTTTAGGAATTAACTCATTCCAGAAAAATTATGTTGAATAAACAAACATCCATAAAAAGTAGTTACTACCCGACTCCACAAACCCTCTTTTTCCCGCTGCTTCAATAACTGCACCATTACTGTGGAAACATTTTAAATTTGAGATACATAAGAATTAAACACATAATCAACATTAAGGAAATAACTTTAAAGTGTATCTTTGACAGTTAAAGGAAAACTAAAAAGCTTCATAAAATTTCTACCAATTAGAAAACGACTTACCAATTTCAGAAAGAAAGTGCAATGCTAATTTCAGGACATCGAATGCCTTGTTTAAGTGTCATCTTTTATTATTCTTCTAAAAAACTGGTTCCTTTTTCGACGACCAAAAACTATCTTACAACTAATACATTTTAACCACATTACAAATTGTAGAGTACTTGATCAATCAATCAAATGATCAACATTTAATTGGATTATCTTAGGGGTGTGAAATTAATTTGTAGTTCCGTAGGCACGAATATTGTGGATAAAATTTTATCGGTGGGTATTTTATATAAATTTTCCCTCAATCAATTCTATTTTATAAAATTAAAATAAAGCAGATTTACCTGGCCTACGTGCTCCAGGAACAAAGCTCGACTATAAAACCATAACACGCTTCGTATTCTCTCCATATCTCGTTCCCACCCATAGTACCTACTCTTAAGTTCTCACCCCACTGCACACTGCACATAAAAAATATGATATTTCAGATTTAGAGTGTGAAAGACGAAAGACGTCAATATGTATTTTGGCAATAAGCCCCCAACAATATATTAATATGCAGCAACACACGCGAAAGAAAGCTTTGCAAATAAAAAATTCAAAATATGAGATTTGAGCGGGGACGGATTATAGGACTAAAAGACAGCAAAACATCTATCATCCCGTTTCATGATATTATAATGTTCCTCGGTGGTAAGTCCCGAGTCTCGAGAGTAAATTACGGGGCGTTTTTACGGGAGGGAAGTTAGGAACACCCTGTCGCACACGTCGTTATAATAGTTGCTGTTATATTGGATCCTCGAATTTATAAATTAACAAAAAGGGCTAAATAACGTGCATGAAATGTGTGACCATAAAAGTGCAGTCAAGCTTTGTCTCATTTTTATCTCAATTTTCACATATTTACTATCTTACTAGCTAGTTAGGAGCGATTCAGTGCGTTATGCGGGAGTAGTGTGGACGGCACCAGTATGGCTTTTCAACAGTGTTATGATTTAAAAGTCAAATTTCTCTCGGAAGTCGATCATTAAAATAATGTACCAAAGGACCAAGACATATCCCACCAACCAGTTATTTCAAGAAACTGAAATCATGGAACTAAGACGGATCTATTGTACGAGTATTCAATGTCTCACATTTATATTTACACGTCCTATCAATTTCACTAAAAACACAAATCGCTCGAGCCAGAGACATACCACATGCGTGTTCACAGTCCCTCACTGCAAAACTAGGCTGGGCCAAAGGCACATCAACTATATTGCCCCAAAATTGTTCAATTCTTTACCCAATTCCATCAACATGTGTCAAAACCTGAACTTATATAAGAAAACTGTTAAAAGTTGGATAAGAAATAATTTCGAAGCGAGTAACTTTTTTCTATAATTTAAGCTATCTGTTTCTAAATAACTAAAATACCACATGTCTTTCTGTAAATTAAAGATTAATTTCTGTAAATCAAAGAAATATACATGCATCTAAGTTTTATGTGTGTGTGTGTGTGTTTCTGTAAAAAAAAAAACAATCAAATTGATCTCTATAGATACTTTTTACAAGTTTTAAAAAGATATATTTTATACACCACTGTTTTATCCTTACACTATAATACCCACGCTCAGGCTTCGCCTTTGTGGGATTTTTTTGTTACTCTTTCATTATATATTACTATGTATGTACCTGAATTGTATATGTATCAAAAATTTTGTTAATAAAAAAAAAAAAATAAAAAACAAAAAAAAAAAAAAAAACAATTTGGACAAATATTTTCATTTATTTGGTCAACATTAGCAATTACGTAGAGATACGCGCAGAACCAAGGATTCACAATCTTATATCTACTGTTTTCATAAATAATAGAAGCGAAGTTAGCAGTCCACAATGGAGTGCTGGTACCTACCCTGATGTATGGAAGTGAGGCATGGAACTGGCAAAGAAAGGATGAAAGTAGATTGAATGCTGTCGAAATGAGATCCCTGAGGCGTATGTGTGGTAAAACCATGTATGATCGTGTGAGGAATGTGGATATCCGCAAAGAGTGCAAGGCTGATGTAAGCGTAATGAGTAAGATCAAGAAAGGGACGCTTAGATGGTTTGGGCATGTAGAGCGAATGAGCGAAGAAAGGAGTGTAAGGAGAATATACGATGCAAATGCGAATGGTAGCAGAAGTCGGGGACGCCCGAGGAAGACATGGCACGACCAAGTGAATCAGATACTTGAGTCGGGCCATGTCAAGAGTCAGAACAATAGAAGAGAATGTATGAGACGATGTATGAATGTGAATGAGGCAAGGAATGTGTGCCAAGACCGAGTTGTTTGGCGGTCCGTCCTCTCTGCCTACCCCTGCGGGGCGGCGTGATGGTTAGTTAGTTAGATGCGCGTTTTGATATTATGACTGAGAATATCATAATATAGACTGTTTTTTTAAAGAAGATATGGAATATTCAGGCCGCGTAACAAGTGATATTTTTATTTTTAGTGGGTAATTTTTTTTCCGCCAGGCTCGTTTGTTATCAGTTTATTTACGAGGAAACTCCGATCTGCTGTTAGCTAGCATTGCATTTTTACACGCGCTCCGAGCTTCGTGGACGTGAAATTAATAAATAATTATGCTATTTAAGTTTTATACGGCAGCAATAAAGCCATGAATATACTTAATGTCCACCGGAATAAACATTTGCGTGACCGAGTAAAATTCATCACGAAATATTTATATAAGTTAAATAACTAAATAATAATAATAAAATAAACATCGTATTTCTTTGGTCAGGCTTACACTATCAAATTAAATGTTGAAAGATCGTCTAGCGGGCATAACGTCAAGCAGTATCGCCGGGACCGACGCATTTAATTTACCGTGACTTCAAAACGTCTCCTATACTAAAATCACGCTTCCCATCCCCCCCGCCCCTGCCAGCAACTCCTTTAAGGGTGACAAAAATACCCCACATTATTTATTGCATAACTAAACGCATAATGTCGCGAAATTTGAAACCAGACTCACCATTTCCCAAGTGGCTCTTTGCTGACGGAATATAACTTATTTTAGATTTTTTTTCTCCCAAACTCTTTTGGAAGTTTGAATGGGACGCCTCTTTTTAAAGAAAGTTTATTCAAAAGGGGATTAGAATGTTCCATTAGGAGACGAGGTCTGAAGTTTTTTCGCGCCGTGTTCTTCAAGGGGTTGTTGACATGGGACGAACATAGGTTGAGATAAAGTACCACGTGTTTTAGTATCGTATAGCAGGGTGGCATTTTGATAAAAGCAACCCTCATTTCTAATTATTCTTATAATTATAATAAAGTTATTATTATTAAGTATCTCAGAGGCGCCTCAAATGGATTAAAATAATTGCTTTAACTTTAGTTAAATTGCCTTTAAGAAAAACACATAAAAAATGGTTCCATGATAACTCCTCAAAATGAAAATTCTACCTGCCTATAAAAAGTGCTTTAAAGTAATGAAAAGTGATGAAACAAAAACTAGGTTAAATTGATTACACATGTAATTATTTAACCTTGTTTTTGTAGGTGTTATCGCACTTTTGATAGGTGTGTTGAATTGTCATTTTGATGAATTATCCGGTCACCATACTGACATTATCTGATGGCATCTGTCTCACTGCGCATAAGGACCAAGGAGGCAGTGCCAAGGCTCTTAATCGTTCATAAATTAGGTATCTATTCGGTTTCATAAAACGAAAAACAAAAGTTATATAGATATTATTTCCAATAGTAAGTGTTAAATGGGAATATGTGCGTTTCTTTCGTTGAGAGGTTATTTTTAGTCCACATTTATGGGTATTTAGCTGTACAAACAATGTGCGCCAGTCACAGATCTCATGATATAAAGTATCATATTAAACGAACAAAGCTTTAAAGTTTTGTTGGACGTGTTCTGAGTTCTGACATACTGTACTGGGGTATTGAGCTACTAATAGGGGCACAGGATATTCTAACACCGTGTCGGATTACTATTTCCTGCTAAAGAAACTATAAGCTCACTTCGAGCACAAATAAAGTCCTTTGGTAAAAATATCCAGTTATTTAAAATCTCACGGAACAAATGGTGTCGGTTTTTAACCATGTGCCTATTTCCTTGCAAGAATTTTGAAATCTGTCGGGATACCATGTGTTTCTCTTTTGTTGCTTTCGTCTCCCATAGTTCCAAGTGCTATTATTGACAAGGGAACCCCTGCAATGCGTAGAATTTACATAATTATTAAGTACGCACTTTGCAAGAACAACAATTTAACTCACATACATTTGGAGAAAAAAACATTCCCCAAGAAGGAATGTTTGCTACGCAAGAAACCAATCGGCAAAATTTATGAACTTATTGGTAATTTCTCGACTCGTAACTTTTACTTGGAATTTTGAGAACCCACCTGTTAAGGCTGATAAGGCATTTCTGATAAACTTACTATCCACCGCTCCAAAAATAAGAATCAGACCTTCCTTGCAGCTTGCTAGTGAGCTTGATTAGAGCATTCAGTCCTTCATTAATTGAATTACCTGCATTCATCAACCTCTCGGTGTCCTTATCCGCCTTCTCGTCATCAACCTTAATAGATACACAACTCTTCCACTTTGTGAAGAGGATTCCCAATTATATTTTATAAAATCTTTGGTATCGTCTCTTTCAAATAGCACAACCATAATAAGGGGTCGTCAGTAGAAAGATACCATCAAAACAAGTCAGAGCTCAACGGACAATCAGTGTGGCATCTATTATGGTACAGAGTATAGACTGTAGACCAGCATATTATTAAGTTAAATTATTAATTGGTTATATAATATTAACACGCAAGTATAGACGTTTCTCGGTTATCATAACCGCCCCCGCATTGACTAACAGTGCCATCTCTGAATGAATATACATATTTGGGTTATTTATTACGCTGAACCTACTCTTATTTGCCTTGTGGCAACTGTTAACGCTAATACCATAGACCATCTCAACACAGGAATAAACAACCATAACAAACAAACAAACAAAACCACTGAATAATTAAATATTTATACAAAACAATTAAAAGTAAAAATGTTTTGCAAAACGGTTAAAAGTAGCGACAGAATTTCGAGTTTTCGAAATGGAATCTAATCAAAATACAAAAGGGTCTCATCAAAGATTCACTTAGGTAAATGTGAGGGAAAAATCATTGAATGAGATCAAAGCGTAACGCTAATAAGGATTATAACTTAATCGATAGGTTCAACATAATATATTATTAATTAAAATATATATACACATTACAAAGAGCTTCTAAAGATGCGAGGAAATTAATATTCGATACACCTGATAGTCATAATATGATCAATATCTCACGGAGGTATTGATGAGTTAGGGCAGGTGGTACCAATGACAGTGTGAAACGTAATATGCTCAGAAAATATTAATTATGAATTAATTAACTTACCGACATCGACATGTACATGGGATAGAGCCGCACGACGTATGTAAATATTACGTCGGCTCAGTCTCCTAACTCTTGTAATGAAATGTAGAGGATAACTCACCTGAAACAATAAAAACACAATATTAATTACGTTATTACATTACACTTTTCACGTGAAATAAATCTTCGACATTGTACTCTCGTAGAATGACACTTAATGCATCGTACGTATTGTAGCAACCTTCTTCATTATAGCCTTAGTAAGCATAGCAGGTAGAAAACGTTAATTCATTTTATACATGTCCATTTGTATTGTATTAGCAATTCCAAAGTATTTATGTAAAATATTTGTACAAGTACCAACATCACTGTGCTGTCAACTATTGCCAACTATTTTGCCAACTTAAATTTGTTTACCTAAAAGACACAGTCGAGTCCGAAAGAATTTGGTTTTTACGCAAATTATGATTTTTTTTATTGACACTACACAAAACTGATATAATAAAAAAATATTATGTTTACATTTACAAAATATGTAGTAAATATAATTTAAAGCATACGAAGCAGAAATAAAAAAAAATAAAACAGAAACAATGCTACAACAAAAGAAAAAAAAATACCGCTAGAAGTTTTTTAAAATCTCTTTTACTATGAAAATTTTAGAATTGAATAAAAAAATTGTCAAAAAAGATATTGATATAAATTTTGAGTAGGTATTTTTGCATGTGGATACTTTAAACAGAATGCATGTTGTCGATCACTGGTCACAATTAAAGTCGTCCGTTCCCAGTAAATTTCAGTGGGGATCAAATTGTTCTATCTTTGGGCTAATGCATTCATTCAAATTAGGATAAGTCATAGCAATGTGTGTGGGCCTCCAGCTGGTGTGCGTGTGTGTGGTGGAGACATGTGTGCACGTGCATCTGTACGTTCGTGTGTGTGAGTGCATCCATGCGCCGTAAGAGCTAAGAAAACAAGACGGGAAATACCAATTCAAACATGGTGCATTAGCATTTCTCGGTTTCCTTACAGGCCTGCTGGTTCAAATAAACTGTGAGGAATGGAAAAGGGTCATTGCAAACATAATATTCCCCTTGTTAGACATAGCATAAGTCAACAATATCATCCGCCCAAATAACAATATGGACTATATTATTTCAGTTTTACAGATTATCATGAGAAAAAGTTTGCTTAGGGTTTTGGGGATGGAATTATCAGTCTAAAAAGACAAATAAATAAAATTTAGACATTAATATTTATCTTAGCACCATACCATATCAAGGCAGTGTCATAAAAACACTTCCTTTCTCTAAGGGGGTGTATTTTTAGTTTTTGAGATTCTTTAGTTTGGAGTTGAAAAATCGCGATAGTATTGAAAATTCGTTCGAATTTCAAGACGCCAGAGCACACTGTTTGAGTGTTTTTACTACTTCATACCAACAGAACTTTTGATTTATGGAACATAACTAACTAACTAACTAACTAACTAACCATCACGCCGTTTCCCCGCAGGGGTAGGTAGAGAGGACGGACCGCCAAACAACTCGGTCTTGGCACTCACTCCTTGCCTCATTCACATTCATGCATCGTCTCATACATACTCTTCTATTATTCTGACTCTTGACATGGCCCGACTCAAGTATCTGATTCACTTGGTCGTGCCATGTCTTCCTCGGGCGTCCCCGACTTCTGCTACCATTCACATTTGCATCGTATATTCTCCTTACACTCCTTTCTTCGCTCATTCGCTCTACATGCCCAAACCATCTAAGCGTCCCTTTCTTGATCTTACTCATTACGCTTACATCAGCCTTGCACTCTTTGCGGATCTCCACATTCCTCACACGATCATACATGGTTTTACCACACATACGCCTCAGGGACCTCATTTCAACAGCATTCAATCTACTTTCATCCTTTCTTTGCCAGTTCCATGCCTCACTTTCATACATCAGGGTAGGTACCAGCACTCCATTGTGGACTGCATATATGGAACATAGATCACTTAAAATAAAACATTGGCAAGATCCGCCAAATAATCCGATTGCAACCTTTTATTATTAACTTGCTTATACAGGATTGTATTGAGGGTTAAAATGTGTGAGGTAAATATACCTAATAATAACATAACAGAATTACTTTGTGTTTACTGAACGGTTTCCCAGAAAGCTACCAATAATGCCAATAGTCCAAAGCAAACGAAAATACTCCTGCAAACAGACTTCAGAGGAAACTTAGACATTAAGAAATTCTAGATGACTCTGAAAGACGTAAGATGTATTCCCCAGAAGACAAGCTGATGTTTACCCAACCATTCTTCGACTTTATGTAGATACTTTATACAGAATGATTTTATTTGTATTTTATGCGAAATATTTAAGGGTATAGTAGCACAGTCATATGCACGTGTATTTCCAGAACTGCAGTCCGCAGGGCGAAGAATTCCCTGTATTTAACCAACCTCCGATTGGAGAGGACGCCAAAAGATATTCAAGCAAAAACTTTATGTGAGCATGGAATCAATTATTATTCTTACCCACTGTGGATGTTATCTTTGTCACCAATGAATACATTTATTCAACTGTAATATCCTTGTTATTAGTATGAGCTCAGCCAGGCATAGCACTAGTTTAATCTATTACGTTACCCGTAGATGACGTTAGCTGTCAAGAATAACAGGATAATACATAAGGTAGCATCCTCAAGGTCGGGGGTCCAGATTATTCCAACCGCCTGCTAGTAAAGATATCAAAGCCCGTTGTCTATATATCACAATTCACAATAAAGTCCACAGCGTTTTATTGACTGAGAGAGTTTGTTAGAAAACCCCGGAAATACAACATTAACAATTATTGTTTTAGAAGCCACTGCACAGTGCACGTTCAGTTTGTGATCACTTGAGGTGGGACAAACGACAACCAACTTGTCGCTAACTTTCTGGTTGAGTGTCCTGATATTTTCAGTAATTTATATCTCAATAAGAGTTGAGAATGGATGGACACTCCGTTTATGGCAACTTTTCAATTGTCAATGGTGAATGTCTCCTCTTTTATGGCATTAAATCTTTCGCCGAGTGCTAGTCACCCTGTATAAATACTGACTTCGATAAAGCCGTCATGTGCCCCCGCTCGCGAATGTAACAGAATTATTATTACAACAGCGGTACATTTTAATGAGTCGCCGTGTCAATCAAGGATCCCAAGTCATCTGATATTGTTGTGGTTTTGGCTATAGAACCGCCGGTGGTACGTACCTATCGTCGTAGAGGCCACCGATCTACGTCTTTATTTCGGTTACAGTACAGTGGTTTCAAAATATAACTTTACCATTATAACCCGAGCTATTTTTATGTGTTCCTGTTCACCGCAAATGTGAACGATTGCGTAATTAGAAGATACTAACCTAACCTAACCACATACTGCCTCGCGTTCTTTCATTGTTCTCGGTGTAAAGGCGTTATTTGATGAGGTTCGTTGAACACACGCTTTGTTATGTGGTTATTTTTATAAATCTACAAATGGGTAAGTAAAAGATGAAAATGGCTATTCGACAACCGAATAACAAGAAGCCAGCAATTTACAACGCGCAATGAATATTGCTGACGCGGCAGTTCATTGCAAATAGCATTTTACATCCCAATTCGTATAAAACAACTCGATAAACCTGTGCCTTTAGCGTGTTTCTTTCTTGCCCTACTGGGCTTTTACATAAAGAACATAATAATTGTTGAGTTATTATCACATTAATTTAAAAAAAAACATAGAAATTTATATAGTGTAATAAAATATAAAAAATAAAAGGTTATTGTGAATAATTTAGCATGTGCCTAAATTATGATTAGCTATTCGTTATTAATACGAATTAAAAATTGCTGAACTAATTTGGCGTTGAGTGTGTCTAGATTTATTACGAAAATATCAGCAACATCTATTAAGCTCATTGCCAAGTCTATGTACTCTCCCCATAACAGAATTGAACGCGAAGATTTTATTTATTCAGTTTCGTTATTAGAATGCAGATCGTGCATTGTTATGTCTCCTAGATAATTTCTTCTGTACGATGTCGAATTCCGCATATAAACACATATCTACAATGTGCAATTCTATTGAAACATTCGGAGTGTCGGACCGAGTACGGAACGTAACTGTAGGTACTTGAAAGAATGAAACTGTACTCGAAAGAAGAAACTAATAATTCTGCTCAGAGCGAAAAGATTGAACATGGGGTACTTACGCCATTTTATGCGCAACGTTAAATATTTTCTTAAGTTGATAAAACTGAAAGTAACACAATTTGGGCTGAAACATGCACGATAATTATGCATCATTAAAAAACGGAAATAAACGAATTTGAAGAATTTAAAATAAATAATACATATAAAGGCAAAAAGCCAAGATCAGGACATATTACATAACCCATATCACATACCCCAAAGAAGAAATAACCTTGATGACTGCCGACCATCGGTAAGATAACGCATTAAAATCAGAAGAGAGGTTTTTACATCGTAAATTATTATACAGCTTCCTCGAAATAGATTTCCAGGAACCGAAAACCTATTTATCGGATTGTGCTCCGAACATTTACATAATGAACAAAAAACACGATTAACATAAATAATATTCTCTCGTATACATCAATATTCATTTATTTTTATGAAATGCGAGAAAAATCCATTTAAAGCATTTTTACAGAAATTGTGATCACTTTTGAAGCAAGCAAAGAATAAATATTCATGAATATCAAAAAGTAATAATTTTCTTTGGTATAGAAGTATTTTATATGAAGCAAGTCTTAATAAATTACATTAGTGCATTAAAAATAACATAATAATAATATAAAATATTGAACATTACTGCTTTTAAATTTTACCATGTATCATCGCCTGTATTGATAAATAAATACGAAAATAGTGCATTTTAAAATCGTATCCTGTCAACAAAAGCGTAGGTCAGAAGTGGAGAATCCCCGGGAATATTCCTCTGCCTATTCCTTCAGATATACCGGGAACGAATGCGGCGAAGCGTGCTGAACAAAATAAAAACACTCCGACAATGGGGCCCGTCTCATACTCATACATCCAATGTTCTGAGGTGCCGAACGAATCCGAATTGCGAAATTATCTTTTCATTAGTCAGTCGCTCCGATCCGAGGTTCCGATGATGGAATACTAACTCTATCAAATACGGTTGCGTGATGACATTATTACCTGTCTGGTACCTGCGTAATAATATAATATAATGATTGTTTTGGGTATCTAGGAACAAGGTTTACATACCAAAGATCGAGCACAATCAAACATTGTTCGTGTTTGAACTTTGTGGTAAGGTTCAACTTGTAAACGTTTCGTTTGTTTCCATCGTGTTCAGCATCAAAGTATCGGAGAATGAAGACAGTGGTGTCTACTGATTGTTGTTGAAGTATTATTAATTGAATAGTTTATGTTCGAAATCAATTGAGAATATTTGTAACTAGTACAATTGCAAAGTGTTCCGTAATCATAATAATGATAAAATACATCTGCTAAATAGTGCTATTCCTCTTCAAGTTTACTTTATTTCAATAGATTGGCGTCCGTGTTAGATAATCTGTACAGATATCCTCTGAGAAGTTTGTTACTTGCACACTAGTTTTTTTGTGTAGTGACATAACTTCCAGGATGTTATAAATATCAATGCGAGCACAGATAAACACTTTAAAAGTACGTGAAGCGAAACCTACGAGAAGAAAATACTGATGTTTTGTTATGATAATAATGTTTAATTAATTCAACTGAACACAGCGGTGAGCTCAATACTTGATTAATTAATTATTTATTAATTCAATACTTCAGTCTGCCTTATGAAATCACGGCCTGGGCGACGGCCTGGAAGAGAGTGTTTCCGATTTCCGGTAGCACTGACTAGTCTTGGTTACTATGTAGCGCATCAAATCACCAAACTCGTGTTATTCCGCGAGAAATAGATAAAATCCATGCGAATACCCAAGTTATTGTTTTACGTTATCTTGTCAATTACTGTCTGTATCTGTGTTTTCTCCTAAATAAAAAATATATTGCAAAACCCATGCATCCTTCCCTCTGCAAACATCTACGAGGCGCTGTATCGCCAAGAGAGGCCGAAAAGCGCCCTCTATGTGTGGTTATACTGTACTCGGAGTGTGTTCATGACGCCTTGTGATTACCGTTATTCAGATTAATAATTATAATTCCAATGCGTTCAAGAAGGCAAATTGAGGGAAAAGTGCCTAAGAAAGCCGTAGACACCATCTAGTTCCCCAAACTGAAATAAATGTATTACGGAAGTCGATCCTCTCCACCTTACTCGCTGATACATCTTGATAGTAGTTTAGGGCAAACGATACGCGGAGGTCAGAACGCAGAAGAGGTCTGAAACGATTACCCATTTTACAGTGGCAAGCAAACGAGGCCAGCAGTCGGAATAAGAATGAGCAGACCCTCCCTACCGCCATATCTAACCTCCTACACCATATTACTCTTCGGAGATCTCACTTTGGCAGGAAAAATTAGAATCGCTTCGAAGTGGAGATCTCGCGTATGGACGGGTAATTTTAACCCAAATGGTTAACCCGGAAATAAAATGAAATCTGAAGTGCAAAGGAAACGAATATAAATAAATTTATCTCAACTCTTGGAACTGATAAGGAAAATGATTACATGTTGTATTTGTGATTCATGCAGCTTGTTTCTTCTTGTATACGAGAATTTAAAATTTTCTGAAGATACGCTACTGGTTTCATGAATCATAAACTTTAATTACATTGGAGGACTCCAAATATTCCCATACTAAACAAGCAATCAATCGAACGTGTTCCTTTCTATCGATACATGAAACTTTCAAAACATTCACATTAGCATAAACACATAAACGGCCGCCCACTTCGTTGATATTTTTATATTTCCACGGTATTCTTTATGTCGTTCTTCCCGTGTTTTTATGTCCCTTCCGACGCCTGTTCCCTTATGCGGTCAAGACGGGCGATGGGAGGCAAGCGGAGTCCCGCCCTGCCCGCCTGCCCGCCCGACTGCCTCACTGCCCGCCCAGGCAGAGTTGGGCGGACGGCCGTGGAATATAAACACGAAAACGTTTTGGAGTATTTTTTATCACTTTATTCCGTACGACTCCGGGAGAAGGCAGCCAGCGATTGCAAAGTAAATAATGTGAACAGAGAATTTATTCTTGATTGTGTGGAGTAGGTAGGTACTTATTTTGTTGTATTGCAGTGCTGCGGCAAAGGTTGAATAAAAATTGTGCGAAAAATATTCAAAGTTGCTTGAAAATACGAAATATGTGCATCCTTTACGATTTCTAAAAATATAGCTCTTCAGTTAGTTAAAAATCTATATCATGAACCTAAAATACTATGTACGTTGGTTCATTAATATTTCTCTGGAGAAGAGTTTTAATTTATCGTAAAATACTTACACGTTGAGAACATCCTTTGATAATCGAGTCAGTAAAATAAAATTTATTAATTCATTTGAAGCCATTGAAAATGAGAGTGAGAGCCGTAATTTGTAAATGATTATAAGTTCGTTTCTAATGAAGGGAAAGATGTGGGTTCCTGATATATAAAAAAAATATAATTCCGGCGGTGGTTTGCGGGCAGTGAAATAAGTTGATATTCTTGGTATTGCTTAGGATTATTCACATATACGACTCGGCGTGCGGAGGTCCTCTTCTCTTAAAACTCCAAACAGAGCATTAATCAAGCGAAAAGGGAGGGGAATCGTTAGCCTCTTCTTGGACCTCCGCGGTACCGGCCCCGGCATAAACAAGGGTCACCATTAAGTGTCAAGAACAATACCTAGCAGGTCCCATTTCACAGAGACCCGGCGGTCACCCCGGAGCACCTAGTTACTAGCGATGCCTACGTAGGTACACGTACTCGGGGTTGGAGGACCTTTCGAACGAGACCCGGACTTTTCAACAGAGGACGTCAACCGATATCATAAACAGAGACATCTTAAAAAATGTTTATTAATGCAGGGGAAATATATGAGCAAGCGTGATTTAAAACGAGACTTTATTCTTTGGAGTCAAAAGCACTCAGCGCAGAGGACGTTTTTGCTCCAGCTTTATAACGTAAAGATTTTTTACCGTAAAGTGGAAATGACGAAGGTTGCTAAATTCTTTAAAAAAAATAAAAATAAATTCTACACATTTTGAATTTAACGTGCTACGCGAAGTGTGGAAACAAAAGGCGTGGAAAACAAAAAAAAATAAGTAAAAAGAGCGATGTTTTTAAAATAAATTATTATACTTGTCACACGAAACAGCATTCTTTGACACTTTCAATATAAAGCCTGAGTACACCCTTAAGTTTTGGGGAATATGGACGAGTTGGGTTTTGCCAAGTATCGTATTTCGCATGTTACGAATACGATGATAACACCTCCACTTCAACGCCAGAATCCGATAATGGCATTTGTATTTCGGACAACGCAAGTACACTATGGATAGAACAACATTATCATTTTTGGAAGGACACTATTACCAACGATTAAAAAATATAACCTACAGTTGCGTTTGGTGGTTAGCTACTTATATACCTGATCGGTGTGTTCGTTACGTTTCATCCACATAAACACATGTCTTCAATTTTACTATGCACTCTCTTGACGCGATTGTCCCATGCAACTCATCCCTTTCAATATCCCTTCCAGTAGACTCAGAAATAATGATTTGCTTTTCCTCAATCAACACTCCACAAATTATGGATACCATTCACCAATGTCCAGAATGGCAAGACTTATCAACTCAAGTCATGACCTTGAATTTTTTGGTGTAAGCCTAAATGATTTTTGTCAGTCATTCCGCAAGTCATATTTTATATTGATGTGGCAAAAGTCGTTAACTCCATCAAAACCTTGCTCTTGTCTTGACTTGATATTATCTTTATTGTTTATATGCCCTATTTTTGTCATAGGAGTTTTTTTAAATACATTTTTTTTATTAGTAATTAAATAAATATCTTACCTTCTTTAGTATTTTTTTTAATGTTTTTACCAACCGTCTGCAGCTCATTATTCTATGGCATCTCCAACGGCATGGGGTATGTTATGTTACGAATGTATTATCACGATTTCGGAACACGCGCAATTTCCTCGATAATATGTCTTGACAAAATGCGAAAATATTTCGTGAACACGTTTATCGGAAAACCTGTTAACTCATTCGTAATTCCTGCAATCCCGTCTTTAACCGGATTAACACTAATTTGAATAGACTCTCTAGAACTAGCAAACATGCTATATATTATTTGAAAATAATATTCAATAAACATAAATTAATCAAATAAAACTAACTCGTGCACAACAGGAGTTGAACCTGCCACCTAAGGATTCGAAGTTAAGGATAGTAACCACTCAACCACGAAGGTCATCATATTGGGCAACTGGAGTGCCTACTCATCTTTTTTTTAACCGTCAAATAAAAATAATCCCAAAAACAATTCCAACCAAAATCGTTTTGTTTTGAATTATGAACTCTTTACTGTGATGACTATCCCTCAGGCTATATTGTTCGCTTTTGGAAACAACTCGTATGGTGTCACGGTGACCGGATAAATCATCAAAATAATAATTCATCACATCTTTAAAAAGTTATATAAAGTCATGGAAAGTGATGAAACAAAAACTTTATTAACTGGTTTAAGTAGGTTAGGTTAGGTAAGGTTTTATTTTCATTGTTTTTAATGACTTTATATCACTTTTTAAAGGTGTGTTGAATTGTCACCGTGTTGAATTATCATGGAACCCCATTATCAACAAATAACTATAATAATAACACCGACTTTTACCAAATGCTTTTGCATAATTAATTTATCTGGTGTTTTGTCGAAAAATACAAACGGGTTTATTTCCTAACAAAAACACGTTGATATTATGCTGACCCTTTCATGCGGTAGTTTCGAGTTGCTTCTAGTTCCACGTGTTATATGATCCGGTCAAGAAAGGGTCTTCGAGTAGTTCCGAACTAAAGGGTCAGTTTGCGTTTTAATAATCAATGTATCGAATAATTGTTTGGGCAAGTTTTCGGTTAAATTTTCCATTGATTTCCAATATTAATTATTTACGTCTACGGTACTCCAAGGTTTCAAAATTAAACAGGTTATTGAATATTCAGGAAAGGTTTCATACAACGCAAACGGTTTATTTACATTTTGATAAAATGTAAATAAAATGCGAAATTTTCCATCAATAATGCTGTTTTCTTTGATTTTATAGATATTATTTTTTTATATATTTAGGGACGTATCTTAAAACCGAGAAAAGTTTTGAGTAAATTTTTATTTAGTTGTTTTCCAATCTGTTAAAAACAATAATTATAGGTAGTGTGTTGATGTTTTCGGTTATTGGTATTAAAAATATTACTTAAATTCAATATTTTGGTCTCCGGAGAATTTGTTTAGGTTCTCTTTATTGAAAAGGAAGATCATAACAATAAATCTAAAGGAAACATGAAACACAACAAGACACAGAAAAAAATATAAAGGTAACGGTCTTAACTGGGAATCGAAGGATCTCCGGCTATCCGGGACAACGACTCTAACCACTCGGCCGTTGGGTCCTAATTATTTTCGTTATTTTTGTTTCGTTACCAATTATTTGGCTGCATCTTTTTAAATTTTTAAAAGTTTCTACATTGTTTGTTGTAACCTAGACAGTGTCTCGGATAAACATATTCGATTTTTATTTATATGAGACACCTACTGACTTTTTCTAAAAACCTAAATGAATATATAATTTATTGATTATTTTTATATTTTGTTTGGACATATTAGCACTGGGCTAGAGATGTTCTCCGGTCTTGATGAAATCTAAAAATTTTTCTTTGTATTTTTGCTGATATTTGACAAATTAAATAATATTTTTCCATGGATCATAATCACAAGGCAAGCAAATGTATCAGATGAAGGATGGGTTAGCCGCAAAGGTCACAATATTAATTAGGTACTGTTGTTTAAACAGTAATCAATACTTACGCGTTTAATGGGGCGGTGTTGAATATCATTTCCTACGACCGCCTTGAGGTTGAATTAACCTGTCTTGTATTTCACATCTTCAAAACATTCATACACGCATACATACCTATTTATGGACGAATCAAAATATCTATCCGGCTTAGAATTAATCAATACTGTCGTTACTCCTTAGTAATAATGGTAACGAGATATCCACAGAATAAAATAACAACGACATAATAAATTTACTTGCAACTTCATATTTATGAAGAAGACAACGCAAAATGGAATGATAAAGTGGTCAAAGACCGAAGTCGGAATAGTAAAAGATAATATGGTTTTAAAAATATGCACCTATGTATGTGTGTGAAGCAAGGAGTTATGTGAGAAGGTATGTGTTGCGTAAGCAGAAGTTTAGTAAATTATAAAATATTTTTATTCGTATCTTTTACATAGATTTTAAGTGTTTGGTGTTGGAAGCCATCCATTCTTTCAAAGTAGCTACATATCACTAGTTTTATTTCATGTGATCCGTGTTATATATAAAATTCTAACAGAATGATGCCAAATAAAAACAGATAGGGAGGCAAATATTTCGGTCTCGGCACGCACTCATACATCGTCTCATACACACCCTTCATTTATTCTAACTCTTGACATACTCAAGTATTTGGTTTACTTGATCGTGTCATGTCTTTATCGGGTGTCTCCGACTTGTTCTACCATTTACATTAGCATCATATATTCTCCTTACATTCCTTTCTTCGTTCATTCTCTCTACACGCCCAAACCATCTAAGCATCCCGTTCTTAATTTTACTCTTTAGGCTTACTCACACGGAGAAAAATAAATATTGCAATTTTATTAAGAATCTCATAAAATTATTTGTAATTCCGGTTAAAAACGGGATTGCAGGCCTAACGAATTAATCAACACGTTTCCTGATAAACTTTTAGGAAATTACGTATAGATAGGTATATTATCATGATGTCGGAGTAGGAAAACGTGTTCATGAAAATCCGAATAATTTTGCATTAAGACGAAAATTCTTTGTATCGTCATGATATATTATCAAGGCAAATCGATAAAACATTCTTTAATTGATATTTTATTGAAAAGGTCATTTATTTATTTTAAAAGGGATCAGTCCTTGGACCTCTATTGTTCATACTCTATATTAATGACATGGTGAAAATATTTTCAAAATGCAAAGTACGACTATTTGCCGATGATACACTTATATATATAATTGGAGAAAACTATGAAGAACTAATAAATATTTTAAATAATGAACTAGATAATGTATCAAGATGGCTAAAAATAAATAAGCTTAAATTAAATACAAAAAAAACAAAATGTATGGTAATTGGTTATAAGAAGACATCCAGTGAAAGCAAAATCAAAATTGATGGTGAAATTATTGAAAATGTTACCGATATAAAATACTTAGGAGTTATAATAGATTCCAAACTCAACTTTAACAAACATGCGGAATATACCCAAAAGAAAATTGGAAAAAAGATATCTTTCTTGGGAAGAATTCGCCAAAAACTGTCCGAAAAAACTGCAATCACCATTTATAACTCCATTATTGCTCCACATTTTAATTACTGCTCAACTATCCTTTTCCTGTGTAACGACCGAGAGCAAAATAAATTTCAAATTCTCCAAAATAGGGCAATGAGAACAATACTCAGACGAAATAGATATTCAAAAGTAAATAAAATGTTAAACGAACTAAATTGGCTAACGGTGAAACAAATGTTGACCTTGAACACGATGATATTTTTACACAAAATAGTAAACAACCTGCTACCCAAATATTTTTCGAATCAAATTGTATACAACAAGGACATACACCAACATAAAACTAGGACGTGCAATGAAATCAGGCTACCAAAGAAGGACAAAGCGAATACCCAGAATAGTATATTTTATAAAGGGATGAAATACTATAACGCGCTGCCGGAAAACCTTAAGTCTGCCCCAATTGAAAAGTTTAAGATGTTGTGTAGGAGCCATATCAAGAAAGAAAAAAAAAAAACATAGTACATTTAAATGTAATAATTAATTAGTCATTTGTAATCTTAAATGTACAAATTACTAAAATAAAATCAATAAATAAAATAAAAAATTGATTTGTCTGCGTGCAGCCAGCCTTGCATTCTTGATGAGTGTTTATATTTCTCATTTCATTTCTAAGGATTTCAGTCTATTTTCATACTTCCTCGGCCAGTTTCATTGCCTTAAGACATCAGGGTAGGTACCACCATTCCATCGTGGACTGCTACCTTCGCATATTTGCATAGTAAAATAATTTAAAATAATCAAAACAATATTTGAAATTGACATAAGAACTTAGACGACGAAAGTTAATATTGAGAAGTTTCTTCACTTCCCCTTTTTATATAATGATTGTCGGTGTTATAACGAAATCGCCTTACCGCAGAGTTGTTGTGTGGCGGACAATTGAGATTGCGGGTCAAAAACAAACAACAAAAACTTTAATTTGACACCTTCGTATCATATTCAAAATTCCATCCGAATAAAGGGAGCCGGGACAACCCGCCACCCGCCACCCGCAACCCGCCACCCGCCACTCGCCACGTTGCGACACATGAGACGCCTGGCGGCAGATATAGAAAAGAACGGCAACAGGAAAAAAAACTGGATTAATCATAATAACGTAATTCTATACCGGGCCAATGATCGGTTTGCTACTAAGAAACATCCGTTTGATTCCAGGGAAATGTTGACGTACGTTTGTAATGTCAGTATTACTTTCAAATGTGATGTAATGAGATTAGGTAGATTCAAACCTGAAAGAGAATTCTTCTAGTTTTTTATGTATTTTCATAATATCGCACAGTATTACAAATCTTACGCCTAGCTGGGCTTTTAGATGGATCATAATAACAAAATATACCTAGTGAGCTCTCGAAAATTATTCACAAAGTTTTCAAAGCATAAAATAACGATAAACTGATAAAAAAAACATGGTAAAACGTGTAACGGTAACATAAAATAAAAAGGAAACTATAAAAATACTACATAAACGTAAGACAAATCACTAATTTCCATTACCGACGTTAATATAATTTGTACGATTCAAAAAAGTGCTGGTGTATTGGCCTATTGGTAGTGTATGGCGAGATAAATAGACCAAGCCATGGATACGCATATAGTAATTTGTCGCCTACCTTATTCTATAAATGTATTCATTAAATATATCAATAATAACCCCCAAACTTCTTGCCCAAATCATTCATCGTATTGGTTAGATGGTGTGTTATATTAAATATCTGGTATTGTACAGCGCCCCGGGGTGATTCTTCACAAAATTGGCGTTATATAAATCAACAAAAGATTATTATTATTATTAATCCCAAATGCCGTTTACCGTCTAAAGTCAGTGAGAGTATGGTATCCCCAATTGTAGTGTATGGTGAAGCTGAAGGTAGTGGGTACCTGGTACCTGGCTATCAGATTATGAGGGTATCTTCCACTCTGGAGCGTATCATGGAGCGTCATACTCTATTTACTTAAGCAGCCGGGATTTGAACCGGCACCCTCCGGAGTGCCAGTCGGGAGTCCCTACTCCCTGGTGCTTAGCTTACCCCTTGACCACGGAGACCGTCACGTTTATTATTATGTATATGTTTTATTTTTGTGAAAGGGTTATTTACGGATATGATTTTAACGAATTTCATTCAATGTTCATTTGTACAAATTACATAAAAGGGTAATACTAGGGTATTGCATTTTGCGGCAAAAAATGATAATTTGGAGGCAAAGATTGTTTTTGATGCCGAAAGCCGCAATTAGCACAGTCTTTACGTTTCTGCAAGATGTAGATGTAGATATTATTACAGCGTTTATCACTAAATCTCAACATTGGGCTAGTAGTATTTCATCGACTTAATATTTAAAGTACTGTTCATGATATCCTTGATGTGTCTGGGTTATTATCACACCCTATCAACGTGCACTTTATTTTCTGATATGGTAGGCATTGACCTACATATCTATCTACCTGAAAAAAGGTTGGCATCAAAATAACCCGGTATCAAAAATAAATAAGGGCGATCAACCGAACTCCGAACCTACTCAAAGTCTGTGAATACATCCGAGAATATACTGTATAAGTTCACAGTTAAAACTTATTTCATTTCTGCTCGAAAGTGATACATAAACCAGCGAAATAAATTCAAATAAAATATTCCGATGTTACAATTCTGATCGCATTGAGCAGCGCTCGTAAAAAAGTTTCTCAAAGCAACAACTCTTACCGCAGCCTCCGGTGGCCTGCTTTAAGGCTGAAGGCATCTTCCCTTAAAGTGTTTTCCTTCCCTTTATCCTGGGAAATGGGGAAGTGTGGAACGTGGGGAATGTGGGGAATGGGAACATCCCCGCGGAGTTCGCTCCATCGATTAGCATGCGAAATAAAAACATCCTCGGAGGAGGATTTTATTCCATCCGCCAATACTTTTCCCCCAAACGAACGGAGCGATTCCAACATAATCCTAAATATAAATTCACACTCGAAGATGCAAAGGACGCGGAGATACGAAAGGATATAAAGAAAACACCTAGGTACCCGCGCAGATGAAATACAAGAACTTGGTTACATTTCAATTGGGGAATTTTTAGCGAGGAACGAAAACGGATCTGTAATATTTCTATTCCATGTAATAAATTGCTTTGATACCTTCTTGGCAGTAGAACAATATTTTAACAAAACACCACTCGTTTCCCGGAATCTCGCGCGATTTCTTTTTATTAAATGTAGCATTCTACTTGCGAATTACGGGAATAATTTACGAGTATGTTCAGATGACGGATTTATTACAAAATATTATTTCTAATACCAATACCTAAGTCGCTCTAATTTTAAATTTTGATAAATCAGGAACAGGTAAAAAAGGGTTTTCATGTTATGAAACACAAATTCTACGAATCAATTTACAGTTATTATTTTTATATCCACTGTATTTACATACAAAATGTTACACGATAAAAACCTAAAATTTATCAGACTGCATACAAAATCCGAAAGAATATTCTGTATTTGTATTTTTTTGTGTTGATATTTGAAGTAAGAATAACATTTTAAATTGAAGGGAAATTGGAGGAAGAGGCCATTACACCTTTTTTAAATGTGAAAAATGAAGCTGGCGAAACTTAATTTATACACTTATTCATATCTCAATAGAGGGGTTATATCAAACCTCATTCTAGTTTATTCCCTCCCGTGAAGCCTGAGAACTTTCTGTATCTTTAATGGTAAGACGAAGAGAAAATATTTACACAGGCATGTATAAACTAAGTCTTTGGTTATTCCGAAGAAAAGATGATTGGTTTTCATATTTGACA
This sequence comes from Hesperophylax magnus, assembly GCA_026573805.1. NCBI lineage: Eukaryota > Metazoa > Arthropoda > Insecta > Trichoptera > Limnephilidae > Hesperophylax > Hesperophylax magnus. Next base: position 2,615,498 of record JAIUSX010000116.1, on the reverse strand, counting down.
TTGGCTTAACTCAAGGGATTTACAATAATGTTTAGCCTGAAAATTAGGTAAAAACAATAACGTCATTATTATGAAGCAATATCACAAAGGTCTAATTAGATTATTACGAAAAGTATATCTAGATATTGCTAAATTTATGTAACAATTTAGCAACTTCACATAAGATAGTATCAACTAATACTGCATTAGTTATTGAGGATACTAATTATCGTATTGATGTATTACGCTTTACGGATTAAGGTAAGTCGGCAGGTCGATTAAAAGATGAATGGATTAATAAATAAATTTACCTGGTTTATTAGGCATAATTAATCGCGTCAATGAAGACCTTATTAATATTGAATAAGAAATATGAGTCGGGATAACAATACCTCGCCGTGAGAGAGTTATACGCCCACGAATCCCGGCGATGCATCCAATGTATCCATAATGATACCTTGTCAATTTCTTAACCTTACGTTTGAGATAATAATATAATACTTATATGACGATTAATTTAAATGAGTTGTCAATCGTTTATATGTTATTATTATTTTACTTGTTGAAGATAGTCACTGAACAAATAAAATTTATTTTACGATAATAAAACATAAAGCAATAATTAATGGAGTTTTCATCATATTTCCCACTGTCTCGCCTGGCTATTTAATAGCATTAGTTTTGTATTGTTGGTGTAAGCATTGTAATCAAATCTGTTTATCGATTTTATGAATATTATAAATAATAAATACATGGGACATAGTTGTAGAAGTGTCATAAATATGTGTAATGTAATAGAAACTATAAACAACCCGTCATTGTGTTCTTGGAGGGCTTATAAAGTATTTTATTCAGTACCAATTTGACTATTCATTTTACCGTACTGGATATCTCTGTTGGTTTTCGTTCGATCTGTGAAAGCACAACAATGCTACAAGCTACAATAACTGGCTACTCGAATCTACACAACACGTGAAGTGTGGATGGAAGCGTATAAATGAAGTGCAGTGAATGCGAATGCGAGAAAGCAATCGAAAGGAACGACGTGACGTCCCCCGTATGTGTTACTGTTCGTCGTTCCTTGAACTGGAAGTGCCGAACTAGCGACAACACACGAAGAGACAGCTATGTACGACATTCACCTACCATACCTGAAAGTGTATACACTTCACAATACAGGAACAATATTATAGGGTTTACCTACTTTTATTTTATTGAACATTGTAAAACTGTATTCTGCATTAGGATTGATGTAAAATATACAGTGTTATTTAAATTTCTAGTTCGTCTGTTCTCTGAGACTGGATGTATGGCAGAGAGGCATGCAACTGGTAAAGAAAAGACGAAAGAAGACTGAATAGAACTAACAAAAAAATAACATAAAAACCAAGTTTCGGTTTGGAAGTGATGAAAAGAGATGGGGATTTTTTTTTACCAAAAGGAGAAGACTTTTCAAAAATATTTGAGGACATCAATCGATGAGAATAGTGAATATTTCCCCCTTTGATCATAAATACGTCAACAGATCGGATGTCACAGAAACTCTGCGGTGAATTAATTAATGATTACCCCACGCCATAATGTGCCAAAAGTCTGTACCTCGGGGGCGCTCAGGCTTAATTCCTTTTGTCACGTGGAGACCGTCCGGAATCCCTGATTATATTTCCCATTAGACAAGAGTGGAGTGGATGGGATACATCATCCACGATCCGCCGTTCAACATCTGTCGTGCTGAGGAAAGATTTTATAAATAATGAGCGATATGATGCGGGATCTGCGACGGCGTCTGTGCCAATCAGGGAGGTGAATCGTCGCTGAGTCTAATTCGGTTTGACACGACCCTGTATTGACAACAGCTTAATCTAATCTATCACTCAGATATTATGAATCATGCACAAGATTAAATAATAACACCGGCTTGGGTTTAACTTGGAGGGTTTAAAATGGTGTATTATTTGAGAAAACACGTAATGTTGGTTCAACTGATATATCTGAAAATCAGTAGAATCCTAATTTGATGAGGTTTCTAAATTATCCTACACCCGTTGAGTACTTTACAGTCGTAACGATAATAATGACAATCGAATACAATCATAATTTACTACCCATTGCCTGACAACATGTTGATGCCTGACAACTCGTCCCATACATTAGCTAAACAAGATAAATAATAGTGTTCACGAAGCGTTCATTGCCGATTGTCACGAGATAAGGTTGGTAACCGAATTCCTCTACGTCATCCTCCCGAACTGTTTACCGACAACAGTCAGTCATTATCCCCGCCGCATCTATAATCCTTTCGTCACTTCTTAACAAATGGTCTTTGGACACGTTACAAATGCGTCAATTAGGTGCTAGGTCTACCCTCGCTGGCAGCATTCTGCCCACTGATTGCGACGGGCACCCCAACTATTCGAGTGCGGCCGGGTTCACTAGTGACAGCGTTATTGATAAGGGAGCAGCATTGGCAATCATCGGAGTTATGTTCGAATGAAAAATTGTCAGAATAAATGTCATTCATAGATGTCTATTGCCTACTTCTAATTTTGTCCCTTCTCTGCTGGATAATTTAATTCATGCACGACAAATTTGTAGTTTTAATTATTCTTCATTATTAACACCCGCTAAACCGCCAAATCAGTTTGTTAGCAGGATTGATAATAATAAAAAGCGAGGATTTGTTTGCACTATTTGCGTAGTACATAGTTATTACCTGGCATCGTCCTAGTTTCAGCGCTATTTAATTACCCAATTCCATAATATATCAAATACGCACTATCGAACACACAATTTAATGGATTAAGTACTTTTTTTAGAATTGATATGGATATTTCAAGGCTTCATACCTTATAATGGAAATAAATTGCTTGCTGAAAATAGTTGTATTGATTTGTAACGAAAATTAATCATAAATTTGAAAGCTTCGTAAGTCATAATGGAAATAATAAAGCGAGCTGAATATACTTGATGAAGGCATTCGAGACAAATAAAGTTGTGTAACATTTATGTCGCAAGAGCTCACCGTTCTAGAGTTTTGGTTAATCTGATAGCAATCAAAGAAACAGAAAATAAATAGTAGATAGGTATCTTCTGTATTTTTATTACATTTGTACGAATTTTACATAACCTTACTTGTTTGTTGATGCAAATACTTCAATATCGGTAAAATGTATGTGCATGGATTTTTAGGTAAAACTTAACTTACTAATTTTCGGACTTTAATTGCGTATTTTAAACTGTCTTTGGTAAATCATTCTGATATTTGATTTAACTCAAATTTGTAAGAATGGTTTTATCTGATTATTTTTTAGATGTAGATATTTAATTTTATTTTTCTACCTGTATTTACCGATGTAGGTATGTAAGATTATTTTTAATATTCTTAAGTACATTCTAAATCTACGTTAATTTAACCTTCTGACAAACTACCTTAGTAAAAAGAACATATAAAAATAGGAGGAACAAAAAAATAAATGAAATAAATACAAAACTCACCAACGAAAAATCAGGAGACATAATGCATGACTTCCGAACGTCGTTCCTCGTAAGAACTTCTGTACAACTTAGTTGCATCTCGCTGCATCATGCTACATAGCAAAAATGAGTCCTGACCGAGAACAGGACGAAATACATTGCTGGGGGCCGCTGGCCTGGGTGATGGATGACGCCAGAACTGTCATTATCACAGATACAAATAGGGGCAAAATGGGGACATTTGATTATTACGTGATGTCTCATCCGTCATCTTTTTTGAAAAGAAATAATATTCCTCATTAAGTCGGGTCACGCCTGTTTAACTTTTTGCCAACAATGGTTCAGGCAACTAGATGAGGCATTTTTGATAAATATTATTTTAGTATTAGAAATACCCCATATTTTATTTTGTGCCAGCATATAATATACAGATGTACACGGAACATATTATTAATTTGCCAGAAAAATTGGTGTTAAGTCATAAAGTTGAAATGGTTTTCATAAAAGTTTTCCGAACTGGCCCTTAATACTTTAAAATAAACAAATGTCAAACGTACTAATTTCGGTTGTCTGTCCTGCGTGAAATATTGTTCTCTAAAATTTCCATTGAATTTAAGCGTAATTTTCAAAATCGGAACTGGTTGTGTCAAGAATTCAGAAAATTGATAACATCGGTACCTATAATATAATACTTTTAATATATTTTTAAAATTGGAACTGATTTGTCGAGATTTCAGAATGTCTGCGCTAGTATGTTAAATAGCATCCTTACAGAGTTTATCTACAATGTATAAAATGCAGCGTAATAGAATTTTTGAAAAATTCCAAATAATAAAAATTTATACGAATAATAATAATGTGGTGACATTGGCACCAAACATTAACATAGTTTTTATTTTTATTTTATCTACGTGCGTTTTATAATGTTTGAATACAAAATCACCGAGATGTTAGACGTTCAAAAACTGATTCCCTATAAACATCTGCACCGAGAGACAGATGACTGAACAAAATAGAAGCGGTGAAAATGGGGCGACGTTGTCACAGTCGCGAAAAAAATTGGGCACTCCCTGAAGCGAGTCTGGCATTAAAATCAATTTGCAACGTCCCCGCTTTGTGGCGCGAGGCGATAATACAAGATAACGTTCGTAATCCATTTTTTCCATATAATGCTCTTGCTCCCATGTTTTGATTGATTACCGATTTTTTCTACCAAATAACCCCATCCCCCAGGGGCTTCCAACGCCGGTACAGCAGTAGCAGGGCTGGTAGCTAAGGGAGGGTTTGGAACGATCTGTGCAGAACAAACACCCCTGAAACTGAAGGGTGATGATTTGAATGGATATTGCAGTTTTCGACGAAAAAGTGTGATACCGTTAATAGACTCACTCGCTCTTTGTATATTTTTGGGAGTTTTTAGTAACATTTTTTTACTTGCAGAATTTGTGATGGTGATTATAAAATTTTTGTCTCAACTCGTTTTTATTTTTACTTTGATGTACGTTGTTATCATCGGAGTAATCACCTCGTGAGCGCATTACGTAGTGTAGCTTTAATGTAAAATGTATTTGCAGGTGTCTTTTACACATTTTATACCTACATTAGACCTTAGATGAAATGATATATCATTTAGTTTACGTGAACCCGTTAAATGCTCTATCCCTAGCGACCAGAGCGTTGGCTGCTTTTGGGTAAGATTTTCAGACCATCACACAGAAATCAATCAAGTATCATGATGCTAAATCACAAAATTATCTGTTACTTGTTTTTGAACTACTGCATACTAACTTCAGTAATATCATTTTACCGATGGAACAAGTAACTAATTAGCTAGAAAGTTAGTATCCACCAACAGATAATTTCGAAATGATTGTGATACTAAGACGTTTCCCGGATTGTATAGGAAACAGTTGTTAATAGGCTACGTTGGATAATGACTTCTCGTGCCACAATCGATCTTTAAACTTGGCAATTTAAATGGGTTCATTAGGCCATCAACATAAATCGACATCAACGGTATTCATGGTGTTTACCGTAACAGCATTCACTTTACTTTTATGGGTTATTCCTTCACTAAATTGTACTCCGACCCCTCGCTTTACTTAGCCAACTGTCCTGATTCATTAAGGGGGAAATCCGATCTACGGAGAGTGGTTTTCAATATTGATTTTATTTAGATAATTTTAAATGCACATATTTATTTATGATTTTTCGTTTGATTTTTGCACAACCCTGTTGCATTAGGTTTTGATTACTTTAGGTTAGTGACTTCAAATCAAAGTTTTAACGAATATAAACATAAAAAATCAATATTAAAATTTGTCAACGCTAGGACACAGAGCTGCATTTTTTATTTATGGCAATTTGTAATTTAAACGTAATTTAATTGAATCATTTTTCACAACACTTATCTACGTATTTCATTGAATAAATTACTGTTCTGTCGTAATTGCTTGCTCAAAATAATATCAAATAATTCCCGGATTAGTTTCAGTATGAATATTAACGTTTTGCAATATATACTAAAACGATTATATATTATATTAACATAGTTTTCTTGAGAAATATTATCTCCTAACTTTGTGGAGTTTATACGAGGAAACTCAAACCCAAATATTGTAAAAATATAAGCCGTGTACCTTCCTTACATTACTTTGAACCTTCTGTCAATATCGTTTTACAAACATATTTCTTAGCTCTAATACTTCTATCTGAGCAGAAATACCTAGAAATATAAAATAAAATATCGTAAATAATCAATCAACGAGATTGAAAAATAATACATCGAATGTTACGTATTTAGGAATATATAAATAATAATAAAAAAACAAAGAACGTACAGCATTCATAAATCAAGCGAAAGTAAAATTTATTTTCTCCCTTTTCGTAAGGGCACGTTCTGTTTAGATTACCCGGCGCACATAAGAAGGCAGGAGGTTGAAGGTAACCACTTCGATAAGAATAATGAAAATATCGGATTCAGATAACAGCCGATATATACCAACAGCCCCGTGCGTGATAAGGGCCCCTAAATCAAGAACCTTTCGATGAGTTGCCCACGAATCAGCTGATTACTTGATGGAGTAATGGAAAATGTGCGTGAGCATAATTCCACGGCAGTGATAACTTAGGAACTAAACCCACATTTATTTTTTACTTGGAAAAATTTACTCAAAAGAAGCCCTTAATAAAAAGTGACCAGACACTTCACTTATTAATTTTTCGCATTCCATATCGACGATCACTCTTTTAGTGAGGTCAAAACATTTTATAAAACCTTTTCCAAACAACGTTGTAAGTGATTCATGAAAATTTGTTTTAGGGTGTGTGAAAGTTTTTTCATCGTAGCAATAAAAGGTCGTACTCATGTGTATGAATATTAAGCTAGTTTTTGGTGATACGCTTTTGTGGAGTTGTGACTTTTAGTATGGCAGGATCAGGGCAAGGCTTTGGGGCAAATGTTTCTGGCTTTTGTAAACATGCCAAGTCCCATCAGGTGATAATGGGAAAATTACTGTCTCACTTGGCGAGGAACCACCCATTCATTCATCACGATTTGTGGTGTGAGCCAATTTTGGTTCTGGGTACTTTCTGCTGACCCTAATAGGGACAATTCGTGGGGGTAAACGATGCATGAACATCGTGTGAGAAGTAAGAATGACCCAATTTGGAATAGAAATTTGAATCCGTTCTTGTGGGAAACAAGGCATCTTGCTTATTGTTGGTTGTTATACAGCAATGAAAGGAAGATAATGGTTCAAATAATAGACCAGTTTAACAACGTATTTTAAAGTGCTTCTTCATGCTTGCAAATAATGCACGGGCAAAGTTAAAATGTCTATTGTAATAAATAAGGCACACTGTGCATATATGTATAAACTGATCAGGATTAGAGATAAACGCATTTAAACTTTGGATACCCATGTGAATTTGTTTGATAAAAAGTTGAATAGAATTCAAACGTGTTTTATTGGTCGATCCAGTCACTTCTATGTGATGGAGCATGGAACATTTAATTTGAAACCCTTTTCAATTTATCACCAAACGCGCGTCTAACATATTATATACACTGTTGACATTTGTCACACGAGAACAAGTCGCTTCTACAACTCGTTCCTGAGTTCAACAGCTAGGTTGTAGAACGATTTGCAGGCCTCTGTATTTCCTCCCTCCTACAACATGGGTCTCTTCAAGGCCCATGTTCACTCCTTCATATCCTCAAAAACACCCTCCACAAAGCATCCCCAGAGATGACATCGGCCCTGACGGAAATTATTTTTATGTGTGCAGTTAATCCAAAAAAATATTACTTCGTTTCTATGTGAATTGTGTGTAAAGTCACTTCTCCGGAAATCGCCAAATGATAAATGGGTTCGAGTCTTAGCATACCGCTGAGAGGTCCGTTATAACATCTCCTTCTTTCTCATAAACTACATGAAAGAGATTTTGCAAAAGAGGTCTCAGCGCCAGAACCATGCGGAAATCCCATTGAACATACAAAAACGAAATTTGTAAATAATTCAACAACTTTAGAACCGATCAGTTAGTTGTACAATACAGCATAACCCTTTTAGCACCAACCCTTGAACATCTTGCTGCAAAATGCCAACAAGCCCTTTCATTATTGAGCTGAAGCCAGCTGAAGATTGACAGATCAGGACGACAACACGGCGCCCGTTAGCTGCCATCAATCAATGCCAGTAGCAGCAAGCAGCATGGATCGCTCCATCGCTTCTTTCCTAGCAACAGGAACAAATACCCCCTTTGTCTTGTGCGCTCCTGGTACCGCAGACAAGCCATGCTGGATAACCAAACTGAGGCTGTACCAAAAATACAATAACCATAATAGTACTATTAACTAGTCAAAGACTTCTGTTGAAATAGGTCTGCTACGCAGTGCGTGCCGCAATATAAAATTTTAGGTTCATGTTTGAATCATATTGTCAGTTTTGACGTAGGAATGCAATAATTATCCAACAACTATTATATTCATTCATTCTATATTATTAATTGTTTACATAATATGTAGGATAATATGCATTTCAAAACAGTGGGTACAATAACAATGCAATCGCATTATTATTTATTTGCGTTCCGTAATAAAAGTAATCATTCTGCAATAGATAACAATACTAAATAATTATTTATTATGCTGAAACAACGGTACTTATTTATGGAAACGTTTGCTAAAACTACTAATATTGATGAATGCGGTGTTAATAATATTGTTGGTATACTTGCATACAATGCATCGATTTTAGAAAGTTACTAACGGCAAACCCGTAAAGATTCAAGGGATAGCGCAATTGTGTACTAATATCTCATCGAAACGTGTTCTACTATTATCACATAAGTAGCAGAGCGCGGCGACCGGATTCGGTAAATTCCGGTCGTTCGGCAATAGAGAGTTAGAGAACAAATTGGACTAATTTGAGGTAAGAAAGTGGAACCTATTTTTAATCAATTCTCGACAAATAGTTTCAATTTTGAAAATGAGCTTAAATTCAAAGCAAGCGTTCTAGAGCTCGTCGAACCGGAGTTACAAACAGAGGCACAACCGTAACTATGATAACCAACAAGGCGACGCCACTAGCCTCATCCGCATTCTTACTTTTAGTCTTTCAACGAATCTGAAGTATTTAATTCTGATCACACCGTGCGTTCTCACATTATATTGATTATTATTCTCCTAACCATATACATATATCGGCCGTGAGTTTATTTTAAAATCTTCTCATTCGTAGTTCGGTCATGCTTGGTTTCATCACACATCATAAGCCTCAAAAATGTACCAGTCTACTTGCATGCAGTTAACTTTCAACGTTCTTCTGCCAAATCTATGCTTCGCTGCCAAAGATTACTGTAAAAATCTAAAAATACACGCAGTCAAACACGCGACTGGGTATTAGAATAATATTACGCAAGCTTAATAATATATACATTACTCGACAAAGCATATGGAGATACCAGGAAACTTGTTAAGCTTCTTCGAACACACAAATACTTTCTTCAGTGGTTTATGAATGCTGTTTACCCAAGGAACGTGCTGTTTGCCGATCGTTTCCAACTACTGCTGATGAGAAGGAACAAGTGCGCCGAGTTCACTTCACATATGGTACTAAACAACTCGGCAGGAAAAGAAGCCAGAACCGATGCAGTCTAAATTGCATCAAAACAAACAAACTTCAAGCATTAATGAAGACATTGAAGAGGCGAATCGTTATTCAAACTTTGTAAAAGTAAGCATTGACGTACTTTTGTAAATAAAACCCTACCAATACCATCTGAGAGGTCTGAGCGTTCCAAGTTTTATAAAAAAGTTGAATGAGGAATGCAAATATATGACGTCAGCATAGTAAGCATATAGCATAAGTATTTATCGTTTCAGCGAAATTTTACTATTTCTACATTATCTCCATGCAGGAGGCCCTGAAGAAAAAAAAATCCCACAGGGCCTATGTCATCTTTGGAGATGCTGCCCGCCTCCCGAATTGTAAACACACCTTCCAACCTAAAAAAACTATATTTATAAAAGTGCCTACTCCGCTGGGTTCCTATTTGCTAAATTTCATAAATAGTTTTTATGAGTTTTTGCCACAGTAGTAATATTTATTTGGAGTAGGTTAGTTTACGAATACGAAATTGCTTGGTGCGCACGTTCGCAAAACCACTTTTTTCTTACAAAATAATGTATGAAAATTGCCCGTGGTATCCGAAATATTTAAATAATACTCAAATTGTGGCCGGTTGGTTTTTATGTGTAAACATTGGCTTTTTGAAAATGTTATTGTTGCCAAAAATGGTTAAGGTGCGCTTTGGTGACGGGCCTGGGTTTACGCAGTTTTTTTATAATTACCTGGAATATGGTAGGCTATACAACTTTGTATTTATCACTCATTCAAACTGTCACCGATTATAATTTTGGATAGTTAATCATATTTTATTGTTACTAGGATGGTGTCGATGTCTCCCATATAAATCCAAACGATGGTGAACATTTCGGTATGATGTCGTTTGTTGTTGATAAATACTCAATTAAAAGCTTACCGTTGATAGCTCCATTAATATATCTTCCTTTCTCACGATATGGGAAAAAGGGGCTTAAACGGAGCTCTCGGTGGTAGAATCATATCAAATATGCATGCGTTAAAAATGATGTAATGTTTATGTGAATGTAATTATTGCATTGATGCACTTCAGGTTTAAAAAAACAACAGTTAAAGCCAAATAAACATTGCATCCATAACTTAGGAAAACACAAAGTGACACGCGCACTGCTGGGCAAACACAAAATATGACTTCCATACTTTATCAAAACATTCCGTCGGTCTTTCATTGTAGTGATCCCTTTTGAACCAATGTAAACATTAGAACAAGGGGCGAATTACGTAACGATTTCAAGGCTCAACTCGGCGCTCATGTTCGAAATGAAGTTTATATAGAATACACGTGTAAAACGAAATTATAAGCTTTTCTACAAGTCTTACTATAATAATTTGATAAACCGATTATTTTATGAAAAAATGATGTTCTTTTTTGTTGTTTGTTTTTGGGGTGTTATGCCGTGTTGCGCACACACATCTTCGGATCTACCGGATCTGCCCTGATGATAGACACTGCAACGCTGTCCGAAACGTCGGCTAAAGAAGGAGTTAGCGCAACACGGCATAACACCCCAAAAACAAACAACAAAAATGCTTTTGGCCGTGAGAATCTAAAAACTTAAAAATGATGTTCTGATTCTATTTACTAACTTATTCTCTTTAAACATTTTTCTTCGTGTTAGAGATTTAAAACTTATTCGTATTCGGATAGATGTAATTATCTGCAATGACTTCAGTTTGGAATTAGACAAATTAGATTTTATTGGATTTTCGAATTTCGATCATATTTTTTGGAACATTGATGAAAGGCAATGGTTCTGAATGTCATGTTATAAATTAGCAATGGTAGTTTAAAAATATCAATATATATATAACATTTATAAATATAATCAGGGATCGGCACAACAAGAGAAAATTAAATAATTTCTAAACTGGACGCCAGGAGGCGAATTTGAAGATAGAAAAAAAAACAAATCTATTTTAATTTAATTTCAAAGTCATATCCAAAAACAAATCACTGTTTTCAATGAAGATCGATAAAAAATCAAAAAACATCACAAGCACAGATGTTGGTAGCTCCTGTCAGATGAAAGCATCTGTTATTTGCAGTTGTCGTCAACAATTCATGAAAAATAAATGCGAAATTCACAATACCGAATAGTGATATACCTCCATGATTAGAAATAAATAAATATTATAGTATTTTTATAATGTAATGTAAATATTCGAATGTAATAATATTTAATACAAAACGAAATAAAAATGCAGCGTTTCCACGTATTATACTAGTAGTTACGTAAAAAAAGACGACAGATGTCAAATAATGTCCGAAAAATGGTATCAAAACAGAACACTTTTCATCCCGAATATATGAAATATATTATATGAAAAAACCACCCGTATGGAAACTGGAAGAAAAAAAAACATGGTGTAAAACGCCCGTAAGTACGTAAATATCGAAAGAGAATTTTGTTATTAGCTACGGTCGAGTTGCAACTTGTAATTTAAGCATTCGAGTGTGGTTTCAGATGCGTCGAGGGGAGGTACAATAATTCCGTTGCTCGTTCACTATCATCCGTTGAAGTTAATTATAATTTTGACAGCTGCCTCACAATTGGTGTCCGCTTGTGGGCGGTATCGGAATAACTGCCCAGAGAACAGTCGCCTTACAGGAACTGCCTTCAGGCCAGTTTCAAATGAGATTACTCAAAAGACGTCCGAGGAAGAAGTGAAAAAAAGTTTTACCAAAATATGAACTTGACGTACTAATTGAGTTAGTGAAATACGAAAATAATAATTTTAAAAAGTCCAATATCGGGAGTTCTGGAAAAAAAGAAGAGGCGATCAGTGATATAAATATCAACCTTTGCAAAAATCCAACTTCGATCCCGTGAATTGATGTGAATTTTTGATCTACCGACTGATGGTAAACAGGAATAACGATTTTTAAAAAAAGTTCAACTAACAATATAAGCGTACGGCTGAAAACGTCGTTATAACCTCAATAATCCCTTAAACAAAGCATTCACTTAATAGAAAAGATTTTACAAAGGAACTATCGGCAGCGGAATCAATGTTATTTATAATTTCTCAGGTAGGTGCTGTGCAAACATACTCTGATGCATGTATTCAGATGACTTGATGATGCGATCTATCGAAAATGGAATATCCTAACGCCGAAATAATTATTTAATAATTACAAACATCATAGCAGACTTACAGTCCTATTAAAAACGATATAAATATATGTATGATTATATTGTATCTAAATTTATTGGTGAAATATTTTGACTTAACATTATTATTTTTAATGGAAAACTAATGTTTATAAGACAAGGTTTTTTATGCATAGCATAATTTTTTCATCCTTTGTGCAATGCATAAAAATGCTCGACGCCATCTAGTTGGAGATTCTAGAATAAAGCCTTTCCTACAAAATAAAGTTGGCTGTTTTCAGGTGAAAAAATTTTTAAAAGACAATAATATAAGTCTAATTGATAGGAATAGATTAAATGCATAAATTAAATTGGTAAGCGCCTGTGAGGTGATTTTGTCTCACGAAAACAGCGCTATACAAATAATCCAATTATTATTAATAATTGTTAAATGAAAAAACAAGTACATATTGAATAATTAGCAGGATTGGAATAAGCCGATTTTTTTTAAAGTTTCTTTATATATTGAATTGTTTGTTACATGCATTGAGGATTTTTCGACCACCATGCTAAGCACATGCCCGTGTTATGGTTAGAGTAGCTGACTGGAAATCAGAAGACTGTGGTTTAAAATCCTGTCGGCAACTTTTATTCTTTCTCGGGAGATTTTTTCAATTTTTATAAGTATTTCAGGCAAATATTTATTGCTTATAGTAATTTGTGATATTAACATCCATGAAAAGTTTTATTTTATTTAGTTGGCCCTGTTATCGCAGTGCCGAAAGACCGTATCACTCGAGCTAGTAGAATCGCTTGCCTCCGGAAATAGATCCATCGCTTGAATGATAATTATGACACATGATAAATTTCTACCCATCCAAGGACCACGAGCCGGGTTGAAAGATCTCCACGTCTGAGAATATTCTGTATTTTCACTGTGCATTTTAAAGCTCGAATCAGGGTGATTTTTGTCTCCCTTTAAAATTTTATTACTGTCGCATATTACTGCCGCCATTATTCTGTCACATCTCTTTTACGAGGCGGCAATATTTATAATGTGTTGAGAGATAAATATTCGATTAAATGAGTTACGAGTTCGGTTAAAATAATAGTACTGATTTGGAGATGCATGACGACGAATTGACGACAAATATCCCTCTTTGACTCTGTGTTATATTTGTTACACAATTGTTAACACAATTGCGTATTGAAAGGGACATTTGCTCTTCGTTTTCCATAAAGATTTCGTCAGTATTGTTCTCACGAGATAACAATATTCTACAGTTTCCTTCAACTTCCCTCTCTCCTTACCATTACCTCTCACCAACAAAAAATCCTGTTTTGGAGTGTGCCATAATCCCAATACTAATGGCATCGGGTAGTTATCACATTTACAAGAAACTTAAATAAAATACAATAAGGTTCACAACACGGACTAATTTCGGAAATTTTAACATTAAATTACTCGCATTTAAATAAGAGTGTGAGCTACATCAATTAAAATTTCGAAATGTCGAGTGAAATTCGGACATGATTAAAATTAACCCAATGAATTTTTTCTCCATTGAAACAATTTGACAATGTTTATTATTGTTTCAAACATTCTGAATACATTATGCAGTCATGGAAGCTATGGAACAGACCAGCACTTCTCGGCAAGCGAATGGGGTTTATTTGCTACCACTATTATGACAATGACCACTATTAGATATTAGGTATGAGTGGAATAAACCATAAACTGTAGTAATTGCTATTACGAGTGTTTGTGTATTCAGATTAATATTATTGCTGGGTTAATTAGTTCCATGTGTCCGAATGCATGAGAGCGAAGCGTAAGCAATGACGACGGGATGTCGTTCATCTTTCGACGGATGGATTGGTGGCTGCCATTTGGTACAGAGTACGGGCACTAGTGATCAGTGCCGCGCGTTACTTGAAAGATGTCATTGTTAGGCGGGCTATAACTGCCAGTTACCACCATTAGTCATGGTTGTCAAAAGAAGAGAGACTACATAGAAGTGCACAGTGGAGTTTTGATACCAATTCTGATGTTTCATATTACGGCAGAATGATATCTAAAATATATATGATAAGTGCGCCCCACTGTCGAATTTGGCAGCCACCTCTGGTCAGGAGCCCCAAAATACATGGAAAATATTCTTTATGATTAATTGTCAGGCATAGGCGTCAGATAGGTGTGCTGTCCTTGTTCTACCGGAATTACAACGGAAAATGCTCCGGGGAACTAGCGTCATAAACAGGAAACACCCGAAAAACAATAAACGACCTTCCAGGAACAACATAGATCTCACAACAACTCATGTTCAGACCATCCACACAGCATCCCCAGAGATGATATAAGCCCTCAGGTAAATAAGTTTAGGAAAGGGTTTTTTGTGATATGGACGTGTCTAGAATGAATGGCCGGAGAAGGAGTGTCAGGGGAAAAATATTCAAGTGAACAAATGAAGCAGACAAGAACTCCCCGGGAAGACATGGAACGATCAAGCAAATCAAATACTCGAGGCAGGTCGAGTCAAGAGTCGTGATCGCAGAAGAGCAGGAACGGATACGCACTACGCGGAGATAGTAAGAATATCCCGGTCCAATGAATCTTCACCAGAATTAGCGGTTTAATTTTATACATACATACACAAGAGTATAATTATTTAGAGAAACTCAATGAAATTCACCAATTATCCAGCATTCATATACTCGTAGTTATATTTGAAAATGTTTAGTTCTTAATGATGTTATGAATTTGCGCCGTACATGAAACCTCCACCGTACAGCACCTCTTAACTCTTCACCTAGCAAAGTTCCGAATTCGAGCACCTACCCACCTACATAGTTTCCTACGAACCCACTGATGTGGTGAATATGGTTTGGGAGCGCTCTAGCATAACGAAAATGATCAAATTATTTACAGGAGAGCAACACTCGACACTAAAACCAAACTTGATAGCGGAGGAAAACATTCGTCAGGTAGAACACAGACACACACGATTTTAGCTTAATTCACTTTTTCTTCTCACTCAAAGACAGATTTTAAAACAGACGAATTATATTTTTATATCTATGACTATCAAAGTATGCAATCGAAAAGGAGTGGGGCCCTAGCAGTAACGGCGTATAAAATTATGAATAATATAATAGATAGTCCATACCTCCTTGAATGCTATAAGTTGTTAGTACCGAACAACTACAGCCAGCGAGGGCACCATGATCTGAATTTTCAGTAAAAACTCAACTCAACTCAACAAAAGTTGTATTTTTTTGAACGGAGAAAATAATATTCTTCTATGGAAAAACATTTTTGTATGGGAAAAAGTTATTCATCTTTTTACTTATACCATCATGTAGAATCGCCTACCGAAGTTAGTGCACTTATCTCCGGACACCTGTAAAATTAAATACGTTCTACATATTCACTTTTTAACAAAAGTATTTCGGAGATTCACGCAATTGGCAGATGGATCATTGCCGCAAATAGAACTATAATGCTCCAAAATATTTTATCCTGTAACTGTTTGCTTCCCTTAAAATATGCAAACGGAACCTTGTTGTTTTAAAAATAAGATAGATCGGGTTTTAAGGTAAAAAAAGTCAAACAAAATTGGTACCAAAAGTCAATGTGGCCAGAGTGTCAAATTTAATAAAATCTGGTTGTCTCGAGAGCACGATTTATAAAATTATTAAATAGAAGCCTTTCATTATAAGTTAATAATATTATAAGCTCGCTTTGTATGTAGGTAGGTGTAGGAGGCTATTAACATGACTTATGTAGGGATGAAACAAACCACAAACAGAAGGCTGTGACGTAATGACATTACAAAGGCCGATTGATTGGTTCTGGGAAGAAACGTTCGACTGATTTTATAATCACAATTCTGAGGTTATCAAAGTACCTAAGCCTTTGTCGTAGATGTCTACTACAGAAATTAATGTTGGAAACTTATTTGTTTCTTCAGAAAAACATGATCCTTTACCGGCTGGAAGCTGTAAGAAGTGATTTCAAGTGAAATATATTTATCATAAATGGTATATTACTTGCCATCAATATTAAATTTCATCGCATACGCTTATGTCATCATACCTGCCAAAAAACTAAATTCCTTTTGATGGAATTTACCCCCGTAATCAATAAATCCATAGAATAAAGACTTCTCTATTCTACGAACGAATATAATTTACTGTGAAAAAATAGTAATGCCTCCTTTGCTTGAAAGTGCTTGATATTGAGAATATTCTTAAAAATGATATATAATGCTTTGAAAAAGCACTTTGTACCATATTCATTAAGTATTAACGTCATGTTTCCAGACCTATCATATTAATAGAACTGTATTCACTATGAATTCACTCACATTCACATAAAATCACGCGAATATCACTCGTACAACATCCTTGCAAAAAGAGTGAAACCGCACAAAAGCACAAAGAACATATATTTTTTGCAATATCGTGAAAGCCTCGCATCGAACTTCATTACGATAATGTAAAAATATCATTGTGTACTTCATTGGATGTCGATTTTTAATACCAGGAGACCAGAAGTACGAGGAACACGGCTCGGCTCGTAAAGGGCGCAGAATTCTGGATTGCAGGATTCAATATCTTAATGGATCACGAAGGAGGCATTATGGATACTGTGTATTTGAAAATACACTAATGCACGCATAAATCACAAGGAAGCCTGATACGTTGTATTACGATAATAGATCATTTATATCTTATCCTTTTAGTACCTCGGACCCCTATTTGTTAACTGGTTTATCTTTTCAATTCAAGACGTTTTATTATATCTGATAATATGACTCAAAATAATCAAATAAAAAATTTAAATAATTTAAAACTTTTATTGTAATTTCAATTTAAAATCTTTATTCACAAAAAAGTGTATGAAAGTTAATTTTTAAAATAAATACAGTAGAATTCCACTACGAATTGTCCGTATCAAATAAAAATATTAAATTCGACATACATTTTAAGAATTTGAGGTATTTTAAAGCCCATGTCACCCATTCGAATAAGCGTCCCCGCAAAAACTTTGGCGAATTTTGTCATTTTTACAGTCAAAATGAATATTTCCAAGTTAATGGTGGAAACGACAATTCAAGCTGAAAACCGTTGCTATCAAAATTTTACGATTTCAGAGTTCCCCGTTTTAGAGTTTTATTCACTACAGAAAACAGATTTCTTCACTACACGGCAAACCTTACTGGAATCCATTTGCATAATATATTATTAGAAATCTATTTCTCGCTTTTCGTTATGATTCCTTTGCTACCATTAATTTAGAATCTTCCTTCAGGGGTCAATAACAAACAGTAAGATAAGTGTTTATATATGTTCCTTCAATGACCCATGAACGCTATAATTTTATGGAAACTAATACATAATTATCAGCTATTAAACAACGACTTACAAACACAATGTTTTCAATAATTTGATAGGGCGTCACCAGACTGATGGGTTTATTACTTCACACAGACAGGATGACGAACGAGGAAGGTGAACTGAAGACCATGTTTTGACCATTTAAGAACATGGAGATGGTATCGTTCGTTGTTTATGATTCCGAAAGAAAAATCTCCTTTACACCATCAGAATTGAAACCAGTTCGAATGCCTCGAAGTATTTATTCAAATGAGATTGATGATAATACTATGGTATGTAGGTACATCATTATTTTTTTATACGCAGCCTTTATAAATGCCTACCAGCGGAGTAGGTACTTCATTATTTGGTTTTAATCCCTCCAATTTGTTTTATAAGTATTGTTTTCGAAGAAGTTTCAACTTTATAAAAAGCGAATAATACCAATAAAATATTTTTTACATTGGAAGCAATTCTCTTTAAACGTCAATTACCCAAGTTGTATATCTCGATTTATTTATATGGATGTCAAAGTCACATCTAAGAAGTATTTGTATTTAACAACATTGGTATTTTGGAAAAGGATATTTCGATTTATTTATATGGATGTCAAAGTCACTTCTAAGAAGTATTTGTATTTAACAACATTGGTATTTTGGAAAAGGATATTTCGACGTACTTTTGTTACAGGAAAACAAGGAAAGTTTTTTTTAATCTTTTATCATTATGGAATCACAACAACCTGCTTTTCATGAATTTAACTTTTGCAAAACTACTCGTAGTTCAGAATAAAAATGTTCGATATAATTCATGACATGATGCAAAAGTCACAGATATGCCGGCATTATTGTGGAAATAAAAGGGTTCTTCTTGTTTTCAATCTTCACAATGTAATTTTAATTTATGATACTCTCAGTATCGCCGTGGTGAAGAAAAGTTCATTTGAAACGTTGCTTGAGTTGGCTTTGGAGACCAGATTTGAATCAGGTACTCCCCCATCTTTCTCTCCCCCATCTCCTTCCCCTCCTTACTACCTTCAGTCTCAGAAAATATTCCAATATATTATTGTGGATGGCGTAGTCTCACTGGCTCCAAACGGTTGGGAGCAGTTGGGACTCTTGTGCGGTATTCACATAACAAAATAATAAAAAGAGTATTTTCACGACACGCTACTGATTTATCTAGCACGTTCCTATCATTGTGGTGTAAGTAAGTAAAGGTATTATAATACGTAGTTATAATCTGTGATTAGGTACCAACCTAAGCAGCGTTTTCTAACTAAACTGGCACGATCAGAGAATCCCGGCAGGTATTCAGTTCGGGTAGGTAGGTACTTACCTATTCCAACGAATAATCAATCATTAATACTTTCATGGCTAAACGATGACGAACAAAATTCAGGTAGGTACCTTTCTAGCTTAGTTTCCTACAACTGCTGTTAATATTTCGAGTTAACATACATAATGAGGGTATAAACACAATCATGACTATACGTGCGTTTATCAAAGACAAAAAATTAGTTGGAATCAAAGAAATCATGTAAATTGTGTTTTTTTATTGTAATGATGACTTTCAAAAACCAATGCGGTAATAGTATTTACGAAAAACAAGTTACTTTTCAGTCTTCCCACTTTTTTACCCAAATTCGCTTCGTCACCAACCCCAATTGGTGATGACAAAGTCACACTGCCTTGTGCCTTAAGGTAGTTATGAGTCTTTAGCAATGTAATAAAAAAAAATTAAATTGGTAATTTTGTTTTTCAATTCTTTTTTAGTGACCTGAAAATTTACACATTGAAGTTGAAATATCAAAATGTGTATAATTTGTAAATAACACGACTGTTTTTGTTAGTTTTGATTTATCAGCGAAGTTTTTCATGAGCTGTCAAAGCGTTATCAAATCTCTAGCAAATATCATAAACTGAAATAAACACATTTCGACACACTAATATCGAAAACGCTTCTACTTTAATCAGAAACATCGTAAAACCGGGACAATGGAAATATAAAAAATAATCAAATCTCTGTCAAATATCTTTATTTTATTTTATTTGATTTTACGCCCAGTCGGGTTTTTACATAACAGAATATAACTAGTGAGCTATCAAAAAATACAAAAAAAATGAAAGGATGATGTAACAGTAGCATAAAATAATATAGAAACTAGAACAATACTACATACAATACAAATCACAAAACATAGATTACCAACGCTACTATAATTTGTAGGATTCAACAAAGTGCTGTTATAGATTATGCTTTGTTCTATGAATGGAGTCAATAAATATGTCAATATTACCCCCAAACTTGTTACCCAGATCATACATCCTATTGGTTAGTGAGTGTGTCTGATGTGTGTTCGTTGGTTGTGTATGTATTGCAGAAAAATGGTACATTCTTAAACAAATATATTTTAAACAAATCCATTTATTTTTTTTATTTTTTTTGTAAGTAACAAACAGCTGTATAATACAAGATCAAAAATAAAGGTATGCATATATAGGATATAGGAGGTTAAACAAGGTTAAGCCGAATTTTTTTTGCTAGTGTTGTGTTGAGATAGGAGTTTTATTTTGCCTTAAAACAAATAAAAACTTAAAGGGAAGAGGGAATATTGGATAAGGACAGGAGTTATTCTCGATACATTCTATACTCACGCATTAATTGGTGGACGTACGCATTACTTCGGTTGGGTATTTCTGAATTTTATGGTTAATAATATGAATATTCTGAAACTGTGTGTTATTCTGCGCACAGGTACCGGGAATTGTGGAATTTTTTTAAGGTTTGGAAATACTGTTATCAAAATGTGTCTTCTGCAATCCGAAACACCAACAAATTCACTAAAACCAGGACAGTGTACGGGGACAATGTAAAAATATTAAAAATGTACCTAGATAAATCCTTCATAAATTATAGTACTGTCTAGAAAAGTGAAGAGGAGTTTAATACTCGAAAAGAAGAATGCTAGCGTCCCAGTATAATAAAAGCACCGCTTCACAATGCATCGTGCCGGAGTTCGCTCGTTAAGCCAGAGTGCAGTGCTCCGAATGGGATTTAAGAAGTACAGATCATGGTGCAATGAAGGACGCACACAGCATCCAGCACCACAACAATACAGATACAGGCTTACACACTACACACTGTATCTGCCTTCCCACGCCGAGAGGACCCGATCGGTCCATGTAGGGCAACCCGCTATCCAGCGCGAGCCGCAGTCTTACGTCAAACGCAGCCAATAAAATATATCCGTAATAAGAGACGCTGGCGCTGGACGCATACATGCAAGGGAATGGATGATCATACAGAGAGCAGCTGGTCATTTGGAAAATGGTCAGTAAATGATGATTATAGCAATTTCCCAATAAATTGCAGATTAATCAATTCTACCTACGACAAGACGTTTACTGTAATATACGTAACTGTGCGATGAGTACCTACAGAAGTTTTTGTACTTAATTTGTTGAATTCAGGTGTTTTGCATTATGCTTCTTTTTAAACCATTTTTAGGAATACATTGCGTAAACGGTAACAAAAAAATAACTAACGTAATATGTGGAATGTAGGTCACAAACGTTTAGATGTTTATTAGATATTAGGAACATCTATAAAAGTAGGGTTTACATATGTTTTTACTGTGCCTGTATCAATGGGGATATCATGGCTACTTGTAGGTTACACGTTGGAACAAAGGTTACATGTACATAGGTACACAGAGTCGAATCTTAAGGCGATACACCGCATCGAGTAAAGTTCGGAATCGGCCCGCTAGTAATAACACGTCTTATGTAGATGGCGGTAAGGTTTAAATTCCCGCTTAATACCAGCTGCCCGCGTTGATTTACGCAAGAAGAAAAAATCGTCATTAAGTGTGTTTTATTCTAGCACGTGTTACACGTGAACAATGTTCATTTTCTAAAGATCTTAATTTTCCACAATACACAATAAAGCCGAATACTGTAAGTAGGACATTTTGAAGTTTAACGCATTTTAAATCAAATCACCTTTCAATTCCACCCTAAAGACCTCCATGAACCATCCTGAATATTAAACATTTGAGTTGCTGTATATATATATTTAATACTACAATAAATTAAACAAAACAAATGTAAATTCATTACTTTTATTTACACATTAAAGTAAATCACTCTCCACCGAGGCAGTAAATTAAGCAAGTAAATCTTACTATACCAAGGGGTATTGGTAAGTTACGTAGTTCTGGACCTGGGAAGAAGCAGAAGCCTGTGTTGGCGGTCTCGCGTGAAATCATCCTTATCACCATGCTCAACTCAAAGGTGGGCAGAACGGATGGGACGACATGCAACTTTAATAATATAATTTATACCTAACTTTTGAAAAAAAAAATACATAACTCGTGGACTTAAGATACCAGCGGCACCCATCTCCATGTAAAGTGTAGCATTACTTAAGGTACTTCAAGACAAAATAAATAATACTCCATCTTAAAAAATATATGTAATGTTGCATGTTCACTAGGTGTAACAGCACGTACCCGAAAGATTTTGACCAGCAACTCCTGTTCTTAAAACTTTAATACATGTATTTGAAAATGTCTTTTACAACTTAAATAAAAATAAAATTGCTTTGCTTTTGCAATTGCATGCCGATCGAGTAGAAACGACATTTATATCGTATATTAAGTACTGTAATCTCAGAGAAATGCGTAAATGTCCGCTTATGGTGTAGGTGATTGCCACCATTATTGTTTTCATCGACAACGAGTCTATCTGCCGAGTTTCAGCTCGATCGTATGTCGGGAAGTGAGTTAATTTCCCCAAACAAGATTTTTATTAATTAATTACCGAAAACAAAAGTAAAATTCAAGTAGATGTATTTAAAAAGTGTAAATATTATTTTGCCATCCGAGGATTTTTTTCCGTCACACGTCACAACTGAGTAGTTGGGCATGTAATACGTACTCCTTCTCGTTCTAGCAGCACGGTAACAGAGGAGAGAGGTCGCGTATTTCGTGATACCGTCGCGCGTGTACCACAGTGGCGACGCGTGATATAAAACGTATTATTTTTATTTTTAATTGAAAAAAATGATCGAAAAGCAAAATTACTATATTTTTGACTCTAAATATGATCTGGTATCGCTGGTTAAAATCCTTCGGGTACGTGCTGTTACACCCTGTATGACAACGAACTCGTTTAACTACCATAAATGAGTACTTTTCATAGTAAGGTTTAAAATATAATACTTGATGTAATACCCAATAACGTATTCATAAAACATAGCTACCCACGCGATGGTTGGCCGGAGGACGCCGTATTTCAGAAAGAAAGTGCTCATCTTTTGTGTTCAACGTACGGATAGAATAGAAACTACGTTATTACAATGCTAAGTGCGAGTGCTTTCATATAAATGTAAGATTTTGTACTCTTCGTAGTGGCAATTCTCATAACTGTTGTAATTTCAACGCGTCTTATTGAGTGTAATGTTACCCACAATACAATGAAAAAAAAAATGTAGTTAGACTAGAATTAATAAAAAATAAAAAAAAAACTGTCACCTACCTGACGGACCATGAAACTAATATTCAAGTAGAATATATAATATGTAAAGATGTTAAAATAGTAAGGCAAGATAGAAAACCTATATTTCACAGATACGAAAAGCTTAGTTAGTGGGTACGTTACACTAATATTGTAAGGAATGACATTATAGTAAAAAGATATATTATCATTAAAAATTTAAATAAACAGCTCTGGTTTATTATCACCAGGCAGCCAGTAGATAAAATTTAACATACTCATTTTGGCTGTCGGTGAATGGGTGCGTGATTAAAAATATTATTCCCGCGTAGAGCGTAAAAATTTTCAAATTCAATGAAATATTAATTTTCAAATTTAGAACCGAAAAGTATAAATCATATCAGACGAGCGATAAAGTAGGGACCAAAATTGTGTATTTCTTTTGTTTAAATGTGTGAACATTCGAAAGGTAAATTTCTTCTTTTGAAAGGCAATGATCATCAGGAAAATAATTTTTTAATAAATACTTTCAGTTTCACAAATCCTTCTGGTCTGCTCTAGTTTAAAATAAAATGTTGACGAAAAATCTATGTATTGGTATTCCGGTGTTCTGTTGTTTACCAATACAAACTAATTATTTATTTGATTTTAGTTTATGTATCATTAAACAGCTCAAGGCTGTTGAAGGTAAGTATGTACCTTCCTAAAACTATTCAATTATGAATATAGCTGAATAGACTCATTCATCCATTTCAATTGAGTGCAAGGTTACCGAACAATAAACTGCGACATATTCAGTACTTCCGAACAAAAGATGAGTAGATTTATGGCACCAATATTATGTTGTAGGTGTTAGGTTTTTTTGAGCAAGCAGCGGCTTAAGGTCTTAATATTATCCGAAGAGAACATAATGGAAAGACCTCTATTAACCACGGTTGACAAACTTGCGGCCAACCCCCTCATTCAAGCGTAAAATGGGCATATTCACAAAGATACCACTACAGATAGCCGTTTCCAAACTAAAAGCAGCACTATAGTAGCACTCGCCACTCTAAGTGCCATAGAGGCGTACAATGATTCGCTTTTTGCTCTCAACAGAATTCACTGCTAGATTAATACTGAAATGATTACGACAATAAATTGGGTGTGAAGCATCGTTAGATTATCTAAACAGTCACGAATGCAGATCGTTTAAACATATACTTGAACTAAAACAAATAAGTGCATTTCAGAATTAAACATTGCTTGAAATAGCTTTAGCCGTGTTTGATGACCAGATCTGGATAGCCAGGTACTCCCCCACCTTCATCTTTCCCATCTCCTTCCCCTCCCACTACCTTCAGCCTCACAATGTACCCCAATTGGGGATAATAATAATAATAATATTTATTTATTAATTTCTTACACAATTACAAATTGGGGTTTAATGCATATAAGAAATTAGGTTATATAATTTTTTTACAAAAGATTGTTTTCAAATATTTATACATAAAAAAAGAAATTTTAAGAAATGTGGAATTTCCAAAAAAAAATTCAGGCAGCGGTGAAAGATCTCGTCAATGTGGAGAGACTCTTTCAAGAATCAGAAGAATTTCCCTTCTGAATCTCTCCTCACTGACGCCAAATATATCAATCTCGGAGGAGATTTGGTTCAGGAGCAATATACTCCTCCCTACCGGGAGAACCATTGGCAGGTTAGTTCTGCAGGCAGGAAGATAGAATAATCTATGGTGACGTTGTCTAAGATAGTCATCTGGAACATAGAGACTCACGCGCTCCAAAATGGCTGAGTTCTCAATATAGCCTCGCAGCAGTCTGAATAAGTGGGTAGCGGCATACCCCTCCCTTCTGAGCTGCAGGGAGTGAAGTCCCAGCATGCCCAGAAGAAAGTTCGTCGGGTAGAGCCATGGATAGTGGCCGTACTCCCTCATGTAGAGAAATCTTAGAAACTTTTTTTGAACCCTCTCCAACATGAGGGAGCACCCCACCTCATGAGGATTCCAGATAAGCGAACCACTCTCCAGCCTACTGCGGACCAGGGAGAAGTATAAAATCTTCAGAGCACGGGTATCCCGAAAAACTCTGACGGTTCGGAGAACAAACCCTAACATTTTTAAGGCCGACTGGCACACCCCTTCGATATGAGGACGAAATGTCAACTTATTCTCATACATAATCCCAAGATCCTTTATATTTGAAACTCGTTTGAGATTATGACCGAGCATCGTGTACCTGTGGTATGTGAGACTAAATGCTCTGGTGAAAGTCAGAACTACGCATTTCATGACATTGAAATAAAGTTTGTTTCGTTGACTCCATTCTGAAATGTTATCAACATCAGCTTGAAGGTGTAGGCAGTCCTCAATATTTCTTATTAGGAGAAATAATTTTAGATCGTCAGCGAACAGCAGAAAGCGAGAAAAACGAATGACTTCAGCAATGTCATTAATGAAAATGGAAAAAAGAAGAGGCCCTAGGATCGATCCTTGGGGAACCCCAGAAAAAACAAGAAATTCGGCAGATTGGAAGATTCCGTGAGTGACAAATTGTTTTCTGTTCTTGAGGTAACTTTTAAAAAACTCTAACATCCGAAGTGAAAAACCCATCTGGGCAAGTTTTATGAGTAAGATATCGTGATTCACGGTATCAAAAGCTTTGGAGAAGTCGTTGTACGAACAGTCTACTTGGTATCCTCTGTCTAGGGACCTAGCAACATAGTCGGTGAAAACCATCAGATTGGTTTCAGTGGATCTTCCATTCCTGAAACCATGCTGTTCGGGGATAATATATGCGTCTATCTGAGGCATAATGAATTTATGAATTAATTTTTCAAATAGTTTAGCAGGTGCTGATAGTATAGCAACTGGTCTATAGTTTTCGATTAACTTTTTCGAACCATTCTTAAAAATAGGACATATTTTTGAAGTTTTCCATACTTCGGGAAAAGTGGAAGTACTTATAGCTAAGTTAAAGATAAGACATAGTGGTGTTTTTAGGAACTCGGCGCACCCTTTAATAAAAAATACGGGAACGAAGTCTGGTCCGATAGAGTGTGAGTTCTTCATGAGTCTTATGGCACTCATAACGTCAGATTCCGTAAGTATACCCAAATCGACGTTTGAAGCTGGGGATGCCTTAGTCTCACTGGCTCCAGACGATTGGGTGGTATTGAGATACTTTTGCGGTATTTATAAAAAGTGCTTCGTTCACTTATGCATGGTAAATAGGTTTTTTTCTAGTAGTTACCTAAGTGGTAAAAATAAAGACTTGAACTAAAATAAGTGCTTTGCCCACTTATGCATGATAAGTAGTTTTTTTCTGGTGGTTACCTAAGATTTAAAAATATAGACTTGAACTAAAACAAGTGCTTCGTCCACTTATACATGATAAGTAGGTTTTTATGGTAATTACTTACATATTAAAAATATGGACTTGAACTGAAACAAGTGCTTTGCCCACTTATGCATGATAAGTAGTTTTTTTCTGGTGGTTACCTAAGATTTAAAAATAAAGACTTGAACTAAAACAAGTGCTTCGTCCACTTATACATGATAAGTAGGTTTTTATGGTAATTACTTACATATTAAAAATATGGACTTGAACTGAAACAAGTGCTTCATTCACTTATGGATGATAAGTATTTTTTTCTGGTAGTTAACTACGTGTGAAAAAATATAGACTTGAACTAAAACAAGTGATTCGTTCACTTTTGCATGATAAGTTGGTTATTATGGTAGTTCAATAAAATCGAAATCAATTAATTAAGATATGAATACACAATTATAAAAACGAAAAATAATAATGGCAAATCACATCAAATATAGGTGCAATTTACTAACTTGGCAGAAGTACGGACTAAGAGGTAGTAATTTAGTTTTTGTGTTTGCTTAATAATCCACAGTTCTAATATGTTATTTATAAGTTATACTAATGCGTTTCAATATCAAATTACCCGGAGCCTGGGTAAATCTGAGGTCATAACATCAAGGGCTGGAGTTAGTTCCTTCATTACCTTAATCTGCTTGTATTGCATTAACCACCTTCAGATACAATACTACATTATATCTTTAACCAAGAGACCACGCACTCCCAAACCATCAGGTCAGAATTAGGATGTCCACAAAAATAAATAATATCCTAGGATTTGTTAAAACAACCCTCACTCACGCATTGGCTGATTGAAGAAATTTCCATATCCAATAAGTTTTAGATATTTGTTGTAACAACTCAAAACCCATTCACGGCCTGAATCATTATCGATGTAATATTCTATTGGAACCACTTTTCTTAAATAAATTATACCCATCAATGTTGTATGTAATTGAATAATAAGATAATACTAATAAATCTAAACGAAACATGAAACAGAACAAGACAGAGAAAAAAAAGATAATGGTCTCAATAAATATATATACTCCACACATGAGGCCCTGAGGAAAATAATTTCCCAAAATCATCTGTGATGATGTTGAGGGTCTTTTTGAGGAGAGCCAGGCGAGAACATGGGTCTTGAAGAGACCCATATGGTAGGAGGAAGGAAATACGGGGTCGGCAAATCGTTCCACAGCCGAGCTTTTGAACAGAAGAACAAGTCGTAGAAGAGACCCGTTCTCGCGTGATAAATGTCAACCGTGTATATGTGTTTCCCGAGTATGCACGGCGCTATCAATGAGGCTAGTTCCTCGGAGTATCTTCCATTGCAATACCGGTAGAACAAGGACAGCATACCTAGGTACCTAAGCGGTATGGGTTAAGCTCTAAGATATAGGGGAATCTAAGCCGACTGCCCGTTTCTGCAAAGAGTCAACGTTTATTTTCATCAGGTAACAAACCGATTCTTTAGAAATTTGTAATCATTAAAAGATAATATTTTTAATTCTGAATTTGAACTATGATATCGAAAAAAATTGCGAATTATGTCCCAATGGTCGAGTGGTTAAAGACGTTGTCCCGGTAAGACAGATATCCTGGGTTTGATTCCCATTTGAAACGATTTATTTCGGTGTCTTTTTCTGATTCATTTAGATTTATTAGCATTATCTTCTTCTTCGATGATAACATTAAAGATTTCCTTACCTTTAAGCGTGAAATGATTTAAGATCATATGCTCCATATGTTCATGAACTATCTATCCACTCTTCTTATGAAGATAAAAGAGAATTTCTACGTTCTTTCTGATCTTTCAAGGCAAGGCAAAGATGCTGTGAGGCATAAGTAAATGGGATACCAAAATCTTTCCTGACATAAGTCATGTGATTTTAAGCGCCCTTGAGGTGATTTTTCACCTCTACAAATTATCCAATTATTATTATTATTATTATTATTATGATGATCTAAGAACCAAAGAGTTTTCATCCTAATTCCAGCTCTGACGCTATTATTATTATCAGACAGGGACATTATACGAGCATGCATAATATTAGAAGGGGTGCAACCCTTTCTTCATTTCTTCAGGTCCATGCTCAATAATCAAGTTCTACCGCCTACCTTGCTATTTGTATTGTCTGATTGCAAATTAACAATATTATGTAAATCTTAGCTATCTCGAACGGCAGGCATTTTCGCCAAAACAAACAGACATTACTAGTTACAATGAAATGCAATGGTAAATTCAAACCTTTAAGCGATTAGAGTATTTTTTCTTGCAAATTTGGAACGGTACCCATTTTTGTTTGATTATTTTACGACCTTGAAAACAAACAACATTAATTATACTTCACAAAATTGGGAACAAAATAATTGCCAATGACTTATTAAAACAATACCCATTGTGACTGGCTAGGTCCCTGCATCTTATTTATTGTAACATTTTAATGGAAAATAACATGACATAACACGGCAGGGTATTTAAAAATTTAAAAAAAATGGAAAAGTTAATGCCAGAAACATAAGTTTTGCTTGAGAGTCTACCATTAATATCATGTGAATACCAAAGTTGAGTGAGATCTCACAGTCTAATAAAAGAAGTTAGGATAACGATGCAATTCGATCGGCGCACATTCGGGCTAATGGACATAGCGCTTTAAGATTCGCAGTTCCTTCCTGTGTGAAGGGTGGTTGGTAAGGACCGTAGGGAGTAAGGGCCGGGAGAAAGCTTGCCAACGATCCGTGCACCATTCTCAGGACAAGGGCCGCAGGGAAGGAAAAAGTGTACTTGAAGGTCCAACACCTCTAAAGGTGAGAAAATCAATAAGCTCCCATGAACGTTTGAACAAAATAGAAAGCCAGTGGATGTTTGAAACATGCAGACAGTATTTTCTTTAAAGAAAAACAAAGAAACAAATTACTACCTTAATTCACTTTTAAAATTCTATGTAAACTGTACAGGTAGGTATATAAATAAAAATGTTCACTATTCACATTTTTTTAAAAATTGAATAGGTTTTGCCGATAAAAAGTTATAGTAAAAATATATTAAACTTTTGTTTTCTTTCGGAAGATTTCGCCCAGGTATCGAAAAGCTTAACTACTCGCCTCAAAGTTAAAATCTTTTGTAATCGGTTTATCATTATATAAATCTCCACTGAGATTGGGGATAAGAATGGTCACTCCAGTCACAATGCGGCGCGTCGTCAAAATTTCAATGAACCTCTGTTGATACTGAAATATAATCTTCCCAGTACAAATCCCCTCAACTCAAGTCTTTCTTTTGATCCTAATATTCTTTACCTACAAATATAATCCCTTTTCTAGAGACAGTATACTTTGCGTAATCATTTCTCAAAAATGTATTTCAAATTAATTGAAAACAAACTTTGTTTAAAACCACTGTACAAAGGAAGTTTAAATCTAACTAAAACAACTAGTTGCCTTTGTTTATTGCAATTAAGTGTTTTATAAACATAGATTGTTTTCATTTAATTTAAGATGTTAAACAACAAAGTGATCTTGACAGAGATCTGTTGAAATATTATAACTAAAGCTTTATTTATAACCACAACGACAAGCTCGTCAGTAGATTTTATTACAAAGCAGACAATCTCATTTATGAAGCAGTAAAACTACCAAAGGCCGAGCTCTGGTGTAATGATATTTGCATATATGTTGTTTAGGCTGACGCAAGTATTTTCATCTCGCAACGTTATGTTGAGGGGCTTTGATACACCTAACTATCCATTTTACTCTACAAATTGACAATTGACACTGTATTAATTGACATATATGACGACATAATAACACGTTCCCTATACATGCGAACATCTCAGCACAGATTCTCCTAGTGAGGTGTTAACAAAACTTATGTTAATGGTAAATAAAAAATAATAGAAATAAATTAAATAAATGTATAAATAAAACTCTACAAATTGACACTAGATACTGATTCTGTATATAAAATAATATAAATAACAGGTGAAAATGGGAAAATTTAAATATTTCTTTGTGTCCCAATCCATCCCGCCGCGCAGCTCGATAATTAGGGGAATTTTTATTAGGAATAAAAATAAGTGTATCGATACAACACATGTATTCTATTATATCGCCCCCCTGTTACACGATGATCGAAAAAATGTAATTTATAGGCGGACAATCATTGCAGCCATTATTCATTACCGTTATTACAATGAGATTCGTTTTGGGAGGTATTTCATGGAATCGGTAGCCATCTCTATGAAAAGGGACGGAATCATAGGGTCCGCTAATGATTTAATTCAGCGCTTTTTTGTTCCCCGTGATTAATGTTCTAGCTCAGTCGAATCGAATATTTAACCGTCAATTTTAAAATACTACTTGAGATTAATGACAGTGTCTGTAATTAACTTATCACGTTTCACGCACATTCAAAATAAATTTATCGATATCATAACTATAAATCAGAAAATCTGTTTGTATGTAGGGAAAAAAATTAACTCATGAAATTTTAAATCGAAATAGCACAAAAAAAGTCTACTCGACACAATTCATGACATAATTTTATCACCCATTTATTAACGAAGTTAATAGGCCAAAATAATTTTTTTTAAAGAAATGACAAGTGACATTTTTATGTAAGTCATTTTTTGGGATTAAAATTACAGTTCTATTCTATTCACAGTGATATTGATTCTACAAAGTTACCAAATAAAGATGTGACATGAGAATGCAGGTTTGTGAAAACTGCAGAGCCTTGGGGTGATTAAAAGTAATGTTTAAGAATAGTGGTGAAATCCGTTATATCGATTTACGAAAAGTAATAAATAATCGGAAGTGCTTCAAATACCCAAGGCGAAATATTGCTCAAAATTGAAGATACTGTTTTGACTGTTCAGAAAAATTGTTATTTTTCTAAACGATTTTTATATCAAACTAAAACTCTTTGAATGGAATAAGTTTAAAATTTTACTTAGATTACTTTTTTAAGTTGCGATTTGAAATACGTTTTTTTATTTCTAAAATCAAATAGCCCCCGCACCCCCAAGCACATTGGAATTTTAGATCCAAATCTGCCATCTACTCAAACAACCTACCTACTTGCTGAATTTTATAATGAAAAATTTCCGCAACATGTTGCCTTTATTGAATCACGAATGTTTAACGAAATTGGTATCATTTCTGTAATAGGGTACAAGTTCGAACTTAATGCATTTGTGCAACCACCGTGTTGTCAACCGAAGGTGTTGTCAACATTTTTTATAGAAATCATTTCTGTTCAAATTAAATATATTTCACCATGGTAATATGCAATTTTAATTTTCGATAATTAGAGATATTAAAAAAAACGGCCCTGAATACATTCTGGGGAACCTACTTGAAGTTCGAGAATGTAAAATCAGTCATGATAATTTAAAAAAAAAATACATTGAAACGTTACAGCAGAGTACCTACCTACGAACCTTATTCATTTTGGCTATTGTGTGTTTGAAGCACCAAAAACTCTCAAACGGTTAGAGAGCACTGGCATCTTGAAAAATGCGCAGCTTTTTCTAAATGGGGTATTTCGAATTCATCTGAACTCTTTTTAACGTCAGTTATATTTTGAGTGTTGAAACTTTAAAATGGATTTTGTCGCAATTTTTTTAATGCTGCATCTCCATCAACAATATTACCACAAACACTGTCCCAAATGTTTGTGTAAACATTGGGGCAGGGCCACAATGTCAAAATGACTTTAACCATTTATGGTTAACGAGATCGGAATGGCCAGATACTTCCCCACCTTCATTTTTCCCATCTTCTTTTCCTTCCCATTTTCTTTTAGCTCACAATATACCCCAATTGGGGATTCCGTAGTCTCACTGGCTCCAGACGGTTGGGAGTAGTTGGAACTCTTTTGCGAAATTCGTATTAAAATACAAATACCATTGCTCTTACAAAAAAAGATTTTAATATCTTTTACGTAGATAGCAGCGGTTATGTTTTTCATAATATAAATCAAATAATGCTATATATTAGTAATATATTTCTCACATATGCCACCGCGGTACCTACGTTCGAATTTTGATATTTATTAATGATATCATTTTCAATGTATTTGTCGACAACTGCCCACAAAAAATGGTTCATTTATCTATCAATGTTCTGATGAAAAAAATAAATGAAATGGGGCAAGGAAATTGCATTCGCCTCCGGAATGAATATAACCATCTGCATAATATATTCGAGGGGGGAAATGAATACTTTTGTTGCCACCCTCCCGAAGGTACCCCCGGTGCAGGATTGATGAAATATTTCAGTAAGTAGCGATAGAGTTATTATGTAGTGCTCTCAAAATGCTACTAATACACACAAATGGGGAGCAGACGAAATAAACATCGTGTTTTGTGTTTGTTGCGCATTTCATTATGAAATGTTTCTCGTTTGACTGATGATAACAACTGCATTATACGTGACGTACTATTAAACAGATTCCTACATTAGTTATGTAACTGTAAACTTGTTATGTCATTAAGCTATTATTAAATTGGATGATGTGCAAGTAGACTAATTTACAATAATTATTTATAAAGCGATTTGTATAATGATTTGTTCACCGCCGCTTTTATGAAAAATCACCTGACGAGCACTGAAAAAATTAAAAAATATATAAATTTTGGGCTCTGATTGTATTTCTGGTTCAATGAACTCGGATTTGCTTTGAATTTAAGTGTCTTTTTCAAAACTGCAACTGATAATGATAAGAATTCAGACCAAAAAATAATAAAAATTTATTGTAAATTAAATTTAATAATGTTATTAAATTTTTTATCACTGTGACAGTTGTTTCGGTGTTCAAGGCCCTTTTAAACCGTGGACGTCGAAACAGTTGTCACAATAATAACATACTTGCAGAACCACATTTATAATTTTTTATAAAAATTAAATGGTTTTCTACGAAATAAACACACAAACAATGAATAAGAGATAAATTATTTTACATATTCAGATTATATATGTGAATATCTTTTAAGCTAACATGCAACATCAATCAAATTATTATTTTAGTATCCCGTAATTTTTTCGGGTCTCGCTAGTACCTATATTTAATAAAATTATTAAAAATGGTTTACAATTTCAACTAAGATTCACGTTTAACTATTAACTTACATCTAAGACTTATAAGACAAACTAGTCTCATACTAACCGTATACCTACTCTAACAATACATGATAATATATCGGCTTGCCCTGATTAACCACATCGCTCGCCACACATTTCCAATGAGAAATAGTATGAGGCTAGCATTACAACTAAGACATAACTACCGAAGATTGTATTATTATATAATTAAATTTTATAATATGTTGAAGGATTCATATTCTAGCAGTGTGAGTAAATAACTATAGATATTTTATTATTACGCTAATTTTAGTTGATGAACTGAAAGTTAAAACATTCATTTAAATGCAAATACACAAAATATATAAAAGTCCCAATTATTAAGGTTTTTAACGAGGATGAAATAAATGGTATGGGAAGGTCGTGAGAAAAATGAAGGTTGGGAAATACTAGTGGTTCAGATCTGGCCACTAAACACGGCTAAAATTTAAAACAACATTGATTTTTTTTTCAGATTTATTGATTTTTTGAGTTGTTACTGAAACCTATTTGACCTTCTGCAATATGTAGATAAAAACCGAGATATTTTTTTAATAATACATAACATATATTTTGTCTATAATTATATCATTATATCAATGACCTTGCAAATGGATACCGGCAACCCATAATATCGCGCTCGACTATAAATTAGACATTATTTACCGAAAATGTTAATATACGAAATAAATGTCTGTCCTACCCAATCGCGATGTTGCGCAGTTGCTAGCGCGGTTGACTCAAATCCCCGGGGAGGAAGGTACAATCCTCAGTCCAACCATTTTTATATTTTTTTATTTTAAAAGTTCACAGCAGTTGTGCCAGTCTCTGGAGAGAAAGGTAAACAAATTTTGCATAATGATTATTCTTCTGTTTAAAATACTTTTTTTCATCGCTACAGAAAAAATAAGAACCATATTTCATACGGCACAGCATGAGTTGTCATCGTCCCATTCATAGATGAATTTACGCTTACAAACAATTGAAAGTAGGTACAGTAGCTACCTCTCTCTACTCCACACATAGAACAAGAGCCACTAGGTAAGTACGTATTATAATATTTTATAGCCACCCAACAATAAATACAACAAAACGGTAACGCCGCCGCAATGAAAGATCATTATTTACAATCATTGACATTAAAACAGAATATTATAACAATTTGTTGAACGCATGCGCACTCTTTCCGTTTGGCGAAAAAACCCATTCATAATTTACTCCTAGGGGGAACAGAAGAGAAAAAAAACAACGGAATAAGGGGACCGAAGGTTATTATTGAACTACATTGTGCGGCTTTGTGTGAACTTGTAAAATATATGTAGCTACTTTATTTGAAACGAAGCGAACCGGAATTCGTCCTTGGAAGTGATCCATTGATTGCAATGAAACATAATAATCTAGATGGGACCTTTATTATGAAACATTTCATTTTTGTTGGGACAACATCTGCTTGAAAAACGTGAGTTATAATTGTGTTTATAATACAACCAGTGTCATTTTCACAATTACTTGAAATCGGCACTAAGCAATTGGCGGGAAGTAATTATTCGTCGATGTTTGGCTTGAATTATATTCATGCATCAGAACCGAAACGCTGTTTCATGGAATGGATTAAGCAATGTTTAATATGCGTCCCTAAACATTTAAATAATTGTGCCTGAACCTCGCAAAATAAAACACACTTTTTGGCGATGTGTTTTTCTCGCGTAAATCAAAACGGGAATATAAACCTTTTCGCCATGTACAAAAGGAGTGTTATTGTAAGCGGCCCGATTCCAACTGTTGTGCACGGCCTTAATGTAAAAAAATCTCACCAGATCTTAATAGCAAGATAGGCACTTCCTTATCTACTTTTCCCCTTCCCATTATGTAATTTAATTTGACAATATTTAATAATTACGAGTGACCCCTGCTCCAGGGACTCTCGCGTGGTGTTCAGTTTTAATATTGTATTATTGAATCATACTGCAAAAGGCAATATTGTATTCGTTCTCCATAAAATTAATATCCAAATTACACTAGCATAGTTTTTATAGTATGGAGAAAAATGTTGTGTGGTCTTGTTTGTATGTGGTTTCCATTGTGGTTAGCAAAAATATTCAATGTGGATAAGGATGTAAGTGATTCTATTTTATAAATAACAGATGAATGAATCCAAAGTTGGAATTTTTTTAATACAATGACTGACAAACAAATGATGTCATACCGTTCAAGATATCTTGAACACAATCCCTGCTTACGGCAATTATTTCTCATAACGTGACGGGTATGGGAAAAAACTACTTACCTACTTCCACGTAAATTAATGTACTACAATTGGATAAACAACGCTAGGTTCAATAACACGGCTTGGCATTGTTCAAAGGTAATCTAAGATTGTATAGATGTAGTACCTACATACAAATTTACAATAATATCTGTGTAAAAATGTTTAAAATAAAACACAAAATTTTGTTATTTCGGGCAAATCGTGTTTAATGGATACTATTAATTTTTTTCGAGATTAATCAGAATTTTATGTGACTCTTTATTTTTACGGAAACTTTTTTCCACTTGCTTGAAAAAAAAAACATGTGTTACTAATGGGACAGGAATTCCTAGTAGATACTCCGATGTCTTCGTCAGAACTAAGCGTGTGAACAATTCAAACATTACTTTAATGATCTCAAAGGATCACATCTCTTTATAATTATTATTCATATGTCATCGTTTGACACGTAAACAAGTAAATGCAAGCAATGTTATGAAGACCACCTGGAGACATTACGAGTCGTGTGTGTTACAATAAACTTTTATGTTCAAATATTAAATTTGTTTTAACAAAATACTCTTTACGAATATTTTAAACCTAAGTAACACGTTTCTTCCTGGTTGGAGATTAAAGTATTCACAATATCACATATAATCGAATAAAAATACAACAATTATGCAAAATAAAATATATTTTCATTATTATTTATGACATTTACATGGTGTTTGCTTTTCAAGAAAAATTTCATTTTACCAACATTTATGTAAAAATAATAATGATTTCATTACTCCAGAAAGCGGTTTAAATGTCCTAGAGACAATTACATTTTCTGGACGTTTTAACAAAAGTTTTTTTTTTGAAAAACATTTTTCCATTAAAATAAAACAAGTATAAGGTTTTCGGTTTAAGCAAACATAAAATATAATTTTCGTGACACAAGAGATTCATTTTTAAAAACGCAACAAAAGATTCCCGTTTTAATGAAATGATTCCACGCTTGAAAAGGGGATAAGCGGGCAAAACGTGTCAGCGCACCAGGGAAAATCCGATACAATATCTATTGTCCTGGCTTGAGCGAAATGGAAATATAGAGTTGAATGTAAAATATACAGTGGAACTGTGGAACGTTGAATGTGGACCATTCCTAACGAATCGCATTAATTCTAGGTCAGTCGGCGCGGTCTGCTGTTTCGGACTCGTTTAACTTCCCAACAAAAAATGCGAATACATTTAATTCAGAGCGCACGCGAGAGGGGTGATTCCAAATGTGAGGGGTGAAATCACGGTCCGTGTTTATTAATTTCATATACATTTAAATTAAATGTTTTCTGAGAATATAATCTCGAATCTATATCTACCCAATAGTTACCTAAGCTACAATTTTCGGGTGTGCATGAAAGTAAAGCAACACGGGTAGAAATTCATTCAAGGCATTCGCACAGCAGAGATTGGACAGTATCCGAAATGATAAAAAGGCACACAAAATAACAGAAACAACAAGTTAATTGCCATGGGCAGAACACCTTTCAGAAGATGGATAACTGATTTTCTAATTCAATGGAAAACGAGATTTTTCAAGAAAGGCAAGGTACATAAATTGGGCGGTGTCATAAATGACCATTCTCTTAGATTCGTCTTTAATGAAACTCTCGGATATGTCTTTAATCTACAGATTACAGGGCTGTTACCCGTCTCAGTTGCACACATCACAGATGGAACGTGGTGGAAGCAAGTCGCAGAACAAATCCTTAACTAGAAAAATGATAGTGAACAGAAACCCAGCAGTGGATAGAAGGCCGCTAATGACGATAGCAAAAAACATAAAATAACAATAGTAATTTACGGTTGCACCCTCACGCTTTTAATTACACACACTAATATAGATATAACCCGTAAAAAACAAAAAAAAATTACTATGGTACACTGAGAAAAATGAGTATTGCTGATTTATTAAAAATATCTTCAAATTATTGGTAATCCGGTTAAAAACTGAATTGCAGGCCGTTACCCGAAAAACATACATGTATATATATATACATATTTGTTTTGGGTGTGATTGACATTGAACCTTCCTACCCAGGAACTGGATTCAACAACTCCAACAACCTCGCCAAATACTGATCGGGTAGGACCATAATTTATTTCGTTTATTAATTGCAGTAATGTCATCCGATTTCAGAGAAACGCGTGTATGTCCGCGTGTGTTTGCGTGATTACCATCTTGATAGAATGCATTGTTATCGACAACGAGTCTACTTGCTAAGTTTCAGCTGGATCAGTCAGGAAGTTGATTAATTCCCGCTTCCAAGATTTGCATTAATTCAATACCGAAAACGAAAGTGAAAATCAAATACATTTGTTTAAAAATAATACTGCTGCATTGAGGTTGAAAATGTTTGAAATATTTATTTAGATCGTATCCAAGAACTAACTAAGAGTGTAAAACTAACCCCTGCGTCCGGAGTTGGTTTGATACATAACCGGCCATAGTAACGAGTTAAAGTTTTTGACTGCTTTATAATGCGTAATTATCAACACGGGGTGTATGTATTCTTCATTGTGCGTATTCAAATATGCCCCGTGGCAATTTGAAATATGTTGATGGATGATTGGCCTACTTTGCATTTTCAAAATGTTTAACATACCATTTATCTTGGCCACTGGGCGAAATACTAAACTTTGACGGCTGAATGGAAATAAAATGTTAATTAAACAAGGTGCACGTTTTTAAACCTTACTTACTAATTAACGGATTTTAAAGATACTATATTTTAATTGTATAAAATGCACAGCAACCGTCTTGCTATCAGATTCTAACATGCCGGTTCAACGATCGTGTGGTAAAGCCGGCCTTGAGCCTGGTTCAAGACGTTTTAACCAAACAAACGCCATGTAATAAGTCAAGTGTTTTACTATTCTAACTTTATGCACCGCGTAATATTTACGTTACAACACTTTTGTGTACCCCTAATTTTATTTTATTAAGTAAGGGGTAGGTATTTGATGTCTTTAAAACATAAAATTAGTGTTTTGGGGATTAATAAATATAGAAATAACGTTAATAGTATAATAATTGAACTCTTTTATAAGAGCATCGCAGGTAATGAAATGTTTATTTTTAAATTTAAACTACGTATATAAATAGGTATTACTAGCTGGCTTGTACTCGGCGTTGCTAGACTTTTATCTATATTCTATGAATATAATATGCATGCATTATATATATATATATATGTATAAACGTTCCGGAGGAAGTTCTCTAAATAATAGTGAAAACCCTATCAAGTAACCCGTTGCGTAGTTTATATTGTTTAAAGATACATAGGTTCACTAAACGCTCGTGAGTTCTGGCATCATGAAATATGCACAGGTGTTTTCTATACATTAGTTATATCAGTTTTCAGAGGTCGGATCTTAATTTTATGAGAATATTACAGATGCCAAACACGGACGAAAATGAAAATTGCAATTTATTAAAAATCTCTTCAAATTATTGATTATCCTTTAAAAACGGGATGGCAGGCTGTTACATAATAAACTTTTAGTAAATTCGTAATATGTCGGACGTCGTGCTAATAGATTAGTATTTTACTAAAAAAATTATTTGGAAATTCATTCGTTACGGGCCTGAAATCCCGTTTTTAACCAGATTAAGAATAATTTTAAATATTCAATATTGGGATTTTTTCTCCGTGTATTGTTTACTGAGTTTGTAGCGGAGTTGGATAGTATATACACTATCTATAGATTTAAAAAATAACCTGGTGGCAATTTTTTCTTGTAAATGTCACCCCAGAACGTCAATTTGTGTCTATGTTGTGTGAAGCTGGGAAATAACAATGTTCAGAAATAAGCTGACAAATTGACCAATAATCTTTTAGCAACACATCGCAGTGCGTGCGGCTGTCACATAAACACGACACCAATCCCAAAAACTAACAAAAAGGCGAATTTGCGAACCGCACGTGTATTTAAAAATCGTTCATCTTTACAAAGCAGTCGCCCTACGGACCGCACAAACAGCAGTACCTACCTATCTACAGTACCTACCTACATTACCTAACTACAGCACCTACCTACCACAGTAGTGGACTGTTGTCCCATAAATAATCACTTATTACAGAGTTGGGTAAGAGGACTAGCATTCGGCGGGTGTTGTTTTCGGACCAAAAGTTGCATAGTGCGAACCTGCCATAATTTGTTTCTGAGTATTTGGATGTTATGACGTATATCTTGTTGAGAACTGAATGTTTGTAATTCTCATTTTTAATTCTTCCTAGATTTTCTACATACAACTCCGATCTAGGTATATTTTTACTGTTAATTATATCCGTTGTGATTTTCAACATTACCGCAGTTTGACTTCAGGATAATAAATTCGCTTCAACTTTAAAATTTAACAAGTAATGTTATATCAAATTTTACGGCAAGTTTTATTGAAATCAATCATTATGTCTGCATTTTAAAATGCTTTTTCAAATAAATTACATGCTTCAATGCATACGTTTGAAATTCAAATTATGTCAAGTTTAGACGGTTAATATTTCATGTACCGTCAAGCATGCTAATTTAGGTTTTGGGTCTGTCTGTGATGATGTAACTCTGGTTCAATGAACTAGAATCTATTTTTAAATTAAGTATCATTTTCTAAATTGAAATTGACTGTATCAATTCCTAATATGATATATTTTTTCACACGTTTCATTATAATTTAAAATAAAACAAAAACTTGGTAAACACCACTTTTATTTTTAAACTTAATTTCCTTCTTAATTTTGAACTGGTCGTCATTAAGTTTAAAAAATAAAAGTGGTGTTTACTAAGTTATTGTTCTATCGTTATATAATATTTTAACAGAACATTATTTTGATTCTATATTTGAAATGTGTATTTGATTTTGTTTAAATTCACTATGGCCGTTTAGTTAATCA
The DNA here is from genome assembly GCA_026573805.1 of Hesperophylax magnus. Lineage (NCBI taxonomy): Eukaryota > Metazoa > Arthropoda > Insecta > Trichoptera > Limnephilidae > Hesperophylax > Hesperophylax magnus. The sequence continues at coordinate 2,574,236 of JAIUSX010000116.1, read as the reverse complement.
TGTCAGATTCGTGATTTTTCAAAGGTCTGCAATTTTTCCACTTTCGAGAAAGAATTATTTACTAATATAATGTCCTAAAGTTTTTAATGAGTTTGCACTAGTACAAAATTAATGACAAAATTCAGATCTATACAATATACCTATCTTTAATACTATTACAACTATTTTTCACTGCAAAAATAATGTCGTTTATAAAGTCCTCTATAACACGCCTACAATTTGTTTTTAAATTATGTAGTTATTAGTTGAAATATTGTATCATATAAAATTTTGTTATCATATCATTATGTTTACACTTTATAATTATCTTGTAGTTCTTTTTTTGTTAACAATTTTTATTCGGTATTTAAAGGTACTTTTACCGTAAATAAATAAATATATTCATATTGTGTTCTAATGTTAATATGCTATACTTTTTGTCCTACCCTTACTGTACAGTGTACATACATCCTAATAAAAGTTGTTTTCACGTACTTAAAGATTATTTAGGTTTGAGAGACAGTCATCTGTTATAGTAGAACTGTGATTCAAAAAAAAGGTTCTAACCATATTGGTACGGATTAATTTTATTAAGAAGCGATGAAACGATTTTTTTGACGGAGTGGTAAAAAAATACGGCGGTGTCCGTCTTGGGGATAATCCAGCAACGCATCTGTGCGGGGGCGGCTATTCACCTAGTATTGTTACCATCATGAATGGCCGCGGCTGTCATTGGGAGCGTGTCCCGAATGATTTATGCCCCGACCGGCGGATGCTGGTGACGAACCGGCTTAATATCGGCCGCAGTGTAGCCCATCCCTAATGTCCGATGTCGGACGCGTGGTCCCATCACTAGTCGCTAGTGCTGTTTCGCATCAAAATACAAATTTCAAACCTAAATCGATATTATAAGAATATCTTCATATTTAGGTCGAGATCTAAACATCCTGCGTTCAAAAATTGACATCCCTTTTATCTGTTGCCCATATTATCGACAGTGGACATATTAGTAACGATGACACATATAATAATTAATAACTAGTAGTTTTGTGAAAATTGGACCTCGCGTCACCAAAGGGATATTTCTAATTTTATTTTATTTTAAACAAAATCAAAATTTCCTCTGAAATCGTAAGAAAGTTTTGTAAGCACTTCAATATTGATTAATAAACATTTAATACATTAATAGTCATACTAATTAATTTTCGCCGTGAGTCAGTTTTACCATTTTGGTAATAACTTACTTTTTATTTTTATAAGCAATAATTATTAGCCTGAAACACTCATCCACATTGAAAAATCACCTGATAAAGTCCCGTTGGCGTCATGTATCTTTTATCAGGAGATTTTTCAATGCGGATGAGTGTTTCAGGCAAATAATTATTGCTTATAAAAATAATTGTTATCCTTTGTGCTATGCATAAAAAAACTTGTCTTAAACATTAGTTTACAAAAAAATAATAATTAACTTACTTTTTGGCAAAAGAATGTTTTTGTTAATTATACTGTCTTACCAGATATGTTTTTTTTTTAAATTTAAAATTGAATTTAATTTACCATTAGTATTTTCCGAATAGCTTTTTGACATTAGTTCCACACAGAGGCCCTTTCATATTTAGGGATGCTGTGCGGTATGCAATGTGTTCAGGAGTGGCTGACGCATGAATCCATCCCTCCCACCTTGATGCAAGGCGATGGGTAGGGAGTCCGGCTGTAGAGGTTATATGGAGTAAATATATTCGGAGAAATTACTTTTTTGATGCCGCATATCGACTAATCCGTCGCACGACATGAACCGGAACCGAAACGTAATAAATAAATTTACATAATGATGAAACGCTAAATGGTCGGGTTATAACAAGACTTCGCTATGCTCAGTCCATAATAATTATTTTGATAATTTGTAATCCGTTTTCTGTGTAAAATTACATCAAGGGCACTTTTTTTTTGTTATTTGTTTTTGGGGTGTTATGCCGTGTTGTTATATAACACATCTGCCCTGATGATGGACACTGCAATGCTGTCCGAAACGTTGGCTAAAGAAGGAGTTAGCGCAACACGGCATAACACCCCAAAAACAAATAACAAAAATACTTTTGGCCGTGAAAATCTTAAATCATATCAAGGGCACTGTACAAAATATGATTTCTAATTATGTACAGACGAATACATATTTACCTGGCAGGTCACTTCCGATAAATACAGTTTGAACTAGAAGATACGAATTTAAAGGACTGAATTATTTAAAAAAACTGCACATCGTATATTTATTAGAAGATATTTTAAATATTTACTGTAGAATTTTATACAAAGTGTAGATTTTTTCAACACTTAAGTGGCCTTAAAAAACTTTGTGTATAGTATGAAATATTACTAAAGTTAGCCGCAAGGTACTAGGTACATCAGACTGCTTGCCGGCAGATTGTTGCCTTTTTATTTTTTTATTAAAAAGATAAACTAATGTTTATAAGACAAGGTTTTTATGCGTAGCACAAAGGATAATAAATTATTATAAGCAATAATTAGTCACCTGTAATATCAATATAAATTAAAAATATCTCCCGAGTAAAAATAAATGCCGCCGACGGGAATTGAACCCGCGCCTTCTGATGTTCGGTCAGACGCTCTGGACCACTGAGCCACTTGTACTAGTACTTCAATCAACAATTACTTTTGTTGCCTTTGTTGTTTCTGCAGTAACACTATCTACTTACCTGTATTTGTAATGAGGACCTTGGCCAAAAAGGGGCAGCCTTCCCAGTTGATTAGGTATAAATAGTTACAATTGATAATGTTTAAGTAGGTAAGTTTGTAAGAATATAAAAAATTAATGTCAATAGAAAAATATAATCAATCTATTGGTGTGCTATTTATTTTGCGACATTAACAAAACGACTAAGAACAACAATAATAGAGAACTGCAGCTGTTGTTCATGTTTACGGAAGAGTGTGAACACAAAACTAAACAAAGCCACGGCACAACTAGCTAACGATCATGTTATTTATCTGCAGACAGTGTAAGGTGGAGAGAAAGGAACGACATATATTATACTACAGACTTGAACACACTCGTACTTCATTCAATTTCCCACATCATAGCAGTGGCGGTTCGTGGTATATTTCAGTTGCTGTGATGGTAGTAGAAGAATTTCTAATTTTGTCCGGTTATTCTTATTAAAGAAAAATCTTCTGGATCTAAAGGAATTTTAACACATTTACGATTAAGTTCGTTATTTTAATATGACTACTTGCTAATGCTATCAAAATCCAGAATTGCGGTAGCAAAAATTAATCTAGAGTAAATTATTAACTTACCTACGTTTTAAAAACGAAAAAATTTTCACTTTAAAAAATCAGTTAATTCTTGAAAAATACTATGCCGTACAAATTTGGTGTAATTAAATCTCACACTCTTTGCGCATCCGGGCACCTAGTAGATTCCAAATGTTTTTTCTACAAACTATTTCTTAGGACATAAAGTCCCTTATATGCTATTTCATAACGCACATACTATGGGATTCGCTTACGAGTACTGTTCTGAAGGGTGAATTTTAGCTCGGAATTCTTGGCACACACTTCTTGCATCAGTCACGTTCATATATTTTGTTTTCTTACCATTTTTACGAAAGTTGACTGCAGAAATCCACGTACTCGTAATCCAGTTTTCATAAAATTATTAGATTTTTTTACAATATAATTATTATTGTATTAACTGTGAATCTCGTAGGGTTGGGTATTTTCAGTTCAATTGTGGGAGGTTTATCATTTTTTACAAATTTATGTTATGCCAACGTAGAAAAAACCGCAACTGTATCACATTGACATTAACATTGATATCTGATGAAGCAGCACCGATTACTACTTCTAAAATCGACTTGCGCGTATTTAGGAAACAACTGATCTTTCATAACACATACGTATACTTCAAACCATAAACATTCTAAAATAAAATATTTTATAAAAAAAACATTTTTCCGTGTTATGGATGAAGCGAGTAAACCACACTTATGTTTTAGATAACGATCAAGTCAAAATTCCTGGTTCACTGAATTGTCAATTTTCCGGGTTTTTGATAATTTATCAGATTAACCAAAATATAATTTCCGGCCGGTGCGCTCTGTGGACCCTACGATAACACTAAAGTTCAGTGTATTTTTACCATTTCTCTTTTGAATCTCGGAAATCCCCACCATTAACTAATTGCAGATCAAAGACGGTCCATGCAGGGTTCAAATATAGACTGACCACGAGACCGGCATCCGGCAAGATGTTTTCTTAACAAAACGAAGAAAAAACACGAAAACTCGGAAACATCTCGTCCGTATTTCTGTGCACCTGTGATAGACAAAACAAGAGATCGGCTTTTGCGGCACACAAATGACTATAATCCTAAATATACATTCCTCATTTCTTAATATTGCATTTCTGTTCTTATAATTATGCATCCAGCCTGCACGTGCTCTTTGGTATTATCGTGACGAAAAAAATAAGACTAAAAGTGACTTTTGTGGTCAGAAAAATGATAAATTAATTTATTGACACATATTGCTATCGAGTTAAAACCATACCATTATACAAGGTGGCCAGGTAAAGTGCACTAAATACATGTAGAATTATATCCCGACATGTTATACAATTTATTAAATTAACGATAAATAATGAACATTTGTTCACTCAAGTGAGATTTCTCACACATGGTTTGTAGAAAGTAGAAAGAAAAACCATTGATTTAGTAAGGTGAAGTATAGAACTGGTGGAAGAAGTAGACTGAATACATTCATTAAAAATAGGATCACTGAGGCGTGTGTTTACGGTAGAAACAAGTACCAGTGACCAATAAGTATTGTAAAACAAGAACGGAAAAGAATTTATGTACGACATAAGTGTAGTGAAACTGAAGAAAACGAAAGGGAAAGATGTGGTACGGAGGAAATCAAATATTCGAGCAAAATTATGTCTTCAGGAGGACTTGTAGAAAAGTATTAAATATGAAGGAAGCAAAGATTTTGTTCGTTTATACTACCTGCCTATCACGTGGGGAAGAACTGTGACAGTAGATATTATTATTCGAATTAACATATTGGAACCATACCAAAAATGAACCAGTATGTTATTTCATTGTATTATTACAAGAATATGTAAATAGGGTTCATGTAGCGGAGCGTATTTCAATGCGTACATAAATTATATTTTATTCAGCCAACATTTCACGTTTGAAGCATTATACGAAATAAATCAAAGTTTAAGTTAACGCACGGCTTGTGGGTACCTTTTCATATCTCATATTTTATAGTCCACGCAGTATTGTGTTGTTTGTGGACAAATACGAGTATGTGGTGAAATATCATCTATGGCTCGGGGTATTATGACTTACGACGTTATGGAAAACAGAATACACTTCGCAGTGAAGCTTTTGATACTCATAAATCATTTTAATTTTGATATTTCTTTCTTTAGGAAGGAATTATTTGAAATTATTTATTTCAGGGACGGCAATGGAAACCAGAAGATGTTTGGGGAATTAAAATTACGTAATGTAACAATGGAAATTATTTTTTATTTATCATAATATGTAACTAGTAGTCACTGATCCACAATATTATGAACAACATACAATATTTATATGAAAACCAATGTTGAGAACGTATTGTCTCAATTTTTTTGCAGATTGATGGGTTTTTGGAAACTCCGTAGCTCATGATGACAGGAAAAGTTGCTTTAACCTAGAATTTAGCGACAGAAAAAAGGTTTTCAAAATTCATGACCTAAAGCTAGTATAAAAACTTTAAATTGATTTACAAAAAAAAGTTAAAACTTTTATTCTTTTTAACATTTTAACTATCAATTTTAAAATAACTTGAATATTTTTGCTGACTAAATCTTTGAGTCAAGTAAATATCGTTATTGACATGCAACCTTATCCATAGCTCGCTGATTGCAGTTCCACTCCTAATCAATGGCTCTGTGTTTTAGAATTTAGTAGATGAAATGTTCTAACGCGTTGGAAACTTTCAATAAAAACGGAAAAAAAAATCAAAAAAGGTAAAAAAATTATCGATTCATGGTTTTCATAAAAATAATGCGATTTAAAGTTTGCGGTTTGCAACACGATATATGTTTATTTAAAGACCATCAAATCAAAACAGCTCAATCTAAAATATTAAACTGTTTCATGGGGAAGTTTTGAATGGAAAAATCTCTCTTACTGTGCACAGAAATAATAAATATGTTCATAAACAGTTGGAAACGTGTCTCTTAAGACGGGTCTCCTGCGCACAAAATGTTGTATTTTTTCGAAACATTTGCATAAAATTTAAAAAGAACATTGTGTTTACATACACAAACGTAGATATTTAGATAAAACAAAACATTGTGTGTTACTTTAAATGGCATATATAATTTGTCTAGTCTATAGTTAGTAATAAGGAGGATCATTGCAGAAATATATATTATAAATTTGTACAGCGCTCTTTAAGTGATTTTTCATTAAAACGGCGCTATACTTATAAACGGCGCTATACTATAATTTAAAATCATTTATATTCTCATGAATCTAAGCTTCTTTTTTAATATACTATAAAATGCCAGGTTTTGAAGTTTTCCGGTAATTGTTTGGTTTCAGTCTCCTCCTTATTGTACTTTTATGTTTAATGTCCACCTATTATATAATATTTTAATGTTTTCCTGTTTTATATAATATTTTAATTTAAAAGTTCTTATTTTTCGTGCACTGTCACTGTCTTTATTGTTGTCCTCTACTAAAATAGCACTGTTATTGTTAAATTTTATTCTCTGCTTTTGTGTAAACCGTTTATTCTTTATTTCATATTATGTAATTAATTTTTTTTAAAGGAACACAATAGGAAATTTTATTTTAAGTTTATTATAGTTAAGCGCACTTGAAGTGAAACAACACAAAACTGCGCTATATAAATGCTACGTTATTATTATTATTATTATTATACAAATCATCAAAATATTATTATTCGATATTCACACATCTTTCAAGAATGCTACAATGTGAAAGGTGCTGAAATGCCATACAAATTGATGCGAACAAAAGAAATTAGTTTAGAAAAATTGGTTTCATAAAAATTAAAATCCTTATGATAATATAATATCCACCTAAAATGAATGTTATCATCAGACACAAAGTTCACAAATACCGTCAAATAAGTTAATTTCCAATCATCTCCATTCCATCTCCTTTCCAAACAGATGTTTATAGATAGCGTATTTTTACGAAAACGTTGGATTTCAAATTTGCAATAAAGCGTGTGCTTGTGAACACACCAAACTTTGTGTTATATTTAATACGGAGATGATTCTGAATTTAAAATTGAGAGTATTTTTCGTATTTTCAATGAAGCTTTTTTCGATGACTCATTCTGTTGAATAAGACGGTTACTGATACTAATTTATGACTGAGTTGCTGTAATTGAAAAAGTACTTTATTTAACAATAATCTCTTTATGGAGTTCAGACGTCTGTCTTCTCTATTCTCAGTCCATGGGCGTCATAGTAAATGATTTAGCCGCGTTTAAAGTCAATAAGCTTAACGTATAGTTTATATGAGCGACTGCGGCACTGCGTCGGAAGGAGTTAGACATAAATCACTAAGTTTGGACGACCGTGGTACTTAGTTCGCCGTTCTGCAGCTCTGCAGTTCTGAGGATGCTCTGGACGGATATTTCTGGAGATTCGCCTTAAATTACAGAAGTTTGTGAAGGAAGACATTCAGTTACATGTAAACGAATTAATTAATTCGGAAAATTCTTTCACATTTTATATTTTTACGAGTCATAAGGAGATAACCGTCAGCTTCAGTAATAAAAAATAAATAAAATATCGTATATAAGCATAGACAAAGTACTGACCTTAAATCGGTTGGAGAAAAATGACATATTGTGAGGGATCATTTTGGAACATAATAACTACTAATTTCAAAAGAATTTATCCGGGTAATTAATAAAAAATACCCGGATAAATTCTTTTGAAATTAGTAGTTATTATGTTCCAAAATGATCCCTCACAATATGTCATTTTTCTCCAACCGATTTAAGGTCAGTACTTTGTCTATGCTTATATACGATATTTTATTTATTTTTTATTACTGAAGCTGACGGTTATCTCCTTATGACTCGTAAAAATATAAAATGTGAAAGAATTTTCCGAATTAATTAATTCGTTTACATGTAACTGAATGTCTTCCTTCACAAACTTCTGTAATTTAAGGCGGATTAATTTTACAGATCTAAAATGAATAGTTATCAAATAACTAAACATTATTTATTCAGCTGAAAAGTCACTATAGATTTTTATTAAATACGAGAGACGAACTAAACTCGGTTCATGGACTAAATATATTATTTTTACGTGGAAATATTGGTAAAGCATAAAACATATAAATGTCTTTCTCAGTTTGTCAGCCTTTCATTGCCTAGGGCTTACCGGGAGGTAGTGAGAAGGTTTCTTCAGGATAAGTTAGGTATATAAACAGTAAATACTGAAATTAGGTTTCTGCTCTGCTAGGTAAATACGTACAGGACGGAAACGTTTCTCTAAAACATGCAAAACATGCGGGACGGATTATAACATGTCTGACATTTCCTGGGAAATGTTTGTATTGCAAAGTAAACTTTTAGGTCTCAAAATAAATTGGCAAACATATTGATATTTTGTCAAATGAGAGTAAATACGTGTCCACAATATTATATCAAATATATCTTATAGCTAATTTGAGCAATATATTAATACATCCTTGGTGATATTTCTTTCAAGCTTGATAAATATTATGTAATAATTAATGTTGAATATCAATCGCGGTAAAGAAATATAATTCATTTCATAGAATTGTATATTCCACATAATTATATGTTAGTATTATAAATTATAATAAAGTTTTTTTATGAAAAAAATAACATTTTTGTTTTAAAAACGTCATAGATTTTGCATGGTCTTTCTAAAAAATCACAAAATATGTAATTTACCCTTTTCGACATATAATAAAAAGATTTTTATGACAGTTTTACTCAATCACCAAAAGAGCATACAAAGCTAAAAATGACTAGAACTAGAGTCAAGCTTGGTTTAAAAACATTTAACTGAGATTAACCGAGGCCCTATGAAATGACCGATAGGTTCGTGGTATTTACGTATTTGCATATAATATATTGGGCAGAAAAGATTCGAACGTCTGGAATGAAAAGTAAAAAAAAAATTAAAATACAGCCTATATGTTTTTGTACGACCAAGGAAATCGAATCCGTAATACTCGAAACCTTTCACAGTTGCATAACAAATTACGGCATTTTTGCAATTTGAAAAATTGTGAAATCTTATGGTGCTTTATTTTATTCGTATATTTATTTTAACGCCCTTTTTCGGGGCTTTTACAAATGAATATTAAGAAATACACATTATTTATTATATATAACTGAATTGCTTCATTAACAACATTTTATATTTGTTCAAAGATAAATTGAAGATGTCCACTGACTTAGTATAATTTTTTCCCTCCATTAGTATTCTGGGCAAAGAGGAATACATATGGTAGTTAGTTCCAGAATTTCTGCACTGAAATAAATTCTGATAAAAATATGCCCGTTTTACTCTATCAAAATATCACCGAAAGAGCATACTAAAAAGCTAAAAATGACTAGAACTAAAGTCAAGCTTGATTTAAAAACATTTAGCAATTTAACTGAGATTAACCGAGGCTCTGTGAAATGACCGATGGGTAAGTGGCATATATATTTTTCTCTCATTTTACATGTTTTTTCTCATGTTTTACTACAATAAATGTGAAAAGTAGTAAAACCACTTGATTGTGTGCAATATCACAGCTGATTCCTTCTGCCCACTGCCCACTGGCCACGGCTCGCGGGTATTTTTAGAAGATAAACACTCCACGCCGGATTAACCAGCGCTGCCAAGAAACAAGTAGATGGGAGATGTAACTAAGGAACTAGTGAATGAACTTAAAAATAGCACTTTTCCACTAAATCATCACTCAAAGAAAGCCACGAAGTCTGCTGATAGCGCCACTAAAAATAAGCCAACATTGCATAATTCTTTTCTCTTTCAAAAAGCGCTCTAAAACATTTATATTTCCATATTGAATTTCAGAAAAGCTTACAGAAATATCAAGTTAGACAGGAAATGTGATGATAAATTCACACAAATGCTATGATTTGGTTTATCTGTTTGCTGATAGTTTTTGACTTCATAAGTCTAAATTAAACGGATATTCCAACAGATTCAGAACAAATTTGAATACGATAATTTTCTAGGAGATTTTATAATTAAAAGAAAATATTACATTTTCAAATGATTTAATTCCAAGCTTTCAACGAGTCAACATTAAATGGTGACATATTACTAAAACAGCCATGAAAATAATATTTCATAATTTTCAGCAAATGTTAATGTTATTTTTAGATTAATTAATCATTATTTTATTTGTTCAGGTTTAAGTAATATCTAATTGTACAACTTTTTTCTTTCAACGCGGGCTAATTTGAAAATAAAATATTGCCTATTCCTTCAGCAGATTCTCATCTCGGCGAATAATAATGTTGAATAATGCGATCGTTACAACTTCAGAATTATTTATGGTTATTACCTCTATTGCTTATTTCAGATCACTTTATTTCGAAAACTGCCATGTAATTTCTCCGTTTAGCGTCTAATTCTGAAATATATTTGACCTTATCACACTGTTTCATCGAACTAATTACATTTATGTTTCCTCCCAAATTAACTTACGGGATACTCTTTTAATAATAAAATATTGTGTTATTATTAAAGACGATAGTCTATAAATAAAAATATTTTATTATTCTTCAAAGGCGACATTTTCCTTTTAGTAATATTGAAGTGTATTAAGTAAACTAGGTAAATGGGCGGTTCAAAAATATCCAAAATAAGTTTATTCGGTGATTATAAAGTTTCTAAATAAAATAACATTATTTATTTTATTTTATCGTGTGTTGGAATTTATAAACAATAAGACCACACTGTCTCCGCTCACCCAAGAAGAACATAATATTGTTAAATATGAATACCAGTAAAAGATAAAGAAAATATATAAAGACTTACCTACCGCATTTAAATGAGCATCCAACAGATTCCTTAATGTTGTCTTTCATAAACCACACATAAATTATAATTATTGATAATTTTTGTTCACTTTAAACATCAGTTCAAAATCAATCACAAATAATCACTGAATACTTTGAAAAATAGATAACAAGTTAATAGCGAGCGGCTTCGTTTATCTATATAGACAAGAAGCTTGTTTTCCGTGTAATTACTTTCTGCGATAGCATTTGACTTTTGATTTTATATCAAAAGTAGCGACAGAGTTCGATGAACAGTTTGAGCTTGCGTCAAAACATACGCAAGAAATGATCGCTTATGAGCGGTGTACAGCGTAGGCTTTAGAATGTAGCAGGCACTTTCTACGAGAAAGGTTGCCAAAGCACTTCCTTAAGAGGCTACGGCACCGCGTAGCGAGTTAGCGTAGATTTTCTCTACGAGTCGCGATGGAAGGAAAACACTACTTCAAAGGAAAACATGGTTGGAAAACCCGGGTCGCATTTTCGGCACATCCGCCGGGAAACGTTTCACCTATTTGACAATCTCATTTTAGCCACACTCTGTTAATTATAAGTCGAAGATTAATGTCAGGGTGTTTGCAACCCCCGGAAAATCAACACTAAAGACCCTGTAATCGCGGAAAATATACAAGCGCTGATTTATCCTGAAAAATATTTTCCGCGGTTTTGTCACTCGAGTCGGGTACACTCTCACAGTTCTGACACGTAGCACGACGCTTCTGTCAAATGCAACACAAGAATATTTATATTGTCAGTAACAATATGACACTATTATACGTTGGGCGAATTCTACCGCGTTTCTACAGAGCGAGTGCACGTCTAGCTAGCGCAACGTCTTCTTCACAACTGACGGTTACCGCTCTTCCCCTCACAGCCCACCCCGCAGACGACGCTAGCGCCAGGCGGCGGGAAGCGAAAGCTCACGTTCGGCCCTATCCCCAACCTAACAACTATACAAAAGATCTCCAGGTAGTTCAAACACCCAACCCAAAAGAACCTTTTCATTTCAACTATTTATTTCACCTTCAAAGGAATTATATTGACCTTTCATAAGAAGGGCAAGAAGCTATGTAGGGTGATAGTCATCCTGAATCGAGGCTGTACTTTCATCACGGATCATGCGTGGCTTATTGGGAATTTATTTGGAGTTTTTTTCTCATTTCTGTAGCGGCGCGTTTTGTCCTGTAAGAAGTATGGCGCTCTCGAATCATTGCTTTTGCGACGGGAGCCTTTTAAAATGAGACCCGTTTTATTCGGAAAATGCTCTAAGCGTTTTCAAATAGTGGTTTGAGAAAATAAGAAACATTCAGGGGAACCAATGATTGGTGAAAATTTTAAATTTATGTGTCACCGAACTAGGAGAGGAGCAATTTTTTTCAAATCTCACTGAAAATCTCTCGGAAGCGAATGTGTACTCGCTTGAATTATTATGGATCTCAGGAAATGTAGGCTCTCGTTTAATGTAAAATGTAAAAAAGAAACACCATGTTGTAACAAAATCCCAGTTCTGACCCAGTTTTTTCCAGTGAGTAAAATTTTATTTTCTTACGTTAAATTTATGTATTGTCTTAATTAACTTGTTGGCCTATTTTTTAGTTTACATCGCGTCTCAAAAAATAATGACCGTTAGGGTAGATAGAATTTTCTGAAAAAAACATTTATGTATACATATCTAAGTTCTTAATACTTATTACTTTTTAATCTTATAATTTTTTGATCGGAACAAATTTTAATACAAGGTACCAACAGGCTCGTGCCTTTTAAGTGAGCTGAGTGCTAAGAATCAAAAATAAGACTGTAGTGATGTTATAGTTGATTTTTTAAAAATTTGTTTTCAAATTTTCATTTTCCTTTCAGTAATACCAAAAAAACTTTCTTTCAGTAATACCAAAAACTTAAAAAAAATAAAGTAATATTAATAGCATTCACACGGAAAAAAAATATATAAAAATATATTAACCACTTAATGCTTTGATTTTTTTTATAAAAAGTGTTAAAAAAAATCAGGTTTAATAAAACGATGCATTCATACATACATGAAAATGTGGAAACAATATAGTAAAAACGAAATAAGCAGCTCAAAGACACGACCGATCTCTGAGGCAAACTGCAGGCAAATTCATCGCTAACTTGACGAGCCTTACTCGTGTTAGCTAAAAATAGAACGTTGCGAGTCGAAACCGGCGAGCGTCACTCGCGCTAGCAGAAAATGGATGCATTTTGCGCGCGAGCGTGACTCGTTTAAAAGCATTAAGCATTGATGCGCACCGGAACAACGAGTTTTGGCCTTGACGCACGTTCCGGCACCGTTTGAAACCGTAGTTATGTTGTATGAAATATTCCATAGTATTTTTAACTTCTTATGTACGTTCCATAATTCGCACATAAGGACCGCCGCGCTGTGTTCCTATTTGTGGATTTTTTTACTATGGAGTCGTGGCGCGTTGTTTATGTTTATTTATAATACACCTTTAGGCTCTTACATAATATAACTTATGGTATAAGACATAAACTTTAACATGAGAAGTTAGAATTGCGTATGTAATAAAGAGCCCATAAGCGTGAAAAACAGCAAAGGATAGTAAATAGGAGTTAAGAAAATGTGTAAATAACAAAGCAAAATAAGATCCTGTTTAAGTAATACAATATTGGAATGCCAAAGATATATATCTCAATATATAAAAGTCACGTGTCTTTGTGTTCGTACACGCTAATCTCCGAAACCGCCCGACCGATATCCATGTAACTTTGTGAATGTGTATGGTTGGTTCCCTATAGAAATATAGGATAGTTTTAGACCCGTGTTTTCAAAGAAATTTGTTTTTTTTTCATAATTCTCATCCAAAAGTACATACGACCAAAAATTTAACTTCTCTACATAGAAGGCGGTCTGTGGCAGGACAACGTCTTATATTATAAAATACATTCCAAATGGTTGAGTTAAATTCTAACTGGTATCTAATCCTAAAATATAAAAATTCAGCCTGCGTATGTTTGTGCTCGCAAAACTCGAAAAGTAGTCAACCGATATCGATGAAAATTGAAAGTTTGTTGCTATTAGTGCCAGGAGTGCTTAGAGATGGTAAATGGTAAAATAAGTCAGGGACGCCCGACGAATCTTAACGCAATATCTCTGCAACGTAATGAGATAGGGGTCGAACTAAAGTCGATGTAAAGTAGTTTTTTAACAGTAGTATTGTGGTGAATGGTGGAAGAAGTCGGAGGCGCCCGTTAAAGACATTAGAAATAGCGTAGCATTGCGGGGTATAGAATACTGGTTTATTGCATATTTTTTAAATATACGTAAGTAACTTTGTACGAAGATTGAATGTATATAATGAGAATGTTTATTTCAAGTTGGAAAGATGTTAAATTAGAATTGTGTAAGTAATAAAATTGTGTACTCAAACAGAATAGTAAAACAGCATAGAAGTTAAAAACATGTGTAAATGACAAAGCAAACAATGAGATAAAACAGTATTGCATTTATAAAACATTATATAAATATATCTATGTAGGTAATACATGTAACTAACGTAAAGATGAGATGTATTGAAATTATTCATTGTAGGTACGCAATATTACAAGAAATAAACCCAATTTCTAATGAAACAATATAATCATCAGTTTATTTAAATTAAAATCATCGTAATCAAATAAAATTAAAATTACATGCTGCGTGGAGGGTCTTTTAAGGTAAAGGAAGCAGAGAAAGTTATGGAAAGGAAAAAGGTTTTAGGGATTGGTAAAATTCTGGGGGAAAATACGTCCAGGAGTGACGGAGGTATGAATCCATCTCTCCCGCCGCGGTGAAAGGCGATGGGTCGAGAGAGCCCGGCTAAAGAGGTCAAGAGGTCTCCCTCAACCAGTCTCTCCCGATCCTACCCTCCACGCAGTAGGTGGGCATACGCATCCGCAGCGAAGACCTAGACAAACTAGAGCTGGATCAATCTATCGTTTTACGCACCACTGCTAAGTCACCAAACGTAATAAATCACTCGGGGTGACCTATGCTAGGAGTGTTGGCTATCTAATATATATGATTCCTTTGCGGCTGTATCCATACCCGCTTCCGAAATTGAAGAAAATACTGTAAATAACATAGTAAGAATAGCACCTTTTGTTGGTAAATTTTAACTGACAGAAAGAAAAAATACAATTTTTAATATTACAGGTCGTAAGGGTTTATAATATTCGATAAAATAATAAATTTGGTTACTAAAATACATTATTACTATAGGAAAATTTTCTGATATAAAATATTGCAAATTTATGAAAAATCTCTTCAAATTATTCATATTCCTGATAAAAACGGGATTGCAGGCCTTTGCTGAATAAATTAATAGGTTTTATGTTAAACTTTTTGTAGACAAGCAGTTTATTAAAAAAAATCTTTTTTTTTTTTTTTTTTAAATTATTTTAATATACATCATATGGGTTACATTAATACATACATATTTTGCAAAATATAATATTAAGGTTCATAATTGGTGATGTATACCTTATCAGAAAAGAGGAGCTCTTGTGCCTGATAAGGGAGCCACGATTCTTACTTAGAATCATATTTTGGAATTTTGTTTTAAATATTAACAGGGCAAATGCAGGAGCATGAACACGTGTTTAACATTTTACATTTTACAAAAAAATTCTTAGGAAGCGGCCTGCTGTCCCGTTTTAAACAGGATTATAATAAATCAGCATGTATGTAATAATTTTAATAAACATTTTTTGCGTGCATGGGAAAGTACTATGCAGTAGTGGCGTGCTGTTGAAACTATACATATAGGAATATTTTATGTTGGGTTCACTCTTGTTATTTTGGCTGTTGGAATGAAACGACTAAACTACACAATAATTGATTTACTCCATCTACCTTTTATTTTATGACAAAATAATTACTACAAAACCATTCATCACTACTGACGTCGATCTTAACCTTGTGAAATAATTTATTTTTACGTAATTGTAAAAAGCATTCACTTTGTGGCTCATCATAATTTATAATAAAAACACATAAATTTGTTTTTGACCACGATAGTTTTATTTTCACTCTACCGGTTTCGGAAGATCCCTTCCTTCGTCAGGAGAATATTTAAAACTAATCTACTACACAAAATATTGACACATAAATACAAAAATGTTAAGTGTTTGAGGGAGATGTCGAAAAAGTGGAAGGGGTAATTACGGGAATTCCAGGAAGAACAGAGCGGTTAACTGGAAATATGTCAAGAATAGGACTATAAGACAGATTAATTTGGTTATTTATTATACTGGAGTTATTATTGATGGATTTTCTGATTTCAAGTGCTTCTAAATTATCTAATTTTTTGCCTTTATTACTACGGTGAAGAATTTTAACCCCTGTATCTTTATTAAAAGTATGATCGGTGGAAATGAGATGATTGGCAAACTCCGAAAAATTATTGTTATTTAAACATCTTAAATGTTCGGTGATTCTAATATTTATATTTCTAGTTGTCTTACCTATGTAGAACGATTGACAATCATTGCAACATAGTTGGTAAATGCCTGAGTGGCTAAATTTGTGATCTTTATCTTTAGTATTTTTAAGTAATTTTCCCAAGTTGTTATCAGTATAGAACGCGGGTTTAATGTGGGTAGGCAAATTTTTTGTACTAAGTGAAGAAAAATTGGATATATATAAGATTTTACGCCATTGAAAGGGATTTATGATTTTATTATTAGTTTCAGGTGTACCAAATAAAAATGTATTCGTCGAAATGAGTTTAAGTTTCTTATTCAGGATTTTATCAATTAAATGTGTCGAGTAACCATTATTTAGAGCAATTTGTTTTATTTTTGACAGTTCAATTTCGAAATTAACAGCTGATAGTGGGATTTTTACTAAGCGGTGTACCATTGAATGATAGGCAGAATGTTTGTGTGATATCGGGTGGTTTGACGTGTTATGTATAGTTATATCCGTGAATGTCGGTTTACGATTGATGTTAAATTCAATTGTATTATTTATTGAAGTTAGTGTTAAATCTAGAAAATTAATCGATGCATTACTGCCTACCTCTACAGTGAATTGAATTTTTTTATGAAATGAATTTATAAGAAGAAGGAATTTAGTTAGTTGCCGCTCTGTTCCATACAAAAAAATATCGTCTACATATCGTTTCCAAGTGAGAACATTATTTAAGAGTGATGACTTACAATTAAAAATCTTATTTTCTAAGTTATTCATAAAAATATCTGCCAACAGTGGGCTGGTAGGAGCTCCCATAGGTAGCCCTTGGCTCTGTTGGAAGACGCAGTTGTTATACTGGAAATAATTTTGATTAAGGCACATATTGAATAAACGAGACAGGTCATCAATCATATCTTTATCTAAATTAGAGGATTTTAACATATCTACAATTATTTGTTTGCAATCAGTAGTTGGAACATTTGGAAATAAGTTAATTACATCAAACGAAATTAGCTTAGCATTATTGGGAATGAACAAGTCCTTAACTGAATTTATTAAATCAAATGAGTTTTTAATGGTATATTTGGGTGAAAACACATTAAAATTGTTGAAGACATTAGTGATATGAGAAGCTATTATGAAATTCGGGGAAGCACAGCATGACACGACAGGACGAATAGGTTCATTGATTTTATGTATTTTTAAAAACCCGTACAACTTGGGAATTTTAGGATTAGACTGCAAGAATTTATTCTGGTTAGGATAATCATCTTTAAAGATTTGAGATTTGCATGCATTTATTGAATTTTTTATATCTATTTGAAATTTATTAGTCGGATCTTTTTTTATAATAACGAAGTCGTCACTTTTTACGAAGTCTACCATTTTTTCGTGGTAGGCCATTTTGTTCATTATGATCACAGTGTTTCCTTTGTCTGCCCTAGTAAGCACTAAATCCTTTTCAGCCAACGTTTTGCGAATTTTATTAGTGCATAAAATTTCTGGATGGATGACCTTTTTAATTTTATCTTTTGTTATTAGACTTTTAATTGTCTCAGCACTTTTGTACAGAAACGGTCTAGGTTGGTACGATAGAGCCGTTTCAATGTCCACTGCCACATTTTCAATAGCACTTTGTATGTTATTTTTATTGTAATTTAAATTATATTTTATTTATTTATTTATATATATAATTTGTACATTTATTTATAACAATTACAGGTAATAAAGCCTAAGACGTTATAATTGTACCATTTATGCAGTGTATATGCAATGCCAAAAATCTTGCAAATGCGCTATAGGACACAAAAAATAAATCTAATTTTTTATCTACCGCATTCAAAAAGCACGTAGCTCTCCCCACAGGTGAGTTCATTAATAAATTAGTGCGGCTTGCTCTACTATATAGAAGATTTTGATGACGTCCTCGAGAGTGAGACTCTGGTATAAAAAAATTTAATTGGGCCAGTATCTCATTATTAGAAAAGTGACCGTTTATTAGTTGGAAAAAATATTTAAGCAAAGCAATACCTCTACGTGTCTCTAGGGAGTGGTAATTGGTCATGCCTAATATATAAATCGATGGGTAAAGCCAAGGGTAACATCCATAGAGCCGCGAGAATAAAAACCTTAAAAATTTTTTATGGACTCTTTCAATGCGTAAAGTGTATGTTAATTCATGTGGAGCCCAGATGATCGAGTTTGATTCAAGTACACTTAGGACTAGTGTGTTATATAATAACGTCAGTGTTTTTGTGTTACGAAACGGATATGAGTTTCTAATTACGAAGCCGAGAAGCCTGTATCCTCTGCTTATTAAATCATCGATGTGTTGGTGAAAAGTTAGTTTGCTGTCATAAATAACTCCCAGATCTTTGATTTGGTTTAGGTGTTGGAGAATAATTTCGTTGATTGTATATTCAAATACATGCGGTTTCTTTGATCTTGTATACGAGACGATATTGCACTTGGGTGTACTGAAGTTCAAGCCATTTATTTTGGCCCAGTTTGAGACGCAGTCAATGTCACGTTGAAGGAGAATACAGTCAAGATGGTTTTTTATTGAGCGATATAGTTTCAAGTCATCTGCAAATAGTAAATACAGCGAATGTGTGATGACTGAACCAATATCGTTGATAAAAATCAGAAACAGAATTGGTCCAAGGATAGACCCCTGAGGAACTCCAGAAAAAACTATGAATTCCGATGAATTGGAACCCTTATAATAAACAAACTGTCTACGATTTCGAAAATATGAAGCAAAAAAACAGAGAAGTCTTTTGGAAAAACCAAATGAAGCTAGCTTATTTAGAAGAATGTCGATGTCAACCTTGTCGAATGCTTTTTCCAGGTCGAAATAAGCAACATCCACCTGTCCCCGATTGTCGAGAGTTTGTGATAAGAAATCTGAGATGCATAAGAGGTTTGATGTTACTGACATCTGGGGTCTAAAACCATATTGACGGTCATCAAGAATTGGATTAACGTGATTAAGTATATATTTATGTAGAATTTTCTCGAATATTTTCATGATGGAACATAGAACGGCAACTGGTCGATAATTCCGGATATCGCGTTTGTCACCCTTCTTGTAGATAGGGGTTATTTTAGTTAATCTCCAGATGTCTGGGAGAATCCCGTTTTTTAGGCATACATTGAAGAGATGACATAATGGTGGTATTAAAAGGTCGGAACAACCCTTTAGTATAAATGTTGGAATATTGTCAGGACCGATGGAGTGAGGTTTCTTTAAATTTGAGAGTGCCTCCTTAACATCTTTTTCTGAAATACTGACCAGGTCGAATGAGGGCCCAATCTGTACAGTGTGAAGGGTAGAGTCAATATTGAGAGTTGGTTGGACATTTTTATAAACAGATGAAAAAAAGGTCGCAAAACTATTAGCGATTTTATCATCAGTAGTCAATTCTTCTCCGTCAAGAATCATAGACTTAAATGAGTTGTTGGATTTTTTTAGATCCTTAATGTACTTCCAAAACTGTTTGGGATCGATAGACAATTTTTCTTCCATTGAATTTAAATGATTTTTAAAAGCTTTACTGATTTCACGTTTTACGATGGAGCGATAGGCTGAAAAATTAGCATAGTCCAAGTTGTGACGAGTTTTTTTCCATTGCTTATGAAAAATATGTTTAATTTTAATATTTGAAATAATACTATTGGTGTACCATTTAGGATATACTCTGTGTGCCGTAGTGCGAGGTGTGGAAATGGGTATACACTTGTCGAATATATTGTAAATTGAATTGTAAAAATTTGTACATAATGCATTTATGTCTGTTGAACTTTGGCAGACCGGTTGCCATGAGCATTTAGAAAGCAATTCATATAATAAGTGGAAATTTCCTTTGTTGAATCTCCAGGCGTTTATGGTTCTAGCTCCATGATAGGAGGGAACTTCTATTGGACTTGGGTTTAGACATGAACTTGAACCACCTGAGTGAGTCTCACTAATACTTATAGACAAAGCAGGGTGGTGCTTGTCCTCGTTTATAATAGGGTCATGAGATTTCTCAACACACTTTACAAGATCCTTGGCATTACATAAAACTATATCCAGAGTGTTATTATAATCATTACATATCAAGTTATATTCATGCAAACCGTAGAAACATTTAAAATAATTATACATGTTCACAATATTGGAGTTACAGGAAGGGAGGTTCAAATCACCTAATATTAAAATATTTTTGTCACTGAGAAGATTATAATTACTTTCTATTTTTTCGAACATGTTGTAGTATAACGAAGTTGAAGAACGCGGTGGCACATATATCACACATATAAAAACAGTTGAAGATTTCAAGGATAGCTTCACCCACAGGGATTCAGTGTCGGGGAGGTCCATTGAAGAAATCCTCTCAGCATGGGTTACAGAATCAGCACGAACAGCCAGGACGACACCACCCGCGCGTGTGAGGCGGTCACGACGAAAGACAACATAATTTTCTGGAAATAGCTCTGAATTATGCACACTTGGTTTCAGCCACGATTCAGTGATTGCTATTAAATCTAAGCTATCTTGAGCAAATAGGTTGTTTTTAAATACTGACAATTTCGTATTTAGCCCTCGAACGTTTTGATAATAGATAGAGAGGTTAGAATTACTTCTCACTCTTAGAGTGTTTCGTTTCATCATTGGTTGCGACATTTCTCCGAAAAAACCACTCATTGAATGCAACATGATTTGGCCATATGTTCGGGTCCATATAAAACGAAAGCTTCGATTCCGGGACTCCGATCCGGAAAGAGGCGTAGTCAGCTTTAGTTGTCAACTTGACAACATCGTAAACAATTTCTTTGTTTATGTTGAGAAGGAATTTTACAATATCCTCAACCGTAGTGTTGACATCGAATTGCCAGGCATGAATATACTTGCGCCTTTCAACAGCTATGAGGCCTTTATGCTCAGTCGCGGTACCATGAAGTACTGGTCGTCTTTTTTTCCTATGCGTAACTCGGCGCCAATTGGGGTTACCCGAAGTGGAGGTATAGGCTTCTGTTTCAGATTCGGATTCTGCTGTATCGGTTTCTGCAGTCTTCGATGTTACAGTATCAGTAGGTTGGGCAACGGGAGTTGACATCTTCTTCGGTTTAGATGGGCCGGATAGCGGCCTCTTCCCCTTGTCGATGGTCCCAGAAACTTGAGTTGTTTCGCCTTCCTTTGCTCTAGTTGTCGCGCGGGTAGACATTCGACCTTTGTTTACGGTAACTTTCGGCTCTGTGTGAGCGGCCGGGTTGGCGGGCGGCGGTGGGGGCGTTGGGGCAGTTACATCGGCCCAGCGGCGGGCGGTGAGCGATGTATCTACCTCGCCTTTACGTTCAATTGATGTAGGTACACTTTTATCACTTATAATTTTAGAATTCAAAGTCACTTCGATGCTTTTTATACGAGTTAGTAGTTCTTGTATGGTTTTATTTTTTTTTTTTTTTTTTTTTTTTTTTTTTTTTTTTTTTTTTTAGTCCTTTAGATAGTAAATTCATCTCTTCCGGGAGGAACACGTGGGAAGAGAGATTCTTCACTCGATCAAAAAATGTATGTTCTGGTTTATCTGGACACTGGTTACTGATGTTAGGTTTACAAAGATTTTGTAGTTTTTTATTTAATTTCACTTGTTTTTTGAACGCCTTTTCCGAGGTATACATCCTTATTTTATCGTCGAATAAAACCCACTCGACTGGATGTAAATCGTGTACTAGTTCAGTGTGTAGTAACATGATTTTAAGTTTAATTTCGTTTCTCTGTTTAAAAGCACCTTTCAAATCTTCTTTTAACCAAGCAACTTTAGCTCGGTAAGCAGAACTATTTGAAGTTGGGGAAGGAACGCACATTTTATTGAATTTATTATTAATATAATTCGGAAACACTTTACACTTTATACATCGCTGGTAGAAATATATGTCTAAACTCAGCATTCTGTATTTAATAGAAAAGTTTTTAAATAATTTTGCTTTGTTGGCTGTACTTGCCGATATTACGTAATTGTAAAAAGCATTCACTTTGTGGCTCATCATAATTTATAATAAAAACACATAAATTTGTTTTTGACCACGATAGTTTTATTTTCACTCTACCGGTTTCGGAAGATCCCGAAGATCCCTTCCTTCTTTGTAAACCTAACATCAGTAACCAGTGTCCAGATAAACCAGAACATACATTTTTTGATCGAGTGAAGAATCTCTCTTCCCACGTGTTCCTCCCGGAAGAGATGAATTTACTATCTAAAGGACTAAAATATAATTTAAATTACAATAAAAATAACATACAAAGTGCTATTGAAAATGTGGCAGTGGACATTGAAACGGCTCTATCGTACCAACCTAGACCGTTTCTGTACAAAAGTGCTGAGACAATTAAAAGTCTAATAACAAAAGATAAAATTAAAAAGGTCATCCATCCAGAAATTTTATGCACTAATAAAATTCGCAAAACGTTGGCTGAAAAGGATTTAGTGCTTACTAGGGCAGACAAAGGAAACACTGTGATCATAATGAACAAAATGGCCTACCACGAAAAAATGGTAGACTTCGTAAAAAGTGACGACTTCGTTATTATAAAAAAAGATCCGACTAATAAATTTCAAATAGATATAAAAAATTCAATAAATGCATGCAAATCTCAAATCTTTAAAGATGATTATCCTAACCAGAATAAATTCTTGCAGTCTAATCCTAAAATTCCCAAGTTGTACGTGTTTTTAAAAATACATAAAATCAATGAACCTATTCGTCCTGTCGTGTCATGCTGTGCTTCCCCGAATTTCATAATAGCTTCTCATATCACTAATGTCTTCAACAATTTTAATGTGTTTTCACCCAAATATACCATTAAAAACTCATTTGATTTAATAAATTCAGTTAAGGACTTGTTCATTCCCAATAATGCTAAGCTAATTTCGTTTGATGTAATTAACTTATTTCCAAATGTTCCAACTACTGATTGCAAACAAATAATTGTAGATATGTTAAAATCCTCTAATTTAGATAAAGATATGATTGATGACCTGTCTCGTTTATTCAATATGTGCCTTAATCAAAATTATTTCCAGTATAACAACTGCGTCTTCCAACAGAGCCAAGGGCTACCTATGGGAGCTCCTACCAGCCCACTGTTGGCAGATATTTTTATGAATAACTTAGAAAATAAGATTTTTAATTGTAAGTCATCACTCTTAAATAATGTTCTCACTTGGAAACGATATGTAGACGATATTTTTTGTATCTGGACGGGAACAGAGCGGCAACTAACTAAATTCCTTCTTCTTATAAATTCATTTCATAAAAAAATTCAATTCACTGTAGAGGTAGGCAGTAATGCATCGATTAATTTTGTAGATTTAACACTAACTTCAATAAATAATACAATTGAATTTAACATCTATCGTAAACCGACATTCACGGATATAACTATACATAACACGTCAAACCACCCGATATCACACAAACATTCTGCCTATCATTCAATGGTACACCGCTTAGTAAAAATCCCACTATCAGCTGTTAATTTCGAAATTGAACTGTCAAAAATAAAACAAATTGCTCTAAATAATGGTTACTCGACACATTTAATTGATAAAATCCTGAATAAGAAACTTAAACTCATTTCGACGAATACATTTTTATTTGGTACACCTGAAACTAATAATAAAATCATAAATCCCTTTCAATGGCGTAAAATCTTATATATATCCAATTTTTCTTCACTTAGTACAAAAAATTTGCCTACCCACATTAAACCCGCGTTCTATACTGATAACAACTTGGGAAAATTACTTAAAAATACTAAAGATAAAGATCACAAATTTAGCCACTCAGGCATTTACCAACTATGTTGCAATGATTGTCAATCGTTCTACATAGGTAAGACAACTAGAAATATAAATATTAGAATCACCGAACATTTAAGATGTTTAAATAACAATAATTTTTCGGAGTTTGCCAATCATCTCATTTCCACCGATCATACTTTTAATAAAGATACAGGGGTTAAAATTCTTCACCGTAGTAATAAAGGCAAAAAATTAGATAATTTAGAAGCACTTGAAATCAGAAAATCCATCAATAATAACTCCAGTATAATAAATAACCAAATTAATCTGTCTTATAGTCCTATTCTTGACATATTTCCAGTTAACCGCTCTGTTCTTCCTGGAATTCCCGTAATTACCCCTTCCACTTTTTCGACATCTCCCTCAAACACTTAACATTTTTGTATTTATGTGTCAATATTTTGTGTAGTAGATTAGTTTTAAATATTCTCCTGACGAAGGAAGGGATCTTCCGAAACCGGTAGAGTGAAAATAAAACTATCGTGGTCAAAAACAAATTTATGTGTTTTTATTATAATTTATTTTTAAGCTCAAATCTCGGATTTCGCCTCTCGAAAAAACGCAAAAATGCCTGCGGCTCATAATAAAATCCAGAGATTTAGCTTTATATTCCTACAAAGTGAACAATTGATACATCAAACAAATTGTAAGAAAAATCACTTCGGTATCACTAACCTCTACAAGAAACGAAATGGGATTGCTCGCCCGAGTAATCGCGAGTATAATAAAGTTATTTGTGAGATAAGAACTTCTGAATGGATAATAATTAGATACGGTCAGATGAGTACAGAGTGCGAGTGCCAGACCAATAGCTTTCTGGGAGGAAGTAGCAGCGGCGATACCGGGGAATGCTTAGAGATAAAACATTATTTTTAACCAATCTATGAAACCGTATCGCCATACTGTGATAAACTACGAAATGAACGTTTTTTGTATTTTTCATGGTTCATCCGTTTTTTTATACATTACATATGTACTTAAATATATACTGCTCGAGCATTAAAATAACCATTAAATGGAAAGAAAAATAATAAAAAAATATCTATACCTACCACCCTACTGCGTATAAACTTCTAGTGAAATTATTAAACAACCCAAAAATGAAAAAAAAAATGAAGGTTTTATTTTTATTTTAAGCTGACACAGGAGGACCTGAGGAAAATAATTTCCCTCAGGGACTAAGTCATCTTTTAGGATGCGATCTGGAGGGTTCATTTTAAAGAAAGGAAGGAGATGATGTTCTCGGAAGGTAAAAGGCAAATAGATATGAAGGAATCTAGGGATCAGTATGTCTAGGAGAGACGGACGTATGCATCCATCTCTCTCACTCCGATTCAAGACGATGGGTCAACAGAGTCCGAATGAAGACTTCAAAAAGTTTTCCCTCATCCGGTCTCTTCGGATCTCACCTGTCACGCCGTTGGTGGGCAGATGCAGTCAAGATCTGGTCAATCCTCATCCAATAAACCCGGGCACCCCTACTAAGTCACCAAACGTTGCGAACCACTTGAGCAGATGGCAGAGATGTTAATTATCCAATAAATGGTTCTCGGGGCGGCGATACCCGAACCCGACTCCCAAAATTATTTTTTTTGTATAAATAAAAAAAATGAAGGAATTCGTCCAACTCTTTTATATCACAAATATCCATACATATATTTTTTTATGATTTTTTTTTACTACATATTATTATTCTACTACTTCATAAGTTGAGCTCCAGGAGCTCGTGTTTATGGAAGGAGTATTTACCTTTAGTTCTAATGATTTTTTAAACAATAATCAAAAACTTACGATATAAATACAAACATAATATTAACATAGGTACACAAATTAGAAAAGTGTGTTTTTAAAGATGATTAAAATAATATAACTTTTTACAGATTAAGTATGCGTGAGAAAATTATGGGTACAATATATCAGGTACACAAATTAGAAAAGTATTTTTTTTAAGACTATTTTGTTATCCTAAGATTAAAACATGTCGTAAATATATATTAAAAGGCTAATCGACGATAACCATAGTTTTCTACAAACACATTCAAGTCAAAATGACAATTTAAAATGAATAATCCATATTCTCAGTGTCGGGCTGTCACCGGACGGTTCTTCCACCTTCTTCCTACTTCCTACTTCCTGTGCAGGATTGTAGGATATCAGGATATTCCAGCTGTAAAGTAAAGACATGAAAGGGATAAAAATCCTTATTTCCGTCAAAGCCAAGACACGGTCGTCCTTAATTGCCTGTGTAAAACCAACATCTTTCGCACAGGAAGATCATCAATCAACCGTAATCATATTTGTTCAATCGTGTCGCTCACCCCCGAATGCTTCCTCCCTCCACCCCCCACCCTTCCAGATTCAAGGAGCTCCAGACCTGCCTGAAGCGATATCAGGAGATGCAGCAATTATACACCGTTTGCTCTCGCTGATGCCTCAAATATCCTCATTTTCCAAGTCCTCTCATTTCATTTTCTTCAGTATTATTTTATTGCAAAATTTTAAACCCAGCAACGAATTTATAATTTTTTTTAAATAAATCTACTTGTTAATTAAGCTTTCATGTTACAAAAAACTATTCTTTAATAATTTTTATGGTTTTCTTCACTCATTTGTTGTAATTGTTTATAAGTGTATCTATTTCATAGTTCCGTTACTAATTGTGGAAAAATCTGCTTTTAAATAACGAAAAATGCCAACTACTATTTTACACAGGATCCTATTTTAACAATTTTGTAATTACCTACTGTTACCAGCTCTGTACCGTTTATGTAAATGTGTGTAGCGTCGATATTAATCCATTGAATAATTAATAATAAAACGCTCGACCTACTTAGGTACGTACTTGCTAATTGCTACTTAGGTACGTATTTGCAGCCGAAATCAAAACAAAGCAACCTACCTGTTTCAAGACCTACTTGCATACTCGCGACAATACTAACGCGCACTCAGTCCGGGATACTACGAGAACTCGCCAGAAGGTTCGAGTCTACGGCCTATGCTTAATCGCCGCAATGTCGAAGGTTCCCGAAACACACAGTCTGTGCGAGTGCCTAGAATTTAGTTGCCATCCATCTACCTACTGCCGCCGTCGGCCGAGTAGTATAAATAAGCCCGACGCAGCGAGTCAGTCAGTCAGTCATAATTTCGCCGACAGTCTACAAGGCTCAACGAGTGATCACCCGCGTTCTTCTTACTAGCGCGAGGGACACGTACCCGGCTTCGCCCCTATCATCATGGACTCTATCGGGACATCATCTTAGCGCCTCGGCCGTGTCCATGGCCAGCGCTAAAACGGATTACAAGCGCCCTGGTTCCAGCGTCTCTGACCAGCGCTTCTTCCACGCAACCATGACCACCACGAGGACACGCAGCATCCTCACTGGTCACGCCGTTCCCGTTCAACTGCCCACAAGGTCCGCCGTACCTTCGGCCTTCTCGTCAGCACTAGAGTGCCTGAAGACCTGCGTTCTTCGCCAGTGCCTGACCTCCATCGAGTCCCGGTCACAAGCGCCCGGCGTCGACTCACTGACCCGCGCTTGACCAGCACATCATCAGTCAGCATCCGGTGTATTCTTCTGTCCTACATCATCTCCTCGTCACGGCAACTGACTCACCAATAAACACATGTGACCTTCACAACCTTCTTTCATTTCGTGCCTCACCATTGATCCCCAAATGTGTTATGTTTATCTGTATATTTATATACTCAAATTTGTTGTATTTATTTGTACGAAAAACATGTTAATTGTATATGGCCAAGATCACCCTCAATGGGTTAACGCCAAAATAAACGATAATAATGCATCATAATAATTAATCATTGTAACTAGACATGCTAAAATATTTAAAAATAGTTTATATAATAAAGTAAATTAGGGCTCAAGGAGATAAACACGTTATGCATGGAGAAAAATGACTCTTGCTAATTTATTAAGAATCTCTGATTGCGACTTCAATAATAAGAAAAGGAAGTCAATTGAATTAATAGTTTAGATAATATATAATAACAATGCATCAACATTTATTATTCAATGCAGATGTTTCCAATTTATTTTGTCACCGTAACTCAATCTTTGGGGTTGATGTGTGTAGGGTCTTCTTAAGGAGATGAAGGAGTGAACATGCTGTAGGAAAAAAAAATAGAAACGCGTTGCTGTGGCTCAGTAAGTCTGTGCAGTTAGAGAAACAATAGCGCGTTTTTCTTTTACGTCCAACAGATGGCACTATTTGAAAAAAAAAACGTTTTTACCTGTCGCAGGTGACATCTATATATTATATAATAACTATTATAGCGATCGGTGAGGAACTTTCGGAGATTTAAAATTTTGAACAAACGAACATATTATACATTTTTATATAAAACCAACAACGAAACGTACACAAATAAAATTTCGTGCCAAGGGGGTTTCTAGTTAAATAGTATGATAGAAAAAAAATATAGACAAGAAACTTAATGAAAATGAACAAGGAACATAACAAAGTAAAATAGGCACATCAAATGTATTTTTATGTGACAACTCTGGGGAGCTATGTCACCACCCGGTTGTTCAGCGTTGTGAGGCAGATTAAGAAAGGGGCTGTAGAGAGGGACTTATTAATAGCGTTTATATTAATCTGAGAGTAATAAATGTCATTGTTCTTATTTCGCTTCCAACTTCATTGCATAACATTTCATATTTAAAAAGAACAATTGGTAATTAATATTTTACACTTCATTTTTAAATATTAAATTATACAAACGAGATAAAAAATATTAAAATACCCACGCACACCTTACACTCTTGGATTTCATTTTTTGTATGCATTTTTGAATTTTTGTTTTTTCATTTTAAATGAACCTGTATATTATAAATGTTCGAACGAATAAAAAACTTTGAGGAAGAAAATCATTTTCATCAATACCAAATGATTGGAACGTTGAGTACAAAATGTAACTAAATATTGAAAAGGTTCATAGCTAAAATATTAACCCATATGATGTAACGTTTCTGATCCACCGTAAGAAGAATTCATTCTTTAACAAATTAACATAAACAGGGTGTTCTTCGACTATCGACGTCGCGAGTGTATCGCTTTATAGATAAAACAATGCATTGATAAACATACACCCCCTTCACGAGATACTATGCACCACTGATCACATAATCTCTAGAAGTGTGATCCTTTGTCTATTTTAAGTCTTCGCCGATTTGAAAGAATACGGTTTTCGCCAAATAACCTATTCAACCCTAGGCCCCAGACTAGCCAATGCAAATTGTTATATGTTCAAGAAATAATTTCATTATTTTAAAAATTTTGATCAATTTCCCCAGAAGTAAGGATAAATTAAGCTTACTTCCGCTGCTTAAAACATACTTCTGTTGGATAACTATTTAGTGCCGCGTAATGTGCACTGAGCAGTGTGCGGCAATCAAGCCTCTGCAAATAGCATCGAGACGGCGACGCTCCGCCATTGTTTTAATACAGTTTACAGTGGCGTCGCACAGTGGGACGGCGGAACAAGATGCGAGTAATTACGCCCAAAGCGACACACTGAGATATCACAGTTGTGATCGGCGGTTTCTATAATACACACCAATCACATTGACAAAGATAGGTTAATGGCTTCGTCATAATGATACAATTGATTGGTTTCTCATATAGTATAAGAAATTTAATTAGTAGAAAAACTAATTATATTTCTAATATAATATTATTATTTGAATATTTGCCTAATTTTGTCATATATAATATTGATAAGTATATAATATAATTTACAAACCGTTTTGTCATTATAATATTTTTTAAAGTATATTTTAAGAGGCTTGTTTGAAATTAAACCATTTTAGATCGATGCACTATTTTAAGTGATTTGTTGTTTCGGTATTTGATTGTTGATTGGTGCACATTATAAAACAAGTGAGAATATCCACAAAATATTTTTTAGAACTACGCCATAACATAAGGTCTGCAATGTATTAATGTGGTGAAGGGGTAGTCCCACGCTGTCGTAGGTATTTTTGGCTTATTTCACATAACTTTATTTAAATAATAAGTTACAAACAATCATACAACATAATATCACTGTTTAGCCAGACCAGGGCACGGCGGTTGGTGGATAATGAAAGCGCTTCATTGGGTAGGGGAAAATATGTATATACCCCCTCTAAACTGGTAAATAACAATTAAACTCTTCAACGTTAGATGAATTTATTATAAAAATAAAGCAAACACATGAATTCATCATTACTTTCCTTAGGTTTTTGTAATTTCTCGCTGCGCCGCGAACCGCTGCGCGTTCGAGCCGCCGCGCGCGTTGTTCTCCTTATTAACAGCTTACGTGCCTTATTATAAATTAAAACCCATAATTATATACATTATTTTATAGCTAAAAATATTGTCTACAAGTTTTGTTGATTTATTTTTTTTCGTTAACAGGCTCAGAAAAAAGTTATGTTCAAATATATTCTGAAATACTATTTTAAAAACTGATATTTTTCCTTTACTAATAAATTGTAGAGATTGTATAGCTTTTCTCGCAAAAATGAAAAAATACAATTTTTTAGAGTAACTAATTAGAAACTAAAAAAAATAATTATCTGATTTAA
The DNA here is from genome assembly GCA_026573805.1 of Hesperophylax magnus. NCBI lineage: Eukaryota > Metazoa > Arthropoda > Insecta > Trichoptera > Limnephilidae > Hesperophylax > Hesperophylax magnus. The sequence continues at coordinate 2,543,269 of JAIUSX010000116.1, read as the reverse complement.
TAAAACCATTAAGGCGATATTAGCGTATTCCGAAAGGCTTTGAAAAATATATTCAAGAGGGGGTGGGGAAGGAAGCACAAGGGGGAAAGTCGGAAAACTTTCTTAAAAATAAATGTCTAAAGGTTTTCTAACATCTGTAAAAATTTCAGCTTCCGGGGAATTAGTTCCGACATTGGGTCTTTTTTTCCCTTCATTGACTGGGTTATTTAGGCAGATGCCTGTTCTAACTAGATATTTCTTGTTCATAATATATCACTTCTCTAGGTCAACACAATAATTGATTATCCACTACTTTACACTTGGTCTACAAAGCTCAAACTATTTAACCAATACAATTAAATTAATTATATAAGCGCGGGCATCCCGGGAAACAATAACCGACGAACTAGACTTCTAGAGGAATTCGTAATAATAATAATATGACTCTCCGATGATAGTTCGTTACGATTGTAAATCTGTCGGGAAAACCGTTAATTAACCAGAACAAAGCTAGTTTTATGGATGGGTGGTTAGTATTTATTGAATAAGTAGTGTCTTGTTATTTACGATACGTTATCATGTAAAACGGTGCGGTCGTACTCGTAATGTTCACTTCACAATACTTCTCCGCCGCAGTTCTGAAGCTATTTTTCAAAAGTTCATCAAACTTTTGATAAAAGTGACCTGGCAGTGCGCATAATTATATTATATTCAAATTCAAGATTATTTGCACTTTACGCTGCGAGAATTCGAACATGCAAATTAAAATGCACGATCTACAACTTGGAAAGTAAGTAGTTGTTATTCAGAGAGGATTTAATGCCATAATATTTTTTATTGTTTGTTCAATAGTTTCGTCCAGACACTTTGCATAACGCACGTGAGCCGTTCCCAACCAGAACTTAAGTTAATACATACTTGAACATTGGTGGGAAGGCTTGAATTCTTTATTACAGTCACAATTGATCGCATGCACTTTAATGTGCCCAATTGACTGCTTTACTATTTATTTTCTAGTTGAGCACGGTTCACATGCGTTTTGAGGATTGTTTAGATGAATGATCTAATATAATAATTATCCCATGGGTTTTCTACTTCTTCCGTACCAACACTCGATGTCTCAACTAGTCATCTTTATTCTATTGATCGCGTCGTGTTTGTGTGGAAATTCCCCGAAGTCCAGCTATCTTGGAAAAAGAGCTCACTGATATTTAAAAAAAAAATTTCATAGAAGTTACTTGTTGAAAATACTAAACAATAAACTAGAAGTTTGAACTATATTAGTCGCGGTAAACCTCCAATCAAAATCCTAGTTCGCCTCAGCATACTATCTCCTACTGAGGACTAAGAAAGTATTCTGTAAATATGATAACATTTTTGTTTTAGATACACTTTCTTAAAATGACAAAATTTAATAATTAATATTGGAAAAAAATCTTTTGATTATCTTTATTGCACCCTTTTACAATGAAAATCTAAAGCCTGCTTTATTAATGCTTTTAAGCTTATCTACGTAATTTTTTTTTTAAATAATTATGAATAATCAGACAATTTTTTTTAAGAGTCTGACAACCTTTCAATCTCCATCCTTATTCGTATTACGGTGTTTCGTGGTTTTATTTACCCCACATAATCTCACGTCTAAGATAGTTTATAAGAATAACTGAAATTAATGAGGTTATGAAAGTTTTCGAGAGATTTGCGATGATATCTCGTTTTGGGTTTAAGAAAACTTACACTCTCTTATGCCATCACAGCGCTTGTTATGAGTTATGAATCTTTTGAACACGATCTTCTGTCCATTTGATAATATGGATCTTCCCAAAATCTGAACATCTCGTCAAGAAATATGATGATTATCATACGTTGTCTAATAGTCCAGAGTAGATTATGTTAAGTCCCGCCACGCCCAGTCTCCCATACACGAATACATGTTGTCGATTATTAAGCTTGCATGATCAATCGATCAAGGTTGGTTGATACACCGTCCAATGAAGCTGATGCGAGACAAATCGTTGTGGATATTGACCGATAATGTTATGTAATGGAAATGATTATTACCATGCAAACTAAACGCAGATGACCGTGTGATTGTTTGTAGAATTTGATGACATGTTATTGTGTTCAGTGTACAAAAAAAGTAGTTATTAAACAGTGTTTATAACAGGAAATCACTCTTCTTAGGAACTAATAACACTTGACAAAACATTTGCAAACTTTATTAATTATGGAAGCTTACTTTACGGATAATTTTGTTTTATTATTTTAATTAAAACATATTAGAACTTGTACTGCCTTTTAGAACGACATAACTAGGTAATATACTGTTATTTTTCTATTGCCATGTAGAAACTTGTTACGTACTGCTTAGTTATAAATTTAACAGAAAATTTAAAACCTCGAAGATACGAGTACTTGAATTTTTTTGCGAGTTCTGCTCAAGAGTCATAAAGCCATTTGAACCAACCTTTTGATTCAGAATGGTGGTCATTCATCAGGGTGATATTGAATATAATATCTCTTACTCGTGTTAACATTAAATTATCTACATTTTTATATGATTACCGCACAAGAGTCCCATCTGCTCCCTATCGTCTGTAGCCAGTGAGACTATGGCATACTCAATTGCGGTATATTATGAGGCTGAAGTTAGTGGGAAGGGGACGGAGATAGGGAAGAGAAAGGTGGGGGAGTACCTGGTAAAGCCATCTCAAGAAACGTTACAATTCTGAATGAATGAATGGTTGTCTTTAATCAGGGCGATTCTGAGAATATTTAACAATATGGAACGTGCCGGAAGCACACTTTATATTTTTTTAAATGAATAAATTGTGAAATAACACAAATTCATAAAATATAATTTACTTGCGCACGCTGGGATTTGAACCCGTGATTTGCGGATTGCTAGTCGAGAGCCATACCCCTCGACCTCGGAGTATAATTAATAATAATAATAATAATAATAATTAGTATAATTAATTAATAATATTAACTATAAAAAATAACTTCATTGTACACAATACGTCGCAATTTATTTATTTATTTTAATACATTTTTTCCTCCTCTGCTCATTTTACTAGGAAATTCTGCAGCTTTACAATTATATTCAATCATCACATCACATAACACGTACACAGATGGATCACATCGAATATAGGGTTCCTAAGGTGATTTATGACAAAATGCACGACATGGGTAATATTACGTTCATCCACATATTCAACACATCAATTCACAATTTCAGTACAAATATAATTTCATTGGGCATATTGTAAATGTAGATATTGTATACCTGATTAGGTTATATCATGTAACATTAGCCTTTTATTGATATAATGCTATGATGAATAATGATATTAATTTTATAGCCGATGTTATATGATCCGTCCACTAGGATACTGCAACAAGCAAGTCTATCAGATACGTGCTTAGCGTCATCTCACAGCCATAAACGGCCATCTATATTGAATGGTGCACTTACTCTCTTCATGTTATTGTCCTGTCTTGGAGAGATGTTACCCCGTGAGAACGTTATCGCCGGATAATTTTTAAATTTTGTGATGAAATAGGAGTAGGTACTTTTCAGAAAACTTAATAAAAAATTAGAAAAGTAAGTAACTTTGCATTTTAATCCAAAATTATTAGGGTTCAAGTTTCGTATAAGGAGGAAAATATGAGTGCGTGACAAAATTAGAAAAAAATGTGTAATTAATTATACGAAAGTAAGCAAAAAAGGTTACCTGGTGCAGTTTTCAATAAAGATTCTGCTCGTATAATAAAGATTATAAAATCATTCGGTTCAATCTCAAATACACACCAGGAAACGATCGTCTGAAGTACCAAAAACCCTGGAACAATGGGCTCTGGTGTTATTTTGCTGAGCTTTTATGTCACAAATTTCACTCCCCAGAAGCCCCGAGGAAAATGATTTTCATCATTGCCTATTATTTTATATTTGGGGGTACTGTATGGATGGTATTTTTGTGAAAAGAAAGAAGTGAAATTGGGATTTGAAGACGTTCTCAGGTGACAAATGGCAACTGTGTACAAATTTTGAACGCGCGTTTGACATGTTTCCCGATGGTGCACTGGTGCCGAAGGCATCAATGTTGCTAGTTCCTCGCAGCCTATTCCATCGAAATACCCGTGAAACAATGTAGCTATCAGGTAATAGAAAAGTTTCACAGTACCTCTCCGGGGCTATTTATGCTCATAACTACTAGTATTTGTTTTAAATTCTACTACTAGGTAGGGATCGTAACTGATATTTTCAAAAACTTTAAATGCTGTCACTTGTGTCAATAGAACAGCGCCATCGCCAGATCCATAGAAGTCCACAATCACAATCTAGAAGGGTTAGTCCTGAATGCGGACAAATGAAGAGCTTACTGCGCCTGTATCTGTACCTACACCTACTCCCTTTGATTCCGCTAGCTTGTTTCCCGGGTTTTGACACGATTTCCGAACGTGCGCGGATTCTTCTGAGATCTTTATCACTCCGGCGTGAAGTTAGCTCCGATGTCTGAAGTGATTGTTAACCTCCTGACTGCGGGCACAATGGGACGCCATGTTACAAATCGCCTCCATATTCGTGCCAGTCGATTGACGCGGCACAGAGTCGGAAAGCGTTGGAAATAAACTCGATACAAAATTATCGATTATTGAACCAGCTCCTTTCCTTTCACAGAAAGCTTATACTATTCAAATATATTTTTATTGGGTGTTTGTTTTGTGTAAATCACAATAGGTATTAGGCGATGTAGCTATCAAAATGAAAACTAACCTAATCATAAAATCTATTGCACTACAAATAAAAAAAACAAGTGTTTTGATGCGACCAGGACATAAATTCACCTAAATTAGTGCACCTTACCCTCAGGCACCCAGTAATATAATTAATTCAAAGCCAATACTCAAAATAGTTTGATGTACAGAGAAATGCAATATTATAAAGCCCTGTCGGAGACCATAAAGTATGAACCAATTGATAGATTCACACTGGATTGTTGGAGCCACATTATTTAAAGGAAAATCTAAAAATATATGAATAATATCTATAAAAATATCTATAATAAATAATAAATCAGATATTTGTAAACTTGGATGTACAAATGGCTAAAATAATATTAATTAATAATAATATAATGAATAGTGTATCGGTGTGGGTTTGCGGATTTTTTCTTAAACAAATCTACAGTTTTATTCAAACATTGCAGAAATTTAATACTTCTTGATGAAATTTTGCACACTTGACGAGAAAAATTTATGTCTACGATTTGATTGATTTCGAAAAAACTTCTCGACAAAAGAGACCGGGCAACGCCGGAAACTTCAGCGAGTGACTTTAATTAATAAATTTTCTTATATGTGTCTAATCTAAGATTATGGTTTAAATTTTTTTTATACTACCTATTCGCTTAGCTACAAAACATGCCTTGTGCATGTACCGGAATGTTAGATCCCCGCCTATGTTTAACATTTTTTTAATAACTGACTAATATCAGGTAATTGTTGTTAACTTATCTCAACATTGGTCCCTCGATCTGGCCCTATTTTTACGTTCGGTTCAACAACAATTGGCTGTAAATTTAGTTGAATCTTTTTAACAATGTGGGCTTGATAAATGGCCGCGGGACGTGTCAGGACTAAAGTATTGGCTTTTAATTCGATAATCATCAACCTGCGGAGTTGTTAAAAAACGCTCTTTCTTCGACGAATCAAACCATATCAATTCAATTCCGGTCCCCCCAAAGATATTAGAATATATTGTTCTTCTAATATCTTTGGGTCCCCCCGATAGCGATCAAGATTCCTAGTATTTATGGACATTTTGTTTGCAAATATATTGAATTTGGAAATGTAATGCATTCCATTACTTACCAGTCATTCATCATAGTGTTATTTTGGGAATCTTTGGGAAATTAATATTTGCGGAAGAGCTTTGTGATATGAACCACGAGATGCAAGGATGCAAAACAGTAAAATTTATTTATTTATTCAGTAGCCCAAATAATAGTTGGTAGATTGTTGGTCCTGCTAAGACAAGAAAATCTGAGTCCCAATTGTCACCGTTGTATTTTTTTACTATCGTTATCTTATTCCATTATCGTGTAATATTCAACTCTTTTAAACCATTAAAATATTTTTCTTCATCTCGACTGGTCATCGGGTCGGGCAGTGTTAGGTTAAGTTAGGAAATACAAAGGATTATAGAAACGTTGCATCTCCGTTGCCATGGACTAGAGATTTAAATAATCTTTCGTCCGTTATGTGTGTCTTAATAACCCATTTACTACTTCCATTAGTCATTTATCACGGGCATATAATTTGTGCACTGTTATTATTATTTCTCATCCCTTTAGCAATATGTTTTGAGCGCTTCGCCATTTGCAGCAACATTTTAACGTCTTCGCTAAATGGTCAGCCTTCACACTTGGGAGCTAATAAGACAATAATGTTTGCGATGTTGGCAAGTTGAAGGGAACATGTTTCAAAAAAAATTTTATCATCTTTTTTTTTTTTTTAGTATAAATCCACTTTATTGAGTATATTATAAACAAATATAAATCACCAAAAACTTTTGGTGAATTCAAAAGATAAATATCACAACTTAACTTTCGTCAATACGATATTGACGAAATGCGTTATCTGTGGGTCAGTTAGCAATATTTGCAAACACGTTCACAATATGATGGCCTCCGAGGTGTCGGATAAGCTTTCAATAAACAACTTTGTGGACAATGTCGTTTGTTATGCGAAATAACTGGCTTATTAATAAATGAAGGAAAACTAACTAAGCTATTAGAATTGAAAGAAATCGTATACACAATCAATAGGCTTAAATAATTCATCTAAGATGCGATAAATCGATTCCGTACCAACTTAGAGAAACAAAAGTTGTTATTCATAACTCATAACAAAGACCTCGTGAGCTAATAAATTCTCATTTTAGTATCAAAAAGTACACGCGTACTGCCAATTTCATAAAGTTTAATTTCAATTTGACATTGTCAAATAAATTGGTATATTTATATTTTTACGTAGCAGTCTGACATTTAGGAATAATACCTTCAGTGTTGCAAGCGTACGTCGATTTATAATTTATTACATTATAAATATCAATATCGATCCGATGTTCTAAAGTTATCAATTTCAATGTGCTAGACCCCCCGAGGGTTCAGGCTGAACTGAAACCGATAAGTATTTTACATTTGATAAGTAGAGGCATTCGATACTCAGATCTGGTCAGAAAACTCAGATAAGCATAAATTGAAAGTGTGTTTTTTTTAAATATTTATTATGTCTACTTTTTACATAATAATATAATACTACCTTATACCCTTTGTTTCTTTGTAGTTATTTGCTTTGACTTGTACCGTTATAATGACACCGTGAATAGCTGTGATAATGTTTGCTAAACTGCGGCTTTCAGAAAACGCAGAAAACAAACAGTTGTTCAATGAGATATTGTTGTAGGAACCGGTTATGTAAGAGAAACTAAACATATTCACAGTTGTACTCAGTACCGGAAAATCACCCAGTATAGTATGGCATAATATGGTAATGTTAATGAATTGCTATATGCAAAAAAGAAAATAAACTTTACATTTTATTTTCTATCCGAAAATTGCACAACAGTCCCAACTGCTCTCAACCGTCTGAAGCCAGTGAAACTGTGGCATCCCCAATTGGGGTACGTTGTGAGGCTGAAGGTAGTGAGAAAGGAGGCTGGAAAGAGGAAGGTGGGGAAGTACCTGGATATTCAGATCCGATCAGCACGGCTAATGACATTTTAAACAAAGTTTAGTTTCTGAGATTATCTATTATCCATCATTCGGGGACGTGACGTAAATATACTACATATTATTTTAAATTATTAAAAAAAAACTTACTAGCACACGGTAGAAATTGAACCCGTTACCTCCGGATCCACAGCCGAGGGCCGTAACCACTCATCCATTAGTCTTTCTACATGCCTGAAATTGTTCCTTTGCATTTATCTAGCTTACCTACCTCGTTTGATTTTCGTAGATGGACACATCTAGCGTAACTCTTTCTACGTGCGACTCCTAATATAGTCACGTAATTCGTTTACTTTTTACCCTTAAGTAACCGTGATTTGAATTTTTTACCAAAAATGTTCAGCACAATTAATATGCGTCTGTATAATATTGATCGAATTAAAGTTTTTGACGAGGAAAAGTACGGGTGCGGGCAACGTAAGTAAACATTCAATTAATATCCTTTACTGGAGTCCAACGATGGCCGGCGTCCGCTCCTAGATGGGAAATCAATACTGAGGCAGGTAGAAAGGAAGGAACCACGAAATCTGACCTTACCTTCCTAATGCCCACAAAAAATTGTCCGACTCCGAGCTATGTAATCAATTTTCATAGAAATTTAATTTCGAAAGTAAAAGGAACTAAGTTCGTATAACTTCGTTTTAATACCCATATAGTTTTTTCAACTTTGATTTTGTCAAGGGAAGCCTCTTTTGTATCGCTTTAGTACAATTTTCTTCAGTCATTAACCTATGTTGAAGAGCGGATAATATTTTGATCTATGAATCGAGGGGTCGGGGGTTCAATACCGGACTGGGAAAATAAATAAGAAATATATACTAGAACAAGTTTTTAACTTTTGAAGATTATATCCATCAGTGTAATATATCATTGAAAGAGAAGATAATACTAACAAATCTAAACGAAACATGAAAAATAACAAGACACAGAAAATAAAAAGGTTTCGTTCTCAACTGGAAATCGTATCCATGAGCTCTGTCTTACTGAGACAACGTCGTCAAATTCAGAAATAACAAAATTATCTTGCAACTAATTTTTCCTATATTTTTGAATGATCACAAATTTCTAAAGAATTGGTTTCAGATAAAAACGTGGATAAATATTGCCGATTTTCATTTATTGTGGATTTCCTACAAATCTAAAATATGAGATCGACTAACATGACGTATAATAATTAGGTTCCAATGGTCGAGTTGATAATGACGTAGTCCGGTAAGACAGAAAACCTGTCTTCGATTCCCAGCTGAGACCGTAATCTTTTTATTTTCTGTCTCTGGTTCGGTTTCATGTTTCACTTAGATCTGTTGTATTATCTTCTTCTTCAATAAAATAAATAATTGACTAACTCCTTGCTTTAGTCACATTCATTCACCGTCTTATACATACTCTTCTTTTATTGTGACTCTTAACATGACCCGAATAAGTACTTGATTCATTTGATCGTGCCACATCTTCCTCGGGCGTCTTCGACTCTGCCAGTTGCATACCTCACTGCCATATTTTATTGCTATACATTGTGTTTTTTTAAACATATTTTTAAATACTTTTTCCAGTAATTAGCAATGTCGCCCTGGAAAGATGCCACTTAATCAACTTTATATAACATAGAAACGCTAACACCGTCGGGCTTCATTGATAGTATTAACAATAATGTTAATTAACTTAGTTCTAAGTACATAGTCCTTATTCCTCATTTGCACGAGAATAAACGCCGAGGACTGTAATTGAAGAACAATCTTGTAATAATGTTTGTTACGTGTGAAGATTAGAAGGCGAATGACGAATTAGCTGCTAGAACTGATTACAGGGGACTGCCGTCTTGCAGCGCTGTGCTTGTGCGATAGGTCGCCAGATGTCATCAGGTGTGAGGACACAACTATTCAGTTTATGTACTCAGTACTCGGTATGACTGTTGGAAGCTAATGTCTATTGATCAATAACTAATAAGTTAATAAATGACAACAGCATAAGTCAATAAATCAAAACTTTTTTTTTCTTCAAGATAAAAATATATTCATTGGTTCCTCAAACACTAAAAGCCACATAATACCAAGAACTTTAGAATTATGCAATTTAATGCGAACATTTTTTCACTACACTTGCACACATTCACTAACTATGATCTAGGTTCCTACCACATGACAGGTACATAAAAATAACGAAAGAGAATTAAATTTTTTATGTAATCCATTTTAACATCATGTAGTTGTTGTACCTAGTACTTGCCTACGACTTATAAAAACATTACGCCAAAATATTTCAAAGCACGTGAAAATTTTTCAGAAGTAAAATAACGAGGTTTGAATCAATTGGAATTTTGTGCTTACAAGATCTACCTAATACTAAACATAATTTTTAAATTAACTTAAACAAACACTTTACTTTAACACGAAACCGGTTGGTAAATACATTAAAATAATTTTTGGTTAAAACTAACTTTGTTTTTTTTACACGTAGAAAACTTACTGCTATGAAATACTGTAAATTTATTAAATATCCATTATATTTATTCGGACAAGGCCACCTGCGTTGAAGACGTGTTCGGATATAATCGGAATGACTTAAATTTTATAAGGAAATTGTCATGCAGTCACATTTTTAACATAACTGTCTGAACTAGTTTTATTTGAAAACTAGCTTCCCGGCGTTTCCCAGGCTTCACGCAGAGTTTTTAGAAATTTCATGTAGACAGCGACCTTTCTCTTGTTTTGAAGGTCAAGCTGATTTCATCAGTCTCGGATTAAAACTGTAGATTTTATTTAAATCATCGCAGGACTGCCCGCCCGCCACAGACAATCTCATTTATGTAAACATATAGACAGAAGACAGATAATTATATCATATGACAAAGCTTTACACGAAAATCAAAACAAAAGTAAAAGCTCAAAATTAACGTGTTACACGATAGTGAAATCATCTCATAAGGTTTTTGTTAAACTTATTTTTATGTAACATTGAGTCTAAAAAGGTTACTACACAAGTGGAATGCTTTTATTGTACGCTTAGAACAGAATTTTTAAAATGCACATGTCGTGTCTGTATCAACGCAGTCAGTACAGCAGTCCGTTTGGTCGACAATTTACTGCAAAGTATCGGGATATATATGTTTACAATATTTTGTTGCAAGTACTTATTTATTTATTAAGTGGGATTAATAAAACATGAAGTTTCGTTGCAGTTTTATTTTATACTTTGTATGAACCACCAAATTTATTCAATATTTGTCACCTACCGATTGCGTTTCTACATATTATGTAGGTACCTGAGCTTCAATCGTAACTGATATCTGATAAAAATTTCAATTTAAGTTATTTTTTTTCAATTCATTAACGACCTTTTGCGTTAGAGACAAAATTCTTGTAAAAGTATTACTGATAATTCTAAGATTAAATCTATACTAAGGAATTTGTGTCCATTTTTTTAACAATATCCACATTCAAACTTAAATACCAGAATTTTTTTGTTCTTTTAAAGTTCGATTTGATAGTTAAAATTGTTTCTCAAGTTTTAAAACCCGCCGAAACCACCAAAATCGGCGAGGCAAGAGGCGGGCATGTTCCGTCATCTGTACTCTGAACGATAACCTTCACTAATCCGTATGGCATTTTGTATTGAAAATATTTTTAATTATTGAAGACAATATTAGCGATTTCTAAACGAAAATCTGAAACAGAAAAATCAGAAAAGGATACGGTCACTTGTCCCGGCAAGACAAGGGTCCTGGATTCGAGTCCTAGATGTGACCGTATCCTTTTCTGATTTTTCTGTTTCAGATTTTCGTTTAGAAATCGCTAATATTGTCTTCAATAATTAAATATTACAATTTGAGGTTTTACTCAATAAAGTTATTCCCAAAAATAAAGAGAATATTTTTATTCTTCAATAAGGAATCTCAGTACATTAACTTAAGGGTATTTTTTTATTTATTTATAAATATCAAGATTTCATAATCAAATTAATTTTAACTTTAGAATTTACCAATTGGGTGGCGTGTTCGGGAACCATTTATTTGATAACCAAAACATCTGTAAACCAAATTACACGTGAACTATAACAACAATTCACATACAAAATAAAATATTAGAATCAATAATTTTATAAAAACCCCTTTGTAACTACGTCCTCCAACTAAATGCATTTATTTTTCATATATATTTATAATATTGTCGTACCTGTACCTACACTTTCTATTATCTCTGTATTGTCTCCATGCTTTAAAGTGTATACAACACTGTAATTTGTATTTTGATTTAGTTATGCATGTAAATATTCTTTAAGTATCTGAATACGTCTGTCTCGACACAGGTGTACCCTAGTGAGACAGATATCGAAAAATACACGTAAAAAACTTTATATTGATAGATAAATAAATAAATAAATAAAACACCTCTGCAATAGGTCACCCAATTGGTTTGCTACGTTTGGTGATTTAGCGGAGGTTCCCGGGTTTATCGGGTAAGGTGAGCCTGCTCACCAGCTTCGTGGCATGCCAGATCGGGAGAGGCTGGTTTGGGGAGACCCTTTGACCTCTTCAATAAATAAAACACCTCTGCAGTAGGTCACCCAAGTGGTTTGCTACGTTTGGTGATTTAGCGGAGGTTCCCGGGTTTATCGGGTAAGGTGCGCCTGCTCACCAGCTTCGTGGCATGCCAGATCGGGAGAGGCTGGTTTGGGGAGACCCTTTGACCTCTTCAATAAATAAAACACCTCTGCAGTAGGTCACCCAAGTGGTTTGCTACGTTTGGTGATTTAGCGGAGGTTCCTGGGTTTATCGGGTAAGGTGCGCCTGCTCACCAGCTTCATGGCATGCCAGATCGGGAGAGGCTGGTTTGGGGAGACCCTTTGACCTCTTCAATAAATAAAACACCTCTGCAGTAGGTCACCCAAGTGGTTTGCTACGTTTGGTGATTTAGCGGAGGTTTCCGGGTTTATCGGGTAAGGTGCGCCTGCTCACCAGCTTCGTGGCGTGCCAGATCGGGAGAGGCTGGTTTTGGGAGACCCTTTGACCTCTTCAATAAATAAAACACCTCTGCAATAGGTCACCCAAGTGGTTTGCTACGTTTGGTGATTTAGCGGAGGTTCCCGGGTTTATCGGGTAAGGTGAGCCTGCTCACCAGCTTCGTGGCTTGCCAGATCGGGAGAGGCTGGTTTGGGGAGACCCTTTGACCTCTTCAATAAATAAAACACCTCTGCAATAGGTCACCCACGTGGTTTGCTACGTTTGGTGATTTAGCAGAGGTTCCCGGGTTTATCGGGTAAGGTGGCGTGCCAGATCGGGAGAGGCTGGTTTGGCGAGACCCTTTGACCTCTTCAACTGGTCTCTCGACCCATTGCCTTATGGCGCAGTGGTGGGATATATTTATATGTCCGTAACTTCTGGACACACTGTTACTTAGATTCCTATCCAACAGTCATACCTTTTACCTCCCCAGAACTTAATCTCCTTATTTTCATTAAAATAGACTCACTACAAAGCATCCCGAAAGATGCCATATCAGCATTTTGTGTGGGGTTAGTTTAATTTTTTTTTCATCTAGCCAAAACAAATCCTAACACGTTATTATCGACATTCGTACCTACCTAGCTGATAGCGTGCCGCGGTAGGATGACGTGTACTCGCCAGCAGGGTTAAAACATTACCATTACGTAAATTTTAAATGTGTTCTCTCTTAGTCATTTTTACGAAACGTTATATTTTTGATATAGGTGATTTTCGTCACCGTTGCACTTAGCCGATCTTATAACAGATGCTTTATGAGTTATAAGCTTCAATTTTACCGCAATTAATTTAGCAAAAACTTCTTAAATGTAGAAGATAATTCGAAAATAATGTTAAAAATATAAAAATTACTAAGCAATTTACTGTCGTTCTAAGAAGTTTAAATTTAAAAATGGTAAATGCGATCTTCATCACATAAGAGATCCGATTTATGACACATTATTATCTAAAAATTTCATTATAATGATTTCTTTTAAAATAGTTTTGTGTTATTAATGAATACTTATGAAGATCACAGTCACCTAATTTATGTTAAAACTATTTTGTGATTTATTTATTCTGAGAGTAAAAATAAAGAAATATGTAAGCTCGTATATTCAGAAGCAGTATTTTTGTTTTAAAGAACATATTTTTAAAAGTGATAATATTTTTCAATCCAATTCCTTATTGTTACATACTTCATTTGTGTGTCTGTCTGTGAATGATTGCATATCTGGATCAATCAACTCGGATTTGTTTTGAATTTTTTAGGGTTAATTTCGACAAGTAAAGACAAATATCGTGTTTTTTAAGTCTGTCATATTTCCATTTTCAAGAAAGCTTTATTTACCATCTGGATTTAATAACATAAATTTTCCGTGATTTTTCACATGATATTATAATTTCTAATACCTATACACTAAATGATAAATAATGAAGACTTTAATTTAACAATATAATTAAAATATTATTATTATTTTTTTTTTTTTAAGAAAAACAAACATTCCCGGGTTACGAATAATCTGACAATATTTGAAAATCTCCTATTACCACCACAGTAAGCTGAAAATTTTGCTTGTGTTGTGTTGGAGTACTTAGCCAGCCGAGGAATTGAACACACTATGCCTGGGTGGGACCCAAACGCTATGTCAACTCGGCCACCGACCGGTCTATATTTATAGATCTTAATTTTTTCGATACTCCGAAGTAGCCTGGAAATGTTAGCTTTATTTACTGACACTATGTTCAGCATAATGTGGTCACCACCAAAGATAATAGTTTTTGGTCACCACCTTGTTCAAAAAAAAATTTCAAGTACAAAAAAGAGTTTTCACGTTAAAAATCGACCACATCAAAAAACACGAAACCAATGATTAGTTCCCAGGCGCGAGGACATCGATTACGAAAACTGATGTAATTTCTGCCCGGCTCCATAAATTGCCCGTTTTGAACGGAGGATGGAAAACAAAAAAAATTGCGGAAACGTACTCTGCAGCATTTTTCGATTCATTTAATTCAATTTGTCCGTATTGAATTCAATCGAATGTGTTGGGCGGTCGCGCTTTGTACCCCCGGACCCGGTACCTGCAATGTCCAGTGTCCACCGTACCTGAAGCCAACAATGCCTCGCATGAAAACGCATGACACAATAACAAAATGTCGGACCAAGTCGTGCTACTGCCAAAAAAAATAACGCAAAGCGATAAATTGGACTGGGAAAGAATGCCGCCTATTTCAATTTTTTTACGCGTAGTCAATTTGATTCTAGTTTAAAAAGGCGTCGCACGAAAACCAAACAAACTTCTTTCAAAGGTTAATTCAAATTTGACGAAAACACATAAACTATAAAGAGAATGCTTTTGTTTTTTGAATGGAGATTAAGGTTCTTGAACTTGAGGACTGTCTTTAGCGTGTTAGAATACTTATGAAATCACTTAATAGTATATAGTATAGAAGTATAACTCAAAGGGTACATTATACAAAACAAAGCTAGAAAATAACAAATTCAAAACCACTTCTCACAACACAACAGTACAAATATAGAAGAAAGAAAAAAACCTTAATTTCGGTTGTTGGTGCACGGGTAAGTAAATAATGTAAAATACTCATTCGTAATGCGTAACATTATTAAAGTTCCCAGAACTTTAAATTTTGAGAATTGGAAATAATTATCATTTGACGGCCTCCGTGGTCGAGGGGTAAGGCTCTCGACTAGTAAACAGGATGTCGCAGGATCAAATCCCGGTGTGTGCAAGTAAATTTTATTTGTTTTTATTTTACAATTTACTAATTAAAATTAATAAATATAATATTTGCCCCACGTTCC
The DNA here is from genome assembly GCA_026573805.1 of Hesperophylax magnus. Lineage (NCBI taxonomy): Eukaryota > Metazoa > Arthropoda > Insecta > Trichoptera > Limnephilidae > Hesperophylax > Hesperophylax magnus. Next base: position 2,527,683 of record JAIUSX010000116.1, on the reverse strand, counting down.
AGAATGGAAATACTCTCAGTATCGCCCCGGTGTAAGACTTCCATTCAGAATTGAAACGTTACTGTAAATGGCTTTGACCGCGTTTCGCGACCAGATCTGAATAGCCAAGTACTTCCCCACCTTCCTTGTCTCCATCTCCTTCTCGTCCCCACTATAAAATAAACCAATTTGGGATACCATAGAATTACTGGATCCAGATAGTTGGGACTCTTATGCGCTTTCACAGAAGAAAAAACTCTAAACAAAAGTGAAAATTTTCATTTAATAATTATTTATTCGAATTGCATATTTATTTTCATCACATGCTTGACAGATGCTTATAAGAATTAATAGAGTGAAGATAGACACTTTAGCGGCCCGTTCATGTACATATTATTTGAATGGCTATCCTTTTAAATTTTATGTTCAATTAGTATTGACTTAACGTGACTTGTATTTTTATATTATTACTTGTTTTTCTTCTTACTGAATACATATATGTTTACATATTTTAGTTAACGGGTCTGATTGCCATGTGTCTATATTACCTACACAAACATATATATTGAAATACATGATTATAGTAAATAGTAATTATAATTATATAAAATGTATTAACTGTACACGTGATTTTATTTGTACATAATATGTGAAATGTTAACTCTTCTTCCATCCACAAGCTAAGGCTTTTAATGGAAGACCAGTAAAATTATAAATATATTATAAATATATAATCTTAATAAAAAAAAAAAAAAAAAAAAAAAAAAAAAAATAATGTCATTGAATAATTTTCGTAATTTTTCAAAGGGTTCGCTCTAATATTAAATAATTTAGATTCTACGAACTAGTTATTGAATATGAATATAACTTTTAATATTTATTAATGGATACAATTTCGAGAATACTTGAGCATCGTTCTGAAATTTATCCGTTTTAGTTTATGTGGGAGTTTATTCGTAGTTTAAGGCAGGATACTCCGAAAGCGTGATCCCTGAATATAGAGTCTGGAGTGCGCTCTGGTTCGTTCAAACTTCTGATAGACGATGTCGTGAATATTATTTCATATTTATGCCTTGCCTGGTGGACCATAATATCATATTATATTTTTAGAGGAAGTAAAAAAAATTCAACTTTTGACAGATGTGGTTTTGAATTGTTAAATTTAAATATTTCTCGAGAAATAGTAATAATTTAAAAGAAAAGCCCACTAGGGCGTGTAATAAATAAATAAATAATATTACCAAACTGTGGATTTGCTAAATTATCAACCCTTTGTGGATATTTTTTTTAATTTTAAGAATTATGTGCTAATGTTGTTCTTTACTGAAATCTTTTGATCCGGTTAACATAGATTCCATCAATCTCTTTGTAATTAATTGGGGTCTTATATATATATCCCAACCTCTTTAGATATAAATTAAGCGTTGGGTCTATAAAGGTTTATTTATGATCACTGCTGTAGATTTATCACGGTAGTTAAATTATTAGTTGTTGATGATCGCCTTCGAGAGAAATGATACGCGATAAACATTCATTTATTTGTCAAAATAAATAAACTCTTAGGCTGCCCGGCCCGCACATGTTAATAATATTGCCAAAACAGTACTGACAGTATTATTGTTGTATTTCTAAATATTAGAGAAAACATCCATTCCTTTCTCCCTCTATCAAGAGCAGAACGTATACATGTGCAAAAGCGGATATTGTCATTTTTTGTTCATCAATTGCAACTAAGATAGATTATAGGATTTAATATATTTCCGTATTTGAGTACGTGAGGTGATTTTTCACTAAAACGGCGCTACACAAATTTTAAATTCATTATTCATCTCTACTAATGAATAACTTGAAGTATTTATTGCACAACGTGTAGAGGAAACTTCTTGTCGCTAACATTTTTGATGGTATATTTTCCGCAGGTCTGTCATAAGCCACAAGTCTTTATTTTCTTCGGTTGAAGTCTTAATTTTACGCTATACTCTAATTAAATATAAAATATTTTATTTTTATGGAATATTCCATTTAGATACTAGAAATAAAGGCCAGTCAGGAGACTTCATCAAAGGAAACATAATTTCCGCGAATTCATTTAAGCATTTAGTTAAACTAAGTTAGTTTATTTGTGAAAGTATCAGGAGCACATGATAATCACGCCAGCAGTGAATCAAAGCAATGAAATTGACTGACGACTGAAAAATCTCGGGTCTTGTCAAAACATTTGACCAACGGCATTTGCGGCAATGCGGTCCGGGCACTGTAAAATACCTTCGCATATGTCTAGTCACGTCCGCTAAAGCATATTTGTGTCAATTGTACGACGTGAAACAAGACATGCTTGTGTATGAGAATGTATAGTGTAGTGTGTACGAACGTCCACTTGAAAATCTGACAAAGTTTGTTGCATTTCTCGCTGCTGAATTTATGATTTTCTTTTATTTCACAAAAATAGTGGTTAGGTAACAGCGATAAATTTTAACAAGAGTTGAAACAATGCTCAATATCTACATGATTATTTATGCGCCCATAGAATTGGGAAGATGTATTTTCGTAGTGTTTTTTTGTTTAGATTTTAGTCACATTCGAAGATAATAATAAAAAGATTTTTCATATCTCCGTATTTAGATAATATTTGTAAAACCGTGAGTCAACCCCATTCCTTTAAAAAACAAATTACGAAATGGATCCTTACACACGGAATACATTACAATTACAATACCCATTCATTCTACACTCTATCAATTTAATCACCTTTCAGACAAAACATAACTTATTGTAACACATAATACATAATCATATAATACATAATAAACATATAATACATAATAAACATATAATACATAACATAACATAATCTTTATTACCTAACTTAGCGGTATAGTATGTAAATAAATAATTAGTCTGATCTATTTACTAATAATTTGAGTAATTTTTATATTCTTCTTATAATTCTCTAACTTCTCCATCCTCTTCTTGCAACCCTAACTAGCTCTTCATAATTTTTGTTATTTTTCTTTTTCATATCATATTAATGTATAGATTCTATTCAAACTGTAAAATTCACCCGCCATAACACAGGGTCATCCCTAGCATGGAGGGTGAAATATCACAAAAACCATATGTACCCTCTAAGTCTTGTATTAATAAAATAAATAAAACCGAGATATGAAATAGATATTTACTCTAACAAATACATAGTTTAAATGTGTTGATCAGATCACCGACATCAATTTAATATCATTAGTATCTATGTACATATCTAGTAAAATATTTTGTATCTAAAAAATAATGGAAAAAATGTTTTGATAAGGGAATAAGTTTCAAACTCCATTTGTTCAAATTTTGAATTAGTTTTTAGTTTTCATACTGAATTATTGGTTTAAAGGGCGATGGACATAATAATCGTTTAAATGATTTAAATAATCGTGTATGGCTTTCTAATAATTTATTTATTCATCTTCAGTTAGCTCACATAGTCGTGTGTGCTAATAATTTTAGGATTAATATTTTAAATTTATATTACTAAAATATATATATATATATATATATCCCTATCTTCATTTTGTATATAAAAATAAATACTTTCAAATATAAAGTATGGTTCACTGTCATAAACTTAAGCTCCTTTAACATGTCTCTTATCCGTTTGTATATATTGCGTTTGTTGTATATTGTATATATTGCTTTATTTTGCAGTATTTTCATTGCCTTGGATAATGTGACAATTTCTTGAAGTGTATAAAGATTTGTTAGGTTTTTAAGAAATTCTTCTCATCGAAGTATGATTATATTAATCTTTAGAAAAATAAAATAATAAATCAAAATTTTACTATTCAAACTCCAACCATTATTCTATTTGTAAATATTAAGATTTTGTTTCAAACTAAATAAATTTGATTAATTTACTAATAAAATTAACTAAAATATTTAACCGACGTCTATCTTGGTTTTGGCCCTCTCTGGTATGGAAAAATAAAATATGCAGTAGAATCGGAAAGACATTTATATTAATCTCAGTATCACAGAGAGAATTTAAGGAAAAAACTGATCTAACGATTTTATTGTTAATTCCAGTAAATAAAGTGATGCTGCGACAAAAAATACTGCGGCATACTTAAGATGTCTGTATCGGGAATGTGGCCCTTGTTGAGATGCTACCAAAAAACAAACATATTTTGGATATACGACCAGGGTTGACTAGTGAGAATCACTAAAAATTAAAAACACTTTTAAGTCTGCTTCTTACCTTTGCTTTCTACTATGTATTTTTCTATGTATATGGTAGTATTTCTACTTTATATTTTAGATATTATGTTATTATAGCAATCCGGGTAATTAGGTAAAAAATTGCAGACACAAAATATTTAAATATTGAAGACAATATTAGTGATTTCTAAACGGTCACACCTTTTCTGATTTTTCTGTTTCAGATTTTCGTTTAGAAATCACTAATATTGTCTTCAATATTTAAATATTACAATTTGAGGTTTTACTCAATAAAGTTATTCCGAAAAATAAATATTCATTCTAGACTTGCAGAAAAGTCAACAGATGTCGCACATTAAAAAAAATAAGATAGTTTTATCTAAAAAAGACGCTGTCTGGATTGCATTTAGTTCGGGTTGAATCTTGCGATCATACATAAAGATAGTTGCCAATAAAAATGTGCGGTGAAAAAAAATGAAGACAATGTTAGTAGTTCTTATTCGAAGTATGATACAGTTAAAAGTGACCGAGGGGAATAGGGTCTCATTAGCTCAGTCGGTAGAGCACTGTCCCGGAAAGACAAGGGTCCTGGGCTCGAGTCCCAGATGTGACCGTTTCCTTTTCTGATTTTTCTGTTTCAGATTTTCGTTTAGAAATCACTAATATTGTCTTCAATTTTTAAATATTACAATTTGAGGTTTTACTCAATAAAGTTAATCCGAAAAATAAATATAAAAAAAACAAAATATTTTATTTTACTGAGTTACCAATGGAGCTTATTTGGCCAATTTACAAACACCCAATAAAATACGCTGGCCAAAATGCCGTTGAATTGAAGAGGAATTTTAAATGATTTATTCGATTTTTTTTATTGAATTCCCGCGCATTCGAATTCTCGATACATCACTAGTCACTAGTCCATGTTAGTAGTTTCTAAGTATATTATAAGATGTCTCCCATCTTTTCCTAATTATCTATGTATCTGGAAGATTCGGTATATAATTGTGTTGACGTCTAAATTTAAAGCCGTCGTGGTTTTTCGCACGTGCACTTGTTTTTTTGCACGTGCAATTATGCACGTGCATTAAAATCAGGGTTTTTGCGTTAGTGAGAATAATCCATTTGTGTGATATATATGTTTTCAGAATTCAATCTCTGGAGAGGGTAGCGTGTTCCTTTTCACAAGGGATACCGGCAACGTTGCCATCGCCTGTTCCTTCACCATAGCATTCCGCTTCCACATTGAACCAACCAATGGTTGACCAATTGCCGAACATTCAATTCCGATGGATTGGGAGCTGTTGCCTGGGTCATCGCAGGGTGAGGAGACACTGAGGAGTGAACTCCTCTCCGGAGACCGACAACAGCGATAGGGCAACATATAGTGCTCTTTCAGGAAGAGTGGGCGTTTAGGAACCGTGAGTCTATTTTTTTAAACTTAGTATTAGAGGCGTTTCTAAATATAGACATATTAAAAATAATTATTAAAACACGCAATCTGGCGGTTGTATTAAACAAACTGTTACTGTTTATTTTTGTAAATATCAAAATATTTATTTCTCTGTAACTACTTTCAGAGTACTTATTTTGTACTCTGGTTAGTATATGCTAACGATGGGTCATGACTTATTTTACTAAGAGGGGGAGCCACGGTACCAGCTCAAAATTTCCGTACAGCTCAAAGAGTCGAGCAAATTGAACGACGGCTCACTTGAACGGGAGCCGTGAGCTCGGAGCTTATGAGCAATGAAAATACTGTGTTCGCCCGATATGGCTCTCTCAGTAAGGTTTTCCCTGTTAATCAAAACATTATATTCCTTGTTTTATTTGGTCAATTTTTATCCATAAAAGCTATCTAAAGTACCTTCTTTGTATGTTCAATTACTGTCAATGCTCAAAACTCAAAATGCTTACTACTCCAAATATATTTGGATACCTGTGTATTTTCCTATATTTTTCAATTTGTATTTACTTGTTGTGTACTATTTACTTATTTCTACACCAATGTATTATATTAAATCAATATAATAGTCCACTAGGACGTAAATAAATAAATTTGTCCTACAATTATTTTCCCTCCAACTTTTGTTCTAGTGTATTGGCTTCACCCCGTTGTATCTCGACCTTTAGTCACCTGTCAGACGTTTAACGTTTAGAATTCTCATACAAAATGGCAAAACGCGACTGGATTTTTTGACATTTTCTGGAGGTTTCGTATATGTTACGTAACATCATTTTTTAAACCTTGTAACTACTTTTATGATGTAATATTAAAACATAAGTGATAAATATCCAGAAATATGTCACAAATAAATAAAGAGCTGAACCCTGTTTTTTTGTGAAAGTATTAAACATTGTTTCGAATAGGCACAACGTACGGCAATTTTAAAGTAAGTAATACGAAGAATTTACGCGTTTATAAATTTAACGCTGTTTTATTATTCCTAAAAATATAGGATAAACGGTCAAATATAGATGCATTCTATAACAGTATAAGCATTTTATATGTCTCCGTATTAAAATTCGGAAGTAATTTTCCGAATGAGGGTGGGAAATTTCCAAACCAAACGCGTAAAACTTGCCTGGCGCTCAAGGCTGAAATTGATATGATTGCGGAATGATCCAGCGGAAGTTTATATTCTTTCTATTTGCTTTCTGCCTGTTATTACATTATTTCAAATAATATTTTGGAAATCACATTGATGTGCGCTAATACATATCATTTATAACCATTTTTCAGCCCATGAAAAACATCAAAGGCTTATCGTTGATAGCTCTGTTGTAATATCTAGTTCTTTTGCGTAAATTACGCAAGTAGCAGAAAATGAGTTTAAGGCGTAGTTCATAGCTGTAAAAATAAGAACACGTTTTCAAAAAAAAAAAAAAATCTTTTAGTAGAAAGTTAAGAAAAAGTAACTTTTTTAGAATTAATTCATCCTTCTGTAATTTGATCTCCCACTCCCAAAGCTTAATCTTCTATATGAACTGTGCGTCAAAATCATATTACATCTTTCCCTGTACCTAATTACTTACTCGTAGTTTCATCTATCGACAAATATACCACAGGAATGTTCATCATTTAAAATAAGTACGAGAGATATAAACCATACTTTATAATTTTCAAACGGATTTATTAAAGTGGCGAAAACCGCCTGTATCTAAAATTTTATTGTTGATAAAAAATAATGTGGCAACCCTGTTTCATCGAACGTAATTTACTCAAATGTGGGATTCTTCGGAGAAACATTTCCAAGCAGTATGCAAAATTTATGTTCAAGATAGTTCTAACAATGCATTTATTCATTGTGACTCACCCTGCGTTCGCATATTAATTTATATTGAATGCTTTATCGATCCGCAGAACATAAAAAATAACATAAAAATCAATTTCTCAGAAGACAAGACAAGATCAATATTATTTATGTCGAATTTTTTCACATTTTTATGGTGAATACAGAATCGTTATTTTTTTATAAGTAGCAAGGGAGATGACGTAGGGTATCATGAATGCGAGTACCTCCCGTAATTTTTATAAGTAGCGAGGGAGATGACGTAGGGTATCATGAATGCGAGTACCTCCCGTAATTTTTATAAGTAGCAAGGGAGATGACGTAGGGTATCATGAATGCGAGTACCTCCCGTAATTTTTCAATTTATATTTGAATAATTGCCTTTTGCTGACCGAAAATCACACGAGGCTGATAAAAATAATAACTGGTGTATTAATAGGCACTTCACCATTCAATTAATTAATTAAGTTTATTAATAGAAATGTTTCATATTTATTATCAGGATGAAATTCCCACAACCCCCAAGTAATATTATCAGTACAGCCGTAAATATAATAATATTTTTTTAACGAATATATGAATAACATAGATTTGATCGCCGATTTTTTTTATTTATTATTTTTTTATTTATTTATTCTTAAATATATTTGTATTACAATGGTATAGTATATTGTCCTTCACGCTAGGAGTTCACCTGTGTTGTGGAGAACTTTTTCAATTTTAAAGTTATATAATACTCAAACAATACAGTGGAGTTGGTTACACAGAGAAACAATAAAAATAAAAATATAAAATCGATTTTTCCATAGTTATAACAGAAAAAAAAGTGAAATATAAAAAAATAAATATTAAAAGGATTGTAGCCAGTTTCGTTTGTGTTTTTTTGTATTCTGTAAGATTAGATGTTTTATATTGTGTTGGAAGTGAATTGTATAGTTTTATAGCCTGGAATCTGTAGTGTTTTTGTCCAAAGGATGTGATTACTTTGTTATTTTTTTTTAATCGAGCCTTTCATACGAATCTTACAAAATATAACCGGACAGTGAATCGTGTTGGAATATGACTTCTTTCACTGACTTACGCACTGACGTCAGCATAGATAGACTTGTCCTAACTGAAATCCGGGTATCATTTCGAGGAGCTGGAGACAAACCACGTTGACACAAAGGGGGGTCGAGAATGCTTTGAATAATCAACTAAATCAGACGTACGTTGATCGCCGAAGAGCGCACATTAAGTAAGCGCCTGAAAGTAAGGCTACCTGAAGTAAGGCAAAAGTTTGCAGCGCAGTATATTGTTGGACTTTTCAATGTAGGATCTGAATTAAAAGGAAAGACAAACATTCTAGAGTTATGAATAACCTGAATATTTGAAAATCTCCTACTACCACCACAGTAAGTGGAAAATGTTGCTTGTGTCGAGATGGAGGACTTAGCCAACCGAGAATTGAACACACTACGCCAGGGTGGTACCCAAACGCGATGTCGACTCAGCCACCGACCGGTCACCGTTCGTAAACGAATCGCCTGGCATAGCGACACTAAATTTGAGTGGAAGATAAATTACAACACATTTGTAAAAGTGTCTAAGTAAATAGTGTAACAAGATAATACCTTTTGGAAATAAGCCCGAAATTTTTTCACCCAATTTGGTATACTTATTCAGTTATGTTTTTTTTTCAATTTTAGGGCCATTGTAAAAAGAACTAGTAATTCGTATGCATATTTTATTTTCGCGCACTAAGTTGAAATATTACAATGTTAAGCTTTATTTATTGAAAAATAATTGCCATGCCATTACCCCTGCTCCGCGCGACTTCGTTTGTTGCTTCTCCCTTATGGGCAGCTATGTCTAGTCCTTACTCTGTAAACTAACGCCATTTAAAATGTTAGCCAATACCTACGTTTAATGCATACATTAGATGGATACGATATTTATTGATTTGCGAAGGCGGCAACAATTTAGTAGGTACCACAATTTCCTGCAGTATAAAATATAGTAATATGACAAAAATTTATCCACACCAAGTTCCTGTCCCGCGATGTTGCTAATTTTTTTTCTTTGATTAATTAATGGATTGAATGGCTTCTAAAGTCACGTGAATGATGTTGATAAGATTAAAGTGATTTTATTGTCCACTAAGATAGGTTACACAAATTATATTAGATTCACATTCACCTACTTAAATATTTTACGAAGAAATTACAGTATGTTTAAATTCTTCGTAAATAATATTATTTCGAATGACGAAGGTTCCCATATTAGTGATTACGGAATATCTGTGCTGAAAATTTTATTAATAATAAATTCTTAGGAATTTCCCAAACAATTATTATTAAGTGAACTCGTTTTGATTCCCGGATAAGTACAGGAATGGAGATAACGGTGAAAGATTTACGCCAGCAAATATTAGTATATTTAATTAAACTTGGAAGCCCTGTTAGGAACGGTTTCGCCTTCTTTTCTGGGATAATAAGAGGAATATTTTTTATCATTCTGAGAAGATTGGTTTTTCGACTACATGCTATTTATAAGAGTAATATATACCTACGCCAAGAAATGAAATTACGTTGAAAGTTAAAACACCAATTATTTTTAAACTAGCTGGAATTTAGACAGGCTTTGGTTTTTTTTAACTAAAATGTAGACAGTCACCTACCTCTTATTTTGAAGGTTAAGTGTGCAAAATTTCATAAGTCTTGATAGAAAACTGTAGATATGTAAACAAATCAAATCCTGCCCGAATCAGAAGGCCGGCGAATCCATTCAGTCCAAGTTCCGTAAACATTATCGATGTGCTGCTGTTTCTTCTGTATCCAAATATAACCCTGCAGGCGTCATTATATTGCATTCGCGGTTGTTTCATCGAGGAAGTTTGGTAATGACATCATGACTCACACTTATATAGGCTGATACAAAATGCATTATTGCTGCATTTGCGAAATCTGCGTGCAATCATATTAGACATAATATGGCTAAAATGTGTGCACACCGAAAAAAACGATGAATGTCTTTTATTCGCTTGGTAAACACTCTGAGTGACAGAAAATTGTTCTTCAATGTGTAGTTATTGCACGATAATTTACAAGTTCAAGCATAATATTGATCAAAACGAAAGTATTATGTAATCATCATTATTTTGCAAACAAGCTTAAAATAAGCAGGCCTTCCAGTATTGCTAGATTAATAAAAAATAGTTCAATAATTTCACCGGCGTAGGCGCGAAGAAAATAATTAAATTTTAAACTCCTTTTAAATATCTTCAGTAAGACTTTAAAAATAAATTAAAACTCAATTATCTCGTTGGCGTCCACCGGAATGAGGAGGAAAAATTTTCAACGGGGCTCCATTTAAGATTTGCGAAATGTTATTATGGGCTAAGGGCGTTAAAATTTAACCGCTCCAAAGCAGGTGTTATAAAAAGGTTATAGCTTATAAAACCCTTCACTGGAGGGCTGAAGTGAGGTAGAAGTCCTGCGAAGTCACGGTGAAGTAGAGAGCAAGCGAGTTCGCCGCTTTGCAAAATGAAGTTATTCAACATTCTTAAAAAAATACGTTCCACAATACATTCTGCAGAATTACTTACGGATAGATTAAACAACTGAATAGTTTTTTTTCAGGAGAAGTATGATCTACATCTACCGATTTCAGAGAAAAATAATATCGCTCAACTCCTAAGCCCCAGATGGGTCATTGAAATTGATTATCTGTTCAAAAAAGAACATGACAAAGTATGATAAATTCACCTGAAGTAACAGAAGGTTGTCTTCGGGCACACTAGACAAGCCCACAACACGCTTGTTTCACTTCAGTGGATAAATTTACCTGAAGTAACAGAAAGTTGTCTTCGGGCACACTAGAGAAGCCCAAAACACGCTTGTTTCTCTCCAGTAGATAAATTCACCGGAAGTAACAGAAGGTTGTCTTCGGGCACACTAGACAAGCCCACAACACGCTTGTTTCTCTCCAGTAGATAAATTCACCGGAAGTAACAGAAGGTTGTCTTCGGGCACACTAGACAAGCCCACAACACGCTTGTTTCACTCCAGTGGATAAATTTACCTGAAGTAACAGAAAGTTGTCTTCGGGCACACTAGAGAAGCCCAAAACAGGCTTGTTTCACTCCAGTGGATAAATTTACCTGAAGTAACAGAAAATTGTCTTCGGGCACACTAGAGAAGCCCAAAACAGGCTTGTTTCACTCCAGTGGATAAATTTACCTGAAGTAACAGAAATTTGTCTTCGGGCACACTAGACAAGCCCACAACACGCTTGTTTCACTCCAGTGGATAAATTTACCTGAAGTAACAGAAAGTTGTCTTCGGGCACATTAGAGAAGCCCAAAACACGCTTGTTTCTCTCCAGTAGATAAATTCACCGGAAGTAACAGAAGGTTGTCTTCGGGCACACTAGACAAGCCCACAACACGCTTGTTTCACTCCAGTGGATAAATTTACCTGAAGTAACAGAAAGTTGTCTTCGGGCACACTAGAGAAGCCCAAAACAGGCTTGTTTCACTCCAGTGGATAAATTTACCTGAAGTAACAGAAAGTTGTCTTCGGGCACACTAGACAAGTCCACAACACGCTTGTTTCACTCCAGTGGATAAATTTACCTGAAGTAACAGAAAGTTGTCTTCGGGCACACTAGAGAAGCCCAAAACACGCTTGTTTCTCTCCAGTAGATAAATTCACCGGAAGTAACAGAAGGTTGTCTTCGGGCACACTAGACAAGCCCACAACACGCTTGTTTCACTCCAGTGGATAAATCGAAATTATATGACACAGGAATTCCCTAATGAGATGAGCGGCGAAGGATTCTACTTATGTTATGAATTATTAATAAATAAAAAATATATATTTTCAGTTTCTGTGAAAGTCCTATTCGTGTTCTATTATTATAGGCCAGTTACTTGACAGAAGGCATTGGGATAACATTTATTATTTTCACAAAATGCAGATTTAAGTTTTATTTATTTGGTTTCTAGTTTTCTTTCTGCTTAACGTAAGTTAGCACTTGTTACCCGCCTAGCAAGAGTAAAGTTAGTAAAGTATGTTGACGCCTGAAGGTGAAATGTGCACCCATCGGTAAACAAAGTATCATCGGAATATTATATGACGAGGTTTATGAAGTCATAATTCTCCGAGCGATGATTGACGCAGTAAAAAAATAAACGGGAAATGCGAAAGTGCTCAGTTCCTTTATTCGATTTTGAAAGTCTGCGAAATAACAACCACTTGCTTTTGATTTCCGTTCATAATTTTCCAGGAAGAAAAATAAATTGTTTTTAAACCTTGTTTCCTGTTTTTATTTATTTGTTTAAATTCGGGGAACCTCGTAAATCATAATTTAGTAGAAATATGCAGGTAGTCATCGATATTTAAATAATACTTGGTCAATGCAAATGATGATTAAAAAAAATCATTCTGGACATTGACTGTTAAACGGAGCACTTCACCGGCAAGAAAGGTAAACGTCATTCGTTTGAGAGTGGTCAAAATAGTTTTCAATGATTTAATATAAAAATTTGAGTTTTTAATCACTAATTATTATAAACCACCATAAATATTATTTTTACCAAAAATATTTAAATGTTATTTGAAATCAATGTTAAAAAATTATTAGTATGATATAGCTACCTAAATACTTACAGCATTACAGAAGAAAAACTTACTACCGCAATCTTTAGAAATCTTCGTTGTTCTTCTATTCTTCCTAATTATTATTAAGTTTAATTGGATAGCGATTATTTTTCTTTCCGAAGTATTTTATTTTTAAATTCTCGTTTTATACTCCTGTAACATCAAAGTTACCTATCTTCCCAGCATAGTGTGACTTATTTAGCAGTGGTTGAAAGCGCCGGCCGCGGCCCTCGCCCTTATTATTTACGGGGCCTGAATGAACCACCGCGACTAGACGTGTTCTGCTCAGTGTTTACATAGACTGGTGACCCGCTGTATGCCAGACGCATTACATTTTGATTATTCGCATTGTCTTTCGAGCGAATGATTTACAACGGATGCTCTTGAAGATTTTAAAAAAGAGCGAACAATAACGTCAAATATATACGAGATTAATAAAAAAATCTATTTTATTTGTAAGATCTTCGGGCCCAATGATCGCTGGCTAAAACATGAAAATATGTGATTACCTACTTATGATTGTAGATTCCCTGCTATATTCCTAAAATGTCGAACCTCCATTAAGAGAGGCAACAAAAACAACCAAAAAATTTGTTCTCCTAACGTAAGAACCCATAATCGTTTATAAGAAAACTCAGAGTACGCCATACGTTATTTATCATCTTTAATAATCTAAATATCAACATTATGTATGTAAAATTTTCTTGAACGTAAATAATATTTAAAATAAAAAGAGAGAGAGAGAGTAATGAATAGATTCAAAGCTTTCTCCTTCAAGAAAGGAATTTAGTTCAACGATGTGTGTATTATTTTATGATCTGTCTCCCCCGTGATTGAATGGGGTAGTCAACTCGTAAATAAAACTTATCGCTTTATTTTAATATTACGTTTTTTCGCTCGCTGCTTCGTGGCATTATTTTTTTATAAAACTAGGGAGAGAGTCATAGTACGCGATGTAAGTCTAATCGATTTTTAAGCGAAAATAATTAAAATGGTTTAAAAAATTTTCATAAAAGGAAATGGGTGGAAAGTATCTATCTACTAATGTAATCAAATAAATATCTATATGGGTTTATGGCATTTTAGATTCCAAAGCGTTTTACTTTTAAAAAAGTGCAATTTTAAGGAACAAGTCCCGATTTTTCGAAACTACATTAAACGCCAAGAGGGTCCTTAAGACAGAGGATGCAAAAACCATGTGTGATATTAGAGGACTGCTAACAAGATAAAAACGACTATTCAACAGATTAGCATACATTCATCCAATGTATTCACCAATTCGTGCTCAATAAATTGTTCATCTTAATCGTTCTCATCGTTCCACTAACTTTTGTGTATATTTTTCAAAGCTTTTTTATAACAAATTAATTTTATCGAAAATACTGGGGAGTTGACTGTTGCATTCAGTTATTTTTTGAACAATTATTTATTGTTATTTTGTTATTCGAATTACATTTCATTTTTAATTTAAAGTAAATGAATTGTGAAATAATAAATAATAATATGTAATTCAATAAATTTAAATACATGAAGTTATGTAAGTATTTTATTTTTAATTATTGTGGCAGTTGTTTCAAGATCATAATCAAACTGTGGTTAGGCCACATTGAGACGACTTATTAATATGATTTTATTTACCCCTATTCTCTTTTTATTTGTATGATCTTCAGTGCGATGTATTTTTGTAACGACTGTACTGTACGGTACTATACTTAGAAAATCAATTGTTTGTCGCATTTTCTGTTTTAAATATGAATAAATCACTTTAAACATAGTGCAAACAAAAACAGGGAGAAGATAAAAAAAATGTAAATAAATTGTACTAATGGGGCATAATCACAGTTTGATATTGCTTTTGAACGCCGAAATATCTGTCACAATAATTAAAACTAAATTACTTGCAGAATTCAATATTGTTAACATTATTTTATTTGACTTACTTTAAATTTAAAAAAAATACAATTAATTTAAAATTAAAAACTAATATTTGTTAGACCTTTCTTACTATGGTCCCAGGATAGAAACTAAAGAGAAATGGAGATATCTTGAAAAGTTATTAGACATTATGCTTAAATAAGATGACAGTGAAAACACATTACCCAAAACAAATATGGAGGAGGCGACACTCCGCTGAAATTTTCAGGACTTTTCCTGAAAACACACACAGCCGGCTTAAGTACTACACCGCTCCGAGCTACTCTCCTCGCACTAGTGTATGCGAGTACCTACGTCGTACGCATGATTACTTATAATCAAAATAAATTGAGAGAGATGTGGGGTGTGGTGCTACTTTGTCTAAGTTTACACGGTCAAAACTTATGTCTCTTGCAAAGCGCGAGGTAAAAGGTAACACACGGCAGTGGAACCGAACGTTACGCGAACTTTTATGATGTTATTTGTGGAACTTCATTAGTTTGTTTATGTTTGAATATGACATAAACAAGTACTTTTTCAAGTGAAGTAAAAGATAAAACAGCAAGCAAATAACGTACACTTTCCTAGTTCGTGCATTCAGTATTATTTGACTAAAATCAAAGTTGGTATCGTATAATTTTATTGACTATTTGGCTTTTTCCAGTAAATAAATATTCGAATTTGCCATAGATAACCTATATTTTTAAAATTTATAAAAATTTGACCGGTCGGTGGCTGAGTTAACATCGCGTTTGGGTCCCACCCAGGCGTAGTGTGTTCAATTCTTCGGCTGGTTAAGTCCTCCATCACAACACAACCAACATTTTCCGCTTACTGTGGTGGTGGTAGGAGCTATAGGATATTTTCAAATATTGCCAGGTTATTCTTAACCCGGGAATGTTTGTCTTTCTCTTTAAAAGTAATATTTTTATAAATTAAAACTAGCTACACAGGAGCATCATAACAGTAAGTTTAAATTTGGTGGCGCAAGTATAAGATTAACCCGTTTCTCAAACTCGTTTTTATCTAAAATACATACGACCGGGATTAATATTGTCTTTCCTCCATCAAAAATGCTCTGTCAAAATTGACTGAACAAAGTACTTTTCACGCGTTTTTCCTCAACCCGCGTTAGGAAATCACTCAAAACTGAGTGACGATACGTTTCATCTGTGTATATATCTAGTAAACAGGAGTGTTTTTGTAAGGTATCATAAACTCAAAATGATCATATTCCAATATTTTAAGCCGGGCGTGTTTAAATAATCAGTGCTAAAATTTTTGTTATCCTAAACTTGTAAGTTATATATACTCATCAGTAGGTGGGCGGCACAGGTGATGAAATAACACACGTGCCAATAAAAAATATTGTGAAACTTAAAAAAATATATTCTCACGTTAGACGTTCGTAGATATGTTCGCAAGCAGGTAATAACCTATTATCATTTCCTCCAGAGACATCCGAAGGCGTTACATTATTTTTTCAATAAAGATAACAACGAATCCCAAGCAAATATCTCCGCTGTCTGCTGTCAAGAGGAAAATCAATAAGGAGGATGCTGCCCGTATTGTCGAACATATTAGCACTTTCATTCCGGCAGGTCCGAACGTTTGTCTGCTCCGTCCTGACGTCCCATCCTGAAGCCCGGTGAAAACGCCATTTTGTTCATCTTGGGGGAGATATTGCAAAGTAACTGTCTTCACTGGAAATACAATCGAATTACGTATGTTGATGCTGTAAAAGCGTTTCTGCTTTTATAGTATGTCGTATATTATAGTACGTATACATGCACGACACGAACGTATCTATATTGAAGGTAACGCATAGGAAAGTAGCCGATTATATTATTAGAAGGCTATAGGAATTACTATCGCTTTGATTGCTAACTAGGATCTTCAATTTGGGAGAACGGAACGGGTACCGCCACCCCAGGAACCATTTATTGGATAACCAACACCTCTGCCGTAGGTCACTCCAAGTGGTTTGCAAGGTGTGGTGACTTAGCAGGGGTGCCCAGGTTCATGGGGTGAGGTTTGTCCGGGTCTTGGCATCTGCCCAGCAACTGCGTGGTCGACCGGATCGGGAGAGACTGGTTGAGGGACACCTTATGACTTCTCAAGCAGCAATCTCAGAACATCGCTTTACACCGCAGTGGGAGGGTGGATTCGTACATTCCTCACTCCTGGCCACACTTACCCCCAGATTCCTACCCAACCCTTTTACCTTTTTTCTTTCCCATTGCTTCCTCCCCTTCTTTTCCTAAAAAGACCCTTTGCTCAGCATCCTCAAGGATAACATAGGCCTTGAGGGGATTTATTTTCCCCAGGGCCTTCTACGTGGGGTTAATGTAAAATAAGGAACAAATAAGGCTTCACAGAAGGAGAATTTAAAAAAGGTCGATACGTCATGCAATGTAACTGTCTTGACTGGAAATACAATTGAATTATGTATGTAAAGAGAAAAAAATAGATTAGAACACCAAATCAATAAAGAAACATCATAAAATATTACTCTGATTGCTTACTAAGAAAGAAATGAGGAAGAATTATGAGAGAATCAATGAGAGTATTTAAGAGAAGTTGATATTTTATGAAACGTTACAAAAAATTTAACGTTTCATCAATTCGAAATAAATGTTTTTCTTTGTGAATATGTAAGAAGTGAAAAGTACAAATTATTTGTTAACTATATATAATAATGATTGGATTATTTGTATAGCACCGTTTTCGTGAGAAAATCACCACAAGGGCGCTTACCAACTGTAGATTGTAGGTACTTATTTACTTTTAATACAGGATTACATTTATATTATTATAATATTGAGTCTTTTATATAGAAATGCGAGTACTTTAGAAGTGGTATTTTGATGGCAAAAGCTGAAACTGTTTTTCTTAATCATTTTATTTTACTTGTTATATAACATAAAATAATACGTTATATTTTCATATGCTTTTGCCTTCAAACTTAGATAACGCTTTGAGTAAAAACACTGATCCAACTGTTTCTTGCTAAGAACCCTTTGAAAAGCGTTTTGTAATCTCGGATCCCATGTCAGTTATCTCGGTGAAGTGATTAAAAACAAAACACGTCAGATGAGCCTACGTGTGTCAAAATTCTCAACTTGGCAGCAAGGAACGAATTCTTCTTCATTGTAAAGATCTAAGGTCTTATATCTTTGGGTTACTGTGTTTGTTGTGTCGTAAAGTTAACAGTCCAAGTTGAAAGGTAACATTATAAAGATATACATCAAGTGAAATTATACGCAACATTTGTTGGTTGGAAATATTTATTTAGATGTTTACGACCTACCGGCATCTATTTTTACTTCTTTATATAAGCCTCTTCAAGACCCGAATTAATAAAGCCCTTCCTATGGCCCTACCTTAACCAGCCTTAAAACACTGCCCAATCGGATGGCGCCATAGTTCCCCTGTCTTTACACTGTACGGTTAGGGGCGCTCTTGTGAGATATCACATAAAAAAAAGTTTAATAAAAAAGTACAAAATGATTTTTTTTGTGACACAAGTACCCCTGTCTGTACAGTGTAAAGAGAGGGGAACTATATCGCCACTCGGTTGGGCAGCGTTTTATTATTTTAGGGATTTATTAATGCAGGTCCAGTCATTCAGAAGATTATATGAAGGAGGAAAAACAAATTTCGGTAGCTTGTTCCACATTCGAATTGAAACAAAACAAGTCGAAGAAACAATCGGTTCTCATGAAACCATCATTAACTGTGAACGTGTGTACTGTTCATGAGCGGTGCATTGGGGATCAATGCTACTAGTTATTTAGAACAGGCCCCATTCAAATACCGGTAGAACCTTACATACCTACCAGCATAGCCACAATGCGTCTGTGCATTATAGATAGCAATCGTTTTGTTAACAACTCGAGTGATTTTCGGCATATAATGCAGAGTCTTGAGTGATCGCACGCAGTAATATGCCATTTTTGACTCTCAGAATTCGTGCACTTACGTTTTTTTTATAAATCCTAAAAATGTAGGGTAAACGGTAAAATAAAGATGAATTCATTGGCTGTATGGAAATATAATCAGTTTATATATCTACGTTTTAAATTTTTGAGGTATTTTTTTTAAATTATGGCGAGATATTTCCATCTAGAATGTCAATCATTCAACTCACATTCCAGTTGTTGACGCGAGCACTCGAATGGTTAACAACGGATTGTCAATCAGACGGACCGCGCTCATTTGCGCAGAATCAAGTAGGTTTATCAAGCATTGTGGAGCTTTAGCCCAGAGGTGGCTCCCAAATTCAATTGTTAAGCGTACTTGAGATTTGTAAGGGATAGCAGCTGTTCACTATTGAAAAATCTGATAGCCCTATGCAAGACTTTAGAAATAATGGGAATTTAGGTAAGAGGGTAATCTTAACTATATGTAGCAGAAATCTCTATCTCTTCTTCTCTGGACTGATAAGCTTTAGATCGAGGAAAATCAAACAGCATTCTGAAATTTTCCATCATGACATTGTGTGTTTGTCTAATACGTGATTCTTAAAAACTTTGATAGGAACAGAACTTGAATTGAAACTAAAGCGTAGTCGGGTGGTAAAATAAATATTTATCACATATTTGTAATAAGGATTTACTTTGTGGCTCGTCATAATTTAATTATTAATAGCGTTATTTAAATAATAACGCTAGTATACTGAAAAACCAAATTAATTTATCGTTTAGTCCCATTCTAGATTTATTTCCAGTAAACCGCTCTGTTATTGCTGGAATTCCCCCAATTACCCGTCCCCCGTTGTTAACCTCCCACTCAAACACCTAAATTATATTTTTTGTGTATATATCTGTCAATATTTTGTATCATAGGTTAGTTTAAGGACGGGTTGTTTCGGAGAAGTTGAACAATTCATCAAATTTCAACGTTCATTTTCAAGTTCGGTGAAAGATTTTTTCAAGTTCTGTTTTTATTTCAGTTTTGTCAAGCAACTAGCCTACAATGATATAATAACAGAACTTGAACAGGACTTTCACAGAACCCGAAAATGAATGTTGAAATTTGATGAATTGTTCAAATTCTCCGAAACAACCCGTCCTTAATATTCTCCTGACGAAGGAAGGGTGCTTCCGAAACCGGTAGAGTACAATTAAAATTAAAGTGGTCTAAAACAAATTTATATCTTTTATTGTAAATATTTATCATTCTTCCAATAAAAAACAGTCAAAGTCATGTCAAAAATAGCATTGTCTCTTCATGTAGACTTGAACTCTTCATATCATTGAAATAAGCCTTCAGATATTTTGTATTGTTGGGTAAAATTCATTATGTATATTACAGCGATGGATAACGATAACAAGCACATTATAACCAAATAAAACGTTATCCTTACTGGGTTTTAGCAAACATTTCTTATGATGCTGGTAAACTATTTTTGTATTTCATAACAACAAACTTGACAATAATTCTTACGATTCGTAAGGTCAAAATACATTAAAGGTCAAACATCGCGGTTGTTCGTTCGGGTCACCTTCCCGATTAATTTTGCGAATAATTTTAGAATTGATTAAACTTACCTCGATTCAAATCAGTATCGAATCTTAAATCTTGGAAAAGGGCAAGGAATATGGGGCGATTCTTTTAATTAAAGTTAATCCACGAAGAATAATTTTCTCGGGCGATTTATTGAGCAGTGGCGTGCGGCAAACCAATCTGTAATTTTTATTTCCGGGAGGGGCAACAGAAGCAGAAAATAAATTTCCAATACTGACGCTTTATAGGCGTGGTTTTTCGTTTGATGTTTTGTTTAATGTAATAAATAAATATACATAGCACAATTTTATTACAATGTATCCAATTATTTATTTATCAAATAAATGCTAATTTTCATGAATTTTTCGCACCGTACTTACAATATTTACACTAGCGACTGTTCATGAAACTTCGCCTTTGTAATAGATGGATTTTTTTTTTAACAGCGCCGTTTTTTTCAGAAAAAAGGGAGCTGTACAAATTTTGCTTATCAGGCATTATCTTATTAAGTACAAATAGATACAGAAACATGCTTAGCTGAAGTTAGTGAACATGAAATAATTACTAAAATTTACATTATCTATCTATACACATGCGGACTGTGAAAATTTTTTCAATAAATAACCGAAAACCGTTATAATGTTGTGTTTGTATGTAATTTCTCTATGCTACCTTTAGATCAAATGCATTATACGTAAATTAAAAAAAACCTTAATGTTCAATATATTTCGAAGGCTTAATATCTATTACTATAATTTGATAACTAGCTTTACTGTGTTGCAACACTTTATATGGAAACATTAACATGCGAAATAACTTCCTTTTTTTCAAATCTTATTTTCAAAAAGTGAACATGCTGGAAATGATGCGGCGATATAAAAACAGTTTCATTAAGCGATAAACTCTGCATGTTTGCCCTGAGGAACTAACGGTTATTCCGAAACCTGTCGGTGTTAATAAAATATATTAGTGGATCTTACAAAGTAATTATGTTTCATTTTAAAAAAATCATTTGTTGCATTACCATCGTTAGAAGCGGAAAATGTTTATTATGGAATAACGAATAACTCAACTGCTAGATACACACCTTCAAGTGCCTGAGTGCAAATGGGAACCCGAAGCTTTGATTCATTTGGCTATTAGGTTGCTAAGAAAGAAAACCCTTAACCCTAGGAACTATATAGAAGTACTTTACATCTCGTTACTTTAACGGAGAGAAAAAGTTCAGAATTTAAAAGTGCTATCCAAAAGTGTATCAAATTTAAACGGGCGGATATAACATTCAGATCGCCGCGGATAATGCTCAAACCTAATTAAAAAATCCCGTAAGAAGCCACACCATCACGTGAATTGTTGCTTTTAATAACAGGCAACTAATTACAGGATCGTAATCAGAAGTCCTTGGCGAGTAACGGGTTAATAATATAAATTGTTTGGTTCCGTGAGTCGGGCGAATCACGATTCTGAAGAATTTCTTTACTATGTTAACTTTGAACGGAAAATGTACGTTGAGGTATTTTCCGTTTCCACTGACGGGTCAGGGCGACTTGGATGGACGTCACGAGATTTTACCAAAGTACGGAGCATTAAATGAAATGGCTTTCAATAGAGATTATGCTGAAATGTACCTAGTTTATGTTCATCATGGTTTTACACGAGTTGAAGCAATCAACATTGTGACTTTTGTTAAATTTATTGTAGGTATAATTTAAACAAAAATCAGAATAAATAATATGTCTTATTGACTGGGCGTAGCGACATCCGGTTTTTACTCGACCATTTGATATTTAATCTGTCTGTAAATTTGTTTGTTATGTTTCGGTTCCGGTTGGTGGTCGTGTTATGTACTATATTTATATCCCGCCGTGATCGTGGTTCCCACTACCAGCTGTTAAATTGGAATAATTAATTTATTATTATATAAGAACAAAGTTTGAAAAAAGAATTGTCGTTGAGATGGTGACATTTCTTCGGACGAATCAGATTCTTTATTTGAATTAGAATAATGTTCCGTAAAATATTGGTGTACAATTTATATGTAGGTGGGTATTTAAGCGCCTGCTTACAAATCTTATGATTTCTAAGGAAATTAATGATTTTGATTTATTAAATAAGAGAAAATTCAAAAAAACCAATTAACATTTAAGTTTTTTTTTATTGATTCCTTTCTTTTCACTACATTTATTTTAATAAGTATCAGTTAATAATACCTAGTGTGAGCACAGGTTACTAATACTAGAAATAACTAGGAGAAGCATTACTTAGGTGTTCACATGTTTGAGGTAAAGTGTAATTACGCCGTCATAAGTAAAACCAAAGTTATTAGAAGAACGAGATGTGCTATGAGCAGTTCATACTGTGTGGAATTGTTTTGCCCAGTGTCGCCGGTTTTGTTCACCAATACTACTGCACACCTTCGCTTACGCTAAGGTATCCGCACTAATACATAGAACAGATTTCTGTGCGTACACGTCCCGACAGCATTCAAAGTACCCTAATTAGGTAGTACTCCGCCTACGGTCCGGCGGCCAACATAGCATATCTCGTTCTTCTAATATCTTTGAGTAAAACCAAGCATTGTCCTTGAGGTTCCACCCATGGCGGGAGTATTTTACAAGTTAGGTTAGTAGCAGTTAAAGTACCTATATCATAATATTACACGGACACAATGTAGTGACAATTAAATGAAAACAAGTATACTATATGAAAGGTACTTAATGATGCAGTTAAGACGAAAATAGATTAAAACAAAACGAAAGTAGATGATAATTATTTAATAACATTACCAAATAAATAAAGAATAATAATCATAATAATAGTAATTGAATAGAAGAATAATAATAGTAATTGTAACAAGTAATTGTTCTAACCCTTTTAGACATTTGTATGTACCCACTGGGTTTTTTCGACCTATGCACAGAACACATCTATATGTATTTTTTAATATTATGTGTATTTTATTCTATTCAGCGAAAAGAAATCATATTAGAAACATAAGATTATTAGTTCTACTAGATAGATTATTATTCTTTATTTATTTGGTAATGTTATTAAATAATTATCATCTACTTTTGTTTTGTTTTAATCTATTTTCGTCTTAACTGCATCATTAAGTACCTTTCATATAGTATACTTGTTTTCATTTAATTGTCACTACATTGTGTCCGTTTAATATTATGATATAGGTACTTTAACTGCTACTAACCTAACTTGTAAAATACTCCCGCCATGGGTACTAGAATAAATTACGGTATTTAGAATAAATAGGAATTAGGTATTTATTTACCAGAAAATATCGTGAATCTTTTCCTCAGGATTACTTCATTAGCCTGGGTTGCAGATGGGCAATAATTTGTCTGTCGGTTACCTGTAAACAAAGAAATAAATTTTAATTATGATGGTTAATACTGTAAAATTATATTTACAGCGGACCGTGTATAATGTATAACTCCATAGCTTGCATTAGTTGATATGCTTTAGAGTAAGTTAAGATTAGAAAATATTGAATATTTTACATTATTCGTGTGAATAGGATTTATTAAACGCTAAAAAGTTTTTTTTAAATTCGTATTTCATAAAATGTACGTTTCAAAAGCTGGAAAGTGTTTATTCGTTTCGCTTTGAGAATATATTCATAACCCGGGGAAATTTAGAATAAAGTGTAAGGGGTAGTTACTACATAAAATTTGTAGAACAACTTGATAATATTATTATTGTGGTTTCTTCCTATTTCCCACTCATGACCATTATTTATAGTTTCTGCTCCATAAACGCTAGGAATATTCCGTGAAAATGCAGCGGGAAGACCGGAACACAGACTTCATACACATTTATTTGAATAGGAACACTGAAACGTGAAGGCTTAATGGCAACGTGATACGTTCTACGAATAACTTACGACGAATAACACAGGACTTGAGGATATCAGATCACGTCACTTAAGACGCGTCTTGTGTTAACATATTATGTGTGTAAAACAAGCTTATTGTGAATTGAACTTTGAAGCTTCAAGAAGTTTTATTTTTAATAGTTTATTTTTTTACCTGGCGTCAAAAATATAGTGTGATATCCAATTGATTTAATAGATGTTTTGTTTGCTAATTTTCTTATACTTTTTATTTGATATTATTGAGTTACATTCAAATATTGTTATTCCTTTAATGTTTACTATTATTTTTTGTTACACTAACTGTGGTGATCTGCCGTGTCGATCACTCAGATAAGATGTAAATAATAGTCGTTTGGATACTCCATACTATTTGGTTTATTTAGTGTTATTACTAATGTACAGTATTCGAGATGTTGTTGCAAAGAGAGGACGAGTTACAACAGACACGCCTTTTTATACGTCTCGGTCATGCTGTCTCACTCAGATATGCCTGTCTCTTTCATACCGACAGACATACGTTCACCACATCCCTCCACACTTAAATCAGCAGACAGTAACACAACATGATTATCATAATAATAATTATAAAACATACATACACATATTTAATTATTATTTTACAACATTTTCTTTTTTATTTATAACCATGTTGATTCGGAGAGTTGACTGCTGCTTATTTTGATTTCTCTGTCCTTGGTCGAAGGCGCTCCTTCCAGTTCCCCGACGTTGACGCCACGGGTTCACTGGAGCTGGAAGGAAAAAGAGGGTCACCCGTTAGATTGTCATCCGAAACAAAGTCGGAGACATCGTACTCATCGAACGATAGCCTCCTCGTCTCAGACTCAGGAATTAAAATACTAGGGTTCTTTTCCCATGATACACACAGTTTGGATAATTGATCAAAATGTCTTTTCCAGTACATGATTTTATCATTCAATTTAACCTCAATTAAATATAGTTTATTTCCCAAACGTTTGTGTACTTTCCCTGGTACCCACTTATCATTGTTTTGGTCTCTAAAATCCCTAACCATAACTTTCTGATTAATCTTAAAATTCGTAGATACTTTGTTATTCCTTTTATAATAGAATTTCTGATTTTCCTGACATTTTGACATTTTCATTTTGGTATCTTTATCAATCACATTTTCCTTTACCTTCCCCCCTCTAGGTATAAAATTATTCAAATTTGACCTTAACCTTCTACCAAACATTACAACTGCTGGCTCTAACCCTGTTGTACAGTGTGGTGCATTCCTATAATCTATGAGAAAACATTCTAACTTCTCATTATAACCTGACTGAAATTTTTTTTCTAACAATATTTTCTTTAAAAAATTTTTACACGTTTTGACTGCATTCTCTGCCAATCCATTTGATTGAGGATGATTTATAGGTGTTGTTAAATGTTTAATGCCATTTCTCTCGCAAAACTGTTTAAAGTCTGCTGACATGAATGCTGCTCCATTATCAGAAACTAAGGTTTGTACACTACCGAAATAACTGAATAATCTCTTTAAGATTTTAATGGTATTATCTGAGTTAGGTGAATTTACTTCCACGCAATCCAACCATTTTGAGGTTGAATCTATGATTACCAAAAAATATTTATTTCCGATAGGCCCTACGTAATCTATATGAACCCTACTCCAAATTTCTTCCGTTATCGGCCATGGAGTTAACTCACTCTTGGGTTGTGATGGTTGAATTTCCGCACAAATTCCGCACTCTCTAACTAAAAATTCAATTTGACTGTCAATCCCTGGCCACCAAAAATAGCCTCTAGCTAGCCCTTTCATCTTGGCAATCCCTAGATGAGATCTATGCAATAAGCTTAATATCTTATCCCTTAAACTTATTGGAATTACTAACCTATGGTTCCAGAAAATACAATCATCAATTATTGATAAATCGTTCCTTTTTATCCAATAAATCCATTTGCAATCATCCTTATTGACTTTATTTGGCCACCCTGTTCTAAGATAATTTTTTATCTCTAATAATAATTTATCCGTATTAGATTCTGCTTTAACTTCCTCAACATCTATTGGCATCTCGCTATTATTTTTGAATAAACACAAAATTCTTGAATCAAAGTTATTATTTTCCTCAACAGGATCTCCTACAGGTACGCGAGATAAGTAATCCGAACAATTTAATGTTGATTTTACGTATTGAACTTTATAATTGAAAGATGAGAGAATTACACCATAACGTTGTAATCTATTACAAGTTAAAACAGGAATTCCTTTTTTTTCACCAAAAATTCTACATAAAGGTTCATTATCTATTTCTAGAATGAATTCCCTTCCGTAAATGTACTCGAAAAACTTCTTAAAAGCAAACACAATTGCACAAGCCTCGAGGTCTAAAATTGAATATTTCTTTTCCGCTTCTGTCAGTTTACGAGAAACAAAAGAAATAGGTCTTTGTAAATTATTTTCATACACATGTAACAATGTTGCACCCAAACCTTTCGTTGAGGCGTCCGTAACTACCTTCAAAGTAACATTTGGATCGTAATGTGCTAACACTCGATTATCACATAAAATTAATTTTATTTTATTAAAAACTTTTACGCAATCTTGATTAAAATCAAAATTCGTATTTTTTTTCAATAATTTGTGCAAAGGATCTAATAACATAGACATATTTGGCACAAAAGATCGGTAAAAATTTACCATTCCTAAAAAACTGCGTAGCTCTGATAAATCTTTTGGTTGCGCGACTTTACTAATTGCGTTCGTTTTATCTTCCATAGGTTTAATCCCTTCCTTCGAGATTTCAAACCCTAAGAAACATACCGATGAAGCGTTAAAATTGCACTTTTGAATATTTACGCACAAACCGCAATCTTTTAACCTATTAAGAACTGCATTTAAATTAGCATTATGTTCCTCTATCGTTTCTCCTGTAACCATAATATCATCCAGGAAAACCGCTGTTTTCTTCAAACCTTGTAGACATGAAGCTATAGTTCTACAAAATATTGCCGGTGCACTGTTAATCCCAAACACTAGCCTAGTGAATTTAAATAATCCTAAATGTGTAGAAATCGTAGTATATTCCATACTTTCTTCGTCTAGTTCCAACTGTAAATAAGCTTGACGTAAATCTATTTTTGAAAATATTATTCCGCCCGAAATTTGTGATAATAAAACTTCTATCTTCGGCATGGGATATTTGTCAACAATCAATTGTGGGTTCACAGTACATTTATAATCCCCGCAAATTCTAATGCTTCCATCGCTTTTATCTACGGGCACGATAGGAGATGCAAACTTGCTATAACTAATCGGAACTAAAATTCCCTCTTCCTGTAAACGGTTCAATTCCGTTTCAACTTTCGCTTTCAAAGCGAAAGGAATACTTCTCGGATTGCAGAATTTCGGTTCTGCATTTTCTTTCAATTTTAAATGAACTTTAAATTTATTGAATCTACCTAGTTTACTTGAAAATACCTCCGGATATTTACGCACTAACGTATCGACACTATTATTGTTTACGTCGTGAATATTATGCGTGAGTATTTCACTTTTCAACTGTGAAGAAACCGTCTCGAAACCCGTAAAACCAATGTTAAATTCTTTTACGAAGTCTCTACCTAGCACAGTGGTTGAACCATCCTTTACAACACAAAATTCCATTATTTTAGTAATACCATTGAAATTAATTGACAAAATTAAACATCCAAGTAACTGTAACTTACAATTATTGTAACCCTTCAGGGTTAAATTCTTCGGCTTCAATTGTACATCTTTAAAATGTTCCCAATAATCTTTATCCGATAGGATCGATATTCCTGCACCCGTGTCAAATAATCCTTTTATGATGCTACCGTTATTAACTTTTAACGATAAATAAATGGGATCGGTATTTCTTGTTAACCTTGAATTTATTTCACTTGCATTCACACACACAGATGAAACTTCCTCCCGTTTTTTTTCGCGACAATTTTTACTAAAATGTCCCTTGTTTTTGCAATTAAAACACGTCACGTTTTTTAATCTACAATTACTGGAATCATGATTATTTAAATTACAATATTTGCACTTCAACTGTTGTATACGTTCTACTGATTTCTTTCTGGGAATTGTAACATTTTTGTCTTTCGCCCGCGCCGGTGAAGTAGAATAATTCCTACCTGCACTACTGTTAAAATTTTTCTTACTTCTAGAAATGAGCCCGACACTCTCGGATTTAATACACGTAATATTTTTATGAAATGAATCCATTCCCGATGCGCACTCTAATGTACTTTTTAAAGTCAGCTTCTCTGCATCTAAAAACATTTTTTCTTTAATACGACCTTCTAATAAACCAGTCACAAAAATATCTTTTAAGTTTTCTTCCAGTCTGCTTTCAAATTTGCAGAATCTTGTTAGACAACGTAACCTAGCTATATAATCATTTATAGATTCCCCAACTTTTTGTTTCGCCGCAAAAAAATTTCCACGTTCCTTAAACACATTCTTTGAAACACCAATGTGGTTTCCTAATAACAAAAATATATTTTCAACCGATAAATCTGTTATTTTTTTTGGAAAACATAAATCTATCAGTAGATTAATCGTGTCTGTGTGTAGGTGGGATATTAAAACCGCCCTCTTTTTATCCTCGGATTTAAATTTGTCATCATTGACGAGGATCAACTGCTCAAACTGTAGCACGAACGTCTCCAGCCCGTCCCTAAGGTGACAAAACCTGGGTAAACCCACTCCCTCCATTTCCACACAGATTACCAATAATCAGAAAAAACAACAACAAACAGCACTCAACTCACGAATCTGATGATTGATGCTGCCGCCGATCGCCGCCCTTCCGCGTCTGACCGTCTTCTGGCTCCGTCCGGATTCCTGGTCGTCCTTCTCGTCCGGTCACCACCGCCACGCCTTCCCGTGTCGGGTCCCCGTACAAGCTGCCTGGATCCGTTTTTCATCCGGTTTCTCGGCTGTTGATTCCTTGAGCTCAGCGCCTTGAATCTCCACACCAGTTCCTTGCCTTGATGCTCCTTCAATGTCCGATACTGTCCGTGAAGCTGCCCCCAAATTATTTTATTTTTTTATGCGACAATAATCCCTTCCGCGGTGCTCGGTGGGATTATAACCAAACTATGGTTCTTTCAGCTGCGCCTACTGTGGTTCTTCCTCCAGGAAGAATTTAATGGCTGATCAGCTTCCTTTTTCGGCTGCTCCAACTGTAGTTCTTCCTCCAGGAAGAATTTAATAGCTGTTCAGATTCCTTTTTCGGCTGCTCCAACTGTAGTTCTTTCAGCTGCGGCTACTGTGGTTCTTCCTCCAGGAAGAATTTAATGGCTGATCAGCTTCCTTTTTCGGCTGCTCCAACTGTAGTTCTTCCTCCAGGAAGAATTTAATAGCTGTTCAGATTCCTTTTTCGGCTGCTCCAACTGTAGTTCTTTCAGCTGCGGCTACGGTTCTTCCTCCAGGAAGAATTTTGCGGCCGTTCAGCTTCCTTTTTCGGCTGCGCCAACTGTGGTGATCTGCCGTGTCGATCACTCAGATAAGATGTAAATAATAGTCGTTTGGATACTCCATACTATTTGGTTTATTTAGTGTTATTACTAATGTACAGTATTCGAGATGTTGTTGCAAAGAGAGGACGAGTTACAACAGACACGCCTTTTTATACGTCTCGGTCATGCTGTCTCACTCAGATATGCCTGTCTCTTTCATACCGACAGACATACGTTCACCACACTAACTTCACACCAGAGGCTTTGAGGGAAAAAAACCCTCAGGTCCTATATCGTCTCTAGGGATGATGCGTGGAGGATCTTTTTAGGAAAAGGAAATATAGAAAGTTCTGGGAAGGAAAAAGGTCTGAGTGGTGGGTAGGAATCTGGGGGTCAATGTGCCCAGGAGTAACGGACATACGAATCCATCCCTCCCACTGTGCTGCAACGCAAAGAGTCTGGCTGGAGAGGTCGAAAGGTCTCCGTCAGCAGAAGTTGGGCAAACGCATCCGACGCCAAGTCCTAGACAGACCTCACCCCATAAATCCGGGAACCCCTGCTTAGACACCAAACTTAGCAAACTACTTGGGGTGACTTATGGCAGGGATTTTGGTTATTCAATAATTGGTTCCCTGGGCGTCAGTGCCCATACCCGCCTCCTAAATTGTAGATATTATTAATTATGCCAAGTCTGATTTTTTTAAAGAGCTCTCAGTAAATATTATTAGTTTTCTGTAAACACAAATGAAAATACAAAAAGAAAATCAATATAAATATTTCGCATTTTATTCGGAAAAGAGGACGATTTTAAAACAAATTGTTTGTCGCATTGAAAATTGATCGTTAAATAAAATATATTTTTTCAATAATTGAAAAATCACTTTGTGGCCTCATTTTAATGTATCAAAATAAATATCTTTGAAAACACCACTATTTTATCAAAAATGATTAAAATGTTTCGAAACCGAAGGTTTCTTTGTCAGGATGAACGTATCAAAAAATTAACAAATTTTAAAATAGACAGACAAATAATTAACCGTTTACAAAAATATTACCATGAATGGTGACTTATTAGTTATTACTAAAAACTACATTAAATAAATAAATTTGTTTTGTTGTTTATTTATTGTTTGGCGGTCCGTCCTCTCTGCCTACCCCTGCGGGGAAACGGCGTGATGGTTAGTTAGTTAGTTAGTTACTGTTTTTACTTGTTGGTCTATTTTTTTAATTTTAATCTGCAGTGTGCACTTATTCATTATGTAAATTAAACTACGGTGTTGAATTTTCGTAGTGTAAATTCAACTACAATATTCACTTATTCATAATGTATATTAAACTAAAACGTTCACTTATTCATTATGTAAATATAACTACAG
Source organism: Hesperophylax magnus (assembly GCA_026573805.1). Classification (NCBI taxonomy): domain Eukaryota; kingdom Metazoa; phylum Arthropoda; class Insecta; order Trichoptera; family Limnephilidae; genus Hesperophylax; species Hesperophylax magnus. The sequence goes on along the minus strand of JAIUSX010000116.1, from coordinate 2,496,410 downwards.
TGTTTACTTATTCATTATGTAAGTTTAACCATAGTGTTCACTTATTCATTATGTAAATTAAACTACGGTGTTGAATTTTCGTAGTGTAACTTAAACTACAATATTCACTTATTCATAATGTATATTAAACTAAAATGTTCTCTTATTCATTATGTAAATATAACTACAGTGTTTACTTATTCATTATGTAAATTTAACCATAGTGTTCATTTATTCATTATGTAAATTAAACTAAATTTCTCACAGTGTAAACTAAAATACAATGTTTACTTATTCATTAGGTTAATAAAACTACAATGTTCACTTATTTATTTTGTAAATTAAACTCCAATGTTCATTGTTCATTACGTAAATTAAACTACATTACGACCAGAGATTAGAATACCTTCGAATTTTAATTTACCATATATATGCATTCATCAAAAAGTGTTTTAAGTGTGGATTTACCTTCAGATAAAATTAAAATTGACTACTACTACTTCCAGTTACGTTTCAAAAATATTTGTTTCTAATATGTCTGAGGTTTGTGTTACATTTATTTAGCAACGGGCGTTTCATGTGATATTTATTGATTGAATGTCGTGAAGTCCTCTTTTAACTCGAACGTTTGGTATTTCATCTGTCTGTGTATCTGTTTGTACGTTCCGTTTCCGGTTTCGACAATCTGCTGCATCCACTTCTTTTATTTTTATTTTTTTATTTTGGCATAATATTTTACATTTCATGGTACAATCCAGTCATGTTGGTCTCACTGGGTGGCTTACCCGTACTGATGCCTCCATTTTATAATTAAAAAAAATATTCATAATACATTTAAAGAAAATATAATTTTGGTGAAGAAAAAAAATAAGATAATTAAAACATAAGATAAATTTAAACAAAAAATATAGATTTCAAATTATAGTAAAATATAAAGAAATAAAATGAAATAAAGTTTTTATGTTTGTGAGTGATATGTGTTTTATATTGGTTTTGTGTGTTACGTGTAGGTTTTATTATTTTATGTTATGAAATTTTGGTAATATTTTCTTTTTTGTTCTTTAATCCATTTTGTAATTTTGTGTGTAAACTTATTTTTGTTTTCCTCAATTTTATTTTCAAGTGTAAAACTGTTAAATGCTAAACTTATTTTTGTTTTCCTCAATTTTATTTTCAAGTGTAAAACTGTTAAATGCTTTTATAGCATGGTATTGAAAGTGTCTTCGTCCAATGCTTGTAGGAGTTTTTATGTGTTCTTTGTACGCTTGTCTAACTGGTCTGTTAGTGATATTTTGTGTATGTTGAAATTTGTTGTTTTGTCCAAAATGTAGTTTAGTAGTGTTTTGACGTATAATTGGCGTATATCTAGAACGTCACAACTGTTGAATATTTGGTCTGTATCAGTCTGTCTATGTTTTTTTAGTATTACCTTTATTAGATTTCAAAGGTCATTTTAGGCAAGAACTCTAAAATATCGGTTATTGTAAAATATTTCATTTAAAGCTTTGTATATTTCATGTGTATTGTAATAGGATTGAATCAATCCGTAATGCACAAAAAAATAAATAAAATCGTTTTCTGTGCGATTTCTATGTAATCGATAGCCGAGTTTGTTGCACCTCCCCAAGCAATAATTCCATATTCTCTAATTGATTGGCTAAGTGCAAAATATATTGTTATCAATTGTTTTATTTTATATGTATATATTTAGGAAAATGTGTATTGTTTTGATGAGTTTATTTGTGATTTGTTTGATGTGAGGTATCCATCTAAGGTTGTGGTCACTTACGATTCCTAGATACTTTATTTGTTCTGTTTTTTCTAGAGGAGGGCAATCGCAGATGTTGGTGTTTAAACATTCGTGTATTTTTATGGTGTTTGTGTTGTTTTTTGGCTGTCCCGTGTTATTTATACCGTATGTTGTGAATATTGTTTTCGATATGTTTAGTGTAAGTATAGTTTAGTCTAGCCATGTTTTCACTTGCGAGATTCCTAAATTCGCTGTGTTATATACATTATAATTAAAGCAAGCATTACGTTGACTAATGGCTAGCTAGAAAGATAACTTTGACTGAGCTTTTCAACATATGGTACCTACCTTCCTGAATAAAGTTTGGGAAAATAATTGTCATTGAGATGAGAAGAGTGTCGTTTCTATGCTCAAATTTTATAATTCCTTATTGAAATAAAGATTATAATTAAGTAGGTAGGTATTTAAGTACCCACTTAAAAGTCTTATTATTTTGGAGGAAATTTTGATTTTTATTTATTAAATAAGAGAAATATATATACATACTTTTGTGGATGCGACGTCTGTTATTCACAGAACTATTAAATGTAGTGGTTTATGTAAAAATGTAATAAAATAATAAAAAAATCTCTCTCTAACACTTGTTACAAGTCGAAGAGTTCGTCTCAAACGATGCGCCAGTAGTGCGCATCTTATCAACATGCGACAGGGTGGCGTTAGTACATTCTACTAACAGAACGGCGTACACAACAATATCCATCGGATCATATATATATTAAATAGTAATATCCTGTTGGCATTTGTTTCATTTCGGGGGTCTTTAGGCAAAAAGCGACCGCTCTCCCCCTCGAGTCGCTCACACTCGAGGTTCGTTTTGGCGTGCGCGGCGTTTCGGAAAAAGTTGCCTTTCATTTGTTTCAGTCTTCAGGCGAAAAGCGACCGAGACGCCTCTCTGTCGGCGCAGAAGCCGATGTTCAATTCGGCGTGCAAAAACGTAAAATATAGGTCAGTGATTTTTGCCAGAAACTCGACCGGATTCGTACGGGGGGAGAAGTAGACAAAAATTTGAGGAACTCTGGCGGCGGAAACTGGAAGCGCTCGAGGCGCGCCATATTAAAGTACCGCAGTTCACTCTTCTGCCGCCAGGACGGCCCCACTCTGGCAAAAAATCGATTTGCGGCCGTATAATTGTCAGAGCTTCTCGATTGGGAATCGACGTTTCCCTGCGAAAAATCACGAGTGTTGCCACACGCGCGGTTTCGAAACGGCCAAATTTTGGTGCATTTTCGCAATGTTTCGTTTTCATCGATTGCCACCGATCTGCAAAACTTTTTCTCCTTCACCGTTTATATTTTTATACAATTTCGAACGCACCCCGAACGCGAAATCATTAAAAAAAATTTCGTGCGCCTTTTTGCTCGAAAATTTTGCGTTTTTCGCATTACTAAAACGCAAATTAAAAAGACGATTGATTTTGATCGAGCGTCGGATCTGATTTAATCAGGTATCGTTGATTTTTTTTTTAAATTTCACGAAAAATAAATTTTAATTTCACGATAAATATTACGAATTTCCTCATTTATCGGGAAAGATTTTTAATTTAAGTCGAAATGTTTTTCTTTCCATAATGGTATCATTGGAAAAAAATTAGTCACGTGGTCACCACGAAACCACGTGGTACGATTTTTTTATAAAATCTACACGGTCAAACTGATGATTGCATTCCGTAGCAAACACGCAGTCTGCCTTTAAAATTATCGAAAAAATTCATCCTCCGAAGGTTTAGGAACGTTAATCGGCCGTCCTACAAATGGCGTTCGGTTCAAAATGTCTCACAGTAACCGGCTAAAGTTTTGACATTTGCCATTTGAACCGAAAAATGCCATTTTCAAACAGTCGGCCTTTTGGCCAATTAGAAATAATAGCCGATCATAGACTAGCAGCGAAATGTTGTGAATTCAAAGAAACAATAAAATCTGTGTAGGTACTTACTTTGGCAGTATATTTTTAAAAATCGATAGTGCTTTTGAACGAAATAAAATAAAGTTTGGTAAAAATAATTTGATACGGATACCATCGCCCTGTAGTGAAAAACTTCATCAATAGCGTCACGCAAATTTATAAATTGTACCAAGTAGTAGTAGCAGTAGTAGTAGCAGTAGTAGTAGTAGTATTAGTAGTAGTAGTAGTAGTAGTAGTAGTAGTACTAGTAGTAGTGGTAGTGGTAGTGGTAGTGGTAGTGGTAGTGGTAGTGGTAGTGGTAGTGGTAGTGGTAGTGGTAGTGGTAGTAGTAGTTGTGGTACCGTCGCCCCGTAGTCAAAAACTACATCAATAGTTGGGTAAGGTTAGCCTGGGAGGCATTCATATTTAAAGTTTTTATCTCTTTATTTTTTAACCTGTAGGTACCTAATTGCGTTATGTAGATGTTTTTTCGGTAAATTCTTAAAAGTAGGTGCAGGTACCTACACAGATGGTACCGGGTAGAGGTCCTAGGTACGCAGGTACTGAGAGCGTGTTTTAGCCCGTTTTCTAGGTTAGGTCCGTAGTGTTGTTTTATAACTTATGGATTTTAAATTTAAAAATAAAAAATATCCAATAAGAGTTTTTACATTTTGCGTTTGTTTTTGTTGTTTTTTTTTTGTTTTTGGTTGTTTCCAAAATAAAACTCGCTGGGACTTTTGAAGAATGTCGGTGACAAAAACCGTACATACGATATGGGTATCAAATTACGCGTCTCGACTTACAAAATCCGAATGGCTCAGTGAAAAAATGATCAGAAAGCTCCTTGGCACTTTTTTTTCTCAAAATATCCATTTCTTTCTAAACATACATATATTTTAATACATTTGTGGTCACACATTCATTGCTTCATTCACATGCAAACATACAAATTACATATGTAAACATTTTTTTATTTAAAAGTTTTATTATTTTGCGTGTTTATTGAGCAATGTTTTTTTCAAAATAAAACTCCCTGGGACTTTTCAAGAGTGTCGGTGACAAAAACCGCACATACGATATGGGTATCAAATTACGCGTCTCGACCTACACAACCCGAACGGCTCGGTGAAAAAATGATCAGTAAGCTCCTTGGGACTTTTTTTTCTCCAAATATACATTTCTTTTTTAAAATTTTGTAGTTCCACACTCCTGGCTTTATTCACATTCAAACATTACACCACGCACCAAATATTTACCCATTAGTTTCGGGCAAAAAGCAAAAGTGTCGAAACACACTCTTTGCTTCATCCACATTCAACACCAAAATACATGTAATTTTTTATTTTTTACATCCACTTACTCGAATAATTTTTACCCATTAGTTGCCTGCAACGGGCAAAAAGCTAGTATATATTAATAACTAGCTGTACCCCACGTGGTGCTATGGCTCAGTCTGTCTGGGCAGATAGAGAAACAATAGCGCGTGTTGTTTTTACGTCCAACAGATGGCGCTGTTAAAAAAATGTTTTTACCTGTCACATGTGACGTCTATACAGGGTGTCCGGAAACTCGTAGTACAAGCGGGAAACTGGTGAATCTACATCACATTTGAAGTCGATTTTGTAGTATATTTTTTTTTGATTTGAGCTTTCGTTATCGAGTAAATCGAGTTAGAAGTTCATTTTTTTTTTTTTAATCAAATTCTTATAAATTATTACTGAAGATCAAAGTACCCAACTAATTAAAACTATTTGAAAGTAAAACAAATGAAGAAACTCGGATTTGAAGCATTATTTTGAAATCACCCTTCATTTAATCCGGTGTAATCATAAAATATTTCTGCTCTGCAGGGTTAAAACATCTGTTGTTCAACCCTAAACACCAGAAAAAACTTTAACCCAAAAATAGCCGAAAAATATTTTTTTTTGTTTTTTTTTTTTTTTTGTGAAAAAGCTCAAATCAAAAAACTTTATGTTTTTTTCGGTTCCCCATGTGGTGTAGATTCTCCAGTTTCCCGCTTGTACTACGAGTTTCCGGACACCGTGTATAATATAGGTATATAAAACACAGGCGCATTCGAATGCAACGTTGTGTCAAAATTTCAAAGCAATCGGTGAAAAACTTTCGGATTTCGAACAAACGAACATTTACATTTTTATTTATATAGATTGAAAATAGTTCATTCTTAAACAAGTAGGTGCCTACTATCCTATTGCTGTTCAAAACATTCACTTAAGGTGAAAGAGTAAGCGCAACAGAAAGCAAAGAGTAAGCGAAATATAAACAACATAATGTTAATTTATTAATGTATTTTATCAGTGCACAAAGCAGTCTGATCCAGTTAATTAAAACAAGTCTAAAATTTGTCCCCAATGATTTAACAGACATAAAAATTATACAGTTGACTCAGTATAATGAAATATTCAGCAGTGACACCTTTATCGCCAATACCGCCATAGAATAATCACGCCTGGAGGCATAAAATCCAAAATTAAATTGTTTTTACGCTGATAACGGCATAAAAGATTACCTTTGTGTATGCCTAAAGTCGAATTTGGCATTTTTTCTCCTGCGCCCCTTTTTAAATGGCAAAACATTTGATGGCAACGGTTTTAAATGGGAAGAGCTGCGTTATAGCTCATTTGGTTTTATGTGGAGCAAAGAAGTAAAATAATATTAACATGCTAACTAGAAAACTTAAGCTTTTCATTTTGAAGCGTCCGTATCAAAAATCGGGGATTGTTAAAATTTATTCAGAGCTTGAGCCGGCAGCGATGGAAAAAAAAACTTTACAGAAACCATTTTGTAAATTGATAATTAAAACCTCTCTTAAAAAGCTTTCAGCAAAAATAGGTAGGTACCGCCCGTACTTTTTTCTATGAGGGATTTTCTTAATTAATTCGCCCGGATAAAGGTAGACTTTTGAGGTAGCTTTTGAGTAGTTAGGACTAAAGAATAAGCAGGTACCTTAGCGAGAAAGCAGGGATTAAGAGGCGAGGAAAAGGAACATCAAGGTATTTTTGTATGTATTTTTTAGAATCGTCAACTGTCTAGAACAAGTAGATTTAACACAGTCCCATTTTGAGAACGTGATGATGCTGACAAAGTTAAGGAAAGGGAGGAGTTGAGGAATGAACTTGACTTCTCATTTATTCACTTATTTAATATAACAACTGAAAAATAGGGAGTCAGGAATGAGGATATATACTTATTCTTTTAAATCTAAAATAATTCATGCAATGGGTTTGAATGGGGTTTCCAGGTTTTTTAAACATGGATCTTACCGTCTGAAGTTCTAGGGTTCAAAATGAAAAATACTTTTTTTATATCGTCGTAAGCTATACTTATTAATCACACGAACAGTGGATATTTTATCGAGGCCACTGCATAACAGTATATTTGTTTTTCTTCTTCATTAATTTAATTTACTTTGTGCTAACGTATATTATTTTGTTTTTTGCTTATATATATAATCAATATTATAGTTGTTTCAATAGTTATTTCTTTCTTTCTATATTTTATATTATTTTTACTGATTTTAACTATCTGTACGTAATGACGGTGTAAAACTACTAATCAGAATTGAAACGTTGCTTGAAATGGCTTTGGTCGTTTTTGGTGACCAGAACTGAATAGATATATAATTCCCCACCTCATCTTTCCCTTCTCCTTCCCCTCTACAATACCTTCACCCTCACAACATACCATTGGTGGATTTTTTGGGATGCCATAATCTCACTGGCTCCAGACGGTTGGGAGCAGTTTACACTCTTGTGCGGAGTCTTGGTCGCCCGGATGGGTAATGTTTATTGTATTTAACTCGTAGAACACTATTTTACTATATTTTTTAAGCGGAGATGGTTTAGACGTAGTTCCCGTGAGCACTTAGGCCATAGGCCCATTGTGCTATATCCCATTTTACCTCAATCCTTTAATAACAACCCGGTCCCTTTGTTAAAGTTCACCAGGGTTGTCATTGGGTATGTGGCTATGTCTTCTAGTTCTACTGTATGTCTCCCCAGATATCTTTTTTAAATTTTTTTTTATATTAACTCCACACAGGAGGCCCCCAAGAAAATAATTTCCCTCAGGGTCTATGTCATCTTTGGGGATGCTGTGTGGAGGGTCTTTTTGTGGAGAGGAAGGAGTGAACATGGGTCTTGAAGAGTCCCATGTTGTAGGAGGGAGGAAACACAGAGGCCGGCAGCTCGTTCTACAGCCGAGCTATTGAACTTAAGAACGAATCGTAGAAGCGACCCGTTCTCATGTGACAAATGTCAACCGTGTACATATGTTGGGCGCGCGTTTGGCGTGTATCCCGACTACGCACCGGTGCCGAAGGGATCATTGACGCTAGTTCCTCAGAGCATCTTCCATTGTAATGCCGATAGAACAAGGACAGCATACCTACCTGACGCCTGTGTTCTAAAGATTGCAGTCCGTTTGTTAAGATTGGGGAATCTATCAAACGGACCGCCCGTTTCTGCACAGAGTCAAGGGTTTTTTCAGGTATTTTGGGTCTCCGGACCAGAGATGGCTGCCAAATTCGACAGTAGGGCGCACTTGCGATTTGTACAGGGTCAGCAGTTGTGTACTATTAAAGTATCTGCGGGCCCTGTACAGTACGCCCAGCTTCTGAGAGGCCAACTTTACTCTTGCTTCGATGGAGCCCTTGTACCTGAGCTGGTCACTTATAGTTACACCTAGCATATCAATGGAAGGCCTGTTCGGAAGATTGCTTCCGTTGAAGGAGACTAGATTATCATTTGGATCCCTTTTAGACGACAGACATCCGACAGGATTGGGTCTTTGAAACATTAAATTCGGCGAGATTATTTTTACCCCAGGAGGAAATACTCTCGAGATAACCGCCCATTCTCTGCTTCAAAGCTCTCCGAGCCGTTGGAGTTTGTGTGCCCTTTGGGGGCTTGTCAAACAAAAAGCTATCATGAACTGTACTGTCATCCGCGTAACATTGAATCGGTGCACATGTCAAAAGGTCATTGATGTGCAACAAAAACAAAGTCGGTGACAAAACCGATCCCTGTGGGACGCCAGCATTTATAGAGTGTGAGGAAGAGGTGAAACCGTCAGCAACCGCCTGAATCGACCTATCCCTTAAAAAGTCAGCAATCCACGTACACAGGGATGCGGGAAGTCCGTAAGAAGGCAATTTGTTGACAAGTCCTCGGTGTCAGACCCGGTCAAAGGCCTTGGATATGTCTAGTGCGACCGTTTGGGTCTCACCGTGACGTTTCAGGCACCGCCCCCAAACATGCTTCACATACGCGAGAAGATCACCGCACGAGCGGTTCGGCCGGAATCCGTATTGACGGTCGTTGATAATTTTGTTCTTCTCGAGGTATGTGAGCCTAGTCCCCACTAGTGCAGGACATTGGCACCATAGGTGAATTGGAGGATCTTCATCCTCTTCACATTTCCTGCATCTATTGGTGTTATCTACTCCCAATATCTGCATGTGTCTCCTGAGATGGCAGTATCCCGTTAGTAGTCCTACCAGTTCCCTCAGTGAGTTTCTGTCCATATCGAGTAGTTTCTTGGTTCGTCTAGGGTCTGGTCCTTTTATGAGTACTTTGTATTGTCTCATTCCAGGTGCCCTCTTCCATTATTTGCAGTGTTGGGATTTGACCCACCTATCAATATGTAATTTTGTGTGGAAAACTGCTACTCCTACGGCCGGCTCCGATCCTACAAGTGGTGCTTTCGCCCCTTTCCTTGCTAGTTCGTCAGCCCGCTCGTTGCCCTCAATACCTTTATGTCCTGGTACCCAGATTAGGGTTATTTTATTTATGGTATCGAGTTCTGTAAGAACAGTCCTGCATTCCATCACCAGTCTGGAGTCACATCGATTACTTCCCAGTGCCATTAGGGCTGCCTGGCTATCGGAACATATGCTTATGTTTTTATTCCTGTACCCAATACGTATATTCTCCTGTGCGCAGGCCAAGATGGCTTTCATCTCAGCTTGAAACACAATACAGTGTGTTAATTTATTTTATTTATTTGTTAAGACATACACAGTACAATAAGATACAGTTAGATGTTTGTCTTTATTACATAGTTGTAGTACTTATTACGTATGTCCATAAAATATCATTAAGTAATTTGTAATTTAACCTGAGATTGTTATAAAAGGAAGGAAGTGTGTGGAAAGATAATAATAAATTAATTGAAAACAAGAATTATAATAAGCTCACGAATTGTAATTGACTGTTAATACATAGAAATTTTGAAAAATGATGTGAAAATATTTTTGAAATATGTCATGCTAAGAAATTTAATAAGTTAGTTTTTTATGTTAGAAAGGAATCATGAAAGATGTTTAAATGTAGTAATTTTTTGTAATGGGTGTATGTTGTGATTGCGCGAGTAATTACTGAGTTGTTTGCTGCATTGGTATTGTTGGCTTCAATATGAAAAAAGTGTGCCTGGTACGCCTCGTTGGAACATTTAAACCAATGACGGATAGCAATTCGGGACTATCGATTTTATTATTTAGCAGATTACGTAGAAACAACAGGTCTGACCATTGAACTAAACATCATTTCTAGAGTCTTAGCACTTTTGAAAACTTTGCATATTCTTAATAAGAAACCTAGCATTCTGTAGGATTTTGAAATAATGTGTTCAATGAGCTTGTCGAAAATGAATTTGCTCTCTAAGTAAGCACCTAGATCTTTACACGTAGACATAGGTTGTAAAGGTTTGTTGTTCAAGTTGTATGGAAAGATGATTTTTTTGTTATTTCTAGTAAACGTAATCGAGTGACACTCATGTGTGTTTAAGGACAATAAATTTGATTCACAGTATACGCACAAATCATAAAGATCGTTTTGCAATGATGCAATTCAGAGGGAAAACTGAGTTCCCTCTTGGATCCCTGCAGACAGACTCCGGCCTCTATTCCCTCCTCCATCTTGGACCCATCTGTGAACCAGATTAGTTCCTGTTTGGAGGTAGAACCTGGAACCGTGTCCCATTCCTCCCTTGTGGGGTAGGTCACCCCAAACTGTCGTCTGAAGAGGTATTCGGCTTGTTTGCCGTCCTGCTTCATTCAAGCTGTCGAGCTAATTACCCTCAGTCTTGTTCCAATCTATGTATGACTGTTTTTAGGCAGCTCACCCCTCCATTGACCTTTGCATTGTAGCCTGTAGGTTGCCGCCATCGCCGCCCCCTCTATTTCTAGGTTTAGTGGGAGAACACTATTTAGTTTTGCTTTTTTAAATTTTGAAGTAAATAAAATTTATACAATGCTATTATTAAAAGCATTTTAGTTTTACTTATTTTGACAGCTATTTCGGCTTTCAAGTTAGTTTCTACTGGCGAGTATCTATGAGTCTACGACGCAAATGGTCTACATGTGACCTGATGAGTTTCTCCTATCAAGAGGCAATAAAAATCGTACTTTACTATCGTGAAGTAATCATTTTGTTCCCAGATTATATTGTAATTATCTTGCAAAGCGCTTGATTCATCTCCTAACTATTTATTACATAAAATGCTCCTCATTGTCCAAGTAGAAAGCAATTTAATTATTTCCTAAGCGAGATCCTTCCGAAAAGATTGTCAAACAATTCCTTATTCACCTTCCGTTGGTTCCACATCAACAACTCAACTAAGAACTCATTGCATTGTCATTTGTAATGTGATTGCTTTTCTTTGTCCGTTATTGAGTCAACCCGTTCTGGCAGCAGCGGTTCCACTCGCATGTGTTTGTACTGCGAGCAGTTTATTTCTAGCCCACAATGATGTACAGCTTGACGTAGAAAATTCAACCAATAATCAATAATAACTAAGAGAAAGAACTCTCATTCTTTGAACTGCTATTTAATCAAACATATTGATGTTTGGCGAAATGTATGTTGTTGTAATTATTATTGATAAGGAAAAAACAATTCGATAACAATCACTATGAACGATCAACTGAATAAATTTGGTGAATTGGTAATTTTAATGTGTAAATAAATATTAACAATATTTAGTAGTAAATTGAAATGATTCATTTATTTATGAACCGTGAAACTTCTTGGGTTATCTCCAGAGATTTACAAAATGATCTGTGCATGTTAGCGAAAATTACGAATACGCGTAGGCCAAATATAAAACGATGCCGTTTGGACAACTTGGGAGGCATGTGTGGGTACCGCCGCCTCGCTAACCATTTATTGGATAACCAACACATTTGCCATACGGATGCCCGGGTGCATTAAGTGAGGTGTGTTCAGGATGCGCCTGCCCACCAGCTACGTGGCGTGCCAGATCGGGAGAGGCTGGTTTGGGGAGATTCTTTGACCTCTCCGACTGGTCTCTAGACCCATCGCCTTGCGCCGTAGTGGGAGGTATATATTGACTCGTCTGTCACTCCTGAACATACTGATCCCTAGATTCCTACCCACACCTCATACATTTTTCGATCCCATAACTTCTACTTCTTCATTTCCATAAAAATACCCTCCACACAGCATCTCCAAAGATGGAATATTATTTTCATAAGGGCCTCCCACGTGTGGGCTTAATGTGGGTAGTATGTAAAATATACCTTCTACAACTTTAGTTTGGTCGGAATATATTTACGCGGTTTTCTGCAGAAACACATATTATTATGATGATCAAACATGCTAATTTCGGTTGTATTGAAATGTGAAATATAACTGCGTGAAATTATTCATGTTCAGTATTCGAAATTGGAACTGATTAATCAATATTTGCAAATGATGTGTCAATAATAATTCGAACAAGCTGTAAAGTAAGCACCTTTCTAAAATATAATATTTTAACAGAAAATTGTAATAATTTTTCAAAATTGGAATTATAATATCCTGTGATTTTTAATGTGTCTGCGCAAGTTATTCACACAACAGAATAAATCTATCAGTTTCGGTAATCAGGAGGAATCGTTAAGTTTTAATCTCTTTTTAATGAAGGGAGTTAGATACACAAATATAGTATCAAACCTTTTTCCCATTTCGCTAAAAACGTCATCAAAATTATAACCGTTCGTAAATTTGCAGCTTTATAACACACGAGTTAGTCGCGGTAAAAAATACCAGACTAAGATGGTGTAGCGAAACTGGCAAGTTTCTACACATTTAAAAGTACCCGTAGAAACAATTATTAGTGTTTATCTGCAGCATCCGCTATCTTTCTCTATCTCCCGTGTCCACAGCGGTATAGTTGTGCGAGCAGGAGCCCGTCAATCCTTCCCTTTGCCGCATCCCACATCTTGTGTTCTCCTGGAGGACTCAATGGTGGCGTGTTTGGCTAAAGTAGGCAAGGAGTGTGATTAAAAACCGTCTGCGCCGCGGCTTTCATTCGTGTGAGCTACTGTTACTATCTCTAACGCTACTGGGAAGGATGACTTGAAGAAATTTAAGCGATTAGACAAATGGAATATATCAAATTTGAATTAAAAATATAATAAGTACTAAATGATTTACACTATTTTGATTTCTGTTATACATATTTTAAAGAAATTCGAACTGCTCCGTGGTAGAGCGGTAAGCACTTTGTGCCTGTAGCAAGAGGCCACTAGTTCAAAACTCGATAAATGCAAAAGAAAACAGATTAAATTTACATAGGTAATATGTAGGTATACGTATAAAGAAGAGCATCCCTGGGTTTGTTTTTAATACAAATTTACAGTTTTATTACGAGATTGATCAATTTATGCATACATGACCTTGACTTGAGAGAAAGGTCACATCCCTTTTCCCACCCCTAATAATTTGTTTGTGAATGGTCATATTGAAATACGTTCTTATGCCTAGTGTGTCGAGTAAGGCCTAGCGCGCACCACGATTATATTTTTTGCGACACGATTTTAAAATCGTGCTACAATAAATCGCAAAAATAATACTGCGCGCATCGCGATTTAAAATTGCGATAATTGTTCATTCTCAACATGGATTTCGAACAAATTGCTTGTATTGTTTTGCTTCTTCGGAAGAGGAGGAATAAAAGAAAACATAAATACTGGACTCATCCTTTTACAGCAGAAAGATATGTTAAAGGTTTCTTTTATCTGAAATACAATGATCTTCGACAGTATCCAAAAAAATTCTTTGGCTATTATAGAATGACGATTCAGACATTTGACAAACTATTAAGAATTGTTGGACCTCAAATTGCATACAATAATACTAGATGGCGGAATGCAATCTCAGCTGAAGAAAGGTTGTCAGGTAGCGATTTTAAATCGCAGTGCGCGCGTGTCCATATAACTTCAAATGCTATAATTTTATTTTGCGACAATCGCGTCGCGCGCTGTCGCGGAAAAATGTGACAAATCACAATTTTAAAATCGCAACTATTTATTTGTCGTATATGCGCGCACATACTTACTAACTCATACGTTGCATTTCTGCGACAAAATTATCGTGATACAGAAAATCGTGGTGCGCGCAAGGCCTAAGTACTCTTAAATTGACCAGTCTGAGAAGTTCGCTTCAGTCGAGTTCTGAATTTGTAATTTTGAAAAAGAAACTTAAGTCTCTTATCTTACGTCGATCCTCAAGCGTATTTTTAAGGTATTTAATAAAAAAAGTGTAGTTAATTTGTTCTGAGAGGATGTTTAACAAAAAATTAATAAATCGTAAGAATTTAAATTTGAACTGATAGAATTTACAAGAATTTTACCATAAGAGAGAAGATATAAATTGATTTATTTTTAAATACATATCCTGTTTCAGGTGCATAATAAAACTCAAGATGATAATAAATGTTTTCATACATAATATTTTTACTTTCTATAAGATCATTCTGTCGTGTTCTTCGATTACGAATAACATTTAATGCAATTTTTCATAAAAACCGGTGCGATGTAAATTATCCCTTTATGTGACAAAACTAAAAACAACATTGGAATGATACAAATAATTGGACGCGAGAATGCACATCCTCCAGTTAATCAAACAAGAATGCCACAGTGTCACAAAAGTGCCATTCGTTTATAATATATTTATCAATCTGTCAAAGGAATATGCGTTGAGATTGAACAAATAAATGTCTAAAAAGCTACAAGTGTCAACGCACGCTGAGCCGTTAATCACGATATAATCCCCGGTGGGTAGGCATCTTTCTAGTTAGAATGATCCTCTTGCATGTGTTTTTAATTGACATGAAAAATTCACTCGCCCCACAACTCTGCACAAGCTCCGTGCTTCAATCACTTTCATACATCGTATCAAACATTCTCCTCTGCAAATCTGACGCATTCTGTTTCGTTTTCTTTACTTTAAGATTGTCATTTTAATGCTGACCATGAATTCGATGATTAATAATGAGAAGTATTCTAGAATTATTCCATCTATTCCTACGAAAAACTAAATTTAATACCCTACCTTAGAATTATTGATTATTTCCATAAATATAAAAGAATGTTACCAAATCTTAATTAAATAATATGTAGGAGTAACAAGGTAACATTAAGTACATACATTATTTAATTATAATATAAAGGGTAACGGTTTTTTTTTTAAATATTTTTTAATCATTGTGATTTTTCATTGTAAATCAGCAAGCAACAAAAAAGATTTTATTTTTAAAACAAACCTTTCTCGTGAGGCCATTTATGTATTTTGTATACCGACCTAATGTAAAGAATATCATATCAAACGTCTGGGTTGGTGAGTTGGCATCGCGTTTGGGTCCCCGTGCGATTCCTCGGCTGACTAAGTCCCCCATCACGATACAAGCAACATAGTGGAAGTAGAACAAGTGAAGTGATAAATATGTATTGTAAAAAGTGCATCATTCCTTTTGAAAATTATCAAAAATTGTTGTTGCTTTGAAAATACAATTAAAAAGTTTAAAAACATTACTAAAATATTTAAGACATTATAAATTACAAAATTTTCATGCAAGACGCTCAATCTTTAAAATGACAAAGTTCCTATATTTCGTGCGGGCCTGGAATAGAGCCCGGTTATGAGTGATGCGGCCATGAGCCGTCCCGTCTAGCAGCGCGACCCGCTCCGCTCCGAGTCCTGAGAGCGGGGCACCTAATTCACGGTCCGACGCGACGCGAGCCCCGGCCAAGTCGTGACGACGTTATTACAAGAAAAATGTCCCCATGCATCACGAGGGCGGGAACTGTGTCGCCGATGGTGGAACAAACTCTGTGTGAAACGAAACTATTACGGCCACTTTACTAGAAGGAGGGATTTAATCATTGCAATATTATTGATTATCATCCAATTTTGTGGTGTTACGGACGAATCAACCGTGTCGAATTACTTAGTGTAAAGAATGCCTCCTTCCATTGTGTAAGATTCTCTCAGATTCATCTGGTGAAAGACATCTATTCTTGAATTTTGGATTGGGGTATCCAAATTTGTTTTAAGTCGTGGGGTAAATAATAAATAAGTCAATCATGAGTGAAATAAAATAAAAAAATATATATTTTAATTCTTTATGTGACACATCACAAGAGCGCCCCTGTCTGTACAGTGTAAAGGGAAGGTCGTCACCCGGTTGGGCAGCGTTTTGAGGCGGGTTAAGGAAGGGGTAGGCGTAGTAGGAATGTATAAATGCGGATCTTGAAGATGTTTGGATTAAATGAAGGAAGAAAACAAATGCCGGTAGTTCGTTCCACATACGAGCCGTCTTACGCAAAAATGAGTCGAAGAAGCGGCCCATTCTTATGAAATCAACATCAACTATGAACGGGTATTCCGCTAGTTTGCGTAGAGGTTTATCCGGCGCACCGCTGATCAATACCTCTAGCTCCTTAGAGCAGCCTCCATTAAAATATCTTCAGAAGTGACGTTCGTCATTTTTGTAGTTACGTCACATTAATAGCTTCGTTATGCTTTCGCCAATTATAGCGCAGGATATCAATAGTACATGTTGATTCCAAGCTTGGTTTTTATGCAACATAACGTAGTTGAATGCGCCGATCAAATTCCTTTGCCTCTACACGTGAATAGAGATACGCCGAAAACGTCTAATACGAAGTTTTGGAAAAACTGAGTAGGTACCCACTATTTTAAATCGTACCGCCACTAAACATAATTATTTGCAACAAGGGAACGCTGATTGTTTGTACATAAATTAATTTTTAAAGTAACTTGTGTGATTATTCATTATCGCATATTAATACTGCAGGCCTCACTGGACATATCAACATACCGAAGAATAATCAAACTAAAGTGCAGAAGTCTTACGTTATTACTCTGCGTGTTAGTCGGGGCATCGCGATCCAGTAGGATTGTAATTCGTAAAATTACAAGTCTCCCTAGAACAGAAAGTGGATCGAACTCCTTTTTCTGCCCCATTACGGTACATTACTCAACCTAGAGCGTCATCATACAGGTGGCAATTGGTCTGTTAAAGGGTTAGGGTTGGTCAGCGCCTAATTAATAAATTAATTTTTACAGTGATTTATTGTTATTATATTATGTTATAAGATTATATGACAAATTTTTTTCATAAATTAATTTAAGCTACTCTCATATTTTTATTATTTAAAATACTCATTTAGAAGTACCACACTCTTTTTCACAGAATCAAGTAGGCTAAGCAAGAATTGATAGGTGCCCAGAGGTGGCTCCCAAATTCATTTTTTTGGGCGTAAAAAACAAAAAACAAAAAACAAAATTATCAGTGGTTTACGTTTATATTTTTTGTAACGCATCCAATAATTTTATTTTAATTCCGATCAATAATAAAGAAAGAAAAAGCTTCAATTTATGCATAGTATATTTTTTGATATTCATAATGTATACCGATTCGTAGCAAAGATTAATCTAAATAGTGATTTAGCATTTACCTTCCTCTTAAGATTTGCGTAGGGTTAGCAGCTGGTCACTATTGAAGAATCTACTAGCCCTATACAATACGCCCAGTTTCTTGGAAGCCAGATTTACTCGGCTTCAAAAATAATGAAAATTTGAATATTATCTGCTCTCATTTACATATATAAACCTATGTACTATCTGTTTTGCAACGAAAAGAAATTGTGAACCGGAGTACAAATGTTGCTAAAAATAATGACCACAATTAATAAAAATATATTTTTTTATTCCCTTTTTCTTCCATTGCTAAATAAAAACCTCGCTATTTCCGTCTACCTTGTCTTGACAGCTCGTGTAGTTTCTGTGCAGTGTAAAAAAGCTCTTTTACGTGGCGAAATAAAAATAAAGATCTGAAAAATGAAACTGAACGATGGATCTACTACTAAATTCACCTAGTTCCCTCTCTACTCGAGACGCAATCCCATGTCGCCATATGTGTTAGCAGATTAAAAGGCACAATTTAAAAACAAAATAACTCTAATAGACGTGAGTTATCACTGCTGAAACTTTCACCAAAAGGAATAATAAATATGGTAAAAAGCGCAAAATCATATACAAAAGCTCTTTAAATTACGAGTGTTCCTATAACTTTGTTCCGCAATGTCGCAGCAAGCCGTCCCAGTAAGTTTGCCTTGCGGATGGGTATTCTGTTTATGAGTAATGTAACATATCCCGGCGACATATTTATTACCAGCGTACAGCGAAAGCGCCACCCTGAAACGCCATCTTTTTAAATTATGAAATACTAGACAAACTCAACCACGTGCGAGCTACGTAGCATAGGTGTCTTCTGCATTCTGCCTTATGCCTTGTTCCCTGTATCTTTTGTCCCACTCGCAGAACTGGCGATGCCGGACAGGATTGCATATTTGAAAATCTAATTGTAAGAGTTAGGATGTCTGCTATTCTAAAAACTTTCGTACGTTTTTGGTCTATATTACGCGATAGTATAAACAAAGCGTCTTTTGGAACCAAATATTCCTTAATTTTTTTTTGTAAGGGGAAAACACAGGAAAAGTTTACCTAAGCAGGAAATGAAGTAGAGGTAACGAATTTTAATCCTTTCCAAGCTATCTGCAGCCAGGAGATCTCTCTATCTTCGACCCTTTATAGCGTCATTTCACTGTAGAAGAACACACTCTCTTCTGCATGAGCCTTATCAATATTTTCAACGAGTGACAAAATATTAATATATATATATATATATATATATATATATATATATATATATATATATATATATATATATATATATATATATATATATATATATATATATTACTGACTGATTCAATCTGCCAAAATTGAAGAGTTAGCATCTTAATTTCTTAAAAATGGTAACTTAATTTTCAAAGACTACCAATGTACGCTTGAAGTGATTGAATCAGCACTTACGGGTATAGTAAATAGTTTCGTTCAAGTTCTTATATATTTATAATATTTTAGTTCTTGGAAATAACTGATTCATAATTAAATTTATTTATTTATACTTGGTTTTTACAGACGATCTCACTTAAGTGAGAACAATCCAGTTATAAAAACTCAGTGAACATAAAAATACACATACAAAAACACATTAATTCTCATATACCTAAATAAAGATTAAAATATAAAACATATAAAATAAAAATTCAAAATTAAAAATAATTATGAAATACAAATATTACAGAAAAGTAAGAGACGCGAGTAATACATAATATAATCAGTGCAACATATTAACTAACAATAGCAGAATTTTTTTTCTGAATCCATACAAATTATCGACAAAAATATCTACTTCAGCACACTCAATCTTATTATACAGTCTACACAATTGGGTCGGAGGGCTAAAGTAGGCGATATTATTTTTGAAAATATTCTGATGAAAATGCTATGGTGTCTTAAACAATGGGAATTGGGGACATTTATTTCAACATTGCTTAGACATAATGAGGTATCAAGATGGCCGTGGATAATTTTATGCAAACATATTAGGTCAGTCAATTGCCTTCTTATTTTAAGTGTATTAATCTTAAAGTAATCACAACGTGCGTCGTATGATCTAAGATGGTCATGTAGTCCACATTTGAAAGATAATAGTCTAAGCAATTTTTTTTTAACTGATTCTATAATGTTTTCATACTTTCAATAATGTGGATTCCAAATAGTGCTTCCATATTCAAGTTTACTTATAATTAAGGCAAAGTAAAGGGTTAGAATTGATTGAGGATCTTTGAAAGGTTTAGTTATTCTGTGAATAAATCCCATCATTTTAAGTGATCTGGACCTAATGTCTTTAATGTGTAAATCAAATATGAATTTAAAATCAAGTGTAATTCCTAGATCTCTTATAGAAGACACTTTCTTAAGAATAATCTCATTAATGAAATAGGAAAAATTCTTTATAACCTTATTTCGAGTAAAGTTTAAAATGTAACATTTTTCAACATTTAAGTGCATATCATTGACAGTAAACCAGTTATTTAGTGTACCCAGATCCTTTTGAAGCACTAGATGATCGGTAACAGACTTAATTTTACGAAAAATTTTAAGATCATCGGCGAAAAAAGCATAATCACAGTTTAATTTCGAGCCAAGGTTAAATAATAACAAAACTTTAATTGAACTTTTACAGAACTTGAAAATTGATTTTGAAATTTGATTAATTGTTCTGTGAAACAACTGACCCTCGGGTAATTATTAGAGACGTATATATTAATATATATTAAAAATATTTTCAGAAGCAGCTAAACCGTAAATGAAACTACGATAAATCTAAAAATGAACTCGAATAAGTTACCTAATATTCCTACGGATAGAATTGTAATGTCTTCAATGCCAATCTTTTGTTATGTAATACAAATATTCTGTCGATCTATGTAATATCGTGATATTTCTAAAAACAAAATTATACTGGGATCGTGTCAACGTGAATTTGTATTTATCCAATTAAAGATGAGGGTGTGAAATAATGAATTAGGTATTAACTTCGCAGCTTTTAATGAGATTTATCTCGTTAGGGCTCCTCTAATGATGTTATAAGATTCATTTCATTATATATATAGGATTTAAAGTTGTATCAAAGTCATTTAAAATTAAATACATTTAACTAACTGGATTAACGATGATTAATCAGTTTGGAAAGTGACTTTTAACTTAGTTTTATAATTGAGGGAGAAAATAATTAATTTGAAAATGACGAAATATTCTATGATAATGACAAGGTCATTTCATACAGTGAAATTATAATAGACAAGAGATGAGAGTTTTCAACAAGTGGGTTACTGCCAAATGATGGTAACTTACAAAAACATGTTTTGGTGTAAACTCAATTTTAAAGTTTTATCTTCTTTATGAAATCAGAGTCGTGGGAAATAATGTTGATGTTTATTTAAAAAAATCTCATTAGTGATTTTTATTAAACAAACTTGCTTATTTTTAGTGTTTTTATAATTTTTTTCTGTCTACTGATTATAAAAAATAAGTTTAAAAGTTTTATAAAAAGCAGTAGCTAAAACCTAATAAACGACATAAAAGGGGACTCAAACTTATTCCAGGCATAGATTATATTACATAAACATTAAAATCATCACTATCTCAAAAAAACAAAAAATTGCTTACTAATTTTTGGCAGTAGCCCCAGAAAATGTTTTTTTTTAAAATAAAATTTGAGAAGTAGTTGCTTTTATAAAGTTTAAGATACAAAAAATTAGTTTTCCAGGCGAAAATATTCATTTATTTATTCATGTTCTCGTAGAAGATTACGAATTTAAGGTACATGTAAGTATAAAAGGTCATGGTCAAAAATATCGATGGTCAATGCAGAATCGTTTAGCAGTTGAGTCGCTCTGTTGATCGGCGTGTTCTGATAGGCAGAAGTCCTCGCTTTCGGGTGCATGGGATCTCCCACGAGTATACTTGTTAGGCACATATAATGTAACATCTTTCAAAATAAGTGAACTAAATATAGCTTCAGATGTTGGTTTAAATAATGTTCGCCTAAGATATTTTTCCGCGTGCTTGAAATCGAGCATTCCTTTTAAGACTATGGATCGATACTGGAATGGATAGTACGTATATTCTATAACGCATTAACCTCTTTTGTACTTTTTCTATTTCTCTTGCTTTTCTATTTGTTTAAAAGGGGTCCAAATAATGGAACTGTATTCTAGAATACTGCAAACAAGGGCTTCATAATATATATTCTCCGTATTGCAATTCCGTTAGTAAATGATCTGGCATTACGAAGAACGTATTTAAGCATTTTGTTGGCACTGGAAACAATGTCAGATATGTGGGATTTGAAAGACAGATTTGCTTCGAAAATCACGCCTAGGAATCATCAATGTTCAGATTATGGAAATTATTGAACGTACTAATTTCGGTTATCGGTGCATGGGTATGTGATAAGAAATTGTATTCCTGCGTAGTGTGTCAAATTATAAAGATAGATGAAATTTTAATTTTCGAAATTGAAATGATTGTATGAAGAATTCAGACACACAGTAAAATAGGTACCTACGTATTATGTAGGTTTTAAATGTCATTTTCAAAATTAGAACTGGTTTGTCAAAAATTCAGACTAACCCGTGATTTTCACGGGTCTGCACAGTCACTTGCAATAAAGTATAATGAGCGTGTAAGTATACATAACTAAATATAAGTAGATTAGAGAAGAGTTAATCAGTCCTATGAAATATTTAAAAAATAATTTAAAGATAGTACGTTCATACATTTCTGGTAATTTATTTCAAGTTTGCTTTACCTTTCATAATACGTAGGTATATCCCTTTCAGACATCGAGTAATAGATAAATGTCGGTAGAGGCATTCCAGTCCCCATCATCTAAATGATGCACATTTTTCATGTTGATACAAACAGTCGCTCACGATTTTTCTCATAGTTAATGGGGTATATGAATTTTAATACTTTGAAACATCTACAGAGATCAGTTATGTTGTAAGTACCTACCTACGTAAAGGCCTCATGTCTGTCAATAAAAGGTTAATAGGAAACGATTTCTTCGGCTTTAACAAAATATGAGAAAAAAAATATTTGAGCAGGTACATGAAATAATATGACATTGAAATAAAGCTATAGCACCGCGGCGTAATTGACAAAAATATATGTCCCTCTTCTTGATCAACTCCTCGCACCCTTGGTGTATCTTAGGTATATGTAAGCGAAACCGGTTGGCCCAAATATTTTGTAAAAAAAATTCGAATTTTTAGGTGCATAATGTGATTGTTCAAACAAAATATTTTCACAGGTCCCGAGTTTGAGTCCGTAGATCTATGAACATTTTCGACATTTGCGTTTTTAATGGGTTTTATCACAATTCAGAATTAGTTAAAACTTTGCTTGAAATGGCTTTGGCCGTGTTTAATGACCAGATCTGAATAGCCAGATACATCCCCACCGTCCTCTTCTCAAACTCTTTCCCCTCCCACTAACTTCAGCCTCACATCATACCTCACTTGCGGATACCACAGTCTAGCTGACTCCAGACGGTTGGGAGCAGAAAAACCAGTGAAATTTCCGAAAATAATGTTATTTTATGTTTTGCATATTTTTTAAATCTATAAACAAATTGAATAGATACTACAATAAATATTTTACTACAATAAGCATAGAGTGTGATGAAACGGTTGTAATAATACCTCTCTTTAGATAACAAATTTCGAATCGTGGTTAGGTATATCCAAAATAAAATTATTTTAAAACTGTATAAATTATTTCCATTTTAACCGCAATAATGATTCCTTTGTTTGTGTTGAATCGACTCAGAAGTGACTGACATGAGTTCAATCCAGGATATGACTGACAATCGACTGTTATTATTATTCAATTGTCGTAAAACCCCCATTAAATTTAATGATTAATATGGCTATTTTCCTTATGTGAACACTCACACGTTGAGTGCAAAACTTTCACCATTGTGTCACTTATACATTGGAGTATTATGGAATGATACACTTTGTTTACCAGTGGCATGCAACGATCATGTTCAAATATTCTTTGTAAAGATTATTTTTTTAGGCGTTTTATTTGTTTTTATTTGTTTATGTGAAACCGCACAAGAGTCCCAACCGCTCCAAACCGTACGGAGCCCGTAAGACTATGGCATCGGGTATATT
Source organism: Hesperophylax magnus (assembly GCA_026573805.1). Classification (NCBI taxonomy): domain Eukaryota; kingdom Metazoa; phylum Arthropoda; class Insecta; order Trichoptera; family Limnephilidae; genus Hesperophylax; species Hesperophylax magnus. The sequence continues at coordinate 2,472,810 of JAIUSX010000116.1, read as the reverse complement.
GTGAGGCTGAAGGAAGTATGGAAGTAGGAAGATGAGATGGAGAAGAAGAAGGTGGAGAAGTACCTGGCCATTAAGATCTAGTCACCAAACACGGCCAAAGCCATTTCAAGCAACGTTTCAATTCTGAATGGTGGTCTTACACCAGGGTTTAGTAAAAGTATCCTCCACTCTGGCACATCCCGCAAACATACTATATATTGTGTAAATTGTGAAATTTCACATATTTATCAAATTAAATTCACTTGCTCACGCCAGGATTTGAACCCGCTTCCTCCGGCTTGCTAGTCGAGAGCCTCACCCCTCTACCACGGAGGTATATATTTTATCTTCTACCTTCACACAGTTATTATGGTATATTTAATTATTGTATATAGTCTATGAGAAAAATCAAAGCTTTGCTTAAAATAGTATTTTTTAAGGTACATGTAAAAATTACTCGTCGTGCTTTTTTTTATCGTTCCTTTTTTTCCCCGTATTTTATTTTTTGCTGGAAAAGCACCTTTTTATAAAGTCCCACAATGCTGTGTTTATTTTCTCTTGTTGTTTGTTATACTTAATCTGTTTTTTAAAATTTTTGTACTGTATTGTATGATAAACTTATATTTTGACATAAAAATACCTATGTAAAATTGTACCTATTACCTCCCACTTATGTACTATAAGTTTCTCCCGTTCCAAAATAAGGTTTGTAACTCATCGGGATTGCCCTGGCAATAAACAAAAGTGTTAAATTTATTGGTAAAAAATAAAATTAAATGCAGGGGTTAAAGTCTTACAAATCTATATCATACTTCCTTATTACTCCCGTCATCATTCAAACTGATTGCTTTCGGAGTCATTATTCAAGCAGGACAGTATTGGCCATATTCAAGGAACGCGTGATTTTTTATAAACGTTAAACATAATCACGTAATTGTGGATAATTTTCATTGTAATGTAATTAATCCAATGGATTATGAACTTTCTAAAACATATTTTCTTCGATATTATCCAAAAATTATATGAGCAGAAACGATGTTTTTTAAGAAATCTCGTGTGACACGTGGCGATCCTCTTTCAATTTGAAATCGGGTCTTAATTTTAAAGTCTTATTTTTTGGATCCGGTCGCCTGCAAACCGAAATGAACCTTACGGTTGCTTAAAATTGAGGGGCAGAGTGGTTTTTTTTTGCCTACAGACCACCTATGCGGAATTTACCCGAAACACGCGATTTGAATTCGACCAATCAGAAGGCCTAGACCGTCCAGACGCTAGCGTAATAATATTTTAGTTGTTATATCAATAATTAAATTTATTATTTAATGAAACAATGCAAAATAAGTAAATATACACAGAGATAAATTGAAAACAATAGAATTATTAAAAATACTAAAGATCAACGCGTCCTGAAGTTCCAACAAGTCCAATTCGTAATTAAGCTACAAAATATTGCTTTTATAAATACCTCAAGTTGTTAAAAAAACATTGCCTCCATTCATCGACCAAACATATCGACGCCTCCATAGCTTAAATATGGAACCCTGAACATGACGTTTAATGATTTTACTCATCCTTCTGCGACGGAATATTTAGCAGACACATCAGCAATGTGTTTATTGTTGAAAGTGGTGACGCTCTGAACTCTCAATTTCAGTTTCTATAGGTTTTAAATTACATCTATACTAACACAGTCTAACATAGTCTAACACAATTTCCATTGTATCTCAGGTGACAAATATAAATTTCCAGCACCGACAAACAAAGTGGTCAAAAATACCATAGTAAAGTAGCTATTCAATATTTTTAAACAAAAACTCACGATTTGGAGAGCCTGAACAAAAAAAGGTGATTCACTAGCGTAATCATAATTCTGTTCACATGCTTCAGTAAAGTACTTTCCATGAATATGAGTGTGAGCTAAGACTTTTGTTTATACTTTGTTGCATGTTGCTGCTTCGGTACTTAATATAAACATGTATTATTTGTTAAGTAATTTGTATTCAAGATGGGTGCATCACGATTCACGTATGTCAGTACTCTTCTCGGAAGAAATGTACTTGAAAATAGTTATAAATAAGTGACATGAGTTTGCAAGACAATGGACGACATGGAACCGACTCATGAGTCCGGACATTATTGTGAGTCTCGAAGCGTTCGGAGACTAAAAAAGCCATAAACAATGGATTGAAAATAAAACACCTGTAGTTATGCTATAAAATTGGCAGGAAATAAACATTTAATGGTCACATTCTTGTCGACTCATCAAAAGAACCTCACCGTCTCTGAGATGGTGGAGTACTTTAATTATAATATGTCGTCATGTTGTGACTATGAATTTGGCAGCGAAGAGTATAATAAGGTATAAAGAGTAGGTTGGTACAGGTAAATCATTTTAAAGAGTCTCTTCCTTGTGCAGTTGCTTAGGTACTGAAAACAATAGATATTTTTTTTTATTGTTAGGAAGCTGAAGAATGATACGAGAATTCATTAAGAACACTGTTGAATCGAATTGCCAGTCTAAATTTAAACGGAATTATCAATCTTCCCTACGCACTCATCATCTTTGTGCACTTGCTCGGTAAGAGGGGACTGAGGGCGGGTGTTCCAAACTATTTAAAAAAAAAATTATGAACCTTTTTTTTTTTTAGTTCAAATGAATGAAAGTTTTTTTTTTTTAATTTCAAATGAATGTGGTGAAGTGCCGCAAAATCATTTATAATTTTGAAACTGTTAATAACTCATGGTGGAATATTTTTAAAATATTGAATCCAATAAAACAATATCACGCGAATGGCACAATGAAAATGTGGATGTAAATCAATTTTTTTCTCATATAAGTAATAACAGGGCATGGTATAATATTAATTTTTTATTACCATACTATGATATATAAAATTGATTGAACAATACAAACAAATAAACAGACAAGTAGTTAAAATCGAACTCACAAAAGGGCAGGTATAAAATCATTTGATGCAAAATAAATAGGAAACATTATTTTTGTATTCGCACATTTAGAGGCGGATTGAAGAAGGAGCTGCAGAAAGGCGGATGTTGATGAGACTCGAACTAAATGAAGGAGAAAATGCGTTTGCCGGGAGCATATTTCGTATACGTGACAATTGTACCAATGAACGAGTCGAAGAAACGACTCCTTCTCAGACTGCCGACACCAAGCAGGTACAAACTGGTGTTCTCATTCTAGTCCACGGAGTATCTCGCTTGTGCACTAACAGACCCCAGCCTTATTCAAATGATATAACCGCTACACACCACCGAGGAGCTACATAATGTTAATACGAGTATACGTAGGAAGAATCCAACAAGAACTAAAATAAAACTTCCCCTTTCGTGTAAAAAGTAAGAATCGTGGCTTGTTCCTCAATGCATTATAAATGAGCTGCATGCCGTCATAGGCTATTTCCGAAACATGGCGGCAAGTTTGAAAGTGACTTCAGAAAAATTAACATACCTACTTTGTTTAGCTAGGTCAGCTTTGGTATTCAAGGGGTGTAACGACGACCACCAGCATTGGGGAACGGTGTTAGTCAGAACATTGCCAGTGTCGTTTGAAGCATTCTCATAATTTATGCTTCCGATTTTGTTGTCCGGGTTAAATCTTCCCCATAGGAAAAACTAAACCCTTCCACTCACTTTTCCACAAATGATCAGCTAGTCATTCAACACTATGCAAGTGCATTACATAAGTAAAATAAATACAAAACAATACAAGAACAACAACATGTCAACTCACCAGAGATCAAATGGGAAAAAAAAAAATTCACCGACTCCAGATATTTTCATATCAGAGGGTTCGGCTCGGTAGAACTTCTAACAGGGCCTATAAATCCTACTGATCCCTCAACATAAATATTTAAAAAATCTTTCGTTATCCTACATGTATTCAAAATGACCGACTTTTGCATCTTTATATATAAATTTTTTGATAGATCTAATACGCCTAAATTTTTAATGAGAGAGCTAGGTATAATGCCAGTAGCCGAAATAACGAATGGTAATATTTTTATAGTCTGAGAATGCCAAATTCTTTTTATTTCGTTTCCTAAATCTGTGTATTTTCTTATTTTTTCATTAACAGATTTTTGAATGTTACAGGAATTTGGAATAGCGACATCAATGATATAAGTTATTTTTTTAATTTTGTCATGTAAAACTATATCGGGTCTATTATGACTAATCGTTCGATCTGTCAGTATAGTTTTATCATAATATATTTTATAAAATTCGTTTTCTAAAAATGAATTTGGTTCGTATTCATAATATGGTACTATATTACGGCAGTCAATCAAGTTATGTTTAATTACCAAATTTTGGTGAATTATTTTTAAAACTTGATTGTGCCTAAATGTATACTCGGACGGTGCTAATATAGAACATCCCGATATAATATGTTCTATAGTTTCCGGAAAAGCCAAACATTTTCTACACAAATCATCAATTTGATTTGTATCTTTGATTATATGCTTTCTATAATTTTTAGTATTAATGACTCTATCCTGAATGGCAAGCATAAATCCTTCTATTTCTGCGCTCAACTCTCCAATACTCAACCATTTGTTTGACGAAAATTTGTCAACATACGTTTGGTTGAGATAATTGAAGTGTTTTGCGTGTAAAATTTTATTTGACCAGGAATCTAATAGTTCCTGGTTGGGATTTATAAAAATGTTGGCATTCTCATCGTATAAATTTAAAGGTGTAATATTTCTATCTGCCTTGCAAATTATTTTGTGCATTTCTGAGCTATGAGCTTTCCTATGGAAAAAAGTTCTTAGCATTTCTACCTGATTATTTTTCAAAGAATTTATTTTGACTATGCCTCTACCTCCTAAATTTCTAGGTAAATTAACTCGTTCTATAGCTGAATTTGGATGATGGCAATTAAATTTTGTTAGTGTAGTTCTAATTAATCTTTCTAAGATATCTAAATCTGTATTAGACCATTTAATTATGCCAAATGAGTACGTTAATAGAGGTATTGCCCAAGTATTTATTGCTTTTACTAAATTTTTAGCAGATAGATTGCATTTTAAAATTTTCCTGATCCTAGTTTGAAATTTAATCCTTATATCATTTTTAATACTAGTATGGTCTAATCTATTTGATTGTGGGTATCCTAAATACTTATAAACCTCATCCCTTTTCATACTAGTAATTTGGAAATTTCTAAATATACTCTCGTCCCCATCTACAATTTTGCCTTTCTCTATATGGATCGTTCTACATTTATCTAAACCAAAAGTCATTTTGATATCATCTGAAAAGTTTTTAACTACCTCGATCATTTTCTCTAAATTTTGCTCAGAATTCGAAAATAATTTTATGTCATCCATATATAATAAATGCGAAATTGTACTACTCTCCCTTGTATTACCCTTAACTTTTATTCCAAACTTGCTTTTAATTAACATTTTAGATATAGGATTCAATGCTTTATTTTATTATTATTATTTTATTTTTTTACCTTTATTTTTATGTGATCCTGGTATAATATGATTTAAACGCATGTTGGTATAATATGATTTATTAATTTAGTTAATTCCATATTTTTACCGATTGAAAAATTAACATTTTGGATGCAAAAAATAGAAACATTTTTAATTTAAATTAACCTTTTATGCGCTCCTGGACGCATTTTAAAAATTAAAACATTATTCCTAGAGTTAGCGTAAAGCGCATTTTGAACGTAAAAGGAAAAAACTAATTTACAATTTAACTTTAATTTTTGTTGTCCTACTATGAAAATTATACAACCGAAGAAATGAATGTATTTTTTTGTTGACAAAAATTATGTAGATGGGTACGTAATTAACGTATTAGTTTTATAAGCGAGTCGTAGGAATTAGTGATAATATATGTTTCTCTCAAGCTTATAACATTATAAGTAGGCAGGTACATTCCAAAGTATTGCATATGCACATTAATAAGATAAATTCATATAAATCAAATACATTAACGTCGATTAACCTTTGAATTAACAGATCGATTCTCATAAAGTATTGTGTTTCATTTCATTGTAGCCATGTTAAAAATCTGTTGATTAATGATGCACTGTTAACATGGTTGTCTTGGAACCTTAGTCCAATCGGTAAGTACTCCTACTCATGCATATTTATCTTTAAAATGTACTTACCTATTTTATTGTAGTTTAGATGAAGAAATTACATCGCCTAGTAACAATAAAAAATAGATTTAATATATTACAGGTACCCACATAAGAAGGGTAAATGCAGGTAACTCCATTAATGGCGGACTGAACGCAGTTGGCGCTAACAAAAAATTGTCCAAAGAAGCGAAGTTAGCAGTCCACAATGGAGTGCTGGTACCTACCCTAATGTATGAAAGTGAGGCATGGAATTGGCAAAGAAATGATGAAAGTAGATTGAATGCTGTTGAAATGAGATCACTTAGGCGTATGTATGTTAAAACCATGTATGATCGTGGAATGTGAGATACGCAAAGAGTGCAAGGCTGATGTAAGCGTAATGAGTAAGATCAAGAAAGGGACGCTTAGATGATTTGGGCATGTAGAGCAAATGAGCGAAGAAAGGAGTGTAAGGAGAATATACGATGCAAATGTGAATGGTAGCATAAGTCGGGGACGCTCGAGGAAGACACGGCACGACCAAGTGAATCAGATACTCGAGTTGGGCCATGTCAAGAGTCAGAACAATAGAAGAGTATGTATGAGACGATGTATGAATGTGAATGAGGCAAGAAGTGAGTGCCAAGACCGAGTTGTTTGGCGGTCCGTCCTCTCTGCCTACTCCTGCGGGAAAACGGCCTGATGGTTAGTTAGTTAGTTACATAATATTTAAGAAATACCATAAGATATCTTTGTTTGATATCTACTACTTGTTTAGGGCAAATAGCAGACTGAATAAACCTAATAAGAATATAATATGAGCTGTAAAGTCGTTATGGAAATCGAAAAGAGGGGAGTGTGTATCAAAACAATTCAAATAAATCTGTTCGTTTTTTAAAGCTTACATAATAATTACGTACGTGTGATAAAATTTTGAGAAAACTATGAAAAAACACTTCTGTAAGCTTACATTATCATTTGCAGATAGAATACCTCCGATATATTTTTTAATAGATATGGAATTAATATGAAAGCGTCCTCCCTAATTTACCGCATAGTGAGTTTGTCAAAGGTGTGCCTTAATTTTGAGTAAAGACTGACATGTTTCGACCCACTACAACATTTAGTAAAAGTACAATGAAGCAATATCTTATTTAAAAAACTAGAGCGTGCTTCAGCAATTACGTTAACAATAACTCATCACTACTCTGTATTATTATGTCAAAACCCAGGTGCATAATTTCAAGCTATTTTATGATGATTCAATCATTTCTTAGGAAGTAATAAATCCCTACTATAAGGATACCTTTTACCTTTTCCGTGACAATGTACCCTCCATCCAGCGATCATTCAAACATTCCATCCCTTACGACAATGGGTGGCACATTATACTGTAGAATTACCGGAACACAACATGGATAGGGATATTACCTAGCGGCACGTGATTGCAATTTAAATTCAGGTACAAAACAATAAAGGCTTTTATTATATTTTTTTAAAAGATAAACTTTTATTTTTGTCAATGAAAGACCTTCTAGGGTCTAGGTTCTTTGTTATTTCGTCTCCTTCAAACGCTCCAATTCTAATATGACAAATCATAACAATGACTTGTAGAATTTTGTTAAGGTAGGTTATTATTTTAAGCTAGGTCGATGTTTTCCTGACCTACTACCTACACTATATATAAGTATATATATATATATATATATATATATATATATATATATATATATATATATATATATATATATATATATATATATATATATATTATATCGTTATATCTACAACCTTTCCGCACGGAAAAAAAACTGCCAATAAATCAAGATGGAGATTATAAGATGAATTCTAAGAAATTAAATGAATTCTAAAACTAAAACTAAACCGATATAAAAATAAAAACTAAAATTCTACGAACAATAAAATGAAAGAATATCATAATACGCCTACCTACCTACATGATTACATATTGTTTGTGTACCGGATTGCTATTTTATTACTACTTCGATCTAATAGATGGTTTTAAGCCCTTAATATGTATATCGGTAAATTTGCGTAATTATCTACTTAAGAAATTTCTAACAATTTTTTAAAACATGCAAGAAACTACAAATATTTACAATAAGAATATATTTTACGATGGACCATTTTGGTTACATAACATTTGGATCACTTATATAGCACCGTTTTCGTGAGAAAATCGTATAAAGAGCGCAAGACGTTGATCATTGAAGTTTAATCCATTGACTGGTCCAAGAAAAACGTGTGACTCCGTGAATAGAAAATAATCGTGAATACATGGGACAAGGTAATGGATGACAACCTTCATTTGAAGTTTAATTGACAATAATTAATGTTACCTTATTCTTTGAAAAAATAATTATTTATCCTCAAAACGCATGTTAGCTACCCTTTGACGAATAAGATTTAAAATTGACGCTTTTTGGAGTCTTTGTTGTTTTCAACGAAAATAAATCTAAATTTGCGTAAAATTCAATAATGGGACATATCTAAAAACCACACATTACCATTATTAAACGTTTGAGTTGTAATACCAACACTAACACCAACACCAACACCAACACCAACACCAACACCAACACCAACATAATTCATCACACGCAGCGATAAAAACAATGCAGTTTATCACTTTATCCAATGGGTGCGTATCATACATTGTTATCAACAGTAAATTGGGTTCGAGCAAAAACTCGCTAATAACAAAAAATAACGAATAAATTCATCAGTGTCATTTAGGAATTGCGCCCAAAACAATGTTGCATCCACAGTATTAACGAGCGTTTAATGTACTGCCTCCCGAAACGTTCTCCCGTAACCAAATTTTAATATAAATACTTGAACATTTTAGCGGCACGACATTAATCACCCACACCTCCTCCAACCCCTCCCTATAGGTCCGCGTTATCACATGGAATATATAGGACCTTCCCCTTTATGGAGATTAAGGGACCCGTAGATCTTGCGCAGTGAGTGGCCCATAGATCTTTAAATAATTAAGGGAGCCTGACCCTTTGTCAAAGGTGAAAACGATTGTCGGAGGCAGCGGTGAAAAATTTGCAACGCCGGTGTTGTTGGTTGTTACCGCCGTAGGCACCGGGCAATAAAAATGTAATTATTTAAATTATAATCAGTCGCTGGGTCGTTTGTCGGGAGATATTTTACAATTTTACGCAATATCGTACCGCAAACTTGATGTACAATGTTCATTTTACCTCGTTTTACGTTATTTTATAATTTAACAGCATTGTATAAGAATCAACCAGACGAGTTCTATGTTACGGTATTGTGTGTACTTAATCGAATACATTTACCAACAGCATTGGATAAGAATCAACTAGAGGAGTTCTGTGTTACGGCATTGTATGTACTTAATCGAATACATTTACCAACAGCATTGGATAAGAATCAACCAGAGGAGTTCTGTGTTACGGCATTGTATGTACTTAATCGAATACATTTACCAACAGCATTAGATAAGAATAAACTAGAGGAGTTATGTGTTACGGCATTGTATGTACTTAATCGAATACATTTACCAACAGCATTGGATAAGAATCAACCAGAGGAGTTCTGTGTTACGGCATTGTATGTACTTAATCGAATACATTTACCAACAGCATTAGATAAGAATAAACTAGAGGAGTTCTGTGTTACGGCATTGTATGTACTTAATCGAATACATTTACCAACATATTGGATAAGAATAAACTAGAGGAGTTCTGTGTTACGGCATTGTATGTACTTAATCGAATACATTTACCAACAGTATTGGATAAGAATCAACCAGAGGAGTTCTGTGTTACGGCATTGTATGTACTTAATCGAATACATTTACCAACAGCATTAGATAAGAATAAACTAGAGGAGTTCTGTGTTACGGCATTGTATGTACTTAATCGAATACATTTACCAACAGCATTGGATAAGAATAAACTAGAGGAGTTCTGTGTTACGGCATTGTATGTACCTACTTAATCGAATACATTTTGCGCTAGCAATATAATTTTCTCACGAAAAGGATGATTCTTAAAGAAATTTGTCAAATTTTATTATTTTTCATAGTTTTAGATTTTTTTATATTCCCCTCTGCATTCATATGGAATTCGTTGTTTTTTAAAATGATTTTTGGATAATTCAATTTATTTCCGCACCCATAAATTATTCCGGTTACTAAAAAATGGTCCGATTTTGCGGATTGAAATTTTAAAATCTCGTCATATCATAAAAATATTATATATAGAAAAAAAACATGATGTCTTAGAACTTTTCCTAGAATTGAAAAAAAAGTGGCCTAATATTCGACAAAGCACGGTTGATAAGAACGTAAGTATTTACAAGAATGTTTTCTGGAGAGTATCAGTACAAATTTAGAAAATTCAAAGAAATACGGAGTTCCGCAATTCATTGAACTAGAGTTACAGTCATACATAGAACCGAAATATTTATTTTTGATCAGATTTTCCAGATCGAGGTTGCCCCAAAATTCCTTAGTTTACCTTCTCTACAATATGAAACACAAGTCTAAACCATGGCGAGCAAATAAACAGGGTCTCCATTCAACCTAGGCAAGACAGAGTATCATTGAAATGAAAACAATTAGTTACTTCGCGTACCACTTAAATCACACCTCAACGGAAGCAGGCACCAAATTTCCCTAATACATGCTTGTTCCTCACTTAGATATATTAACGCCACTAAACAACAAACAGAGGAGATTTTTTGCACCCCTACTTAGTTCTGCGCCCCGCGCCCGCTAATAGGAAACTTAATTACCGAGAATTTGCGTTATTTATAGATGATCATTCTAGGAAGTCAGGAGAGAACCGCTTATAACTATCATTTTAATTTCCTCAATTATTTCGTTTTCTATACGTAGCTAGGTCCTTGATTACAGTACTACCCAATTTTGCGAGTTATTTGAATTCTTATTTTTAATATAATTTATTATATTAAAATAGCCTCAGAACAGAAATCTTCTAGTGAGGCGGGTTACTTTCATGTTTATAATATTGATCATGTTATTACAATAAACGCCCGGGCAGCCGGCAATTAAAAAAAATATATATATTTTTAATTTAGATAACGAATTTTTATTAGATATTATTCGCCTGAAACACCCATACAAATTGAAAATATCTCCTAACTATAAATAAATGCCGCCGACGGGGATTGAACCCGATTGAATCCAATATGGAAAATACATCGTTTTCAGAAAACTTCCCATACTCCGCAGACTAAAACTATTGGTGCATCTCTATGATATAAATAGTAGTTTTTTGAATAGTGAACCTAGCATCCAAAAAGTATGTTTCTTATTTCATTTAGTAAATTTCTTCTTAATTTATAAGTAGATACATACGCATTACACAAAATAAACTTTACTGAAACGTTAGCCTAAGGTTCGTAGAAAACAAATTAAGGTATATATTTTCTAAGAACCTTGCCATTAGGCGGTCGTGTGCTGGTACTAAATTATCGCCATGCGCGAGCTGATTCTATAATATATAGTATAATAATAACGTACATTTAAAAAAAAGTTTTTGTGTATTGCACCATCATACCAGATAAAAAAAGTATTTTTCCCAGAACAGCTACATTTAATAAAATCAGAGATTTTATCATTCCTTTCGGTTACTGCGGCGCACGACGGGTTAAAACGACCACCATCTTGAAACCGGAACGTAACAAATTTGTAGACCGACAGAATAGCTAATGGTCGAGTTAAAACAGGACTCTTCTACGCTCAGTCTATAAGCGGATAGAAAAAAAACCTTAGGCAAGACGTACTACAGTGATTAGAAGGTTTTGTTAGGAACAAAAAACGAAATGAAAAGCGAATGTTATTTATATTCCGATCAAATAGCTAGGTACCAACTAGATATAAAAATATCGTAAAAAGTCTGAAAGTATGAATCAAATTTTACAGTATTACATTAAACTATTTACATATTTGAACGCCACATAAAGGCATAGTTAAGCATAGCCATAGGCATAGTGGATGTCTATGCAGTTTAGCTATTTCTTTGGATGCATGTAAGCCACCGTACAAAATGGCCGTAAAACTTTTTCCAAGACTTTTTGCTTCCATTTTATTCAATTTATAATATTTTTAATTGTCAGTTCTTTATTTACATTAATCCCACACAGGAGGCCCTGAGGAAATTAATTTGTCATCTTTTGGGATGCTGTGTGGGGGGTCTTTTTTAATAAAAGCAAGGAGTGGAAGTTCTGGAAAGGTAAAATATATGAGGTTTGGGTAGGAATCTAGGGATCAGAATGTCCAGGAGTGACAAGAGGAGACGTCAAAGGGACTCACCAAACGAGCCTCTCCCGATCTGGCACCCCAAGCATCTGATCGGTAGGCGCATCGTGAACACTCCTCACCCGATGAACCCTGGCACCCCTACTAAATATATGAGGTTTGGGTAGGAATCTAGGGATCAGAGTGTCCAGGAGTGACAAAAGGAGACGTCAAAGGGACTCACCAAACGAGCCTCTCCCGATCTGGCACCCCAAGCATCTGATCGGTAGGCGCATCGTGAACACACCTCACCCGATGAACCCTGGCACCCCTACTAAATATATGAGGTTTGGGTAGGAATCTAGGGATCAGAGTGTCCAGGAGTGACAAAAGGAGACGTCAAAGGGACTCACCAAACGAGCCTCTCCCGATCTGGCACCCCAAGCATCTGATCGGTAGGCGCATCGTGAACACACCTCACCCGATGAACCCTGGCACCCCTACTAAATATATGAGGTTTGGGTAGGAATCTAGGGATCAGAGTGTCCAGGAGTGACAAAAGGAGACGTCAAAGGGACTCACCAAACGAGCCTCTCCCGATCTGGCACCCCAAGCATCTGATCGGTAGGCGCATCGTGAACACACCTCACCCGATGAACCCTGGCACTCCTACTAAATATATGAGGTTTGGGTAGGAATCTAGGGATCAGAGTGTCCAGGAGTGACAAAAGGAGACGTCAAAGGGACTCACCAAACGAGCCTCTCCCGATCTGGCACCCCAAGCATCTGATCGGCTATATATATAGATGCTAAAATCAAAATTACCAAATGAAATACCATGTAAAATTAAAGTAAATTTTGCCAGATTTTGTAACCCATCCATTCAAACATTCCAAAGTAGGTACTAGCCCGCCCGGTTTTAACATTGCAGTACATTTATCACATAAGAAAACTAATAACACTCGCGTGTTTTCTGTTCTCACATAACCTAAGAATAACGACTCGCCCCTAATAACTCAAGTCTTCAGGATGAGATGCAAAAGCAAGCTATGTATCTGTCAAAGAGTGTAAAAGCTGTGAAAAAGTTTGGTGTTAACTTTGCTTGTTGAGTTTGTACTAGCGCAGAACCATGAAAAATCACAATATTATTATTCATAAAAATTAAAATATTTTTCTGTTAAAAATATTAGAGAATGATAGTTAGGCTCTTTATCGCTTCTTTGAATTTTGAGAGTGACACTTAAATTCAAAGCAAATTTGAGATCATTGAACAAGATTTCACCCAGGACGTACACATATAATCGGATTATTTGATTTTAGTAAGACAAATGTGATATGCGAGTAATAGTATAAGTATAGAATACCTATACCTACAATATATACAGAAGGGTGTAAGGGACGTACTTGACTTTTTAACCAGTGATTCCAGACATTATTATTTTTGAAGAAAAAATGTTAATTAAATTTTCTCCTGTGATTGATGGATAAACACGTGGAATTTTTTTTTGTGTTTGATTTGGGAAAATATTAATTAAAAAAAAATCACAGTAGACCAAAATTTCACCAACATGTTTAACTCCAAGTAATGATAGGAAACACTGGTTAAGTCAAGGTAAGTCAAGTACGCCCCTTAATGCCCTGTACGTAGTATAGATAATATATGTATGTGCGTGGTTCTTGTGGGTAGATATCGTATAAAAACTAGGTAACATTTTAAAATCACTATCACTGCTTTTTTATTTCATGCCCTCTTTCTGTTTACCTAATCTTGGCGTATTTCTCCTGTTCCTCTAACTTCTCTGAATATCTTTCCACTCTTTTCTTAAACCAGAAACTTCACAATATGTCCTGATTTAATATTTTATGCATGCGAAGGAAAAAACTAATTTCAAAAGTGTTATAAACTCGGTGCATCCAGATGAGAAGCTTTTTTCTTGGAAGTTAGTATCCCAGAGGCAAAGAGAAGAGGAGAACGGGTTGAGACTTGAGAATAAGGTAAGTTGAGGAAGGTATAAAACCAACATAAAATAATTATTTCATAAAAAAATTACCACAACTTCATTGGAATTGATTATAATTTTTTTATTTATCTTTCACAAGCCTGAATCGTCTTTCCACAGACCACAAGGGTTTTTTCTTCTTATTATATATATATTGATGACGATCTCTATTTATATCATCACATTTCTCATCGTGGATTATAATATTAATGTTCTCTTTAGGTATTATGTGTAATGAGAATAAGAGTGTTAGTAGGTTATTATCAAGCCATGATTTAAATGTATTAAAATCTTTATGATTTGAAATTTTCATGGCCAAAAGTATTGTAATGGTTGACGAATGAGGAAGCGGAATTCGGCATAATATCCCAAAAATAAACCATTATATATATTGACGGGTATGATTTGATATTTTCACGGCCAAAAGTATTATAGTGATTTGTTTTTAGGTAATTATGCCGTGTTTCGCTACCTCCTTCTTTAGCCAACGTTTCGGACAGCATTGCAGTGTCCATCATCACATTACACATCTGATTGATTCTGGATTTAGATTACACATCTGCCCTGATGGTCTACAGGGTTTCCGAGGGCAAAGTGTACAAACTTTAGGAGTTTCTATGTGGTGGTAGAAGTAATAAAGGTGATTAACTTTTTCAAAATTTCATTTTTTTTCGAACAAAAAATATTTTCCGTGGAAGAATATTATTTTTTCCATACAAAAAATTCAAATGTTTTACCCGAAAACTACTGTAAATCTTTGAAATTACAAAAGAAGATTTTCTGATTTTTTACTTGTATTATCATGGAAAAGCACCTCCCAAAGTTCGGGCACCTTAGACACGGATATCTTGTATATTAGAAATAATAATAGTCCACGAACCGTGTCTTGAGGGTTGCCAAATTTACTAGTTACTAAATGTTTGGTTTAATTTTACAATCTGAGGTCTCTCTGTAAGTAGCTTTCTATCCATTCAAGTGCTATGTGGTATTTGCTATTTTATTTTAATTTTAAGTCTTTCTTGAAATATTAAAATTTCTATAAATTTAATTGATTTTTTCAGGGTACTATGAATACCAGATGAAATTTAATATATACACCCATTGTTGCAAAATTGAAGAAATTTTCAGCATCACTTTATTGAACGATAGGTTGATTGAATTGGTTTTATCAATGCTTTATAAACAGGAATTTCACAACCATTCTATTTCCACTGTCCCTTCAGTTGCCAACTTCTTTCAGCCTCCCAATACTCCTCATGTATACTCCCCAGTATGGTCCTGTATGTTATCTGCCTGTGCATAATATAAATAAATATTCATGTACAGGGTATCCGAGGTAAAGTACGCCTACTTAGGGGGTCATTCTGTGTGATAGTACAAATAATTTATTTTTTTTGAAATTCCAAAGTTTACAGTAGTTTTTAGCTAAAAAAGTTCAATTGTTCGTATTTTTTGTATGGGAAAATGAACATTGGAATTTCTAAAAAGTTATTTTTCTTTTTTTATCACGAATATTACTTGCATATGCATTTTAACGCAGCATCATGGTCATTGGTTGCAAACGCATTACAAATGCATTGTACTGTAGTTTTGTATTAGTGATCAACAAGACTGTGGATACAATCTCTTAGCAACAAGTTGATAATAGTTTGTCTAGTCTATAGTTAGTAAGAAGATAGCACTCTAGAAATATATTACATATTTGTACAGCACCTTTGAGGTGATTTTTCACAGCAAAAAAAACCAAAACTAAAGACATCATCTAAATATAATAATAACTATTTGAATGCAATAGCTTACATAATATTATTATTTGATTTTAATATTTCCTCTTCCATGAAAGCGTTAGATTGTGGTTGGGGAGGGTAGGTTCATTATTGTAGCTATTTATCAGCAATTAATAATATTATGTGCTGTAGTAAGTATATTTCAGTAATAAAGTATAACAAAATATAAGTGCTTGTGGCGCCTGCTCATCGATTGCAGGCTCAGTCCTTTCCAGCTACCGCGCGTGGTTTTCGTGTCCAAGTGTTAATTTATGGCCAATATTAATTTATAATCGATAAGATAGCGTATTTGTATATTTACCCAATTTCATCCCTTTCATATGAATTAATGTAAATCTTCAAAGCGGAAATTAATCAACTTCCCGACATCTGATCTAGCTGAAACTTGGCAGATAGACTCGTTGTCGACACTTGTCGGTCCCACCTGAACGGTAATTGGTGAGGCAAGAGTTGTCGACTCCAGTTCGTAGGTAGGAAGGTTCAATACTCAGTCAAACCTAAAAAATATTATTTATTATAGTAAAAAAGA
Organism: Hesperophylax magnus; assembly: GCA_026573805.1. Classification (NCBI taxonomy): domain Eukaryota; kingdom Metazoa; phylum Arthropoda; class Insecta; order Trichoptera; family Limnephilidae; genus Hesperophylax; species Hesperophylax magnus. Next base: position 2,456,147 of record JAIUSX010000116.1, on the reverse strand, counting down.
CGTTTTTTGCGTGTTGATTTTTATTTTCTCTTTTATACACCCTTGGGGCTTTTCCATTGTGTAAAACTTCAATTAATTTTTGTAATATTTATTTTTTTTGTAATACCTGCATCAACTGTAAAGTGCCCTTGAGGTTATTTCTCACAAAAGCGGCGCTATACAAATTGGTTGATATCTCACAAAAGCGGCGCTTTACAAATTGTTCAATAAATAAATACGGTTACAATTTTTTATACAAGGGTTAGTAATAAACAAGTATTGTAACGTACCTAAAATACTTTATTTAATAATAATGCATATTGTATTCGGAGAATAAGTTGTTACTTGAAATACAAATATGTTGACAGGTCCACCGGATCTCGGTCCTTCTATGCTATATTTCAGAAAAATTAAAACAAAGCTGTGCAGAGGTTTTGTGATTGTCGATCTCGGACAGAAACCAGGTTTTTCGGCCTGAAATAAACGTAATTGATACGGTGTATGTTATTTTGAGTAAAAATTGTTTATTTTTAAGGGCTAGTTGTAAAATCTTACGTTATTATGGTGATAAAGCTTAGGGGAGAATAATATAAACAAAAACTTATAAATATCCAACTAAGACAGTAGGAATCTGTGGTCATGAAAGCGAGTTAAGATTTATGCAGTGTTAATTCTTTTCAGGCCGAAAGCCATAAACTGATTTTATTTGGTAATTAGTGGCAAGATTCATTAGTATTCCTCCCCGCTGTTGACTTAAAAACGAGGTGCGAAGCCAATGACATACGCCGTACCGGTTGAGCCCTTTATTAGTTTATATTTCAACTAAATTATTTAACACCTTAGTCAATAGCCCTCTACGTAGGGTACTATACGAACCGATCTTGTTTGAGCAGATATTTCAAAGCACCATTTTCGAAGCAAGTTATATTCATTAAATAAACTGTAACTTGGAAACGCGCGAGGAAGACACTGCGCGGTCGAGGAAACCATATATTTTAGTCGGGCCATGTCAAGAGTTGAAATAACAGAAGAGTATGTATGAGAATGTGAATGCGGCAAAGATTTTGTGCCGAGATCGAGTTGTTTGGTGGGCCTTCTGCTCTGCCTACCCCTGCGGAGAAACGGAGTGATGTTTAGTTATGTAATTCGATCTGGCGATTACTGTTATGAATTTTAGGGTCAACAACAATTTTATGGAATACGGTTTCAACATAAAATTGGCCAAATAACACGGTATAATAACCCAGAAAAACAATCACGATAATTTCAATCAACTTAAAAATATTACGAGAAACATAAAGAATATTATTATTTGATCACAGATTTCTTCGTAGAAATACTTTTGGGTCTTGAAACATTCCAGACTCTACAAAGGAATGCATTATTTATGATATTATCCTTATACGTTGACAGGAACATTCCACTAAATAATTGATTATGATCATGTAAAAGAACATAAAACAAGTGTAGGTTCGATTCGAAGGAGAAAAGCATTCGTAATGTACAATACACATTCTTCGGCGATACTAATGAAGACTTGCTTCTTAGTAAGTCGCTTGTAAACAATTTTGTAGAGTAATAACATTAAAATTTTTCACTTTAAAACAAAAAAACTGAGAGATACATTCTTAGGGCTTCAGCTTTGCTTAGGCTTTTTTCGTATGTCGTGTCTGCATATCCAAGAACTGAAATACGGAATTATAGCATTATAAGGTAAATGACCTCTAAGTCAATGATGGCTTGGAAATCTATTTATCTTCGGACACTATAAAAATATTGTATTTCTTTAATTTTTACGGCATATTTTTGTGACACTTCTCAATAAACAGTAAATAGCTAAATAAATGCTAAATTCGCTACTTTAAGTAGATAAAACTCTAAATAGGATGCATTTATTTCTTGAGGAATCTTCAAAGCTGCATGATTACATTATTCCACTTCTCTTACGCCTTGTAATTTGCAAATTCCCTTAATCCCCTTGTCTTACTCCATCCATTACACATTGTTATTCAACCAAATTTTAAAATTCTGCAATGCGACGCTCACTGAATCAAAAAAACAATTCTGACGCTCATTTTATTAAATAAGTTCATGTAATTTTCGCACCAATCATTTTACGAGTGATTTTAATTCCCTTTGAGTGGATTTATTTTCCCATAATACGGGGAAAGCTCGTATTTTCCGAGAATCCGTACAAATAAGTAATACGCTGACCCTCCCCCTGTTGCCCACGAAGCTACCGGATTCTCTGTAAGAAATTGATCCCGAACCTTGGGATCTTTTGTCATGAGAATTTTATGGAATATCTATGACCGGATTGTGGCCGCAAAGAGATTTTGAATCCAGTATTTTCCAGAAAATTTTCAGAAGAAAACGAAATATCGTGGAAAGACGCTGGTATCAGTTATTCGGGAGCAACTAACAAAACACATACTTTAATATAAAAAATCATATTACTAATTTATTCAGAATCCCTTCAAATTATTGTTAATCCGGTTAAAAACGTGTTCTTTCACGTGTTCCGTCATCGCGATAATATATTAGAAATTTACAAAAAGTTTATCAAGGAACTTGTTAATTCATTCGTTAGGGCCTGCAATCCCATTTTTAACGAAATTTCCAAATTTTGAAGAGATACTTAATAAATTAGCAATACTTAATTTTCTCCGTGCACTTTCTTTACAACGTTTCATAACCGAATCAATTAAACATCAGAAATTTACAAACAACAAAAACTTTACAACATCGGGACCTCGGGGCAAAAGTGCTAACAAGAAAATCTAATCACACTAGTTTTCTACCGACTTCAATTAATTTACTGTGGAGACCATTTGAAAGCTGATACAAGGAATTTAAGGTTGTGATTAATTTTTGGGATGTTGTACCGTGTTGCACTTCATCCGTCTTTAGTAAACATTTCGGACAGCGTTTGCGTGCACATCGTATCTGCCTTGATTATGAACCCGGCGTGCGCAAATAAATTTTATTTGATTAATTTGTGTTATTTCACAATTAATTAATTAAAATAATATATAGTATATTTGCGGCACGTTCCAGAGTGGAAGATACTACCAGTATCGCCCTGGTGTAAGACCACCATTCAGAATTGAAACGTTGCTCCAAATGGCTTTAGCCGTGTTTAGTGACTAGATCTGAATAGCCAGGTACTTCCCCACCTTCCTCTTTCCCTTCCCCACTTACCTTCAGCCTCACAACATCCCCCAATTGGGGATGCCATAGTCTCACTGGCTCCAGACGGGAGCAGTTGGGACTCTTGTGAGGTATTCACTATAAGACTGTAACGCTTACCGATATGTTGGCTAAATAAATACGAAGCAAAATATGGCATCATACCCGAAATAAATCACGATAGTACTTTTGGCAGGGAAAAAAAGGAATTTAGGGTTTTGTGCAAAATAAAGATAATTATTTTTTACCTCTAATTAGTTCAATTTAACATTCACCGCTCTCAGCGCCCTAATGCCAAACGATCGGAAAGTTTTCTTACAGTAACTCCACAGAGAAAGCTCTGAAGAAAATAATTTCTCTCAGGGCTTATGTCGTCTCTGGGGATGCTGTGTGGAGGGTATTATCAAGGATAGGAAGGAGAAGAAATGCAGGAAAAGAAAAAAAGTATGAGGGGTGGGTAGTAATCTGGGGGTCATTGCGTCCAGGACATATGAATCCATCCCTCTCAAGGTGCAAGACGATGGGCCGTGAGAGTCCGGATGGAGAGGTGAAAAGTCCCCTCAACCAGTCCCTTCTGATTGCCACGCAGTAAGTGGGCAGACCTATCCGCCGTCAAGACCTAGAAAAACCTCACTCCATGAACCCAACCACCTCTGTTAAGTCTCCAAACATACCAAACTACTTGGGGCGACTAGGTCTAGGACTAGGCGAATAAATGGTTCCCGGGGCAGCGGTACCCATACACACATTCCAAAGTAATGTTTTTGCTACCCGAATCGATCCCATAATCCCTGACTCAAAGTAAAATTCTTTATGATGGCCGATAACGTATTGTAGAATTATTCAATTTAAATCATCAAACTGTCAAAAGTTATAAAATTTGTTATTTAAGCTGTCATTCAAATAATATAAAACAAACGTCAGTGACAGGCTACCGGGCTACCAGGCTACCAGGCCAACAGGATAACAGGAAACCGAAGGGGATAAGTAAATACATTTTGTGTTTGGTTTTTGTTCTGACCAATTTAATTAGCCTTCAGGGCAAAAGGATTCCACTGACTAGCAGATCTGATGCTATAAACTTTTTCAATACAATTTGTATTGAATCTGAACTGTTTTCGTGAACTTTGTGAGAGAAACTGAAATTGAATTAATATTTTAGATTTTTATGCTTAATTATTAATATCGTCCTACACATATATTATACTACCGACGAAGGTTTCGTTACAGATATAAAGACTGTTACCAATTTTACTAATTCCGAAAACTAAACAATTTTTCTAACAAAAAAATTAGGTTTTGTCAAAATATCTATGATCATTTTTAATATGAAGCTACTGATTTAAGATTTTCACGGCCAAAACTATTTTTGTTATTTGTTTTTGGGGTGTTATGCCGTGTTGCGAAAAAAAAAATATCCAGAAAAAATTTGATGATACATACTTATTGCTGCATAGTGTTGTTGTGGGTTGCTTTTAGTAAAAATGTACATTTCTTTCCGTTTGTATTGGAATCGAGAAGTTTTCATTTATTTTTATTTTTAAGATTATCCGCTATTAACAATGGAGAACACTAGATAAAATGTTAGCATCTCTTCATTAATGTTAGTGTAAGGAACCAAAGTGCAAAAATACATCCATGGTCGGACCTGATAAAGTTTACCGGTGTTTAAAAACCTCCATTACTACTAAACAAATGATGTGACGTCCATCAATAATAATAATAATATGGCATTTATATAACACAGTTTAATGTCATTTCTTTTCAAGTACGCTTAACTATGACAAACTTAAAAACCGTAATTTAGTATTAGTGGTCAAGTTCTTAAAATTATTCCTTTAGTGTGGCTCCCCAATACAGATCTAATATTATAACACTAAATTTACAGTTTACACAAAGTGATGACAAAACTTAGTATAACAATAACAGCAGGAAAGGACAAAACAAGAATATTAAAACTAAAGACATAATATAAAACAGGAGGCAGTTTGTGTTCAGAAATGAGAATCTTTTGAGCAGATATTTTACAGACAGACAGGTACAAGGAGGCAACCAATCAATACCCATTACCATCATAAATTTTCTAAAATATAAATTATTATAGACGCCTAAATAATGTATAAATTTCATCAGCACTAAAACAACAACCCAATAAGAAAACAACAAATATGGACATTGTCGACCATACTGTTACTCATTGGTTGTGAAATCAGAATCAGCAGATTCAGTCGTACCAACCAAACGGTGTGTTTTAATGTGATGGTGTTTTATCCAGTTTTAAATGACTACTTATAAATTCTACGTAAAATACTGTCTCATAAAACTTACATATCGAAAATCAGCTTTTATAGATCTTTTGGAATATTATTTTTAAAGCCATAATATTTATCACTGGAGTTCACAATTTAAAACTTACATTGTTCATAGTGTATATTCGTAGATTAAAAAAAAGGTTTTTTTACTATGTATTTTCTTGTCAGGTTTAAAAGCATCAACAAAAAATTTACCGCAGTCAAAAACAACTAACTAACTACGCCAGAGTATGTTGTAGTTGATAACTTTAAAATATAAGCTGTCCTAGATCTTTGTAGACCATGTCAATCACTAACTTATATTTGAAAGGTAAGTGAAGTGATATGAACAAACGTGTATGATGTAACCTATGTGTGTATGTAAAAGTACCTACGTATTTTACGTATCCACTAAATCACGACTTTAGACTAAATCGTGCTTTTGAAAGCTCAATTCAAACTATTCAAAAAGTAATAATTGAATTGTTACAGGTTAACCCATTTTACTATTGGATACTAATTATATTTGTTTCAGCAGTGGAAAAGTTGTATCGCTTTTATTTTAATATTTTAATTTCGGCCAGTGAGACGGGGTTATTGTTCCTTCATTTGCATTTATCGTAAATTACAATTTATTTGGTTTTTTATTAGTAAATTAATAAAATCTCATGAAAATGGGCTATCGATGACCGATATTTGCCATTCATTTATTATTTTTAACTTCATTGTAATGGTACATTTTTTTTTGTTTTTTATAAAAAAATGGACATTACTTACATCAAATTGTCGTTAACACGAATTTTGATTTTGAAGTTTAGTTTTGTTAAAAAGGTGTTTTTATTTTTAATCATACTTTAATAATTTAATTAAATTCACACAATTATCAAATGTGTCATATGCTAGCGTGATGTCATCTTTACAGTGATGATTTACCGATGACGCTCTAGGAGAGACTAAATGTAATTCAATTATCTATAGCATATCACAACCATACGAGTTAATAATGTATTTATGTATCAAAAGGTTTATGCTTGAAACAACGTCCATATTCCAGACTTGAAAGCGATTTCAACAGCATCTGGTTGTTGAGACAAAAATAATAATAAAAAATCTGTTTAACCCTTGTTAGCGTTATGCATAAGTAATAAGTAACAAGCCCTGTTCACAATAAGTCTGCTAAAGATATTAACCAGATGACAAGGGATCCCCTTTTTCTCAGAGGGCACTTAACATTAAAAATCTTTTACCCTCTATACTCTGTGCTTTATTATTTTATCTCGACGCTAGCTTGTGCCACTTCAACAATAATGTTTTTATGCACCCAAAAGTATAGAAGGCTGATTCAGAAGTTCGTAGCGTTTTGGTTTAGGACACAAGCAGTGGTTTGTATTCTTTATTATCTAATGAATTGTTGACCTGTTTGAAGTTCAGAGGTCCAAAATGTCGGGTTCGCAACTAGATGTCTAATGCGCTGCAAACTTAGTTTTCCATCCGTTGGCAAAAGCAAAGCAGGGAGTAATAAAATACGTTTATTTTAATAACACGTTGTAATTCGTACCCCCAAAAATATTTTTACAATCAATTTTATGCCTGGTGTCTGTATCTATATGTACAATTTGACATAAAATAACATTATGAAGATGTTTGTAAAATAATGGTCTACGAAGCTTGAGTTTTGCAAGAAACCGGTTGATAAAGTAGTTTTGTACATATATATTTTCTAATTTATGCAAGTGAAGACGGCGTGAAAACAGGAAAGGGTGGGAGAATCTGCGATGGGTGGGCGAAGAAAGGTGTGCCAGGATCATGTATGACCCGGAAGTGAATGGTAGAGGGATACATGGCACGCTCATGTGCGTCAGGTGCTCGAGTCGGGTTATGTCAGGACCGTTACAACTTGGTAAGAAGTATGAGACGATGTTAATGTCTGTATGAGGATTAGTAAGATCCAAAAGTCCGAAAGAACCAAGAACGAGCGGTAAGAAGCTAGAAGATGCAAAAAGAGTCAAGAAGAACATAAATTAGCCATAAAGGGGCGAGAAGACACTATAAGGTGCAAAACGAGTCAATTCGAGCCAAGAAGAGTCAAGAAAAACCAAATAGAGGTAAGAAGAAGGAAAAAATAAAGAAAAAAATCATGCTCAATCAATTCCTGTCCATTTCTAATTACAATTTTGGCTTATTAGTTTCCCGTGTGTACCGGTCTATTAAACTCTAACCTCCTTCCCAACTCAGAGCACTTGTTCCAAGTCCTAACTAATCAGTACCCCCTGATGTACCGGTCGCACCGGGACAGGATGGCTCCTGGCTGGGGTGGTACAATCTTATCGTAAATGGTATAAAATGAAAATATTATATCGAAATGATAAACTGAAAATATAAGGAAAATTTTGGAGTGGTAAGTCTCCCGTCGAAATGACAAAACTAGTATGCAAATACCTATCCAAGTAAGGAGAGGGCGTTCTATTACCTCCACTTATATTTGCTGGTAAAGAATGCATATCAGTATCAGGTGAAAGTAAAGAAGACCAAGCTGAAATAATAACCAGGTGTAACAGCATGAGCCGACATTTTAGACTCGCAGCTTATTATTTCTCCAACTCGTCTCGAGTTCCTTCGTGAGGTTACGTTTTCCCTTTCGTGTGTGATCCCAGTCGTGATGGCCGCTCTCTGCTCTTCTTCCCTTCCTTCTCCAAGTCCTCTGCTGGATTCCACGACATCCATACCCTCTTTCTTCCAGACTCTGCAGTTGCCACTCTCACGGGGCGAGCGATCTTATCCGGGAATTAGCATTTTGCGGCTAATTGATCACAGCCGTGAATGCGGAAATTACCATTTTGAAATAAAGGGAGACCATTCATCATCGAATATCAAATTTTCAACCCGGCAAACATTATTTCATCCTGAAACATTAGAAACCATTAAAAAAATGTATAGATAATGTTAGAAAACCCAACGGAGGGCAAATCTGAGAGGCTGAGATTCTCTAAAGATGGGTTGTTTGTTGTTTCACAGAATTTTAACAAATTTTAATGTTAACATTCAAGTTCTTTGAAAGTCCTATTCAAACTCTGTTATTATCTAAGTACCGTGATACAACCGACCCATGATGAAATAAAAACAGGACTTGAATAAAACTTTCACGAAACTTGAAGTTTTGCAAGTTTTTGAAATTCAATGACTTGTTAAAATTGTAAAACTAAGGAACAACTCGTCTTTAGTGTGGTTTAACCACAGTATGTGAATAATTTGGTCATTTTTTTTCGAAGTAAGAAAATACTTATGACTTTGACACTATACATTAATTGAATATTAGTTATTTAACAAATTATTATAATCGTTATTTACTCGACTGAAATGTTCATATACCTTGAAAATACCTCCCAGGGATATATAATAACTCCTCGGGAGATATTTTTAATTTGTATGAATATTTCAGGTGAAAATTATTGCTTATAATATTTTTTTCATCCTTTGTGCCATGCATAAAAAACCTTGTCTTATAAACATTGGTTTATCATTAAAAAATAGTAACAAAAAATATAACATTTGTATTCAGTCAATACATGACAGCAAAACAGGTTTCTTTTTATTTTATTTTTCTACAACAACCTGTTGATGTATAAACCCAAAGAAAATTTGTGATAAGAAAAATCTGATTGGCTGACATGTATTAATTCAATAAAAGTGGTGTATTACAAAGTGTGTTCTTCATTTTACATAATTTGGTCTAACTTACGATAGAAAAGGAGCCGAATATAAAGAAGAATCGTAGAGAATAAGGCAAAGCAAATAGTTATTGGAATTAGGAAATTGGGTGAAATGCTTGGCTGATTATTATTAAGGGAGTAATGAGAGGTTGGATAGGTTTTCGAAGCTGGCAGGAGTTTTGAAGCTTTGGAGAAGACTGAGAGATGCAAACTAAATCACCGAAGCAATGCTAAGAGAATATCTACTCCTCTCTAGCGAGGTGCAAATATTTCATTTATAAAATTCGGATTCTGAAAAGCTGACTCAACGAACAATTTTGTTATTTTCCACGTTTAGCATGTGAACCCTGAGCCTCTCGGTTTAATGTTAAGATGCTGTCATTTTTGGATGTTTCTTATTATAGGCATCTAGTCAGGCATCTTTGCGGCAGAATTCAAATTGGCACAAAGTTTATCAAGAATCACGAAGTCAGAGTAATAATTTCGCTAATGAATGAAAGATCAGTACAAGGCAGAAGTCAGAAAGAGCAAGGCAAATAGATAATTTACATTATGATACCTATCTTTAATCAATAGAAGGCGCGTGGTCGGCCGTTGCCGTTCAATGCTCGAGTGGCTAGTTCAGGCACTAAATTATTATTTCACTCAAGGGTTGAATATTAATTATTAAGCTCCTTGGGATTGTAATAGCACCAAATATAATATTCTGATCGTAAGTCTTCCTCTTTGTTCGGAGGCACCGATTAAATAAGGGAGATTATCAGTGAATTTTTTGTAATGATTATTTTAAAGGATTATACCATTCCAGGATGAAGTATCAAAACCCTCATTAATACTTTTTAAACTGTAAAATGTAGTCATTTATGACGATTTTCAAAAACTTTATGAACTGTTTTAACCACAAATTTATTAAGATAATTTGGTGTGAAGTTATTTGGTGAAGTATTTTTCCGAGATTTTGGTGAGATGGAAACTGTGCGATATATTTTTTTGTAAATTTTGTATTCCATATTTCAGGGAGGTCTAGAAAGTCAGGAAAAAAATTAAAGTCTAAAATAAACTTATATTTATTGATTTTTGACGAATCATAATCATATTATAAAATGAATACTATCGGAGAGTCCAGTAGACGTATCAAAAAGTTGATTTAATTAAAGTTATTATTTCAATGTCCAACTCTTGTACTGAAAGAAGATTTGAAAATACTTATTTTACTTGACACTTTGTGAATAGATTAATTTAAAAAATAATATTGAAAACCTTTCAGTTCAGAAAAATGGCTGGAATATTTTTGTTAAATTATCTAACAATTTTTTGCAATAAAATCGCAGAACGTCACAAACTATTACTTTAATAAATTACTTTATAAATCTTCCAAAAAAACGAACAAAATTTATTAATTTTGGAGGTTTTCATTTATCCCATTTTACCTAAAGGGATAATGTAATGATAATTATTCTTTAATACGTTTGAATGTCCCCGGATTACTGTTGAATCTGGTCAACTGACATTGAAGTCATATTTTAGGTCGGTTATCTTAACTAAAAGGAAGAAAGTAACGTACTTGTACTAACCCACCTGTATCTGGTCAATTAGTCACGATTCCTTTGTAGCCGAGATAAGCAGGTACCAGGTAGCTTGAAGCAGATAGCGGGTAGCAGTTATCTGGTGTCAGAGCCACTACTGTTCTTTGCTTCTTTTTTCCCATTAAGGAGTCTTTAGTACTTGATAATAACATTATATAATATGTTAGCCGGCATTATCCTCTTGTCGGTGGGTATTATTTGATAACAAGTAACCAGACCGACTCTAATCCAGCATTATAATTTTAAGGTTTAACCGTGGTTTAAATATTTAACCATTAGTCAAAGGGATAAAAAAAATTTACGAATGGACGTAATTATTCATGTTTTTTCTTTTAAATAATCCATTGGAAGCTCGAATTCAAAAGTATGTAGTTATATATTATTAAAAAGTGTCGCAAACACATTTTAAAAAGACTCGTAGTATTTTAACAAGCAATTATTTTTTCGACCACGCCGTCACATATTTTGACTCCATTGAAAATCTCGGATAGTAGAAAGGAATTGGTAGTACGAGGAAATAACTCCTCCTCGCAACCAAAACAGGAACTTTATCATAAATTTAAATTCAATCAAAATTAAGTTGAACATAAAAATACAGAATAAATCTGTTTTTCCAAAAATGAGAATTTTCAAAGCTGTAACAGATTTTTCAATCTAACGTTATTTTTAGATATGGAGTGTTGAAATTAAAAATAATAATTTCGTCGGTGTGTTTTCCGATGACCGCTAGAACTGGGATTTGCTTTAATTTTCAAAATTGGAACTGATTGTGGAAATTTTCCTAGAAACGATAACGTAGGTCCCAATATTATTTAACAAAATATTTATTTATTTGAAAGTTTTTGAGAGATATCGTAAATTATAACACTCGGTGTGTAACACTCGGAAAGTACATTTCTTATATTCTTTTGAAGGTGAATGACCTTGAGGCAAATGTTTTTTTCGTAAATACTTTCAGTTTCAGAAATCTTATAATACATCGGTTCCACGTAAAAAAATAAGCAATGACGATAATATATTTTAAAATTAAACAGTAACTTTGTAAACATCACTTTACAATTAGTATAATACTGCCCTGATGAGGCTACGGTTGTAGCGAAACCCGGTCGGCATTAAGTATTTACCTATAAGTGATGTTTACAAAGTTACTGTTTAATTTTAAATTATAATGTCATATCACAAAGTAACCGCTTCATATGAAGAAAAAAAAAAGACTATAATATAATGTATAATGAAGGTAATGAATTACTGTTAGATATCTGTGGTAATATTAATACAGACTGGTATTTATACACTGTACCAAACACTTCGAATAATGTTTTTTTCGTGGTTAAATCGCCTAAATCGATACATCAAGTTTTCTGACCAGAAGCAACTCATCTTGTGTGGGGGGTATCACAATATTATCAATGTTTCTTTTTTAGATGTTGATGCGCATTACTCTTTTTAAAGCGAGTAATCATTCATGTTAGCTTTTAAGCTCAGCGTCCCATTGTGTTAACTAAGATAAAGGAAGGCATCCGTAACCCACTAAAATATGAATAACTTTTATCGCTAGTGCTAACAAAGCTACCATTAATATCACGAAACATTTAAAGCTCGGTCTCGAGGTACACAACCAAATAATGAATCATGAATTTAAAATTATATTTATTTCAGGTTAATAATGACACATGATGCAGTTTTTCAGGTCGATGAAAGTCTTGATGGCTTCGTATCATTTTTAATAATAATTGTTGTAATCGAAAAATCTGATTTTCTTAGTAGTTAGGTACGCCCAAAATACGCACAATTACAAAATTATAAAATACACATTTATAAAGACATATTTATTGAAAAATGGTCATATTTGCGAGGTAAAATTACAGAATTAAAAACAACAGTTTGCTAGGCATCGCAAATTAATAATTTTGTAACATTATGAATACGAAAAAAATGTTAATACCAATGCAGATATAATTAATTAAAAAATGTACAAGCCCTCATTTCAATATTTCCCACTTAACCGAATAAACTTTCCCTACCTTACCCCTTTCCCCTCCCTCCGCCACCTTTCTCCAAAGGTGATTGTTATTTAATTTTTAACTTTAGTTTACATTTACTCCTGATGAAGCGAATAATGTTCGTGAAACATGTAGATTGTGCGTACAAAAATAAAGTGAGTTATTTGTCTTATAAAAAAAACAATATAAATAAGTTTGAAAGTGGGTCATTCAAATATAAAAAAAATTACTGTTAACTTAAAATTCCGATAATGTGTAGGAGTTTGCGAGTTTATGAATACGATTGTAATATCAACCGGGCATTGGGTCCATGAAAGCAATTAAAACTGCAAGCATAAAAAAAGCAATTTCTCTTTTTCTTTTAACCTCCCTTTTTACATATTATAATAAAAAAGTGTTGGGGTTAACGCCACCGCCCGTCATGGCTCAAAGGTCCCGCACACAGTGGTTGGTGTTGGTACCCGCGGCGCGGTACAGCATGGGATCGATGCCTATCGCGGCTCATCCATCTTCGTCGTCCGTCCGACCAGCGTCATTAGGGCATAAGCAGAGGTGCTCAAACGGGCATCGCGATCTATTTCTCTGCGTTTAAACAGTCTTAAAAGGTACTCAAATAGAATATGCAGAATTGGATGACAAAAATGGACCTGTTCACAGTTAAGTCGATTTAGAAATACAAAACTTAATACTTAATGAATGTAAACTAAAATTTATAAAGCAGAACTAAGCAACAAAAAATGGAAGTGCAACAAATTTAACATATATCATATACCCATATTATATATAACATTATAAAAAAATATAATATATTATGACTATGCCTAAATTGCGTAGGAAACAGGAAAAGTGATGAGTATTAAGGACGTTGCCGAGTAAGTAAAATAAAAATAATAGGTACAATTAATTTAATCATCATGAAATTGTGTTATTTGCACCAGACATTGATACAATGAACTTTTTTAATGGTAGTCACTGAACAAGTCCCAGCGAGAGTTATATAAACGTCATCGGCCATCGTCCTCTTCCTTCTCACGTGTCTTGTTGGAAAACGAAAAAGATAGAAGATTCCAGAACGATGGCATGAAGTACTATTTCTCGCTGGGACTATTATAGCGGTAAATATCGACCCTTTCCCGGAATAAGATCGTAAGCGTAAAAATTGCATTTTTCAGGAGGAGGTTTTTTTTATAAGGTATTAACATATAAGATTGTGTTTAGTAAATTAATTTCAAATAAAATATATGTATGTTATTTACTAAGGTAAAATAAGATTTGATGAAAACATAATAACTTTCTCAAATTCAAGTACTTTTGGCTCTTGCGATGTTGTGTCGTGCACCTCTAAAGTTCCATGTCAGTGTGTCGTTCTCTTACGATATAATTTTCGATGTTTTGTTTGGCACAGATGAATGTAGTTTTTGAGGAAGCTGAATAATAACTAAGAGATTTTTTATGCATTTTTATTTTGAATTAGTTTAATATATTTATTTATTTTAGTTTACAATTCAGTAATTGCTCATAAATATAAAATGAAATAATTTGTGTAGCTTTGAACTTGTAAAAATAATTATGTTCTTATTTAGGCTAGATATTATCATCTCCCTATAGATCTCCCGGAAATTTAAGTTTGAGCACCCCTGGCGCAGAGAGAAGGGCGTATTCAGCGGGCGGGCCTGTCCTATCTGTGAAGGCCCGTAACCCTAATCCGACCCTGGGAGATCTATCTACATATTGTACAAGTTGGATCCCGGAGCACGTGTGCACGTATTTTAGAAAATATTGAAACATCGATCGAATCTTCTAATATATCTTGAAATAATTCTTAAGGCATCATAGTTGTTAAACATCCGTCATAACTTTCTTATTTTTCTCATAAAAATAACTATAATTGTCTTAATATACTATCTGTTTATGTACCCCTGCTGATCTTTCACAAAAAAGTTGGTCCTCTATTTGTCTAAATTGTTATATGTGCTAATTAACAGATCAACAGATAACATCAATTTCCGCACACCTTATTAAAAACACTTCCTCAAAGGAAGCTCAAATTTTCATAAAAAATAAGTTGTAAAGCTTGATTTCATCGCCCACGCCTGTTTTTAGTAGTCAATTATTAATATATTCTATGATGATGCTGAGGTTGCATCCAAAACTGCATACGAACATACAACTTGAAAATGAAATGATAATTCTTTAGACGAAATGGTTTTTCATGATATTCGGTATTTTCTTACATTTAAAAGTTTTCCAGTAATGTTGGCCTCACTGGGTGGCTTGCCCGTGCTGAGGCCTTCATTTTAAAATGTGAAAATATAATCTAAATACAATCAACAATATAAGATAAAATAATACATTTAATATATAATCTTGTGTGTTTGTGAGTGATGTGTGTTTATATTGGTTTTGTGTGTTACGTGTAGGTTTTATTTTTATTTTATGCTATGACATTTTGGTAATATTGTCTTTTTTGTTCTTTAATCCATTTGTATGAAGGATAGCAAGACATGGGAAGGAAGAATAAGAAGGAATTATAAGTACCTACCGAACTGTGCGCGCACGCTAAAAATCGCTCTGCATAAATAATCAATATTTAATAGTTAATTTACCGAAATAATCAAAAAACATTGGTGAATATATAACTGTGGAACAGTGGTGAACTTTTTATTGCGTACTCGTATTAAAACGCCCGCTGATCAGTATCTTACAGTGATTTTAAATCTGTGTGGTGTTTCAGTGAAAGTGTTGTCGCATTTAAGCGCAATCAGAATACTTTACTGTCAGGCTAATATCACATATTAGTACCAATATTATCACAGTTGTGGATAAATAGGCCGTGGCGTAGAGGATAGCAACTTTAGCGTCGCTCACTATTGTCGCGGAGGAGCTGAGTTCGCTCCCCGGTTTAAGCAACTTTTTTTTAAATAAAAAAATAATAATAAAAATTAAAAACCATAATAATATAAGTGTAACGCCATCTAGTGAATTTTATCAAATACATTAAAATGAGCAAGCAAAAGAAAACCACCAAAAAAACACCATCTAGCGACTCTGATGATGACTACAACACAAATAAAATATTTAAATTCATGGAAAAAAAGTTTGAAGATTTATCGGAACAATTGATGAAATCTTTTAGAGAACAAATTAAAAATGAACTGAGAGATCTTACGAAATCTGTAGAATTTTGTTGCAATAAAATTGATGAATATGAAGAAAATAATAAAAAGAAAGATACACTGATCAAACAACTGCAATCAGAAAACAACGAAATAAAACAGCAAATAAACAAACTGGAACAATTACACAAACAAAATAACATTGAGATACAAGGTATTCCTTTTAAAGAAAATGAAAACTTACCAAAAATAGTCAATAATATAATGGAAACCATAAAATGTAATATGGAATCATCAAAAATAACCAATATATATCGTATCAGAAACAGAAACCCTTTAAACAAATATCCAGCCTTGATTGTATCATTCCAAAACAAAGAAACAAAGGACAAAATCATCGACCAAAAAAGAAAATATGGTGTCTTGTACACTAAAAATATAAATTTTCCGGAAGAAAACAAAATTTTCATTAACGAACAATTAACACAACTAAACAAACACCTCCTGTTTCTGGCGAAATCCTCAAGACTCGGCTACAAATTCATCTGGGCGAAAAACGGTAACGTTATGATGAGAAAAGATGAAACAGCTCCAATCATCCACATAAGGCAGCCGAATGACATTCCTTCAGAATAAAGGACCATCTAACCGCATTGCACGTAAAATAACTTATATCTATCAAAATGTCTGATGATAGCAAACACCCATCAACCTTTAACATGGCTGAAGAAAACTATATACATGAAAATTATAAATGTAGAAACCCATATGAACTTAATCTACTTTTTAAAAATATTAATTTCTCGATCTTAAACATGAATATTAGAAGTTTAAGGAAACACTTCGATGAGCTCTGTATCCTTATTAATAACCTAGATTTTTCTCCAAGCATAATTGTTTTGACTGAAACTCAAATGAAAAATGTTATTCCATATAACTTATCAGAATATACCACAATTTCCTCTGCCTGTAAGCATACTGGTCATGATGGAGTCACTGTCTTCTTTCATAATACTCTGAAAAATGTTGCCACTGAATTTATTGAATTTAAGTCAGCCAATGCAATAAAATTAACCTTTTTTCAAAACAACTATAAATATCATGTACTAGCCATATACAGATCACCATCATTAAATGATTTTTTATTTGTAAAAGAACTAAAATCTTTTGTTAGAAATCTTGACAGAAACAATTTTACTTTTTCCATTTTGACAGGTGACATTAATATAAATATTAATGATAACAATATAAATGTAAATTGCCAAAATGAGTATCTAGATTGTTTATCAAGCTCTGGATATATGTCATATATTAGCTCACCAACTAGAGTAACCTTAAGTAACTCTGCATGTTTAGACCACACATTTGTCAAGTCGCACAAGGCGGCCAATATTATCTCTTCAATTCTTGAAACTAATATCACAGATCATTACCCGACCTTCTATGGACACCATTTCAAAAATACACCTTTAAACCAAAATTCTGTAACTCTTGAAAAAGTTGACATTGATTATAAAACTCTAAACTCTTTACTTCAGTCAGAAAACTGGGAAAATGTAATATCAATAGAAAATCCACATATAGCATTAGAGAATTTCTATAATACTCTTAGAGATTATATTCTAAAAAGTGAAAGTAAAATAGTTGTCACTAACAGAAAATATAAAAAAATTAAACCTTGGATTACAGTTGGATTAATTATATCAATTAAACAAAGGGATAAATTATATAGAGAAATGTTAAAATATCAAATGGATTGCCAAAATAATAATCACAGAACAATGCCTTATCTGAAAACAAAATATCTAATGTACCGAAACTTACTAAATAGACTGATACGAAACTGCAAAAAGAAATACTATTGTGAACAAATTGAAAATGCTAAAAATAATACTAAAAAAACTTGGAATATTATAAATGAAATTGCCAACAAAAAAATTATGTCTTCAAATATTGTAAATGAGGTTAAAATAAATAATGAAATAATAACTAACAAATCGACCATTGCAGAATGTTTTAATAACTTTTTTACAAATATAGTAGACGAGGTACTTGAATCTTCCGGCATTAATGTTAATGATGATTATATGGAGACATCTCCTCAATTAGATTCTAATAACGATTCAATTAACTTTATAGAATATTTTTCTCCCATTACATTTAATGAAATTGAAAAATATATTGATGGCCTTAAACCATCCAACTCTAAGGGTAATGATGGACTATCATGTGATACATTAAAAAAAATAAAACAACATGTATTAACGCCATTACAACATATTTTTAATATATGCCTCAAAGATGGTCATTTTCCAGAACAATTTAAAATCTCCACTATAATACCTATTCATAAATCTGGGGATACGCATAAATTAGACAATTACAGACCAATATCCCTTGTTTCAAACCTATCAAAAATATTCGAAAAATGCATCAAATTTAGAGTCATTGAACACTTAGAAAAATATAAAATTCTATCGAAAAACCAATACGGCTTTCGTAAAAATCTAAGCACTGAGGATGCCATATATGAATTGACAAAAAATATTTATACATCTATCGATAAAAAAAAGAAATGTCTTGCCATATTCCTAGATTTAAGAAAAGCTTTCGACACCGTTAATCATAATTTACTCATTAAAAAAATAACTCGACTGGGCTTCAAAAAAGACACACTAAAATTACTATCAAACTATCTTAAAGACAGAACACAAAAAACAAAAATTGGGAATAATTATAGTTCAGAGACACAGATAAAAAACGGAGTTCCGCAGGGAACTGTTCTTGACCCGATTTTATTCTTAATTTATATTAATGATTTATATAATTTTGTAATCCCTGGTAAAATTGTTTCTTACGCCGACGACACGGCAATAATAGTGGATGGTAATAATTGGACAGAAACTTTTTCGAAAGCAACTGTATGTATTTCACTTGTTTCAAAATGGTTAAAATACAACAAACTTGTCTTAAATTACAGCAAAACATTTTACTTACCTTTTTATAAAAACATAACAAACAAACCAAAAGAAAACCTTAAAATTAGAATCCATAATACAACTTGCAATCAAGAAATGTGCTTCCTGTGCAACGAACTCGCTAATGTCAAAAATATAAAATATTTAGGAGTATCAATAGATATTAATCTTAATTGGCAATCACATATTAATCAAACCACTTCTAAACTAAGATATCTTACCTACATATTTTATAGACTCAAGGAAATTTTAAACGCTGAAAAATTGAAAATGATCTACTTCTCCCTGGTGCAATCTGCAATCACTTATGGCATAATAGGATGGGGTGGTGCACCTGATACATTTATTAAGCCTCTACAAATAATTCAAAAACACATAATTAAAGTCATATATAACAAAAATAAAACATTCTCGACCGACTCATTATACAAGGAATCTAAATTATTTAACATTCGTAAATTATTTATATTACAAACTATGAAATATTTATTTAAAAACAAAAATAATTTCAAAATAAATGAAAACAGAATGAGCAAAAGAACAAATAATATATTTTACACCCCCCAAACAAATACTAAATTAATGCAGACACATAGCAGTTTCATTGGTCCTCGTACATTTAACCTTCTACCACTACAAACTCAAATGATAAATAAAAAGATAGAATTTATTAAAGAGGTAAAATTATGGCTGAATGACGCAGATATTGAAACGCTTTTACTATAAATTTATTGATTCTTTCTACAACTCACTTGCTGAAACTTTATAAACTATTGTACATAATGTTTTCTCTTTACTTTTTATAATAACTATAAACAAAAAAAAACTTTTTCTACTAATGTATATTATACTTTAGGTACTTGAAATATAGTAATCGTTTTATATTACCCACACTCAGGCAGTGCCTTAGTGGGTTTTCATTTCTTGTGTATACTATTTGGTATTATGTATTATGTTATTATATACTATCTATTAATATGTATAATATATGTAAAGAAATGAAAATAAATAAAGTAAAAAAAAAAAAAAAAAAAAGAGAATGACCAATCAATAACATGAAGGAGCAGATAACATAATCACTGTTATATTATATAGTTTTACCGCGATACATCGTAATGCAATCGAACGAAAACATTATGTCCACAAACAACAGCAAAAAACTGCTGTTTTCAAAACAAAAACATCGAAACAGCACTATTTCCTTGCAATGAGGAACTGCTGTCCATTTTTTTTTTGCATCATTCTTATCATTTAATCACCTTGTAACTTAAATACCTGCATATAACTTTCATTGATATGAAATCTGTTGAAGTGACGAGTGACGTCACCAGTCACCCATCTCAAAAAGCTTACGTTATTTCTTCAACCGGTGCTGTATTTTGTATGAAAGTCGTTTTTTTATTCTTAAGATTACCCGCTTTTAACTTTGAAGAACTTTACTTAAAATGTTACTAGTGTTTGCGTATTGAATCAAAGTGCAAAAAAGCATCCATGACCGCAACTGATAATCATTTTATCAGTGTTTAGAAACGTACATTAAAATATTTTAAACGGTTTAAATGTGAATGTGGACCAAAGTTGCCAATGTAGATGTTCTAAAATATGCACCAGAAATGTAGAGTTTTTTGAATTACCCACAAGGTCCATTACCTCTAGTCTAGTCATTTTCGGATTATCTTTTTCGTTCAGGCTTAAAAAAAAACAAATATAAACATTTGCTTTGATGAGATCGAATTACGGTACATTTTTACAATTATTGTAAATATTATTTTTCAATATGGTTGGATAATCAAGAAATGACCATACCGGCTTTTACCTCACAAAATAGTTCTCGATGCAAAAACGAAATTCTTTAAAATCTTATAAATTCTTCGCAATTTAGGAAATACTTTACTTGAAGTGGATGTTTTAAACCATAGGTATATTACTGACGTAGATTAGTTGTAATTAATCAGCAGATTAGTCGTACCGACAAAACGGTTTGTTTTATTCGTTTTTAAATGAGGATTTATAAATTCTACGTATAATAATATATAATAAAATGTATATATACACAATCAGCGTTTGTTGATATACATGAATTTTATTTTAATCCATTATATTTTCCACTGCGGTTCCTTATTGTTCCAAATATCAAATAGATTTCCTTCAAGGTGATGGTTGGGGAAACATTTCGGTAGGAACCAAACATATTCTTAATTCATAAGTAAACAGTTGAACTAAACGTCAATAATTTATTTTCACAACGAATGAAATAAACCAAAGAGCTGCAGACTCGAGGTTAAATGAATACGTAAACCATTCCACACGGAGAAAAATGACAAATGCTGATTTATTGAAAACGTATTTTTAATTATTATTCATCCTATTAAAAACGGGATAGCAAGCCGCTTCCTGATAAAATATTGGATTATGAATAAAGTATTGGTAAATTCGTAATAATATCGGAATAAGTGTTCATTCACCTGCATTGGTTTTAAGAGGAAGCTATAAGCCAAAAATGTGTATATTCTTGGTATACCTTATATTGTAGGTAATAGCATAGACTAAATTAGACTAGACACGGCATATTCATTTAAAAATAACCCCAACACAATTTTGGTTTGGTTCACATGCACATTTATTAAAAGGCCCACGCATTATGTCGCAATGCGAAATGGGCACTGTGCATTGCGTTTTACCTTTTGTTGGTCTATTTTGCTTCTCAGCTATGCTGGGCAAGTTCATTTTTTCAATCACAAAAATAACCGAGTTCCAAATATTTAAATTTGAATTATGTCCATATTACAACACCTCTAATAACAAATTCTCCGTGGTTTCACTTACGAGTTTGAACGCTTGTACAAGGAGTTTAAACAGAGTTGGGTTGTTAAGTTCATCTCCATATTTGTGACGTACGCTACGTGGCGTTATTTTTAAAATGAATTTAACTAGACAGGGCTAATCTAGTATAATACAATAATACATCAAAGAGGTAATAGGCATTAAAATCACTTGACAAACGGAGTCTTGAAACGTTCGATTTGAAGCACAAAACTGGTTTTTATTTATTTTGTAAATAATTTTATAACAAAGCAAAAAAGTTAATCAAGTGAAACTGTCAGAGATAATCTTAGATATAATACTGTATTTTTTTAAAGTTGTTTCCTTTACGCGTCCATACATTTCTATTGAAAAAATGTTTTTTTTAGTAGTTTACATTTATTTTTTAATTTGTATTCTACTCAAGCGAAACGATAGGAAAACCTTCAATTTATCTAAAGCATATTTTTGGTATTCATAATGTACACCAATTCGTTATAAAGATTAATCAAAATAGTGATTTAGCACTAAGCTTCGCCTTAATAATATATCAGGACGAAACGACACATATTAAACTTTTATAAACACGTGTTCGGGCATCGTGACAAAATATTGGTATTTTACTAGTTAGTTTTTTAGGATACTTATCAATCCATTGTTTAATGGATTACGATCCCATTTTTAACAGGATACGAATAATTTGAAGAGATTTTTAGCAAATTACCAATATTTTTAATCAGGAAAGTTTTCTACGTTCACCACAGAGGTCGCTTTGTCAACGTCCGAGACTTAATATTAGCACTTTTTACTATAAGGCTTCGTGCACACTAACCAATTTAACGTCCAATTTATCTTGAGAGGTCTTGCTTTTGACGTTAGGTGTAAATTCCTTTTCATGGAAGATTTGCGAAAATAATTGATTGCTCGCAGGTCCATTACGGCTGCGGTAGGTAGACACTGGGCGGTAGGCGGTAGACGGTAGGGACATTAACTCCCCACGACCCACGTATGAGGTGGAGATATGAACCCCGCCTAAGTTTGATATTTCTCTTCGGGAGTAATTAAGAAATAATATTAAAGCGTTAATTAAAAACAAGATTAAATGCTGTTTCCGACCCATCTTTAGTTTCTTGTGATCGTTCTTTATTCACATATGCGAATCGACGTGAGATTTACATGTACTCATATTGCATGTAATAATCTGGGTATTATATAATATAATGTGTAGGTGTTGGTTAGAAATTGGTTATACATAGTTACCTAAGTTTATTTTCATAAATCAGCCGCGTATGAAATATGCTCTACTAATGAAATATGTTATGATAATGACTTGGTGCATTAATATTATACCATAAAAGCGTAGACCGGTCAGTGGCTAAGTTGGCATCGCGTTTGAGTCCCAGCCTGGCGTCGTGTGTTCAATTTCTTGGCTGGCTAAGTCCTCCATAGCAACATAAGCAATATATTATTGCTTACTACGGTGGTAGTAGGAGATTGTCAAATAATGTCGGGTTATCGTAATCCGGGAATGTTTGTCTTTCTTTTAATTAATATTTTTAATTTATTTAAAAAAAAATAATTTTACCTAAGTTAAAAAACTAAGGTTAAAGATCTCTTGTGCGGTATTCACATAAAAAAATATGGGCACCGTAGATAAGATCGAGAGCCATTGTTAGTTTTACCGCCATAAATATTTGATTCACAATTCTCCGAAATGTAAGTAGTAAGTATTGACATGTTTATATCTTGTCTCTGGTGATTTATAGAAATAAATAAAATTAGGAT
The DNA here is from genome assembly GCA_026573805.1 of Hesperophylax magnus. Taxonomy (NCBI): domain Eukaryota; kingdom Metazoa; phylum Arthropoda; class Insecta; order Trichoptera; family Limnephilidae; genus Hesperophylax; species Hesperophylax magnus. Next base: position 2,432,708 of record JAIUSX010000116.1, on the reverse strand, counting down.
TGAGTTAGGTTCTATGGTCAAAATCAATGAGCGAACCGTAAAGTCTATCCGAAGAATGGTACAAATGTCACATTTGAGGTACGATTTTGGCAAATCCCATATATCATTATAAGGTCACGGCGTCAGATACGAGGAAAAGAATAGACCCACGAATTTCTTACATTTGGTATTCGGAAATTGCATTAAATAAATTCTTTAGGTTTATGTTGTTTGACTTTTGGGGTGTTGCTTTATCCCTCCTACTTGGGTCAACGCTTCGGAGAACTTTGCAGTGTCCATCGATCAGGCAGATTTCAAACATTGGTTTAAAAAGGTACCGTAACTTTTCATGTGAATACCGCACAAAATTCCAAGAGATATATAACATACACCCAGGAAAGTGCCGCATATATACTATAGATTATTTTTAACTAATAACTTGCGAAATTACACAAATTAATGAAATGACCGGTCGGTGGCTGAATTGACATCGCGTTTGGGTTCCACAAGCTGTAGTGTGTTCAATTCCACGGCTGGCTAAGTCTTTCATCACAACATGAACAACATTTTCCGCCTACTGTGGTGGTATAATAATAATAATATTTGGATGATTTGTATAGCGCCGTTTTTTGCAAAATCACCTCAAGGGCGCTGGGGGAGATTTTCAAATATTGTCAGGTTATTCGAACCCTGGAATGTTTATCTTTCTTTGAAAAAAAAAAAATTACTTTGAGATTATTTGACCAAATATATATAGATACCTTTCTACCTACATATTAATAAATTTTATGGGAATTTGTGTTTACATTATTATCCTTCGGTTTTGTATTATTGTAACGAGATTGATAAAGTTTTGCACGCTTGACCTTTGAAATTGAAGGTAACTGTCAACATGATATTTCTAAAAACCTCACCCCCTTTAAACCACCACTTGAGGCAGAATATTGATAGTTCTTGATGAATTTGCATACTTGACGTTCAAAATAAGAGGAAAATTAATGACTACATCTGATTTCGAAAAAGTCTGGGGACTTCAGCTAGTATTATCAGTGTTGCCTAGCTCTCGAGCGGCGATAGACGTGAGTAAACGGTGATAAAGAAAAATTAACACCTTCAAACCACGATACAAATAAAAATAAATATTTTTGTAAAAAGAATATATATATATTTCAAAGATGGAGGAAGCGCTCGATCCGCGTGCATTCGTAACATGGGTCACAAAATATAACAGACCTTCTTTTAATCATAGAAGAAAGTGGAACCAAACTCACAAAAGAAAATAAGTCAAAAATGATAAAAGAAATAATGAAGAATAGAAAAGTATTTACAATTACTACAAACAAGAACATGTCCTTGAAGACATCAAAGCTATTTACTAAAAATATCAAGACAAGAAAATTCTACAAGGAAAATCTATTATCACAAACAAAAACAAACCGTAATTACCTCATTATACGAAAATGAGATCACATCTTATCAACGAAAAAAGGTACACTTAGGATTTATGAGAATTAACGTTGAATATTGCAACCCCCTCACACAGTGTTTCCATTGTCAACGATTCGGACATACAGCACAAAAATAATACAAAAAATGGATCGTCCAACATACATTCAATGTGCAGAAAACCACAAATATCAGCGAGTGCAAGTCTTTGGAGCTGCCACGCAAATGTATTTACTGCCTATCATCAAACGGGAAGAAATAATCAAACTCCATCAAAAGTTAAAAAAAAAAAATACCCACCAAATAGTTAAACGTGTAAGTTCATATCTTATATGCTGAAATTAGCTTAAGTCCTTGAGGTGTTTTTTCACGAAAATGGCGCTATATAATATAGCCAAATATCATTATTATTATTAATGAAAGGATAACTTACGATATTGAATAACATCATAAATATGTACTTTCTCTAAATGAAGTCAAACTGCTTCAAATTGATGACTTTATAGCTAACTAACTAGAAAATAATTTTTAAATTGATTCCTGCAATGAAATAATTTCCAAAAATGTCAATGAAATCTTCATTATACATACTAACAAACGAAGCTTAGAAAAAAATTGGGATAAATAAATGAAAAATAAATAATTTAAATAAAAAAAACCGGACATGATAGTGTTTTTGGAAACCTACAATAGTGAAGGATCACCTTCACATTACTTGCGAGAATATAATTATGTTACAACAAAAATAGATGCCAATGAATATAGTGGACTCGTAATATTTGTACAAAATAAATATAGTATTGTCACAGTAACTCAACATCCATTAGATTTGATAAACTGTATTGAAATACAATTCAAACTTAACAAATCAATATACCATATAATAGCCATTTATAGAACATACGGCTCGAACAATATTAATTTATTAATGATTTCAAATGTAAACTATCAAAATTTTATCTTACTGCAGGAGATTTTAACTGGAAAATTATTGAGAACGTAGAAAATAATATAAAAATTGAATATATTAATTAAATGACTGAACTTAACTTCATATCGCGTATAAATAAAAATACAAGAGAAATAAAAGGTCACACTAAGTCATGCTAAGATCATATCTGGATAAACATAAATTTTAAAGATCTCCACAAAGTGAAGTCAATTATTTGAAAAACTTATGTAACTGATCACCATTCATGCGCCATAGGTATATAATATAATTTAACATAAAAATATAATTTAATAACAACAAAATCCACTAGAAATATGACTATTTTATCAGAAAAACTAAAAAATGAACAGTGGAAGTTATTATTTATTCTTTATTACAAAAATATGCATTTTTATTTGTATCGTGGTTGAAGGTGAATTTTTCTTCATCACCGCTTACTCATGTCTATCGTCGCTCGAGAGCTAGGCAACACAGATCTTCACAAAGTGAAGTCAATTAATTCAAAAACTAATGTAACTGATCACCATTCATACTTATGCCATATGATAATATAATTTAACCTAAAAAAAATAATTTAATAACCAAAAAAAAACACTACAAAAACGACTATTTTATCCGAAAAACTAAAAAATTAACAGTGGAACAATGTTTTAAACAGTGATGTTACAGAAACGTTTTCAAAAAATATATTGTCTCAGCACAAAACTTGACTACAGAAACTACAATACATTTTAAATCAAAACTGAGACGTTTAAAGCCTCGGACAACCCAAGGACTTTTAAAATCAGAAATAAAGAAAAAGTATACGAACACCATTAGAAATCCATAAAATAAACTTTATTTTCAAAAAAAATTAACAATTCAATAAAAAAGGAATTTAAAAAAAAATCTTTCTTCGCACAATAACCATAAAAAATGTGGAAAACAGTTAATTTGACCATAGATAAAACTAAAAAACACAGAACATAAAATAAAATCATAGATGCTAATATCGAACGTAAATAATGTGCCAACATATTTAATTCCTTTTTGCTAATGTTGGAAAAAATCTTGCAAAAAATATTCATAAACCTGCTAACCCGAAAAGCAAGTAATCGATAATTTACAGAATCACAAAATACCATCAAATTTTGAAACGACAACATTATATTAAAGTAATAATAAAATAATAGTAGAAAACATGAAAGGAGGTGTATCTCTCGGATTCGATTATATTACGGTACATATTCTTTTAAGAAATTTTATAATACCTATTGGAATAAAAAAAAGCAATTTGGTAAATGGATTTCGAACTACTTAAAAATTGCACACAAGTAGTAAAAATCAATCGGATTAATAGTGATAGAGAAATATCAAACATTGGAATCCAAAAAGGCAAGTACTTGGACCAATTCTCTTCACCACATAGTAACGACATTTTCTTTTAACCATTACATGAACAAATTACTTCATACGCCGTCGTTTTGAAAAGCCATTGAAGACATAAACACACTAAATACTTTCTTCGACCTGAACTTGATATCTCTAAATAGTGAAAAAAACATCTGTAGTTCCATTTGCAATACACACAAACAATACACCTAAAAACTTTGTCTTTATCATACATAACAATTCCTAAACTCAAAATAAAAATTATTGCATATCAAACTGCACTATATTAAAAACAGCAAACACAATCAAATATCTGGGAGTAATTATTGGTAAAAATCTGAAATACACATTATTTACAATCAGAAATTTTTGTCCAATCAACATTACAATACCTTATTAATAGTTGGGATTCCGTATATATATTTTTTTTATTATTTTAATATAGATCATATGGGTTACATTAATACATACATATTTTGCAAAATATAATATTAAGGTTCATAATTGGTCATGTATACCTTATCAGAAAAGAGGAGCTCTTGTGCCTGATAAGGGAGCCACGATTCTTACTTAGATTCAATGTTATAATATTATGTTATGTGTAAAATATATAATATATATAAAAGTAACCCGAAAAAAAATTGAATCCATTCGTGCTTCCGCATCTCACGCCCCTCCGCCAATATTCACTTTAAATTCTAAAGGAACTTTGTCTTCCTTCAAACCCACAACGCTGGAAGAAGTAATAAAAATTATTTCAAGCTCGCCTAATAAACAGTGCAGTCTTGATCCTATACCGACATGATTATTAAAACAATGTTCTAATGTTATAGCTCCATTCCTAGTTCACGTTTTCAATAAATCACTTAGCACGGGTGACTTTCCTGAACCACTCAAGTCAGCTGTAGTAACTATCGACCCGTTTCAAACTTACCATTTATTTCAAAAATCCTGGAGAAAATTGCTGCCGCACAAATAACCAGTCACTTGAACTCAAATAAATTATTCGCAAAACGTCAATCTGCGTACAGAAAGTTCCACTCAACTGAAACCGGACTACTTCGTATGCTATCAGACATAACTCTGGCCGTAGAGTCAGGTAAGTTATCACTTATCTCACTCCTAGACATGAGTGCAGCGTTTGACACGATTGATCATGAATTCCTCATTAGGAGATTAGAGGAAACATTTGGTTTGAATTCCGTCATAAAAAAAATGGCTGGTATCCTATTTATCCAATCGCTTACAAGCCGTGAGGGTTGGAAATAAATTCTCCAACTTCGCAACACTTTCTTCAGGGGTACCCCAGGGATCCGTTTTGGGTCCACTTCTCTTCATCCTTTTTACAAATGATGTCGCCAAAATAATCGAGTCATTTGATCTCATGTCTCACTGCTACGCTGACGATCGGCAAGTTTATTTTTACTGCGCTCCAAATGAAATCAATAGTCTCAAGATCCGTATAACTGAATGTCTAGAAGCAATAACTCGTTGGATGTCTTCAAACAAGCTGAAGCTCAATCCATCTAAGACTGAGTTTCTCTGGGCAGCCACAAACAAACGTCAACATTTCATAGACAATTCACCTATTACTATTTCCGGCAACGATATCATCCCAAAAACAACAGTCAAACTTCTCGGTGTCAATTTAGATTCAGACTTTTCGTTTAAAAGTCAAATAAATAGGACTGTAAGCACCGGTTTTTTTCACCTAAGACAACTCAAGTCTGTCCGAAGAAACCTTCCTTCAGAAGCAACAAAACTACTTATCAACTCTTACGTAGTCTCACGTCTCGATTACTGCAACGACATTTATGCCAGCCTTCCAAAATATCAAATTGACAAACTTCAATCAGTTTTTGATGCAGCGGCACGGCTCATAACCGGGGTTTCAAAATATTCGCACATTTCAGAACATCTTCGTAACCTTCACTGGCTCAAGTGCCCTGAAAGAATCCAGTACAAACTGTGCTGGATGGTGTTTAAATCCATCAATGAAATGGCCCCACCCTACATCTCTGAACTATGCTTCCCGGAAAACACTAGTCTGAGGCAGTCAACGCTTAGATCAGCAACATCAGCAGCTGTAGGCAGACTGATAGAACCTATGCGCAAGTCAAATACTAAGTTTGGTGGTCGCGCTTTCGGAGTATCTGGGCCGAAGGCTTGGAATAAACTCCCTCCGGAACTAAGATCCATAACAAGTCCAACAGAATTCAGGTCTAAACTAAAAACTTACCTTTTTAAGCTGTCGTACCCTTAAATTAAATATACCAATCCTAAGAAAAAGTCCAGTTATATTCAATTTTTCAATTAAGTCCTAAATCCTGTATCTAAAATTCGCCAATAAACAATTAGATAATGTTAATTAAGTGTTAATCTCAAGTGACCTACCATGTAAGTATTGTACTGTATATTTTATCCATAAATAGTTAAGTAATAACATAGATCACTGTAGAAATGTATTATAAGTTTGTACAGCGCCCTTGAGGTGTTTTTGCACAAAAACGGAGCTATACAAGTCATCCAAAGTATTATTATTATTATTATTATTATTATTATTATTATTATTATTAATTCATCAAATTTGAACGTTCATTTTTGGGTTTTGTGAAAGTCCTATTGAAGTTCTGTTATTATATCATTATAGGGTAGTTGCTTGACAGAACTGAAATAATATCAGAACTTGAAATTTTTTTTCACAGAACTTGAAAATTAACTTTGAAATTGGAAGAATTGATCAAATTCTCCGAAACAACCCGTCCTAAGTACATTAAAAATTCAATAATTCAAATCATAAAAGAAAAAGAAAAGTATCAATTTATAAGTACCAAAATTATTATACTTACCTAGGAAGAGCTTTCTTCAATCGATTACCGGAAGAAACTAGACGCATTAATGACCAAATCCAAGCATCAAACACTGTGAATAAATATTTTAAAGACAAACTTATCAACACCAAAAAAACTTTTTCCACGTTAATTATTCCAAAACATAACCCATATTTAATATAAAGTTTGTTACTTATTCACTTTACCTACTTACACTTATATCACATCTACCCACTATACTAATATATTGTAACTATTTGTTACTTTCTTACTGCAATGTACTTACTAAACACGTAATACTAAATCATATTATTAATTACTTTAATAATGTACTGTGCACTACTCTTCCAAACACAAGCTAACGATTCTATGGAAGAGGAGTGTTCAAATCTCTTAATATGTAAAAACTCAATGTAAATACGATTTTATATGTAATTATTTATTTCTTTAATAAAAAAAATATAAATATTAAAACTAGCCCGGCGTTCCACCAATTTATTGGTAGAGCTGCACCTCCGTTTGGGTATTTCATAGCAAGGAAACCGGAAAAGCGTGATTTAAAAAAAAAATTAAATGAAGAACCAATTTTTTTTTTCGAATAAGAGGAGTGGAAGAAATGTTCGATCCTTCGGGTTAGTTGAAATTCAAATGAGGATTAGATAGGCCCTGATAGGCCCTTGATAGTCCCGGGCCGTATAATAGGCGACCCTAAATCCCATTCAACTCCGGACCCACAATAATAATAGAAGATGAATTCGGAAATTGCATCCCTTAGGCAGAGGGGTGCTGCAATCTTCCGCCGATCAATGATGACTGGCAGATTCAAAATTGCGATATTTCGTTTTCCGCCATTCACTTTCTAATATGACGGTGTAATTGTTTTTTTTTTCAGAATGTGTCGAATCATGCAAACTTGATTTACTCACTATTTTTCATGCTTTGATTTTTACAAATGTCTGCGCCCATGCACCAGTCACAGGCGCATAATATAATCGAGATGCGGAAAGCTTGCCTTGAGTGCAGATTTATAAACAATTTTTCTGAGCAGGTGGCCAATAGAGGAACTATTTATTCTTGCACTGCATAAATAATAATGTTTGTAGATATGTAGGTACACAATATCTTGATATCGACCCTATGGAATAACAAAGTTTCAACTGACGATTTGAGCTGATTTGAGTTATTGAGCTGTTTTGAGTCGTCTTACTACACTCATCTTTATTTCTTCCATAGACACCAACATCATATAGTGTATATTTAAGGAATTAAATGTTCCAACTGCACCAGCTTTTTAGGGCAGTTTGTGAAACAACGTTTTAATTGAACATGGAATTTTGTTACTACAGCTTAATTTAAAAAAATTGAAACTCATTTCACACTAATCTATACAGAGCGTTCCATCTGACGAACTGTCAAATTTCCACGCATTGCTATTTGAAGTGTTAAAACAGTGATTCCTTATTAACATGTTTGAACACGAAGATCACAGTGATTCTGAAATATCTCACAGTATTTGTTGGAGTCGAATTAAATATATTTTTTAACATACTTTAGCTCCACTTGGGAGGCACTGAGGAAAATAATTTTCATCACGACCTAACTTACCTTAGGGGGTGCTGTGTGGAGGTGCTTTTTGAGGAGAGGAAAGAGTGAACATTGAAGAGAGCGATGTTATAATAGAGGAAACACAGAGGCGGTCAAATCGTTCTATAACCAAACTGTTCAACTCAAGAATCTGGGCATGGTTAAAATATACGATTTGTACAAACGTAGTGTGAACAGATAACAAACGGCGGTGAAATTGAAATTGTAGAGGTAGAAGTATATTTTTATGACCAAATTTAATTGTAGTTTTCAGATGAACAATTCAGATAGATGTGATCTTCGCGAAAAACATCTTGTTACAAAACATAATAATCCGTTGACTGAACACATTTGTTGTTAAAGTATGAAAACTACATTAAACGTAAGATGGGAGAGGAAATGAATGCTGAGAGAAATAATTATATACCCAACCTTTGTCTTGATTTGTAAAATGTTATATACTCGTATGTCATGTCTGAGAGTGGAAGTTCCTTCTATTTTGGATGTGTACAATTTAGCGGAACACAAAACCATATATTATGCGAAATGGAAGGAAAGTACGTCAGGATATGTTTTAGCGAGTACTTTAAATGGAAGGAAAGTACGTCATGATATGTCTAAGCGAGTACTTAAAATGGAAGGAAAGTACGTCAGAATATGTTTTAGCGAGAACTTTAAATGGAATGAAAATATGTCAGGATATGTCTTAGCAAGCACTTTAAAAAGGATTTTAGATTGCTTGGCTGCTGAAAATAATTTTCTCTTTTAATAAACTCCTTTCTCCCCTCACTCCCATGAGGAGAGTACCTACTGAAATCAGTGAATAGAACACGGCATAACTTCCATAGTATATATATAATAAACTCTATCTACGTAGTACATTCACACTCACCATAATCTACAAATCTGCCCTGATGATGTACACTGTAACGCTATCCGACAGGTTGGATAGGGAGGGAGGCAGCGCAACAGATCATAATACTCCTTTTTTACATTAACTCCACACAATAGGCCCTGAGGACAATAGGTTTCCTCAAGGCCTATGTCAATTTTGAGGATGCTCTGTGGAGAGTCTTTTTAAGGAAAGAAATGACATAAAGTTCTGGAAAGCCCACTATATCAGAATAGGGTCAGTCAGATGGAACCTTGTTACTCCATGGGGTCGACACAAAGATATTAGAAGAACGAGATGTGCTATGCGCAGTTCGTACTGAGTGGAATGGTTTAGCCGAGTGTCGCCGGTTTTGTTCACCAATACCACTGCACACCTTCGCTTACGCTAAGGCGATCTAAGGTATCCGCACTAATACATAGAACAGATTTCTGTTCGTACACGTCCAGATACCGTTCAAAGTACCCTAATTAGGTAGTACTCTGGCTACGGTCCGGCGGCCAACATAGCATATCTCGTTCTTCTAATATCTTTGGGTCGACATGTACAACCGCTTAGAAAAAAAAGATCGGAGAAACTGGTTATGAATTTGGAGGTCACGGGTTCAAATCCCGATTTAAAATAGTATACAGACGATTCATAATGTATTATTATGTATTATGTAGTTTTTTTATATTATAAAATGAAGGCCTCAGCACGGGCAAGCCACCCAGTGAGGCCTACATTACTGAAAACCTTGAATTGTAAAAAATATTATACCTAATAAAAAAAAAAAAAAAAAAAAAATTATCAAAAAAAATTACGGCAAGTTCCAGAGTGGTGGAGTGTTTTCAGTGTTTGGTGAGCAGATGTGAAGAATCAGGGACATCCCCACCCTCCTCTTTCCCATCTCCTTCTCTCCCCACTACCATCAGCCTCGCAACTTACCCCATTGGGGAATGCCATAACCTCAAGACGGTCGGGATCAGTTGGGACTCTTGTGCGGTTCTCGCATAAAAAAGTCTCCATAATGGACGACAAGCAATTAGTGCAATTATCCAAACATTTTTGTTTTTTTTATTATTTTCACACCTGTTAAGTTTCCAGTTTTTATGAATCTAAATATATTCGCAAGCTGTTCATTCGAAGGATAAATTTCTGATCGTCTCTCTAATTTTTCAAACAACAAAATATGACTATAATATTATACAAAAGATTGTCAATTTATGAACGTTATTTTTGTGACTTTCAGCTTCAAAAATCCTACACTGATTATAATATCACGTGATTTTTTTAAACACTTTTCGAAATTCTTAAATGAAGTATACAGAAAACAATAACGGATCGTTTTTAAAAATTTAAATGCCTTTTCAGGGAAGAAAAAATGACACATACAAAATTCGAATTGTTATTTTCTTAAAATGTTGACGTCATTTAACAACTACCCAATGGGGGTTTTTACAGGTGTAAATCAAATCATTTAAAACCTATTTAACGGTCGTGTACGGCGAACAAATTATCCTAAATGCAGGTAACAGGAGACTAGAAAGGATAATCGGTTGGCCGATCGCTAATGAAAAACGGGCTCAGTCATCCTATCATTATTCAGTTGAAACTGGTTGCGCTCTCCCTCCCTCGCACGCGAGATGCACGCGGGGAAGCGAGGTGGGATGCTCTTGTCGTGACGTTCGTGACGATGGGCGGGGGCACGAGCTCAACTGCAGTTGACACCCAGGGCAGCATTCTAAATTCAAGACCTCGTATACCACTTCCCAGCTGAGTAACCCAGTCACAACATGCGCTCCTGGTTCCAATACAAACCACCATCACGGAATACTTTTTTAAAGATGTTGTTTGTGAAACTTCCTTTTCGTCGTTCTTTTATTTCGTTGGCTCTTTGGTTGTATTTCCTCGCAGTAAAAAATGATCACTTGATAGGGTTGCTACTAGTATCGACGAACGGATTGAGAAACTTTTTGGGCAGTCTACGAAAAAACTAACATATAAGTTTTTTTTAATTCATAAAACCCACACTAGAGAAATCATGAACTGTAATGTTATATGTGTTTATTTGAACGGCCGCGCCCTTGAGGTGATTTTGCACAAAAAAGGGCTCAATGAAAGATTGTGTGCAATTTTATAATTAAAAATATTATCTAGGAATACGATGAGCTGTAAAATGTTGTTCAATTTTGTTAACGGTTCAGCACACGAGTGAACGTAAGCGTGAGCCGCGCCTGCTCTCGACTGAATCCCACCCATCCCTTATACCTTTTTCCTTCTCAGAACTTCCTCTCCTGCCTCTCCTTAAGAAGACCCTCCCCACAGCATCCCTAAAGAAGAAAAAGGTCCCGTATGGGTTCAATAATATAAAAAATGTATAAATTGTCGTTTCCACAGAACAAGTAAAGGATGGACAAGAATTTTAATTTTTCAACTGCATTGTGTTATATTTTACTTTCTTGTTTTAGATACTTATGTTCATTCGGATTTTCAAAAAGCGCCTTTTGTGGTGATTTTCCACAAAATAAGTTTATTAACAACCAAATCATTAAACATACTAATTTCAGTGCCGTTTCTGTCTGTCTGTGTAACACAGGTTCAATGAACTCGGATTTTCATTGAATTTTTCTTTTGTGATATCGGAACTGTCAAGAAATCACACAACTGATAAAGTAGGCATCTTCCTACTTGGTAGTATTTTTACTACATGATGTAGTATTTTAATTTAAACAAAAACATTTCTATTATTATTTTTTAAATTGGAATTAATTGTGTTAAGAATTCACACAATCCATAAAGTATACTTAACGAACATATTTTTTTTTTCCTTTTTTTCGTTTTTTTTCCTTCACCGGTCAGTTAATATCGCGTAACCCAGGCGTAGTGTGTTCAATTCCTCGGCTGGCATGTTCAAGTCCTCCATCACAACACAAGCAACATTTTTCGCTTACTGTGGTGGTAGTAGGAGATTTTAAAATAGTGTCAGGTTATCCTAACCCGGGAATGTTTGTCTTCCTTTTTTAAAAAAAAAAAAATATATTTTATACTCATGTGTATTTCTTCCATTTTGTTTTAAATTTCGACAATATTGTAGAATTGTATTATATATTTGTATGTCGCCCTTGAGGTGATTTTGCACAAAAACGGCGCTATACAAATCATCTAAATATTATTAAGTAAAATCAGATTTCGTTAATAACGTAAATAACAAGTGATTTTTCACGGGTCTGCGGGTCTACACTTTATGTTTTAAATTATTTTAAAATTATAATCAAAACGCAAATTCATAAATAAAATGAATTCCATTGTGATCTTCGCGAAAATTTTCTTAGCATTGTACCGTTTTAAAATAATAAACCGTCGGAATATCGTGCATTATTTAGCTGAAAGACGACTGAAATGATTGGGTGAGGAGAGTGGATAGGAACGGGAAGGTAAATTGCAATACCGTGGGAGAATGGCCTAGACGAGCATATTTAATGTTAACGATAACTACAATGTTACCAGCTTTACAGGAAACTCGCCGCGAGGAGAACCTTTTACACAATGCATTCATATTTTATCATGAAGATATTGCAAATGGTTTGAGTCAAAATGTAGGTAAGGATGTCATTAATGTCTAGGTGATGTTTTTTAACTAAAGATTGTTATCATCAAAAGTTGTGAATGCTGGTACCATCCCTAATGAATGGCGATATACTATTTTTATTATAAAACATTGATTTACGACCTCAGTGATCCTTAAATAAGGCTCTACCTCTATTAAGAATCGAAAAGTTGCTTTAAAAGGCTGAATACATCTAGGTACTTCCACACCTTTCTCTTTTCCATCAGGAAAAATCCCCTCCTCATTACCTTTATCCTCACAACATGCCCTAATTGGGGATGCCAAAGTCTCACTGGCTCCAGACGGTTGAGAGCAGTCGCGACTTTTATATGGTATTCATAAAAAAGCTGAAAGTTAGAGAAGTAAGATCTCTAAGGAGTATGTATGGTAAAATCATGTATGATTTTGTGCAAAATGTGAAGATTAAAAAATAATGCAAGACTGATGTTAGCGTAATTGTATGATTAAGAAAGGGACGCTTAGATGGTTTGGGAATGTAAAGCGAATGAATGAAGAAATGACTGTAAGGAGAATATGTAAATAGTGGATAAAGTCAGAGACGTCCGAGGAAGACATGGAACGATTAAGTAAACCAAAAACCTTTGTGTTATCATTTATTTTTAACACTGAAGAAATCAGTAGAGTACCTGCAAAATAGTATGCTAATAGCTACACTTAAAGTTCCATAACCCTTGCTCTACTAATATCTGTTCGCCTCATCTTCTCGCATAGACGCAAAGTGCATCTCCCATTCTCCTCCCACAATGCGTCTGTCTTGCAGATGGGTGACCTTGACAATGCAGGCTGACCTCACGTGACCAAAATGGCCGCCGGCTGTCACTCGGCCGCTGTGAATTATGTGCGCAGGGCGTGATTCGTGAACCTGTCATTTTTTGCGCCCGAGCCAGCCTGCAACCAAGCCGGCCTAAGTGTTCGTGCATCTCTAAACCTGAATATGAGAACCTAACTTCATATATTTAGGCTGTGATATGAAATGTACAAGATTGCCACTTGCATACAGGATAATGACCGTCGTGATGGGAAGTTCACTAGGTTCGTGACGTCATAATGCAGATTAACAAGGTCGACTACAGCACAAGCCTCGGTGAATGACGAATTTTGAAGTGTTAAGTCAGTGCCATCTAGAAACGACAGTTTAAAAATGGCTTCGATTGTTGTTGATAATGAATTATTAGAGTCATTAGACTACTTTAAATAGTGAAGTTTTCTTAGCGATAGCACTGACTTCGTAACACTTCGTAATTTAGCGATCGCGCGCCCAGTCTGTTCTCTAGTCGGATTGGTGGATTAGATATTGTTTGTAACCTCACTTCATGACATGTATGCGTTGTTTATGAAAAAAATGTAAAATGGACCTATCAGCGGTATGTGAATAATTAAATAATTTTCACACATAACACAATTACGAAAATCTGAACCTTTCCGTAATCCGTAACATTTTTTATAAACTTGTGATATTTTTTATAAAGCCTCATTATATAAAAAGTATAGACTCATGAATAAAAAAACTAATTTCGTAACCCACAATAAGAATTGTACTCTGTCCGGTTACTAGTCGAGCGATCTACCTACCAGACTACATACCTCATAAAAAACCCTGTCTTCAAAAATAGGACGTGAAAATGGTCGTAAACCTTAAACTTTAATTTTTAGACTGACGATTTAAATATAAAGTTTGGTAGGTATTACCTACGTAAAATAATGTTGATTTTATTGGGCAGGGTGTATATCTAAATTTGCATTGTCGAATCTAGTGAAGTCCATCTCAGTGCTAGTATGGAAATAACGAGTACGCAATCTTCTAGGAGATGTGCTTTTTCATGAATAAGGATTTTAATGAAATCGTATAATTATGCCTAGTTACATTTGCAGGTACATTAAACCGGCTTTATGAGATATGGAATATTGCTCGTAACCTTTAACATTAACGAACGAATTATTATTATCAATAATAATTTCACTGTTAATGTTCGCCATGGAATGCGTTTAATGTTCCGTAAGTAGAGACTAACTACTATGTATGATTTAAGATTTTCACGGCCAAAAGTATTTTTGTTATTTGTTTTTGGGGTGTTATGCCGTGTTGCACTAACTCCTTCTTTAGCCAACGTTTCGGACAGCATTGCAGTGTCCATCATCAGGGCAGATGTGTTATTTAGTATTTGTGTAAAATAATGTTTATATTCATTAAAAAAATCTAAATTACGACTCAATATTAAACCTTCATTCAAATAATAATAGTTTTTTCCAGAATTTATGCAGGAGTATTGAAATGCTATTGAAAGAACAAAAAAGTAATAGTAAAAATATAGTGAAAAAAATAAACCATACAAAATAACAATACGTAGATAGGCACAAAAATACAGAAAAGAAGCTAAAAAAGTTAAACATTGGCATTTTGACCTCTCCAGCAGGACTTTCTTGACCCATCACCTTGCACTGCAGTTAGAGGGATGGATTCATACGTCCGTTACTGATGGACACACTGAACCCCAGATTACTACCCACCCCTCATACCCTTTTCCTTTCCAGAATTTCCTCTCCTTCCTTTCCTTAAAAATGAGATGACACTGGCCCAGAGGGAATTTATTTTCCTCAAGACCAGGAGCCTCCACACAGAAGTGTGAAGCTAATACAAAAAGGTATTATTTAACAAATAATAACTTTATTTTTCCACTAAACCAAATAGAGTCTGATGAAAAAATAAAACAATACCAACACCCAAAATAATACCGGTTAAAATGAAGTATTTTATTTTCTTATTAAAATGGTGCCACCAAATTATTCAGCACTTACTGGAGTAGTTATATACCTATTACTAAATTCATTTTACTTAAGACTATTAATATAATCAATAAATAAATATAATGTGGACGACCGAAGATAAAATCGTAAATCAATCTATTGGAATCAAAGTACGCTAACATCAAGACGAATCTAAAGATTTCCATAAACTATTCGAGTATCGTAACTCGTATCACAACTCAAATCAAAGTTTCAAAATCAAAGCCTTGCCTACTTCATACTTTGACTGTTTGAAAGCCTCTAGAAAGTAAGAAATAGCACTTTCCGCAAGACAAATAGAGCTTTCACACGAGGTGCTTTTAATATTTTTGACTTGTGTGGGGGCTGCACCGTCGCCTAAGTGCATCGTTTATTTTCCCTACACTGTTTGTAAATAAAAATTCTCCCCAGAAGGTTGTTCCATCGTATCATGCAGCCCTGACGCCTGACGGAGTGTCTTGCAATATGCACAAAATGCATTTTTATTTGGACCAAGACGTTATTATTTATTGTACTATCGCATTTGAGTCATATGCGATAAAGCAACTAAAATTTCAGAATCTGAGACATTTTCTAAAGCTAAATGTTTTACCCTCAAAATCAGGAGCTTCAGAGCTAGTCGACTAGCATAGCTTGGTCAAGTATGCCAAACGGAACAGGCCAGAGATTAAGGCGGTGTCTAAGCCATTCGAAACCTGATATTTTATAATAATAATAATTGGATTATTTCTGTAGCGCCGTTTTCATGGAAAAAATTCCATCAAGGGCGCTGTACAGTATAATATATTAAGACAGATTTACAAGATTTACACTCAGAATTATAACTAATAACTTAACTGCAGCAAGATTAATTACTTGTGTTTTTTATAACTAGTGACTTAAAACTAAGTCTTACTACAGAAGCTTATAACTAGTGACTTACATCAAAAACTAAAACTATTACATATTTATGACCAAGAGGGTCACTGCTGTTTGACGCAAAACCGTAAAACTGCTGTATGACTTACATCTACTACGGTTTAGAGCAGGCATTCCCAAACAGCGGCTCCCATAATAAAGTTTTCAGCTTTCTACGTTTTAGATTTTGATATTCATTTAAAAAAATATATTAATTTTATCACATTTATATTATATTTTGTGAAATTCGAACTTTATTTTTGTTAGACCTCAGACTCTCGATGGGGGTTTTGATTTATTGCTTGAAAAGTGCCAAGTACATGGCCGCACTAGGAATTTATTTTCGCAATCAATTCCAACCGTTATATTTTTTTCCGCACATTTCTCGGAATATCGTATGCAACTGACCTGATTTTAACAATTGGAGGGTGAGTACAAACGACACACATAGGTGCGTGTATAGTCGAGTGCGAGAGAGCGAGCACGCCGGTAAAACAAGTGCCATTATTTTTTTTATTACTGGCCAAAAAAACGCATAACCAATTCGTGTCTGGAGATGTCAAGCAATAAATAAAAAGCCCCATCGACAGTCCATGCTCTGATGTGCTTATGCCGGCTTCCACACTCATCGAGCGCGTGGAGCCTGCAATACAATAATGAGAGTGATACGGCTAGAGTCTGAGCATTGACAAATCGAGCAATCGTACACTTTTTAAGAATTTTAGCAACTGTTTGTAGTATTCGAAATTTCGATAGAAACTAATCGACTAAAATTTGTAAAAACAAAGAATTTTTTTGGAATCCTACCGATTTTTTTTGAAAATCTACTGAATTCATTTAAATCCAACATATTCATAAATATGTACTGAAGTTTTTGAAACCTCGTAGATCTAAGGGAATTTTTTTGAAAAAATCCCCCCCCCCCCTTCCCAAGAAATTGTTGGGAAATCGTACCTTCGGAAATTCTCTAACCACCCACCCAAGGATGCGAATTATTCAAAATCCGGCACTCTATTCATATTTTGACAATCTATCGTGGTATTTAGTATTTCATTTTTAAATTTTATTTGTTTTATGTAATTTTATATATGGCCCATTCAACAATTTGGGTTGGACACCCCTGCTTTACAAGAATGGCAGCGCGGCTCTTTTATACAAAATTTAAATTTGGATTTGAGGCCAAAATACTAAACCACACTGAAAAAATTATTACATTGACTTAATACATAATACTGCTACATAACTTATATCAATGGCTTGAAACTAGAGAATTACAAAATTACTAACTTACATATTTAATATTTAAATTTACAAATACTTGTTATCATTGGCAGACTAACACTTCGCCATATGGATGTTCTGTCAGACTCGAGGAGTATTGGAGAAAGATTGCTGCCAGCAAACACGCAATAAATCGTCGAGTTTGGATCAACGACACCACAACTCTTCAAAAGATGTGTGATCATCGCAAATTAGCAAGAGTAAAAGGGAATTAGTATCATTGAGGCTCCCTTCGATTAAGAAACGCAAATCTTGCGGCCTTTTTACACGCATCGGATTCAGAAGTTGCGGAATATGGTTACCGTATTAAAAGCATAATATAAACCGGGAACATTCTACCTTCAACACTCCAGTAAATACTACAAAAGTTTCCAGAGGAAGTTTATTTTAAACTGCCGGGTATGTTCCTTCCCACACACGTGGGCAAATTTATGCTTATCCCATTTTAGTGCCTACCCACAAAACACCGCGGAGTATAATATCTTGAAGGTACGGACAGACCTTTATCGGGCCTACGTCATCATCTATTTGCTAAACTTACGAATGTATATATCATTTTCCGCGAAACGGAGTTAAATATTCAAACACAATGACGAATAAAATTAAGGTATCACATTTTATGACAATACCAAATTATAAAATGCCAACATAATGATAAAAAAAAATTACAGTTTTCGGTTTGATTTCAAAAAATGTATTACATAAAAACACTTCTAAAAATAAAAAAAAATAATAATGTCACGTTCCTTGTAAAACTTTGTCTTGTGCTTGCGGTCATCCCAAGTATTTCGACTTACAGTGAAAAATACTTATTCTGTTGTTTTAGATACGTTATCCATGAATCTGCATTATTCTAAATGACTCTTTATTCGGCTATGGAATTGTATACACGAATTATCGTGATTAATCGTAAACCTAGCAAGGAGCGTGGAACACAAAATTGCTAGGTAGGTACTTACTGCAATAATTTATGTACATTGAGCATAGATAATTCATTACTACCTATTGAATATTTTGTTACTTGGGGCATTGAAAATACGCATCTCATTATCGTTTTACCTGTCTGTTAATTTGTTTTTAAGTCCCCTTTCTAGTTCAAGATGGTAAGATGGTAGCCGTGTTGGATTCTACCTTACCTTTTTCTTCCTCCAGAGTTGGCATTGAAGTGGTTCTACTACGAGCTGTTAAATCGGAATAATAGATATTATACTACGTAGGTACCTGCCTGAAGAAAGTTTGAAAAAAGAATTAGCATTGGGATGTCTATGTTTATTTTCCTATTTATTTCAACAAATCAAATGTTATGTTTTATAATTCAGCGGGTAGGTATTTATATACTTACTTTCAAATCTTCGGAAATTCGTTAAAAAGAGAAAATAAGAAACATACTTTTTTTGGACTTAAGGTCGGAAGGTCAGCAAGGTCAGTTCACATAGCTACTAGTAATAAAATGTTAAATATTTTATTCAAAATTAAAAAAACGTTTTATTTTTATTTTATGAAATACTGCACAAAACCACGTTGTGTTGTTGAAAGCGGTTATAAAATGACTGCGACAGCGTAATGACGACAGCCCATCACATGCTGTCTGTGAAAAAAGGGTTTTTGATGACAATGGCCAGAGGTCAGAGGAAAGTTCGTGCCCGTGTGCTATTACCAGGCTTAACGGTAACCTTTTAACTCAATACCACAATGGTGACCTCCGTTGTGCGACAATAAAGCTGCTTGAGTTTGGATGGAAGAAGGTTGCGTTCTTTTCATCGGTTCTTGGAGGTTGTTCTTATTATTTCGGGAATTCAGGAATTCAGATTGAAAGATTGCAGGTCTTCTTGTCAAGGGGCTAAATTAAAATATTGATTTTTCTTGCCTTCGTTCACTAAACTGTACTTACCGGGTTATATTCTGTCATATGTAGGTATTTGACTCTCCAACGAAAACAGTATTATAACGTTGAAAGACTGAATTTTTAACAAAAATATTTTATTAGAGTTAAAAAGAATGATTGCGCATTCAATTCCACAAATATCCAAAATGCACGTATGTAAAAGTCTATTCATGAAAATATGATGTTAAAATTATTTATTGGTAATTGTGTCATACATGAGCTATCAGTAAATAATAATACTAGTCATTGAAGAAGAATGTAATGCTAATAAATCCAAACGAAACATGAAGCAGAATAAGACACAGAAAATAAAAGGTAACTGTCGTAACTGGGAAAAGAAAGTAAAACATAATCACGCAATATATTTTGGGCTCGTTTCCCAGTTGCGACCGTTGCCTTTTTATTTACTATGTCTTGTTCTGTTTCATGTTTATATTATATTTTATTTTATATGTTTTTATATTTTCTTATTTATGTTACAACCATAATACGGGCATTTGACTAGTTTGGGGTATTAATAAAAATTTCGTTTAGATATGTTAGTACTATCTTCTTCTTCGATGATTAATATTACAGTGATGGATATAACCTTTAAAAGTTAATATTTCAATAACTTTTAATAACAATACATTTATAGAAATACATTGTACGCCCCTTTTATAAACGCCACAGCTACAACTAAATTTAACAAGGTAATATTAAATTATTTTATCCACTACAGCGATTTCTGACATGCAAAAATGTTTTTAGCAATCGCTTGTGCCAAATTTATAGAACTTTAAAATATGGAATAAACTTAATAAGGTATAGTATGCTTGGTTGTATATATATATCTAAGTTATCTAAAAAAATATCTTGAATATCAATATCACGTGTCAATGAAAGCCTTCTACCATTTTTAATTCACGAGGGGATACCACATCCTGAGATGTTTACATTTACACAGTAAAAAGTGTACGTACAGAATTTGACACGTTGCTCCAATATCAGATTTCTTAAAAAAATTCTGCGAAGAATGAAGTTTAGGCAAAAAGCTGGGATATTTATAAAGAAAAATAAATTTTATATTGTTATGAACATGCTATAAAAATAATATTTTTGCAAACACAGATCTTTCACGGGTTGCCTGGGCGTGGCGAGAGACTGAGTTTAGTCACCAGATCTGAATAAACGAGCATTCCCAAACTTTGTCATTATCCTCTCCACTTTCATTAGCCTCTCAAGATTTTTTACCTGGTCTTGCTGCCCTTAAAATTTTTTTTTTTTTTTTTTTTTTTTTTTTTTCATTGCCGGCAACCCGGGCGTTTATTTTAATAACATGATCAATAATACAAACATGAAAGTAACCCGCCTCACTAGAAGATTTCTGTTCTGAGGCGGGTACATATATTTGCTTACACATACACATACATTTATACAAATATATATATCAATATATACATGGAGCATTCCATATATAGTTACATACATACATAGTTACATAAAAACAGGAATTTCGTAGAAAATTTAAATTTACAAAATGGTAGCGTCTAAATCTCATAATAATAACATATCAAAAAATAGTTTAAACAACGGTATTAGGTATTGATAAACTACGCACGCGTAAAACATAAGCAGTTTTAATAAGAAAGAGTAAATCCCTATAAATGTAAATAACACATGTATAAGGAATGAAAATTAGACTAAGAAGGGATTGCTAGAAACTTGCTGATGCATGTCCTTTTTTGTGTAGTAACCATGTGTTGAAATGTTTAAGTAAGTAAGAAATGATTATTGGAATATATTCTAATATTATCGATTGTATAATAGATACTGCAATCTTCTAGACTTAGACATATTTTCAAACTCAATTAATACCTTCAGAAAGAACTTACACGTACTTATACCTGATGATCTCCTCACTTAGATCCATTTTATTTTTTCAATCATCTTTACCAACCACCTACTTATGCATTAGCTCCACAATATATATATATTTATGCGTGCATGTGCATTTGCATATATGTTTGTGTGTGTGTTTGTTTTTAAATGTGTACGTGTTTGTATGTATGTATGTATCTATGTATGTGTGTTCATATATATATGTATGTATATGTGTATTTAAATATGTGCATGTATGCGTATTTATATGTGTATATTATATTTGTAAGTATGTATGCATCTTTCTTCCTAATAATTTAATTTCGATCCTCCTTGTTTTTATATACATTCTTGAAATAAAATGTATTATTACTGTAACTAACCAATTTCCATTACACAAAGAATATTGGGATGAATGTTGGGCTCACCTATAATTAGAAACATCATTATAACCATGTAAAAATGTAAATTACTACAAAAATTATGTGATGTATTCTGTTAGCGAGCCAATAAATAAATAAATTTTATTTTAACAATAATAATGCAGTAGTATTGAATGAGTAAACGTGTGATATGTTATTCGAGTAAAATAATCTCATAACATTGTCCATCCACCTCCATCTTGCACACATTTTAACTTATTATTCATAATAGTAAAATCAATGCCAAATTTTCATTAAAATGTTAACCTAAGTTCACGTGAACTCGTCAGATTTATTTTGTCTACGATCATCGCGCAATAAGGCTCTCAGCCAAGTGTCCCAAAGCGACTGTTCGGTGTTCAGCGGCGCACGCCATACAATATTTTGAAGAGGAAGGCTCCGAGCCACGGCAGTAAAACTCTCCCGTTAGTCTGTTCCTACGAGTCACTGGGTACCTGTTTGTTACAGACTTTTACTTTTTACAACCTCCAGAAATATAAAATACAAGGGTGGTTATAGTCGCAATATTGTATGCGAATCAGTTTGTGGTTTTATTGTGGACTGTAATCAATATTTGACACTAATACTCGTAACTCTCGGGATAGCTGTGGTTAACAGTTAGAATCGGACTTACCCTTCGTTTTTCAGACCGATATTTTGTATGATTTATCATCACTGCACAAGCTCCGTAATAGATTCGAATTAAACGTACTTAAGGTCACTTAACGTGTACACTGCACAGGTTTTCTTAACATAATGGTCATGTATAAATAATTTTTTGCAAATGTCACTGATGTAGGTACTTAGCACTGTCTGAGAGGGATGGGTAATTGGGTAACAGGTTGGGTTGTATTAACAGTGGCTTTCAAATATTTATAGGCTCAAACTTTCTTTTCAAATTATTGTAAGGTTTTCTATTATTATATTATAATTAATGTATTATAATTACTTGCCTGAAATATCCATAAAAATTGAAAATATCTCGCGAATAAAAATAAATGGCACTTTCCGTCGGCGGCATTTATTTTTACTAGTGAGATATTTTCAATTTGTATGGGTATTTCAGGCGAGTAAATTATTACTAATAATAATTTGTTATCCTTTGAGCCATGCATAAAAAACTTGTCTTATAAACATTAGTTCATCATTAAAAAATAAAAACAGTGGTTTTGTAACAGTAAGAATTTGACCGGTTGTCGATACTTAGGTATGTTAAAAAGACAAACAATATGGGACAAACAACTGACTGATCAATTTTTAAAGTCGTGTGTTTCAGTGGTGCAATTACTACCAATATCCATCCTTTCAAAGACTTAATACGTAAAAGAATCTAATATCATAAGCATATGTTGAGAGACCTTTATACTTACTTACTAGGCTCTCTTGCTAATCTTGCTTGAAATTGAAATTGCTACAAACAGATCTACAGGTGTTTTTAGTGCCCGTCCAAATTCAAGCTTATTGACAAATATTTGACTTCATAGTCATTATTTTGTGTAAAACACAATCCATTAATGGCTTTACCCATCGATTTATATATTAGGCATGACCAATTACCACTCCCTAGAGACACGTAGAGGTATTTCTTTGCTTAAATATTGTTTTCAACTAATAAACGGTCACTTATCTTATAATGAGATACTGGCCCAACTAATTTTTTTTGTACCATAGTCTCACTCTCGAGGACGTCATCACAATCTTCTATATAGTAGAGCAAGCCGCACTAATTTATTTATGAACTCACCTGTGGGGAGAGCTACGAGATTTTTGAATGCAGTAGATAAAAAATAGATTTATTTTTTGTGTCCTATAGCGCATTTGCGAGATTTTTGGCATTGCGTATACACTGCATAAATGGTACAATTATAACGTCTTAGGCTATATTACCTGTAATTGTTATAAATAAATGTACAAATTGTGTATAAATAAATAAATGTAATATAAAATACCATTTGTTGTCGCTTCTCGGGCAGTTTTTCAATATTAAAATTTTATTGGATAAACAGCTGGGTGAATGCCTCCCCACTTTCCTTCAACATACTTTATCACCGATTTGGCCATGATACCACGCTGCCCAGGTGGAAAAGTGTTTGTGACAATCATAAAGTAGGTAATAACATAGAACATTATAACTTGGCAGAAATAAGAAGTGTTTTGTTTATTTTTTTTACATCAGTACCGCACAAAAGTCGTAACTGCTCCCAACCGTCTGGAATCAGTGAAAATATGATTAGGAAGAGTAAGTTGGGTAAGTACTTGGTTTTTCAGAACTGAATCTGAAGCCATTTGAAGCAACGTTTCAATTCTGGATAGTGGTCTTATACCAGGGCGATACTGAAAGTTTCTTCCACTCTGGAGCGTACTGCAAACATACCGTACTATATCATTGTTGAGAGGTTATCATTGTTATCATTTTGACGGCCGGCATAGTCCAGTGGTAACGCATTGGACTGCCATTCCGAAGGTCGCGGGTTCGAACCCGGCGTGCGCAAATAAATTTTATTTGATTAATTTGTGTTATTTCACAATTAATTAAAATAATATATAGTATATTTGCGGCACGTTCCAGAGTGGAAGATACTACCAGTATCGCCCTGGTGTAAGACCACCATTCAGAATTGAAACGTTGCTCCAAATGGCTTTAGCCGTGTTTAGTGACTAGATCTGAATAGCCAGGTACTTCCCCACCTTCCTCTTTCCCTTCCCCACTTACCTTCAGCCTCACAACATCCCCCAATCGGGGATGCCATAGTCTCACTGGCTCCAGACGGGAGCAGTTGGGACTCTTGTGAGGTATTCACTATAAAAAAAAAAAAAAAAAAAATTGTTAATTAATAAATTGTGAGATAACAAAAAACAAATACTTGCGTACGTCAGGATATGAACCCGCAATCTCCGGATTGCTAGTTGAGAGCCTTTCCCCCGACCACGGAGGCAATAGAAAACTATTATCTCAAACCCTTCGATAATAATTAAAATTCATTTATCTAAATCGAACCAAAGACAACAGGTCTTTTCAAAGGTTTTAATCAGTCAAAATTGACAATATTGGCAGGCAGTTGAGGGTACCCAACTGTCTTAAGGACAGGCTTGGACCCAGTACCGGCTCGTGACTTGTGGGTGTTTTAGAGTGCTAATATAACAAAAATGGCATTATTGATTTTGCTGTAGTCGAAAATGTTTTCTTTTTTGTTTTTAAAAATTCGGTTTTTCGTATGAAGATTTTCAGGAAGTCCGTGTGGTGCGAATTTTCTACAACAAAATGTCCAGCTTGGACATTTGGACTCTCTTTATACTTTCATTTCAAAACAATTCTTCTATCGAAGCTACTAACTGTCAGGATTCTAAACGCCTTGACGGTCAATAGACAGACAATAATAATCAAAATTGGTCCGTTTCACTCGTTTTCTACCAAAGCGGTGATTCGGGCCTAATCTAGTTTATGCTATATCAGTGTCATCCCCTCACCGCCCTTGTAATACAACCATTTGTATTTTAAAATGCCGGATTTGATTAAAAGAATTTCAGACAGTCAAATTGACGCTTTAAAAACACGTAAACGAAATTAATGTGTCACTATACAGTGTCGTTAAAGTCAACAAACTCACCCTAAAGGAAATTTTAATCCAGAACAATTGGGGCCCGGAACGTATTACATGCATTTTAATGATGGCGTCCTGAGGGACTGTAAAAATTTTAATGTCGCTGGAACTTCAGCAGCCACAAAAGGATGATAAGATATATTTTTTAATTTCAGTTGTGTTTATTTGAATTCCCTGACAATGGATAAATTACGCATTAAACGTGTGAATCTGCCGACTTATAATGGTTAAAAAAATGATATTTCTACTTACTTATCTAGGGTCGTTTTTGTAATGATAGAATCTAAACTTATTTTTTGTTGTCAGTGTCGTCCAATAACATTTTTGGGAAGTGAGATTTTCAAGTTGAACATCAGAAGGCCAATGAAGAAAAATACATGTGTTAGGCCAAAAAGAATAAAATACCCAATAGTAAAATAGATTGTTTGCAAAAAAATATGTTTTTTTAAAAGAATAAAAAAACGGAAAGCGATTTAAAAGGTTGTTAGTATAAATTGCAAAAGCAAACTTCTTCGATAAAATATGTTTTAAAATAAACTATTTAGAGTTAGGAAAACAACATACCAGACAGTTCGTTTTCAGGAAACAATTTACAATTTTATTGATTCCTGCATTCCTGCGGTAAGTGTTCCTGTCCAGAAACAGCCAGGACGGGTTTAAAGATTACGTTCATTAAGTTCCATTGTTTACGACCTTTTAAAAGTGGCTATAAACCCGTAGCAATTAACGGAACTGTTCAACAATAACTTATACCTACATTTAACTACGGTCTCTCTAGTTAAATTGTGATTTATATCTGCGTTTACTACATCGAGAACTGCTTCCTAGATACGCTATAAACTGAACACCGCGCCGCACCGCGCCACACCGCGCCACACCGCGCCACACCGCCCGCGCAGTAGGAATACAGGTGTAAGTAACCAAATTCAGATCATCAAAATGTTAACCAAAATAAAATAAAGTTTTTATTATGTAACGTTTACCCTAAGATTAAATTATTTTTTTCCTACATAATGTAAAAGCATTTCTCAAATGGAATCTTCATGCTCAAATAATTGCAAACAAAATAAGAAAAACTATTCACTTTTTCAGAATCATACGAAACTTTCTCGGCTTTCAACACCTGAAAATGATTTATTCTGCAGTGCAGTCTGCCAATCTATTATTGAGTATGGTATCATAGCATGGGGAGGCGGCACTTCATCTGCACTAGACCCAATCACAAAGGCTCAGAAAACAATTTTAAAAATAATTCTAAGGCTACCTATAATCACAGACTCGAATCTAATTTTTAATATTATGAATGTGTTTGATGTTCGGCAGCTATATGCAAAAACTATCCTCACTCATCTATTCTCAAATATACATAATTACTACGAAAAAAGTTCAAATACACGATGTACTCGAAGCAACAACAAAAACTTACTACAAATACCGATAACTCATACTACGTTTGGTCAACGAAACTTTAAATACTTTGCGACAAGACTACAACATTCTTCCATACAGCATAAAACAATGTGATTCACAAAAAAATTTCAAAGATAATGTAAAAACTTCGATAAAAAATAAGAATAGGGCCTTCACCGGTGCATTCACCCAAATTCGCAGTTATTGAAGTCACCACATTATTGAGCGAATACATTTTAATACAAGTATAGGTATTTTCAAAGGTATTAGGAACTAACACGAATAATTCTGCCTCAACACAGGCTAGCCTAGTGAGGCGGTATTTGAGAAACCTCAACTGTACTTTTATTTTCTTTTTACCTTCACAATATTATGTTTGTATTTTTCTGTAAATTTTATAACCTTAAAAATAAAAGTTACAAATCAATGTACACCATAATATGTATTTATAGTTGTAATTTGTAAACTTTCCTAAATAAAGATATTATCATTATTATATTTCAGGGGTCTAGTAGGTGATTCAGATATGGTTTCAGTGAACATGTCATTGAAATGAAAAAAAAAACAGCAAAAACACATACATTATTTAAATTATATCGTACAGAAGTTCATACGCTTTGCATGCACGATGATAACATAGAACTGTAAAATAAACCTATTTGAGATATGCAATATTTTTCATAGGGTCGTGACCTCGATTTTGAGTTTTTCCTATTTTGAATTGTTAAAAAATAGTTCCATTTCACACTGTAAAGCAGGGTTCTCACCTAGAGTGTAGCATGTAATGTATCTGATACTGTATCAATCTGCAAGTAACCGCGTATCCAGCTACGGACCTCCCGGATCCACCTTTAGTGCTCGCAGTGAAACCGCCGTCGGCGGGTCACTGCGAGCACACTGCGCTCCACGCGCGAGCGGCTCGCAGTAGGCTCGTGCCTACGTACTCACTTGATACAGTATCAGATACGTTACAGGTTACACGGTTAGGTGAGTACCCTGCTTAAGAAGGAATTTTTTTTTTAAGTAACTCTAGTTAACTTTTTTAAGAAAAAAAAAAAATAATAATTAACAACAATGTGTTTTAAACTGATAACATTATATTTTATAATGACAGGCGTATTTTTGTTAGGGATAAAAGAAAAATAAGATTTGGATGAAACGATATAAATAATGGCAATTTTAATTTATAGTAAATGTTGAACAACAAATAAAAACTAAAAAGGTTGATAACTGATAAGTATTTTTTTATCTCGGAAATTGATAGAAAAATAAAAAATAGTATTTGTGGTAAATTAGGCATTTTTATTTTTTTTAACTTTATTTATTTTCATTTCTTTACACATATTAATAGATAGTATATAATAACATAATATATAATACCAAATAGTATACACAAGAAATGAAAACCCACTAAGGCACTGCCTGAGTGTGGGTAATATAAAACGATTACTATATTTCAAGTACCTAAAGTATAATATACATTAGTAGAAAAAGTTTTTTTTTGTTTATAGTTATTATAAAAAGTAAAGAGAAAACATTATGGACAATAGTTTATAAAGTTTCAGCAAGTGAGTTGTAGAAAGGATCAATAAATTTATAGTAAAAGCGTTTCAATATCTGCGTCATTCAGCCATAATTTTACCTCTTTAATATATTCTGTCTTTTTATTTATCATTTGAGTTTGTAGTGGTAGAAGGTTAAATGTACGAGGACCAATGAAACTGCTATGTGTCTGCATTAATTTAGTATTGGTTTGGGGTTGTTTTTTTGCTCATTCTGTTTTCATTTATTTTGAAATTATTTATGTTTTTAAATAAATATTTCATAGTTTGTAATATAAATAATTTACGAATGTTAAATAATTTAGATTCCTTGTATAATAGGTCGGTCGAGAATGTTTTATTTTTGTTATATATGACTTTAATTATGTGTTTTTGAATTATTTGTAAAGGCTTAATAAATGTATCAGGTGCACCACCCCATCCTATTATGCCATAAGTGATTGCAGATTGCACCAGGGAAAAGTAGATCATTTTCAATTTTTCAGCGTTTAAAATTTCCTTGAGTCTATAAAATATGTAGGTAAGATATCTTAGTTTAGAAGTGGTTTGATTAATATGTGATTTCCAATTAAGATTAATATTATTGATACTCCTAAATATATTATATTTTTGACATTAGCGAGTTCGTTGCACAGGAAGCACATTTCTTGATTGCAAGTTGTATTATGGATTCTAATTTTAAGGTTTTTTTTTGGTTTGTTTCTTATGTTTTTATAAAAAAGGTAAGTAAAATGTTTTGCTGTAGTTTAAGACAAGTTTGTTGAATTTTAACCATTTTGAAACAAGTGAAATACATACAGTTGCTTTCGAAAAAGTTTCTGTCCAATTATTCCCATCCACTATTATTGCCGTGTCGTCGGCGTAAGAAACAATTTTATTAGGGATTACAAAATTACATAAATCATTAATATAAATTAAGAATAAAATCGGGCCAAGAACAGTTCCCTGCGGAACTCCGTTTTTTATCTGTGTCTCTGAACTAAAATTATTCCCAATTTTTGTTTTTTATGTTCTGTCTTTAAGATAGTTTGATAGTAATTTTAGTGTGTCTTTTTTGAAGCCCAGTCGAGTTATTTTTTTAATGAATAAATTATGATTAACGGTGTCGAAAGCTTTTCTTAAATCTAGGAATATGGCAAGACATTTCTTTTTTTTATCGATAGATGTATAAATATTTTTTGTCAATTCATATATGGCATCCTCAGTGCTTAGATCTTTACGAAAGCCGTATTGGTTTTTCGATAGAATTTTATATTTTTCTAAGTGTTCAATGACTCTAAATTTGATTAATTTTTCGAATATTTTTGATAGGTTTGAAACAAGGGATATTGGTCTGTAATTGTCTAATTTATGCGTATCCCCAGATTTATGAATAGGTATTATAGTGGAGATTTTAAATTGTTCTGAAAAATGACCATCTTTGAGGCATATATTAAACATATGTTGTAATGGCGTTAATACATGTTGTTTTATTTTTTTTAACGTATCACATGATAGTCCATCATTTCCCTTAGAGTTAGATGGTTTAAGGCTATCAATATATTTTTCAATTTCATTTAATGCAATGGGAGAAAAATATTCTATAGAGTTAATAGAATCGTTATTAGAATCTAATTGAGGAGATGTCTTCATATAATCATCATTAACATTAATGCCGGAAGATTCAAGTACCTCGTCTACTATATTTGTAAAAAAGTTATTAAAACATTCTGCATTGGTCGATTTGTTAGTTATTATTTCATTATTTATTTTAACCTCATTTACAATATTTGAAGACATAAATTTTTTGTTGGCAATTTCATTTATAATATTCCAAGTTTTTTTAGTATTATTTTTAGCATTTTCAATTTGTTCACAATAGTATTTCTTTTTGCATTTTCGTATCAGTCTATTTAGTAAGTTTCGGTACATTACATTCCAAAAAATTGGGCGTCTTGTACAGGGCTAGGAGATTCTTCAACAGTGACCAACTGCTGACCCTGTACAAGTCTCAAGTCCGCCCAACTATTGAATTTGGGAGCCACCTTTGGGCTGGTGCCCCAAAATACTTGATAAACCTGCTTGAGTCTGTGCAAAGGAGAGCTATCCGTCTGATTGACAATCCGTTGTTAACAGACCGATTGCCTTCTCTAATGCATAGACGCAATGTAGGCATGCTGTGTCTGTTCTACAGGTATTTCAATGGAGCCTGCTCCGAGGAGCTAGCAGCATTGATTCCTGATGCACCGGTGCACGTGCGCGAAACTCGACGGACACGAACTGAACACCCGTTCACGGTTGACGTTGGCTTCATGAGAACGGGCCGTTTTTACGACTCGTTTTTGTGTAAGTCGGCTCGTATGTGGAACGAGCTACCGGCATCTGTTTTTCCTCCCTCCTATAATCCGAGCCTCTTCAAGGCCCGCATTAACAAATCCCTTCCTACAGCCCCTACCTTACTCCGCCTCACAACGCCGCCCAACCGGGTGGTGACATAGTTCCCCTGTCTGTGCACTGCACAGGCAGGGACACTCTTGTGAGGTGTCACATAAAAAAAAAAAAATTAGATATTTGGTTTTCAGATAAGGCATTGTTCTGAGATTATTATTTTGGCAATCCATTTGATATTTTAACATTTCTCTATATAATTTATCCCTTTGTTTAATTGATATAATTCATCCAACTGTAATCCAAGGTTAAATTTTTTTATATTTTCTGTTAGTGACAACTATTTTACTTTCACTTTTTAGAATATAATCTCTAAGAGTATTATAGAAATTCTCTAATGCTAAATGTGCATTTTCTATTGATATTACATTTTACCAGTTTTCTGACTGAAGTAAAGAGTTTAGAGTTTTATAATCAATGTCAACTTTTTCTAGAGTTATAGAATTTCGGTTTAAAGGTGTATTTTTGAAATGGTGTACATAAAAGGTCGGGTAATGATCTGTGATATTAGTTTCAAGAATTGAAGAGATAATATTAGCCGCCTTGTGCGACTTGACAAATATGTGGTCTATACATGCAGAGTTACTTAAGGTTACTCTAGTTGGTGAGCTAATATATGACATATATCCAGAGCTTGATAAACAATCTAGATACTCATTTTGGCAATTTATATTTATATTGTTATCATTAATATTTATATTAATTAATATTATTAATTATTTATATTATTATTTTTAATTTTATCATTATGTCACCTGTCAAAATGGAAAAATTAAAATTGTTTCTGTCAAGATTTCTAACAAAAGATTTTAGTTCTTTTACAAATAAAAAAACATTTAATGATGGGGATCTGTATATGGCTAGTACATGATATTTATAGTTGTTTTGAAAAAAGGTTAATTTTATTGCATTGGCTGACTTATTATTTTGGTCCTTGCAACTGTTATTCCTTCGACCTGGTGGGTACCTACCATCAACCTTCATAAATTTCTCATTGTTCTTAACTGATTCAAAACCAGTGCCGCCCCTTTCCGATTCAAATACTTTATTAAACCGGTAAATTTGATACCTGGATGCAATTATTCGTTGCAATTGCTGCAAAATAGTACATAACAACTTGCGGTGTAGATTACCTGCACATACACAAAATAAAATAAATAAAATATTATCCCCCTTTTAAATCAGTCGGTTATATTTACAAGACACCTTACCAATATTATTTAAAATGTATATAACGCATCAATGTACCTACGACCAAATAATTGCTGTAGAGCTTTATATTATTAGCAAATGAAGGGTTAATTAAACAAATGACATTACTACAAAATATAGCTATGAGAATTGAATTTCTCGGAAAAATTTTGGCACAAAAAAGAGAAAAGAAAAAGAAAATAAAAAAAACCGCATTCAGAAGTCATTGATGTAAATTATGAATTTTTTTTTTAAAAAGTCAGAAATTTAAAGAAAAAAAAATGTAATTATTACTCGTCATACTGTAAAAAAATGTACCATATTGTCCTGGCATGTTATTGCAAACAACATTTCGATTTATAATGTTTTTAAAATGGTACAAGATTTACTTAAAAAAAGGTATTTCAATTTTACTCACAAAGTAGACTAAATTTGAAATAATTAGTTATTAAAAAGAAATGTTGTTTTTACCATGTGTAAGAGTGAGATAGATAGTGACACAAACTGCATAGCTAAACTTTATCTCCTGAAGTAAAAAAGTTACTTAAAGGAAACTCGAGGAAAAGGTCAGTTAAACTTAAAATGAAACTGTTTAAGTAATGTGTGGCTTCTTGCGTACAGTAATTGCATTCAATATTTAAAGGAGATGAAAAACTCGTAAACATACCGAGGTGAAGTTAAAAGCTAATACTTAAGTTTTCCTCGTAAGTCGTGTAATATTTTCATTATTTCGGTCTTTCTTTTTTTTTATTATATTTTTAATACAATATAAAATTTTCTTCTCTCTTGGCTATGACTGATATTTCTTTTTTTTTTCTAAGGCTTTGCATATGTGTTCGCAGGGATGGAAAATTCCTCCCCTACAACACATAAGCCTCCATGAAAATTGGACCCTTAATTTCTTTGATAACTTCAGAAAGCTACTTAAAGCTCTCTTGTACTGTATATCTTTATAGACATATGTACTTAACTAATTAATACGTTATTTACGAAATTGAACGCAAATATTTTCGTATTTATATTGTAATTAAATTCCATCAAACGTTGTGTAATTTTTTGATTTATGATATAGGATTTTAATTACTTTCATTTTTGTGGTAACCCTCTTGGTTCTGATCGAGGCGTTGAGTTTCAAAATTTACTTGGTCTTTCCATTGCAAACCTAGACTTAAATGATTTCTCTGAATAAGCTAGCTTTCCTATTGTAACTATTCTGATTTCCTACACCCTAACAAAGTCGTAGTTAAACGCTGATAAAGGATGTTATACATGTTTATTTGGACAGGTAATTAAATATAACTCAAATGGTTAATTGTTAGTAAATTTGATTTTGATTAACTATGATCTGTTTGGCGCCACTCCTTTATGATTCTGCTGCTATAAGGTACATGTAAAGATTGATTTAGTAGGTTAATGTAATTAATTAACTGTATATTTGACGAACTCGGAATAGCCCTTTGCCTGCAAAATTTGGCTCCTATCCTCCAGCAAGTAAACGAGATGATCGTGAGTCAACGAGAAATTCGCACAATCTTTTGACACGGTTCTTTGATTGATACCTAAGTTATCGCGTCCCAAAGAACCTTCCACGTCATCATGCACTGCCTTCAAGTTTCCCCTCGGGTCCCGATACCCCCAAATTCCAACTCCTCCAAGGTTTACTATTTACTTAGGGCGAACCGGTTTCGTCCTATATACAATCATATACTCACGGTTGGTGTGGACTTACGGGTCGTGAATCCTCATTCCACGTTTAAAAGAGAATGCGAGAGTGGTCTACCGACCTAAATGCAAGCTGTATGCAGGTCCGCATTCTCCAGTAAACAGTACATAAGAAGATATATATGTATACATACGTTTTTGGGAAGGGTTTATAACTTGCAATACAAGGCTATTTACCTCGCATCCCAAGCTCGGATCTCGTGCCAAGAACTCTGCGAAGCTCTAAGTTTGGTTACCGAATAAATACGTACTAATAAGGTGATACTAATAGATACTAGTAAAATAAGATCTTATTTGATAGTTTGTTTTGGAGAGCTATCGAACTCCAGGCTTTTTGTTTGGTTTTGACGTTTTTATTTAAGAGAATCGTCATCTCTATTTTGTTTGGTTAATGGTCTTGTTATAGGAGCGACCACTGCCTCCTATTTGATGAACTATATTTGTTTTAAATTTTACCTCCAGGGTTCAACATTAATTTTTGTTCATCCTATCCCGTGATTTCTCAATTGTTTCAAGTAGTTGATTGCCGCATTAGAGAGTACTCGACTCTCAAATGTCTCAGGCAACTGATGGGGTTTTGTATGAGCACCCAATCAATAACATTCAAATGTTTTGTTTAATTATTCGATATAAATATTACTAACCCGTGATTTTTCAATTGTAGATTGTGAATGGTAGGTAATTGTAAGCACGCAGCTTCTAGCTGTTTCAGGTAACTAATAAAAATCTATGCGACTATCTAATCAATGGTATTCAAATGTTTCATGTAATATTTTGATACAAATCTGGCTAACCCGTGATTTTTCAATTGTCGTTTGCGAACGATAGGCATTTGTGAATGACCCAAATCGCTGCACATTGCACAATGACATCCTGATGATTATCCTTATAACTCTAATAAATTATCTAGTTACGGCCAAGGTCGTTTTCAAACTATGCGGTTGGCCCAGATCTTCAGCGTCTCTATTTGTAAACAAATCGAATAATATAAACACCTTCTTTGACACACTAACCTAGATGCGAGATTGTTTATTTAAGAAATATTTCTACCTCTCCTTGTAATTCAGTTATGTTACCTTTTACTGTGCATAGTTAATTAAAATATTTTTAATTCCTTTTGAAGTTAAACTATTTATTTCATTACCCGAATTTAGTAAATTTTTCTAAGAGGTTAAGTGGAGAATAAATATATATACATATTTAAGTACACATATCTTGATTGCCAAAAAACTTTAAATAAGATTACATATATTAATAAATAAATATAAAATATATGATTCTACATAGTCTTGAATATTAATAAATACGTATTTTCTTTTCAATAATATAGATATGTCCATGAGTAGGTATTTTAAATCGTTACCATTCCGATGTTTTGATTAATAAATAAAATACATATATATAAATACATTACATATATATTTATTCTTTATATACAATATATTACTTTATTTTATATAAATAAATACATAATATACATATATTAATGTGTAATGCTTTGTTTTGTTGTTTTTTAATAATTTAATTGATATACCATAATCAGCTGTATCTCCTCACTCCTAGGTCCTGAAAATTATTTATAAAAGGAAAACTTACCCCCCACCAAGATTTTTCCAGTTGGGTGCCACACAACAAATCTTGTCAAAGAAATCCTACCTAATTAACTGTATTTTTCAAATAATTTCAAAATTAATCTTTTCGACTATTTATTCCTATTTAATATTTTATTCTTGCTCGATTCATATAAATTAGCTGATATTTAAAATTCGTGATATAGATGTGCCGGAAAATTATAAATTATTTAGGTCGAACTATTTTTGTTGTTTTCACTCTTTTTAATTTTTTATTTTATTTATATAAATTTATAAGAAAATTCATCCCGAATTGCGCAAACTTTTAAATATTTCGATTCTGAATAAATTAAATATCTGTTTAAAACTTTCTTCTAAATTTCACTGTTTTCACCAATATTTTAAAGTATCTACAATTATTTTTTTTTTCGAATTGTTACTTTTAGAACACAGGTTTGAGCGTTTATTATTATTGAATCCTTTTGTTTTTGTTTTTGTGTTTGATTGATGCAAAATTATAATCTATTTTTAAATATCAATCCGCGAACCCGTTCACTCTAGATTAACGATAAAACTCTCCATTAAATTCTAATGTTTTCACTTTGAATGAAATAATTATTTTTAAATTTTAATAATTCACTTTTAACACTTTTTGTACTATTCACTTTTAACACTTTTAAGCACTTCACACTTTACTTTTAAAGCACTGAGTTTAAACTGTATTTATTTTCACTGTTTGATTTAATTTAACTGACTTATTAAATTCCACTGACTCTAGCACTTGTACTTTTCACAAAATCTCAAAAGTCCCAGGGACTTATTCAAAATTTAACACTTAAAGATTTTTCACTGTTAATCCTACCAAAGACGTAGTACTGCCACGTAACAACTTTTCGAATCCTCGGCGCGACCGTCTCCTGACTGATGTGTTCCATCTTTTATACCCCTCTCAGGTTCCAAAAGACGTATCTGAATTTCTCTTGATGCTTAATTCTATCTCCTATCAACTCGTAACCTTGAACATCCCTCTCACTAATATTGATTGTACATCCATACGATCTTTTGTCGTCCGGCTTTGGGTGGCGGTTAATTTTTATCTCACGTCGCTAACTTGATAGGGTCCGAATCGGGTAAGTCTGCGTTAATCGCCCAAGCTTCCTTTGTTCTATGGTTCATACAAAATGTAGTTAAAATATCATGATTTTGCGTTCCTTTTTTTTTTCTCAATTCGCGATAGGTCCGTCCTCAGTAATATATATATAGATCTCAATTTTATGCATCTCGTGCGAAACATGATTAAATCCATGGCGAAATCTTTACTATGCATTTTTGAATTTCGATTTGTCTAAAATCTACTTAATTTTATTGTCACCTATATGAGCTTTTCCATTTTCACCCGTACCTTCTTTCTTTATGTCGCAGATTTGAGTTTTACCTTTTTCCTCTTGAATTTTCTTTATTCAGATGTTTCTCTCCACAAATTCCTTCTTTATTCTTATGTTATTTCTCATAACTCTATAACTACTTATTCTCCAAGTCGTATTTATTTATTTCACGGATAAATTAGAATTGTATCGCTTTTCTCCACTTGGGTCATTCCTTATCACCGTTCTTTACCCTTCCTTTTATTTTTTTCTCGCTTTTCCCGATGTGTGTGGTCTCCAGGAAAATTTCATACTTCATTTATTATTAATTAATATATATTTTTCCACACTTCCATGGGAGATATACCTTATTTGACTCTGGGATATCTGTCACTTTTATTGCCTTACTCGATCTCCGCCCTATCTCCTATCTTTGTCATACAAAATATCACATAAAATATCCGCTTTGACATCTGTTTACGTTTAAAATTTTGGTACTAGACTCGTAAATTTAATTTAATTTCAAACCTATTAATTTTAATATCTTTTGCTTTAAATAAATATTCCATAAGCTCCAAGTTAAATTTTATTGGTCTTCTAATCGTTTATTACCTTAACGTAAATAAGAATCATGTTCGAATTTCGATTGTTTATCCTTCAAAATACACATGAGATCGTCAACCTTTTATCTTGTCTCATTTCTTCTGCAGTCTTGTGTAACTCTAATATCTATCTACCCTGATAATTATGTAAAATGTCTACTTTTCCTGAATCTAATCTATAGCTATATGTTTAGTTTTATGGCCTTCCTTTGGTACTCTATTATCATATTCCTAGGACCTTTGTGGTAGCTCAAAATCTCTGTATTATCACTCCGTTCAGTCGCTCCACTATTTCTAAAATGTCTATTTTAATGCGAGATTTTCATTCCCAAATTGATTTTCCAATATGTCCGCTTCATCTTAAATTGATAACGATTAGTTTCCATTGTTTCCAACACTCTCACCTCTCTTTAGTACGATTTTTATCGAACTTGACACCCTATCTCTATCATAAATAATTGCACTATAGTTGAAAATTCTGCCAGCAACTTTCTTTCGTTTTACCCGTCCTTTTTTATACTATCACGTTTATAGTTTTTTTCATTGCATTTTCGTGTGTGTGTTTTTCCAACATGAAAGGCCAAAAGCCCTCGATGTCAATGGTTCGCTATCACCTAAATGTCTCAGTTATTGTAAACATTTCCTAGAGTTTGTCGCCTTGAACGTCAGTGTTTATACCATAGTGCGTTCACCTCTAATTTTTGTGGGAATGGAAATGTCGTTAATTATCTATTTTATCGCCCGGTCCAAAGTTCAATCCTTTGTCTGTAGTTGATGCACGCCTCTCCGTTCACTGATTGGTTATTCAAAATTTTTATAGCTCTCGTCCAGATCTAATTGGTCGACAACCTTCAATATTTGTTTTTAAGCCTAGACAGGGGAAGTCCCAGTCGTTCCTAGACGATTTTAATGACCTCTGTGTTTGCGCTCTAGAACCTCGATATAATTCCAACTATTACAGGTGCCTACTGAAACCAAACTGAATCAATTTTAACCTCAACAGATGTCGCTAGAATGACGGTTTTCATAAATAATTTGTATATTTTTAGCAGCTATGGTTTATCTGTTTTTCACTGTGATTTAAGCCTTTCATCACAGTCGACAGTCGAATGATATTAATTTTTCCACTAACACTAACAGATAAAAAATGTAATATCGTTTTTTCTATTATAAAAGTACCTACACGATATGATAAATACCTATCACCTGTTAAAAAATTAAAATTTAACTAATTTAGGCATCTGTTGAAAATTACCTTTGATTTGTTTTCATTTGCACTTGTATTTCGTTTGTTTTTGTTTACCGTTTTTTAAGATTATGTGACAAGTGACTTTGTCATTAAATCTAAAAAAATATTATTTCGTACGAGTGGTTTTTCTCTTGTACATATCAGCAAACTGACACAGAGGCGTAGAAAACGCCAAAGGTTTTATCTTATATAAACGGTGTTTGGAAATTCATAGTACAAGCAGGACACTGTATTAGCTCGTCGTTCTTTTTTAAAAAAACTAAGATTGAGTTTCTCAATAATGCACGATAAAAAGGAAAGGAGAGATGTGGTACCACATATTTTCCCTAGTTATATAAAAATCACGAATCACGAGATAGGTCATAGGTATTTGCGGTTTGTTCGTAAACGGCGGTGCAGCGATTCAGGAATTGGACACTTATATTTTGCATTTTAAAAATCAACTGCAGCTATCCAAAATCAATTAACTCATTTGTATGTATCACTAAAGCTACCACTGCCCTGCCCTGAAAGGGAGCAAAATTATTAAATATTTATTTACAGGTCGTCCGAGGGTAAAGTGCACTTACTTCGGGGGAAGATTCTACATGATTTTAGAAGTAAAAAAGACATTCTAACATTTTAAGGTAGTTTTTAGGTTAAAAAGTTGAATTTGTTGTAAGGGAGATATTTTAGTATGGGAAAAAGTCGAAATCTGGAAAGCGTTATTTTTCTTTTAACCTCAACTATCATGTAGAATCACCTTTCGAAGTTAACGCACTTTACCCCCGGACACCCTGTATTGTGTGAATAATTAATTGTTGTAGAAATAAAAGTGATTTAATTTTATTAGACACAACGTACCGCAGCGCATCGAAAGGACTAGAAGATTGTTTGTTGTCATTGCTGTTAATCACAGTGTCTTCCGAGTCAACAGCAAGTACGTACACACCGACAGTGTTTTTGTGATACACACACCAATCTCTTGCGTTATATGCCAATGCAACCACAGCTTTCAGAGTTCATGATATCATAAACAATTTCCGTGGGCGTTTTCTCTGCATGCGCCAAGATTGCGGCGTCACATAAAAAGGGTAAAAGACGTCTCACTGGGCGGACAAATGTCTTCATAGGTTGTTATGACCTAATAAAGTTAAATTGCGAATTGGAACCGTCATTTTACGACGCGTATTATTTTCGGTATTTTGAAATCGAACGCAAATGTTATGTTTGAATTTACATAAATATTATTCGGTTAATATAAGACTGCCAGCAGAGTTATGCGGCGCTTAAGTTAATAGCCTTAAATATCACTTTGCCTATATAAGTTTGTTTAAATTATAATCCACGCTTTTACGATGAACCTGGTATATTTTTTGACATGCTTTATATAGGATGAGTTCGGTTACGAAAACTAGGATTGACTTGGGAACTCAAGAAGTTGATGTATCCCTGATCTGGACATTCCTAACTATATGCATATTTTGAACCTAATCCTTTTATATGCTGTATGCGTTGGCTGATTCATCTCTTGAAAACATTAGTCTATTTCTTCCTATTTTGAGACGTTTACTTCCAGGATCAATTAGGGAAACTCTTGTTTTTCATTCTTTCAAAGAAAGCGTCAACGTTTCACGATACATGTCATCAGATTCAATTTCATCAAAAGAATTCTCTTTTAGTGTTACATTGCGATTGCAGTAAATATTTATAATAATTGTTCAATATCTCTGAAACAACCCGTCCTTAGTGTTTTTGGCTTGATTTTGTTTATGTGAGTTACTGAAAGTCTTAAACGTACTTTGAACTATCAAGTCAATTTCTTTTTGGTTCAATCGGGAAACTTTTTTTTTCTCTTCAATTTATCACTTGTTTGCTATTCACTAAAGGTAATGTAAGCTTGAATCTATTTTAACCCCTCCGAGCTGATGCAAAATTTCATTTCAATTCAAACCATTCATTGTAAATATAAAAGCAACAGCTGTAGAATTAATTTAACTAAAGAGTGGGAATTGCATTCCTCAACGTACAACAAATGATGCATTTGTATTCACCCTTTGTTTAAGTTATAAGAATATTTATTTTATTACTTTACGTACCAACTAACGCGAAGGTTTTGGATTCGTTCAACCGGTAAAAGTTATTTTATTACCGAGCTATAAATGTACTCTATAAATGACGCCTTCAAACATGTAGCGTGCCTATTATTCAACTTAATTACATTAACAGGCCCATAACATTTTCCGATCTAGTAAAAAACAGAAGTCGAAACACAGAGATAGTGATAAAATTGTTAAGATACCACCATGTTCTCACAAACCGACAAATAAAAAAACCGCTTCGTGCAAGGCACCAAAAAAAGTTTTTCAATGAATGTCACAATCTC
The DNA here is from genome assembly GCA_026573805.1 of Hesperophylax magnus. Lineage (NCBI taxonomy): Eukaryota > Metazoa > Arthropoda > Insecta > Trichoptera > Limnephilidae > Hesperophylax > Hesperophylax magnus. The sequence continues at coordinate 2,391,849 of JAIUSX010000116.1, read as the reverse complement.
AAATGTTAGAACGTCTTTTGGAGTCTTTGTTTATTCGTGACGAGTATTATAGTTTTGTTAGTTATAGATTTGAGTAGTTATGGATTTGAGTAGTTATATATTCGCTATACATATAATCTCACTACAAACAAATGTTTATATTATCTTGGGATTACTCGGTGTCTGGAAGCTCGAAGTACAAGCCCAAAACCGATACATCACATGAGGCTGATTGAAATCGCGTTACTTTATAAAGGTTCATCTTTTGTCGTCTCACTCTATCACTGCGTATGTCTACTTAGAGTTTTTCATAGAAATTTAAAAATAAATCACATATTTATTTGGGAAAACCAACTAAACCAACCAACTAGTTCTAAAGATTGGGACTCTAAAATTAATCTCAGACAAAAGGGGCGAACAATCAATAAGACTATTGATAATTTTATGGAGATATCTTATATCTGCGAAGTTTCTTCTAGTTTTGAATGGCTTTAGTCCATAATATTTCATCGAACTGTTAATGTCGTGGTTACCAATAAACATCTTAAAATTAAAATGATTGACAATTCGATGGCATTTAATTTAATTTTAATGCGCTTTACATAAATATTATATTGAGGATTTCATATGGGAGAAGCAAATTCAAGATGACTGCGAACATAATAAAAATAGAATATTTTAAGTGTTTGAATATTATTGAATTCTTTTTCAATACGGAAAAAGAATCCTAACATTCTAAGGGCTTTCTTCACAATCATATCAACATGCGCCTCGAATGTAAGTTTACTGTCAAGAAGAACTCCCAGGTCACGAATTTGTTTAACCTTTTTAAGTACTTGGCTGGCTATGTGGTAGTTAGGTTCATATTTTATTTTGTTTCTAGTGAAGGTAATAACATAACATTTTGAGGTGTTCATGTTGATAATACAATAGTCACCAAGTCTATATAGATCTTCTTGTAATTTATAACAGTCAATAATAGAATTAATAGGAAGGAACATTTTCATATCGTCGGCAAAGAGTAGAATATTTGCATAATTAAAGCATTTTATAATGTCTTGAAGAAAATTTTAAACAGCAACGGTCCCAGGTGTATACTTTAGAAGTACGTACATTTTTGTACTTCCAAAGTATGTGTTTATTTTTAATCAATGTTAATAGATCTTTTTTCGGAGTATTGACCTGTTTCCGATCATGTTATTATCCTCCAATGACTGAGGATTAATTTATTTTTCACACTCACTCCGGCCGCCGGAGATAAACAGCTGTGGTTAGTGTCAGTGATTAAGGAGAGAAAAACCCACCGAACGGGCTGGTCAGTATTACCGCCCTTTTCTTTTTAATTACTTCGGACCAAGAATCTCATAACAAGATACCTAATATATAATTTAAGATAATTGATTATAAAATAAACAAGCACATCTAATCTGACTTCTTACTTTTAATGGTATAAGTGTAGGTATACAATAATATGATTTATTTTCAATTTAATGCGCAGCTGGGTTTTGACATGCGTATTATTTTTTACAAAGAAGATCCAAATGAACCATCATCATAAAAACAAAATACTGTGTGGAAATTAAGAATATTTTTGTATAACTGCTAGCTATTATGATTTCACTACATTTGCTGTCATTGCTATGAAGTCGTGTGTGCTAAGTGTATGTTATATTATAGCCGATATTTAAAAAATAAATTGAATATGAATGCTTTTTTACTACGTTTTAGGGTTAATTATTTTCTCTATATGGACCTGGTAATCTTTTGGAATTGAAACGTTACTTAAAATGGCCATAGCCATGGTCAGCTGCCTGATCTAAATAACCCGGTTCTTACAAATCTATTTTCTCTCTTTTTCCCACTTCTCTTATCGATTATTCGTGTCTTTAGAGAAACAAGGATAGATCTGATATTATTATGATACTGAGATATCGAGGTTTAAAGTTTAAATCCAGAAAATTTACTAGCACTCCACATTTATGAAAAAAATAGTACGAAAAATGCATAGTAATTAAATTAATATTTAAATTGAAAAGTTTATGCATAAACCACGAGGCATTTAAACAAACTAAGTGAAACATAAAAATAAAGAGATAAAACCTTTTTGCTTTGAAAATCAGCTAAATTTAGAGCAACGTGGTTTCAGAAGATTATTTTAATTAGCTTTTTCCCACGATATTTCATGCTTTTGCGTAGAATGTTCTTAAAACTAAAAACATTTCAATTACAATAGATTCGGCATATTCATTTATTAATAAATGTAATTTTCCATATATTTTCACAGTTTTACTCAATCGACTGATGAAAACTTGTTGTCCCAAGCGATTGAGCTTAAATAACAAAGAAAATGGAACCATTCAGCTATTAAAATATATAACTAGGTTGCCCGTAAAATTTGTAAATAGAACCATGTTCTTTAAAAAATAAAATATATTTAAATAGAAATAAGTTGCCCTTAAAAAAACAGAAGATTGTTGAATGATTATTGACGTATTAAGAAAAAAATTGATCATATTTTAGAGAGTGGTAAAGAGAAAAAAAAAACTAAGGAACTTGGTGAAAAACGATTTTTTATTGAAACAGATAGAAACTTGTGGTCCCAAGGGTACGCAATCCCAATTGGTGTAATTTTGCCAATATTCATAAGGAAAACTGTTTTTTGTAATTGCATGCCATCGTGATCGTAGTTCCTCTGGCTCCAATCAGTTAATACCTTTGTGCGGTACCTAGGTCTAGGTACTTACTATGTACAAATGTTTGCAAAGTAATTCAATATGGTAATAATATAAATTATTCGAACTTTATTGAAATGCTGATTTAGGTAGTTGAAGATGAAATAAAACATAAAACATTATTCTTACAAGTGCGGTCTCTCCGATCTCCGATGAGAGATGAGCCACAAGAGGTCATTGATCGTTAACGGTTCTCCAACCCGGTGCAAACAATCCCATACTCTTCCATCGGCGGTCCAGCCCACCTACGCACGCCCTTTGTTTGTTCCTGCAGCCAAATGGTATGAACATTGTTAGCATTACCTTCTATTTAGTATAATTACACAATTCGCAAGGAAAATAATACCAACGTCAATTGTTTTGCAAACAATAGAAGATTTATAGTCAAGGGTTCAAGTTAAGTCAATACCTCAACGATCTTTTTATGTACTTGTTTAAAGGTTTGATCACCTTCCTATTGAATTAATCAGTAAAAATATAAATTTTGGTTATGACTCCGTCTGTCTGTAATTACGGTTCAATGAACTCTAGAACGTTTGTTTTGAATTTATGTGTCGTCATTTTTACAATTGGAAGTGTTTATTTGGAGAATTCAGACAGAAGCTATAAATAAAGTAACACTTACCACAGTATTATATTTTTAACAGAAAATGATTATATTAGCTATTTTCAAAATTTAATATTTTCACTAGTATGATAGACGACAATACCTGAACCTGTGGACAGGAAAAAAATACCAGGAGCACATAAATGTCATGAGGTTATTTGTGATCATTTTCGCAATCGTCAATACAAAATAATAATAAAAGTCGAAACGTGAAACTGCTAACAAGAGTAAAATACCAGAAGGACAGAAATATGGTTGGGTTTTCCATTTACTTACTGTAAACATTTTTTGCTCAGTTACAGTAGTTGTTAAAAATAACATAACCAGGAAACCAATTATATGCTTTTTTATTTTTCACATAATTATTAGTTGTTGCTAGGTATTTTCATCAATTTGATGGCTACATTAATGCTAAACATTAATGCTAAAAAGGTTTAGAAAGAAAAGATTTGATTGTTTGGAAGTGAACCTGTAGAGCTTTTGAATAGAAAAATGGTTAAGGGGTTATTTTATGTACTTGTTTGTGAAGGTAGCAAGTAGTCTATATAAAATTTTTGTGTATACCCCGCACAATAATTTTGTAATGATTATTTGAACGATAATTACGAAAGCCTAACTTCACCCATACATGCGGAGAAAAACAAGCATTGGCAATTTATTTAGAATCTCTTAAGATAAGAGATGATCCGATTAAAAAAAGGATTGCAGGCCGTTTCCTGATAAACTTTTAGTAAATTCGTAATATTATAGGATCACATGTTCATTTGATTATTAAAAAAAAAAATATTTTTTTTACAAGTCATACTGGTTTAATTTAAACTACACTTCCATTAAAAGCATTTGCTTGTGGATGGAACTACATAACTGGCACCTGCATTTGTGTTGACAATATATAATCAAGAAATGCGAAAACGTTAGGATTTTAATGAGCTCGTGTTCCGACATCGTATTTTTGTATTTTACTAAAAGTTTATCAGGAAACATATCAATTCATTCGTTAAAGGCCTGCAATCCCGTTTTAACCGGACTACGAATACTTTGAAGAGATTCTTAATAAATTAGCAATATTTTTCATTAGTAATTTTTCTCCGTTCAATAGTACGAAATAAGAAAAACTTTTTCTTAAAGCGCAGCGGTCCATTCTCCACGAGGAACGAGAGAAGATTCAAATGGCGGAAGCAGGACCTACTCCCATATTATTTTTCTGTCGTATGCAAAATTCTACTTCCGGTTTCCTGCTAAAAGTCCGCCAATTGGGGCTGAGATCGGAGGGATAAATAAAAGTTTATAGCGCCGCGGCAATAAAATGGGATAAGATCATTTTTCATTGGATCAATGCAAAAGTTATTTCCTCCATCCGGTAGATAGATGTTTTCTCCCCGGTACCAGCTCCCTTAAGCCTGTACACATCGAGGGTTGATCGAACATTAATAATATAGAACTTACTCGTAGTAGGAACTTGCTGTGAGAACTGACCTCTACATCGGAGCTTGGTATTTAACTATGTATTTATTAACGCCACGAAATAAGTAGACATTACTAAGATACCTACTTATTACCAGATAAACTTCATGTATATTTACGTCAATATTATTAAGACTTTTTCTCGCCAAAACTGTATAAGAAGCCATAACCGCAGTGAGGCTATGGCATCCCCAATAATTGGGGTATATTTTGAGGCTCAACACAAAGGGGAGGGGAAGAAGATAGAGTAGAGGAATATCGAGAAAGTAACTGGCTATCCAGAATGTATGCAGATCTGGTCACAAAACACGGTTACAGCCATGTCAATTAAATTAATTAATCCATTAAAATTTACTTTGACACTCAGGGCTTTGATCCCGCGAACCCTGGATCACAGTGGAGTATCGTAATCACCTGTCTATCGTAAATTTTCTTTTGAAATAAATTCCGTCTTATTTATTATTAATGTGTTTAAGATAAAATTTTTAACTAATATAATATTTTATGTTTCTTTATGGTGCTTTATTTTTGCCGACATCTCCAGAATGAAGCCACATGTCCATTCAATAATTCAACCTAATCATTGTGTCGAGGGCAAATACTTAATGAAAACGAATTTTTCACAGTAAATTAATAATTAGAATGAAGTGAAGCAATAAAGCGACTAAGAAAATAATGAAGATCCTCATTTATAAATTGTTTACATTAAAAAGAAGTAGGTATGATAAATATTTGATAAGGTTAAAAACCACCCGGAGTACCTTTATCAGGTTTAACAGCTTAACCGACATCATAAAATGAACGGTGCTCTCGGTGGAAACTAATTACCCGCCTTAATTAAGGAATAATAATATAATCAGATATCCTTGAGCTAAATTATTACAGGATTTTTCCAGGAGCTCCCCTAACACCTCCCGATGTGAAATTCTGACGCTGTAAGCGGTGTAAGTCTACTTCTGTTAAAAAAAATCTAAATAAAACTTCTCTCACTGAAACACAATTTATGTTGGAGTTCCATGAGAATTTTATAATAATTTATTACAGAATGTAAGCACTAGTAAGATTATAGACAAAATAACAATACATAGAATAAAAACAAAAAAGAAGTACAAATATTAAATATAACACTATGGAAATAGACGTTTATTGTCGACATTTCACTGTCTCCCGTCTCCAGAGGGCCATCAGAAGGGACTCCTTCCAGGAAACCATGGCAGTGATGATGTAATTCTTTGGTGGGCGTAGTCTGTGTCATTAGCTTGGCGAGTTGCACTCGTCCGTCCAGGTAAATTTCCGTGGCGCTGCAGTATCTCGGTAGGCGGAAAGTTGTCGATAAGCGTTACTGTAAGCGGCGTTTAGCTTATACCATTGACGTTATGATTATTTTAGACGCTACAGGCATATTTCTTAAAATATTTTTATTTCATTAAAGAAAGAGAAGCATTCCAGGTTACGAGTAACCAGCAAATACTTTATTAAAGAAAGATAAGCATTCCAGGCTACGAGTATCCTGCAAATATTTGATTTTCTCCTACTTCCTTCAATAGCCTTATAAGAAGACTGGAGCAATTGTTTTTGAGTAGGTATATACAACACTGTATTTTCCCGAAGTGTTGAAATTCGAAAGAACGTTGCATTTACCTGCACCCCTGTTAACGATTCGGCAAAGATTATAGTGATTATTTTATTGTATTTTACTATTATCTAAAAAGTTCACAAACTATAACGCCATTCAACCAAGCCAAAAAGTGAAAGTAAGATTATTTATCAATATTCTGAGTTTTTATCGTTATTGATTCCTTTATAAAATGTTTTTTTCACAAATGTAACACTTTGATTCTCAACTTAAAATTTAAGACTAGCGTAAAACTCGACTGAAAAAGCGCACGGCGAATCTTCGGGCTATGAGCAAACACAAAACAAACAGAAAAAAATACTTAGGCGTGAAATGATAAACACAGAGAAATTATAATGGCCGGATAAAAAAGGGGTTGCAAATTCAACCCCCGGAAAGGGGAGAGTTTCGTTTTTTCCAGCTTTTAAAATGTGGCGTTGTTTATAGAGACCCCCAACCCCTTTATACAATTGTAATTCTTTTAGACAAAGCACTTTTCTGGGTGGAATATTAAAATAATTATAAATGAACCCACACAATGAAATACCCACCTATGTGTTAAAAAAAGTCACTTACACTTTTTTACCAAAATAATATTCACATGGATTGTTTACAGAACGTAGAATTAATAAATTAGGGTAATTAAAATTGTAAAAAGATCCTTGCTTGTGTAGTGGTGTATTGGATGAATAAAAAATAAACGTCGCCATGTCTTTGGGCATTTGCGGCAAAATAAGGAAACGGCAGAAACTCTATATACTATCAGTGTGCAGAAATACATTAAAAGTTGTCCTCTTTAAGGTAATTTGCCTGTACTTATATATTTACATTGTGGAATATTGTATTGCCTGTTTGTAAATAATTAACATCGTGCATAGATATATAGCAAAAATTACACATTTTAAAGTATTTAATAACAGTTTACCGTAATTTATTTGGCAGAATCCTGCCCCTGAAATACTGCATTTTATTGTACGAGTGTGCTTGCAGGCATTACATTCGATTCGTTAGGGCTTAAACCCCGTGCGACCGACCCGTCTCGATGCCAACAACAGTGACGTCGCGACGCTAAATCGTACAGTGTGAGAAAATCCATTTCTAGCGGTCATAAATCACTTCTGCAGCCTGACGTTGGAGCGGCTGGAACGGGTAAAGTATTTATGCATATACATAATCTATGCGATTTCTGGATTTAAGGCATTTAGGTCTGGATGTTTGTGAATATTAGAGAACCACCCAACTAACTAACTGCAGATAATGCTAGAATGGCAAACAGTGACGAAATAATAATTTCTATGGAAGTTATTTTCACTAACAACTTAATACCACTTAAGGTGTTTAACACGGCTGGGCGCAGCTACTTTGTCGGGGGCGTAAACAAGAACAGGACAGGCGATTGGCGCAATGAAGCCCATTTTCAACAGAAGGACTCCGCTAAATTCCAGAATCAAACTCCTTGTCTACCGAAAAAAAATAATACTACTTGACATAGTACCTGTGTTTTTTAATTATTTGAAAGCGGTAAAATCATTGATAAACACCAAGGACGGGTTGTTTCATAGAATTTGAACAATTCATCGAATTTCAAGGCTGATTTCCAAGTTCTGTGAAGGTTCTATTCAAGTTCTGTTATTATATGATTATTGGCCAGTAGTTTCACTAAACTGTTTTAATAACAGAACAGTCATATTTGAAATTTGATGAATTTTTCCAATTCTGAGAAACAACCCGTCCTAAATAATTATCAAGAAATTAGTGTGATAAATAATTATCACAATGACTATATAAATAATTATTTCAATGACTATAAAGTCATTGAAAATCTGGTGAATAATATGTTATTTAGATAGTATTAAAAAAAAATTCAATGTTGTGATATTTGTGGCAAAATATGGAAAATGAACATTCTAAAGAAAGCCGTTACACACCGAATTTATATGAAAAATATATTTCTACCGATAAAAGGGTACCCACTACTTTTTTCATATATATTTCTAAGGATGGTTTTTTCATGAAGCGAAGATATAATATCTACAAGTTAAAGAGTGTAAAACGATAAAACAACAACCTAATAAAATTATATATTACATTTAACTTATACTTACCAAAATTGCAGGTGTCTATATTATTCCTTGTAAAATGAATTATCAACTGCCGTTGTTTTAAGGTTTTTTTATTTTCCGAAAATATTCGCTTTTCACAGAAGAAATTCTACGGCAAGGAATTGACACGACTCATCAAAGTTTGCCAGTCACGTCAGTTTCACCCCTAATATTAAAATATTCACACTATATCAGAGGAGCAAAATTATTCTACTTCAATATTAATATTGAGATCGAGCAGGTACCTGCTTAATAGATGTGTGGAGGTGTGAGTGTGTCGAATTTGTGCATGAATCAGGTCGTGTAAGTTTATTGTTTTGTATTTCTGTTTTGCACCATTTCAGTGGTTTATTATTTAATTATGTAGAATGCCTCTGTATTTGAAGTTTATCAATAGTAATACGATATGAACGGAGAGGACTCAGAGTTCTAATTTATTATGGTGTAGATATGTGGAAACGTATGGATGAAGAAGTCGATGATATTCCAGGGAGACATGGTACGGTCAATTTACGATGGATCTTGTCAACAGTCAGAATGACAGAAGAAAATTTTTAGTATGACGATCTACAACCGTCATTGTAACCGTAATTGTAGCCGTTACAGTTACCAAAAATCGTTTTTTTCGCTATCGGTTATTGCCACCAATCAAATGACGCTCTATCAATCAAATGCTCGGCTCGCCATTACGGTAGTGATATAAACATTGCACTAAACACACCAGAGCTTGGTTTCAATTTCTGCAACGGTCACAATTAAATTTTGCAAATAGTCATTGGTTAGCCATCACGTACTTCTGTTTGTTAGAAGACATCCGCAACACAATAGTCAAAACGTTTGATATTGAGTTAGCTCCTTTAGAAACACCCTCCACCACAACAATAAAAATATTGTGCTCAGTGATAATGATTATTTTCCAGATTTTATAAAAATCCTTAATTCGAGAAATACGTTGTTTACAATAGCAATAGTACGAGTGGATAATTTGAAGTTCCTACTTATAAAGGAGATGGTTCCAGCGTAAGTCTGAAATATGTCATACTTAGCAAACCTATAATCTGGGCAGTGTTTCTCTTGCAGCGGGGGTCAGTGCAATAAATCACAATAATGCACCGCATAGTGGCCAATTCATGGGAAATACCGTAAAGTAAGCCGGGACGATAAAGATTATAATGAACGCTATAAGTAATGGCTTCAATACATCATGGACCTCGCGTGTTCGTCAAAACTCTGTGAGGAAAGGAACTTTTAAGGGTTTTTTGTAGTTGCTTCAAAGTGACAAATTTACGTTTTTTTGGTAATTAATGATATTTCGGGGTAATTTGTTTATCAATGATTAAAATAATCAATAGAATTCATGAAATGTCTTAGAGTCTTAGATCTTGGAAAGTTTAAAGGACATTGACATGACGGTATATGAAGCAAATTCATAGATATAGTGAGATGGTTCACCTCACCAGCCGTTCATAATAGAGTTGTTATACCAACTCCCCATGCCTGGTACTGAGGCATATAAATGACAACGCTTTCATCTTGGTATCAAATCTAAAAATATCATGAAAGTCGAATTTGAGTGGAACACAAGCCGGTCCTATTTTACGGTGACCGGATAAATCATCAAAATGATAATTCATCACATCTTTAAAAAGTTATATAAAGTCATGGAAAGTGATGAAACAAAAACTTTATTAACTGGGTTAAGTAGGTTAGGTTAGGATAATTTTTTTTTTTCATCGTTTCTAATGACTTTATATCACTTTTTAAAGGTGTGTTGAATTGTTACGGTGTTTAGTTATCATGGAACCATATTTTATATAGCTTAATATTCTATTTAAGGCTTACGTAAATAACTAAACTGAATTAAAAAAGTATTACATGTCTAGCATGCTAGAAAGAGATTTTATTATTATTTTGTTATTTAATAGAAGTTATGATTTATAGGCGACTTTAGCCCCTGCTCGTTGCGATCCAAGGGCTTTTACATAAGACAAGTCTTAAAAAATTACAGTAGTGTGTAAAAATTAAGAAACATAATAACAGAAAGGACAAAAATATATATTGAATCCGAATAAACGTGAATGGGATATGCAATACAATTTAATTGACACTATAATAATAATAAAAAATAAAAAAAATAAAAAAATAATAAATAATATAAGAACACGTAATATTCGTGAAAAGTAGAGAAATAATATGATATAATCATCAAACCTACCTACTAATCTCACTTGCCTGTAATGTTATTATGGTTCAATGAACTCGAAGTAGTTCTGAACTTTAGTGTAATTTTCACAATTGCTAATACATCCAGAATTCAGAAAAGCGATGAAGTATGTGTAACATCATTTTTACCAGAAATTTATTTTAATTCACATTTGAAATGTGTATTTCTGTTGTTAAAGTAACGTCCGATTTCGTGATTTTTCAAGGGTCTCTACTTTTACAAAAAAAATGTCGTCTGCTTACTAAAGGTGTTCATTAAAAAAATATTAAAGTAAACAATCGTAGTAGGTATTATAAAAAAATTGAAAATATTAGTTTTTGAAACGCACGAATCCAGGGAAAATTTTTTTATAAATGCTCCCAGCTTCACAAATCCTTCAATAATTATAATACCCCGTGATTTTTCACGGATCCGCGTTCCATAAAAATTCCATGGGAAAATGAAAATAAGATTATCTGATTAGCTAGGTACGACAACCACGACACAGTGGATGAAAAAATAAACAAAGGGTTCAGTACACAGAATTATCACCGCGTAACGCGTCAAGGGTAAACGCAACTGGTTTATTTTTTAGCTTCCACAGGCAGTTATGTTATGTTGGGCTGTTGACGTTCTAAAATATCACCCGGATGTTTACTTACATAATCTGTGTGTTTGCGGGGATGAGAGATTATCGATGGTATCGTATGTATTGTACGAATTAGCGGTGTGGTGTCGCCCTCAAACTAGGGGTGGGTTTAATTATGATTTACTTTGATTACGTTCATTTTTAATTATAATATCGCCGAAAAGTTCAAATGAACAGCAAAAACTGCATAGCTTTTCCTAGAAAGTCGTACTTATATCTAGCGGCCGTGATGTAGCGGTGGGTGGCGTCAATAAAAAATTGTCTATGTGATTGTGACAAACAGCTGTGGAACGTTTTTTCTAGTTTGGCGATGAAAATTTAAAATGAATGCATGCATTCGTCCATTTTGCATTGCAGTACGTCACTCTAACTTGGCCTTGTAAAGCCCGCCGCATCACCGCCGCATCATCAGCCGCCAGATAACAGCACCGTTTTCTCAGAACACCATAGTATCTTGTCTTTAATAAATTCAGCTGATGTTGTTTTATTTTCACCTAAAGAAAATTAAAAAAAATGTCAGGTACTATCTGACACTGTTTATAAGTTGTTCATGAACACATTAATAATGTCGTTAATATCTCTTAAACGATTTGGCTTCATCAATACCTCTGAATTCAATAGTATAATAACCCTGAAAACTCTTTACTTGGTCTGGTTTTGACCTTATCTAGAATATGCCTGCGTTATTTGGTCTACATTCTACGATGTTCACATTAATCATATCTAATCCGTACAGCATTGTTTTTTAAGGAAAATCACTTAGTGGTTAGGGCTAGAAAGAGGCGATTACTCGTACGATGTACTTGAAGTAAAATGAAAACTTTCTTCTAGGAAGAACTTTGATCTCATCTGCATTATCAAAATTATTAACAGTATCATTGACTCACACACTTTGTTGCAAATCATCTCTTTCAATATGCCTTCCTGTAGACTCAGAAATAATGGATTGCTTTTCCTCTACACTATCAATTCCATTCACCAGAATCCAGAATAGATAGACTTGTGAGCTGAAGTCAGGACCTTGCATTTTTTGGTGTAAGTTTTAATGATTTTTGTCATTAATAATAATAATATTTGATATCAAAATCACCTCAAGGGCGCTGTACAAATATATAATACATTTCTATAATGATCTATGTTATTATTTAATGAGACTATTATTTAATGTGTTAATTTGTTAATGTGTTAATTTTAAAGAGACTTTTATTTAATGTGTTAATTTTTGTACATAAAATCATGAACAACCAAATGCCAAAATATTTTAAGGATGAAATTGTTTTTAATAGAGATGTTCATAATTACGAAACCAGAAATGTAAATAGGATTAGATTGCCACATATGAAAAAAACAAAATCACAGAACTGCCTAATGTACAAAGGACTAAAAATGTATGATGAAATGCCTGAAAGTCTGAAGAATGAAGGAAGAATGAATGTATTTAAAAAGAAATATTATATTTATTGTAAAAATATGTAAAATTACAAAATGAAATATGATCTTGTTTATATTAGTTTATATTCAAATGTATAAACTAACTCAATAAATAATAAAAAATAAATTATTAACTATATATTAAGATAATATATATAGTACCATTCTTACCTGATAGGTCACTTAAGATTAACATTTATTAATATTAACTAATGTTTATTAGCGAAATGTAGACACAGGATTAGGACATAATTGTAAAATTGGATATGATTGGACTTTCTCTCAGTAATGGTATATTTAATTTAAGGGTATGATAGGTTAAATAATTATGTTTTCAATTTAGGCCTAAATTCTGTTGGACTTGTTATGGATCTAAGAGGAAGGAATTTGATTAATAACTGAAGAAATTATTCCGGAGGAAGTTTATTCCAAGCCTTGGGACCAGATGAACCGAAAGCGCGATCACCAAACTAAGTATTTGATTTGCGCTTAGGTTCCATCAGTCTGCCTACAGCTGATGATGTTGTTGATCTAAGAGTTGACTGCCAGACCAGTGTTTTCCGGGACGCATAGTTCAGAGATGTAGGGTGGGGCCATTTCATTGATGGATTTAAACACTATCCAGCACAATTTGAAGAAATTATTAAAAACCCCGGTTATGAGCCGTGCTGCTGCATTAAACACTTATTGAAGTTTGTCTCTTTGATATTTTGGAAGGCTGGCATTAATTCTGTTGCAGTAATCAAGACGTGAAACTACGTAAGAGTTGATAAGTAGTTTTGTTGCTTCTGTAGGAAGGTTTCGTATGACAGACTCGAGTTGTCTTAGGTGAAAAAAAACGTTCAAAATTACGTAAGTTATATGTTGTATTGATGTGAAGTCATGAACTCCGTAAGTTATATGTTGTATTGATGTGAAGTCATGAACTCCGTAAGTTATATGTTGTATTGATGTGAAGTCATGAACTCCGTAAGTTATATGTTGTATTGATGTGAAGTTATGAACTCCGTCTAAAGCTTTTCCTGTCTTAACATGACTTTAATATTTTTGTGCCCTATTTTTGTCATAGCTGTATTTTTTTTAAAAATTATCCTGTATCGTAACATCTCTCCTTTTATCTTCGTGTAATATGTTATATTTTGTAATTGGACATGGTCCGTTAATAAATAAATAATTAAATATACGATGCGCACAAATGGAAAAAAAAATACATGTCATTCGTAAAAATACCCATCTCATTAAACTAGCTGACTAATTTATTGACTCTTTCCCCGCAGGAGTAGGCAGAGAGGACGGACCGCCAAATAACTTGGTCTTGGCACACACTTTCTTCATTCACATTCACATTCACATTCACATATCGTTTCAAACACACTCTTCTGTTATTCCAACTTCATGATTATTAACAGCTTTGTTTATATGATAACTACTGGAGCGATTGTTATTCAGTTTTCTTTTTATTTTTTTAATGATAAACTAATGTTTATAAGACAAAAAATTAATGCTTAGCACAAAGGATAACCAATTATTATAAGCATTAATTACTCGCCTGACATATCCATACAAATTGAAAATATCTGCCGAGTAAAAATAAATGCCGCCGACGGGAATTGAACCCGCACCTTCAAATATTATGATATAATAAGCAGTAATTGTTGATTAAAGTACTTGTACATATTGAATTATTTGACGTGTTGGGAATGAGCCGACGTAGCTCAGTGGTCCATAGCACCTGACCGGACATCAGAAGGTGTGGGTTTAATTCCCGTCGGCGACATATTAATTACTTACTGCGGCTTAAAACCAATGAATCCACCTAAATTTCACCGTTTATACCATATTTTTAGGTTCTATAAATTTGTCACACGATCGCTTTAAACATATTCGAGTGTAAAACGCTTTCGAGTGGATAATAACAATCCACAAATGAAAAATTCTTGTGTTTAGAAATATATTTTTAATAGATTATTTGATAAACTTGATCGTGCCATGTTTTGTTGACTAATAAATCTGTAAATTTTCATTCGTACCGTATTTTGTTCAAAATTTAAAAACAACAATTTTGGTTTTTTGTCTGTAATTAATTCTACACAATATCCAATTAAAACACTCTATACCAATCAAGCAAGATCATATTTCATTAACACGGTATTTCGAAAACCTTTTTTTCGTTCTGGGAACGGTTGTTAATGATCGTTACCGGCTCACTTTTGAACGCTAACCTGTAAATGTAATTATAACGTGTAAATATATCCAATGAAGAAATACCTAAATTCTAATGAAGTATATTTAATGGGGATGCTCCTTTCAAACAATAATTCATACAAGGTAATACGTGTATATTTTAAAAACAAACGTTCCTATATTATCACTCCTACTAGTAGCTTTAAGCCGTTGCATTCCAAATTTCTAACAAACGAATATTATCACTCCTACTGGTAGCTTTAAGCCTTTGCATTCCAAATTTCTAACAAACGTATATTATCACTCCTACTGGTAGCTTTAAGCCGTTGCATTCCAAATTTCTAACAAACGTATATTATCACTCCTACTGGTAGCTTTAAGCCGTTGCATTCCAAATTTCTAACAAACGTATATTATCACTCCTACTGGTGGCTTTAAGCCGTTGCATTCCAAATTTCTAACAAACCTATATTATCACTCATACTGGTAACTTTAAGCCGTTGCATTCCAAATTTCTAACAAACGTATATTATCACTCCTACTGGTGGCTTTAAGCCGTTGCATTCCAAATTTCTAACAAACCTATATTATCACTCATACTGGTAACTTTAAGCCGTTGCATTCCAAATTTCTAACGATGTATAACATATTTACCTTGAACAAGTTTTTAAGTTCCTAAAAAATGTTTGTTGTCTTTGAAGATAATATCTTTACATTTGTAGAGCCAAAACAGTAATTATATGAAAATCCTTCTTAATAAAAAAGTGTGCTCCGAAAATTTATAAAAAACATTTTTGTTCTGTATTTAATATATTATGAAAAACATTCTCATTATATATTTAAATGCAACTTAAGGCATTTGTCAAGAGATTTCTTCTCTATTTTAAACGAGTGGTGTTTTATTAAATATCATCATTATTTTCGCTTAACATTTTTGCTTCGTGCTCCCTCTAACATTTATATCGTAAAAATCGTGAAACAAAAAATATTTATTTTAATAAAAATAATAAAAAAAATAAAAATTGAAAAGAAGGACATACATTCCCAGGTTATGAATAATATGAAAATATTTTAAAATCTCCTACTATCACCACATTAATCCGAAAATGTTTCTTGTGTCGTGATGGAGAACTTAGCCAGCCGAGGAATTGAACACACTATGCCTGGGTGAGACATTGACAACTGATAGCCACGCGATCGCGGCAGCTCTAGGCAGGAGAGAGGGTCGCATCATTTTCAAATATCAGATCACTTATAACACATCGATATTATATTGACGGCCGGCGTGGTCTAGTGGTATACGCTTTTGACTACAGATCCGAAGGTCGCGGGTTCGAACCCGGCGTGCGCAAATAAATTTTATTTGATTAATTTCACAATTAATTAATTTAAAAATTAATTTAAAATAATATATAGTATATTTGCGGCACGTTCCAGAGTGGAAGATACTCTCAGTATCGCCCTGGTGTAAGACCACCATTCAGAATTGAAACGTTGCTTGAAATGGCTTTAGCCGTGTTTGGTGACCAGATCTGAATAGCCAGGTACTTCCCCACCTTCCTCTTTCCCATCTCCCTCCCCTCCCCAATACCCTCAGCCTCACAACATACCCCAATTGGGGATGCCATAGTCTCACTGGCTCCAGACGGGAGCAGTTGGGACTCTTGTGCGGTATTACTATAAAAAAAAAAAAAAAAAAAAAAAAAAAAAAAAAAAAAAAAAAAAAAAAAAAAAAAAAAAAAAAAAAAAAAATCATCCGCCAGGTGTGACAGGTATGCATGGGATTGTATGGAGAGCTATATGGTGATATAGGCCACGGTTTGATGCCCATATCGTAATGGATCAGAACCCATAAAATTACGAGGAATGTCTAAAAAAGAACAGGTAATTTGGTAACTGTGTTGTAAATTTGTTACTTCGAGGTTTAATGTAAAATTAATGAGAAAAGTAAAAAAAAATAGGTAATTGCGTTGTAGATAAAAAAAAAATAATGTGGCAAGACGGTGTTGTGAGGCGGAATGTAGTGGGGATGAGAATGAGATGGAGAGGAGGAAGGTGGGAAAGTACAAGCCTATTCAGATCTGGTCACCAAACATGGCTAGTGCCATTTCAAACAACCATGTTTCAGAAACAACTTTTTCTTTCTTTTTTGAAGGTTGCATCCATCAATGTAATATTTTATTGAAGAAGAAGATCACACTAAATATCTAAACGAAACATGAACCAGAACAAGAAATCAT
Source organism: Hesperophylax magnus (assembly GCA_026573805.1). NCBI lineage: Eukaryota > Metazoa > Arthropoda > Insecta > Trichoptera > Limnephilidae > Hesperophylax > Hesperophylax magnus. The sequence continues at coordinate 2,374,643 of JAIUSX010000116.1, read as the reverse complement.
TTTTAAATGATCACAATGAATTGGTTTTGTAACAAAAGCAAAAAAGGTAGCTGCCAAAAATGGTGACCGGATAAATCATCACAATGATAATTCATCACATATTTAAAAAAATATATAAAGTCATGGAAAGTGATGAAACAAAAACTTTCTTAACTGGGTTATGTAGGTTAGGTTAGGTTAAAATTTTATTATTTTTCATCGTTTCTAATGACATTATATCACTTTTTAAAGGTGTGTTGAATTGTCACTGTGTTGAGTTATCATGGAACCGTAAAAAATGTAGGAAAAATTTGTTGCAAGATGATATTGTTAATTTTGAATTTGAAATATGATATCGACAAATATAACGATTAATAATTAGGTCCCAATCGCTGTCTCGGTAAGACAAGAGATCCTGGGTTGGATTTCTAGTTGTGACCGTTTTTTTGTGTCTTGTTTTGTTTCCTGTTTTATTTAGATTTGTTAGTATTATCTTTTTCTTCAACAATCTTTCAATTATTTTCATTTATTCCCCAGTCCAAAGGCTAGATGGATTTGGAAATAAAAGGATATAATTCTAAAACATCAATAATTTCTAACTTTTTGTTTGGCTGATATTATTATATATAATCTCTGTGTAAATATTTACCATGTTACTTACTTTTTCATTTGTTGATTTTCGCTATTGACTCCAGGCTGGTACCAATACATTTTTTCTCTTCTGTCTTCTTTGTATTTGTTGCACTCATATGTATCACGTTGATCCATTTTTCTTCAATCTTATTCTCTATATTCTATTGTTACTATATTGCCTAACTAACTAACTAATTAAGCCATCAAGCCGTTTCCCCGCAGGGGTAGGCAGAGCAGACGGCCCACCAAACAACTCGGTCTTGGCACACACTCCTTACCTCATTCATATTCATACATCGTCTCATACATACTTTTCTATTATTCTGACTTTTAACATGGCCCGACTCAAGTATCTGATTCACTTGGTCGTGCCATGTCTTCCTCGGGCGTCCCTGACTTCTGCTACCATTCACATTTGCATTGTATATTCTCCTAGCACTCGTTTCTTCGCTCATTCGCTCTACATGCCCAAATCATCTAAGCGTCCCTTTCTTCATCTTACTCATTACGCTTACATCAGCCTTGCACTCTTTGTGGATCTCCAGATCATACATGGTTTTACCACACATACGACTCAGGGATCTCATTTACACAGCATTCAGTCTACTTTCATCTTTTATCTGCCAGTTCCATGCCTCACTTCCGTACATCAGGGTAGGTACCAGCACTCCTTTGTGGACTGCTAGCTTCGCTTCTTTGGACATTTTTTTGTTAGCCCCACGTTCAGTCCTCCATTAATGGAGTTACCTGCATTTACCCTTCTTTCAATATCTCTGTCAGCCTTCCCATCTCTCGTAAACATACTCTCTAGATACCCAAATTCATCCACATACTCCAAGTATTCCTCATTCACAACTATATTGAACACCGTTTTCGTACTCTCTCTTTCAAACACCATTACTTTAGACTTACTTACATTTATCATTAACTCATTCTTCATACATACTTCGTTCATCCTAGACACGAGAGACTGTAGATCTTCCATACTTCCATTGTATTAGCAATCAGCACCGCATCATGAGCCTACAGTGCCCGTATGGATAAATTGAAAAAACCTCTTAATATTTTACTTAAATTATTATTATGTAAATTTGAATGCACTATTAAAGGTAATTAATAAGACTCGTTTTATGTGAAAGCCCTAAAGGCGTAACTAAATAAATACATTCTGAATGGTAGTCTTACACCAGGGTGATACTAAGAGTATCCACCACTCTAGATCGCCCAACTTATAAACTATATATTATTTTAAAAAAAAAATATATATATATATTATTTTAAATTAATAAATTGTGAAATAACACAAATCAATCAAATAAAATTTACTTGCGCACGCCGGGATTTGAACCCGCGACCTCCGGATCGTAGCCAAAGATCGCAATCACTCTACCAAGGCTGTGATGAAATATATTTATTTTACGTATAACAGATATACCTACGGTGTATAGAATCTTAATTTTTACGAGTTACGTCACCGGCATATTTAATTTATTCTCTCAAATCGCGCATATTTTTCCAGCCCCGTCTAATGTCTCTTTCGGCTTTACCTACACTACACTAACACATGATTTAATAATAATTTCAGTGTGTATGAAAATGAGATTACACCGTATTCAGTGTTAAGTGTTCATCAGGGCAGCTATAAAAATTCACCCAAACGCTCTTGCCAATAAGGTTTAGGCTTTTTACCATCGTACATGAAGTAAAAACAGTTATTAAAAGAGCTTACGAGCTTTCATGACACGGGACAGCAGTCCGTATCTCTTTAAATTAATTGGATGAGTCCTTGATATTAAATATTTTTTTGAAATATTGTGAGGTTAACTCGTAATGTTTTTATGTTCGACTTTCAGACGAATGATATTATAATATCAAATGATGCTTGGGTAGAGTGAAATAGAGAGTTGGAATAATACGTGAGTATGAGTGAAATGATGTTCCTACATTTATTTGAAAAAAAACAGGGGCTTTTTTTATACAGTTAGCCACAAGCATCATAGTCCATTAGAGCCCATGAAACACAGATTTGACCTGAGCGTCCATACATTATAAAAAGCGTTATTATATTTTTTTCTATAAAGCTTAGAAATGTGATTTATTCGTCTTTGGAAAAAAAACGATTCATTTTCCAGTTCGTTTCAAATGCTTATAAATGATTACATAAATAAAATCCAAAAAATTGTCACCCTGAAAGATTACTAACGAGAGTTGAAAGTTAAAGCATTATTTATTTATTTTTATTGTATAGACAGAATACATGGTAAAATTAGAGTTTTCTCACAGTAATTTTCTACACAAAAGGAGTTTTTTTAATATTGAATTCTTTCAAAATTATGAATTTTTCGAGACAAACTTTCCAGTTAAGATATTTTGTTAACATTTTCATGTTCGATATTAAAATTTTATTTTTAGATAAATCAATGTTTATTTCTAATACAAACATTTGAACGGAAAATTCATCTGGTTTCTAAAATGTTATTTCTTTTTACGATAACTTCAAAAATAAGAAATACTTAGCACCTTTTAGATACCTTGGGAGCATTCTGAAATTCCATAACAATGCACCGTGACGTTGGGACTTTAAATATTTTAAAACCCGAATGGATAATACCACTAGTAATTAAGTCATTTAATTGAAAACTTAAAAAATCTCAAAATAATAAAAGTATCTTACAAAAAATAATACATATTGGATCAGTAATATTTACTTCAAATTCCATGGATATGCATGAAGAATAATGTACCGTTTTTTTTAAATAAAATAAAAATATTAATCAATTCCCGTATTAATTTCCGTGAGTTAAAAAGCGTAACAAGATTTTATCAAGTACTTTAGTAACAAAACATGATGTTTGTTCTAAATTAAACATTTAAACAAATTTATTTTTTACAAAACACTCTGATTTAATTTTACAGCAAAGTCCGAACGATGAAACCGTATAACAAAAGCACACCTTGTTTGGGGGGATTTCTCTGGATAATTTATAAAATGTTGATATATTATATTGTACCTTTAGATATTTTTCATTACTTTTTCTTAAACCCTCCACCTCACCAACCAAATTTTAACCCGTTCCCCTCATCCTTACCACTCTTTCTACCAAATACTCAAGTAGGTACGTAAAAGAACTAATAGTAATGACGCGACAGAGCTCTCAGAGGTAGGTCCTCATTTGTTCATTTGGGAATTTTCTTTACACAGTGTCCGCACCAAGGACATCTCGGATGATGCTTGAATTACACCTGTCACTCGCTAATTGCGACACATGCTCGGAATGGCCACACTCGAGTGTGACAGTAATGCTGGCTACCCTTGCTGATCCGCTCATTAGTGTCCTGTCTCACGGAGAGACGCGAAGCGTGGCACTTCGTTTCACTGCCATTTTTATTATGAAGTTTCTAGTAAGAGTCCGTGTTGTGTTTTAAATGCTAGTACCTACCGGTTGTTCACGTCATTTTATTGAACACACGTGTTCAGAGGTGCTGAGGTTCCATGTTTTGTTGGCGAGCCGATGTTTGCCTCAGACGGCAAACTTGTTTGTTTCTTTTAATTTTTTTATGTGAGTACCGAACAAGAGTGCCAACTGCTTACACCGTCTGGCGCCAGTGAGTCTAAGGCATCCTCGATTGGGGTATGTTGTGGGGTGACGGTAGTGAGGAGGGGAAGGTTTCGGAGAATAGAGAGGTGGGGAAATACCTGGCTTTTCAGATCTTGTCACACAACACGGCTAAAGCCATTTCAAGCAACGTTTTCAACAACAAGGCGATATTGAGAGTATCTTCCTTTCTAGAACGGGCAGCAGGTATATTATATTTTATTTTAAATTGTTAAATAGAACAAATTCACAAAATAATATTTACTTGCGCACGCCAGGATTTGAACCCGCCATTTAAAATTAAGAAAAAATAAAGATATTAACGCTGCTTGCAAAAAAACAAAAACCTAAAAGTATCAAAGTATATTTAAATCGGGAAAATCATTAAGGCCAGTGGTCGGCTAACTAAGTCAATGAGCCAAATACATATATCAAAGTGAAGTTTTTACATTGAAGTTATTTTCAGCGTAATAATTACCCAATTTTTTTAATATCAGCCATGAAATAAATTGTTTTTGAATATCAACCTAATGTGTTAGAAATGTTTGATTTATAGCAATTATTCAACAACGCTTCCACGACAAATCAGAACAGCGACATAACTAACTAACTAACCATCAGGCCATTTCCCCACAGGGATAGGCAGAGAGGACGGACCGCCAAACAATTCGGTCTTGGCACACACTCCTTGCCTCATTCACATTAATACATCGTCTCATACATACTCTTCTATTGTTCTGACTCTTGACATGGCCCGACCAAGTATCTGAGTCACTTGGTGGTGCCATGTCTTCCTCGGGCGTCCCCGACTTCTGCTACCATTCACATTTGCATCGTATATTCTCCTTACACTCCTTTCTTCGCTCATTCGCTCTACGTGCCCAAACCATCTAAGCGTCCCTTTCTTGATCTTACTTTGCGGATCTCCACATTCCTCACACTATCATACATGGCTTTACCACACATACGCCTCAGGGATCTCATTTCAACAGCATTTAATCTACTTTCATCCTTTCTTTGCCCGTTTCCATGCCTCATTTCTATAGATCAGGGTAGGTACCAGCACTCCATTGTGGACTGATAACTTCGCTTCTTTGGACATTTTTTTGCTAGCGCCAACTGCGTTCAGTCCTCCATTAATGGAATTACCTGCATTTACTCTTCTTTCAATATCTCTGTCAGCCTTCCCATCTCTCGTAAACATGCTTCCTAAATACACAAACTAATCCACCTGCTCCAAGTATTCCTCATTCACAGCTATATTGCACACTGTTTTCGTACTCTCTCTTTCAAAATTTTAATCACTTTTCACAATTTTAATCCACTTTTCAAGTGTACTGATTCGTCCGCTTATCCAAAAATCCTTTTCACCTTTGTTTGCATTTTATTTTATTTGTCTGTGATTGTCATTTATCCAATTTTTTCCCCTTTCTAGACTTTCTCATAATGAGAACTGTTAAATATGCAGTTAGCGGTCGCGGTAACCCCTCAAGTCTCTGGCATATTCTGTCAGAATGTAGGAGTATTTCCCTTTTGCAATGAAATGTCTCCGTCGAAAACTAAAAACTGTTTTGAACGATTTGCTTTCAAATTTTAATATTAGATTTACATAAACACATAATGTTTGAAATATTAAAATTTTTAATGCAAACATAAAAAAAATGGCTCACATCACGTTTTTTGTAGCTAAGTTGCTGAAAACAAAAAAATACATATTTATTAGAAGAATATATTTTAAACGTTTTTCTCGTTTCATTTAAAAATAATTAATAAAAAAATTTCATAATATTTTTTGAATTGCGATCGGAACCTTTGGTTTCATAGAGGTGTACATTTCAATTATTCTGTGGTTAATTTCCCTATTCGAATATGAAGCTTAAGGTTTTTTCTTTCTAAAGCCGTTTAGATCATATTTCACACTTTGACAATAAGGGAGATGCAACTATTTTTATGAGACCATAATATGCGATTTCCCAAAGGCGCACAAATTAGCCTTACTAGGAAGAGACTTGACATCCCATGTAATATTCCTGTCAACAATCCAATAAAAACATACATTATATGAGTATATTATATCCAAATGATCATTTGACATTTTTTAGTGAAAGCTCCTGTATTCCAGTACAAAAGTACTACAAGAAAACTTGTAATTTTTTTTTTGTGTAAAAATTTTCATAAGTAACTCATTAGACAATCATATGTCACTAATTGCTTAAAAATCACTGTCATCTAATTGTTTAAAAATCTTTATACAAATTGTTTCCCAACATTTGAATAATTCATTGAAAACAAGTCCCATTACTGTTTCAATCAACTTAATAATAATAACAGATCCTGATTTGATTTTTCACAGAAAAAATGAACTTTGGATTTTGATTTATTGTTAAAATTTTATGAAAAAGCTGGCCATCAGCCGGAGAAATATAGAAGAGCATTTTCATTTTTCAAACTTTTGCATATTTTAATTGAAGGCTTGTCAAAGTGTAACCAATTAATGTTCCTGCTCTCTAAATATATTCTATTATGGTAAGGTAAAGTCACTTAGATATAAATGCTAGTAATACATTCGTATTACTAATATCATTCGAGTAATTAATATCGGTAGATAAATACATTTGAAATACGTATTTCCTCACTCGAAAGTCGCCGGTTACCAACACCTTGTCTAGGATTTATTTTCAAACATAAAAATAATCATCTCCAATATGTCGGTAATAGATAATAATGTATCATACAATAGATCCTTGTCACTAATTAAAATCAATTAAAAAACAAAATTAGTTTCCTATTTCAATGGCCCCCTTTTGTAACATCTGCGAAGACATATCCGAGCGCAACAATTTATTGGATATAAAGAGTGTTACCCCCTGACGTACGCCACTGCGCTGGTGCGATGCAATTATGCCAGTTTCAATTATTTTTTTGTGCAAGTCACCAGTTCAATTTGAGGAGCTTTACAGAGATGAATGCCAGTGGCGGCGATTCAAGGGGGAGATGGTAAACTACTCCACGAGGCGTAGTGTGATTTAACTTTTTCACGAGAATGTGCATTACGGTACTGTTAATTGACCGGTAAGTGGCCGAGTTTGCATCGCCACTGGGTTTCATCCAGGCGTCGTGAGTTCAATTCCTCGAAATACTAATTTCTCAATCACGACACAAGAAATTTTTTCCGTCTAGTATGATGGTAGTAGAAAATTTTAAATATTTGTTGAGAATGTGTGTCTTTTTGTTCTTCGTGATGCGTCAAAGTTACACGTTTATTTATTTCCCGATTTATTTGTTTTATCATAAGTTTTGTCCAATGTTTCGTTAATACTTTAGCGTCAATAAAAATTTACGCAAGTATATTAATATATGTATATATATATATTGAACATTTATGGGAAGGCCCTTTCACCTGTTTTGTAAGATTTATAAGCGTCCGAAGCAAGACACCATTGCAAGAATAAAAAAAAATCTTTCAGTTAAAACTTTTTTCCATTTGAACCAATGAGGGTTCGCGCTGCCACTGCCTTTAAGCGGATGTCATTGACGGCTCATTATATAATACCCATGACACACCAGTGGCGTTCACGGGGTCACACGACTCCCTCTAAATGAACCCACCCGCGGGAACAGCTGGGGCCCTTAATCGCTACCCCACTGGTATCGCCGCACGCCGCGCGGGTCAGTTTGCAACACAACGATATAAAAACATAACCCAATATTAAGATGGCTTGTTTTCCTGAACGGTGAACTTTGAAATGTTAGCGATAAACGTAAAGTAATGGCGTTAATTTTTATTTTTATTGAAATACACTTTTTGCAAGCTCTGCTTTAAAAGATTAAGACGAATTATTTGTTTGCGCCTGTACATACGCAATATGAATATGAATAAATAGTTTTGTCAGTATAAAAAACTTGTGGAGTTTTTTTTAAAGTTTTTTTTTTTTTTTTAAAGCCATTTAGTTATTTTAGAATTATATAAAATATCAATTTCATAATTTTTTGCATAATCCAAGAGTTTTCGTAAAGCCAAAAACGAATTCAGGAAATGATTTCAAAATATTACGATTATTACCAATGCGAGATTTAGGTAAATAGTTTAGCACAAGAATTATAACAAATTATACCAAAATCTTTGTGATAGGTACCTACAAACTTATCCGAATATTTCAAACGAACACACCATTTTATTTCACGCCACTTAAGATTCTCTCCACGCAACACTAATTTTACTAAAAATGGCTAACTGAATTAAAAAGTTCGGGCCGTTCCGTTTGGTTTTTTCCCGGCAGATGCACCGTAAGCCTTGCGTACCCGACCTGACCGGACTTGGCGCAATTCATTGAAATTCTGCAGAACGGGCGGATATAATTCGATTTCATAATATAAGGTTCTAATTCCAGCGTACGTGGCGGCCTCGCAGCCTTACAAAGTAAAACACTGCACAATCGGGCGAAAAAATACCGCAGTGTTTTAACTTGGGATACCCGTGAAAAATAATAGTTAGCTACAAAGCACCGCATGTATTCATTTATCGGCTTACCTATAAAATACTATTCTATAAAGCAAGTACAATTTTTTTTTAATGTTATGTTCACTCATTAGTTTAAAAATTATTTATTTTTTGACGCTCGAATCGTCGCGACTTTTGTAGAGTTTCTTCTTTGCTGAAAGTTCTCCAGCAGTGAGCTCAAGCGCTATGGAAAAGGCACAACTTCATCTACTTAGTCTAAGTCTTTTGAACTTACAGCTCAATGCAAATGTCATCAATTATAATTAAAGCCTTTTAAAAAACCCATAAATGTGTGTCTATTTTGGCACTAAAAAAAGCCTGGTAAATGAACATATTTTTAGGGGAATTTCTCGCCGGCGTATTTTCTGGCAAGATTGTCATGTGTTGTCTATTATTGTCGACGTTCTGCTGTGTCTTATCGGTGAGTTACCGATATTACGACAATATTGCCGAGGCAAATCTATTTTCTTCTCGCTCTGTATAATCTCTCTCTGTTTGCCACCTACCCGCTCCCAAAACTGTCAATGTCGAACGCAATTAATATTAATAAATAATTTCGCAATTTTCCTTCCAAGTTTACACAAGTCCGGTGGATCTATTGCAGGATATCTTTTTTGTGTTGTTTATTTGTCTTGGTCAAACATTACGGCAATATTGTCAGGTAAGACAGTATATTGTCACCATCTTTAAAAATTCTTCAAAAATTCACCACCTATCTTGGCATAAAGTGGGGGGAATACGAATAGATAGATACCTAGAAAGGACGGGAAGATGCGTATCTAGTAACTAAATCTTACTTGAGCACAAATCTCTATTATTGGTATCAATCATTTTTAGATCGTTAATTTACCAAATACAAAGCTTTGAAATATTAGCTAAACTCTAAAACATCAGGCAAGAAGTCATATAAGTGGTTTTAGGCATAAAAAACATCATAAGGAATTAAGATTTCAAAGAAAAAGCGTTGAGATCTGAAATCTTTAAGTAGGTATATTACAGGAAGATAAATCACGGGCGAAGTCAATAGTATAATTTTATTATTATGTCTTAAAACAATCACGTCAATTCCTCAACATAATTTACTGTCCATTTAGGGCTGTAAGTTGGTCCTGAAGGTTAATCCATAATAATTCACATTTTAATATTAAGTACCACAAAGTATAATCTGTTTTGCAGCTTTTCACACAATAAACAAGAAGGGGCCCTCGCTTTAACTTCTTTGCGTTGGCAACAGGTTATCAATCTATCAAATTTGCTTGTGATAATATAACAAATGGGCAAAGTTACGGGATAATTTAAATGACATCAAAATTCTAAGAAAATATAGAACGGATGAAAGATCGCATCGCGTTAACACTGATTTTTTGATACGCCCAGTACAAAAAAGAAAACAAATTATTTCACTTAACACAAATTTATATCACTGTAGAAAAAGATTATACTAATAAATCCAAACAAGACGTGAAATAGCACAGGACACAGAAAATTAAAAAGATAACGGTCTTAACGGGAAATCGAACCCAGGATCTCTGTCTTACCGGGAGAAATTTTAACTGCTAGACTTTTAGGAAAAGAAAAAACTAGTGTTACGTAATACAATTCACCCTATAAAAAAGGATGCACACTAGCCTCACTCTCCCCTCGCAGCTAGTCGTGGCGTACGTGACAAAACGCAGCTAGCCGCCACGTGACCGGCACAGACCTCACGCAGCGCCGCGGCACAAGCTAATCGCTCCGGCAGTCTAGCTCCGACCTCGGCCTTGATGGTCGCTCGCGGAAACAATCTACTCGCAATGACTTGCATAATTACGCGAACAGACGGAATCTCGTTCCAGTTTCTTAATTAATCACTATCGAATTTACAATCATGTTTATTATTACGGTTCGGGCTAACTCAATGGAGTCCCGTTCCCGTGAAAAATCCCGAGTGCACTTCACCGCCTCAACTGACCCGCCGCCTGTGAGCGCGGGTACCTCTGGCTCAACCTGATGCCCCTTACCACATCGAGACGATTCGTAAGCTTTCAACCTTCCCCCTTTTTCTTGTGTTCAATTCTCGTAAATTTCATGTAGAATCCACGCTTTATCTGGTCGTCATAAATTAGTAGAGAGAGTTAGTAGGGAGATCCAATGTATACCTGTATTTCTCGAGACATTTAATATACCTTGTGCCCTTACTTATGTGTTATTATTGTGATGTCCTTTTCCAACCTCCTGACCGATGGACGAGCTGCTGATCAGAGAACTGCCCACCCCTGATTGTACACGAGTCGCCTGCTCTACCATTTTATCTGAGCTTAGCCAATTTAATAACCAGGTTCGATTCCCGGGTACCATAACTTAGCACTGGCGCAAACGTGGTTTTTTCTCTGATTATTAATCGTCCATCGGGAGGTCAAATTGGAAATAATCTTGAACTCTTTCACTGTGTTTTATGTCTTGCTTTGTATTAACAATTGAATAACTATGTTTTCTTCCAATAAATCATAGCTGTTCTACAAACCATCGCGTCAAATCTAAAACAACCGTGTCACATTAAAACTATTCTGTGTTAAATTACAAGTTCTACGAATCGTCACTCGACAAAATTTAATTACCGGTATTCTATCACAAGGTGCGCAACCAACATTCACTTCTTTTCGGACATCTCAAACATCACATAGTGATCTTTAACCATGAAGGTTTACTTTCCGGTTACAACTATTAGAGGAAACGAGCTACATTAAACTACAATTCAACAATTTCAAATCTTGTACATGATACAAAATAAATTCCTTGTTAGTGGAGCCATAAGCCAGCATCGTTCTGCAAAATTCATAGACAAGGAAAACTAACGCCCTTCTGTCATCTGATAATTTCGCTTTATATGTAATAAAGGTGGGTAGAGTATCCTTTTTGAAAGAAAAGTCTTGAAAGCCGACTTACCCTTTACATATAATTGAGATTCGCGATTGACGTAAATCCCCGACTCTCGGCCCTTCTCCGCCTCGAGCCTGTCGTGTCCAGGGAAAGGGATGCTTGCGTGTAAATAACCAAAAGCTGGTTCTGCCTAAATTCAGACAATTGGTCACGAATCACAAACAACCCTCCATTAATTGTTGAAAGAAAAAACAATACTTCCTCGAAATCTGTATTCGGAAATTTTTCGGAAATTTTAATTTTTTCGGAAATTTGGTTTTTCGGAAATTTTTCAAAAACGCACAATCTCAGGAACTTTTCCATCAAAATCCCAGGACAACCCCTGGCCGTTTTTTTCAAAAAATCAAGGACTTTGAAAATTTTTCGGAAATTTTAATTTTTTCGGAAATTTGGTTTTTCGGAAATTTTTCAAAAACGCACAATCTCAGGAACTTTTCCATCAAAATCCCAGGACAACCCCTGGCCGTTTTTTTCAAAAATTAAGGACTTTGAAAATTTTTTCGGAAATTTGGTTTTTTCGAAAATTTTTTTTCAAAACGCACAATCTCAGGGACTTTTCCATCAAAATCCCAGGACAACCCCTGGCCGTTTTTTTCAAAAATCAAGGACTTTGAAATTTTTTCGGAAATTTTAATTTTTTCGGAAATCTGTTTTTTGGAAATTTTTTTTTTCAAAACGCACATCTCAGGGACTTTTCCATCAAAATCCCAGGGTAATCCCTGGCCGTTTTTTTTTTTTTTTTCGAATCAAAGACTTGGAAATTTTTCAAAAATTTCCTTCACTCATCTAGGACTTTGAAATTTTTCGAAAATTTTTTTCAAAACGCACAATCTCAGGGACTTTTCCACTAAAATTGCAAGGAGACCCCTGGCCGTTTTTTTTTTCAAATCAAAGACTTGGAAATTTTTCAAAAAATTTCCTTCACTCATCTAGGACTTTGAAATTTTTCGAAAATTTTTTTCAAAACGCACAATCTCAGGGACTTTTCCACTAAAATTGCAAGGAGACCCCTGGCCGTTTTTTTTTCTCAAATCAAAGACTTGGAAATTTTTCAAAAAATTTCCTTCACTCATCTAGGACTTTGAAATTTTTCGAAATTCTTTTTTCAAAACGCACAATCTCAGGGACCTTCCCATTAAAAACACAAGGAGACCGCTGGCCATTTTTTTTTCCATACTGGGACTTCAAAAATTTCACAAAATTCTTCACCTACCATCACAAGTAAACCCCTGGTGTTTTTTTTTGAAAAACAACCAGCCACAACACTCTGACAATTCTTTTTTCTTTTCACAATGTCTAACTCAACTAGCCACAAAATGAATCCTCGAAACAACACCTTAGGCATAATAGCCAACATCTGCTCTCGAAGTACTCAAAGCTTAGAAAAGGAATTGAAAGACAGGAATATTTCTCCTTTCAACAAAACCAAAAACGTCCTGATCAAACACGCAACATTTTACAACAGGAAATACATAAAAGGGCTGCAATTTCAACCCGGCAGTATAATCTCTGTCACAAACAGATACAATTTACGCAGGAAACATGTTACCTTTAAGGAAAACGACATAGTTTGGAGACGCAACAACACACTCTCACAAGGTGCTCTGTATTTCTCTGCAAAACTAGCTCCTCGCTTTGTTAAAGCCAAAGTTCTGAGAAAAATCTCCGATGTAGTGTACACCCTATCGGATGCCTCTGGGAAACACATCGGCAACTATCACGTAAAAGATATTGTCAAACTAGGAAGTGTGGACACAATAGACACCACCTTCACTAGCTCACACTCACATAACTAACAAACTTTTGGCTCTACCTTTGTCCCACGAGATTTGGCCCTCGTGCAGACAAACAGCATGTCTTAACGCGTTAGTTTCATATAAAAACTCGCTTTTTTCGACCTCTGCAAGGTAACCTTTTTTTTTCAAAAACACAGAAGTGTCAACTGTGGTTTTAAATCATTTCTCACCCATACTTGTACTATTATGCTCTTTTGTATAAACCCTTTGTTATTTTTGTTTCTTTGTCACACCTCACCGTGTAATGTTATAATTTGTACTCATATTTTGTACGTATCTTCTCTGGAACTGATATCATTCCAGTCAAGAGACTTTTTCTGCTTCCCAAACAATTGATGCTCCCGGAGTCGCGACCCTGGACATCATTTGTTAGTCGTCACCATTCTGACACTTACGACACTAAATACATAACTATTTTTTGTCATAAATACCACAAAAAGTCACGTACAACATTGTTTTGTAAATATTTTTTCTGTTCTTTGTTCTTCACATTGTTCTTCACATTGTTCTTCACATTGTTCTTTACATTGTTCTTTCACATTTGTTCTTCACATTTGTTCCAATGGGTTCCATCGTACATAAAACAATGGCCCCTTTGCAACATACACCCAATTGAGGTGAATATTCTACCCCTGTAACTTGTAATCATAATGCGTGTGTAAATTCCAGTTTGGTATCGTCATTTGATTCAAGTTTACATAGGTGTAACAAATAAAAAGTTACAATTAACTTTGTTTTAAAGTTTTTTCAGTTTTTTCTAAAAAATTGAATGGCGCTCAACATTCCCATTTGCTCTATTTGTTGTTTTTTCAGAATTTGATATTGACACGTCAATTCTGAAAAAGGTTGTTGTAAAGGAGAACAAACACCGATTTGTCCTCCTCATCAATAACATTGTATCATACATAACACCTTTCGGTCACATTGAGTTTGTAAAATCTTAAGATCTCAACTTCCTGACCCCAATTTGTTATATTATGTACTATATTTTGACTTAAATAAGCATTAATTTGCCTTGTCAAATACACCGAGCCAGGTCACTCATATTAAGTCATCCTGTGTCTCTAGGTGCCTTTTGTATCAAATTTGTAACATAAAGTTCACAACATTCGTGTTTGTGGCAATTTTGGCAACACTAAGTGTGTTTCCTTGTTTTTGTTTGGTCATTTTAAGTAAGTAAAACCCTAAAAGGTCTTAAATAAACCACTACAAACCTTTTTTGTAAGCAAAGAGTAAGTAAAACCGATTAGGTCTCTTTTGCTATATGTGTGTCTTGTTTAAGACATCCTTGTAGGCATATGTTTTGTATTATTGCCAACTTAAAGCATAAACCCAACCAAAGGTTATGCCATCACAACATTTTGTAAGCAAAGAGTTAGTAAAACCAAATAGGTCTCTTTTGCTATATTTGTGTCTTGTTTAAGACATCCTTGTTGGCATATGTCTTGTATTATTGCCAACTTAACGCATAAACCCAACCAAAGGTTATGCCGTTGTCATTTTTTGATAATACCAATAGCCACTACTTGATTGTTTTTGACATTGTGTATGTATCTTTTTTTTCCGGTATTGAAATGGTACTTTTTTATTATTGAACGTTGATATATTATTTTCATGATACATGAGAATGTTACAATATCCACCATGAGACGAGGGATCGTTATAAAATCTAACACTATACATGAGAATGTTATAATATCTACCATGATACGAGAAGTTCGTTATAATTACTTTTTACTGGCTTACATACACTGTGGCCAAAGAGATAATTTGTTCCATTAAATGGTTATAAATATCTATGTTGTACCTTTCCTTTCAATACTAGGGTTCTTTCGTAATTCGTTCAATTTCTACATGAGACGTGGAGACGTTATAATACTTACCATGATTCGTGCGAACGATACAATATCTTGTTGTTGTCTTCTTTAAATAAGTTGACACTATGTACTTGTTCTACCGGACGTAGATCATTTTACCCTGACTTGTCACCCTTAATTGGGACCCTTTTTTGTATAACTCATGACACTGAGGGAAATGTCTTTCACTGTAGTGAGAATTTTTTTTGTTCTTTTCAAACAAACTTGAAGCTGTGCATTCAGCAATTTTTTACGCTAACTGATACCTGTGGACTTCTTGTCAGCGGACCCAAGAACCATCCACTATCCATTGACCATGGACTAGCCATCAGCTTCACTGTTGGTTATGAGGTATCGTGTCGTGGGAGTTAATTGAGACAGTGACACAAAACCACCTAACTCGTTGTCTGGGAGACGAATAAGAAAAACTCCCAGGTTTGTGAAACTTGAGCAAGGGTCTGTCATGTTCTCACAAACTGTAGAAGATTAAATACGACCCCTAATCTTTCACCAAATACACGTGAAAGATTAGATTGTTATTACTGTGTATTCTCCTTCACCTTTTCATCAAATTCATGTATATTTGTGTAAAGAGTTAGGAAATTTGCTGGTTGATATATTTCGTCCTCACATAGAGATCGAATTGGGAATTAGCTCAGTCACTATCAATTTTCGCTACTCAATCCTCCATCCTTCACCCTTCCATCAAATTCATGTATATTTGTGTAAAGAGTTAGGAAATTTGCTGGTTGATATATTTCGTCCTCACATAGAGATCGAATTGGGAATTAGCTCAGTCACTATCAATTTTCGCTACTCAATCCTCCATCCTTCACCCCTCCATCAAACTCTTGTACATTTGTAAAAGTTAGGAAATCTGCTGGTTGACCACATTTCGTTCTCTGAAAGAGATCGAACGGAGAATCAGCTCCATCACCAGCAGACCTTCTCACTCATCGCCATTTTTTTCTCATCCCTCATTATCCTTGAGGTTAATTTCATGAATCTGGAAGGTGTACCCTACGCACATAGCGTATCGTCTGTCTATAAGACAATCTTTATCCATGAAATTTGCTTCAAATCTCTCCTTTTCACCCCATACCTAGGTAATCAACACATTTCTTGTAATTTTGAAAGTCGTAAGTTGTTATCGCTCAAGCGCTAACACCGGCCATGGAAGGCCAACTTCTTTCAGAAACTTGGTGTTACTACTGTACAACCACCTACCTATACCTTGTATATCAAATAGGTAACCTCACGCCAGTCGTGATAGTTTTTTGTCTCCCCAATCTCGGGATACTCATGGTATAGTCAGCATATTGTATCTCTCTCTTACTCTCTCTAACCAACGACGTTTTTTTTTGTCTTTTTGTCTTTTCTCTTGAACACAATTTGTTTCTCTCCAAACGTTTTGCATCATTGGTCTACTAGGCAGGTAAACTTCAAGAATTTTGGCTCTAATAATAACCTGTCCCTGGATTAAAAAGAAGACCAGCAGCCCTTCTCATCACCTGCAAGCTGAGCTTCTCTTCTTTGCCGCCTTCACTTCCATCACTCACATCCCTCCAATCTCTGCGTACCAAAAACACCCGACCGCACCCAAATTAGGTGTGAGTCGTGCGTGCAGTTGCAAATCAAGTTGTCTCATCATTCAAACCACATTCAAAAGAACCAACCTCAGAGCATGCCAGCTCAAGGTTAATTATGTTCCTGCAATCAACCACTTGCCGTTTGTGCAAATCAACCACTTGCCGTTTGTGCAAATCAACCACTTGCCGTTTGTGCAAATCAACCACCTGCCGTTTGTGCAAATCAACCACTTGCCGTTTGTGCAAATCAACCACTTGCCGTTGTGCAATCAACCACTTGCCGTTGTGCAATCAACCACTTGCCGTTTGTGCAAATCAACTACTGGCAGTCATACAAATCAACCACTTGCCATTTGTACAAACCAACCACTTGCCGATGCGCAAACTCAACATAATAACCATTACACGCATCAACCATCAATCAACTTATTGGTATTACTCCATGTTATTACCAACTTCATTTCACCTTGACAACCACTGCTCCACCGCATCAGCATAATGGAATTCACGCTGGTACAACAACAAAAACCCGGATACTTCTGGCCCTCCGCATCACCATCCCTCAACCACAACCAAGAAGCACAGTTCAATTTCTATGGCCCTAGTGATACTTGAGTGCAATCTCAAATGGGTCAAGTTACAGTGAAAATGTAACTTTATAACTTCAGTGAAATTACGTCTACTTGGTACTCTACGAAAACACTACGCTCTTCAAACTTAGCTTACAGACCAATGAAATTTTAGAGTCAGGTTGTTGTCTTTTCATCACTGCATAAACTTGTATGTTTGTTCTTTTCATCACTGCATAACCTTGTATGTTTGTTCTTTTCATAACTGCATAACCTTGTATGTTTGTTTTTTCATCACTGCATAACCCTGTATGTTGTCTTTTCATCACTGCATAAACTTGTATGTTGTTCTTGTCATCACTGCATAACCTTGTATGTTGTTCTTGTCATCACTGCATAACCTTGTATGTTGTTCTTGTCATCACTGCATAACCTTGTATGTTGTCTTTTCACCATTGCATAACCATGTATTTTTTCTTTGTTTTTTTGTAAATCAACACTGTTTTTTTTCTCTCTCTACTCACCTCACGACAAGATGAAGAGGATTTTTAGCGCCTAAAGCTTCATTACCACGTCGCCTTTTACTGGCGGAGGGGGAATGTGTTACGTAATACAATTCACCCTATAAAAAAGGATGCACACTAGCCTCACTCTCCCCTCGCAGCTAGTCGTGGCGTACGTGACAAAACGCAGCTAGCCGCCACGTGACCGGCACAGACCTCACGCAGCGCCGCGGCACAAGCTAATCGCTCCGGCAGTCTAGCTCCGACCTCGGCCTTGATGGTCGCTCGCGGAAACAATCTACTCGCAATGACTTGCATAATTACGCGAACAGACGGAATCTCGTTCCAGTTTCTTAATTAATCACTATCGAATTTACAATCATGTTTATTATTACGGTTCGGGCTAACTCAATGGAGTCCCGTTCCCGTGAAAAATCCCGAGTGCACTTCACCGCCTCAACTGACCCGCCGCCTGTGAGCGCGGGTACCTCTGGCTCAACCTGATGCCCCTTACCACATCGAGACGATTCGTAAGCTTTCAACCTTCCCCCTTTTTCTTGTGTTCAATTCTCGTAAATTTCATGTAGAATCCACGCTTTATCTGGTCGTCATAAATTAGTAGAGAGAGTTAGTAGGGAGATCCAATGTATACCTGTATTTCTCGAGACATTTAATATACCTTGTGCCCTTACTTATGTGTTATTATTGTGATGTCCTTTTCCAACCTCCTGACCGATGGACGAGCTGCTGATCAGAGAACTGCCCACCCCTGATTGTACACGAGTCGCCTGCTCTACCATTTTATCTGAGCTTAGCCAATTTAATAACCAGGTTCGATTCCCGGGTACCATAACTTAGCACTAGGTATCGCATTTTAATATGTAACCATATTTGCACGGATATGGTTACAAACTAATTCTTTAGAAATTAAATCAAAAAGATAGCTTCCAAGAATATGGGGCAAATTAGTTTCGTAGAGATTTATTAGTACATCTTCTTTTTCAATGATACATTACATTGTCAGGTATAACCTTCAAAAGTTGTTGAAAGAAAAATTGTTGTTTAAAAATGAAAAATTTATATATTTCATCTAGTCGTTGCTCCGTTTCCTCTGACATCTATTTCTTTATACAGGTATTAACTATGTGCATTGATTTTCATTTAAAAAAAGTCAGTAAAATTAATGAGTGATAATTTGATTAAATTTTCACTAAGTTATTTATCATATTGAAACACTATATATTTATTAAAAAATCATTTGCCACATTAACAATTTTATTTTTTCTTTCTTCAAATTTTATTTTTAATACATCGCTTTACTGGGAGAAAATAAAAAGCAATTTTATAATTTGTAAACATTTGAAATCACAAAAACCCTAAATAATAATTACATTATAAACCTATTATTAAGGTTTATCTGTCAGTCTTTTGTAACTCAATTTTTGATGAATAATTTTTTTTTCTGAAACTGGTAGAGAAATGTGTTAAAACAAATTCGTATGTTTATATTGCGTAATGTCTGGGATTACCAGTGTAAATTTGCTCAGTCAGTATTATTGAGAACGGGAGATTTCAATAATTGCTTGATTCGTTCAAGATTACAAGAAGTTTATTATCCTAGATAATTATAATAAATGTCTACTGGACACACGTCCTTTTTTTTAGAGTGTATGAGTTATTCTGCCGGAGCATAGAAAGAAATACAATTGAGCTCACGACCTATGATCGGCTACCCTCGGGTGCAGTCGGAATCATTCGAGACCCAACAATGCAAGCACCGCCAGGACTAACATTTAAAACTATATTTACTCTTAAATTGATAACTATAATAATTTCTCTGATGGTTTGTGAATAATGTTATGTCTCTGTTGTTTATATTTATATTAGGATTTGATTTATATCTACAACCTCTCTCCAAGGCTATAAATGTATTGATAAATGTTTTGTTTTGTAATAATAAGTATCATATAATCTTTTGTTTTGTATAAATTTTTAAATTCGCATTCCTTTTTTACAAATTTATTTTACTTATTCCTCACTATGCTTTCTCAGTAGAGGTAAAGTCACAAGGAGATAATCCATAATTGGTTTTATTTTTATAACTGTCGATATCCCGAAAATTAATAAATAAATAAATAACTGCACCAAATAACGAAATTACACACCATAACAACACTTTTTAAAATTTATTTATCCTTATATGGTTATTATAATGCGCAAAAGAGCGCATTTAAAGTAAATATTTATTTTTAAATGGAGGAATAATATTCAACGTAGAAATGCACTTTAGGAAATTCGATCGCATGTTTCTGATATGAATTCCTCGTCTACAAAAGGTTCCTATATTTATATAATATCTCACGATGTTTAAAGCCAATTCCCCGTAACTTGGAGCGATTCACCCTCTTGAATTCAATTGAAGGTATTTTTTGCAGGATGTTTGCATGTGGAATTAAAGAAGAATTGGAATGAACGAAGCAAGAAGGTCCTTGTTGATTTTCCAATAAGGATAATTCAAAGAATAAACTTATTTTCCAGTCTGCTCCTGACAGCCTTTGTCTGAAACGCGATAAAATAATAACCACCCAGGGTCTGGTGCTTACTGAGCCTTAAGCGCATTACAAGGGTAAATATTTATTTATTGAATATTTCCAATGGCGACTCTTAACCACTCGCAGCTTTTAAAAGCTCTCGAAGTTCATCACGGAATAACTGTGCAGGAGAATCTTTGTAGCTATAATGTCCGACTCTTTTTTAGAACAATTAAAACACCGTATGATAAAATTACGTTACAATTAAAATATTTGTTTTTTTTCTCTTTGTCAGCTGAATTTTTTTCCTCCGCTGCTCATCTCACTAGCGAATTCCTGTGTCGAGATAAACAGCTTTACAATTATGTTCAATAAAATAAGTAAATCACATAATACTTTCACAGATGGATCACATCGAATATGGGGTTTCTAAGGTAATTCATGACAAAATCCACGAGATGGGGACCACCATCATCACCACTCTCACCACTCTCAGTCAGAATGGAATTATTTTTACCATTTTCTTAAATAGATTCAACGAACCTATGTTTTTTATATTTTTACCTAGCATACTATAAAGCAATGGAGCTTTATAAGAAAAACTTCTTTATCCAAAGGATGTTCTGTTATTCACCGGCTGATACATAAAGAATACATATAGATTATTTTCATATGTAATGACATATAACAAAATAATTTGTAAATTCTCTACAACAGAGCAATAAGAATATATTTAGGAGAAATATATTTTCGAAATAAACTAAAATGTTAAACTAACTAAATTGGCTAACAGTGAAATATATACTAATCTCGAACACGATGATATAAATACATTTAATAATAAACAATCTATTTCCAAAATACCTAACTCGCAAAAATAATACAAAAACGTGCAACGAAATTAGGTCACCAAAAAGGATAAAGCCCACTTACAAAATAGTTTACTGTACAATGTAAAACCATTTCGACTACCATAATACGGACATGTGTCTAGTGTGGTAGTCGAAAAGCATGTAAAAAACCTGTATCCAAATATATTTTTATGAATAAAGAAAAAAAAATTATAATGTTATTTTTTAATGATTTACTACAGTACAAATAAAAACCTTGTCTTATAAACATTTATTTATCATTTAAAAATAATAATATTTCACAAAGTCTAAATATTTCACCAACAAATGTTGATATAATATATCTCGACGCCATCTAGTGGGAAATTCAGCACTAAAAAAGCCTTTCCTACAAAAATAAATTTGGTTGTTCTACGGGTGAAAAAAAAATAAGCAGCGATTGTCGATAGAAGTACTTGCACATTTTGAAGTATTTGACGGGTCGGGAATAAGCCGACTCAGCTCAGTGTTCCTGAGCAACTGACCGGACATCAGAAGGTGCGTGTTCAATTCCTGTCAGCGGCATTTATTTTTACTCGGGAGATATTTTCAATTTGTATGTTGTCAATTTTCTAATTATTAGGTCGAAATTTGTGTATGTAATTGTCATTTAATTGGTAATGAGTTGGTAGATGCGATTGGTTCCATATATTGAACTTAAAATATTTATGGGGTAAAATATAAATTTATTTTATTGGTTTATATTTAAAAATAAGAGTGGTTACTTAGGCTTCCATTTTATTCATCGCAAAGCGTTGTTGAGAAAAAATTACCATTATTTCGCATAAAAAGCATTTCACAAATATATTTATAAAACCATTCAAAGTGAAAGTGATAATTACCCTCAGTACAGCCCTGGTGAAAGATCTCTTTTCAGAATCGTAACGTTGCTTGAAATGACTTTTGCTGTGTTTGGCGAATACTTACCATCTTCCTCTTACTCGAATCCTTTCCCTTCAATTATCACCTCACAACTTACACCAAATGGGGATGCTGTAGTCTCACTGGCTCAAGACGGTTGGGAGCAGTTGGGACTCTTGTGTAGTACCCACATAAATTGACATTGGTATAGCGATAGCAAATCCTATAAAAGGGGTGATTATCATAAATTTATTTTGGTGTCTGAGGTATATGCAGAGCTTTTTGAAGTTTCTTAAAGAAATTAAAATTCTTAATTAATCTAAGCCTGAAATTCATTACCCAACTTATCTGTCAAATTCTCAAATAATGATAGCTTCGTTCTCACCCACCCTGTACTAAAGCCTCTCGCAAGTACCAACTGACGAGAACAACGGAGCGTTATTAATGGAAATCTCGTGAAAGATCCAAGCGTTGCGTTGATTAATTAAGAAAAAAAATACTTCACCTGCTTATAGGTTCATAATTAAATTTGGAATTAAATAACGTCCAGGAATTTGGAGGCTTTCTCCCGGCTGAATATTGCCGAAACAAAGATGTTCTGTTTTACCGTCTATTTATATATCTTTATTCATTCAAGAGATTCAGAGTTAGTCAACTACGTAAAATATATAATTAACATAATGTAAATAAAATAATAACTTTGTTAACACCACTACTTCATCATCATGTTTCATAACCATTGGTTTCTTCGTCAGGATAAACTAACATAACCAAAAACTGATTTTAATTTTAATAATTAAATAAATACCAGAATTTATATCCATCCAGCATTTCCAAATACATTCTAATTATTCCTCTGCTTGCGAACTGTATATAATTTTAGACAATCAACAGTGAAAATTGCCAGAGACCTCCAAGGCATTTGTGGTCCACTCTCTATATTATTGCCTGTACAGAATGTTATTTAAAAAAAAAAAAAAATTTTTATTAAGCTGACCTTTATTGACTAAAAAATACATTTGATTACATTTTTTTTTAGAAAATGTTTAGATAGTCCCACAAAGCTGCCACATGGCTGCTTGTCTGTAGGTTTATAATAAATTGTAATATATGTCTATTAGCATTATCACATTCGTTGATCAAATGCATTGTACATATAATTTTTTATTAGTAATCGACAAACCGGTGGATGCAATCTGTTATAGCCAAAGTTGATGATAGTTTGTCTAGTCTATAGTTAGCAATAAGGTAGATAATTTTTCACAAAAATGGCACTGTACAAGATATCCAAATATTATTATTATTATTGTTCTCTCAATATATAATCTTTGTGTTATTTTTACTATTTCGTGAAATTGTTAACCTCAACACAGGCTTGTCCTAGTGAAGTTAAAAAATATAATATAAACATTGATACAATGTTAAAAAACCATAATCATTTTGTAAACAAAATTTACTTTGATGTCGTAGGTACTTGCCTGTTATCTACAGTTTATGAAAGAAAAAAAATTGCAATGGTTTTTTTACTGACCCACTGTTGTAACTTAAAATTTATTATGTTGCAGTAATTATCCTTTGAACACTTATCGTAGCAACACTGCAAATGATAATCAACACTCCTAATTACATAATTGAAATAAAAGATTTGTAAATATCTCGCCAGTAGCTTTTGTGTTGTATAATAGTAACGCATCTGGTGTCTCGAGAAATTTTTCAGCTCGTGGAATATATCATATTTTGTAAGTTGGTCTTGAAAATCCAGACATAAAACGGTTTGTTAATTTCATGATATTACAGATATTATAATAAATTAATAACCCACTGCCTTTAAAAGGAAAACTCAAAGACCTATGATTTTCAGTTCTTTCAGATGCAACGACATCTTTCAGATATATTTTTTTTAATGACAAGGCTCACAAAAAGTAACAAAAGATTGCAGTTGTTCTTATGCAGTATAAAAATAATGTTTTTTATTTTTTTTATTTTTGTGTATCCGATTTTAGAATAGGAGGAATATTTCAATAATTTATTGAAACGTCTTGAAAAATTAAATAACAATCTTTATAATTTGATAAAAAAAAATTAAAATGGAGTTCTGCAAAATAAGTTAAAACAGCAAAAAACAATATTTAACTTTGCTCGCTGGCCCACTGGTTACAAACCCTGATCCGCCTAATTAAGAGAACAAAGTTTAAGAAGCAATGAGATAAAAGTGAATTTATTATTTGAACCGTTTGAATTAACATTCCTTTTCCCAGTCTGTTCCTTCCGTGAAAGCCTAGGTCCTGTAAGCGCTGGCTCTGTAAGGTGACGATTCCCAAAAATAGGGAGGAATTTTAATTTTGAATTCTTCGACTCAAGGTGACTTATTCTCCAAAAGGAGGGTGTCAAGGCATTGGCATTGGTGCTTAAAGATCTGGAAGGAACTACAAGGAGTATTCGAAACCGAGATTTTAAATGCGGGACACACGGTGTGATATTATTATTTTGGCAATAAATAAATAAAACATTAATATGCATAAAGATGGGTTTCCCGGTGTTGGATTAGATTTTTTTTAGTAAATCTACAGTTTTATTACGAGATTGACGAAATTTTCCACACTTGACTTTCAAAACAGGAGGAGGGTCACTGTCTTAATGTGATTTATAAAAACTATTATCATCCCTTAAAGCTAATTTTTGATACTTCCTAATGAAATTTTACCCACTCGACGTACGAATCCATTTAATGTTGACTGTTCGTAAAGTCTCAATAAATTGAGAAATTGAATTAATGAATTTCTGAGACTTGCGCTGTTGATAATATAAAATACACATACCATATTTTTAATAATAAAAACCTTATCTACTTGTGTGTTATTTTCCTTAGCCCCTAATTAAAAAAGTTTTAAAAATCGACTCCCAAAACTACCCATGATATTATGCGAATGAGTTAGTTCAAATAACTTATATAAGAATACTATATGGTAGCATTTCTGTAGCAGAGAGTTGATCATTTTTCGTACCCTTGATGCCTTTTTAATAATAGATTTTCAAATTCGATTATGCAACATCTACCGATTTACCTACCTATCTACTAAAATGCGTTTATTGTAATTTTTAATAGAGCGATCATCTGAATTGGAATCTCAGAAACATGTCACTGAAAATTTTCGAAAGGCTTTAAAATCTAATTAACTTTATTTTTATCCTTTCAGGATTTAAATGGAATGAAATTACGTCTTTGGTTCCTCGATAAAACTAAGCCCGTCGTATTTCAAGTGAGCTAAGCAAATTTCCATGTTTTAATCAGACGAATTATTATTATTATTATTATTATCTCCCTCTGATAATAAGCTCAGAGGAATCACATTTCTGATTCGCAACAAAAAACGCTGATTCTTAATGTTGGAAAGTACTTTTTTGTCACGAATCATTCGTTATATTTTTTAATTCAACTCTGTTTGCTGAGAGAGGGAAATCTCCCCTCGGGAAGTTTTTTTTATCATGCCCACCGTGCCTACATTATGTCTGCGAATTACGATGACACATTTCAAATTAATGCCGGCCCCCGCCGCGCCCATTGTGCGGGAAAAGTGTTTGTAACGAAAGAAGAAAACCACAAAAATTAAGAATTATTCGCGTCTTTATTTACATGTTTTTGCGCGTGACGTAAGCGGAAAGTAAGAAGATTAGGAGAAGGTAGTCAGCGATTCGGTCACACTCTTTACTATCTTATATCTCGCAACATACCTTTCGTAATTTACTTAGGTATGGCAGGTTTACTGTATTGAATTAATTAGACATGAAAATAAACCCATTACAATCATACCTTTTTTCTGCAATATCAAGTACGTTACGTTTTACTAGCCGGCTTTCTTCAAATGTTTAAATCAATATGAAACATATGAAAAGGCATCTTCTCTTAAAAGCGGTATTTTGACAGTATTTTATTAATAATTCAGAAATAAATAACGATATTGATGGTGTTTTTATTTGATTTTTACGTTGACGAATAAATTATCTTCAATATCTATTTAAAATGTGCTTTTTTAATTTGCGGTCAAACAGCCATGCTCGTTTTTGTTTGAAAATCTTGCTTTGTTGACGTCACTTCGACCAATGTCTGTGACAGCCGTCGTAACAGTCAGTAGCGTTATCTACATCATAATGACGTTGTAGCCAGTTGGAACCGCGGAATGTACGGATTCAGATCGTTTTTACGTGCGATCACAACCAGAAAAATAATCGGAAATATAAATAAATTCCGCACATTTTTAACCTTATCCATAATTTATGAAAATACCCGATCATTATCCTACGTCATTAATTGTCATTTAAATATTTTCCGTGAGCTGTAAACCTGATTTACAATCAAAAAGTTAACAGCTGATGATGCAGGTAAAGTGTAGAGTTGAAAATGGAAGCTACTTGATACTAATTAACTAATTTAAATATCTGTGCAAGTTTTTTGGCGCCATAGCTCACCGTCAGTGCTTGTTAGTATACACACGAGTGCATGCGATGTAAACCGTTTCTATTTTACCAAAAATTGTCGAAAAATTCATAGAATCCTTTATTCCTTAACGAACCAGATATTCCTTGTAATAATATTATTTATTTTCTGATGTTAACTACCCACAAAAAATGTTATTAGCTGTACAAAAAACTTCTGTGTAAACAGTAGTAACTTTTATTCGTCTTATATTTTATACTTTCTATAAAAAACGGCTCACAAAACTGTGCAATGAAAAGCGAAATGTTCCAAGTTACGCCGACTAAAAATCCTATTGGCTTCCTTATCCTTCTAACGGCGTTACTGAGTGCCGATAAAAAAGAGATTAATGGCCAAAGTTAACATTACAAAGGCAGTCGTAAATATAATTGGGGTTACCCCTAGTAAGGCTACGCCCCTGACGTATTCACTAAACCCAAAAAAGTTTTTATATTACATTGTTATTATCATAATATTAATATTATCATCGTTTCTTATCATATATTTGGAAAGGGCAGTGGTGCATCTTTTCAGAAAAAAAATACCTACACGTAACTTAGGAAAAATAAAGCTTGGTGAAATTATGAAATGCCATATAGTTGATTATTTATAATAATTACTTACTTATTTTGAATTATTTTTTTATGTTTAACAGGTATCGGCCGGCTGCGGGCATCGTCAAACTGCAGATATATATTTTTTAATTTTGCGAAAGAGGTAAATAGTTACACTCTTTAAAAAAATTAACGAATCATATGGTCTGTTCTGTGGTATTTTTATATTAACTACTGAAAGAGTTATCGTGGTGACTAATGTTTTTAAAGCGACAAGTGTAGAAGTGCCAGAAGTAATTTCTTCGTTAAGCTGTAGCGCAGACGAACCAGTATTGGGTAGGTATGTATGTACCTACCTACTGCGCTACTCATTAGCTTCATCGCATAAATAAATATTTACTCGAAAACTCAAATCAATAAAGTTATAGATACTACCCTCCAAATTTGATGTAGAATCACAAGTTTTTCACTTTTACTAAGAGTTTCAGGGCACCGTTTCATAACGCAGAAAACAAACCCAATGCCATTGAGCTTCCAATTACCCGTTTGATTTTGGAGTTTTCTTCTATAGGAAACCTTACCAAACATAGTAGGTTTTGATTTTTTTTACTCGTTAACCCCATTTGTAACTTTTCCGAGGTAATCCACTTAGGTAGACTCAAAGATATTAGAAGAACGAGATGTGCTATGCGCAGTTCGTACTGAGTGGAATTGTTTTGCCAAGTGTCGCCGGTTTTGTTCACCAATACTACTGCACACCTTCGCTTACGCTAAGGCATCGCTAAGGTATCCGCACTAATACATAGAACAGATTTCTGTGCGTACACGTCCCGATACCGTTCAAAGTACCCTAATTAGGTAGTACTCCGGCTACGGTCCGGCGGCCAACATAGCATATCTCGTTCTTCTAATATCTTTGGGTAGACTACACATTATTTCACGATTGCTTAAAAAATCTCCTAAAAAATGTTCAAATACTAACAAAAAATCACATTTGCATTTTCTTTTTTCTATATAAAAAGATCGTGAGGTGATATAGGTAAATTTTAAAATTAGCATTTTACTTATGGCGACAAAATTGCCATAAATTTGTGTCAGAAATATATCATGAAAAGTTGAATAAAAATTTTACATTCGCACTAATTGACAGGCGGGCGCTGCCATCAAAATGGATTTATCACGTGTTTCATTTTAACGCGCTTGTTTCAAAAATCGTTAGTTACATACCTCCAAAATCCACTTTTAATTACTGATAATTAAAGCACAATTTGGTAAAATGTGCATCATTGATCGGGCGGAATTTTTCAAACTGTGCGATGTTTACAGGTTCATGATTTATTTTTTTTAAATGCAACACGTTTCTATATAGGATAACCTTACTTGACTACCTTGATCAAAATGTAAATAACGCGGTGTGATGACGTTGTCATATTCAATGAATCATTTTTCTCCAAATCACAATAACAACTGAAAATACAGAATAATGTACAACACGTACAATAATGTATTATTTAGCGACAAAAGGAGTAATACATATTTTTGCTAATTAATTTTTTTCTTTATGATTTAAGATTTTCACGGACAAAAGTATTTTTGTGGTATTATGCCGTGTTGCGCTACCTCTTTCTTTATCCAACGTATTAGACAGCTTTACAGTGTCCATCTTCAGAGCATGATGAAGAATATTTTTTCCCAAACCGGTCATGGCTGCAGTTTTGATGCGATGCTGTCCTTGCATTTATTCATCAGTAAATGATATAATGATGCCGTAATAATGAAGATTTTAGGGACTTCTAAATTAAAGCAAAACATAAAAATTATAATCGTTTACATTAACATGTTATAAATTATTAGTATTTCTACCGAGTCATAAACAAGTTTTGCCAAATATTAACCAAATACACCGAAACAATAATAATGACTGTTGTCAACACAACTATTCCATTTAAGCGTTGTTACAGTAGTTACTTCTGTTTTACTACAATCGCTTAAAATAATAATATTCACAACAAAGCACCAAATACTAAAACCTCTGCCATTCCCCATTCTTCACCTGAGTACAAACCGTTCTACTTGTTGTTAATATTACTTGTTGACGAATTATTGCGACTGCGTGATTATGATCCGTGGAAATGCCAAGCTTTAGTCAAGTCAGAGCTTTCATATAAACTTGAAACGGCTGAGGTTAATGTATTAATTCTGTTGAAAACACAAATATTCGTCTTTGTGATTTCAACGTGTGGTACTCCTGTGAAACTCATCTCACATTTAAATGATTATTTGAATAGTTATTTTCCGTAATTATTTGGCTTAGAATTATTATAATCTCAGTCTAGCATTAAATTACATTAACGATAAGGAATAGCTCTTTACCAATGAGAATAATACCGGTCGGTGGCTGAGTTGACATCGCGTGTGTGTCCCACCCATGAGTAGTTTGTTCGATTCCTCGGTCTGGCTAAGTCTTTCATCACAACACAGGCAACATTTTTTGCTTACTGTGGTGGTAGTAGGAGATTTTAAAATATTGTCAGGTTATTCAAAACCCGGGAATGTTTGTCTTCCTTTAAAAAATAAAATAATATATATAAGGTAAACGTGGAATTTATAAGGGAATACAACAAATATATATGACTTGTTAGGACTAACCTGTTTGTGTTTGAATGCATTAAAAGAATTTATTGTTTTTGTGTTTAATTCGTAGAACTCCGTTTATTTTTTTAAAAATATAATGTATCAAATCAAATAAAATAATATTATTATTAAGTTCTGCAAGTATTTTTTTGGTTTTTGTTATTGTTACAGCTGTTTTGGCTTTCAAGGTCATT
Organism: Hesperophylax magnus; assembly: GCA_026573805.1. NCBI lineage: Eukaryota > Metazoa > Arthropoda > Insecta > Trichoptera > Limnephilidae > Hesperophylax > Hesperophylax magnus. Next base: position 2,344,564 of record JAIUSX010000116.1, on the reverse strand, counting down.
TTCAAACTGTGTTTATAACCACGTTTAGACGACTTAGTTATATCATTCTATTTTACCCCCTCCCAATTTAAAATGATTTATTACCAGTTAAACCAGTTTTTCTGATAAAATAATTGTAACAATAGATTTTATATTCTATGAGGGTATTTTGAAGTCTCTTTTCTCCACATTATTTTATCTTAATTGTTTAATAATGATGTGGCTGCTATTGATTTATTTAAATGTATTATATTTTTTAGGTTTTGTGAACATACTTAGAAGCGGGGAATAAATGATTTTCCTTATTTTATTAATTAATGTTATATTAGGGTCATTGGTTCTTTTATTATCTAATTGTTCAAGTAAATTTCCTCTAAGGCCCTTTTTTTCTATATGATGTAAGTAACTGCTTTATTGCTTGTCTTAATTTTTCACAAAATCAGTTACAATTTTGAAATTGACACTTATTTTTAAAGCAAATCTGAGTAAGCATCAGAGTAAATTGATCCAGGATATACACATAACTGAAATGAGTACTTTTAATAATAATGTATGATGTGGGTGTTTTTTTGATTGTATTAAGTATTTATTTAACAAAGCTATATTGAATGCATTTTTATTTTTATTCTAATATTAGTTTACTTCGGTGAAACTAAAAGAACACTTGAAACAATTTGTCGTTGTTTGTTTTATTTCAAAAACCCAATGGTAACAAGTATTTGTCAAACACCAAATCACCTTTGATTTTTATTAATTGTAGTCCTAAAACAAAAATAACGGTATGTGATTTGAACTTGAATGCACATAAAATAATATTTTTCTGGTATGGTAGAGTTTTATTATGCCATTTATTTCTGTTTATTTGGCCTTTTTGAAATTCATCAGGCTTTGCTTGCATTTTCAGTGAGTTTTAGAGAAACATAATTCGTGGCTTAAGAGCTTTGCCAGTCACCAAATTGCAAGAGCGCAGTGCGCGAGTGAATGCAATTTCCCCAAGCAGACGGACAATTAAAGAGCAAGTGTCGCCAACAGTCGAATTAGCTCAGCTGAAATACAAGCTCCTGACTCAAGCAAAGCAAGAGAAACGTACTAGCACCTAGCACCTAACCAACTTTGTAGAAATTTGTAGCATTTCTGACATAAAAGTCAATTTAAAATTGCTTTATTGCTCCAACCGGATCAACTAACAAGCCTCCGGGTAAGGTTCTCGGAGCGATCCGCGGGTCAAATCTTGGCGCGCAAAAGTGAATTTTATTTGATTAAATTGTGTTATTTCACAATTCATATACTCTCAGAATCGCCCTGGTGTATCATCATTCAGAATTGAAACGCTGACTGAAATGGCTTAAACCGTGTTTGGTGACCGTATCTGAATAGTCAATTACTTCCCCATCTTCTTCTTCCCCATATCCTGGAGATGCCATAGTTTCACTTGCTCCAGACGGTTGGGAGCAGTAGGGACTCTTTTGCGGTATTCTCAAAAAAAGTTTGTTTCTGTTACCAAATACAAAAGTAGGTATCAATATTAATTTGAATGGCGTATTTCGTTGGATGCCGAACTGGTAAAATTATATAATGCGAAAGTTTTAATTGCTAATTTTTGTTTGTAGTACGGAGAATATTAATGTGATATTCACGCAAACTATAAAACTAACTGACCACTACACCGCTTCTACATAATGCTGGCATGGAGTAGTGAGCTCAGAATTCTGACTTGGCGCACACTCACATTTTTTTTTAAATTTTTTTTTATTGTTTAACTTATAACATTGTTACATTGTACATAATTTTAGGTCATAATTGGTAATAGTTTAAACATATGTAATTGAATTTCTACTCCAATGAAGAGTGCTAGCTCTTGAGCTTGGCGTAGGAGTTATTTGACAATTATTTCATGTTTATATCAGTAATTAACATAAATACAGTACAATAAATATAAACTTAAAAGAGGATTGTGACGTTAATTTTGGTTGTAACAAGAATTGAAGTTATAACATTTGATAGGTGATCTTAATTTTTTTTTAAGATAAATTTGACCTTTTTTTGAATAAAATAAAATCTGGTATTTTTTTCACTTCTTCGGGAAGACTATTAAAATATCTTATGCCTTTGTAAATGTAATTATTGTGCATTTGTTGTGTTGAAAATAGAGGAATTTGGATGTTAAAATTATGCCTTAAGGATGAGTTAAATTTGTGTTTTTTATTACAGTTTCTTTATATATTTGTAATATTGCATCTTTTTTATAGAGGTCTTCAATTTTTGGTACTTCGAAAATTTTGAACAGTGACGCTGAAGAGAATGTTGTTTTTTTTTTCAAAATTACTTTGATAATTAGTTTTTGTACCACTTTTACAGAGCTTAAAATTTTTTCATATGCACCTCCCCACCCAATGATTCCATACTGAAGTAATGATTGGACTAGTGCGTAATAGACTTTTTTCAGGTTGTTTAGCTTGAGAACATTTCTTAATCTAATGAATATATAGATACATTTTCTAATGCGCTTAACAAGTTCACATATGTGTCTGTTCCATTTCATATGTTGGTCTACAATTACACCGAGGTATTTTATTTCAGTTGTTTGGTTTAGTGTGGTACATGATTTTCACATACAAACAACATGTCATGCTCTTTTGCTATTCCGACTTACCGGGAATTTGGGACGATAACCCTAACAAAGGATGCCATGAGGAAAATAATTTCCCTCTGGGCCTTTGTCTTCATTGGGGATATTGGGAGCGGGGTCTTTTTAAGAAAAGGGAGGAGATCAATCTAGGGTCAGTGAGTCCAGAAGTGACGGAGTTATGATTACAACCCTACCGCTGCGGCGCAAGACGATGGATGGAGAGAGACCAGCTATAGAGGTCAAAGGGTCTCCCAGAAAGTGGGCAGACGCATCCGCCACCAAGATCTGAACACATCTCACCCGATGTACTCGGGCACCCCTGCTTAGTCACCAAACATAGCTAACCACTCGGGGTGACCTATGGCAGATGTATTTACTCGTATTATCCAATAAATGGTTCTCGGGGCGGCGGTTCCCATAGCCGCCTCCAAACTTATAACATAACCCAACCCAATAATTTTATTTATTTATTCATATTCTCCATAGAACGTTTATGCACTAATATATTACGGCGAAGATTCCAAATTACAGGTATTTGTGAGTATAAAAATGAAGACATTTTTACTATTTCGTGATATGTTAAAAATAATAGTTGCCGAACTATCTGTAAATGACGTTGAAAATGTCGATGGTCAGAGCAGAATCATTATACACTTGACCGCCACTTATTGAGGATTTCCCAACTTCTTCTTCAATCAACTTGATTTCAAGATTCAATTTGATTGAATCAATCCTCTTCGTAAGCAAAAAATTCAATTATATTAGGTACCTGTCTATAACTATTTTTCATTATAAGCGATAAGGACAGTTCGACAGTAAATTTTCATAGTTTAAATAAGCATTATATTATGCCTACTTTCCACGATAAACACTAACCACCCCCAGTTTTATCTTAAAAAATGCCTCCCTTTTGTATTTTATAGTCTTATTAATACAATTGAGCCCGATTGGAGCTTTTTCGGTCTATTCCAACGGCATATCTGGAAGTTTCACAATCAGTCCCGCCTTAGCCGATAGCTCTCACTGTTTTCGCGTTAACGAGGTAGTAATTTATCGGCTTTTCCTATCTGGGCGCCATTTTAACCCTTTCACAAACCTTTTTTGTGTAATTTTATCTTACTGCGAGAGCTTTACATCTGAGTTAATATTCTAACTATCTCCGAAAGTGTCAGGTTTCAGATATTTTTTGCTATTGGCATAATAATTGAAAACAACTTGGCACTAAATTGCCTGTCATTAAGGAAAATTAAAAGGTTTCTTAGTGTAATTTATTTTTAATAATCGGTTTCGATACGTCTGTATCGTCTTTTTAAATGTTAGTTAATGGCTCTTGTTAATGACGAGCAAAAAATAATCAAAAAAAAAATTATAAATAGCTTCCAATAAAAATTTTACCATAAAGTAGACGAACAGTAATCAAAATAATTTATTTTTACGTTACGTTTTTCCTAAGGAGTTAAGATTCTTAAAATTTATCAACATGTTCCCGATCCATCACCTAAAAATATCACGACTTTTATTTCGTATTTTAAAATAGAAATAATTTTTTTGTGTTGTTTTATACAAACATTTAAAGATTTAAAAACAATAAATCTCAAATCTATCAATCTCTACAAAGTAATACTGAATAACGTCATCAACTACACAATAATTATTCATGACGACATCATGACACTATTTTCAGTTCACAAATCCCATTTAGACCATAAGCTTTTGAGCTTTTAAAGATCGATAACAATATTTTTAAAATCTAAACGCCATCTATCCATATTTTTAAATCATATTCCATGGCAGTATCTAAAATTGGACTAACTCGGTTCGTAATTGAATACTTGCTTTTCTAGTCTGCTCAATTCTAGTCGTTATAATAATTATAAAAGCCAAACGGACATTGACATGTTTGAGTCTGTTGTGAAGCGTTTCTCTCATATTAAATCACAATCTCAACTGAATGCACCTTTGCAAAACCGACACATTTATACTAAACAACTGAGTATAACGCTCACAGGAAATTTCATAATTATTCTATAATAATTTGTTCGAATGTTTGCCTCCGACTGCCTCGCAGATCCCCTTTGACTCGGGGCCGCAAATAATAACACACCCTCTAGTTTACGTACAAACATGCCCGACGTTCTAACCCTAAATTAATTTACCACTTGAATTATTTTATTAAAGTCGTGAGCGAGTAAGTAGCGATAGATCGCGGGGAGGAGATGGGGAGAGGAGATGCGGGGAGGGTGCGCTCTATCTGGGATGACAAGGCGTTTGGTTGAAAAGTTCGCGATTATTTTTAAACCGAGAGAGAAAATTTTTGCAATCTTCGTTAGGAGAGAGTAGGGTAAAAAAGTAGGATTGTGAATAGTTAGAAATGTGTTTTTTTAAATGGTAATAGTTGTTTCAACGCTAGGATATGATTGAAATCAATTAAAAATAATAAGTTCACGCAGCGAAAATTCGCGAAACTAAAAAGGCGACGGCAATATTTTTTATTGGTTTTCACAGACGTATCGCATTCTGATGATTAAAGATTACGGCACCGAATCAGAATCACTTCACCTCGATCATTTCAGTACTATTTGTATTAAACTTCATACTAAAACGTACATTAATCACCTACGTAACGGCATCGCCTCGCCTCGGGACAAGCTAAACGGCATGCGGCGCGTGGTCAACTCGTAGTCACCGCGCTTACGTCTCGCCGTCACCGCGAGAATGGCGGTTGTATTCCCCAAGTGACGGTATAAGCCCAATGAGCTGTCGCCCAGTCGTAACCGCGCAGTAGCCCAGCCGTAACGCGACAGTGAGGCGATGAGGCGAGGCAATTCTGATCCGATGCAATCAATTTAAAATTATATACACGTTGAAATATTGGAGTGGTACGATGCATATAAACAATAAAAATGAAATTTTATGACTTTTCACAGAAAAATATAATATTCTTAGCGACTTTCGTTGTAATTGAATATTCCGAATATAAAAATGATTGTATAAAATTTCACACTTAAGATATATTTTCGATACTATTTGAAAATTTTCTTCGGATACTCAATAGTTAACAAATATGTTTTTAAGTCACGGCTAATTAAGATTGAAAACGGCAAATAAATGTTTTTTTTTGTTAAAAACTCAGTCACGGATATTGTCAAATGAGAAGATAAAATTATTTTAATCGCTGAATTAGTCGCTTTAATCACAATATTAGAATTTTGAAACAGAAAAATCAGAAAAAGTTTCGGTCATATCTAAAAATTGATCCCAGGACCTCGGCCCTGTCAGATTAAAGCACTGACTCTGTTTTATTTTTTTTTGATAATCGCTAATACTGTCTTAGATTATCAAAATATTACAATTAGAGATTTTACTCATGAAGTTATTCCACCAATAAAAAAAGATTTTTTTATGTTAAGAGTTTGGATTATCAAAAAGTTGTCACCAACGGAGTTGAACAAATTGTCACCCGAACGAAATGGAAAGGTAGATATAGCGGGAGTTCGCTGAAAGGACAGTGGAAGACGCATAGAGAAGGCGGGATAACGGATACGACGGTGTGGATGTAGATTCTCCCACTTTCCTTTTATTACATATCATTCTCCTGGCCTTGCTCCACTACTTCACATAGTACCTACCTTCTTATTACATCTGTACAGTTATAACGGTTTAGCCAAGTGTCTGGATTCCATTTCACAGTCAAATTCGAGCTTGAAGCTTAAAACCGACCTATAAATATTCTGGTATGATCAAATTTGTGCCAAAATCAGGAGACTTAGGAATAATGTTTTGTATATTTTGGGACGTCACTGTGTTACAAATAGGAAGAATTCATTAAATGACAGCGAATGAAAGGAAATAAATTGTAGTAGTAATACTGGTCAGTTCAAGGAAAAAACATTTATTTTTGATGAACATATTTACTAATTAACCTAAAATTTGGCTAAATTGAGAAGGAAAGATACTTTTTAATTTTATTGCTTCACAAGCGGTTATAAAATAACAAAAAAATAATTTTCTGGAAAATCAGTAAAATTTCAAAAAAAAAGGTTAAAACCATCGACCAAGTGTTATCTAGACAAGGCATGTGAACCTTAAAATTAACACCGAAACCAAAAAAATGGTTTAAAAGAACACTAAAAAACAAAGTGTATTATTTCGCAATAGAAAAATCGAAAGAAGTCTTGTTTTTTTACCTTTTGTTGGTCTGCACGGACAGAATTTGTCTTCAACAAACAAATCATTTTTCAAACAAGAATTTCGGCAGTAAGCAATATTTTATTTAAAGGCTCTCGTAGACTTTGTCCTTAACGATTTAATCAGCTATGTAAATATAAAAAAAAAACATATATTTATTCATTATAAAGATATTTTAGGCGGCGTTTCAATAAACGTAACAATTGATAAAAATCTTTCTCTTTTTTCCAGCCAAACAACATATTACGACAACACTTTTGCCAAAACAAGTAAAGTTACATTGAGTTGGGTCGTTAAGTTCATCTCTACATTTTGTGACGCGATGCATTTCAGGCCTGCTATTGAACACCAGCTTTTACTTTTATTACGAGTAACTTAAGAAGCGAATTGACAAAATTCAATCTTTTAGTCCCTTCCTTAAACCACCTATCAATATAATATAAGGTATAATATATTACATGTTATCTCTATTCATAAAAAAAAATTGTTAGCTTATCTCTTGTGTGAAAAAACCTCTTCTCACTCAATCTTAGAGTGCCTAATGATGATGATGATATTCCAGAATAAACAATGTAGATTTTTACAATGTCAAAAAACGTCCCTAACCTCCCATGGTTCACGCCACGCCGCCCATCCCACGGATTTTATTAATATAAAACGATATAATTAGAAAATTTTAATATCAAAAAGATTTAAGCGTGAAAAAAGGTAAAAGGAATAACAATATTCGGTAGTGGTTGTTGGCGGGCTGGTTGGGTGGTTGTGCTGTAACCGTTCCCGGCTAAAAGTAAAGTTAAACGGAGCCTGAAGCTCCTCGTAAGTCTCGACAAGCGAGGACGAAGGTACGAGGGAACGAGGGTACGAAGGAACGGGAGGTGCCCGAAGAGCAGAGAAGGCAGGAGGTATAAGGTATGGTATATTCGCCGTCTTAGATATTTCAAGTGCCTACGTAACTTGGAAAATGCTTAATGATCAGTGACGGAGTTCCCCGGAGTTGTGTTTCTACCAACTTTCCCTAAGACGATAACTTTGTTTTTAATCTCGGGAAATTTGCATTTCTATTGCCTATTACACGGAGAAAAATACATTTTTTAAAGCGGAATCGCGAGCTGGCTGGCTGGGACTTGAAATTGTTTTGGATTGAAATTAGCGTTAGGAAACAAATTTGGTCTACGCGACGCGCGTGTTAAATTAAATAGATTTTTCAATGGACATTATGATAATGCTTTGAGGAACGTTGAAATACAATTAAAACACGTTGAGCAAACGAATTAGGTACTTACATGAATCAAACTATCACATCAGACCAGTGTCAGTAATATGTCAAGAATTTAAAAATTACAAAAATATTCCAGAAAAATGTTTTTCATGTCTTTGGAAAGAGTTAGGTTATGTTATCATAACAGTATTCTATCATCAACTATGCACCTAGTCTTAAGTCTCTAGATATAAGTCTCAGACGTAACTCACTAGTTTTAAGTCAGTAGTTCTAGTATTAACTATTTAAGAAATATATTTGTACCGCGCCCTTGAGGAGATTTCTCACGAAAACGGCGCTATATAAATTATCCAAATATTGTATTATTATGATTATTATATGGTTGTGATCTTAATAGGTTATTTTATTTATATTTCGTCTAATAATCTAATCAATCTTTGATTTTGAAAATGAATCCGAACATTTCTTTTCAATTAAAAAGAAACGATGTGTCCCAATTTTTGCGTGAATTATTATCAACGTAAATAATACCAAATATCAATATATTTTAACATCGTAAATGCAAAAAGTTGTTGTTTATTGTCATTAAATTGAAATAAATATTAAAAAAAAACGGTAGTTGTAGCTGAAGTTGTACCCAAACAACTATCATTCTTATTATGCCTAAATTGAACATATTATTATTCATTAACTCTGTACGGGACGTGTTTGCCTGCACAAGAAAAGACTGTAAATAATAAGCACCGGCACACATCAGCCCTCAACCTGGGTAATGATTTAAGTAAAACACTGTGAGGTGTTCTATCCAAACCATCATAAAAGAAAGACGATTCAAATCAAAATTCACAATTTAATTTGTATTGTACTGGTATACAGAACGTACAAAGGGATGTAGCGTATAGGTACTTCCTATTTTTTTACAGCCAACCCAATTCACAAGAAATAGTTATATGTATTTCAATACAACTGGGTTTTAATACACAGATAGAAAACAGAGAGAATCGGAAATCTTTCAGCAATAATTTCAGATTGGAGCACATTGTAAATCATCGCACCATACGATACAGCAAATGGCGTAGGCGACTGCTGCAGCAGTGGCCAGTTCAATTGGTAGCCAGCAGGAATCGGCCAGCTTCTAGGTTGTTAGCATCAATGGCTTATTCAGTCGGTAGCCAGGAAGAATATGCCAGCCTTTAGGTTTTCGGTATCAATGGCTAATTCAGTCGGTAGCCAGGAAGAATTGGACAGCCTCTAGGTTATCATCATCAATGGCTAATTCAGTCGGTAGCCAGGAAGAATTGGCCAGCCTCTAGGTTTTCAGCATCAATGGCTAATTCAGTTGGTAGCCAGGAAGAATTGGCTGGCCTCTAGGTTGTCAGCATCAATGCCTAATTCAGTGGGTAGCCAGGAAGAATTGGCCAGCCTCTAGGTTTTCAGCATCAATGGCTAATTCAGTTGGTAGCCAGGAAGAATTGGCTGGCCTCTAGGTTGTCAGCATCAATGCCTAATTCAGTGGGTAGCCAGGAAGAATTGGCCAGCCTCTAGGTTTTCAGCATCAATGGCTAATTCAGTTGGTAGCCAGGAAGAATTGGCTGGCCTCTAGGTTGTCAGCATCAATGGCTAATTCAGTCGGTAGCCAGGAAGAATTGGCCAGCCTCTAGGTTTTTAGCATCAATGGCTAATTCAGTTGGTAGCCAGGAAGAATTGGCTGGCTTCTAGGTTGTCAGCATCAATGGCTAATTCAGTCGGTAGCCAGCAGATATTCGTCAGCTTTTAGGTTTTCAGCATCAATGCAGCAGGGATTGGCCAGCCTCTAGGTGATCAGCGGCAGTCGGCAGTTCAGTCGGTAGCCAGCAGGTATTCGTCAGTCTTTAGGTTGTCAGCATCTGTGGCTGGTTCAGTCGCGGGAATTCAGCGGCGGCATGGTCATTTGATTATAAGAGCCGGCACACGGAGACGCCCCATTATTTTAATGATGACAGATGCGTCTGGCTCAGCTGATAGAGTGCCGGCCGTAAACAGCTTGTTGCAAATAGTTGTAATCTTTAAAATTATTGTGCCGTGATGGAGGAACAGAAGCGACTATAGATTTCAGTTGACACTCAGGAATTTATAATTTTTAATTATAATTAACAGATCGCAATTTAACTGGAGGCGTTCCGTCCACTCGTGGTAATTTTTAAACTTGACTGACCCAATATTTTGTTTTAACTGGGTATTTATAATTTCTCCAACAAGCGTTCTTGTGACATCAATAACATGAAACAAAAAACTTGTTTACTGTTCTAAACCCAGGTGTTTGAGTCAGCGTCAGGTGTTCAATTTTTTTTTCCGGCTTGAATCGCCTAGTAACCGATTATTTTGATGCATTTTCAACTAGCAAATTTTATAATATTAAATGCAATAAAATCGTGTTTTCATGTTCGATACAAACTCCTTCCTGTTCCGTGTTTTAACAATATGTAATCTCCCTCTCTCTGTGAATGACCTAAAATCTACCTATTAAAAGTAACTTTTGTAAGTATTTGCTTAAACTGGGCGAAGTCCAACCATGTGCCGCCCGCAGGGCCTAACAGCAAAAAATCTGCGGAGCGGGTTTTTAACTGCCAGTTAAAATGATTGTAGCAAGGAGTGTATGCCAAGACAGAAATGAGCGGCTTACATTCAGCTCTTCCAACCCCCGTAAAAAACAAGTTGATGGTTAGTTAGTTAGTATTTTTTCCCAAAGAATCATCTACTGCAGTGCATATTATTGCTGGAAAGGTATTCAGTACAATTTAAGGTCATCACAAGTTGACCTAGAATGTTGGTAATGTCTTTTTACGACACTTTCGTATCTTTTTATTGTCTTTTTTATTATTATAGTTTTCTTTGTATTTCACGATTGTTTGCCAATTCTCTGTGTGAGCAACTTTGAGTTTCTCTTATTTTTTCCCCTTCAAAGTTTTGTGACGATCACAAAGCTGAACAACTCGATAAATATTTTCACGGAAAAATATATAAACAAATTATTCAACGAAACACAGAATTTTGAACATGTTTTTTTACTTTCAAAGAACAAGAGGTAAACTTATTGGAGAAAAAACATCTGCGTTAATTGTCAGTTCTGTGTTTTTTCCACAGATATTTCAATGGATGGTGCTCCGGAAAACCAGAGTTATTGAGCGTCGGCTTACGGGGGATATGCCTTAGTGCGTACAGCATAAATGCATAATCTTAACATGTGAAAATTGTAAAGGTTTTACATTTACCCCGCCGAATACTGGCGATTTTTAGTACTTGTCCTTGTATTCAACACTCGATAGCCCGGCTGGGCAATGTTTTCCCGGCTTTTTTGTTTCATCCCCCATCTGAGATGTGTCTCTTCGATGCCAGGCTCACTCTCCTTCCATCTTACTAATCAAAAATCATACCCTAATTTGGCACTGATTGAAATAAAAAAATAAAAACTATAAGACTAGTGACGCAGTGACATTAGCAAAACAATTAATCACAAACTACGTCGTGTAATATTTTAAATTGAGCCGCTATCAATAACAACCCTTACGTAGATGGCTATAAGGTTTAAATTCCCGCTTAACACCATCCGCCTGTTTTGATTTATGCAAGAAAAAAACATGGCCAAAAAGTGCCTTTTATTTTATTTTGTGGATGTTCAGGCATATATATTTAATTTTTTGTGAAAATGGTTTCGTAAGTAGGAGATTTTGAACTTTAAAGCAGTTTTCATAGGCCTTATACATTATTTTTTCTGGGCTTATAAAAAGACTTATCTAAAAAATACTCGGTTATTTTAAAGGCCAAGATGTATTCTACTCGCAGTATTTAATTAAAGCATCTGAAAAATTTCTATGCGACCGAATTTTCAAACCAAAAACTCATGATTTTGCATTACTACGTATGGCATCGCCTTAAAGATGCTTTTCGTGCATTTATGAGACTATCTATAAAAATAATTTCCCCCAATTTGTACTCTCGTTGTCTAACCTTAATCTTATTATAAAGCCCTTTAAGTTTTAGCATCACTGAACTAACAATTTCCCAAGTGTACCAGGTATAGAGGTGTTGCCACTTCTCCCTCAGACAGTTTTAATAACACTGGTCGGTATTATGACGCTCGAATTTGCTGTGGAAACTCTGATATAAGCTAAATTAAAAATATTTGCGGAATATTAATCTAAAATCTAAGGCGTTCTTTTTTAGAGTGGTTAATTAAATTTAAGCTGTGCTTAACAATGTAAAGCTCCAACATTAAGCTTTATTTAAAAAAGTTATTTCCATTGTTGAACGAGGGAATATTAAAAAACTCGTTTTTCTAGCACATCGGTACAGATTTCGACTTCCATCAGAATTCTAGGATAATCTATTATATCATAGGACACTAGTATTCTTAGACACTATTTTGCATTTTCACCTTTTGAGGTAGATTTGTGTTTATTGTTGTTTTAAGTTCTTTTTCTAGCTCTATTATTTTTACATTTATCCCAAAAAACCCAACCTTTTAGAAATAGCATTAAATAAAAAATAACAAGTTTTCGTTTTTCTTAGAACGCCTCATTTTATCTGGGCAGTTTAAAATAATTATTTAAGGAAATTTGGTCGTAGTTTCATGTTGTTTCTTTAGATTTACAAATCCCCCATAAGGTTTAATCAAATGGGAATATAAAAAAATCTATTTCAATGTTTTATTTATGATAACTGTGCTTTAGTAAATCACTACGAGCCACATTTTGGGGGAATGTTACTTTTCAGTGGTTTCATATGCAGTAGTCTTCAAAGTAAAACAATATTGCATATAGCAATTTTTGCTGATAAGACTAATAAAAACTAAATTTATGGGTAAATATTTATTATGTTATTTCGATAAAACAGTAAACCCTAAAATATCTTTTTTTATAAATAGAATTGCAATATTTTGAAAAATAAGTAACTTCTTTCATGTAAACTTCAAGAATATTTAATTAGTTTTACGAATTCGTAAGTATTAAGTTTTGTTGTCTCCTGTAAAGATTTGATTTCATACGCCTACAGGTATTATAACTTTTTCTCGTTATTAGGATACAACAACGGTAGTAACATTTCAACACATTTTTAATTGCTTAAAGAATATCTATTGTTGTTACTCTCGACCATTGAATATAAAATAACAGAGGAAGTGCCCTACTAATACAGAGAAAGAAACAATTTAATACCTCATTAGCTTGCATTTGCTTTGCTTGCTTTTATTCTTGCACTCTTCACTTGGCCTCGTGCATCCCTTGTTAGACTGAGACAACAACATCGGCAGGACGCACATTCGGGCTTGACATTGCAAAGCCAACTTTCTTATCTCTGTCCTGTATAGTATTGTTTCTGTCTATTTTTTAAGCTGGCAAACCGTGTTTAAAATATATTGTGGATGAGTTTAATAAGCTTTGGTGTAAAAGTTATTTGAAAACGAAAACAATAGGATTTCGAAAGTTTATAATATTGTTCTTGTTATGTATATTTTTTTGATTTATTTTATTACTTAGACAATTAACTTTATTAAATATGATTTAAGATTTTCACGGCCAAAAGTATTTTTGTTATTTGTTTTTGGGGTGTTATGCCGTGTTGCGCTAACTCCTTCTTTAGCCAACGTTTCGGACAGCATTGCAGTGTCCATCATCAGGGCAGATGTGTTATTGTATATACAATAACACATCTGCCCTGATGATGGACACTGCAATGCTGTCCGAAACGTTGGCTAAAGAAGGAGTTAGCGCAACACGGCATAACACCCCAAAAACAAATAACAAAAATTAACTTTATTGTTTGTCAATATTTGCGTTCACTAAAGAGCATAATTTTTATGAAAATTAACACAGTTATCTGTTTTATTTTTTCACATCAATGGTCAGTTTTCAACAAATTGCCAACCGACAATTTCAATCGCACAAAGGCTTGCGGCAAGCTCATTCAAACTATACAACTTGTTTGTACTTATACTAGTTAAAAAATACTTTAGTGGTTAAACAGAAAAAAAATCATTTTATTAGACTTTAAAAACGGATTGTTATATTTGCTGAAAGATCTTACCTAGGTTACATTACATTTTATTTGCATACTACCGATTATTATAGGTGTGTGTAACGATTTGCCGACCTCTGTATTTCCTCCCTCCTACAACATGATTCTTTCCAAAACCCATGTATAAAAAGTTATTGATGAAATTTAAAACGGGTTTGTGATTTGTGTTTTCAGTTTTTCAGGTCGTAGACGTGGCAGTCTACAGATAGAATCGTGAATGAAGGCTTTGCGGGTTGAGTATTGGATACCAAGCAAGAAATCGCTTCTATGTTTGATACATTTTGAAGAAAGTTTCTTCAATAGGTCGTATTGCGGTGTTCAATTATATTTATATTGCCATCAAGTATTACTTTTGCAGGAATATCTTGTACATTAATAAGTTATCATATTATTTATAAATTATTCGTACAAAGAAAATAAAACAATAACATATTTTTAAAATGTGATGCATATTTATTATTTCCCTTGTGTTAACTATTTAACGCAAATCAGTTTTTACTGAAATTATTAATTTAATTTTACAAAACGGTGGTGGTTACTAAGGACGGGTTGTTTCGGAGAATTTGAACAATTCATCAAATTTCAACGTTAATTTTCAAGTTCTGTGAAAGATTTTTTCAAGTTCTGTTTTTATTTCAGTTCTGTCAAGCAACTAGCCTATACTGATATAATAACAGAACTTGTATGGGACATTCACAGAACCCGTCAATGAACGTTGAAATTTGATGAATTGTTCAAATTCTCCGAAACAACCCGTCCTAAGTCGTCTTCGTGTAATCTAACCACATTTTGATAGTGGCTTTTAACTCCAAAATAACTGGTAAAACAAATTGAATTCTAAAAATTAAAACACACTAATGTGGCTCTATAATACACTGTTTTAAATTTTACACATCGGATAAACAACCAATAGTTAATGAGGAAATGCAGATCGTTTCCTGAAAAACTTTTAGTAAATTAATAAAATATCGGTACATGGGTTGCCTTGATTATAAATATATAATGTCGAAATGCTAAAATAAAAGGATTGTCATGAAAACTTGCTCCGAAATCGTGATAATATATTCAAATTTTAATAAATTTTTAAAACGAAACCTGCTAATTTATACGTTAAGGGGCCTGCAATTTGGTTTTAACCGGATTACTAATAAATTGAATAGATGTTTAATAAATTGGCAATACTCATTTTTTCCCCATATTCTGTTTCAAAAATATTATGACGTAGTTATTTATTTCACGCCTATTAAGGCTTTTACATACATATATATAAAAATATTTACGAAATTATACATGAAAATAGTGCAGGAAACGACTATTAAAGCAATTGCCGAAAAATAAATATAAAGTCAAAATATCACTCAACTTAATCTACGCAGCATACACAATACAACAAACACATACGTCACAAAACATAAAAAATCCAAAATATTTTTTCTGTTTCAGTTGACAAAAGTGTTATATGTACATATGTTACATTGTGTATTCAATGTATTAAAAAAATGACACAATTTATTGCAAGGTATACGTAATAGAATGACCTCGTTACTGGATATTCTCAAAATTCATAAAATTTTGCAACCGAAGTTCCGTCTCCCCCAATGTATTTAGCCCAAAGGAAGGTGCAGTACTTTCGGGTGATAGCACCACCACAAAGTGTCCACCAGATTAAATTCTAAGTGTCAAACTTGCCCAGGAAATTAGAGGGGGTCTACTTTAGTCCTGGAAGAGTCGATAAAGTTTCGATATTATGTGACCAGTTTACGTGCTACGATTATAATACGAGATGCTTGAGAAACGCCATTTTCTGTCAAACGTGAAATTATTACAGAGAAAAAAAGGTAACTTTTACTGAACTTCATTTGCCATAAACTCAATCAAAATTAAACCATAGAATCTAAAAGTTTATCGATATTGCTGAATAAAAAAAAACATGTCCGAATTCCTAAAATAGATAGAAATAATTTCCCGGACTCTATCTATTAGCGAAATAGTATGAATTACAGGTTTGTTTGCTTTTAAAAACATAATAATTCATCTTTGTATTTAATGTACCTACCTATTTACTCACGATCCAATGTACAATTCAATTTTTTATTTCCCTTTGTTCCTTTCCTTTACTAAAATTCTTACCTTGGAAGAAATAAGAACTGAAGAATTAAAACCGGTAATTTTTTATTAACACAGATATGTCATTTGTTTTGGATTCAAATTCTCGTCGTCGTTGAGAGGCATGTTATTTTTCTGCTAGGATCTTTAATCTAGTGACAAGGCAATTAAATAGTGAAAATTTCAAACCCAAGTTTATTTATGTCGTATAACTAAATATAACATTTATGGTGATTGTATAAGGTGTACATCTATAAACTGTAGTTATATAGAATATTCAACAAACCAAAATCATCACAAGGTAAAAGCTTCTTTCCTCTCTCCTCATATTCCTCGTGAAAGTAACACGATTGATTGATCTTCTTTTTCAATTATATACAGTCCAATTTTAAATGCCAATCATTCATAAAACATTATAAGTTGTTCATAGATATGTAGGTAGAGTCGATATCTTAGTTGTTCAGAGTGGATGTCAAGACAGACGGAGATGCCTGGTTCGAATCGGCGATGGCCGTATGGCCTTAGTCAGATTAACATTTCAATTTGGAATTATTTTGAAAGATTATATTTTCATCTTCCAAAAGATCTATTAGAATTTTAAATGTAATAACAATGCCTACTAGAAGATTAAATGTAATAACAATGCCTACTAGAAGATGCCATTTGGAAATATTTTGATAGCTTTGTATTTTTTTTAAATTTATTTAATATTGCGAAATTTTTGTAACTATTTTCATTAAAATTTGTTTATGCTCGCTTGTCTCAGATATTTAACTATATTTTATAAAAATACGGCAAACTGCCAAGACGTACGCGAAGATTTTTATTAGGCGTGTACTTGATTTACGATGGAAAGTTTTTATATTCCATGACAGCTTCTTTAGATACTTTCCTAACCTATATCTGCGATGGGATACTTTCTAAAACCATCTTCATTTTATTTTATGACGGTTATATTTTAGTAATATCTTACCTAAATGCAGATTATAGCATGGTTCTACAGCTACATGTGTAACATAGTTTGAATTAGAATGATGTAGTATTTAGTTATAAGCTAATGGACTTAATTATTGGAAGGTGAGTGATGTTTGGTAAAAAAACAGAAATTCTATGTTTTTTAACCTTACGAAAACGTTATATATAATAACTAGTAATCACTACACAATATAGATATTATTCAAGAAGTAATTATTTAAAATACTCAATTATAATTTATTTTAGTGCTGAAGTTTTGGGACTAACTACCATATATAATACTTTCTGCCAACTTATTAAATACAAGTATCTAACTTGCCCTAAGAAATAACAAGTTTTAATTCAAAAACAAGTTTAAAGAGCTTATTTCCAAGAGTTAACAAATAATTTGAGGTTCAAAAATGAATTAAAATATAGGCGTACGCAAAAAAATGTTTTCTTTTGTTATTTTTGGAATAATTTAAACAGTAAAATCCCTAGTCGTAATATTTAAAATGTGAAACAGAAAAATCAGGTAAGATTCGGTCGCATATAATAATTGAACCCAAGAACTCAACCGTGCTTTACCACTGATATAATTCAACCCTATTTAACTGTACAAGTATTATATTCCACCAAGAGCTACCAATATTCTTAAAGCATATTTTTATTGGCTGCCTATCTTTATGTATGATTGCAAGATTCTATCCAAACTAAATGCAATCTAGATGAAAACGGGAATTTGAAACAGAACCATATACAGTCGCATCTAGGACTTAAATACAGGACCTTCGCCTTGCCGGGGCGCAGTTCTACCATCTGAGCTAATGGGACCCCAATTCCTTTGGTCGTATTTAACTTTATCATACTTCGAATATTTTGAACTATTTTATCTCAACTTTTCCATATACATTTATAATATTGTTATCCCTGTAGGAAAACCTACATTTTCTTTTATGTATCCACGGTTAAAAATGTATAAAACTTTATAATTTATATTTTAGTTATAGTTAGGTATGTATGGAACAAATAATATGTAAATACTCATTTAAGTATCCAATCCATAAAATCTGTAAATACTCATTTACGTATCCAATTCTCGACACAGGTATAGCACAGATATCGAAATGCACCTGTAAAACAGTTTATATTGATAATAAAAAATAAAAACTTCCAACATTACCTTAAGTTTATAATTGCACGTTTTTATTGTACTACCTTTATGTATGATCGAACCTCGAACTAAATGCAATCTAGATAGTGTCATGGATAAATATAACCTATTTTAATTTTAATGTGCGACATCTATTGACTTTTCAACATTAGTTCAATTTGAGATTTTACTCATGAAGTTATTGCATAAATAAATATTCATTTTTATTTTACTGTCGGACATCTATGCGACGTCTTCAATGATTGCACCACTAACACAATCATCAGGAACAAGATTACATGGAGATGAATGATGGACTTGCCGAACGTCACAGCGGTGCTGCCAAGTTCTGTTATCTATGTGAGGATACTGTGTCAGCGTTTAATTAGCAGCAGACACATACCTGGACGGATGACGAACCTCGTGCTGGCACTGTTGGTGGACTCTCTCGCTGCAGCAGCTGGTCCAGTTTCCTCACCACCTAGGATTCTTGCTGCAAAGTCTCCATCTTCGTTTCACCTGTTTCTGTACTTCATCACCTGTTCCTGTACTCCATTTTATTCTACTTAATTTCAATTTATTTTTGTAATATTTATATTTTTTTGTAATATCTGCATCAACTTTAAAGCGCCCCTGAGGTGATATCTCACAAAAGCGGCGCTATACAAATTGTGCAATAAATTAATTAAAATTTGACCAATTCCTTTCATAGGGAGACAAAGAAAAAATCTTAAAGATACGACCGAAGAAGCCACACATGTTGAAGAGAATGATACAACTGGCGTTCAAGCCAGCCCACTGACCAGGTGTCAGGTGACCAATACGTAACGAGATTTGCAAGCAACAGAAATATATCAAAAATCAAGTAATTTTTATTTTGCGAGACTGAAATGCATAAATCTTCCTTCAGACTTGTAATAAAACAACTTGTAGATAATATTACGCCTGATTCAATTACTCTAAATGAAGACATCGCAGCAAACAACACCATCAGACAAGCAAATGCATTAATTCAACAACAAGTTGCCATCTCCTGATGTTGCTCCCGCTCCCGCTCCCCGCGCTCCGTCTCCCCTGAAGACCGTACTGTACTCCAAAGACTTTGATGTTTCGCCCCAGCCCTGAATATTTACTCTTATTGTTTTACTTTGTCAGTTTTCCACCTTAATTACTCCCCGCACCGCGCTGTTGTTACAAATAATTATGAATAATATTACCACGCGGATAAACCTGCGAGACTTCTTCCGAGAAGTGGAAAATGGGTGCAGCCGGGGAAATTATGTGTGAAAATAAAGATGATGAATTTTTTAGTGCTTCGCTTCCGGCTAATTTGTTAAATTAAGCCTTGACGGGTCGTGGACGGACTTATGTCCATTTTCGGTTGTTTTAGGCAAAAATAACATTCTTTTCCCAAATTGTCTATCTAGCTTCAAACTTGCCTCAATAACATTTTTTTCATTGTTATAAATGTTATCCTGTAGGATCGCATCTGTATTGTCGTGTGTTCCAAATAAATATAAAAAAAATATGTTCGAGTTAAGCTGACAATGTTAATTCGTCCTTAACGACAAACCGAGCTATATTGTAAAACTGCGGCAAGCACGTAACACAGTTTTACATTCACATGAATATTATATTTCCACTTCATGTTAGGCAGTCCTCTGTAAGTATTTAGTACGTTTTTTTGTATATAATCTCTAATCAGGAAGCAAATTTATATCAATCTAATCAGGAAGTAAATAATTTCCCTCGGGGTCTATGCCATCTTTGGGAATTCTGTGTATAGAGTATTTCTAAGTAAATAAACCATAAGAGGATCAGGGAAAGAAACTACAAAAAATGGTAAAAGTACTTAAGGTAAAGTACAGATTTACTTCCAAAATTATCTTAGGTTCTTGCTTGATTTTATATAGACACCTATTTCTTTAGTTCCAAAGTGAGAAATTATATTGTACGAAATCAGAACAAATATTATCTCCTGCATAAATTCTCGTATGTTTTTTAGGACAGTTCTATAATAGACAGACGAAATATATTATCAGTATAAATAATATTTTTAGCAAACCAATTCTATCTTCAAAATATGACATGTGTGGCCTTTAAACTAACTTAATTAGCAAATATGACGAGGAAAATATTTTCTCATAATGTATATAGGTATCGAGAAATTAACTAAACTTTCAAATGATTCATAACTTCCGTCGTGAATAATAATAATTAATTCATTAATGTACTAATTTTACTGACGATTATTTTATTCAACGATTTTATTAGTTTTTTTGAATGGCTAGTTTCTTTTTGAACTTTACCCCGTTATACTAACTATAGTAACTAATTTTTCATAGCTTTATCCATGATAAAAACCAATTTCAGACATGGCATTAAAGAGTGGAAATATTTTGCCCAACCTGTGTAATATTATTAGCTGTCATTATAAGTTGCAAGTTATTACATTAACTCATTCAAATATAGTCTACCAACTTTCAGTCCAAACTCTAAGTCTTTGGATAATTTATTTTTCATAATTTTGTCGTCAGAAACGTCATGAGAACGAATCTTTTTCTGATTTTTCCGTTTCACATTTTTCGTTTGGTAGTTGTTAATATTATCTTCAATGATACATTTTTTAAATGTATCACACAATAACCTGTGTAAAATAATGATATTTAAACATAACAGGTCAAAAATCACTCACCAAAGCTAGATTATTCCACGAATAAGTAGAAAGTCGATTCGTAGAAAACTGAAACAAACAAAAAAAAATATTGCAAATTATTATATCATGGACTTAAAATTAATATTACTTATTGTATCTTCACATGGTACATTACAATTTTTACCCTCACTAGGAGTAATTTTTGTTGAGGTTAATAATTTCATGAAATAATAAAAATAAGAGTAATATTATATTGAAGAACAATATTGTTGCATTCATGTTTTTTTTTACAAATTGTGGGTACCCTACCTACTATGCAGGTTTCGAAGAACGCTAGTTAAATAATACATTAAACATGTAGGGTGACCATGTGTTGACATGTGATTGGAAATATTTTTTGCATTTAATTTTTTTAAATTTAAAGGACAAAGATGACATTAGAAAAAAAGTTCTGTAATATGTTATACGATTAATTTGAAAAGGACAAGAATGAAAAAAATCAACAAAATATTATACTGCCCAGATACAGGATAAAATATCGAAATCAGCTCGTTTTATGTTCAGTAAATTATTTCATCGTTGTTTTGTTTTTCTATTGAAATGAAACTTGCAGAATAGAAGTTTAACCCCTGACCTTGACATAAATACCATTGCCTTTAGTAGCAGCCTGGAAATGGCAAATAAGCGTGAAACTGTTACCGAAAAAGAACAAGCGATGAATATATTACACATTTTTGTAAACCTTGTTTTTCGTGGAATGTTTGTCAGTCTCGTTCACAATTGTTTAAAATATTCATGTGATTGAATGTAATATGTAAGAGCTCTATTAGACGTAAAATATATTGGTATCGTTGAAATTCGTGCACAAACCAAGCTCTAACCTAGGTATTAACTGTTTACAGATGGAGCGTTTCTCTCACGGTCCGTGACAGCCGTGTGATTCTTGGATGCGGGGTTATTGAGTGCACATCCACCTGCCGCCACCCTCTCTGCAGCCTGCCGTCCCCACCCCTACCCCCGCTGACGCCGCCATGTGAATAGAGCCTCCAGACACCCCTCCCTAAACGTCATGAAGGCGACGGCAATGCATTGGTTGGATCCGTCGTCTCAGGCGAAATGTCACTCAGCGGTCGATTTGGTAGAGGAAACGTATTTAGACCCGTACGGGAAATATTCAACCGGGAGTTGCTGTGGAAAATTTTATTACAATTGCGTGTGTATTTAAAATTCCATTAGTATAAATTAAATAATAAATTCGGATTTATTATCTTTCTTAAATTTTACAGATTATCGTAATTATATTAATTGCTTATAATATAAATATCATTATAATATTTAGACAGAATAATGTGATGCAATTTATGTTGTGTGAAGGCGAGAAAAGCTGAGATTGGTAACGGAGTATCTAGTTATATGTTTCTGAGCAAAGGTAAGATTTATTTTTTAACATCCTTTTAAGATCGATTCAATGATTCTAGGAAATTAATTTATGTTTGTAAATAAGGCTCCAAAATTATTATAAGAATTTCATGTTATTTCAAACTGCACTTCACGACCGCTTTTGTTTTTATAGGTCACTACCTGACGTGCACCCGGCGTTGCTCGTGGTTATTAATGGTTTAAAATAAAGTTTTAAGATTGTCAATTCTAATTTACCTGAAAACTGGGTGCATTTTAAGATGGAAATAATACTATCGTAATCTCTCTAAAAAGTTAACTTTGTATTTGTTTCACTTGATGTGAGTGCCATGACTTCCTCGAGCGTCCTCAACTTATTCTGCCATGTACACACACGTCGCACAATCTCCTTACTGATCTTTCTTCGTTCAATACGTCCGCCTCATTTTACCATAAATGATTATTTGATTCATGTCTTCCTAGAACGTTGTTTAGTTCCACGAAAACCGGATTGTCGCATCAAAAAAACTATATCATAAATCGACTTTAATTTTACTACGTATCTCATTCCAGTCCACAGACAATACTTGAAGTCTTCCTCCAGTAGTTTTGGAGTTTATAGAGGAGAAACAAAAAAACATTAATTTTAATACATATATAGATCACAAATCATTATTGTTTGTCATTTGTGATCTATGATAAATAATAATCATTTGTAATCTATATAATTTTAATACATACTCGTATATAGATCACAAAAGATTATTATTTATCGAAAAATGAAAACTTTTAAAAAACATAGTAAGGTTGTTGAACATCTCTTAATCAAGTAAAAAAACATGTATTATAATTATTATGTAAACATAGTGCAGCTAAGCGTATGGAAAACTTCCCCAGGTTTCCTGGCTTAAGGGTTTTCTCAAACTTTCATGCAGAACACCGGTTACCAGATATTCCACATATACCAGTAGCCAATATCACCAATGCATATGTTATCTAAATCACCATGTTATTATTTCTCATCAGCAGTAATCAGGGGTTTGTCTGCGGCGCTGCCAATCTACCCCGAACAAACAATGACTTTGGGGAGAGGCAGTCAGACTCCATTGTTTCCTGGCGCTATCCTCCTGTTGGCTGAGGTATGATTCTAACGTAATACCAGGGAAAACAATCGCCAATTATTGCTGTAACGCAAGCACACATGTGACTTGCATGGATGAGATGTAAAAATGCTGAACAAGTTTTGTATATTCAGAAAGGTGTTTTATTCAGAGTTGAGTCACCAAAAAACGCAACAAATCTAAGGCATAACACTAATATAAATATTTAATTAATCTATGGAAACCAGTTCATCTAAGCAATGTTTAAAACAATTGCCAATCGCTGTATAAGCTCATTGAAGCATTGTTATAAATATTATAAGAATTTTTTGCTCTCGACGATGAATCCTGACATAATTTTTTTTAAATATCTCTATCAGTAGTCATCAACCAAGAAATATACTCCACGTGTAGGTAGATACGTTTTAATCTAAACATATACCACTTCGTTTCCAATATCTTCCAGAAGAATTAACACCTCATAAACACACAACAGAAACAATAACAGTTTCGTATGAAAAGAAATGAATTAATGATGAACAAAACCAAGTGCAATTAATCAAAGTTATGGAAGTTGCATGACTAGTTCCTCACAGGTCCTAGATTTATACGGCTGTGTGTTTACTGCGGCTTAGTTCATTTGGTCTTATAATGGAGTGGAGCACCGGGAGAAATCTAGAAGTAATCAATTTACTAGTCAGCCAAGTGTGATTCGCCACTCATGGAATACGGTTGGGAGGGCATGAGAGCGTTACAGTAGTTATTATATGTATATATATATATATATTTATATCAGTATTTCTTGGTTGATGTGTGCACTGTAGATTACCTATTATAATTTTTATATTTAATTATCCAGTAATACGTAAAAAAAACATTATTATCAGGTTATAGCATTAGGATTCTGATGATAAAGAACTTGAATAATTCTTATGTATATGATTTTTATTAATCAATGATTTCAAAGGAAAAAGTATCGCGAAATGAAAACCATCATAGATAATCCTCTGATGGGCTTTGTGATCGAGGGGTAAGGCTCTCGACTAGCAATACGAAGGTCGCGAAAAAAGATATAATTATTTGATGAATCTGTGTTATTTGTTTGAAATAATATATACTACTTAGAACGTTTCAGAGTGAAAGTGAAACTGTCAGAATCACCCTGGTGTAAGCTTACCATTCAGAATTGAAAAGTTGAAAGAAATAGCTTTTGCCGTCTTTGGTGACCAGATCTAAATAGTAAGGTAATCCCTAACCTTCCAGTTTTCCATCTCCTTTCCCTTCCCAATTCTCCAAATTTGAGATGCTATAGTCTCACTTGTTCCAGACGGTTGGGGGCAGTACTGCACCTCAGCTTGTACATTGTACAACCTGTGCCCCAGCACAGGTCACCCTAGTGAGGAGGAATAAGAAATACAATTTACTATACATATATTCAATCAAACACAATCGGCGGTAAAAAACGATCAAATTTGGAAGGTCAACATAGGTTGTTCAAATATGGACGATAGCTATCATTTGGATAAAGAAAGTGAATTTTAATGCATTGTGTTGAACTCTATTTAAAAATGTTACTAAACTCTACTACATTTTTAAAAATAGCGATATTATTCGCCCTGACTGGTTTACTAACTGCTGGTATAACAGCTAATTTTAGATACAATATATAAGAAACGAAAATGCATTACTATTTTTTTTATTTACATATTTGAGGGCTTTTATGTATAATATTTTACAGGCAGCTTTTCGTTTTTCGAGATAATGAATTAATAAAATCAAAATTAGAGTTCTCATAATATTTGTGAGACGCACATTGATTGATTCTGAAGTATGCATAAGCGAGTTTGAATAACCAATCCTTATTTTTCCAAATATGTAATCAAATATTCTAAGACTAATAATAGATGATAGTATAAAGTCTAGACTACAAAGCAAATTAGCGGTTAACGTTTAACTAAAATTTGATTAAAGACTTCTAGTTACGAAGACTGAATGAAAAGTAACGCTATTCAGTAAATGTTTCTTAAAACTTTATTAATTAACAAACAAAAGCACTTATTAAATGGTGAAAATAAAACCATCGACTAAAATCTCTTCATACAAAATCAATTGCTTTTGTAATTGACTCGCGTGAGAAATGCAAAATGTGATTACCTAAAAAATCATTCCCACACAATACTCAAACATTTCTTATTCGATTTACACCATTCGAAATCTGTCTCCTACTAAGGAACGAATCACATTTAGGAAAATACATTTTGAACAAAACCTTGAACCGTTGTACCGCGTAACATGAAATTTGTTTTTCCTAAACACTTTCGTAAGGGAACATAAGTACATATTATTAAAATAAATACCGGAATAAATAACGGCATTTCTAATTACACGTCTTCCAGTTATATACTCTGCTTGAGAACCGTATCTAAATTTCTCGAATAAGCAGAAACAGTTTTAATCTCAACCATGTAAGGAAGCTAAGTCCTAATATATTATCTGCCTGTACAAAATATAAATAATATTAATTATAATCAAATACACTGTTTGTATATTTTTGTATTAGTAATTGACGAACCGTTAGTAATAAGATAGACCATTGTATTATAATATAACAAATATTATTTTTAGTGCTTACAACTCTTGCAATTGATTTTCTTAGCTGATGATTATAAAGAAGGTATTCTTCATAGACATATGAATGGTATTCTTTGATTTTGTAAATACATCTATTTGAATTTTACTTTTGTTTCCATAGATAAATGAATGCAAATCTTGGAGGCGAAAATTAACCCACTTCTCAACATCCAGTAATAACTGAAACTCGGCAAATATACTGGTTTTCAGTGACAATGCATTCTGCACTTCGGTGGCAATTACATGCGGACATTTACACTTTTCTCTGAAATCGGATGACATTAAAGCGCCTAATATACGAAATAAATGTTGATTTATTTGGTATATTATTTCTCAACCGGCCGCGGCGCTTGGCGAGATTGCTAGAGTTGTCGACTCTAGTTCCTGGGTAGGAAGGATCAATCGTGAGACAAACTAAATTTATGAATATATTTTTAAAATTTATTAATTTTTTTACCAACCCCACACTGTCATCTTTTGGGATGCTGTCTTTTTTAAGGAGAGGAAATTCTGCGAAGGTAAAAGGTGGGAGGGTTGGGTAAAAATCTAAAGACTAGTGCGTCCAGGAGTGACGGATATATCTCTCGTGCTGCGGCGCAAGGCGATGGGTCGAGAGACCAGTTGGAGAGGTGAAAGGGTCTCCCCGAATAAGCCTCTCCCGATCTGGCCGCCATGCAGCCGGTAGGCAGGCGCATTCCGAACACACCTCACCCGATTAACCCGGGCAACCCTGCTAATAATAATAATAATAATATTTGGATGATTTGTATAGCGCCGTTTTTGTGCAAAATCACCTCAAGGGCGCATCACCAAGCCTATAGCAGAGCGTTGGTTATCCAAAAACCAAACGGTTTAAACGGTTCCCGGTGCGGAGGGACCCAAACCCGCCTTCTAATTTGTGAAATAGATGGAATTATTAATAATGTTAAAATTTACGGTTGTTTTTAATGAGAATACCGCCTAAATGCCCGGAGCTAGCGGGAGAATTGCATGTTTACAAAATGAAAATAATAGTTTGGATTTTTAGCACAACATACACAGTTAGAGCCATTTGAAGAAGCGTTTCGATTTTGAATGGTCGTCTTTCCCCAGGGCGATACCGACGGGCGATTTTCGTCTCGGGAAATTGCCGCAAACATACTATAAATATAAACATATACACGGCAGAACAGATATTCATCTCCGGAACGTGCCGCAAACATACCATAAATATAAAAATATGGACGGCCGAACAGTTGTTCTAGCACAGAATAGCATGAAAAGACAAATGGTCCTATTGAATGAATTTTCTAAAACGGTATAATACATAATATGTTTTTAATTACTCTAAATAACCTTAACACTTTTTTGTAAACTAATCTTCTCAAGTGTTTAAAATATTAAAAATGAGAAATCTTGTTCTGTAATTGGATGATTAATCTGTAATCTATGGTACAATAAATGTTATAAAAAATATTTAGATCTGAAATAACTCGCTTCATTTTTGAATGAAAAAACATTACTTTATTTACCAACTATACGTAACGTATTTAAAAGATCAAATTATTTTGGTGCACATAATAAAAAGCGTACCTGAATAGTGAATTAAATAATACAATCGTTTATGGTGAAATAAATTCTAATTAGTTTTCCAGAATCTGGTCTCCAAAAAAAAAATCATTGGAATTTATTTCTAAGACTCACCATCAAAAAGCGATTAATTTGTCTGTTTAACATTCACATTAAAAATATATTTTTTTTGCAAGGCGCCACGTGCTAATATAAGAATTCGTTTGTCTCCAGCCAACCTCGGCATTCTAAGTAAACCCAACACGCGATGAATAATTATTGCAGCCAGGGTAGGTAATGCAAGTCATACCTGCTTGCACTTATGATATTCTGGTAGATTGTACCCTTGTTACACAATGCACTTGCCTTTTGAAATAAGCTCTCTGCTCCGTTCTCCGTTGGTCTTGGAGGGGTAAATGAAATTAAATCTCATTCCTCATTCATTCATCTTTAGTGTTTCCTTTATAGAAAACTTTAAACAAAACGAACCGTGGTTTTTATAGTGTAAGCACAATTCTGGCTTTTCTTTGAGAGGATTTGAAAAATGAGATTTTGTGTACCCTGCCAATGTAAACACTCGACCGGGGGTGGTTTAAAGACGAGTTTGTAGTGCATTACTAGGGTCTCAAAGTAAGACCTCATTTCACTTAAATTATATTAATTATTCGCTTTTCGAAATGATTACCCTTCCCTATCTTTTCTCCTATTAAAAAAGTGCAAATATAAAACTAGGCCAGTCAGAAAACATAGAGTTGGAATTCGATAGCCTATACGTTATAAATCCTTTCAATTTAAGCACACGCTTAGGTATAAGTTTTGTAAATCTAAATCAAATAAAACTACTACCTACCCAACCTTCTGTACTTACCTAAAATATGAAAGCATGTTCAAACAATATAGTATAGGTAATAATTATTATGATATCTACCGCACGATATCTGTAAGCTTCTAAAAGGGTCAATGTCAGCTTTTCGAAATATATATTTTTTGATTTTGTTTCAAAATTGGGTTATTATAGGCACCGTCACCGTAAAAATCATTAAACATTCCTTCTTGAAATAGGGGTGCTGTAAAACCAAGTCAACTTGAATTCTGTCAGCTCATCCCCTGGCATTCGAACCCTTTGAGCTGGTTTCGATGTTCTTGGCTGCACGAGCCTCGCCTTTGCGTATTTGCCAATTTAATAAGTGGTAATATGTAATTTAGTTTTCCTAAATAAACCTTCCGTGAATTCAAAGTGAACATCGTTTAATTAGCACGCATCCTTCCATATCAGGTAACTGGATTGCAGATTACCAGATTATATTCCGAATTTTTCTTAAAATAAACATTGATGAATTGATCAAATTCCACATCGGCCACGTGACTTTTGAAATTCTTCCATTAGTCATTTTAGAAGAAGACCACAGATATATAAGTAACCAATCATCACGTGGTTTCCCCTAGGGTTGAGCAGATAGGACGGACTGCCAAACAACTCTTCTCGCTTCAGTCACATTCGTACATCGTCTCATACAAACCCTTCTGTTATTCTAGTATTTGACACAAGTATTTGGTTCACTTGATCGTACCACAGGGCGTCTTCGACTTCTTCTACCATTCGCATTCGCATAGTAATCACTTTACACTCCTCTCTTCATTCATCGACGTTACATGTCTAAACCATTTATACGAGGAATCTATCCCAGATTAGAGTAATATGCGATCTGCATTTATAAGGATTTTGGTAGGAAGTTTGTAGTGTTCCATCCTCTCTACCTTTTCTAAACGGTTAAGCAATTGGAACATGAACAAAACATCTCCGTAGATACAGTGGGCTGAATTCACTACATTTTGTAAAAGCTCATTCCTTGAAGTGAGTTGTATAAAATAACGCTATCTTTAAATTATCTATTTATATGCTAACGTTGAACTTTACTGAACATAGAAAATCTATCGTTATTTTATGGAACTATAAAAGTAGTTATTAATCCAAACTAAAAAAATATCAAACAATTTTGATACTAATTTCAAGTGTTTCACGATAGATTTTCATTAAAAAGTAGAACCTCTATCGACGTTGAAAGGGAATTCAATTGCTTCAAATCATATTCCGAGAAGAATCACCCAGAAACACGATACTTCAGCCTCCATCTTCTAGCGGCAAGTTGATTAAACTTAAGAAGTTGTTCAACCAATCCGGGCACGTGCTTCGCTTTGGGCTGATTCTAATTCTAATTGATTCTGTTGCAACCATTATTCACACAAGTATCTATGTAAGTATTCAAACTTCCAGTGCACTCATCTCGTCTTGGGGGGCGATTAAAATGATGCAGTCTTATTCAAATGTTCATTAATAATCTTATATCACAAATGATGCATTCTTAATTGTGTATGGTTAGGCCTCACCATCAGCGGATTTTATCTTCGCGTATTTGAAAGTTTCTAAAGTATAAAGTAAATTTGCTCAATTTCTCGAATCTTTTGTGGTCACTGTCTTGACTCAAACTTTATTGAATCTTTTTATGTGCAACATCTTATGGAGCGCCTAGGGAGGAGGGGGGGGGGGTAAAACCTTGGTAACAATATGAATGTTACTCTAAGGGTAAAACCGACTTTTGCGTAGCAAGCGTGGCATGACGGAACGACGCTCTTTCACGGAACGACGCTCCATTTGGCCAGCCTTGTGACTCGTCGGCTTTTTCCGCCCGGCAGCAAAAACTTTATGTGGTATATTTGCTTCTATTATTACTAAAATTGACAATGGATCTATTCTAAATTATGGTAAATTTGTAATTTATAATCTATTTCTTTTGGTGTGTTTTAATAGTAATAAAAGAATTGCTTTATTCTTAAAAATATAAAGAAGATGTTTACATACATTTTCATTTTCTTCAATAAATATTAATTTCTATATTTCACATCTACCAGGCGTACCGTGATGGCTATTTTTAGTCGTTGTTTTACTTACATATTTTAGTGATTTGTTTTTGGAGTATTATGCCGTGTTGTGTTATTAGATTACACATCTGCCCTGATGATGGAAACTGCAATGATGTCCGAAACGTTGGCTAAAAAGGGAGGTAGCGCAGCACGGCATAATACCCCAGAAACATATCACTATACCTAATACTTTTGGTCGTGAAATCTCAAATCATACCTGCTTACATATTGTTTTTTTTTAACTTACTTACATCGTTATTGGACGGTAAAGTCGGTATGTATTTCTTGTCATTCGATTGCATTAAAAAAAACGTTAACCCTATGTTTGTGTACACTATAAATTAATATTTTTTTAATAGACCTCTCGTGTAGTAATAATTTGTACCCTGAAGTGAAAAGTAAAGCGAAACCGGTCAGTTCTATAAATTATTAAAAACTCGTTGTTTTAAAACAAAAAGTATTTTATTTTATTTTATTAAATTTGTCAAACCACAAAGTGATTGCTTTCTACAATAATATATATTTTTTAACTCTATTAAAAACACTTTCATTCTTTTTATTTTCTTAACAAATCACCGTTTACAAATTTGCTTATCGCGGTGTTCCTCAGTAGCGTAACCCTCAAACTCAGAGGGTTCGCCGTATTCATTAATAATCTTGTATCATATTTGATTCAACTATTCTAAGTGACGTTGATGAAACGGTTCTGGTTTGGAGCGGGTTCCTAAAAGCTTTGTAGATTGGCAAGACAATGCGTTGATAGATGAAAAATAACGATGATGTTATCAATATGAATTAGTGGATTATGTAAATGAGATTTAAGTTTTAGTGAGAGAGGGACGTGTACGAGTATATTTATAAAATTACTTTCAAATCACGATTTTTTCATTTGTTTTAGGGTGAGCAATTATCGTAGATTAAGTAGACAGATTTTTTTTAACATTAATTCTGCACAGGAGGTCTTGAGAAAAAATATTTTTCTCAAGGCCAATGTCATTTTTGGAGATGCCGTGTTGTGGGTCTTTTTAATAATAGGAAGGAGATGAAGTTCTGGAAATGAAAAAGGTATGAGGGGTGTGTAGAAATCTAGGGGTCAGTGTATGAATCCATCCCTCCCGCTGCGGTGACAGACGACAGGTCGAGAGAGACCAGCTGGAGAGGTCAAAGGATCTCCCCTGATTAGGCCTACCATACAGAAGGTGGTTGGCGCATCCGTTGCCGAGATCCGGACACACCTCACCCGATAAACCCGAGCACCCCTGCTAAATCACCAAACGTAGCGAATTACTTGGGGTGACATATGGCAGAGGTGTTGCTTATCCAATAAATAATTCCCGGGGCAGCGGTACTCATACCCGCCTCCCAAATTGAGACACTCCTTTGACGCATAAACCGTTAAATAACATATTCCTTCACAGATCACCCCTTCTCACAACTAAACACACACTCACACGTTACACACACACGTATTCGCGTATATACGTCACCCAGTAATTACTGAATGCACCTACCATAAATTAATAAGAGATCAATATAATCCATTTACCTCATAGTCGTAGTGGATGCTTTAGTCAAATGTATAAAGTGACCAAGATTTTTTGTAAATATACACATTATGCTGTAAATTGCAAGCAAATTTGTTGGGATTGGTTGTTTCACAAAATTTTAACAATTCATCAAATTAAACTTCTGTGAAAAGTTTTTTCGCGGTATTTGGATAGTAACAGAATTTGAATAGGATTTTCCCGGAACCTGAATACTAACATTCGATTTATTATTCAAATATCTTTAAACGTACGATATTTAATTTCTTGACTATTTAATTAAAAGTCTTATGGGTTGTTTCAGAGAATTTGAACAATTCATCAAATTTCAACGTTCATTTTCGGGTTCTGTAAAAGACTTATTCAAGTTCTGTTATTGTATCATTGTAGGCTAGTTGCTTGACAAAACTGAAATAAAACAGAACTTGAAAAAATCTTTCACAAAACTTGAAAATGAACGTTGAAATTTGATGAATTGTTAAAATTCTCCGAAACAACCCGTCCTCATTCTGACAAAAACAATGTACTTACATATATTTTGAATTATTCTAATTTTTTTTGTTTCTTTGCTGAATGATTTTATTGATTTCGTAGCATTTGTTAAATTTAATCCAAACAAACTAGTTGTCATAATTAGTAATAAAAAACTATACGTGAATAATGTTTTATTATTGTAAAATATTACTTAATTAAACACAAGGTAAATAATTAGAAAAAAACTAAGTCTTTGTTTTTATTTAAAATAAATTTATTTTCACCAGTGTGGTCTAAACTCAGTTTATGATGGCTTTAATCGCCGAAACAGCTATCACAATAATCCAAACAAAAATAATTTCAGTACTTATTTAAAAACATTATTCAAATATATAAATTATTTTTTTAAATGATATTTTGAGTTGTAAGAATTAAGCACAATAGTTAAAATATACTTGTAAAAATAAATTCTTTGAATTATTTGATTAGCTCTTTTTACATTCTGTCGTCCTAAAATATTACAATTTTCCACGAAGGATTATATTGGCAGGCCGAATATTTACTTATAAGTAGAACGTACAAACAACCTACCCAGTAAAAAAATAACAGAGGTTTATCCAACATAGAGAAAAGTAACAACATAACACGATTTAATAACTTTCTAACGATTAGTGTTTTTGCTAGATTTATGTAGCATGGTGTCATTCTCGCCTAGGGGTTAGTCTCTTGATAGGGGACGGATTAATTTAATTACGTCATAAGTTTCCAAAGGACCCCTCTGTGTAATTTTATTTGGCAGGTTTAATTCAATTCCTTAGACCTCACTGACTGACCAATAGGGCTAAAGGAGATGATTAACGACATTCCCACTTAATTGAGATGAACAAAACTGTTGGTGGGAGATGAATTTGTTTAGAAAATTATGTAGGTAAGTCCAAAGGAAAAAATGTTTTTGTACTGAAATAAGAAAGATTGATAAATACCTAATATGGAAAAATCACGTTTTAATTACATTACATTAATATTTAAAATATGTAATTATCTATAGCCATTTCTGTGAAATATAATCTACAGAGCGATACATTTCTGAAGGTTACACGAAGCTTTAGGTAGCTACTCACTTACGCAAATCAGGTTTAATAATAATACTAATGTGTTTTACTAACTTTTTTCTTTTGGAAAAAACAAATACAATGATATTCTCACTGAAGATTTCATCTACATATGATTAAAGTGTAGTAGTATGTATAATATGTAGTAATTTTAAATAAAATTTGAATAGTGTTTTTTCAGAAATAATTATAAATATATTAGATGGTGTTTTTTTGTTCAGTTGAGTGGTTTCAGTTTCAGTCTGTATTTGGTGTCAGTATATTATCTATTTCAGATCTCCCTATGTTTTGTATACAGCTTTTTACTTAAGATTTAAATGTTAAAATATTGCTGTCAGTTTTGAATGAGAGGGAGAATTTGTGTAGATCTTAGTACCGTAGTTTAGAAAGATTTTTTGCCCAAATGTTGTATTCGTAGTTGCTTGTTGGATATGTTTTTGACCTTGAAATCCAGTGTTTCTATTTATAAATATAAAGGATTATTATTTAAGAATTAGAGTTGTTCAAGTGACACGATGTTAAGTTTGTTGAAGATTTCGTCAGTGCGAGTTCTTATGCTACGAACTGCTCAACTGAACCTCAACTTATGGGAAAGGAAAAAAGCAACCGAAAATGGCGTGAAACACCGCTTGCAGTTGCTTAGTTCCTTTCCCGTAATTCGTGGCTCAGTTCGCGTTTAGGTTTGCAAATGTTCGCATTACAGGGACTTTTAAATTGATTAAAAATTCGCATAACAGGGACTTTCAGAATAATTTTCATTATGGTTTTTGGGCTTTTAGTGAGAAATTGTAGTTTATAAATATAGGTTTAAAAAAACGTTTTATATCTATAAGAGTAATTATTTTTACACATAAAATATTTAAAAACAAATACATTCAATCACAAAAAAGCTGAAAATCACCAGACGGTATTTTCAAATGTAATAAAGGCGCTCCGCCGACAAAAAACTAAAAAATGTAAGTCATATTATATAGAGCCAATAACGCTCATTCTTACATAGGTTTATTTTAATTATTATTTTTTTTAAAGAAAACACAAAGATTCCCGGATTACGAATAGTCTGACAATATTTTAAAATCTCCTACTACCACCACAGTAAGCGGGAAATGTTGTTTGTGTTGTGATGGAGGACTTAGCCAGCCCAAGAATTGAACACACTACGCCTAGGTGGGACCCAAACGCGATGCCAACTCAGCCACCGACCGGTCAGATTTAGTTACAATTGTACCGTAATTGTAAGGTGAAACCAGTCCAATTGTTGGTAAAAAAAGTAAAACAAAATCATATCACGTTTTAGTCTGTAAGAAAAGTAAAATTAAAATGGAAATCCTATATTATTATTAAAGGTTTCAAAATAGAAAAAAATACTGATTTTGGTTGAATTTCTATCCGTTTAACCCTAGTTTAATGAGCTCAAATTTGTTTTGAAGTTGAGCGTCATTTCATTTTGGAACTTATTTTGTAAAGGATTCATAGAAGCGATAAGGTGATATAATATTTGAACAGAATATTATTTTACGGAAAAACTCATAATCGTTAGATATTACTTTAAAAAGTCTACTACGCATTATTATCATTCTCAAATCGAATGCGGATTTATAGAATGGGGATGGGGATCTGCTGTATCTAAGTACTTACATAACCTGAATATCATTCTAAAAGAAATCTTAAGAACCACATTAAAAGTACCCATAAGAACACGTTTGATTGAAAATTTCAATAGTTTAGATGTACCAAATGTACAACAAATATATGCCAAAAATAAACTATTCAAAAATACGGAATCCACTATTAGACCGCTTATTCATCACACCTGATCGAATCAAAATGACATAAAAAACATTCCAAGTTATTCAACCACACTCAGACAAGGAAACTACATTTATTTTGAAACAAAAATCCACAACATCATTCCCCCAGGAATAATACGAATAGAAAAGTTTAATGAATATAATTCATGAATTAAAATCTGGCTGAAAGAGGTCATTGAAGAAACTTTGGAAAAAACATTAAAAACAACACAGAAGACAAATAAAATAGAACTGAATAACTTTAGTCCGCCTCAGCACAGGACACCGTAGTGAGAAGGACGAAGAAATACAATTACTATAAATAAATTCACTATAATATTTTGTAAGAACAATGTTCCATATAGTCGCCACATAATTTAAAAAAAAAATAAAAAATGACACCTATCTTCTAAGCGCGAAAAATATTTTTTGTTTTACAGATTGGGTTGATTTATATACAACCTCCCATGCTGAAATATGGATAATGACATAATATTATAAATCAAATTAAATGAACCCTTTGAATTATTACTTGATGAACCTTGAATACATAATCCTCTTACTGGAAAGCAAAAGGAAATATAGCATGTATATAAACACGCTAGTACTAGAGCATAAACCGCGAGATGACGAGACCAATCGAATGAAGCAATTCAAAATTTATAAAATAATTCACTCATCAAATCTGATGACAAAGAGATCCCAGGGTGGCAGGTAGTAAATCGAAAGTGTTTAGTAAGTTTTGATATTTTTTCTAAAACTTGTTGCATGCAAATGCATTACAGTATCATGTTTGAGAGGGAATTTTACAGGAAATTAAAAAAAAAAAAAATAATATTAGGACCCCTAAAAATACATTATTTCTCTCAGGCCCTATATCATCTTTTGGGCTGCTGTGTGAAGGGTCTTTTTATAAGGAAAGGAAGGACATCAAGTTCTGGAAAGGTAAAAGATATGAAGGTTTGTTAGGAATCTGGGGATCAGTGTTACCAGGATTGACGGACATATGAACATATCCCTCCCGGTCGCCAACTGGTTCTGAGACCAGTTGGAGAGGTCAAAATAATAAACTAACTCCCTGAACCAGCCTCTCCCGATCTGGCACGCCACGAAGCTGGTAGGCAGGCGCATCCTGAACACACCTCACCCGATGAACCCGGTCACCCCTGCTAAATTTAATTTTTAATTGGTAATGGTAAGAGACAAACAGCCTATACATAAAATATAAATATATACATGTTAAATACAGTCAAGCCAAAAAAGTGTCCTATATTAAAATTGATTGAAGATGGAGTTTTATTGCATAAAAAAAAAAATATATTTTTTTTTTTTTTTTTTTTATATTTACTCCACACAGGAGGCCCTGAAGAAAATAATTTCCCTCAGGGCCTATGTCATCTTTGGGGATGCTGTGTGGAGGGTCTTTTTGTGGAGAGGAAGGAGTGAACATGGGTCTTGAAGAGTCCCATGTTGTAGGAGGGAGGAAACACAGAGGCCGGCAGTTCGTTCCACAGCCGAGCTGTTGAACTTAAGAACGAATCGTAGAAGCGACCCGTTCTCATGTGACAAGTGTCAACTGTGTACAAATGTTGGGCGCGCGTTTGGCGTGTATCCCGACTACGCACCGGCGCCGAAGGGATCAATGACGCTAGTTCCTCAGAGCATCTTCCATTGTAATACCGATAGAACAAGGACAGCATACCTACCCGACGTCTGTGCTCTAAAGATTGCAGTCCGTTTGTTAAGATTGGGGAATCTATCAAACGGACCGCCCGTTTCTGCACAGAGTCAAGGGTTTTTTTCAGGTATTTTGGGGCTCCAGACCAGAGATGGCTGCCAAATTCGACAGTAGGGCGCACTTGCGATTTGTACAGGGTGAGCAGTTGTGTACTATTAAAGTATCTGCGGGCCCTGTACAGTACGCCCAGCTTCTGAGAGGCCAACTTTACTCTGGCTTCGATGGAGCCCCCGTACCTGAGCTGGTCACTTATAGTTACACCAAGCATATCAATGGAAGGCCTGTTCGGAAGATTGCTTATTATATATATATTTTAGGTGAGGAGGGGAGGAATAGGAATTTAGGATGAGGATAGGAGATGCTCTGGATACATTCCATACTATTGTATTAATTTTCGATCGTACGTGTTACTTCTAATCGATATTTGTGAAGTGTATTGCTAAAAATGTCTATGTTTTGAAATTTAGTATTATATTGGGCACATGTACGTGGAATTGGTGAATTTTTTCTAAAGTTAGTTCTATATGTAGGTAAATGAAGCAAATAGGATTGCCGTGTTGATCTTGTTGGAATATGAATATTTATTAAATTGGTTAGCTCTGGTGAGTCGAGGCCATTGTTGAGAATTTTAAATAATAAGATTTGTTCAAAAATCAAACGTCGTGTATGAAGGGAGCTGAAGTTGTGGTAATTAATAGAATCGGTGTAATTTGAGAAATGTAAGTTTTGTTTTTAATTAATGTGTTTAAATTTTTTTTTTTGAATTCTTTCGATTTTTTCAATGTGAGCTTGGTAAAAAGGAGTCTAGATCGATGTGCAGTGTTCTAGGTGGGGACGGATGAACGCTGTGTAAAGGGAATATAGAGGCTTAAGGTTGCGGAAAGGTTTCGTTAAACGTATTATAAACATAAATAAATAAATCACCAAACGTAGCGAACCACTTGCGTGACCTATGTCAGAGGTGTTAGTTATCCAATTAATGGTTCCCCGGGCGGCGATACCCAAACCCGCCTTCCAAATAAAAATACATCATGTGTTCTTCCGATTTTAGATACTTCACAATATTTAAACCGTTTTTTTAATAAAGATTTAATATCATAAAATATCCACACAGCAGAGAGTTTCGATTAAGAAATCTCTTCTATAACACTAGTTCTTGACAATCCTTTCCCTTCGCTTATTTGCTACAACTTTTTCCGCCTTTTTTTGTCTTCCCGCAAATAATACGTCGAGGGCGACCCTTGTACTGCAAGTCAAAAACCCTATCAACATAACGTCACAGGGTTCATCTTGCAAATGGCTTTAATTAGGAACTTTTCTCCCTCTGCATTAGAGGCAAAAGGCAATAGGCAATATGCAATGTACAACCGGTAACCGGCAATACGGCAGTATTTGGGCAATATATCGCATGGCTAATCCGGCCGCACCAATCACTATCGCAACAAATTGACGGTACGATACAGCATTATGCTCGCGTCAATCCGCCGCGTTCCGCCCCTGATCCCCTAATCCCAGGTCCTGGAGGCGGAGGGTGGTTTGACACCTTCACGCAGGGTGTATTTTATTGACATGGTGTTGTTTATTCTCTTTGCTTGCCTTCATAATGCTTCTAAACATTGTGAAAGTTAGTAATGTTTCAAGTATTTTTACTCTTATTATATTGTGGCTATGGCAGATGACTGCATATTGTGAGTTGGGAGTCAGCTTTTTGTAGGAATCAGTGAGTATTTTAAAATATATGTCAATCCATAATCTATAATGTAAACTTATGATTCACTAACTTATTACTTTGCAAGTATTTATGATTTCGGAACATTTTTCCGATTAGATTTTAATATATTTCACCGGGAATCTAACACGAGAGTCGAAGTTTTTACTCCAATGCTATAGTGGTAGTATTTCAATCAGCTATAAAAAAACGTTTTTATCATTTATTATAAAAAATAAGTTCTTTCAAATCGTTTTGAGAATTTTTATATTTAAATTCTATAGGTACCCACTAAACGCAAAGTTTTATTTCTAAAAATCGTAAGACGCCACCAAGGTTTATACTGATAAACCACTTTAAAAAGATTTATTAGCGAGGCTTGATGAAATTCTTAATTTGCACTAATTCCGAGTTTTACTACCCCCTCGTCACGTAGAGTCTTAAAAACTTATTAAAAACGGTAAAAATGCGCAGTAAAATATGGGTCTAGACGTGTTAATAGACATTGCTTTCCCCGTGGAGCGGTGCTAAGCTGAGGTCAGGCCATGCGACAAGCGTCATACATCACGGCCAAGTTCGTACATCACTCACGTACACGTACAGGGGGCACAGCACATCCTGCCCCGGTGGCCCCTACAACCTACAGCCTACAGTCTCCAATGCGATGTAACGTAAGCGGAAACGTACTTCGCATGTTGTCCATTTTCCGTATTAATATTCATTGATTCAACACAGTGGTCTTGATATATGATATGAAATAGGGTAGATCATCTTGCAAAACCAATTACTATTGTTATATTATGGTTTGTTTATGTTCATCCCGCAAAAGAGCCCCAACTGCTTCCAACCGTCTGGAGCCAGTGGGACTATAGCGTCACCAACTGAAGTATGTTGAGAGGCTGAAGGGTAGCGGAGAGGGGAAGAATATGGAGAAGAGAACAATGTAGGAGTACCTGGATATTCAGATCTGGCCACAAACACGGCTGAAGCCATTTCAAACTACGTTCCAATTCTGAATGGCTGTCTTACACAAGCGCGGTAATGAGGGTATTCCACCCAGGAACGTACCGTAAGTATACTATATATTATTTTAAATTAATAAACATTAACGAAAACAAATTAATGAAATAAAATTTACCTGCGCACGCCAAGATTTAAAGCCGAGACGTTTGGTTTTGCTAGTCGACAGCCTTACCCCTCGATTACGGAGGCCGTCGAATGTGCAATGACTGGTTGGTTATATATTTTTAATATTTAACATTTTCAATATAAACACCCGCTAAACTTTGCCAAAGCAGTTTATTAGCAGGTCATGTTCACAATATTAATTACGATGTTATTTTTATCTCTTATGTAAGCAAGAACAGCAATTTCACCTACGGTGAAATGAAACATTGTCATCAACTCTCCAATCAAACGTACAAGTAAAATGAACAAACGATTTCGGTCGAACAGTCAAGTTGCAAATTTTCATTAACCTCGAAATAAAACTGGATATATTTAGATATACAAAGCAAATCTACGCCGCCCGCTACAAGCATACAATCAACTTTATATATTGGAAGATACTGGACTCCGCAAATTGCTAATATCTGTCTGACGTGTTTTTGACTTCTTCCCCCATTCACTACTGTATTCCACAATGTTACTGTTAAAAACTATATTACATGGATTTTAATTCGTCTCCGTATCTCCTTCTGATGCAGAGATAATGTGTGAAGTATTTCTCGGACGTCCCCGACTTCTCTACCATTCAAACCAACCAAAAAAACACTCCTCGCAATAATAAAAACAATCTTTGAGTTTTGCCAGCGCAAACATACGAAGGCTGAATTTTTATATATAAGATTTGTACAGCGCCCTTGAGGTGATTTTTCACAAAAAACGGCGCTATATAAATCATCCAATATTATGATTATTATTAGTTATTGGTGTAAAGGACCATTTCAAAAATGGATAAGGAAATTGTGAAAAACTGGTTGCATAAAGCAAAAAACAATCGTTACTATAAAATTCAAATCATGAACCAATAATTTGTAAGGAAGTACGTATCGAGTTAAATGTTCTAAAAGTTGAGAAGATTATTTGATTTTGATAAACCTACCTATGATGTTTATACATAGTTCAAATATAATGTACCTCCATTATGCTAATCATACAGCCGAGGCTATTTTTTATTACCATCGCGATATGCGATGAACTCAGTGACAGCATCGGTACATTAATCACTGACCGTCATATTATGATAATGAAACGGGGTCAGGATATTGGCAAGGATGATATCACGTCCACGTAGTACGTCTAGGTGTCTACTAGTGTTTACTACGCATTATATATTTAAAGTGCAGATTCGGTATATTCAGGTGTACGTTAGGTATATTCAGTAGATATAAGATCGTTGATGCGAGTGATAAAATTATGTATAACTTTTGTCTGAACTGGACTGAAAAGCATTTTTTCCAAAGTCTAACACATTTTACGATTAACATAAGCAAAGTTAGCAATAGTTAGTAATAAACAATAATGATAATTATGATTGGATTATTCGTTTTCGTGAGAAAATCACCTCAAGGGCCCTTAACAACTTAATTTATGAATTTAATATATTCCTACCACTAAGACTTATAACTTATTACTATGACTTATAACTAAGTTTAATAGCTAATGAATAACAACTAAAACTTATAACTAGTGGTTTATAATTAAGATTAATGTCTAATGATTTACAACTAAGACTTTTTTATCTAGTGACTTGAAACAATACATATTTTTATAACCGAGTGGGTATTTACACAATACTGCTTTATTATATGACTTTCAACTACGGCTTAAACTAGAGATTTACGACTAACATACTAATTTACGTTTACAAATACAGATTGTCATAATTTCTGGTGACATAATATTACAGCTAAAAGTTTACGCATAATGACGGTTATTATATTAAAGTGAGTAGTCAAGGAGAAAGGTAAATCTCCTGGACCGAGCATTGAAATACTACTGAAAAAAATGCGGTCATTATTCTGCACATGACAAGTTGAAAAGGTGAATTTGCTCTGAACTCAGATGAGCTGTCGATCTTTCGCAAATGTGAAGGGAGTATGTTCCAAGCTGTTGGGCCTGCTACTGCAAAAGTCCGGTCTCCGAAATTGGTATTGGGATTGCGGATAGGTATTGAGAGTCTAACTATGGCTGTTGAAGATGCTGATTGAAGGGTTGCAAGCGCTTATCATGACCATATTTTGATAAGATTGTAGCATATTTTGATAAGATTGTACAATCTTTTCTAACGTTTTTAATTTCTTATGTAAAACTTTTTTAAGGGCAGTTAGTTGAACAAGTTTTTTATTGAACCATCTCGGATATTTAGATTATTTCAAATGAATGAGTGCGATGAGATCTGAAATAAGTTTATCCAGCAAATAATAAAATGATTTGATATTTTGATTAGTATCGCATTCTTTAAGAAATGAAAAATCTTCCTTGTGAAGACGATCATTTATGTCCCGATAGTTCAATTTTTAAAGTTAAACGTAGGAGTTGAAATTTTTTCGTTGCCTTCTTTAGTAAAAGGGATAAGTATTGCTAGTGGGGGACGGTGGTTGTCTATCGGAAGAATAGACTCTAAAGATTCATTTATAATTACGTTACCCTCATTTAACAAAGCTCGACCAAGAACACGATTATTTATATTTCGTACATGGTTAAATTGGGTATAATTAAAAAGTAAAGACATATCTAGAATTACTCGTTCGCAGGCGGTTGCATTAAATTGCATTGATTGTTATTGAATTAAAATTACTGTCTAAAACGTTGAAATTGCAACTAGGTAGGTTATAATCACCTAACTTATCTTATATTATCTAAATGCACAGGTAGATGCTTAACGCCATTTTAAGGGATGATGTTGCAGCCAGAAGTAATGATAGGAGATAGTAGGATAATATACGTATATATATATATATATATATATATATGTATATATATATATATATATACGCCAGTCAATATTTGTCAAATATTGACTGGCGCTTTTTTTATTGCTGTCTAGAGAAATCTTGTTTTGGATGAATTTTGTCTTAGTTTGTTCGAAGACATCCAATCTATTATGGCAGCAATGCATTTAACAGTTATAGCTTTTAATTTGTCTTTCACATTCGGTGCACAGTAGAAATAGATTTGCTGATCGACAGCATTGCAATGGGTAAGAAGTCCGAATGATTCTATTATTTTTTTGATGAACAAAATAAAAAGTAGGAGCCTCAATACTGAACCTTGGGCGGCTCCAGAAGTGAGGGTCACAAATAAGAGTTTTTACCACCCGCATGTGCAGATTGGGTTCGGCCACAGAGCTAGGATCTACTCCACTTAATCATTTCACCACCCAGTCTGATTTTTTTTCCAGTCTGTCTAGGAAATCGTGGTCGATGGTATCAAAAGCTGCCCTCAAATTTAATATTGATAGCAAAGCTAATTCACCTGACTCATTTACAAGCATCAAATTTAACAACACGTGCAGTAGTCCAGTCTCTGTAGAATGGTACCTCCTATAAGCTGACTGGTACTTTAACAGCAGTTCATTTTTCGCCATTAAGTCGAACCTGAAACTCCCTGGCTTAAAATAAAATTCGTAAGACATTACACTGCATGTGTTACTTCATTATAACACAATTTTAATGTTTTGCCATCACATTTCTCTTGAAACAGCTTATTTTGCCAAATTTATGCAGAGTTAAATTTGAAACGAGGACAAAATAAATCGTAAAAGTTTTAAGAACCTTTTAAGCAACAGTAGTCTACAATACATTATTATACGGAAATCTCTAGCCTACTACCCTTAACTCCCAGGGATGATATCAGTTTCGGTTGGAAAGTGTTTTACGAGGGTAATTATGCCGTCTGAAATGGTTCTTGTGATGAATTAATTATAATGATGCTTTCAGTATTTTGCACAGTTTACAAACTAATAGTTGACACTTTTCTATATAATGTCTCGTACTACGTACGATGTTACAAGACTGAAATCTTTAAATTTCAATAATTTAAAAAAATATTAATCTACATAACCTTATTTGAGAGACCAAAATATGTTAAGCCTCACCCATTAATTACCACAATACTGCTTACAGCTTTCATAAATGTT
Organism: Hesperophylax magnus; assembly: GCA_026573805.1. Classification (NCBI taxonomy): domain Eukaryota; kingdom Metazoa; phylum Arthropoda; class Insecta; order Trichoptera; family Limnephilidae; genus Hesperophylax; species Hesperophylax magnus. The sequence goes on along the minus strand of JAIUSX010000116.1, from coordinate 2,300,521 downwards.
ATCCGTTAAATCAATTGAATTAGAGACGTTCTTAAAATCAAATAGCTACCAACATCATATGAATAACATTTTCCAAAAGGGAACGGGTCGATTTTTCGACTCGTTTTTTTTCAAAAGTTCGGATGAGGAACGATTCACCGGCTTATTTGTGTATTCAGTAATAAAAAAAGGGTCATCAACCCAGGACCACTCCTTCATTTTCTCAAAAAGAGCCTCCAAACAACGTCCTCAATTATGATTGAGACCCCGAGGGAAATTAAGTGCCTCATTCTGGAGTTTTACATTACATAATATATAATAATAATACATGTTTTATTGTCTTATTTTTTTGTAACAAATAGAGATAATGATACCCTCAATGGGATCACCCGTGCTGAAGATTCCTGAAATTATTTGGAGTAAAAACTTTCAATTAATTTTTCGTCTCTTTTATATTATTTAAAAAAAATATATATTGTTATCTGTTTTTGAAAAAAAATAAAAGTCAATGGAGACCTAAATTTCGTTGAAATTTATACTCCAAATGATGTCAGGAATCACTGGTTAAGTAATTCAACTACGTCCCTTAACACTCTGTCTATAACATTATTCACAAAATACAATATATTTACATATGTGATATTTCCCACATCAACCAAATGTTCCAGCAAGTCACTCATAAAACATTCTTTGACTTCTCTTGGAATTAATTTCCATACGGATGTTGGTTGATCTCCAGTATTTCAAAAGCTGCAAAGTCACCGACACATCAGAATTACACAAGAAACACAAAGGTCCATAAAACATTTGGATGCGGTCACACAACTTCAACTCAAGACCTAAGGGTGGAAAATTAATGTGGATAATTACCGGTGCTACCGGAATCTTATATTACGTAGAGTACCGTAGCACTAATGTTTGTCGGCGGTTACCGTTAGTAAGTGAGGTCAAAATGAATGGTCATAATTTGAAGGGTGAACTCATATAATTTAGCCGGGGCCAAAACCACGAAACAGTGAAAACTTATTTGGGTCGGCATAATAATTTTATTAAGAAGCCGGCCCCGACCATGTGAAAAACTATTGGGAAATAATATTTACTTGTGGTCACTCATGTTGGTATACCAATTTTGAAATTGACTTTCATGGAAAAGTATATCTGAACAGAATTCAGAGCTAGTTAGCCTTTGGGTTTTCCTCTATTTTTATGTACATGGTCTCTGGTAGTTGACGCGACATATTGTAGATAATAGAGGAGACATGATCATGATCATGCCAAAAATTGTACACAAGGTATATGTGGTGGTGAATTCTTATAAAAATATATATTCTTTGTTATTGCCGATAATATCTTCAATTAATTTGAAAGAAATTACTTGTAAAATGTGGTGCCGAAAACAGATGTCATTTTTGCAAACGGCGTCCAGTCATCTTTGACATTTTTGAGAATTAAACTGAAGTAGTATACACATTGACAAACCATGAATCACTATACTCCCTAAGAATGAGGAATAATTGTGTCGAACAAAATGTTTATAAATTGAATTGTTAAGAAATTGAGAAAAAGGCTTTTGCGTCACCATACTATTTGACAGTAGGTAGATTTATACTTAACCTGATATATACCTAATACTGCAAAGTAAATAGCACTGTTTTGGTAATTTTTCATTGCCCAGTTGAAAGTGGTGAACAATAATTTACGAATTTAAAAATAAAACAAACTAGTTGATAAATAGTTCAAAACCCTGTTGTATTCACGAGACTATTTCACATGAAAAGTCATAAGAAATTGAGACTGCTTCCTTATAAACTTTTAAACTTAAATAATAAATGGCTTTTCCAATATTTCATAGCAAGAACCAGTCGCGCTATATTCTTCAAAAAGAAAAAAGTCATTCAAAAAGCGCGCAATGGAGTTTAAATAGTCCCGAAATAGTGCCATCGAGCAACGATATTTTGCCAATGACGGCGATTGTTGTTGATATTCGTTGTTACTAGTGATTTGTGTGTTATTTTACTAGCAACATTCCTTCGTAATCTGGCGATCGCGCGCGGAGTTATAAAAATTTGTTTGAAATAAAATTCTGTGAACTACAAAATTATTGTAATGTGCTTACTATTTCCGCTTATACCTGAACTTCCACCGGGCATTCTACATAATGCGATAATGCGTGTACTTCAGTTAAGAAGCTTACCGGGAAACGGAACCGGTTAGTATCAAATACGTCGATAAATTACCGATTCATGCAAAGTGAACGTTTTAAGTCGAACGTCATTATGTTGTCAAACAATTTTATTTACGTTCTGAGGTCATAAATATCATCGTAATATGTAATAATAATGCTGAATATTGGGATATATTATTGGGGCAGATTTATTTTAACAATGTTGTACATAGCTCAATTATCCTGGCTAACGGGTTAGACCTTCTAAAAAAAGGATTTGATGTTAATTATTTTCAATTAGGGTGGCATTAATTAACATCAAGAAACATGACCGGTCGGTGGCCGAGTTGACATCGCGTTTGGGTCCCACCCAGGCGTAGTGTGTTCAATTCCTCGGCTGGCTAAGTCCTCCATCACAACACAAGCAACATTTTCAGATTACTGTGGTGGTAGTAGGAGATTTTCAAATATTGTTAGGTTACTCGTAACCCGGGAATGTTTGTCTTTCTTTTTAAGAAAAAAAAGTATTATATTTACACTTAGTCAAAAAAAGACACATTTAAATAAATAATATTATATCATATTCTGTATATATTTTTTTAATAAAAATATTAATTACAAAATGCCATATTATTTGACACATATATTCATATTTCGAAATTCCATAGCTGATAACGAAAATTGATATTACAAGCAGAAAAAGTCGTACTGGCCGATAAGTTAGTACTAACGTCAGAGCTCGCAGTTTGGGAGTTTTTATTAATTGGAACAACTTGTAAGACAAATATCGCCAAGATTTTTTTGATAATAGAAAAGTAATTACCTTATTTATTTATAAATTCACACTCTTTTGGATGTTTATATTAAATTACATTACATTAATGATGGGTACATAATTAAATATTGAATTATAAAAAAAGAATGTAATTTAAAATACATAACACACAATAGTAATTAGAAAACATGCATGATATCATATTGAATCAATATCAAAAAATTACAAAGTGTATAGTGCACATAGGTATATAATAGTATCGAGAAACAAGTGCAAAAAAAATATGACCGAGGACTGTCGATAATTGGGTAAAATGTTGATAAGTAGATACCCATAGAGTCGACATCTAGAAAGTACCTTATTTTTTTTATTAAAGGGAAAATTATGTTTTTTAAACGACAAGGTTTCTATGCAAAGCACAAAGGATAACAAATTATAACAAGTAATAATTTTTTGCCTGAAAAACTAAAATAAATAGAAAAAAATCTTTAAAAAAAAAGCCGCCGACGGGCTGGCAATATAATAGCGTTTCAGGCTAATAATTATTATTATTATAAATATAAGGACCACCGCAAACGTGAGGTTTTAGTTGGGGCAAATATTTCGTCGCAGTCACCGTCTTCAAATTGAGTGCTGAGAGACTTTGATTACACTAATATATGCGCATATCACTAATACTTGGAGGATATATGGTATTACGTGTAAATTTTGAATTAGGAACAGTCTCCGAAGGCTTTAGACATAATGGTTCAGCCGCGGAGTAAATAGCTGTTACCGACAGCTGCAACTAAAAAGTCTTCCAATTAAAAAGTCTCATGTGCGCACCTCCGTGGCAACTCCAAATACCGTAATCATTGATAAATTAAATTTTAGTCGATGACCGTAATAGATTTTTATGCCCGCAACTGCCTCTTTAACTGCCTCCGCAACTAAAGTATTTCGCCTTAAGAGTGAAATTAACATTTATTTTCATTTCTTTCTTAATTATCTCATAACAATCAGAAAATACATCACGCATATAATGTATCAAATTTTAACGCAGTGCCAATACCTATCAGTCAATATACTTATCATTATTATATACCGAAGGGAGTACGAATAGTGCAAACGGTATTTACGGTACAATTTTCTCTGGCGTAATAACAGCGGAAGGTCCCGATAAGTCCAATTTGCTAATTGCCATGTATTTTTTAAAACCCTATCTGCTTTGCAATTTCCTAAATGCACTTCTATTCGCAGGCGCTAACCAACATGGAGTCTATTGATAGGAAGCTGCCATTAATGGATACTAACGCCATTGTAAAGATAATATGGCGGTCTGACTACTGACTATACCAGCGCAGGAACCTGTTTTTATTTATTTTTTTATTGAAATTGTTGTTACATTAAACAGTTATAAAATAAAAACAAATATGTTTCTATGATTTGAAATTATACATCGATAAGCTAGCGTATACAAGTGTTAAGAACAGTTTTAAGTAAAAACAATTACGTGTTTTGTAAAGCATTTATCCAGATTACTTTCGTAAATAGATGTTTAGTTTTTCTTATTTCATCTAGAATGGATAAAAAGCGGATATTCATATTCATTTTGTTACTTTACGTCTTATATTTAACCTGGAGAATTCTTATATAATGAAATTTCAAATCTTACCACATGTGTGCGCTAGGCCATCGAAATATAATATCAACTAATTCTACATAAAGTCTTAGTTTTCTAAGAAAAACCGTAAAACAGTATTGTAAGCGTAAATACTACATAGATTTATTAAATAGTAAATACAAATTTTTGTTGTTTGTTTTTGGGGTGTTATGCCGTGTTGCGCTAACTCCTTCTTTAGCCGACGTTTCGGACAGCGTTGCAGTGTCCATCATCAGGGCAGATCCGGTAGATCCGAAGATGTGTGAATTTTGGTTGTCGAGTTTGTGCTTATTTATTTGTGGCCTGGGCCCATCCAAGTGCGAAATGCCAACGGAAGTGGCGACATCTTGTGGCGAATTCTGAAAGCTCAGTATTTATGTTAGCCTGGGTCCCGTCCAAGTGCATAGGCATAACACCCCAAAAACAAACAACAAAAATGCTTTTGGCCGTGAGAATCTAAAAACTTACCAAGTAAATACAAATATTTATTTCTGTAATTTAAAAAAAATATTTGATATCCTTTTACAAGAGTTAATGTTTTGACGCAACATGGTCTCTCCAAAGGATGTAAGTAGTAAATTATACACAATTTTGAAAGTGTGGCTTGGCTAAAACTATGGTGAATAAACTAATGTACAATGTATTATAACAGTATTTTTTTAAATTTAATTAAAATCAAATTTAATAATATAATCATTTAATTCTGCACGTATTTTTTGGTATCAGTTATAATTTTATAAGTTAAGTTTTGTTATAATTTTATAAATTTATAATTTTACTTAAAGTTCAAATGTCCGTGTCTACCCAAATACGAAATTAACTTCATAGAGTGTAAGATACTGTCAGTATCGCGTTGGTGTAAGACCACTTTCACAATTGAATCGTTTGCTTGAAATGGCTTTAGCCGTGATTGATGACCGGATCTAAATAGCTTTGTACTTCCCCATCTTCCTCTTTCACATCCCTTCCCCTCCCCACTACCTTAAGCCTCACAACATACACCGATTGGACTCATCAGTGACTCCGGATGTTTTGGAGCAGTTGGGACTCATGTGCGGTGTTTACATAAGAAAAATCACACTGCGTCAATGATAACTTTTTAGTTTTCTACCAAACAAGAGCTAAGCGCCTCTGAGGTGATTTCCCGCCGCTATAAAAGTAAGGAAATCTTCATTATTATTATTATTACCTATTCATCAATATTTTTCTCTCCAATTATTGTTTATAGATATACTTTTTAAAAGTATACATATTTTGTAGAAAAAAAAAAATTTTTTTATGATTATTATGAAATCAAGGAAAAATATTTTTAATTTTTTTTTACTCTTTATTCATGAATAAAGAGAATTTCATCAATGAATAAAGAGAAAATAATATGATCGTACTGTTTATTTTTCATTATCTCTACCTCTGCGAACACGAGAATAAACGCATCCTAATAGGGACTGTTTTTATAAGTGTACCTACTCTTTTGCATAGTTTTAAATTTTACGCTATGCTTCTGATAAAAAAAAATATTGATGAATTTTTTGTTGAAAAACGATTTTCCAATATTTCAGGTATCTAAATGTTTACCTGTACCATTTAGCGAGTAAAGTTTTTTCCTTTTCTACAATTTCCATGTAGATTATTTTGATATATTATTATATATATTTTGATTTGTGATACTAGAAAAGTATACGATATAATATAACAAAATAAATATAATAAAACGAAGATATCATAATATGGTTCTCGTATTTCTACAAATCCTTCAGAACTATTTATAATAACCGAAAGCTCATTATTTCAGTTGATAAATGGAGTGGGGTTTGGTGAAAGAAATCTCATTTGGCGCACACTTCACTAGCGCTGGTAAAATCCCTCCTCCGCCGAAAGCACTCGCGTTTATGATAGCTTTAACCCTCCGATTGGCAAGGTTACCTGGCCAGGCCATTTTGATTTGCAAAAGGGATTTGCTTTTTTTTCTTTGACTTTTTGGCAAGCGGTGTAAATATACTATACAGCTCGGCTAAAATGGTGCTATTGTCGAAGAATTTGCGTTTAGTTGGTAGAGTAAAGAAAAAGTTAAGACAACTGCTTAAAAGACTTTACCACATGGCCTGGGCAGGGCATCGCAAGTGGCATCAAGGTCTGGTGGGTCTACAATTCAGATAACAACTACCCGCATAGAGGTCAAATTTACACCAGAAAACTTCCAGATGCTGATCGTGAAGTGAATCATAGTGCATTGGTGGTGTACTTTAATTACCCCTCGACAGCCTCCGTTGTCGAGGATTTAAGCTCTGGACTCGCAAACCGAAGGTCGCTAGTTCAAAGCCTGGTGATTTAACCGTAAATTTCATTTCACAAATTTGTGATATTTCACAATTTATTCATTTAAAATAATATATAGTATAGTTTCAGCATGTTCGAGAGTGGAGAATACTCTCAGTATTGCCAACCAGTACGGTATAAGACAGCCATTGCTTGAAATGGCTTTAGCCATATTTGGTTACTAGATCTGAATAGCCGAGAATTTCCCAACCTTCCTATTTCCGATCTACTTCCCCTCCCCACATCCTCCAGCCTCATACTTTAACATACTTTAATTGAGGATGCCATAGTCTCACTGTTTCCAGACGGTTAAGCGGTGTTAATAGTTTTATAAAAAGTTGCCAAGTATCACTTTACCGGGCGAACAGTATACTTCGATAACTTTTTTACGTCATTCAACTTGGCCAGAAATCTTATCAAAAAGGGACTGGCCATCGTTGGTACTGTACGCGCTAACAGGGTGTTTGTCCTGTTATATACACATATAAAACATGGTCGGTGGCCGAGTTGACATCGCGTTTGGGTCCCACCCAGGCGTAGTGTGTTCAATTCTTCGGTTGGCTAAGCGTAAGTCCTTAATTAAGTCCTCCATCACAACACAAGCAAAATTTTCAACTTACTGTGGTGGTAGTAGGAGATTTTCAAATATTGTCAGGTTATTCGTAACCGGGAAATGTTTTTTTTTTCTTTATAAAAAAAAATGTATATATATACGAATATGATTTAAGATTTTCACGGCCAAAAGTATTTTTGTTATTTGTTTTTGGGGTGTTATGCCGTGTTGCGCTAACTCCTTCTTTAGCCAACGTTTCGGACAGCATTGCAGTGTCCATCATCAGGGCAGATGTGTTATTTAACACATTATTTTAAATAACACATCTGCCCTGATGATGGACACTGCAATGCTGTCCGAAACGTTGGCTAAAGAAGGAGTTAGCGCAACACGGCATAACACCCCAAAAACAAATAACAAAAATATATATATACGATATATTGACACGTTCATACACAGTATTTGCGCACCTGCTCTTATCTAAAACTATGTTATTAGACCACGTCTTATATGGCACATTGCCAATCCAAGGGGGTAAAAGTTGCCCATCGGAGGGTTAAGGCAGTATTGTAATATTTCTAAACATTTTCACAAACATGCCGTGTTTAATTTCTTTTCAGATTGTTGTATTGACTTTGACCAGTGTCTATCAAATATTACACTACTGAAAAGTTGGCACCATTCCATGGTTAAATTCAATGTTTTAGAAAATTAAGTTGAGCAAACGTATCTACTGATTCGTAAGCTACAAGGATAGCATCGATAAAAATGATTATATCGTTCTGAGAGAAATTTCTTCATTACGTTTTTTACTAATTTATTCATATTGTCGTTGTAGTGACATTATTCTTCAATCAAATAATGTATCTATAATAAAATCTCATTTCTAATTAGTCCGCTGAAACAGAATTAGATCAAACTGTATTTTATTGAAAATAATCAAAAATATTATTGGTAGTTTAAAACCCAATCATAAAATATTTTTATCAATTTTAAATTAAGGTTGGTGTTAAATCTTGTGTCATCCTATTTGCAATACTTAAGTTCATTTCGTACCGGTATTTTGCTTATTTTCCGTCTATGGACTGTTTTACTTTAAATTTCACATCTGTCTCAAATTTTATTTTAAGTTTTATATATCAAAATTGTCTTTGTACCATTTTGTATATGATATCATTAAAAAAGATTGTCATCAATTCCTTGACAAAATTCTTCGATTCCGTCTATAAAAGCTCTTCAGTCAGCATCTAACATCACCTCACCCGTGTTGCATTTTTACCTGCATGTCTAGCACGGACGATCTATAAAGCCTTATGTCAATACGACATTGACTAAATTCGTGATATATTGGTCAGTTAGCAACATTTCCTAGCACGGTCAACGATTGATAAGAAATTCCGACAAAAAAGGCTGCCAAATCTCCTTGGCTGTCAGTTAAATTTGGGTGACTGTTGATATACACAACTTTTAAAATAATATCGTATTTTATGTACAATTACTGGTTTGTTAAAGAACGGATACAAATTAACGAATTGGATTGAAAAACGTCATTTATGCGATCAATTAAATCCGTTCAAACTTGGAGGGACACTTGTTTCATATATCTCGTATTATGGTTAAAGATCTCATTGACAAATTAACTCAGTTATGAATGAAGACATCGTTAACTAATTAACTTCATTTTTTATAAACCAAAAAGTAAATATGGACTGCCAATGCATATTTAGTTTAATATTTCAATTCAAAATTCCCAATTTATTTATATTTTTACGTAAATGTATGACGTTTGATGATTTGCAATGTAAAATTACTCTAGTGTTGCCAGTATATATCAATAACATTACAATATCGGATCGATTTTGTAAATATTTTGCTAGCATAGTCGAACTATTGATACGCGAACCGATATCGGTAATGAAAATCGACATTTGCTGGCAATTAACGTCAGATGGCTACGTAAAAGTAAAAAAATAGACAATGTCGAATTTAAATTTAAAAAATGACTTATATTGGCAGTCCGCGTATACTTTTTGAATCTAAAAGGGCAGTTTATTAGTTAAGGCTGGCCGCATACATACGTTTTCCGTATTCGATTTACGAATTCGTTTTCCGTATTCGGAATTCCGTGAGACTAGCGCAAACGTTCGTTTTTCTTCATTCGGAATGTATAAACGTCAGTACCAGTGTTGCCAACAAGGGCGATATATCGCCATTTAGGCTACTCAGAGCGAGAATCGGCGCCGAAAAAATCTAAAAAACTGGTCGCCAATTAAGCTACTTCAAAAACATCAATTTTAAACATGTCCCGAAATTCTCTAGCCACCCCCCCCCCCCCCCCCCCCCACGAAATTTTTATTTTCACGTAAAAACATCAATTTTAAACATGTCCCACCTAACAGCAAATTCGGCTACTTTACGCTACCTTATGTATGAGAAACGGCAATATTAGGTCAAGATCCGTTGGCAACACTGAATTACGAACGGAAATTTCCGTACGTTTGCGTCGGCACAAACAAACTGTATGCAATAGCTGCGTTCCACATGACGTCATTAGGTTTTTTCCATTCGGTTTCAGTTAATGTATTTTCTACTGATTCCGTGCATTCGGATGTCCGAATACGGAAAACGAATTCGGAAATCGAATACGAAAAACGTATGTATGCGGCCAGCCTAATGAGGTCTTTAGTTATGACTAAAAACTTTCCTTCCTTCGAGTTGGAACGGAATCAATTGATCGCGTTTCGATCATCCGTGGATCGTGTATACGATTTCTTTGAACTTAAGGGCTTAGTTACTTAATCTCCTTTCATTCATTTCATTCATCAATTAGCCATTTATTTTACGTAACAAATGACTTTATCCAAAAAATTGTGCATATTGACAGATTATCCGACACTTTGGAGGCCTCGATAAAAGCAGCGGCTTTTGTCGGAATCATATTTTGACAGTGCTCGCGAGCATCACAAACTGACCATAGATGGTGAATTTTGTCAATATCGTATTGATTATCGTATGGGTTTTATGGATCGGTATAAAATCGTCCATATATCTGACATTGTAAAGTGGCAATGTGCTAGATCCTAGAACTAAATATACGCAATTTTCCAATATACATATATTAAAACAAAAGTGTTTATTATTCGAGTATAACCTTCCACCAATGTGCGAAAAATCGCTTGGTTAGAATACAAAGGAAGTTATTGAAACAGCTCGATTTACATCCGGCTCGAGACCTCCAGAGACCAATAAGGGACCACACAGTGTGTACATTAAATAAAAATAATTCTTCATAAAACTTTTATCTATCACTTTCACCAAGTTGCCGATGGAGAAAGCAACATACAAAAAACTGTTTATCTCAATAAGAAAAAATGTAAAATATAACAATAAAAATAAAAGTGCAGAGTTGTTATCCTACAAATAATATTAATAGACATGAGGGACCTGTGAATTAAAAACCAAAAGCCTGAAATAACACATAAAATATTATAAATATTTTTTCTAGGTTTTTATCCACGAATTTAACGAAATGATATAATAACTATCTATTACAAAAATAATCAAAACTGACAAGTACAGATCCGTCGACAAAATTGTTATTTGCCAATGTATTTTGGGTTAAATACTAACATAAAAATTATTTAAGCAGCAACCGACAAGAAGATTAAAAATCCGTCCTGTAATTAATTTCGATTAAAAAGCACAAGGTGACATTCGGAACAGTTCTGATGGTTGCATGTTGTGATATGGTAGTGCGAGTAGGTTCGGTAGGCAGTGGGCAGTGGGCAGTCAGCTTCTAGCGTTCGCCCATAGTGCCGGATTTGATAAAAACGGATGTGCGTGGGAGTTGATGATGATAAATCCGAAACGAGTTTTTGATAAATGATTGTGTTAATTGGCACGCCGTTTCACGCATTTCCTCCTTTGACGCGATATACTTATTGTAATAAATTAATAAATAAGTGTGATGTGGAATATTTATTACGAAAAAATAACGATTAATCTCATACATGACAATATACAATGGGCGAGCATTTGATTGATTTTTCGGGAAGATAATATTTAAGAATTCCAGCTATGTATGTACCTATGTTATTGGGATGATCGTAAAGCACTGCCCATTGGAAAAAACATCCACTAGCTAGTTTTATGAAATACAAACCTCTTAAGCTTTTTTTATAGGCATAGGCAGATAAAACACATGTTATGTATCAAATAGCCAACTAGTTTCAAATAGAAAAGTGTCTTCTTCGGGGCCCGTATGGAACTAAATATGTACCAGTTTATGAAATTAATAGGAATAAAGGTTATTATATTATACTTAAAAGGAATTATTTTTATGTTAAATTAAGTTTTAAAAAATAGTTTGAAGGTGACAAGAAAAACATAGGTAATGGAAAATCTGCAGTAAATTAGTGTTGAAAGTAAACATTTTAGTGGGAAACAGTTTCTATTGAAACCATCATTTTTACTAGGTGATGTAATGATTTTATAAAACTTTTTCCGAGGTTTAATTAAAAAAAATAATATTCGTTCATACCGCCCAAGAATCCCAACTGCTCCCAATGGTCTGTTGCCAGTGAAACTATGGAATCTTCAATGCCTGCAATGGCTAAAGGTAGTGGTAAGATGAAGAAAATGGGGAAGAGGAAGGTCGGTTATTATAATCTGGCTATTCAGATGTGGTCACCAAACATGACTAAAGCCATTTAAAGCAACGTTTCGATTCTGAATGGTGGTCTTTCATCAGGGCGATAGTGAACGTTTCTATATTAATATACTTTATATTATTTTCAGTGAATTAATGGTAAGAATAGAAAAAATAAAATGGTTAAAATAAAATTAACTTGCGGACGCTGAAATTTGAACCCGAGACCTCCATCTTACTAATTGAGTCTTACTCCTCGACCGCGGAGACGGACAAAATAATAACTACCCATTAAATTATTTATTTGAATAAACACTAAATATGACATTCCACCGATCGGGTTTTCAAAATAAGCAAAAACATCATTGATAAAAAATATCCGTAATTCTTTGATATGATGAAATCACCCCTTTAGGGTGGTTGGCTGGTCGGGTCGGGTTGTCACCTAGGAAACGGATCCAGCTTTCCCTTCAATCCCCCCATCCCCCTCTCCCCCTGCTGCTAGTATGGACCGGCATCTTATTATCGGGGAATAAATCCGAAAAACCTTAGAGTTATTTAACCCATCTCCCATCCATCCTATACCCATCTTTTCACTCACCCTGGCCCGTTTTTGCGTCATAGTCATTGAATTAAGTTTAAAGAATGATTGCTAACTAACTAACTAACCAAAGGAAGAAGTAAGGAAATTAATTCTTACTTCACCGAACAAGCAGTGTTCGCTCGACCCTATTCCAACGTGGCTACTGAAAAAGGGTTGCAATGAAATTGCTCCCTTTTTAGTTCATCTTTTCAATAAGTCACTTAGCACGGGTGACTTTCCAAAATCCCTTAAATCAGCTATCGTAACTCCATTATTAAAAAAACCGCAACTGGACGCTGAAGATCTTTCAAATTACCGACCCGTTTCAAATCTGCCTTTTATATCAAAAATATTAGAAAAAATCGCTGCCTCACAGGTTATATGTCACTTAAATTCAAATGAATTATTAACTAAATACCAATCTGCATATAGACGGTTCCACTCCACAGAAACCGGGTTACTACGTGTTTTGTCGGACATAACTACTGCCATAGAGTCGGGTAAACTAGCACTTCTTTCAGTCTTGGACATGAGTGCTGCATTTGACACGATTGACAATGACTTTCTTATTAAACGATTAGATGAATCATTTGGTTTAAACTGTGATGTTAAGACCTGGCTGACATCGTACCTGGCCAACCGTTTACAAGCCGTAAAAGTGGGAAAAAACCAATCAAATTATGCAACCCTTTCATCTGGAGTACCCCAAGGGTCCGTTCTAGGCCCACTACTCTTCATCCTCTTCACAAATGATGTCGCTAAAATAATCGAATTATTTGGTCTTCTATCTCACTGCTACGCTGATGACCAGCAAGTTTATTTTTACTGCTTACCAGAAGAAATAAACAGTCTAAAAATTCGTATAACTGAGTGTATAGAAGCAATTACTCGCTGGATGACCTCAAATAGATTGAAACTGAATCCCACAAAGACTGAGTTTCTGTGGACTGCTACAAGCAGACGTCAGCATAACATTGAAAACTCCCCAATAACCATTTCAGGAAGTGACATCACTCCAAAAACGTGCATCAAATTACTGGGTGTCAATCTGGACGCTAATTTTTCCCTTAAAACTCAGGTGAACAGAACTGTAAGCACGGGGTTCTTTCAATTAAGGCAAATTAAAGCAGTGCGGAGAAACCTGCCAACAGAGGCGACTAAATTGCTAGTCAATTCCTATGTTGTTTCACGTCTAGATTATTGCAACGGAATATATGCAAGTCTCCCCAAATGTCAAATCAACAAATAACAATCCGTTTTCAACGCCGCGGCAAGGCTTATCACCGGAGTATCTAAATACTCCCACATTTCAGAGCATCTCAAAAATCTGCACTGGCTCAAATGTCCTGAAAGAATCCAGTTCAAGGTATGCTGGATGGTATTTAAGTCACTTAACGGAATGGCTCCGGCTTACTTATCAGAATTGTGTATTCCAGAAGATTCCAATTCCCGACAGTCAACCCTTAGGTCAGCAACGTCATCAGCTATCGGAAGGTTGAAGGAACCAAAGCGCACACCAGATACTAAGTTCGGTGAGCGTGTTTTCGCCGTGTCAGGACCTAAAGCCTGGAATGGACTGCCACATGATTTGAGAATGATCGCAGACTCGACAGAATTTAGGTCTAAACTTAAAACGCACCTTTTCAGACAGTCGTATCCATAATTTCAGAAACCTCCACTTTCACAGTCGACGGCAATTTAAATTAAGAAAATGTAAAAAAATACTAAAAATAAAATAAAATAAATAGAAATAATAATTAAAAATAAATAAATAAAAATGATAACAACTAACAATTTGAAAGCTTTTTAAGACAGTTAAAATACAGTTAAACTAAAATAAAAACTATAGCAGACTTAAGGTCATGCGATGACCAGTGTTTTTTGATATAGTGTCCTCTGCGTGCAGTTTTATCTTCTATAAGCATAAAATTTTTAATATAAGTGTGTTTGTCGGAAGTGACTTGCCAGGTAAGTATGTTTTGGTATCTTTTCTAAATAACAAATGTAGATCCTAGGAAATAAATTGTACAGCGCCCTTGAGGTGATTTTTCACAAAAACGGCGCTCTACAAATTATCCAATTATTATTATTATTATTATTAGTACGCCTCAGGGATCTCATTTCTATATATCTCATTCAGTCTTTCCTCCGCAAGTCCCATGCCTCGTTGCCTTACATCAGAGTAGGTACCAGCACTCCATTGTGTACTGCTAACTCTGTTACAACAAAATAATGGTGTGACGAATGCTATTAACTAATTAAAATGACACTTGTAATATATGAAACAGAGTACATCATAAATGTTTTTTATTTAAAATTTTATATGAGTACTGCACAAGAGTCCTAACTTTTCTCATTCGTCTGGAGCCAGTGAGACAGTGAGGTAGTGAAGGAGTGGAAGGTGGGGACGTACGTGGCTATTTAGATCTAACCACTAAACACGGCTAAAGCCATTTCAAGCAATTTTGTGTTGTGTTAAATTAATCATTGACTGTTTTTTTAATCAGGAAATTATTCAGATCTCAAAAATATAAAATGTTGGTACATAATATACAAAAATACATCCACCTTTACAATAAAGATTAATTTGTTATTAACCACTGTATAAATTTACACATTAGACATAACACAATAGAAATGCCTTCCATTGAGATTTAATTGGAATCCAATATCATCACTGACTTAATATATTTTGGTTCGAGCTCATTTAGACGCTTTGTGTCTTGTATTTTTGTCTGATATCGCATATCGCAATCCCATTTGAATTTCATACAGATGATGAAACACAGTTCCGTTTTTTTTAAATTTAAGGCCTGGTTGGCCAGACGTTTATACAATCATGCAATTTCAGTAAGGTTTTTAGGTAAAAAAAATTTCCGTTCTGAGAAAATACAAGATCTCGATGTCTATAACAGCCAGGTTACATTTTAAACACCCATATGAAGTAAAAATTGTGAAGCGCATATTTCACCGTTCTTTTTGTATAAATTAATTTAAATTTAAACATTACCTTATCGAAGAAAACAAACACTTTGCGGCTTGACATTATACAAAATTTGTTTTAAAAGTTTTTTGTTTTAACCACTTTATTTTATTATATACGTCGACCGGTTTCGGTTGTTCCCAACCTTCTTCAGGACAATAAATATATAAACTAAATTAAAGTACAGAGGAATCTTATGAGGTAAACGAAAAATAGAAAGAGAAAGCATTTGAGAGAAGGGGTGGGGGGCATCAGAGATAGGTAAGTAGAGGGGTAAGGGAAGGATGGGGGTTACATAGGGAGAAAGGGAACAACTTTAAAATCGGACTGGTGGTAAGTTCTAACTGTTTATTTAAAATTGGGCAATTACTTTTATTTTTATTTGATTTTACTACTTCTAAAGCTTCTAAATTATTATGGGGAATTCCTATTTTATTTTTATGTATAATTTTGACTCCTGTATTTTTATCGAATGTATGGTTATTATTAACTAAATGTTCAGCAAATTCTGAATAACCAGTACTTGTTAAACACCTGACGTGTTCTTTTAATATTTATGTTACGTGCAGTTTTCCCAATATATATTGCGGCAATCGTTGCAATTAAGTTTGTAGATACCAGAGTGGCTTAGTATATCTAGCCACTTAAGGTCGACGAATATAATAAAATAAAGTGTTTTAAAACAAAAAACTTTTTCATTTTTTTTTTAAATATTACTTTTAAGTTCAGTAAAATTAAATGATTCTTTATTCTGTTGTTAGTAGAAATTAAGAGAATTGAGTTGAGGACTGTTGTATGCCACCTATTTTGTTAACATGTGTTTTCTCAGATACCTGCAAAATACGTTATTAAAATCATTAATTTATCGTGTCCTCTTGTTAGAAACTACAGTTGATGAACCAGTCCATCGACACATCCATCCGCAGGCGATATGTGAGGTAATAAGCGATATTCTTGCAGAATTCTTCAAGATCGTTTTTTTTCGCAAGATCGAATGGGAATTTCGCGGAATAGCTATCCCTCGGGGATAGCACTGTTCTCGAGACAAGATTTGAACAAATACTCTGCTGGAATGACTTGCAGCTTCTGTTGAGGTAATAGGAGTTTCAATTGAATATTTTCATTCTCCAGGAATGAGATTTTATCTGATTTCATTTCGATGTTAGTGCAAAGTTAGTGTCAAAATGTTTGGATAATTATTTTATATTCACGTAAAATATAAGTAAATAGTTAAATAAATTTAATTGTTTTATTCTAGAAACTTAAAATCATTAATTACTTATTTTTTTAGATTAAAAACAAACACAAAACATTGCGCACGATCATGAAATTGAGAGAGACAACAAAAATTAAGAAAGTTAGTCTTCTCTAAATATTTAGGGTCGAGAAAATCACAAATAGAAAAATTACATTCTTTGCAAAAATATACTGTTAATAATGATGTCAGGGTTAATTATTTAATATAAATTTTCAAAAAAATCAAGTCAAACAGAAAGAGATGTTTCTAGGTAATAAAACATTTATGGTTGGTAACTGATTTCATTAACTTACACACACGGAGAGAAATGAGTATTTCTATTTTATTAAAAATATCTTCAATTTATTGGTAATCCGTTTAAAAATGGGAATGCAGACCTTTAACGAATGAATACAGGTTATCTGATAAACTTTTAGTAAACTTCAAATATATTTTTACGATGTAACGGCGGGAGGGTTTATATGTAATCATGTATTTACATTAGTCACTATATACATGTTGATAATTACATTCCGTTTATTAATTAAGCTTAAACATAAATAGTACGATAAAACTTAGTGTTGATATAATACTTTCCAATGAACATTTTAAGAAAGGTTGGCATTAAGATATTCCGAGTATCAGTGAATCGTGATAATGTATTCGATATATTTTCAAAGTTTATCGGGAAACACGTTGCTTCATTTTTTAAAGGCCTGCAGTCCCGTTTTAAACCGTATTATCAATAATCTGAAGACAATTATAATAAATAAGCAATACTCATTTATCCGTGTGCAAACACCAATTAATTAATATTATTAAAAACAAGGTTTTCATTTTGAAACAATGTTTGTTATATATTATTCTACGTTATTAATTTTTTCCGGATATTTTTTCTGGGCAATTTAATTTATGTCGGAAAGCATGATGGAGAGAAATTTATTACTGTGAGAGAAAGTACCTACAAAATATTTTAGTAACCTTCTATTCTGTAACTATTTTATTAGTTTGCTTTTCCTTTTACGAATTTCATTACTGAAACAATTCGCAAAATTAAACACTCCAAATAAATTGGATTAACCTCATTCTGGGAATCATTAAATAATCATTAAAATCATGCCCGAAATGTTGGTAAAGAAGAAGGTAGCGTAACACGGCATAAAACCTCAAATAAATCACTATAATCATGAAATCATTACTAAATTAAATAGAAAATCTTTTGGATTGTACATACATATAATATGTAGAAAAACATATTAAAAATAAACAAATTTGACGAAAGAAGAAAAATTGCACCATTTTAAAAGCATTCTAGTAGGTATAAATAAAAAACAGTTAGTACTAGGTATTACCCTACATGTTATTTAGATTATTAAATTAAACTTAAAAATGAACATCTTTCTTGTGGCGAACAAACTACTTTTTTATTTTGTTTACGTTGTGCCAATTGAGTTATCAAAGTCAAGTAACCAACTGATTAATTTGTTAGCCAGATAAATGACGTCAAAAAATAAATCACTCAGTTAAAATTAAAACCCATACAAAACTAATTTAAAATTAATCTGTCGCGAATTACTAATCTTGCGCTGAGGTGTGACAAACAAGAGATTTCTTTTTATTCCGTTTTCATCTACCGGCCGCAATTTATCTTTATTAAAAAGATACGAAAAGGAGAGGAAAAAAAATCCCGGGTCGCGACACAATAGCCTTAAATTAAACTTTATTGTTACTCTCCTCTGAAGGTACAAAGGAATGATACTACAAAAAGTAAATAAACCAAGAAATAAACCAGAGTAGATTGTATTATGATCTGAATAAAAGGTCCACAGCTTCCCACAAGTTCTACGCTGAAGGGAAAACATCAAAAGCCCATCTCATTTCATAACGCAATTTTTGTATTTGTGCAGTATGCTTGAACCTTTTTACTTAGAGTCAGTACGTCTTGAAAGAAAAAGATTCCTGAAAGCCTTATGAATTTCGCTGACATGTAATATAACAGGTAAATAAAGAAAACGTAATTATTTTTGATGTAACGCAATTTTGACAGGTTTTCGTGGAAAATAAAAATAAAATATAATTATTTTCAAATCACATCTCCCGCTTGGCATTTTTACGCTAAAAGAAAACTCTTCACACTTTCTTTAAAACAGACAAATTTATTTCTAAGGTTTTCTTTAGTTTTCTACTGAATAATCGCATAATATGGTTTGAGTGTCTTATCTCAATGAAATAAAAATATAATATTATAGAGAATTATAATATGAAGTCACTTTACTGGTATTCAAAGGCTACCACTTTAAAAAAATAATGATTCACTTTGTCTTATACACGTTTCTATAGTTAGCATTTATTGTCTTTGCTTATAGATTCACATTAAATATAAAACTCAATTAAAAACACCTGCCAAACATTGCTTCACACAATACATGTAAACGAATCCACATTTTTTTCACCCTTATCGATTAATAATTTCATAGCGGTTTTACTTCTAATGTCTATGTAGCATAATTTACTTACCTATCTATCTATATATTACCAATAAAATCAGCAAAATCTTGAACGTGCCCTTGATTTTCGTGGGTTTATTTACATTAAAAAAACACTAATTGGAAGAATAACATATTTCTACTAACTACTTACATCAAAACCAGCACCAAGAAACAACCACTGAATATCAGTCTTTTCACTATCCACATGGTAATTTTAACCAGATTTAATAAATTATTTTCGAATAAATTATTGAAAAAATAATATTTTTACCTTAACTATTTTAATAGAATTATTAATGTTCTAAGAGATTGTGATTTTATCCAACAACTCTCAGATCGTAGCGCCGTAAATTTTTTAACAAAACGTTTTCATGTCTCTAACGGCGCGAATACGTTTTTGCGAGCCGAGTCTCGAATTATGTGAAAGAAACAAAACTAAATGGCGCGAAACAAAGCTTGGGGTTGCGTTTCTGCTTGCAAATGTGTACGCAGCATAAGATGTGGGTGTACTTGTTGAAAAAGCAAGATTAATAAAATAATAATTTTTGTGTAGTCGTAAAGAGCACTTTCTTTTCATAATATATACACATATTTTTGTTTTTTTAGAATAACTTAATAAGTAAAACCTCAAATTGTAATATTTAATCATGGTAGGCAATATTAGCCACTCTCAAACAAAAATTTTAAATAAAAAAATTAGAAAAAAAGATACGGTCGCATCTAGGAATTGAACCCAGGACCTTAGATTGCCAGAGCTCTGCTCTAATCACTGAGCTAATTTGACTATATTTTTTTCTGTCATATTTAAGTGTATAATGCTTCGACTAAGAACTACCAACATTTTCTTAACACATATTTTTATTGACTGCTATCTTATGGAATAATCTTGATCGCAAGATTCTTCCTAAGATATAGTATTTATTATTTATTCAAGACACTATCTAGATTTCATTTATTTCTGGAAAAATCTTAGAACAATTATGCCCCATTTTTTTAAGAAAGGCAAACATTCCCGGGTTACGAATAACCTGACAATATTTGAAAATTTCCTACTACCACCACAGTTAGCGAAAATTTTTGTTTGTGTTGTGATGGAAGACTTCGCCAGCCGAGGAATTGAACACACTACGCCTGGGTGGGACCCAAACACGATGTCAACTCAGCTAACGACCAGTAAAAATGCCACTACTTACGGTTTGTACAACCTTTTATACGTACAAACTTTGGGAAGACTTTAAGAAGATCAGCATGGAAAGGTTTCGCGTGCAGTATAACGGCGTTCCCAGGTATTGCAGTGCTTCTAACATGCTCACGGAAGGGCGAGTACCAAGTTTTGCAGTCTTCATAATAACCCCCCATCATGGAAGTCCAGACTCAAGCATCGCAGCACAGTGGAGAAAGTTATTGGCCCCGTTAACCTAATGCTGTCTTTTTGTTTTTACTATTTTATATTATTGTAATATTATGTTATACTATGCTTTAGGGGATGTGTAGGATTGTGCAAACCTTCCCACATTCCGGAATAAAAAACATTATTATTATTATTAAATACGGTGTGTCATGTGGGTGCGCAAATATTTATTTAATAAATTACTCCTGTAAACGTTTTAGAATCCATCCTTATGGATATGACCTATGGCAGATTGAAATTGTCAACAGGTACGGATCTTTTCAAGGGATATAAAGAAAAACCTTTTTGAATATCAGTGGTGTCTGAAGCAACATACATTAATATACTGCCAGATGTAATTTTTTTTTTCTAAACTTTAAAGTTAAGCATTTTCAATACGAACAAAGGGTTGAGGTAATGTGGGTGATATCAATACACCGTCACGAGGGGATAGATATCTCAAGAAATTATTTTTTATTTTCCAGCATCACCGACTATATCGATTCTTGCGATGTCCAGACGATCTATTAATTTTCTATTATTGAAGAAGATGATAATATTAATAAATCTAAATAAAACACGAAGCAGAACAAGACACAGTAAAATAAAAAGGTAAGTGTCAACTGGGAAATTAACCCAGGATCTTTGTTTTCCCGGGACAACCCCTCAACCAACTCTGCCATTGAGACGGAATTATTTTATTTAATTTTTGTTGAACTCATATTTCAGATTAATAATTAACAATATTATCTTCATATAATTTTTCCCATTTTTTTGAATGATTACAAAGTTTGAACAGATGTAGATGTAACCTAGATAGTATCCCAAATAAACAAACCTATCCGATAATAAAGAGAGTACGTAATATCTCAAAAGTATTAATGAAAAATGTGTTACTATTAACAACCGATGAAATAATCATTTAAGTTGTATTTTTTTATATTTGGTTTTTTTAAAATGATTTATTTTTTTGAGATTTTTTTTACATCCTTGAAAATTTTGTCGAAGTTATTTAAAAATGAAATAGCTGAAATATCATTTGTGATCAGTACGCTTAATACCTAGCATAAAAGATATTTCTTTGGTGGGTACGATCTTCAAAGTTATTAATTTTCGAATAAAGTTTATCTATTTTCTATTTACTTCTTAACCTCTGTAGTAAAGCGCCCACTCAAATTTTGCTTCCATCGATTTTAAACTGAGAAGATTAATCGTGTTCACCTTAGGCGTCTCTCTTAAGTACCATCACAGGTATTTGCCCTTCCTAAATGAGATTTATTTTATCCCATTGACGATTGACCCAATAGCTCTGATAATAGTATCCGGCGAACCAATTTATATCCATTAGCATATGATAAGTTAGTAGGTTGAGTGGATAGACGGTTGAAGTGTATGGCGTGTCATCCCAGGAACTGGCAGGTGTGCCGGGGGCCCAAATCTACCCCTTATCTTTTGTCACCTTTTAACCTCCAGAGGTTGACAATTGACCGAGTGGGGTAGCGCCCATACAGAAATTAAGGTTGGGTCTAGTAACTAGCAATGATCGGAATACATTGATCTAGGAATTGACAATTGGAACTTATAATTTCTAGAGTTTATAAAAATAGTAGCCGATTTCATGACATTCTGAAATCTCAAACGTGTCGGCCATCAAAAATACTAATTTTGATTTTGTGTTTGTAACTTCGATTCAATGAACTCTAAAACTCGGATTAGCTTGAAATCAAGTATCATTTTCAAAATTGGAATAGATTGTGTGAATTTTCTAGGGTACCTACCTATAATAATATAATATTTTAACGGAAAATTATTTAAATTGTATTTTTCAGAATTGAAAAAAAATTGAAGGAACAAAATACCAGGAGAACAGAAACGTCGTAAGTTATTTTGTGTTATTTTCCGTAGTGGCGCATATGTCGCATACATAAAAAAATATAAGAAATAATAATAAACATCAAAATGAGAACCTGCCGGCAAGAAATTTAACCAAACAAATATAGAAAACTATATATCAATATTTTTGTAAATACAACCATTTATTTTTTTAATGTTTTTCCGTTTCACGGGTCTGCACTAGTATATATATAAAATATTAAAAAAAGGATATTGTTGTTTATGTTATAATAAATCACCTGATTTAAAATAATTGTCCTACAAACTGCAAACATTGTATTAAAATAAGGTAATTCCTGCAGTATTTTACACAGTATTTAATTTCAAAACATCTTCGCCTTTGGTGGAAATCTCTTCCAATAGTTTTATTCAACGGGTGACCTGTCTAGTGTTTTGTGCAATTATCGTGATAAAAGTAATCGTTCACTCTAGGTATTTTAAACAAAAACTACGTCAAAAACAAAACCTCGTATCTGAAAATAATTTGAACTAATACCTCTAATAACATATGCATCGTTGAATCTATTTATGTTGAAACGATACAACTATGTATGTTGAAAAAAAATATATACGTATGTTGAAATGATTTATCCATGCATGTTGAAATAATAAATCTTTGTATTTTGAATTGACAAATCAACCTACGTATGTTGAAATTATAAATCTAGGTATGATGAAATAATAATAAATCTATACAAGTTGAATTGATAATAAATAACATTAATTTTAATAAATCTATACACGTTGAATAAAAGTATCTTGTAATAATTAATATTTTGTCTCGAGGATAAAAAAGTAATCCGAAATAAAGTTTTTCTACACTTGTATTTTACACTTTAAAGAAGTCACGAGTATTTTCGGGGAGAAAATATTGTCAGTTTTCGTTATCATTTTTTCCACTATTTTTATGATGCCTCGACTTTTCTTTATCTTTTGACATGTTGCTTAGTTGAGTTGAACTTTTTATGCGTAAAATTTTCTGCGACCTTTTTGAAGATTACTTTTGGAGCGATTTTGTTACTAGGTAACTGAAACAAGTTGCAAAAGATGGTGCGGTTTTAAATATATTAACCCTTGGAAAGTCTCTATCCGGAAGTTGTAAATTTATTGTACCTCCTTTTTTACATACATATAGGTATATATGTATATTATGCTTACCTTTCAAGAATATTTTTTGATTGTTTTTATTAAATCAAATATTCTCTAAAGTACAGGTAAGTATAGCAAAATAAAAACATATGCCACGCATCTCAATACAGAAAATACTGTTTTTAACTTTTAATATTTGCGAATCGGGAAAAAAAACAATTTCCCGAAAATTACACATCCTCGCGTGCTTATCCAGATATCATTTATTTTTGTATAAATATCTTATTTTTGAAAAATGCATTTAAAACTTAAGTTTTATCTTAAAAATATATTTTTTTAAATATTGTTATTATTAATATTTAAAAGACTTAATATTTTTGTTTTTATATTATTTTTTTGAAAAACTTAATTAGTAATATTATTTTTGGTTGGGATTATAGTGTCATGGGTTCACAAAATGGTAGAAATTTAAATATGACTATTTAATTAATTAATTTAAATATGGGTCAATCACCTTTAACCCAGCACTGTGAACAAAACTTAATACTGTTCAAAACCTAAAACTTTTCAAATACTTTCAACGTGTGCCTTGTGATAAAATATATTAATTTAAAGATGGTCTAAAACCAAAAGTCGTACATAGGCCAATCAATCCAGGAAGCCTCCGATTACTACAAGAGTAGCTTGGAACGTAGTAAACCGGATCACCTGACTTTAGCAAGGGTCGTTTGCGCGACCCCCGCCCCTCACCAAACACTTGATAAAATCTGTCTTAAATTTGAGGAAATTACGTTTTAGTGAAACGTGATAATCACCCGAATATTTAAAAAGATCTGTACTTTATGTCAAATAATAAATGAACGATTTTATTGATTTTGTTTAATTTTATTAAATATTATAGTAAATTTAATAGAAACAAAAGTGTGGCAATCATTACTGCTTCATGTGAATAAAGATAAAATAATCTTGGTGGATGGATATTTAAAAGTTCCCGAGAAAAAAAAACGGTGCAAAAATTTAATGACGTCAAAACTCATTGTTAATAGAACATTTTTTTGTTAGAAGTAAAGTTTAAAAAAAAACTAAGCAAAGTTATTCAAATTTAGGTACTGTCGATATCGTTAATTAAAGATTTTGATGTACTTTTGCAATGTTGAAATTAATATATAACAGCGAATTTTACAGGTGCGTTTTAAAATTATTTTACAGTGAATTTTACAAGGGCTCATGTTTGAGGGGTAAGGCTCTCGACTAGAAAGCCGGAGGTCGCGGGTTCAAATTCCGGCGCGAGCAAGTAAATTTTATTAGATTATTTTGTGTTATTTCACAAATCACTCATAAAAAATATATATTTGCGGCACATTCCAGAGCGGAAAAACTATCAGTATCGCCCAGGTATAAGACCACCATTCAGAATACAAACGTTACTTGAAATGGTTTTGGCCGTGTTTCGTGACCGGATCTAAATAGCGAGGTACTTCCCTACCTTCCCCATCTTTTTACTCACTACATTCAGCCTTCCAACATACCCTCAATTAGGGATGCCATAGTCTCACTGGCTCCAGACGGTTGGGAGTAGTGAAGACTATTGTGTAGTTTCGAATTTAAAAAAAAAGTGCAAAAAAGTTGTTGTATGTTATGGTAATGTATTAAATCAGTTTGAATAATTAAGTGTTACATTAATTTTCTAAAAATATGCTGTATCCTCCTCACCGGGTAACGTTTTCAATAATTATAACGTTTTCTGTAGTAGGTAGTTTTGGGCTTAGGCTTAGTGCCGCAAATCAGGACGACTATTACACCACAAGATGTGTTGTAATATTGAAAACAAAGTTACGTTATTTTACGTCTAATACTTAAATTGCATCTACATGTTATATTATTTTTCTTATTTTCACTTTTTTCGACTGTAGAGTTAGTTTTTCTTAAGTTAATTGAACTTGAGAATCAATATATCAACATCCAGAAAAAGCGACGCCTCTACATGAAATGAAACCAAATGCCTGCTTTGCATGAAAATCAAAACTAAACATCTGACACAAAGTCTTATACCGACTAACGCCGCCGATATTAATAGCTGAATTTATTATATGTACAGTATACTATAGGGAAATAATGTACCGGTAAAACCAATTTTCTGATTCAACATTTTAATTGGGTCATGGAGGTTTATTCTTGAAACTTTACAATACACACAGCTTACCTGCAATATTCGCATTTCGCCCAATCAGTTTTAATTAGTGGAAGATCTTTGATGCAGCGGAACATCTGTTTGTAGGCTTTCTAGATTTTTGTGGAACAGAATAATGAAGCAGCCTTTCAAATGCAACACGGCATTCCATTCAAACATGTTAACTTTCGCGATTCACGTAATGAAGTATCGTTGGGGGCTGAACTAACCCCAAAGTTCATTTCCCTTCTGCTAACAATGCTGATTCTCACTAGGGGAGGAGAAAATAGGGGAATGATGTAAGAAAAAAATGTATCTAAAGGAAAAGAAAGAAGTGTCCGGTGAACGGAGATAGAAGCATTATGTTGTAATTGCGGGTACTATCCCACCCCATTGGAAGTTGTTAAGTGGACATTCAAGGGTATTCCTGCCGCTGAATGTGCGCACTATCTTGTACTTTGAGATGTTATTATAGAAGTAAAAAAAAGTTTTTGTTGATATAGTTGCATACATGCAATATAATATAGTCGTGAAAAGTGTATTTGAAACATAGATTAGTTGATATTGAATTGTAGTTTCTAAACGAATTAACAAATCTTGAGCGCATAATAATATCAGAATGTAATATTTGATAGGGATAGCAGTTTGCCTACGCCTTCGACAGACGGACAGCTGTCACACGTCAACTAGTTATACTTAATATTAAAACTTTACTAGTCTTTTTTAATAATGCCTGTTTTTTTTAAGTAGTGGGTGTGCGAAATTTCGACTCCACTATATAAGTTGGCGTTTGAAGGTGCTGCTGGGATAAGCCCTTTGCAACACAATCCATATACAACGCATAGTCCAGTGACGGCCGGCATAGTCCAGTGGTAACGCATTGGACTGCCATTCCGAAGGTCGCGGGTTCGAACCCGGCGTGCGCAAATAATTTTTATTTGATTAATTTGTGTTATTTCACATTTAATTAATTAAAATAGTATATTATATATTTGCGGCACGTTCCAAAGTGGAAGATACTACCAGTATCGCCCTGGTGTAAGACCACCATTCAGAATTGAAACGTTGCTCCAAATGGCTTTAGCCGTGTTTAGTGACTAGATCTGAATAGCCAGGTACTTCCCCACCTTCCTCTTTCCCTTCCCCACTTACCTTCAGCCTCACAACATCCCCCAATTGGGGATGCCATAGTCTCACTGGCTCCAGACGGGAGCAGTTGGGACTCTTGTGAGGTATTCACTATAAAAAAAAAAAAACAATCAAAGGACCAGTTCCAATATATGTCAAATTATATTATAAAATATGGGATAATTAATTACACAGTAGTCCTCAATATATTAAATCTGGGCTTCTGGAAAATAAGATTAGCATAAGATTGGAACATAGGAGAAAAAGTATTCCACCGTTGCAGTTGGGCAAAGCTGTTTCATTGGTAAGATAAATGTAAAGAGAACTGAATTCACAAAAAACATATTCTGCAGTCTCCATTATATTACTCATCAATCCGCCCCATACGTAGTTTTTCACACCTTCTACTACTTATAACAATTATTCCGGTCATGGTGACATTTTCAGGGTGGGAACTTATGTAGGTAGGACAATTGCAGGATTTAATGATGAGGTTTCTTATCCATCAAGTCTTCACGAACGCATAATTACCTACTTTCATATATACTGCGCGAGCAGTAGTGGTGATGATTTTTTTAACTTACCTAACTAAATAAATTTGTTATTCTATGCCGCCACAACACAGGCATTCGCTTAGTATGGTGGTCGCAAAACACGGTAGTTTAAAGGGTTTCAGCTTGTTGGATCTTGTGTACGGTAGCACATGGGAATCGCCAAGCTTCCGAAACATTTGATGCAATATCGCTACTCAAATCGTTCCGTCATCTCATCACCCGACGGGCTGGGCGCACAACTTCCTTACTCATAGAACGACTGCCAGTGACTAAAGTAAAGCTTTTTGCAGGTAGGGAAAAAATCATGTATCTTCGAATGTCTCCTTCTCATATCCAACAAAGGACAGCTTGCGCACTCCATTTGTTTACACAGGAAAAATAAATTTTGTTATTTTATAACACATTTCGTACATAAGTATGTCTAACATAAATTTTATTAAATCTTTGTAACCTGCTAATTAGACTACACTGACTATGTAACTATACTCGTAGATTTCCTATACTGCGATCAACGTTGGTGTAAGCCACCGTGGATGTGGGAGGAAATATGTAATTACCATCGTGTCATTTTGATCTATTATAAACATTAGTGATAATTCACTTGAAATTATTTATTTCTTTATTAACATTTAGTATATATAGTTTATACCTATACGTAGTTTGTAATTATACTTTCCTTACATTTTGCACAGCTAAACTGCCCCAGTAACAACATTTTGAACTTGTTTAGTTATATATTGAAAATGTCCACTGACTCGATATAATTTTCGACCACCATAACACGGGCATGTGCCTAGCATTGTGGTCGAAAAATTCCTCAATGCATGTAACTAATAATTTTATTGAATAAAGAAACTTAAAAAAAATATATTTCTTTCCATTAGTATTCTGGGCAGAGAGAAATATATATGGCAGTTAGTCCCAGAATTTCTGTACTGAAATAAATCCCGACTTTTAGTATTACGTAATGGAACCCTTCCGTAAAATCCTTCCATGCGACAGTTTAACATTTTCATATCAGTTAAAAGAGTATTGTAGTTAAAAGAATATGCTGTAATACCCATTTAAAGACGAATTTTCAATAATTCTGAAGGCTATTAGAGATCAAATAAATTAAATCACTCTGGTAAGAGTACCAGAGTGATTTACAGAGAATTTAAAAATAATTACAGGCAACAAACCTATTTGCTTGTTGTCATACTCACACGGCATAAAAACCGTTCCACAGCTTTAACATTGCCTTAGAAGCAAATTGTACAATTTTCATAACCTAAGGGGAGGCTGAAAATGTGAGTATCTTTGAGTCAAAGACAGGTTTTCTTTGTGGTACTCTAGTTTCACGATATCACCAGCACCACTGACCCTAGCCGACCCACAAATGTAAAACCAGATGTTTCATTCTCAAATCCGTGTCACACAAGAAAACATACTTACAAGTAGTTTTCTTTTATACGGTTGCAACAACAGGACTTTGGTTTTTATTATCTGACGTAACACAGTTTTGCTACGTTTGTAACCAACTTTACGATGGATGTCTTGGGCTGGAGATGAGATTATGTCGGTTGACGAATCACCCTGCCTGTTTCTTATTCGTTTTGTTTTTACGTGTTCCTAATGAATCACTCCTTTTATTGGCCCATAAAGTAATACAAAGGGACATAAACTAGCAATAAAATAAACACAATAAACCTAAGCATTTGCAGAATTTTGTGCGGTTTCATTAGGGTAATCGGTTGGTGGAAATATCTATAAAAAAAAAACAAAGGTAGAACATAAGATTTTCAGATACCCTTTTTATTCCTAAAAAAAAACGTAACGTATATATCTACTAGTAGACCTGTGAAAAATGACGGGATAGTCATGGAAACGCTGTTGCGCAATAATATCCCGTCGAAACGTGTTCCACTATTATCACGCGAGTAGCAGGGCGTGGCGACCGGATTAGGTAGTTTCCGGCTGTTAGTAAAAAACGTGTCTCATCGAAATATAATACATCTATGGGGATATTCTGAATTCCTGACAAATCAGTTCCAATTTTACATATTACAGGTAGTTACTTTAATGTCTAGATTCTCCGAACAAACTCTAAATATTTATTTATTTATTTATTTAAACGCCCATTGGGCTTTTACATACATTGTTATTAGTGTTATTACATTAACTATGTGACATTTAAAAGTTTACGTACATATATAAATAAAATAGTTATTATATCTGTAGTACATAAATGTTTTACAAATAATACAGAATACCATTATGGAGAACAGTTTTTTTTTTTTTTTTTTTACTTAGAAAAATAAATGGATTGAAATTAATCAGCATTTATAGGGACTTAAAATCATATTCGAATTGTTATTTAAATTACAATATTAATTTGTAAAGTTAAAACATATATATTAAAGTTAAAAGTCATAAAAGAAAAGAGTGAAAAAACAGAAGCTAAAAAATGGGTTTTTCACTATGGAGTGGAGAAGTCATACATTTCAGCAAAGTGTTTATGTAGATTTCGTTTAAGCACTGCTACGGAATCTCTAAATATATCAACAATATTACCAAATTTATTACCAAATTTTTGTATTCGATTTAACGATATGTGCGCTTGATAATTAGATTTGAAATTGTCACATAAAAAGGTGGAATTTTGTCTCGTATTTTTGGAAGGTACAAATAATTTTATTGTGGCAAGAATTTCAGGGCTGTCGATTCTATAATTAATAATTTTATTTAGTAGAACAAGGTCGGAGATAATTCGCCTATCTGACAGCGTAATCAAATTTAGTTGATGCATGAGTTGGAAATAATTTATATTTTGGATTGGAATATTTAGTTTAAAGTTAATAAATCTTAAAAAGTTGTGTTGTACCTTTTCAATATTGTTGGAATGTACTTTATAAAACGGGGACCAAATAGGCGAATTATACTCTACTTGACTTCTTACTAAAGATGTGTACAGTGTGTTCAAACATTCTAGTGACTTGAAGTCACATGCGGTTCTACATATAAAACCAAGCATTTTTAGGGCTTTATTTGTGATTTAATTTATATGCGGATTGAATGTTAACTGTTCATCAAATATAACACCCAAGTCCCTGATTTGAGTGACAGCTGTCAATTTTACATTGTTAAGCGAATATTCATAAATTGTATGATTTCGTATTTTACAAAAATGAATGACCTGACATTATCTTTAGAAATATGATGTAAAGATGATCTTATGACTTGATATGAATTCGATTGGTCGAATAGTCTTACATTCAAAAATATACTATTCAAGAGTAAAATTATATTTTATATATTTTTTTCTATTCAAGAGTAAAATTATGTTTTACATATTTTTCTATTCATGAGTAAAATTATATTTTATATATTTTTCTATTCAAGAGTAAAATTATATTTTTATGGTCAATATTTAAAAAGCACGGCGCTCATTTAATTGACGTCAATTTATCTCCAACAATGAAGTCATTAAAACTTTAGTTCCGATCGATATTTCCCCGATAGGTACCTTGAAATTACCACAAAGTTCCACAATCGATGCTTTGTAATTTGGATTTGATACTGCCCTTTATTACAAAGATCTTTCACTAATATCTGCTATTACTTATCACGGAAAAGTTAATTTGAAAACCAAATTCTTGAGCTCGCCGCGGAACTAAGTTGCCATTAAATCATTTTGCGTTTAAAATAGCGGCTAAAGGGAAAGAAGCTTAATTTATGAATTCGAGACATTTTACTGTTATGCTAATGCTTAATTAAACTGCTGAAGATATTAAATAACTTTCAGATCTCGATAAAGAAGTAGAGGAAATTTTGCTTGGTCAATGGGAACGGGAGAAGATTTCGATTAGAATGCGTAAATTCCCTTTGAATGCGTAAAGAAATTGTTTTGCGCTCTAGGAAAACTGCTAAAGATAATATCTAACTCTGTTAAAACTCTTTTTGTCGATAAAATTAAAGAAGGGTTGTAAATGTATATATCTAAGTAAAAAATACTATTGTTTGTTTTTGAATATTTCTACTACTTAAAAATACAACATACGTAAATCATTTTATCATCAGCGAAATAAAATATATAACTAACAGGCAATCAAGCCATTTCCCCGCATTAACCGCCTCATGCAATTCCATAAAAGTGTATCTTAATAGCATATGTATTTATACTCTTTGCTTTATTCACATGCATACTGTTTTCTGGGTATCATTTAAGATTTATATATGGATAACGCGGCTAAAGTATTTAAATTATATAATAACTAGCTGTACCCCGCCACGCGTCTGTCTGTGTAGATAGAGAACCAATAGCACTTTTACTTCCAATAGACGGCGCTTGGTTAAAAAAAGCATATATTTACCTTCACAGCTGACATCTATATAATACGGAGATATAAAAATACACACGTATTCGAATTCAACGTTGTGCCATAATTCCAAAGCAATCGTTGAATAGCTTTTGAAGATTTAAAATTTTGAACAAACGAACATTTTTATTTATGTAGATAGATGACACATAATAATTTCTTTATTCCGGAATTTGGGGAGGTTAGTGCAACCCCACAATAATAATAGAAATAATAATATAAAATATATTATTTTACAAGTAGTTAAAAATAAATAAAAAAACGTGTAATATCTAGTCATATCCTGTGAGGTCCCCAACTTTTTCTTCAATCTGCTTGTTTATCTAATATTCTACGAAACCCTTCCCCTTTACTGCCATTCCGCCATACATATTAAAACCTTTGACTCCTCTCTCAATTACGTATCAGCGTTGTCTTTTTTTGGATCTGTTTTGGATTCGTAATTCATATTAAACAGCAATCTCATTTTACTTAATTCATAATACACAACGATCTCATTTCGACTGCATTTATCTTCCTTCAAGAATTCCAAATTTCTTAAAACCACTTTATAAAATCAGTGCATCTATTCTAATAAATAAACACTGAAGTGTTTTGGTTAAAAGTCTTCCCTCCCAAAAGGCAGCATCATACCCACAGTCAAGGATGAAATGTTGCCTCTAAGTGCTCTTACTTTTGCCCAAACTTTAATTAACCAATCGGTTATTAATTATACGAAGATTTATTAGCCCATCCATTATGGTGAGTTCAAATAACTTTTACTCAAAGCCCGAGAGCACCCCCAATCAAAAAGTATTAATTGAAAACAAACCCTGATTTCTGAAAAGGAAGGGACGTCTTGCTAATTTTGGATAAATAAGATTTTGATGAGCAACTCTTTATTATTTATAATGCCTGTTTGGTTTCTCGGCTAATACGTGCTGCAGGATGCAATTGGACGGATTAGTAAAGTGTTACTTTCTAGTGATGCTTAGACTTTAGGAGAACCAGAGATATTCGAAGGTACGTTTGTCAGATGTTTAATATTATTTATGTCTACTCACGAAGTGAATTTAGCCTTTATCAAGACGGTTTATCAAGGCATATCAGCAATTCCCCGAAAAACTAGCAATTACGGAGCGTTTTAGGAGTGAAAAATGTAAATATCATTTTGATGTTTTTCTTAACAATAATCTGCCAAATGTCGATACTATCACACTGCTCCACGTCGCAACGGATTATGTGATATTGACCACCTGTACGGTGCGGCTAGAATGAGACGAATTGGATATGAATTAATGCGCTAGGTGTACCCTCGTGATTTAATACTGGACTAAGCTCAATTCAAGAATCCGGTCACATCTGCTAAGTCACCAAACGTAGTGAAGCACTTGGGGTGAATAGGTGTAGAAGTGTAGCTTATTTGATTAATAGTTTCCGGGGCGGCGGTAAATACGCCCGCCTCCGAAACTGCTTCATGTTGGTTGAATGTGTTTTTTTCATATATTTTTTTTATATTGTCTCCACACAGGAGCCTCTGAGAAAAATAAATTTCCTTAGGGCGAGATAGTTCTGGGAAGTAAAAAGGTAAGCGGGTGGGTAGGAATCTGGGGATCAATGTACAATGCAAAGCGATGGGTCAAAATGTCCTCAAGCCTCAACAAGTTTCTCAAGATCCGATCCGCCACGCAGTAGGTGGGTAAACGCATCCACCGCCAAGACCTATACAAACATCACCCCTTAAATCCGGGCGTGGCGAAACCTATGATATCCGCCTCCCAAATTAAATATGCGATGCGATAATGTGTGTCAATTAAGGGTTTATTCTGGATTGGAAAATAGGTTTATTTAACCGGTGATTGACAACTACTCAGAATCTGTTGATCAGTGTATATTAATGTTAACATTGATTTAGGAGAGAGATGAGCTATGGATTGTAATCAGGCTAGAATAAATAGGAATATCATAACTATCCATTTCCTCGCTAACCCTTTCCTTTAGCCCCGCACTATCGCTAAACAATGAATTTTATTATTGATTTAATACGACCAACAAAATTCCGTCTAATATTTAATAATTAAACTATATTTCTCACCTCTTCCCCCACTCCCCCAAATCACCCCACCCCTTACCCCCACCTAATAAAATCTAATCTTTCTGTACTTGTATAATTTTTAGGTTAGTTTTAAGATTGCTAGCATGACACGGTTGTGTCGAAACCGGTGGCAAAGTAAACAAAATTTAAGTAACAAATGTGCATTGGAAAATAAAACTCAATTAAACAAAAATGTCTAGAAAATTTTATATAGTTAATGCCCAAGAAATACAAAAAAAAATTATTGATGTAGTACGACCAACAAAACTCCGTGTAATATTAACCAAAGAATTTTATTATTGATATAATACGACCAACAAAACAACGTGTAATATCAACCAAAAAATGAATGTTTTTTCAGATAAATCAATAAAAATTATGATTGATTCATATTCCAAAGAAAAATGTAGAAAGATCCCCTAATGACGTTTCTTCCAACGCACCCCAGAAGAAGTTCGCCCGATGCGCGATACAAGCAACATTATTTAATGAATCAACCGTGGCCCAGCGGGAATCCCGCTTTAGTTTAATTCTTCGAGAGGTGTTACTCGTTACTGAGGTTCGCAGCGTGCAAAAACTTGAGGGTTCTGAAAGCACTCCGCTGCCTTGGGTCAATAACGACCTTCTAACATAAATATTTGGATATTAAAAAAATATATTATACATAGTTTTAATTTTACGTCTCCCGGAAAATAATCGAATCTATGGACGTGACCCGTTACTTCACCGATGACCAGATTAACCCGGCTCTATATTTTGTATGGGAGTCGAGACGATTTTTATCATTATTAAAGATTATTTTTTTCATAAGATTACACCCTTTTAACATCGAAAAATACCAGGTAAAATGTTATCATATTGAATCAAAATGCAAAAGTGCATCCATGAACCCACCAAATAAAGAATTTACCAATGTTTCAAAACCAAACATTTTCATCAGTTCAAATGTGGACGAGGACCAGAGATTTTTATTATTTATTGTAGTTAAAGAAATATATATTTCACTTTCTAACTAAGTAAATAAAAAAAAATACATATTAATACACTTATACAATTATAATTTTATACAAAATGTAACAGTTGACAATGCATAAGTTCTAAAATACCCACAAGAGATGAAGAGATTTTTAAATTCTCCTCAAAATCCCCAAAAGTTCCTTAACCTTCAAAATGAAACAAAATAAAGTATGTATAAGACGATGTATGAATGTGAATGAGGCAAGGAGTGTAAGGAGGCAAGACCGAGTTGTTTGGCGGTCCGTCCTCTCTGCCTAGCCCTGCGGGGAAAAGGCGTGATGGTTCGTTAGTTAGTTAGATCCCAACTTTTATTAAAAAATAATAACGTCTTAGTGATTTTTATGAATTAAAAACCTGAAAACTTATCGTCGCAATTTATAATTTACTATGTACATATATACCTGTCTTGCAATATTATCAGCTCTGCTTTATTCCAACTGGATAGAATAACTCCATGTAATTACCACCTACCACCTATTTATAAATCGAAATGTAATATTAATATTTTTATTTTACTACATCCATATACTTAAATTTATTTGCATTTACTGTGTATCTAATTTAGTAACTGCTATATCAAGCTATACAAAAAAATAACTAATGTAAATCATTGCCAAATACTACAATCAAATATTAATAAGTTTAAAGATTGGTGCGTACAAAATAATTTGTTTTTAAATGTAGACAAATGCAAAACCCTGACTTTCTGCAGAAATAAAAATCCTGTTTTATTTGAATATTCCATTAACAATACAGCTTTAGAAAGAGTCACGGAAATGAGAGATCTCGGAATTATTTTGGATGAAAAACTAAGTTTCGCCAATCATATCCACCAAATTGTAAACAAAGGCATGAAAACACTAGGCTTCGTATTAAGAACAACTAAAAACTTTAACTCCATACAAGCCATTAAACTGTTATACATATCTCTAGTTAGAAGCATAATTGAATATAACTCAGTAGTTTGGTCTCCCTCTTACAAAATTCACATTAATAACATTGAGCGAATACAAAAAAAAATTCTGCGTTTTATAAATTTTAAATTAAATATCCCACTAGAAGACTTACAATATCATTTCTTATTAAACACTCTAAAAATACACACATTGGAAGACAGGCGTAAAATAAACGACTTAACTTTTTTATTCAAGATTCTAAACTCTAAATTCGACTGTTGCGAACTTCTGCAACTCATAAACTTACGAATACCTACAATAACAACACGACAAAATACACTTTCCACTGCAACACATAAGCGCAATTACATTGCGAACTCCCCAATACAACGGTTTCACACTATGGGAAACCAATACTTATGTGATGTCGATATATTTAATATTAACTTTGCGAATTTTGTGGATTACGTAAAAGACCTATTTCAAAACTATTCCTAAGTGGAAGTTATATTTTTGTAAACCAGTCAAATCGCTGTATTTTTTAATTTATGTTCTTGTTATTTTTAATTTTGTTTGTCGCATATACTTATGTAATTATATTTTTATTATTTCTTTATTTTCTTTCTTATGTTTCAAAACTGTCATTAAATTTGTACCACCCACATGTAAAAGCCCTCTGGGCGTTAAATAAATAAATAAAATAAAATAAAAATAAAATAAAAATAAAATAAAAATAAAATAAAATTAGTCTATTTCATTATTTGTACTTTTGTTATCATGCTATATAAATTTGTTTATTTTTTACTTTATAAATAAAAACTTCTCTTCTTTTCTTTACCTTTTGTATACTGTAATGGCACTACTCTCCAATTCAAAAACGTGAAACGTTTTTCTCTATTGAATTGGGTAGTTACGTTAAAAAGAAAATATTTTATTGTTATTATTTTTAAGAACCATATGTTTTTCTTCTGTAAATCTGTCATATGTATGTATTTCAAAAAATGGAAGCTAATTTAATTTCCCAGTAGTTTTTTGATCTCGAAAAAAAATTAGGAAAAAAATACGATGATGAATCTCTGTTTTATTTTTTATGTGGAAAAATGCATTTTCTATAATGATTTAAAATGTTACATTTTCGATGTGCCTCCAAAAGGACACGTTCATTTTTATTCGTGAATTCGGCGGCGTTGAAGTCACGCCGCGGCCGGGCGACGTTGGTGACAGCCATCTTACTGGATAACGATAATGAGTTGTAGCCAGTTGGTTTTAGATCCTGTTCAAAATCAAAAATTGTGAATGATTATATTAAAATTAATGTACTTATGAAAATAAATTTCGAATCTTCCACGGAATTCGTAGTTACTGTAACTCTGTACAGGTAAAGTATAATCTATGTACGTTTTTGGGCAAAAAGTTTTAAAAACGTACAACACAACTCTCGGCAGCAGAAGCATACCTAATAATTAATGGAATTTACCCAAATGCGCTTTCAGTACTAACCCCCGACAAGTGCTACAAGTTACCGTTGCCAACAAAATTTACCAACTATTACCATTAATCACAGTCCAGTCAACAAAGCGATAGCGAGCCCCGGCTGTCCATTTCTATTCAGTGCTCGTTATTCCAGCCTAACAAGGTTACCTTCGCTCAGCGGCGATTGTTTCATTAGGAGGACCATCCGCTTTAAGGACTCCGCAGATTGATCTGGCATCGGACACTTGGCCGAATCGGGAGGCTGCGTCCCATTGGAGTGTCAACTGTTGGAAGTTCAAGTTCATGGAATGAATTCTAATGAGAGCTGAGTGCTTCTCTGAATTTATAGTGGTTTATTCGTCATATTGAATATTCACGAGGATGTAATGCTGGTGGACGATAGTTTTAAGTCTAACAGTGTCTGAAGTAATTAGGGTTTAAAACTATTCGCAAACATTATTATTTCATTTTAACTCCGTAGGAACTGACTACATTGAAGAGTTTTTAGAATTTAAAAAAAATATCGTGTAAATACGATAAAAAAATTATGGATTTTGAAACTTGATAGAGATACAATAAGGAATTTTCAAACCCAAAACAATACATAAAAAATATACGACAAAGGGGGTTGTTGCTCGGCCAGGATTTAACTGAAGACTGATATAATAATTTTTGAAATATTGTGGAAGTCTTCAGAATGCCTGTTTTGGTATTACTCATGCCTTCTTACTTATAAACGCGGCGTAAATGTGATGCGGCGCGTAAGGATAAAACAGTGAAAAACTTGACTTATTACCATTGCGTTCGTTTGGTTAAAACATTATTAAACTAGGCTCAAGGCTGTCTTTACACACCAACTTTGAACCGGTGTGTTAAAATGTAATTAGTAAGACGATAAATGTTTGATTATACATGGTTGGTACTTGACTTGGGGTGAGGGGTTGGTCAGTTACTAGGCTGACTGAACAGTGACGACACCTGGAAGTTTTTTTTTGCTCGAATTAAAAAAAGTAATAATAAGTCACCGGATTCCAAAACTTCACTTACACTTTTACTCCAAATAATGTCAGAAATCACTGGTAAGAATAAATGAAATACATCCCTTAACACCCGGTATACTCGTCTGTTCAAAGTTTTCACAACAAACTTCGAACCACCCGTAGTCTTCCTCTAAGTTCTCTTCAAATTATTTTGCGTTACTAATTGTTTTTTTTTTCTTTTATTGTGAATATTGCATAAGAGTTCGAACTTCTAACCGTCCGGAGCCAGTGAGA
Source organism: Hesperophylax magnus (assembly GCA_026573805.1). Taxonomy (NCBI): domain Eukaryota; kingdom Metazoa; phylum Arthropoda; class Insecta; order Trichoptera; family Limnephilidae; genus Hesperophylax; species Hesperophylax magnus. Next base: position 2,261,836 of record JAIUSX010000116.1, on the reverse strand, counting down.
TTATGGCATCTTCAATTGGAGTATTTTTTGAGGCTAGGGAGGGATAGGAAATGGGAGACTTGGCTATTCAGGTGATCTGGTCATCTCAAGCAACATTTCAATGTAACGTGCCGCAAGTATACTAAATATTCTTTTTAATAATTTAATTGTAAAATAACACAAATTCATCAAATAAAGTTTACTTGCGCACGTCGAGATTTGAACCCGCGACCTTTAGATTGCTAGTGCTCACCCCGAGAGCCGTACCCCTCGACCACGGAGGCCGTCAATTTTTAAGAATTGTGTCAATTTTTTAAAATTTTCTTAGGCGTTAATTGTTAGTTTATTGCCAAATTTAGCTTGTTGTGATTTGATAATAAAAAAACTATTAAATATAAAATAACTGCTTTCATTATAACACTATCGATCCATTTCATTCGACTGCTCACTGTCCGTAAGTTATCTTCAATGTCAATATATCAATTTCAGAATAAATAAATGAATAAGATATGTAGGGGAGAACGAAGATAATTGTATTGTAAAGCGTATGAAACTGACGTTTGACATATTACGTTTATCTGACATTATTGCCGTTGACAGAGTTTGCAGATGACGGAAAAAAAGAATTGGATTAATTTTAACGAAAATCTTATTATTACTGGTATCTCTCTAAGCCTTATGTTATTTGCTGAAGCAATTAAGTTTTTATTTAATATCGCGTGTGAGATATATTTTTTAAATATAATATACTATAGTATACTATATTATAGTCCCGCGAAACAAAGATACACAGCAGGTTTAATGTCACCCAAAAAATAATTTTTGGATGTTGTTACACATTGATTACGAAAATTAATTGCTTTTACCACAAAAAACTCACATAGTGAATTTGGGGGGCGGGTTTGGATACCGCCGCCCCAGAACCATTTACTGGATAACCATAGGTCACCCTTAGTGGTTCGCTACGTTTGGTGATTTAGCAGGTGCTCAGGTTCATCAGGTGGGGTGTGTTTGAGATGCGCCTGCCCACCAGCTGCGTGGTGTGCCAGTTAGGGAGAGGCTGGTTTAATTTGACCTCTCCAACTGGTCTCTCGACCGCAGCGGGAAGAATATATAAACACGTCCGTCATTCTTAGACACACTACTCAATAGATTCCTACTTACCTTAATACTTGTTTCCCTCCCAGAACTTCCTTCTCCTTCCTTTCCTTAAAAAAGCAGCATCCCCAAAACTGGAGTGGAGTTAATGTAAAAAAAAGTACCCATGAATTTAAAAAAAATACTTAGCCATATTATTGAAATGATTTAAACATATTATAGAAATGATTTCAACATATTATGGAAATGATTTAAACATATTATAGAAATGCTATAAACATATTCAACAAATACATTATTTAAACTTGTCATACAGTAGCCATATTTGTTATAAGTTATAATTATTGACATGTGTGTAACTTGCAATTATTTGTTTATCTTTATGTTTTGTCTTTAAAAATACTGAGTTAATTCATAAAGTTTTATGTAAATAGCCGATTTGGCTAAATAAAGAATGTGAATAAAAGCACCACTTTTATAGTATTTCCTAGCTATTTTAACCTTGAGGTATCTCCAAAGTTGTATTAATATATTAATTTTATTAAAAGCACAAAATTTAAAAATGCATTAGTAAATAGAAATATCTTAAGTACATTAGATCTAGAGAAACGATAAGAATCATTAACTCTAGTAGGTAGTTACATTTTCATGCATTAGACTGTATTATACTAGTCACGAAGGTAGAGCAAAATGAAGGCTAACTATTCCTATAGAAGAAGGCATGGGTGGTTAGTTTGTTGCCCCTAAAGCCGCACTAGAGACTGAAGACTGGCAGCATTTGAACGACCCAACAACATAACTATTCGTCAAATACTCGCAGCCGCCACTCGAGCGATTCAATCGCCATCTATTGACAGGACTGAGACAAGAAGAGGGGCTTCATTAAAACGCATTCTGTTTCCATGTCGCAAATAAACGAGTGCAATTACGCGTCAATTGACGCATTTTCAACTTGCATGCACATCGCGCGTCTGCAATCCTCCCCAATCCTGAACCCCAATTGAATAAAATCAGTATTTTTGTTTTGCTTTTGTACGGAATCTCACTTTGGCTATTCTATCAAATTAGTTTTTGTTACTTGAAGGGTTGAGTGACGTGGAGGGGGACTTTGAAGACTTGAATGATTTATTTCAGACTCTTAATTAAACGCTAAAGCGCCGAAAAATACACTTGAATGTCTTCTATTCATTGCACTGAAGAGAGATAAGATAATCAGCATTTTTACTTTATATACTGTGTTCCACGCTCGTACCGCGGAACTTTGGGGGCTGATGATAATGTAAGAAAAAAACCCTTGTTAAGTTAAGGCGTTAGGTTTTTGCTTAGTAACAGCATTTATTCAATTGGAAACATGTTTCAATTATCGTTGATAAATAAAATAGTATGAATTTTAAATCAACGTAGCTTATTTTCAATGCAACAATAGATGAACGAGCGCTTAGATATTATTATAATAAAGGTGTGTTTGTCCGAACGTTTTGCCAAACGACAAAAATAATAAATTTATGATCACTTTTAATTTTGGCACTAACTAACTAATCCTCCTAGTTGGACAGTCAAAACATTTTCCAAATGTATATTTGTATACATCCTTTACTAAACAAAATTAAATATATATATATATGTATATGTATATATATATTTAGTGTGAAACCGCACAAGAGTCCCAGCTGTCCCAACCGTCTGGAGCTAGTGAGACTATGGCATCAACAATGGGGATATGTTGTGAGGCTGAAGATAGTTGGGAGAGGAAGGAAATTGCGTAGAGGAAGGTGGGGAACTTCCTGGCTATTCAGATTTGGTCACCACCATCTGGTAGCCACTTTTCAATTTCGAATGGTCTTACACCAGGGCAATACTGATAGTATCTTTTTGTTTGAAACGGAACGCAAATATACTCTTTATTATTTTAAAATGAGTAAATTCTGAAATAACACAAATCATTTGAGAAACTACTGAAAAATAGTTTGTTGGGAATTTTATTTGTGTAATATTGTAACAAGTTGAAAAAAAATCAAATAAAATTTACTTGCACATTCCGGGATTTCAACCTACAGCATCCGGCTTGCTAGTCTAGAGCCATACACCTACACCATACACGGAGGCCATATAGTTAAAAGCATCACACTCCATCAAAATTCTTTGCAAATCTTCTTGAAAACCATCGCACTCGCGTCCTCATATAATTTAGACTGTTTGAAGAAGAAAATCAAATGCTTAGAGCTCTCAAATAGCATGTAGGTACCTCCCTACATGCTATTTGGCCTCCTAATAACGAATACGAATTTTATTAGAAAGTATAACCTTAAATTAATTGTTTAAAAAAGCAGTAGGTAGGTACCTTTTCGTTTCCATGGTATAGGCAGAAATGTTAAACATGGGAAGGCTACAAATAATACGCTTCCAACATTCAAGTGTCATCCGCATCTGTTGTTTATTTCATATCTTTTATAGTATGGGCGTAAGTCGCATGCAACCCCTTCTTTCTTCTAGACTCCTGCTACTTTTATTTCAAACCAGAATGTCATATTAGATAGTAAGTCAGTCAGATAATGGGATTAAGTATTGCTCATTGCGCGGAACTGAATTTGTTGGTAAGTCGATACAAGTTGCAATATCTACTAAATCTGCTGCAAAACCCTCAAAGGGTGAGTTTGAGCATCGTGCTGTTTACAAAGCTCTTTTCGTTTCTAATTGCTAGGTCAACGCAAAAATTTTATGATAGCAACGTATTTTCTTTCACAAGCTTCGAATATTTATAAATTTTTGCACGACGGATTTTCTATCAATCTTTTCTACACTATATTTATAAAATAGGGAGTTCTAAACACCATATGTAATGTTTAAAGACCACTTTTCCAGATAATATCATTTATTTATGTTTTTATTAATGTCTTGAAGGCTTTTACATGTGATATTATAGGTCAGTTGTACAAAATACTACAATAAATGAGGACATAACAAGAATAGTAATTTAATAAGTCGGTACAAAATGAGTACAAACATATTTGGTTATGTACAGCGTAATGAGCAGAAGGTCTTATTCAGAAACAGCTCAGGTGGAGTAGCAGCGTCTCAGCGCACTCAGAGTGGGGGCTCCCGGGAGACTATGCTGCATTTCGCAAAAACGCTACAAGATGATGTCGACAGGAAAGAGCTTGTGCTGAGTAAAGGCAGTCGGTTCTCCATGGAATGAATCTTACCTAATTCCGAGGGGATTCCGGCTAGAGACTACCAGCGTTGTCAACAGGTGCACATCAATGCGTTGCCGTGTAAAGTGAGGACTACCCGAAGGCGGAAGAGCCCTGGGCGGGACCATGGCGTGGAGAGTGATGCGGGCGTGGGCTGTGGGGCAGGTTGCAGAAATATAACCGAAACGGTTACTCACGATATTATGCAAAACTGCCCCAGAACTCACAGAGGACGCACAAGCAATCTCGAGTGGGGTATCGATAGGAGTTATCGTGAAAAGATTGAGAAATATATCGGCAATGAGCTAAAGCGAGCCAGAAAAAAAACACGGAGGTGCAGTAGATGGTGTCAAGGTAAAAGCGGCGACCATCTCCTAGTCGAGAATATAGCACCCGGAGAGTGTTAAGGAGCTTTTAGCACGTGAACCGGAATACTCTCTGTGACGTAACGACACTTGTGTTCTGAGGTTCACTTGAATATGAACTTCAGAACTTTCATGAAATCCACACGACACACAAGATGCGGAAACAGAGTCGATTAGGTTCGGAAAACGAAACATCTGATACGAGCGTGTTCAAACACGCCGTATAGTTTTTGGACCCGACTTCCAGCAGGTACCATAGAAATCATTACTAAAGACAGTTGTTCTGGATTGCGGTATTCCCAAAATAAACCTGCAAATTTCTAATTTATTTCTAAAACCACGACCATTTTAATAACAATCATTTTATATATTTTAAAAATAATTTATTATATTTACGGTATTTAAATTAAGTTAGTTAAACGAGAGAATTTCTAAAGCCTCCTATAAAATATTTTACAAAAAGTCGTGACTTTGAATGTGAATTCATGTAAAAGTCAAGATCTCACAAACCTTTCGCATTTCTCCCAGAGCCCATAAAAATTGATTTTATTGCTTAAGTTATCTCAGTAAAAATTCAAAATTCTTATCTCCTTCCCTCCGCCAATAAGTTATCCCTGTCTAGCCTCGGTAGCCGATTGCCTGAAAGTATCGCGCCGGAATAATATCTTCCATACATCAATGTCGGGGCTGATTTTACCGACAATCGAAAATTATTCTAACGGAAACGCGCGTGTCATCGCTCCCCACCATCGTAACGGCGCGAGCGGCGTAGCGGTATAACAGAGGAGCGGCATAACGGCGGCGTAGGCGCGACTTCTTTCGTTATTCGTTATGCGTTGTGGGTATAGCTACTTTATCACATGGGGTGCAATGTGCAATGAAAATTGGATGTGGTTAGAACTTCCCTTTAACAAATCTACGCAGAAAAGAAAAAATAAATAAATATTGCTGACAACTTGGAAAGCCGTTGATAAATTAAATTAAACCAAAATGATGAAATGTCACAAACTTCCAAAAATTCAACTTAGGTACTTAGGTAAGTTATATAGACTCTTATTCTGACCCGGCACAATTTTTTTAATGTAATTTCTTACTAGGGTGTGCTAAATAATTTTAGGATTTTATCCCCGTATTGCATAACAAGCCCGACTGAATTTTAGTAATTTTACAAGATAGTTAATTATTTTTCATTAACATTTTAAGATTGAAGTTAAGTTTGGAATGATCTAAGCAGTTAACTATTGAGAATTTGAGGTATGCTTGATCTGGTTCCAAATCATAAAATAAAGAAGAAAACTAGTAGTGCCTTCCGAATAAATTTGAATGGAAATAAATGTGGCACTGACTTCTTACCTTTTGGTTATAGACCATTTTGCATTTTTGCGATGTCACTCTCTTACACTTGCCTGAAATCCTATTTGGCCAATCAATTTAAATTTTGAAATCGTGCATAAATACAAGCGCAAATTGAGCTTATATTTGGACCACGAAACACGCCCACAAGGTATTTCTTGTGCTATTTTTTTATTCTTTGTTCCAAATAGCAAACTGAAAAGGATTTTTAATGTAAAAAAGAATTTATTCAAATAATTCTACTAGACTAGTTCTGCAATGATTGGACATTTTTTAACCTTACTAAGCAGTATAAAGTGTATTTTTAAGGAAAGGATGCATATTCTTTTAGTGCTAGTAAAATTAAAAAGAGTATTTATTGATCATGAAGTCACTAGATCAAAGTATTAGATGTATGCCACTAGTTTTAAGTCAGCAGTTATGAGCCTTAGTAGTTGTACGTCACTAGAAATAAGTCTTAGATATAAGTCACTAGTTATTATGAATCCTAATTGTAAGCCAGCTGTATTTATTATTTAATTAATATATTTGTACAGCGCCCTTGCGGTGATTTTTCACGAAAACGGGGCTATATAAATTTAAAAAATATGTTCAACAGTGTATAAAGGTAGGGTTTGCATTTTCCATTTCTTCTGGCTGTGCATCGGAGCTGAATGGATTAATGATACGCGTCAATCGGAGCACTGTCAATTGAAATATCGATAGAACAAGTACAAAATCCATGGACATATTAAGTATTTTAAAGGCCGTACTCGTCCATTTAGATACAGGAATCCACTAAACGGACTGCACCTTTTTATTTTTATAAAACCTTTTCATTCTTTTCACAGCTTCAACAATATATAAAAGATTAAGTAACTTAATCAGTTCATTAACACACATAACCCTAAACATTCAAGGTGATGATTTTAGAGGTCAAATACAACTATAATTTAAGAATTAAATTTTAAGTTTTTAAATCATTATTATAATAAAAGTCAGTTTCCAGTGGCGTAGCGGGGCGGGCGACCCCGGGCGCGTGAGAGCTTACGTGACCGCAATTATCACATTACAGAGCACAAAAGAAAATTAACAAACCACTGGCCCATTTTCCCTTTGTGTTCAGTTTCCGTGGAAAACGTTCGTATCCGCGACCCCTACATTTTTGCACGGCACGATATATTTTACTTTGTCGGATTGTGTTGCTAACATCAACTGAGTGGTCTATTGAAGAAGTCATTGCTACTCGGATTTAAACAATTTATTAGTGGCAGCTTTGTGGGTAAAACTGAATGCACTGTGATGTAGGTAGGAATATGTTATGTTATGTTATAATTTATAATTATTATTATAACTGGATCACTTGTATCCCGCCATTTTTGTGAAAAGTCATCTAAAGGGCGCTGTAAATAGTGATGCTAACTTCTAATAATAACATATTATTAATTTAGAAGTTTTATTTCCTATGGATGCAAAATGCCTCGTTTCCACTCATATATGTTGGTAATATGTATTTGTAGATATATTTTTTGACTATTTAAATAAAAAATTTGAACACGAATAAATGAAATAATGGTAAAGGTTTCCAACCTACGGAAAGATACGATTTGTGATTTTCACGGCCAAAAGTGTTTTGGCCAGCATAATACCCCAAAAATTAGTCACTTTTCTACGTTAGGAAGTTTAAAAATTATAAAATATATATATTTAAATCATGCGATTATTTCTCATTATGTATTTTTATTCTATATAATGAACTGTCTAGATTTGTGGGAGGAAAGTGCTACCTGGCAATAAGCCAATCTTTATGGAAGTACTAAATACATTTGAATTTGAATACATTTGTGTTCAACATAGGCATTATTTGTATTATTATTATTATTTTAAAATAAGAATGTATTGCATTGCACTACCCCTGCATACATTTTGGAATAAACTCTTATTATTGTTATTATTATAGGATTTAACTAACCGTTCTTTTGTATTAACAAAAGGGATTAAAAATAAATAAGCAAGTCATTTTGCATTTTGTAATAAGATTATTAGTATTTTAGATTCGTGTAGATAATTTTCCCTCCATTAAATACTCAACTTTTAACAAATTATCGATGTTAACACAAGAATTTGGAATGTGCGCATAATAATTATATACGGCTACAACTTTCAATAAAATAAGCAAAACCGTAATGTACTAAATCGAACAACCGAGCAAAAAAAGTAAACCTTACGTACTGGAAATCATCAATTGGATTTAAATTATATAGGAATTTTTGCATACGTGCCTCCGTCTGGAAAATATGCCTAGATTCAAGGACGGTACATTAAAGCCGTGATCATAAAATAAACAAGGGATTGATACGGCTTTGGGTCGTAAAACTAAAACAACACGCTACTGGGGAACTGAGCTTTGTCCCGATTAGGCCAATAATTCTGTCGAGTTTGCGAAAGCTTCGTGAAAGAGGATTGTTTACTTAACCTTGATCCATTCAATTTTAGTAGAATAATAAAGCGATTTTTACCCGGTGACTCGATGGAACCATTTGGGATTTTGCGCCTGTTATGTCGAGAACTGGTTTTATGGTGCAGTTTAAATAGAAGTTGTTTCTGCTGCACTAATGGTTTAGTATACGTCTTTGTCACCTTGATTATAGTGGCCACGCTTAATTCATTCTTATCATCAAACCAGCAACGTATTATGCACCATAGCTCTTCATCATCAGTGGAGAATGATTTATTTTAAAAACCTTAGACAATTTAATAAGGGTTTCAGGAGATTACATTATGAGACACAAGTGATTGTAAGAATAAGCGGAGGTCACCCCATGCAGATATAGAGTAAGTGAATCAATTACCTAATGTCATATCGTAGAAGAATGTCCCCTTCATCATGTTCCACGGAGGAACATCTGTGTTGAATCAAGTGACTTCCGACACCATAGACGAGCTAAATAATCTCAGAATCCTACTTTAACGTCCATCAACTGTCCCTAACGATACGAAGAAGAATAAATGACTTATCGAAAGTGTGCAGAAAGTGGATGAAGAAAATAATTTTTTGGTTAATTTGAACCTGTGTTTGAATGACTACTTTGAGGTGCACTACTGTGTGTAGTAAAGAGCCTTGTTTTATAAGTATTAACGCATTTCATTGCTGTCCATGAAAATTCCACAGCGTCTCATTCTCACTCCCTTATAAAATTCTTGAAAACAAGAGAAAAGCTCATGTTACGTTTGTTATATTTAGAATTGGGGCGTAAGTAGAAGTATTATTAAATATCAATACGTGAGTAACCAAGCAGGGCTATTTCACAGATTTTGAAAAATTCGTTGAAGTTCTATTATTATATTATTTTGGCCAGTTATTTCACAAAACTGAAAAATAATTTCGTTAAGTTTGTGAATTCCTTCAACATCCACAAAAATAAATTATTATGAAAGTTTTTACGGTTTGTAATAAACAAAATAACTGATATCGAGATGGTCGATAGCCCTTCGATAGTCGCTTAGTTAGCAGTAGAACAAATCGATTTCGCAACTTACAACGGGTAAGTACCGACTTACTTCTTTTCAGAACATGGTTTTGGTTTTGCTAACTGAAAATATGTCAGGGATTATAGCTTGTTCTTAAGATTTCTTTATTGAATATCGTAAAGCATTAAAATGACTAAAGTTAATTGGTACCTATTAAATATCTTTAGAGAAGGAGTATGTTTTACATTTTAGTACAACATATATTATAATTGATAATTGTATATATCTACTTCATGCATTAGATAATAATAATAAGGTAAATACATATTTTCTGAAGTACCTTATTCTACGAAACCACAGGTCCGGTTGAAAACAAGTGTAAACGGGTGTGTTTTAAACCACAATAATATTACAAGAGGAAACCTTCTTGAATTATTGCCTAAACGTTATGACGACCATGATTAGGTGGTTTGAAACTAGGGAAACCAATCAACATTTCGTAAAAGCAATTTTATCTGAATAATCTAAAGATTCGTGCAAGTAAATAATTTTGAAGCTAGATGTCACAACGTGTCCGTACATTCAGACAGCTGTTTTGCCGTCTTTTGACGACTTCTATATCAGTTTCATCAGGCCTGCCTTCGCAAATAGTTTATTTATTCTAGTCGTACATGTTGTCCTTTTGACTTGTCAATCCTTTTTGTGCGGAATTCCGTAACTTTGTGAAAGCTTGTCGTGCCCTTTCAGCTACCAACGCCAACATGTAGATGTCGCTGGTTCGTGACGGGAATACACAAGCCGGGCGGGTCAGTATCGGACGGGATTTGTTCGACGTTTGCAAGCTAACGAGTTGGGTAAATTAAATAATTGAATGCCGCCGTCACTATCACGCAGAATTGAATCTCGTAAATGACAGGGCTTGTACAGAATTCTTTATGAAAACAGATCTTTTATTTACGATTTATTCACGTTATTTCATGGAAAGATTCACTCTAAGGATATTCATGTATTTAAAAGCGTAACATTTTCCTTGCTGGGTACTTAAGATACATATTACAATTGTTTTTCTTTGTTTTAAAAATAATTTTATAACATAAGATTATACATTTTTAGATTTAAAAAAAATAGATTCGTATAAAATATAAATGTATCCTGATGCAGATCCAGTAAACAACGATAATAGTAGTGGACAACTGTAAAAATTGCAGACAACCGAAGCAAGCGCCCCTCTGTTGAATTTGGCAGAAACTTCTGGGTATCTAGCACAATCGATCGATAAAGGTTTTTATCGATAATACCGGTAACTTGTCTTCGTTTCCAAGCACGGCTGCAGATCGCCAATGAATAACAATGGTTCAGGACGACTAAGTATTCTTAATTTATTCGAGGTTAACTGTTGTTTTTTACGTTAGAGATTTGCAGTAGTACGCGGGAATTTTGACAAGTTATGATATTATCTATGTCGCCCGTGCTAGATACCCTGGTCTGTAGCCCCAAGGTACTTGAAAAAACCCTTGACTCCGTTCAGAAACGGGTGGTTTGTTTGATAGATTCCACTGTCAACCAACGGATTTTTTCTATAGAACACAGGCGCCAGGTAGGAATGCTGCCTTATTCTAACGGTATTTCAATGGAAAATGCACCGAGGAATCGAAGGAATTTATTCTTCCCGCAAAATTTGGTTATACCGTCGAAATTTTTCACATGACAAAAGGGGGTCGTTTCTACGACTCGTTTTTGAGTTCACCAGCTCGGCTGTGGAACAATTCGCCAGCATCTGTGTTTACTCCCTCCTACAACATGGGTTTCTTCAAGACCAAGGTTCACTCCTTCCCATTTTTTAAAATACCTCCACAAAGCATCCCAATAGATGACACAGGCCCCGAGGAAATTTTTAATGTTCTTGTGTGAAGTTACTGTACAAAACTGAAACCATAGAATCACAATTTCGTTAAAATTGAAGAAACTTGGGGAGGGAAACGAAACGGAGAATATAACGGTTGGAAAGTGACATACTATGCATATCTCTTCACGTATTAAATTCAAAAAACTTTTTGGTTTGTTTAGTTTCTTATTGTGGTTTTCAGCATGGCCAGACATGTAGTTCACACCGTTATATAAATTATATTATGTTTAATAGCTTCCATTATTAAACTTTCAGAGATCGATAGTTGTGATATGGAGAAGAGCATCATGACTCGGCTAAAAATGTATGGAAAGAACGTGGAATTTTACCATGTCGTAGTTGAGATTAGTGTGAAATGGTGTATTCCAGTCATCTGTGATATGGGAGGAAAATAAATACTATGCCTTTGAAACAGAAAAATATAAGGTCGCACCTGGGCTTCGATTCTCGACGAAGTCATTCCACTAGAACGTGTGTTTAATTTAAATCGAAAATATTGGATTCATAGATCAAATTTGATCAAAATTGAAATAAGTCAGGTTTGCAATTGGCGTCAGATTTTTTTTAAACTACGTCCACTAATAAGCTGATGTATAGAATTCAATGGGTGGGCGTCCAAAGGCTTCCTATCCGACTGAGCCATTTTCGAAGACCACTGACTAATCGTTTGAGTTCAACAGAGGGCGATGAATCATGGAATAAATTCAATTTTCGCTGATACAAACTTTACAGAGTTGGCGTCTACAGGCCAACTTTATCATCCTAAAACAATGTGTTTCTAGTATATAAAGCGTAATTTTGATTTGTGTAATGCAGCTAATTTTATTCAGTCAGAAAGAACACTATATAATCAATGTATTGCCATTTCTCTACGTCTCGGAAAGGTGGACGACTACAGACTTCAGCAGAATTCTTCAGTAAAGTTTGAAGTCAAGATCATAGTCCGACTACTACAAACAATAGGTATGGAAATAATTAAAATTTACGCCTTTTTTCCTTTCAGATATCAAATAAATCTATAAAGTTTATATTTTTGTATGTCAATGAAGGAATGTCGTAATCCGGATACGCCTGAGAAATTCATTATTGACTTTCACTTTCATTATTGCCATCTATGGGTAAAGCTTTCGAATTTCGTCCTTGTTCCAAATTCAAATGGTCGTTTCAATTTAAATAGACTCTTCTTTCGAGGCTATATTTTATCAGAAAGGTTAGGGAACTTAAACAACTTTGGAGGTTCTACCCTGATTTATTGATGCAGTCCTGTGTTGGAAAATCTCAAACCCACATTTCCCATCCTTTTTATAAAACATACAATAGTCACACTATATTCACTAAACCTACAAAATATGGCCACACTGGCATATTTAAAAAAAATATATTTTCTGAAAAGCATGTCATGTGATATATGCAATATAATATTGTGCAATGTAAAATAAGTAAATGGTTAGCAAGAATGTTTTATGATATATTTAGTATAATGTTAGTAATGTAAAATAGGTAAATGGTCTGCAAGAATGTAACACGATATATGCAATATAATGTTGTGCAATGTAAAATAGGTAAATGGTTACCAATAATGTAATGTGATATATTTTATGTAATATTAGCAATGTAAAATAGGTAAATGGTTACCAATAATGTAATATGATATATTTTATGTAATATTAGCAATGTAAAATAGGTAAATGGTTACCAATAATGTAGTATGATATATTTTATGTAATGTTGGCAATGTAAAATAGGTAAATGGTCAGCAAGAATGTAATACGACACACGGAATATAATGTTGTGCAATATAAAATAGGTAAGTAGTCAGCGAGAATGATTTCATTTGATACACTAATCGGCGTTCAAGTTCCATGACGAAGTTAATATGTTTTATTGTTAATTTGTTAGCGCTAGAGGAAAATTAAAATGAATTGACTCAAACACCACTCTTGGATTATCTTGTAGCCATGGGTATTGGGTAACGTTTGGCTGATAAAAAAATAAGCATAGGTTATGATATATATTACTAAATCATTTCCACATTCGTTGCCAACCACAAACATCCACCACAAGTGTTATAAAGAAGACATTATGTGTGCTCTGCACTCCAAAGTGTGACCAATGTCAACAATCATCTCGTTTGGCGCCAGCACTTGACCATTGCAGTGCTAAATACCCTGAATTATATTTTATATCGAGTCTTGGAGGGCGGCCAACTTTCCCACGGAGACTGTCAAAATAATACGCTGCGAAAATATTATTACGAAAACGGCAAAATTATTTTTCTATTCACCTTTAATTACACGTACTTGAAGTTTGAAAATGCTTTTGGCAGGTAACGCATTTGCCATTCGTAGATAAAAAGAGTTTTTAATGCATTTGCTCCATACAGGGGGCGTAGAGGAAAAAAAATCCACAGGGCCTATGTCATCTTTGGGGATGCTGTGGGGAGGGTCTTTTTTGGGAAAGAAAAAGAAAACTTTGTGAAGGAAAAGGTATGAGGGGCGGGTAGGAATCTAGGGATCAATGTGTTCAGGAGTGACGGACATGCGAATCCATTCCTCCCGCTGCGGTGCCAAGCGATGGTTCGAAAAGAATTCTGGATGGAGAGACCAAAAGGTCTCTCACAACCAATCTCTCCCGATCCGACCCGTCACGCAATAGGTGGGTAAACGCACTCACCCCATGAACCCGGGCACTCCTGCTAAGACAACAAACGTATTGAACCACTTGGGATGACCTATGGCAGGGATATCGATAAAATTTATTTTCTAATAAATGGTTCTCTTGCCTATTATCAGGGAAATCTTCACAACGCATATAATTACTTACTAGAATTATCAATAACTTTTTTGATCATGGGTAATTCAATAGAGCAAAGAAAATACCAAATTTGAAATATAAGTTCATCTATGTTTAAAATAAACTGATATCGATTAAACTTAAACGTAGAAATTAAAAGAAAAATCAGCCTGGCTAACACGTACTTCGAAGAATCCTACTCTCGGAACTAAATCCATTCTATGTAAAAAAAAAAACTATTATGACCAGTAATAAGCTACGAGTTGGAGTCGTGGATCGGCTTAAAGTTTGGCGAAATGGCAAAATGGCCGTCTGGAGCCAGTTAGACTATGGCATCCAGATCGGTTTAGGTTGTGAAGCTGATGGTAGTAGGGAGAGGAAGGAGACTAGAAAGATGAAGGTGAAGAAATATCTGCTAATCAGATCTGATCACCAAACACGGCTAAATCCAATTCAAGCAACGATTTAAAATCTGAATGATGGTCTTATTGGTCTTACACGGCAATACTGAGAGTTTCGTCCACTGCGAAACGTGCTGCAAATAAACCATATATTATATTTAATTGTTTAAACGTGAAATAACACATATTAATTAGATAAATGTCATTTGCACACGACAGTAATTGAACCCGCAACCTCCGGATTACCACGGAGGCCATCTATTGGACAAAATATTGTCACGAGCTGTACTGATTGATTAAAGATTAGTCAATAATCAGACCCTTTAAACTGTTACTGCCTAGTGACAGAATAAATAAAGTGATTTATAATCTATAGTGATAAAAAATACCAATTTAGCGAGGACATAAGATATCTGAACATCAAATATGCTTTTTTTACAGTAAGCCTGGAGAACAGAGGAGTTTCCAATATCTGAAATTAGGTTTAGGATGTTGTAGCAAACACCGCAAATAAGGAACTGGAGTCGAAGACTTTTCTAAAGACGACCAAGATAAATACAAATAGGGTCACGATACAACTTGCAGCAAAACATATTTTTAATTAGTCGAATTAGGAAGAAGTTTAGATAAATATCAATAATTTGTCTTTTCGCGCAATAAACTATTGTAATGATAGTAAATATTTTTGTATAATAAATGATAGTAAAAATTTCCAAACACATCAAAAACAGTTTGCAGCATTGCATAACATAATTTGGCAATAATATTTTATGGCTGCATCTAAACACGAGGGGGGCACTATTTAGATAAAGCATATTTATTTTCGACGGAAAAAGCATAAACTATGAAACATAAAGATTCAAAATCTTTTCTCGAAACATCAAAGTACCTACCTTTCTCCTCCATTGATATCCAACCTATTCCAGATGAAGTCAGGTTGAGGTAACTTCAATGAAATATTTTTGAAGTGGAAATTGCATTCCAAATGCTGATGTAATGATACCATGTGAAGAAACATTTTAATTTCTAAAGATATTTCCTCACAGTATAACGTACCGAAAAGAATATTTAAATTAATACATGAGGGTTCTTGATTATTTTGTCTAATTATGAAAATTATGCAAAAATTTACTTATCGCAAAATCAGACAATTCCCAAGCGCAAAAATCTTCGTCCACTTGGACAACTTTTATGTGCTAAATATTTTAGAATTTATGCGTTTGGACAATTCTAAAATGCAATTATTTGTTCAATTAGGTAATTTTGAAGTGCAAAAATCATAAAATTTGTCCATTTGGACAATTTTTTGTTCGATTGGACAGTACCAATGTGCAAAATTTCGTAAAATGTGTCCTCTTGGATAATTCCTCTACAAATTGGACAATTGTGACACGAAAAATTTCGTCAAATTTATCGAATTGGATAGTTCTTTCCAGTGTCCCATTTGCACATAGGATACGTCCAATTGTCCAATCAGATAATTTAAATGTATAAAATATTGCATAAAGTATCCATTCGGAAAATGTACGTTGGCGTTTGCTATCAGATAATGTCTATAAAAAGGTGGAAAGTATCTTCAAATGTGTCCATTTAGAATAACAGTATCTTAGCTAATTGTAGATAGAATATCAATACTCGCTCCGCATCGAAGGAGTACAGTCGCGTAATTTTGTGACAAGTAAATCAAGTAATATAGTTTACATTAATAACTCGCCCACCTGGGCGCTCCATTCCATCCAATATGGAAACTCAAGAAATTATTAAAAACATTAAAGACTTAATAAACAAGATCACTTCAGTGAAGGACTCAAAAATAAAATTAACACTGGAACAGAACATTATATCACTGGAAGAAAAAATTCAACATGAACTAATAAACCTACAAAAAAAGATTATAGAATTACAAGAAACTAATATTAAAAACAATCATCACTACGCACAGAAACTAGAAGAAATTCATAATAATAACAAAAGGACATATGCAAATGTATTAGGTGACAATAAAAACTTTGTGAATACAAGTGCACACATCCCAGAACAGAAGCACGCCATCATAATTACATCTAAAAACACCTTGAAGGCCGAAGATATAAAAATAAAAATTCAAAAAAACATTAATTTAACTAAAATAAAAGTTGGAGTAAATGGAGTAAAAAAAATCGGAGAACAAAAATTATTGATCTCATGTCAAAAAAAAGAAGATGCAGAAAAGTTAACCGAAGAAATTAATAAGGTAATTGGAAAAGAAATACTGGCCGAAGAAATAAAAAAAAAGAAACCGTGTTTAATGTTGAAAAGGCTGCAATGCCAATTGACTGAAGAGGAAATTATAGATGGGATTGTACAACAAAATGAAGGATTAACCCTGGAAGACAAAAACAATATCAAGCTTATCAAAGAATTAAAAAACAAATACAATGAAGGAAAAGAAAACGACACCACTAACTACATTATTGAAACAACCGGTAAATTAAGAAAAACGCTACTAGAAAAAAACAAAATAAACATCAAATTCCAAAGAGTATACATAGAAGACTGTAACCCGCTTACTCAATGCTACCACTGCCTTAAGTTCGGCCACACAGCGCAAAGATGTCTCGCCAGGACGCAGCCCCCCATTTGCCCTCATTGCACAAAGGAGCACATTCTGTCTAAATGTGAAAATAAAGAACAACCTCCAACATGCAACAATTGCTGTGCTCAAAACAAAAGATTTAATATGAATTATTCTACAGAACACAGAGTTGATAGCATGAAATGTCTCTATCGGCAAAAAATGCTTCAACTAGCTAGAGAGCGCATCGACTATGAATAATACGGTAAATTTCATTTCTTTAAACTCTAATCTAAAACTTAAAAAATGAATGATTTTTTATTTAACGCATTAGATAAAAAAATGTATATTGAAGAAAATTTATGTCAATCTATGAAAGATTTTAACTTAATTTGCACTGAAAAAGGATTTACCCTATTTCATGTCAATATTAGAAGTTTAGAACGAAATATGGATGAATTAGTTATAACATTAAAAGAATTAAATTTTTTCCCGGGCCTGATTGTCTTAACAGAGACACACTCTGCAGGCGAAATCAATTACACTATTCCAGGCTACACATACCATGCGACAATAAACAAAATAAACAAAAACTCAGGTATCGGATTATTTATTTCTAACCAGTATAATGTTCTCAATATTAAAGAAATAATTAATGTTAGTAATGTTAACATATTAAATATAGAATTGAAAGACGTAAATAAATATTATAACATTATTGCTATTTATCGTACGCATACATCGATAGTACCTCAATTTATAGATGAATTAAAAAATATTCTGTTAAATTTTAGAAATAAAAATACTATTATTGTTGGAGATATGAATTTAAATATTGCAAATGACTATTCTAGTAAAGATAAAGACACATATCTAAATATGTTAGCAGAACTCAATTATTTATCGTGCATAAATTCTTATACTAGAAATGTCAAAGGTCAACGCCCCTCATGCTTAGATCACATTTTTACAAATATTCCTGATATCCAAAATATAAAATCAGCTGTCATTCATACAACTATCACTGATCATTATTCATGTATTTTTAACTATAAATTAAGCAATCCAACTTTGCCATTATTTAAACAAAATAATTACTCAAAAAAAATACTTAATATGGATACATTAAAACACCAATTAGAATCAGAAAATTGGAATAAATTATTACAATGTAATGATGTCAATATATGTTGTAAAATGTTTGAAGAAAAAATATCTAAATGCATAAATGACTCGACAAATAATAATATAATAACCAAATCCAAAGTGTCGAACTTGAAACCTATAAAACCATGGATTACTCATGGTTTAGTAGTATCTGTACGACATAAGCAAGCTCTTTACAAATTAACTACTCAACAACCAAATAATAAAAATTTACTAAATCATTTTAAAGCATATAAAAACAAACTTTCATATATTATAAAAAATACAAAACAAAAGTATTATAAACAAAAGTTGAATCAGGCTGAAAATGATAGTAAAAGAGTGTGGACAGTTATAAATGAAATAATTGACAAGAAAAAAAACAAGAATAACGACATCGCTACTATATCTCATGACAACATGAAAACATGTTGTAAAGAAAATCCCTCAAAAGCTGCAAACATATTTAACACCTTCTTTGCGAACGTAGGGGAAAATCTTGCCAATCTCATTCACACTGATCCAAATATAACATTTCCAGACTGTAGTATTGATACTGACAATAATATATCAACATTCCAAGTCACCACAGAGAACGAAATAATATCAATTATAAACGGTATGCAAGGAGGTTCTGCCCCGGGTTTTGATGGAATAACAGTTAATATTTTAAAAAATATTAAAAATCAAATTTCTAAACCGTTAAAACACATAATAAATGTAAGTTTCCAAAGCGGAGTGTTTCCATAAATCTACAAACAAACTACCATTACTCCAATATTTAAATCTGGTAACCCAGAAGAAGTTAGCAATTACCGACCCATATCAGTAATCTCGAACATAGCAAAAATTTTTGAAAAGATAGTTAAAAAAAGGATAAACCAATTTGTAAAATGTAATAAATTAATTAATGAAAATCAGTACGGTTTTATGGAAGGTAGAAGCACTCAGGATGCAATTGCAAAATTAACTAGTCTTGTTCATAATTCATTAGATAAATCATTAAAATGCATTGGAATTTTCATAGATCTTAAAAAAGCTTTTGATAGCATATCACACGACAAACTTATAAGTAAATTAAGAAACATTGGATTAAGTGGTACAGCTATAGAATGGATAAAAAGCTACCTTTTCAAACGCCCTCAAGTCGTAAAAATCAACGATGTACTTAGTCAACAAAAAACAAGTCACTTCGGCATACCTCAAGGTACAGTCCTGGGACCGTTACTGTTTATCATTTATGTAAATGACATATTCAATCAAAGATTAAATGGAAAAATAATATCTTATGCTGATGACACTGTCATAATAATTGAAGGTACTGATTGGAATAATGTTAATAACTTAGCAAATACTGATATTAATATACTGAAAAATTGGTTCGATAAAAACCTCCTCTCATTAAATACTGAAAAAACAAAATGTATCCCATTCTCTATCAACAAATTTAAATTAATACCAGAATTAAAAATTATAATACATCAACTTAAATGTAACAGAACTAATTGCAATCAAGAATGTTCTATACTTAGTCTAACTTCTGAAATTAAATATCTTGGTATATATATAGATCAACATTTTAAATGGAAAAAACAAATTTGTGAACTTGTCAAAAGAATTAGAAAATGTATTTATATATTTATAAGACTTAGAAATATTCTTAGACTAGAAAACCTAAAAAGTGTGTACTATGCAATTGTACAATCTATATTACAATATGGTATTATTGGCTGGGGAGGAACTTATAACAATATATTAAATCCACTTAAAATAGTTCAAAGATTGATAATTAAAGTAATATTGAAAAAACCATCCAAATTTTCTACTGAGATTCTCTTTTCAATATTCAATGTACCCACAATAGACAATATATATAAAAAATATTCAATTCTACAAATTTATAAAGAAATACAGTTAAATAACTTACAATTCAATTCATCAGCAAGATATCAAAAAACTAACAAAATCCCAAAACTTAATACAAAGCACACACAAAATACCTATCTCTATCTAGGTATAACATATTTCAACATCCTTCCATTATATCTAAAAAATATTGAAGATATTCAGGAATTTAAAATAAAATTAAAAAATTACCTAAAACTACTATAAAAATCCATATCTTACTCTTATTATTATTTCCTTCAAATCTTGAAACTGTATTATTGATAAATCTTGCCTATTTCTTACTTATCCCTTTGGTATTGCAAATATATTATTTACTTACTTACATGATTACATATAATTGAGCTAGGATTCACTCACCAAACACAAGAGCCTCGTCTCTTTATGGTGAGGAAAAGCTATTATTATTTACCTTTATAACACTGTATAATATGTATAAATTGTATATTTATTGTAAAAAACATACAAATATTAAATAAATTAAAAAAAAAAAAAAAAAAAAAATTCAGCATTTCTATTTGTAGCTAGCACGTGGAATGTGTATCACACTCCAGTGTTTGTGCTAGCTACGTATGCAGTATACAATAAACTTTAGAAACGCTCCACACATTACACGGCGGCTGTGGGAAGCATGCACAACAGATATTAGATATTAGGGAAATAATGATTATCAGATAATATCGAGTAAGTAAAAACTACAAATACTCAATACTTATCCAGTGCGTATGGAGGTGGTTTATTTTACTTGCAGGCAACTAGTTGACGATCCCTCTACTCTGTCGGAACACGTACCCACGTCATAGCATCCCCTATTTTTTGTTCATCGTCCGCCCTTAGTTTTTACAACCATGTCATTTCCTGTAATGGCCGAGCCTTCCTCCTCCACGCAGAACTCTTCTAGTAAGTGAGCGTATCTTGTCTCCTTTACTTACGATAATAATATAATCGTATACAAGCAAAAGTTTGACCGGAAAGGAATAAGTTTTGCACGGTTGAGTCCTCCAAATGAAAAAAATACTTACATTTTCGGAGACGAATTTGTAACCTTTAAAATTCCATTTTTGCATTGATAAAATTTATTCACACAATAAGTTATGCGTTATAACCTTTAGTGAAATAAAGATTTACAATTAATTTGACTTTCTATGGATGGCATTATGTATTTTTAGGGTTACATTAGTTACATCTATATCTACACATTGTTTTATGTTGAAATCAGTTCTAATATTAAAACTAAAACTTTTGAAATTTAACACCCTACCGCAACGATCAGAAAAGCGGTTTCCTGAACTTTCAATATCATTTCCATCGATATCTATGCAGTAACTACTGTAAAAAGGCCAAAATGTTACATCGTTCAATAATTTTCAAATATTCAACAACAACAAAAAAAGAATGGTGTGAGAGTGTAGAAAATCCGGGAAAAGTAATAATCTTCATATCCTAGTATTTATGAAGACATGTTTTGTGATGTGAATACCGTACAAGAGTCTCAACTGTCTGGAGCCAGTGGGACTCTGGCAGCTCTAATTTGGGTGCGTTGTGATGCTGAAGGCGGCGGGATAAGGATGTGGGGAAAAGAAAGGTGGGGAAATACCTAGTTTTCAGGATATGGTCACCAAACACGGCAAAAGCCATTTTAAATAACGTATTTGTTCTGAATGGTAGTCTTTCACCTACCTCGATGTAGAGAATATTTAATGATGTTAAGTTTCTTCAAGTTTAAATAACATGTTCCAGTCTACTAATTATTGTATATCACCACGCACAACTAGTCTAATATCGAACTATCTACTCCAGTTAGTGAGTCGACACGCCTGACAATTTTTCGTCATCGAAGCTCTCTCTCGCTCGTTGGTCGCTCTGATCGTTAGTGTTGGGAATCGACTCCCGGAAACATTAGCAAAGTTTGTGGAGCATCCCGCCATCCAAGTTGGGAAGTTAAAGCCGCGTTTGATAGTCCCCGTTTTCCTCAGGATTCTACTCGCGCGCGCAATTGAAAATTTACGATTAAAGGTTAGAAGGCACTGGAATAGAATAAATCCCATGAAATGAACTTGCTCTAGACTCTAGACATACTTGCTTCGAGATATTGGTAGTTTTAATGGGGTGTAGCTTTAATAGTGATTTTTGAAGGAATTTAATCTCTCGTCATCCAACCAATACCTCCGCCATAGGTTAACTCAAGTGGTTTGCTACGTGTTTAACAAAGGTACCCGGGTTCATGGGGTGAGGTCTGTCCAGGCCTTGGCAGCGGATGCATCTGCCCTCCAATTACGTGGCGCGCCGGCCAGACTCTCAACCCACCGCTTTGCACCACAGAACTTCCTCTCCTTGAAAACCCTCCGCACATCATCCCCAAAGATGAGATTAGGCCCTGAAATAAATCATTTTACTCTTGTGTGTGGTTGATGTAAAAATCCACAAATCCTTCTTTGTCACAATTTGCAACAACTGCGTTTTTTTACTATTTTAAAATACAAATCGATTTGTGAAGAATTTATGAAATTTCACTGGTCATTTTAAGTTAATTCAAGCTTTTCGTATCAGTATTTTAAAACGGCATAAATGACAGTCGAAAAAATATGGAAAACATCAAACATAAGAAAATAACGTGTGCCCTGCTTTGACGTTTTTCATGGAACACATCATATTGAATAATTTATAAGTTAAATAATAATTAATCTCAATGATTCCCACAGCAATTATTGAAGTCCTCACAAATGAAACCCAAAACCGGCCATCAGTACAGTCACGACCCTGTTCAATAATAATTGAATTTGTCAACGGCCAAACACAATACACAATGGCGGGGAGTAGACAGACGACGTAACGTCGGTAATTGGTGCAATAAAACAATTTTTATAACGTCTTACAGCGACAATTATTATTTTTATTGATCGCATCTAACGAGGCAGCCCCTCGGCTCTAACTTCCTCGCTGAAGAGTTTCTCTGGCCCTCTAAATGGATATTAATTGATTGCATAAGTTGCTCCGTGAAGCGACGGCTTGCAGTAATTGCGCGGGAAAGTGTAAAAGAAAATCACAATTTCGACAAACATAAAAATCTCAACTTGAAGCTCGGAATACAAACTTGAGGATTGGTTTTTTGTGATATAAAAGATTGGATAAATGAAAATTGAGACGGAAATTTGCTGTGATGTTTTCAGACAAGAATTGAAGTGAAATCTTTTAAGTCGTTTCTAATCATATTTTCTCGCTAAGTTAATAAAAATAATCATTTGTCATTATTTAATTGGTTGTAATTGTTGTTTGTAGGTATACTCACACAAATGAGACCACCAAAATAGTTATCCTAAGGTTTAATTTATATATAAAATGTTTTTGCCCCCGCATACCAAATTTCTACCGATTTATAACAAGTCTCAGGTTAACTCTTTAAGTTTTCAAGTTCCAAAAAATATCAATGTTAATTTTGAAGATAATATTTAAACATATTTTATGCCGAAACGTTAAATATATATATGGCAAAGTAAGCCCCAAAAATTTAATATGTTATAGGCATGAAAAAAATTACAGTGTATCTTTAAATGCAACTAAAGAATTTGTCAAGAGATTTTTGCTCTATTTCAAACGAGTCGTGTTTTATTAAATATTTTCACCATTTTCGCTTAATTTTATCGTTTTTTTTTTAATATTAGCGCGCTCCCTCTAACATACTTATTTACATATTTCCCTCTCAGACCTTCCTGGAACGCTTACTACGGGGCCTTAACAGCAAGTTACTTGTTAACTTCCAGATCTCAATATCCACCGTATATCTTTTACCCCAACAACGTTACATATTTTCAATTTATTAGTTAGTTACGAAGCTTATAAACTTTATTATAATATTAGTCACTGAAAAATATCTAATATCACAAAGTATAACTTCCTAACAAAGTATCAGTCAAAAGCGAATGTTTTATGTGAACACGTTTTCATACAAATACTGATATTGATATTGACATACTGATATTATATCATTCCGTCATGATACTACTAGGAAAAGAACACGTGTTCTCGATATATTCAAAGGAAATATTGTCTTTTTTTTTACAGGATAAATTTTCTCTGTGCACATGTCATTAAATAAGTGGAATCCTTAAGAGCCGAAATAACAGAAAACTTAGCAGATACGGCTGAGACGGTTTGTTAAAATGTGTTTGTCAAATAATTGTGTTCTTGATTGGGAAAGAAAAGTAGAGATCAGGCACATTATCATGAAGTACAGGCTTGGACGTACGACGGATTTTGAAGTGTCAGGTGATCGAGTTACAGTGCCATCGAGCAATGACAGTTTTCAAATGGCGGTGATTGTTGTTGATACTGCGGATTTTTGTGTTCATATACCGCAAGCGTATTAAATAAACAAAGCGGTTAGACTATTTTAAACAGTGAAGTACTTAGCGACAGCACTGACTTTGTAATGCAGTAATATGTGTGTGCCAAAAGAGAGTTTGTTAAAGAAAGTTGGTTTCTGGGTATGTTGAGAATCATTGAAAAAATATATAATATTACCATAACAAAACATGAAATAGAACAAGACACAGAAAATAAGAAGATAGCGGTCACAACTAGGAATCGAAGACAGTTTAGTGATTATATGTTGACCATTGAACACATGTCACAAACTAGTTGTAAAACTGTTCACATTATCTTTGTATGAAATTTTTCTTAGTTGTAGTTTAGAAATTGTACCATCGTCAGACAATAATGTCATTTCTTGCATGGTTGATACTTAAAACTCGTCTCTTTAGAACATCACTTATCCACAAATAATTAAAGTTGCAAATCTTATTTACTTGCCTTAGCTAGCCTGTTTCAACCAAGTCATTTACGTAATATATTTTGGATGCACTGGTGCGCAAATGTGTCAATCTACTGCGCTGTACTACATGAAAATTTTCGCAGTCCGCAGTTTTATTTGTAAATATAAATATCTATTATTCATAATTTATATTAAGACGAGACAAAACCCTACAATAAACAATAATCTTAACGACGTAAGTAAAGCAGCCGTGCACAAAAATATGCGACGCGCAACCCTGTTGTATTAGACAGACCTGCGGTTGAATTTACCCTATCAAATCTCAAAAATAAAGTGGGAATCTTAACGACATAAGTGATGAAGTCGTGTAGAAACAATTTTCAGCGCGCGGCCCGGCGTAATGCATGGACTTACGGTCGGCTTTGCCCTAGAATTATTAGAAAGTCGATAGATCTTTTCGTCGGGTTTAGTTTAATTATTTCTGTTGAACATATTACTAAAATCTCAAATGTTTCTAGAGGAATCCTTCGGGTAGGTACTAATTCATCGTCTAGAGAAATAAAATCTGGTGTTAAAAGCTAATTTTAATGAGGAAAAACTTTTTATAAAATTTTAAAACCGTTTTACTTGAAATATTTTAACGGTAAAGTCCTGTTAATAATAATCTCAAATAAAAATAACTTACATCCGTAGGAATCCCTGAAGAAGCATTTTAAGAAGAAGAAGAAGCTTTTCTAATGAAAAATATATTTTTTAGTAATTAATGCCCATATATAAAGTTATTAAAAAAATTGTTTAAATTTTATGTTTGGAATAATTGGATTAGTAAAACCTTAAATTGTAATATTTAATCATTGAAGACAATATTAGCGACTCTCAAAGGAAAATGGGTAACACAAAAATTCAGAAAAAGATTCTGTTGCATCTAGGAATTAATTCTGGAAGAAATTTATAATCATACATAAAGATAGCAGACAATAAAAATAAGCGTTAAGAAAATGAAGATATTGTTGGTAAATCTTAGTCAGTTGGTTAATCTTAAGTATTATACAGTTAAATTTGACCAAAGGGGATAGGGTCGAATTAGCTCAGTGGTAGAGAAAAGCCCCGGCAAGGCTGACGTCCTTGATTTTATTTTATTTTATTTTTTTATTCTTTCAAAAAGTTAGTAAAATTTTCAAATTATCTAGAGCATATTTTTTGGTATTCATATTTTAAATCGATTCATAGAATTAGTTTCGAAGATTAATCGTAAATAGTGATTTCACATTAAACATCGCCATTGGTGTACAACAATTTGATTTTTTGTCTTTTAAGGAATTTTCGCTTAAATTTTTCAGTTAACAAAAATGTTTTATTTTTATTTTATACGACCGACATACTTTCAATATGTCCTTCTGAACTATCCATTTATTCAAATACTGTTTTAATAATCATGGTAATTCCTGAACAATGTATTCTACATTATCAGAAAACTACCACTGACACATAATCGAATGGCCCACGGCTTGTTATGAGTGTCAACTAATAAGTAATTACCGTTGACTGTCCGAGTTATCTGTTTATGAAGTCCCAATTAGATGTGATTAAATAAATTATCTGAATAAGCCACACACAATGGGACGGAAATGAGTGCCGAGTGCCTACATACCCAGAACATAGTCGAAAACATTGTATGTCCACTCCGCTGCAGAAATATTAATATGCCAGCGAACAGCGAGAGGACCGAGTATTCCGATAATAGTGCATCATCACTTTGCAGCGCTCAGATAAGTGCTTTAAGTTGTATTAAAAAAATACGATTCATTTTTCTGTATAAACAAAGATAACGTAATAATACAGTTAAAAATACTTATTTTCATGCACGATTACTGTCCTCAATTCAGATAAAAATGTATATATACACAAGTACGTAGGTATTCTTGTTTTTTTTTATACACTTTTTTATTTGAATCAAATTGATAAGTTTGCTAACCGACAGTTTTTAAAACCAATGGTTTCTTAGTCAGGATAAACAATAAAAATTAACACGTATAGACAAATAAGCGTACATAGACAAAAATATTAAAATGAGCGGTGATTAATGACTTACTATTATTATTTTTTAAATGTATATACATAGATGAACGTATATAAAAAAAGGTTTGTATATGATATTGCCTCACTGGGTACTTGCCCGTGCTGAGGCCCCATTTTACAATTCAATAAAAATATAAAATGAAATAATACATTGAAATTGAATATAGTAAAACTAAGATGAAATAAAATAAAATGCAACAATAAAATAAAATAAAAGCGGTAATAAAATAAATAAAATCGGCAAATGTTATGAGGTACTGTTGTTGAGTCTAGTTTTTGCACTGTTAATTCGTGGTGGAATTCCATTGTAATAGAATTAAAATTAAAAAACTTTTTCACTTTGTTCCACTTATTTATTATTACCAGGACCGGTTTCATCCTACTACGGACATTTTCAGACTGGTAGTTGAAACTCTTATGCTACTGATTTTATACAAACTTAGGCAGGGGTACACAACATTGTTTATATATAATGAATGATTCTATTTTGTTAATTTGAGGTAGGTATTATGAGTTATTTTGTTAATTTAGGGTACATTAGGTAATTATAAAGTTTATTTTTATAAATTATGAATGATGTTACAAAGCAAGTACATATTTATAGATCATATGAATATAAAAGAATTTATATAATTAAAAAGGTTTGTGATTTCTGATATTTTATTTTTGTAATGTTGGGATATTCCCTCCTTGTTGCTTAGGGCTTATTGTCAAATATTGATAGCAATTAAGTCATGTGATTAAATTAATGGTGATTGAGCATCATTATTAATAAGAGCATTATTAATAATGATGCTCAATCACCATTAATTTACCCATTATAATTCACTTAGAATAATTTTACTTCAGAGAGCAGTGGTATAATTTAAGTATTTAATTTAAAGATGTAATAACCCAAATATGTGGGGAACCCTAATAATAATAATGACTTAATTGCTATCAATATTTGACAATAAGCCCTAAGCAACAAGGAGGGAATATCCCAACATTACAAAAATAAAATATCAGAAATCACAAACCTTTTTAATTATATAAATTCTTTTATATTCATATGATCTATAAATATGTACTTGCTTTGTAACATCATTCATAATTTATAAAAATAAACTTTATAATTACCTAATGTACCCTAAATTAACAAAATAACTCATAATACCTACCTCAAATTAACAAAATAGAATCATTCATTATATATAAACAATGTTGTGTACCCCTGCCTAAGTTTGTATAAAATCAGTAGCATAAGAGTTTCAACTACCAGTCTGAAAATGTCCGTAGTAGGATGAAACCGGTCCTGGTAATAATAAATAAGTGGAACAAAGTGAAAAAGTTTTTTAATTTTAATTCTAGGTACTGTTGTATATATTGAAGTGTATATTGTAATGGTCTTGTATACATGTTTTGTTATTTTGCGTCAATTTGTTTTTGTAATATTGCCGTTTTTGTTCTAATCCGTCTTTTGTTTGTGTGTATAAAATATTTTTTGTTTCCCTCATTTTTACTATCTGGTTTTTGTGGTATATTTGTTTAAACCTCGTGCTTAAATTAATTATATTTTTGTACGCTCGTCTAACAGGTCCATGATAATTTGTATTTGTTGAAATTTGTTTTTCGATCAAAATATAGTTTATACATGTTTGTACATAGATGCACGATAATAATACTAATAATTGGATAATAGTGATTTGTTTTGGGGTATTATGCCGTGTTGCGCTACCTCCTTCTTTAGCCAACGTTTCGGACAGGACTGAAGTATCCATCATCAGGGCAGATGTGTAATGTGTAAGATGTGTGATTACACATCTGCCCCGATGATTGACACTGAAATGCTGTCCAAAACGTTGGCTAAAGAAGGAGATAGTACTCCAAAAACAAATCACTAAAATACTTTTGGCCGTGAAAATCTCAAATACCTGAATAATTTGATAATTTGTACAGCGCCGTTTTCTTGTACAGAGGTGCATGGCGATTGAAATGATTAGTGTGTTCGTAAATTTACAGGGAAAATTTTACTTAACCTTTATTTGTTAATGTAAATATGTTTGTTAGTTTGAGGGTTTAGAATCACAAAACCATATAGTTTTGAATAATAAACACAAATAAAGATTGGAATGCTGTAACTGTAACTGCAACTGAATCTCTTAAACGGCTGTATTTATGAGATAGAGTGTCACTATTAAATACAATGATGGCATTATTGAAACAAAGCTTAATTAAAAACACTGATTTTTGTAGCTAGGCCCCTGTGATCTTAAGCCCCCGAGTTGAAAGTCTCTAGTTTTAGCACTCATGCGTTATCTGTCCTGATGATGAACAAAGCTGTCCGATTCCGTCAGCTCATGGAGATTGAAAAAGCGCGATACATCCAAGAAAAACTTAAAAAGTCAACCAAAGTTAAGCTGAATAGTTTTCTTTAGATAAATTATATTTTTATTTATTACATTACATTACATTGTTTACTGACAATTTTCCAATACAATTACAATACGAAGCATATATACAAAATGAAAAACAGTAAAAAAATGAAGGAGGAAATCGGAAGGGACCCAGTTTCATATTATCTACATCTGAATTAATTTATGAATGACAAGTTCTGATAAATAGTAATATTATGATTTCTGAATATTGTTTTTATGAAATACATGATTCATGTAATTTAATAAGTTTTCTAGATTCAGTAGATTCCAGCCCTCATGAATGTGAACTTATGTACAAAGTATTTATGCATTAACCTTTATAATCTCACATATGTATTTTATTTAAATGCGTAAAGATGTTATTATGGCTTGTCAGGTCGATATTAGTTCTTAGCTAGGCAGATTGCCTGTTCAAAGGAACCAAAGACTTGTAAGTTAGGTATTGAGTCATGTTTTTTTAATGGTGGTTATTCTGTATTCACCACAGTTTACCGGGGTGCATACTTCAAGAGAGGTATTTATTTCCATGTCGGAATATACCGAAGTCCCCGGTGATTTACGGCAGATTCCCATTGCATTGCGTGCTCTCCCCTCGCCGCCCGTTACCCGCTTTCAGAAGTACCCCTGCATCCACACCAGTCCAGCCCCTGATACATGGCTAGATAAGGCTGTATCACGCCCGTGGCTCGCTCTATGCATTGGTAGTGGCTGGATGAATGGCGAAGGTTTTTTGCGAATGTTCGGCTCGTCTAAGTTCTTCCGTTTCCGCAAGACGGATGGCTTCTGTTTAGTGCGGAATTAATTCATCGGACAGCCGAGACTCTGGGATAGTTGAAAGACGTAAAAGCTTTGCGCCACTGGCTGGAATTTCAGCAAAAACATTTTTTTATACTAAAAAAAAAAAAATTAATTTTATATTCCAAAGAAGAATGTCTGCACCTGGAGACAACGATACTATAGGATCCCCTAATTTAAAGAATTTTACAAGACTGAATAAAATGGTAGGTACAAGAAGGTTGAGACGAACCTGGCTACATGGATTACGATAAAGCCATTTCAAGCAACATTCAGATTCTGAATGGTTGTCTTACATCAGGGTGATAATGAAAAAGTGGTGAGTGGAAGGAAGGACCTGGTCTCTCGTGGATCTCGACTTGCGATCCGAAGGATGCGGGTTCAAATCCCACGTACGCAACTTAATTTTATCAATTAATATTGTTTCCAAATTTATTTAATAAAACTTATATGTAAGTTAAGTTAATTTGCGGCACTTTCCGGAGTGGAAGATATTCTCAGTATCACCGTGGTGTAAGACCACCATTCAGAATTGAAATCTTTCTTTAGCCGTGTTTGGTTACCACATGTGAACAGCTAGGTACTTCCCCACCTTCCTCTTCCCTATTTCGTTCCCCTCCCCAACTCCCCAGTACCTTTATCCTCAAAACATACCCCATTTAGGGATGCCATAGTCTCACTCGCGCCGGATGGTTGAGAGCAGTTGGAACAGGACCTTAAATAAGCCACCAAAAGGTGGTGGAAAATCTCACCAGGGAGCAAATTGCAAATAAATATGCCATATAAAACAAATATTAAAAACCTATTCCAACCCTATTCTTGAAACTTCGGTTGTCTCTTTGATAACCTATCAGATCACTTTATCTTTATAAGTATTTTTATGTCATGTATGTATGTATTTTTGTTCATTGTAATCTTATTTTTATTATTTTTTCTATTTTTTCTTAGTTATTCAACATTTCAAAATTAATACCATATATACCCATGTAAAAGCCCTACGGGCGTAAAATGGGTAGAATATAATTACTTAATGTGCTTTTATAGTGTAAGGATTCAAACCTACGACGTCTTTTCGATATGACACATGGGCTTGGTTAATTGAGGAATGGAAAATTCTATAATTTTCCTAAATAAATTAAATTTAAAAAAATATTGTTTATTTAATTTTTATGTTCTATCGTACAAACATTATATTATACTTTAATAAAAATTTAGTCAAAGAAATAAGTAATTTAAATCAAAAAATAACTCGGTATTCACACACTTAGTTGGACGTAATAAAACCACAGTTTGTTCAATATATTCCAGAACATAATTTCTTATGAAAGCCATTCCAGTAGCAGCCGCCGCGTTTAATCCGGAAGACATAAATATTGGTAGCGAGTAAATAAACGTTTCTAGTTTCTAGCTCCCCAGTTATATGATATTATGTGTAAGTAAGGGAAAGACACGAGTTCATAGAATGCACGACTTTAGGGTAAGGCTGTGGCTCTTTGGGGTGGTTTTTTTCAAATATAGAAACGCTTATAAAGTTTTGATAGTTCCAAAGAAAATCAAAAACAAGAGCCTTCTGTTAGATGAAATATTGTTTCTCTACATTTTTCTGAATGAAACAAATATTCAAAGGAACATTTTTTTAGGTACCTAATGATATTTCTGTGACTTCTAGGGAACTTTAACTGACTACTTGCACTAACATAAAAATTAGTAGTAAGTATTTGTATATCAGAATAAAGAGATCTAAGAAATAATCTTGCTTGTGTAGTGATGTACTGCGAGGTAAGAGGAGAATGTGTTCCAAACCAGCTCTAACCTATAAAATGATTTACCCGTTTACTATCGGAATAACAAAAAAAAATAGAAACACGTCATTTACGTAACAACATACGTTCTCGTATTAAATCCAAATGGGTTGATTTTAATTCTTACGAAAAAGGCGAAAAACATATTCAAATTGCAAAAAAGTTAACTTCTTAAGTAGGATAATGTGAAAATTATACCTTAAAAGAAGAAAATTGATCTATTGCACTACTGTAGCATCCCTCCTTAATTACTACACAAGTGTAATCTTTCTGAGCAGTAAAACACAAATTAAAATAATGGAAATGATTCGAAACCATAGCATGATTTTGCTGTAGCAGGTATACTAGGATAAAAACAATGCAACTCTAACTCAATATTTCAAGTGTGTGGCAAGGTTTAATCTTTATTATCCTTATTATATCGTTCAATATCCTAGTATTTATATACGAGCTAAAAAATAAAATGTTACAAGTTTATACTACATTAAAAAATGTTATTGTTAATATTTCAGGCCTCTGCCATATATCGTTATATTTCTTAAATATGCTGTTTGAAAGTCGAAGAATTTGTTGGTATTTCCACTTCTCAATAAAATGCAAATAAGGAATTTTACTGGGACGAACTTTACAGAAAACTAAAAACTATTTTTGAAAGGTGAAAAAAAACGTTTATTACTAGACAGGTGTACTATATACGACCACCTTATATTTTCGTCGTTTCATATAAAAATAACTAATCAAAAATCCCGAAGTGTCATTAAATTTTCTCAAATTGCGGTCGGAACCTTTGGTTCATAGAGATTGTACATTTTAATTATTCTATGGTTAAATTTTGTATTTGAATATAAAGCTTGGTGTTTTTTCTTTCTTACTATTCGTAGTTCATATATCTAACTATGACGGTGAGGGAGACAACGATTTCTATGAGTCTATATTAGCTGTTCCGAAAAGCGAATAAATCGACTATTCGGTTAATATGTAGCTGTTTGTTCCCAAAACCAAACAAATTAGCCTGAGGAGTTGATAATACAGTCCATGGCTATCCTACGAGAAGCTGCACAGATTTTAAGTTTTCTAAGACAAATTTATCGGTAACACAGAACAATATTTATTGCACAGGTTTTAAAATGTTCAATGAACTGCATTTAAATGTAAAGTCTGGCAGTTTTTCGTGGGTTATTTCTCAGTATTAAGTAAAAAAATATTAGTACGTAGGTAATAGAATATTATTATGGTAGTTTTAGAATAGATTCATACTATGTATAAAATGAAATTTTTTTTTAGCTAAATAAAAAATACTGATTAAAACCAAACACGCCTTGTTCATTCAAGTTCACTCTTCTACTATCATAACACATGAACTGTATTGGGAAAGATATGATTTGAGATTTTGTTATAATTTTACAGCGTTACAGTGACCATGCTGTAACTTATTTTTTGATTATGAACACTGTAACGCTATCTCAAACATTGGCTAAAAAAATACTCCAAAAACCAATACCAATAAGTTTGAACTCGTTTGCAACCGAATCAGTTATTGGTATTTGACTATAAGTTCAATACATTAAAACTGCTCTTGTTTGCTAAAATGACATGCAACATATTTTTAAGCGGTACTTTGTGAAAGTGTTGACTTAAAAAAAACCTTACTGAAATTTTTTTTACATGTTACTCAATTTTGATCTCCAACTTTCACTGACTGCACTACTACACTGCTCTAATTCATTGAGGTTTTGAAGTAACCTTTAGATCCACGGTAATGCAATTTATTATTTGTGTAAAACAATATTTTACTAATATTATTAAGAATGAGTGTTTTATTATATTCGGTTTCAGTGTGTATTTGTTGTCAATATATTATCTAGAGATCATAATCTCTGTTTTGTATCCAGCTTTCATTTAAGATTAAATGTTAAAATATTGTGGTGAGTTTTGAATGAGAGTGGGATTTTGCTATAAAGATGCAGATTTTGTGAATAAGGCTCAGCATTTCAGCGACACGCCGCATCCCACAGCACAGCTGGGTTATGTTTGATGACATGGAATAATTGAACACGGAGGCCTCTAGTGGTTTAAACTATAAACTGTACCTACTCAAAATTAAAAATGTATTCTAGCATTACTGACGGTAACTTTAGGTATTTTAATAAAACCAGCCACCTTAAACATGAAAAATGAAATTTGTTATTGCCAGTTGAAGTCCCGGGCGTTGCCTCAGCTTAAGAGATGTTTTGTCAGATGTGTACAGTAATTATAATCTTATTTTGAATGTCTAGAACGTCGTACGAATTTTCATCAAGTATCAAAATTTTACTTTAAATGGTGGAAAAGGGGGAGACAGACAGACAGTGACCTTCCTCCGGTTTTGAAGGTCAAGGAAAAGTTTTGCAAATATCAAAACAAACCTACACCGGGACATTATTTTTGATTATGTGTATAACTCATAATAATAGATAGATAGATAAGGATAACCGGACTCAAAATTTTAGATACACGTACACAATTGCACCCCAGGCTCTTCCCCCTATCCTGCCAAAAATAGAAAGGGTGGAGTCAAAAAATACTTAGGGATATACTTTGACCGCCGAATGTGCTGGAGAACTCATATACAAAATTAAGGAACTCCCGCGGAATATCATTTTTTGTATAGGATCTGTCACCTTGACAGATGACGGCCGCATAATCACGGCTCTCGGTAAATTGATCTGGAGGTCTAGCACGGACGATCGATAAAGCCCTACGTCAATACGATATTTACTGCATTCGTGATCTATTGTCAGTTGGCAATATTCGCGAGCACGGTCAACGTCGATTGACAAAAATGATTTTCTTGGTTGTCAGTTAAATTTCAGTTGACTGTTAATGTACGTATTTTTTTAATAATATCGTTCTTTATGCAAAATTACTTAACTCGCGTATATGTCTGTCAATTAACGCCAGACGGCTACTTAAAAGTAAAAAAAGTACTAATTATTTGAAATGCTTAATTAAAATACGTTGGCAATCTGCATGTACTTTTTGACTAAAAAAGGTGTTAATTAGTTAGTGAGATCTTTAGTTATGACAACTTTTTCCACCAAATTGGAACGGAATCAATTTGTCCATGGATCGTCTATACGATTAAGCTCTAAGAGCTTAGTTAACCTCCATTCATTAATTAGAAAATTATATTTGTATAAAGACACTAACCAAAAAGTCGTGCTTATTGTCAGGTCATCCGACATCTTGGGAGACTCGCTAAAAGCAGCGACTTTTGTCTACCGACTGTCGAAATCATATTTTGACCGTGCTCGCGAACATCGCTAACTAATCATAGATGACGGATTTCGTCCACATCGTATTGACTTTGGACTTTATGGATCGGTATAAAATCATCGGTCGCTAAGCCTGTCGATCCGACATTGTGAAGTTTTAGATTTCATTTTGTTAGAATCTCTGACCCCCTCTCCTGCCTACGGCATCGCATCTGTCGCATTTTCAAATATCGCCTATCGAGCAGATCACAGCTAATCATCGTCCCCACGCATACGCTTATCACACATCTCTCAGGTGTGACAGATCTGGGCTTCGATTCTCGACGAAGTCATTCTACTCGAATAACGAGTGGTTCAACCAACTTTTCTTTTTTAAACTTTTTTTCTTCTAATTATATTCAAATTGATTATGTAGGCAGCCATTCAATTAATTAGTTAAAAAAACTACATATAACATAACGCGAATATTATTTTTTTACCTGTCTTTATTTTATAATCTGTTTTAATTTATTCAACATTATTGCTCTATTGTTTTAATTATCATAATAATGTGCAGGTTTTACGACTAAAAATTCGTAGACTATTTTCTAGAGTAGCAAATAGAGAAACAAAAAATTGTAAAATTTTGTTGAAAATTTTGAATTCAAGATGTATTAAATTCGTTAGTCAAGTTGATCGATACACGTATGAAAATAAATGGTGAAACATCAAAGCGCGTCACACTAGAGGCAATAATCGACTAGGGAGCAGGGAGCAGGGAGCAGGAAGTAGCAGTTAGTTTGTAGAAGGCAGCAGGCAGCAGGCAGCAGGCAGTAGGCAGCAGGCAGCAGGCAGTAGGCAGCACCGAAGTCCACATCACAGGCATAAGCGTTGCACAAACAAGGGGTCCATCGCTGTTGACTCAGGCACTGATAGTTGATTTGCCATGAACTTATCATTGATCGCGTAAACACAACATGTCAATCGCACTCGACTACCGTAGCAAGTGGCTTTCGCCACAACGAGATGGACTCGGCCCGATAAGATGTCGGATACTGACTACTGACAGGTTTGATAATGCCACAGCAATAATGTATGCATACTAATAATAATAATGGATGTTTCTCAGCCAACGCAACACAATATAACATAGCGTTACTGCAAGGTTTATGCATTATATCTACCTACATTATATCGGGGTGTTTTAATTTGATCGAAATATAATAATAGCGAAATATAGTTATTACAAATGTTAATTATTAGTCACATTTTGTTTATTATACACCCAACAACTATTATACATGCGAATGTGTTTTTATTTATGTATTTTTAGGAAAACTTGCAAACGCAACGATCACGCTGTTTCGCTTGACTGCTGCACACATTTACATTTGATCAAACGCTGATACTGTTCGAGAATGGTCGGTTAACGTGGACGATTATTTGAAGTGCCGGCCACCAAATAAATCAGACTTTTTTTTAAATGCGATGAGGGTGCACAAGGTCTACTCTGATAAATAAATGTATACAATATAATTTTTTGTATTTCTCGACAAACTATCTGACAATTATATAAATATTTTTTAACCTAATCTGATTACTTGAGTGCTTAATTTTATATTTTAAGTTAGCTTTTAAAAACGCTAGTGTTGATGGCACGGACATGTCGAAACTAGTAGCGAATTATTAAAAAAAACGTTATTCAAATTAAGGAACCCATCCACGTAGATACATTATGAAATAAAACTCTTCAAATACATTGTTTTGATGATAATGTATTAAGTTTAAAGTTAGCAAACCCTATTTTCCGAAGTCATTAGCTTTCACAGTGAACATTGGTTAAACGTATACACGTGTCCCTCGGTACCGAATGTCACCGCCGCGCATGTCCCGTGATGTCAAACGCTTTTCCCGAAATTCTAAAAAATCTGTCCTCAGAATACTCTAATGAATATGATTAATTCGTAACCCCCCCTCCCCCTTGTGAATGCTTCAGCTCCGCCACTGATACTCAACATTTACCATATTATCCGTCCTTATCTAATAGATTCATGGACAGGTGTTGTATTTATATGAAAACAGTAAACCTAATTACATTTTATTAAATATGAGGTAGGTACTTGTTTATGTATATTTATACTAAGACACATTTTTTTGCCTCGAGACACTTGACGTGATCGTCCGATAGTTTTTACTTTGGTATGTACATCCAAATCTCATATAAACACTTAACGACTTAGAGTCCGTTACGTATCTTCTGAACTTCAAACTGAACTCTGTGTAAAATGCCGTAGAAGAACTATAATAGAGTAGGTATCTACTCCACTATTCTGAAAATTAACCTCTTGACTTCTTGATTCAGAGCCAAATTACACCCAACTTCACCGCACTGTCAACCCTAAAAGTTCTTTGTTCTGTAAAAACATGTTTTTAACTTTTAACATTAGATAGATATGGAAATAATTTATGCCATGTTTACGTTTTCTTTAAAGTTGAAATACAATTTTTACAATTCAGTAATAAAACGGCAGTAGAAAAATGTATAAGAGCCCAGTAATAAAGTGATAATAATATAGTATATTTAAGTTAAGCATAACCTGCCTCACTAGGCGAACCTATATTGAGTCCGAATTTTTAGCAAAAATATTGAATACACTTATGACTGCCTTAAACCATCCCTTTTTCATCAATTTTGTCAATATCCAGCGATTCAGGAAGAAAAAAGGACATGTTATATTTTTGTAGTTGGTACCGATTTTCATACAGCTTAAGATGGCGGACATTATTTGATTTAGATAACGTGAAAATGTTGCGTGTTTGTTCAGTTTTAATTTTAAATATTAATATAAAGAATAACAATATGTATTTATTACCGAGTGTGAATGTTTTTATTTTTTAAAAGAAAGACAAACATTCCCGGGTTACGAATAACCTAACAATATTTGAAAATCTCCTACAAACACCACAGAAAGCGGAAAATGTTGCTTGTATTGTGATGGGGGACTTAGCCAGCCAGTCAGAATGCGTGTAAGGTATTCATTCACCTCTGACCCTCCAATATACGAAAGAAGAAAAACTGTTAGGTATAGTGAATTTAGCATCTATGTTTGATGATTTGACGTATTGTTTTGAGGTAATTATAGACGAGAACTTTATATATTATGTACTGTAAACTCATAGAATAAAGAATAAATATATGCTTCTACTTCATATTGTAAACTACTTTTATTGTTTAACGATAGAGAGAAGCTTGTGATGTTTTAGCGGTTTCACCTAATATATTATAAGAGTATCGTATCGATCAAGATAAGTGATTAAGATCAACGACGAACGGGTAAACAAAAACATCGATTTGATAACGACTAAGCACGTGACACAGCTCGGTCTCGGTCACAGATGCTTTAATGATTGTCATCTATGGTTATGTTAGAGGTTTTGACTATTTAGTACCATCGCAAAATATTATTTCTTCCTCAATGGCAACTATCTGAATAAAATGTAGGTATAAAAATAAAGATCATGTAAAACGAAAATCTTTCATGTGGCTCTTGATATTGGGATCGATATGAAAAAAAAGTATCGTGGAAAGCAGGCATTATTATAACATATAGGTACTTATTAATGTAATATTATTATCTTTTCTCTTACCTATGTAAATGGAGGTTAGTAATTTACATGCACTTATCTGTCGCTTTTTGTTAGCTACAGAATTAACTTATATCTAGTCAAAAGCATATTAGCAAATACTTTTAATAATTATTAGATAATGATACTTAAATTATTAATATCTGTATTTGAAACATATCCATTAAAATTGATTTGTGCCCGTTTTAAAAGCTTAGTAATTTTGCAAGCCCAGAAAGATAACATGTTTTGGTCAGTTATGAATTATTGTATGCTGGAAAAAAGTAAGAGAAGTTCTTGGCAGAACTTGGAAATGAGCATCATTAGTGAGACGTTCTTGATGACAGAAACAGTGGAGTGTGGCCAGGAGGAAGTTGTGGAAATGGTCGAGTCATTCTACCATATTTTTGCCGGGTTTTTATTTCACATCTATATATATCGGTCGTCTGGGGTTAAAGTGCACAAACTGCGAGAGGTGATTCTACATAATAGAATGAGTAAAAAAAGAAAAGTGACTTTTTTCAAAATTTCATCGTTTTAGTGTAATTTTCAGGTACAAGATGATTTGTTGGGAAAAATAATATTTTTCGGTGGAAAAATATTTCTGCATGGGAAAAAAAACAACGGAGTTTCGAAAAAAGTCATTTGGCTTTTTTACTTCTACCATCATGCAGAATCACCTCTCGAAGTTTGTGCACTTTACCCCCCGGACATGCTGTATAAAAATATTTTTTTATACTTTATAGACTCCAAAACTACTGGACCGATTTGGATGAAAATTTCAAATTTTGTTCCTATTAGTGCCAGAATTTTTTGATTTGAATGATTTATGATGGATGTGAGATATGGAGTCAAAAAAAGTCGATATATTGAAGTTATTTTAAAATAACAATGTGGTATACAGTAATGAATGGTAGAAAAAGTCTTGGCGTACGTCATGAACGAAGGAAGAGGTATAAGAAGAATGTACTAAGTGGAAGAGCATAGTAGAATAATAAGGTGGACGCCCGAGGAAGGCATCTCACGATCAAGTGAAAAAAATACTTATGTACCTACGGTGAAATACTTTGTTTGAAATGGTTTGTCAAAACTTTAATCCAAACCATACCTCCTCATACCTCCGAGCAACGCCGGGTATAAACCGCTAGTTTATAATAAAACCAGTGCTCTCATGAAGTCTATTGATTCCATTGAGTAACTGAGCGGCCTATTTATACAAACATCTAGAAGTCATGTCATGCTTACTTAGTATATATATTATTTACAGAAAAAAGGGAAGAGAATAAGATAAAAAACACTTGGTTATAATTATCTGGTTATTAGCTTAAAGTCACTAGTTATAAGTCTTAGTGCT
This sequence comes from Hesperophylax magnus, assembly GCA_026573805.1. Taxonomy (NCBI): domain Eukaryota; kingdom Metazoa; phylum Arthropoda; class Insecta; order Trichoptera; family Limnephilidae; genus Hesperophylax; species Hesperophylax magnus. The sequence continues at coordinate 2,221,620 of JAIUSX010000116.1, read as the reverse complement.
AAATCACTAGCTAATCTTAGATGTAAGTCAATAGTTATAAGTCTTTAGTAGTTAAAGGCAAAGTAGTTAGTTGCTAACTTTGTACTCCGTTGTCGCCGCCACGGCGACAAGGGAAACATTCCAACAACTCCGTTGGCGCCGCAGCGGCGACATAAACAAAGGGTATACATTTTATTGTTTGAAAATTTAAAGGGTCCTTTTACGTGTCCTAACAAGTCACGTATGCATTTGGGCGACTGCTTTCTAAAATACCACACGTTAAAAAGTTATAAAGATTGGAATATGCAATTTTTTTCTTTTATCAACAATCTTTTATGATAATATATGTATATTTCTTAACATAACTATCTAGTTTTATTTACTGCCTTACCAAAAAACTTTTTTTTCTAATTTCCTAAAAATGTCGGAATTTTGTCTCATATTTTTACATTACACTCTATGGAGTAGCTGGTACCATATAAAAAAATAATTTGGAGTACAAAGGACAAATTATTTATAAGTCGTAATTGTAAATGACTAGTAACAAATCTTAGTTGTACGTTACTAGTAATAAACCATAGCTGTAAGTTTTCTCTAAGTAGTATAAAACAAAGTCGCTAGCTGAGTTTGTTTGTTTGTCTGTTTAGTTCTTCTAAACTAAGCAACGGATTTATATAGAGTTTTCACTATCATTAGAGAATTTCTTCCAGGAGGTTTATATATATAATACATGAATATAATATTAATATGTTGTAGAAAATAGAGAAAAGTCAATGTTTATCCTAGAATTCACTACATCAAAACTCTACTCCAAATAAGTGATAGACGTTGTAAAAATTAAGTCACAATATTGACGTTATTTCCCACGAAAATGGCGTTATATAAATAATGATAACATTATATACTCGTATTGCATACTTACATACTCGTATGTACCCACATAATGAAAACCTACCTACATAATGTTCGCTTTAAAAATCAAGAACATTAAAAAAAATGACGTTATCCCAACGTTTCCTTGTTTTAAACACACTATTTCTGATAATAAAAGCACAAAAAACTTTTCAAACGATAATTCGAAATAATATTCTATTGAAATCTATAGGCTAATATCGGTTGCCTTAAGAATGAAGCAATTTACTTTCATGACAAATCTGGGTTACACCACAGCATTCAGACGATAGTAAAAAATAGCAACAAAAAAGGACTCCATTGTTGACTGTGGTGACAATAGTTACCTTTTCAGTGGCTGACAGTGGATATAAAAAGACGCCTGGCTACTTTTTACTCCCGTGAAAATGCGGCTTAAGAGCCAATCTATTTAATAACAAGAATCTCGACTACGGGGTGATTCACATGAACCTTTTATTTCGAAAAGATTTATTAAGTTTCATTTATTTATTTCACGCTGTAAAAAATTATAATTAAACGCAACGTGTAACATAAAAGCAATTAAATCAAATACGTCACTTTGTACACATTACTATTTAATCAAAATAATCGACATGTTTTACAGAACATTATCTTGTAAAGTAATGTTTATTTATATGCATATTATTGTGTAAGTTAAATAAATATAATAAAAAAACTTGTAGTACAACTTCGTGTGGGAAGGTCGTAAGTTGGTACCCGCTGTGAGTATTGAACTCGATATATCCGGCTTAGAGCGTCCTTCCCAATAAGCTATCGTCGACCTCGAAAACACCAATTCATGCTTGAAATAATTGAAGATTATTAATGAAAAGTATATTAGGTAGGTACATAGTGAACATCCTATACTTTGCTTCCGATTTGACCACTTAGCCAATCAAGTGCCATAAGCGTAAACTAACACACACACGTGTGCATCGTGTATACGTAAGAGAGTTTTGTTAATGTATGGATGGGGATCTCATAAACAAGAACGCACCACGTGCCTGCGAATGATTTCCCGCGTAAACGTTTGAAATTCGCTTCCAAAATGGCGGCGAACCTTGCGAGGGCCGACCGGCCTTGTTTGTGGAGTCGTGCGTCGACTATTTGATCCAGGTGCTCGAATTGTTTGATCAAACACGGGTCCAATTGAATTACTTGATTACTCCGCATTAATTATATTACCATCTCCCGTCACCTTTGATGGCGTTTGATTTGAAACAGTGCGCCTGGAAATAACATACACACGTTACGATGTTAGGCAGCTTTAGTTGTCATCGTCATTTTTACCACACTCTGAATAAGGCTGAAATATTAATAGTAGACGACACCGATATATATAGATATATGTATATAAATATTGGTTATAAAAATTGTCCTAGTGAAAATCTGGGAAGGATTAACGGCAGTAGAAGTATAGTGCAGTTTTAATTTTTTGTAGTTAACTTCGATAACAAAGGGCATCAAAAGAACGCGGAAAATTTCCAAAAAGGACAAGATACCCTAAATGGAGATGGCAAAGTCTAACTGGCTCCTGATAGTAGGGAGCAGTTGAGACTCTCAGTTGAGATTCATACATCGTCTCATACATACTCTTCTATTGTTCTGACTCTTGACATGGCCCGACTGAAGTATCTGATTCACTTGGTCGTGCCATGTCTTCCTCGGGCGTCCCCGACTTCTGCTACCATTCACATTTGCATCGTATATTCTCCTTACACTCCTTTCTTCGCTCATTCGCTCTACATGCCCAAACCATCTAAGCGTCCCTTTCTTGATCTTACTCATTACGCTTACATCAGCCTTGCACTCTTTGCGGATATCCACATTCCTCACACGATCATACATGGTTTTACCACACATACGCCTCAGGGATCTCATTTCAACAGCATTCAATCTACTTTCATCCTTTCTTTGCCAGTTCCATGCCTCACTTCCATACATCAGGGTAGGTACCAGCACTCCATTGTGGACTGCTAACTTCGCTTCTTTGGACAATTTTTTGTTAGCGCCAACTGCGTTCAGTCCTCCATTAATGGAGTTACCTGCATTTACTCTTCTTTCAATATCTCTGTCAGCCTTCCCATCTCTCGTAAACATGCTTCCTAAATACACAAATTCATCCACCTGCTCCAAGTATTCCTCATTCACAGCTATATTGCACACTGTTTTCGTACTTTCTCTTTCAAACACCATTACTTTAGACTTACTTACATTTACTTACTTACATTAAAAAATATAACCTTACCTAACATATCAGATACCCGCTAAAACTATTTAAGCATTGTTAGCACCGATTGCTCTACACGGAAAAATATGAGTATTTATTAAAATCCTATTAAAAACGTGATCGGCGGTTTCCCAATTAATATTTATAAAATTCATAATAATAATACACCTGCGTTTGTCTTAATAATATATTATGACATGACGAAATGCAAAAATGTTAGAACTTTTAAGATCACGTCAAAGTCACATTTTCTTCAAAATATTGGTATTTTAATTAAAGTTTATCAGGATACCTATAAATTCATTCGTAAATGGCCCACACTCACGTTTTTAACAGGAATTCGAATAATTTGAAGATATTCTTAATAAATTAGCATTTTTTTTTCTCAGAAAGTGATCTCCGTGCAGGAGGCCATGAGGAAAATAATTTCCTTCGGGGCGGAAGAGGAAGAGGAAGAGGAAGAGGAAGAGGGAGTGGAAGTTCTGGGAAAGAAAAAGGAATAAGGGGTGGGTAGGAATCTGGGGATCATTGAGAGTCCGGCTGGAAAGGTCAAAGAATCTCCATCATCCTGCCTGTCCTGATCCGGCCCGCCACGCAGTTGGTGGGCAGACCCATCCGCCACCACGACATAGACAAACCTTACCCCATGAACCCGAGCACCACTGCTAAGTCACCAAACGGAGCGAAACACTTGGGGTGACCTATGACAGAGGTGTTTGTTATTCAAGCAACGGTTCCCGAGGTGGACCTTTTTAATAAATTTAACATTTATCACAAACTGTGTTAAGTGGGTGCCAATACTTGCATTACATTGGAATACAGGTTAAGCAGCTTTAATTGGTTGCGACGAGTCGCTACGTGGACGTGCTAAGACGCATGTGGGTCAGTTTTTTCCGACTTCCGACAGATAACATAATTGTCACATAAATGCGTTTGTCACATATTATTTTCACTGCCCATCGTACATTGATCTTGACCGGGCCTACTTTATGTATACAAGAAGTTCACGAGCCAAACGAAGAATCCACGATCTTTTTTTAATTCTGTAATAGAAAAAGAGTGATCTGTTAAACCAAAATTCTACACCCATACCCGCTTTTGATATACATAATAATTTAGTGCAACAGTAATCAAGAAATAAAGTTTGCTATTAGTTACATAGAAATTCAATGCAGAAGATTAGTACTATGCTTAGCTTAGTTATTAATATTATTCATGTATGTTACTATAACTTTCTTGTAACTATATTCCGTGCAGTTGAACACATCTACAATTTCTGCTAAATTATTGCCAATTGCATGTAATCTAGGCACAAGTATTATTCATTTATTATTTAATAAATATATTTGTACAGCTCCCTGAAGTGATTGTATGGCTCAATAAATCAGGGTTGTCTATAATTCTATTAACAATTTTAAAAATAAAAGTCTAGTCGGAAACGAGCCTTCTTTCAGAGATTTTAAAGTTCACATATCTTTGAAATTTAGGCTGATTTTTTTCAATGGAATCGGAGTGCATTTAAAGTGAGGGGACATATTCGACTTGACTTCGAACTAAAGAAAAATATCAGATATGTTTTTAAATTCTCTACCATAACGGAGAACGAAAGTATTTTAATACCTTATTTATTACTGTATTGATGTGAGAACGAAAATTAATACGAATAAAGAATTATGCCTAGATCATTAATTAAATTTACAGAGGTGATAGATAAATTATTATTTTTATATTGAAAGTTGAAAGGTTTATGTATTCTAAAAAATCTTACTATGTGGCATTTACTATTGTTTAAATAAGGCTTCTTAAGTTTGCACCAATCTTGTTTATTTATGTTAATACAATTATCTATAGTTGTTATTAGTTTAAAGAGATTTAGATCGTCGGCGAAAAGCAATACTTTAGCATTATTATCAAATACAGTTCCGATACCATTAAAAAATATCATAAAAAATTATTGGACCTAAATGTGACCCTTGGGGTACACCCCTTGTGGCTATGAAATTGTATGACAGGTTAGAATTATTTCTTACTTGTAGAGATCCATTAGTTAGGTAGCTCTTTATCCATTCTAATAATTTACTCTCTATTCCCATTTTGCCCAAGTTTATTTAGAAGAACTAATTTATTAAAAATCTTGTGAAATTGTTGGTTATCCGGTTAAAAATGGGATTGCAGACTTAAACGAACGAATTAAGTGGTTTTCGGATAAATTAAAAAAATATTGTTTATTACATCATTATATGTTATCAAGGCAAATGCAGGTGCATCAACACGTCTTCCGAAATATGAGGAATTTTCTAAAAAAGTATCAGGAAACGGCTTTCATTCCTGTCTTTAACCGGATCATCAATTTTTTTAAAAATTCTGAAAAAATTAGCAATGCTCATTTTTTCCGTATAGGTAGATACCTTCTTTATTGCTTGTCTGAAATAATCTTCACATAAGCACTTACTTTTTTGCAAATGACACTTAAATTTAAAGCATTTTATTTCATAACTAAACGTGCATAATTTCAAGGAGGAATATTTCACATTTCACACATATCTTCGTAAAATTTCAAAATTATCTAGTACCTGTCTAATTGATAAAATAAATTTATTTTTTTAAATAAGTTATTTTTATTAATGCACGTATTACTAATACGGTCTTCAAGTAGGTACTACAACCCTCGCCATCTTATGGGAAACCCACTCCACTTCGTTCAATTTAGGATCTCATTATAAGCTAGTGTTTGTCCACCAAACATTATTACTCTGATTAATTTGTGAGATCTCCTTCAATATACCGCTAACTACCGCACAGAAGCCCGTGTAGAGCAAGCCAGCTCGACACAAGTCATACACGATATTAACAAATCGATTACTGAAACACGCTAAGATGTAGCTGGATAGAAAAAATTCGAAGTTTTTACATAATTAGCCACAAGCCAAAGGGACCGGCGAGTCGCCAAAGTTGAGGTAATGAGAAATTCCAATTTCCGCCTGCCTTTTAGGTCAATTTCAGTGCTTCAATCGACAACATATGTTATTTAACGTATAAAGGTTGTATACTAATATTTAAGGATAATCTTGTGAGTACAATTTAATTAGTAAATGAAATAATCAACTTTTAAATAGAACGTAGTATTTATCTCGATAATTTAAAAAGAGTTCCGAATAAAATAGACATTAACTATATTTACCCCAGTAGATGACAGCTTAATTTGGGGTTCAAATAAAATGATACATTATTGTGAACTATAATACCTATAACGCATCTTGCACCCGAATTGACACCAGTAAAACTTTTTTTCATTTTTCAGAGACGAGTTTTGTAAAGGTTATATTATTTTTTTAGAAATTGAAATGTTCTTATTCTCTCAGTTTAATGTTTCATTACTTACGAATAATGTTCAAATGTTAATTGTATAAATCTATTAATGATATTCGTATTTTAAGTACAAATTTGTTAGTAAGTGTAATAATAAAAATTTATTATCGAATATTTCTGTTCGATATCCTTACAAACGTTTGAAATTAGTGCGTATGGTTGTTACTTCATATGCAGCATTATTTCATTTGATATTTTTTTGGCGAGAGCCTTTTAAATTGTTATAAATAATATAAAACATTACACATTAATTTCACTTTTTTCTATTTCAAAATTATAATGATTCGCCATTCAAAATACTATTCTATTCTAACTGAAATTTCAAAAATCACAAATAATGCTATATATCATAAAAAAATAGCCTAAATGCTTTGTATTGATGATACTTCATAAATTACCATACAATATGATATTAAAGATAGTAAAATAATGTTGTCTAGCTGGCTTGTTCTAGACTGCCCACTGTGCACCGTTGTTTTAATTAGAGAATCTACTTAAAACTGTATTAAAATCTGTTATTAATTTACTATTTTAATAATATTTTTAGATGGAGTAATTAAAAGATGTGGGTTTATTTTTATGGCAGATTTTAAAGAAAACACTTCATTGTAAACATAATCGGCAATGCCCTTACTGCCTACTCAAAATCATGTACCCTAAGTATTGTGAAAAGCCTATATTTGATTTAGATACTTGTTATCTTTTGAATGATTTGTATAGCACCGTTTTTGTGAAAAATCACCTCAATGGCGCTGTATAAATATATAATTCATTTTTCAATGATCTATGTTATTACAAACTATACATGGAGATAATATAGAGTACCATACAGTATCTAAGATAATATTCATAATTATTTATTGCAAAACTATTAGAGAAAACGTACACGGGGAGAAATACACTGATTGCAACAGTTCTTTTATTTAGAAAAACATTCTGTTGCTTCGAATTTCAATAAGGTATTTTTTTGTTTAAGTTTTTATTCTAGATAAAAGAAAATCTTAACTAGAAATAACTAATACATTACAGAAAAATACATCATATAACAATATTATTCATTTTGTTATGTTGATTGAGCAATTTTAATAAGCTTCACAATAAGTAATGTACGCTTGAAACATTTTATAAATGTAAAAGAAAAAATGGAAAGACAAAATGTTGATAGAAAACTTGAAAATAATACCATAATAAAATAAATTATAAATATTCGCCTAGTTTCTAGAAACACAAATTATTTTAATATTTCTATTTTTGATACTGACAATTCGTGGTGGAATTCAATTGTAATAATTTTATAAAAGGATTTAAAACTTTGTGTTACAATAACACATCTGCCCTGATGGACACTGCAATGCTGTCCGAAACGTTGGCTAAATAAGGAGTTAGCGCAACACGGCAAAACACCCCAAAAACAAATAACAAAAATACTTTTGGCCGTGAAAATCTTAAATCATAAGCTGTAAATCCTTTACTCTTCTCCATTTGCTTTACCTCCCCACTCACTTCCTTTAGTCTCACAACAAATCCAAATAGGGGATGCCATAGACCCATTTACTTTTTGGCAGTTGAGGCTTTTGTGTAGTACTCATATAAAATGTGCCAACTACTCAATAGTTTCCTTCCGCCTGAAATCTTTTCCCACAGCGGGATTGCCTAGTTGAATGTGCATAAAACAATGGGCGTTGTTATTTGCTGTGAAAGCCAATCTATTAAATTCTGTATCAATGCGCGATAGCTTGAATGGTGCGCCGGTAGTATTCATGTTTCCAGTGACGTCACGTACCGACAATGGCAAATATAGCTGAAAATGAATTTCGCGCTCAAACGTGCTCCAATCTGTCATGAAAGGTCGATGCAATTGAAATTACGTTCTAAACTTAAACGCATTAATTCCAAATTCAAAGTAAGTGATCGATCAAAAACGTATTGAAATCGACTTAAAAATGGCGCTAATCAAACGCAAATATTAATATTGTCCTAAAACGTGAATTGAAGCGTGCATAGATGATGGAAACCTACCATTTTCAATACCACCAGGTAATCATGGTTTTATTTTCAACTAGCTCAAGTCCACGGAGTTTTTTAAAATTAGATGTAGACAGTAATTTTCCTATAATTTTTTTTTAAAAGGTCATATTTTAAAAGTATTCTTTCTTTAAAATGTGAATTCGCTCCATTCCAGTTTCTAGGCGTCACGTTTTTTCACCAAGCCATATGAGATAGAAACTTAATTAAAACTATTTCTTTTGAAAAATCTAACATATTTATCAGCAATCAGTGAACTATTACATAAAACCGATATCAAAACTTATACTCGGATAATAAATGATTCTCTAGTATCTGAACCTCCACACAAAGCGAAAAAAAACAAAAAATATGACTTCTTAAATGAAATATCATTGTGTATTGAAATATACAAATAATCGCTGCAATTTTTCTTTATTTTTTTCCAAACACAATAACCGGAGAAAATCGTGTTCGCTCTTGCGGATCCCTATGTATGATTGATTGTCCTAGGCCGTCCCTTTAATGACATAGGAAGGGCTCGGAATAAAGGGGCATTATCTATAATTTCCTCCACTAATATCTTCCATCCCCAAATATATATTTGGCAGGGCTGGTGATGTACATTTAAGCGCCCGTGTGTAGATTTAGCTCTAACCCTGTGAACAAATATATTATCAAATCATTTTATAATAATTATTTTATAGATACATAGCTTCTACCAAATTAAATCAGATGATTTGTTCCAATCAGATAATTTATTTTGGATCCAGTTTCAATCCCACAGAGGTTATGGACTTCCTTAATTATATTATACTGGCTGACTTAACCAGCTTTCCGAGGGCTTTATTCTGCTTTAAGAAGTGAAGAAAAGTGGACAGAGGCCGCCCTGTTGTTTTGATAGTCAAGTGTACAAAATATAAGGTGGATTTATAAAAAATGGAGTTTTGCAAGAGTGTCATTCATTTAGTTCATTCAGTTAGCTTAACGTCCTAGTCCTACCCACCGAGCTTTCGACCACATATATAAAAATTGTACTATTCACAAATAATTAAAATTATCGACTATACATTTTAGTATTTAGAGCCCACCATTTAAAAAAATCGCTAAATTTTTGTGGTAAATTTTGTCCTTCAGTATAATATTAAATTATTGCTTTGTAATGAAAAATAAAAATATTTGTGAAACTTTTATGAAATATTGGTTATAAGATTCGTTCTGACTGACGCTGTCAGTTTTTAATTGGTTTATTAAAGTCACAAAATATTTCATTAACCTTTGTAATTGTCCCCTTTGTCCGGCCCTGCCACTAGTCTTGCTTGATGTCAGCCATCTCGGATAAAAGATGACGTCACGCTTGATCACAGCAACCTTCCTTTGTTGCGGCGCCGGCCGGAGCAGGAGGCCGGGCTATCGATCAAAATGTTGGCTTCATTTATAAAAATGACCATTTGTGTTTCCTAGCCCACGCGCCGACTCAAATGGAGCAAATAAAGGCGATTTAAGGACTTTAAAAATTCAACAAGGAAACCTTTCCTAAAGGTTTTATTTTCCGAGAGGATTTTTGTTTTACATTCAATAAATCCTTTGAAAAAATGGGGTTTTTATGTAAGTTGAGAATACCTAATGAGAGCAGAAATTCGGATCAGGATGAGATCGAATCACTGGAGTCTGTTTTTTATGTTACAAATCGCGTTCTACGAAAGAACTTTCTTCTCAAACAGGTACAAAGCTTGCAGATGCCTTAATCCAAAGAAGAAAATACATTCACCGGTGTCAATGATTGTGATCGTAAACAAATCTTTGAAAACTAGTGTCAAGCAATACTTTTTGGAATGAAATTTATGAAAATATCTTCAAAACTTACGTAAGTATCGTCTCGGCCTGATTGTGACTACTGTTAACCAACAATCATGGCGATTCCCCAAATAAGTCAGTAGATTTTCCATGGAATGATACAAAATTATGTTTTTTCTCTACATTCACATTTAAACATCCTCGTCTGTAGATGCCTATGTATATGTATTATGAATCGCTTTAAACGTTAAATGGTGTACTATACATTTACCGTGTGCCTGAAATTCTACAACACGATATTATATCATGAGAATGCGGGGGGACATGTTATATTATTATTGTTTTAATTCATCATCTCATCGGGCTTCCTCTCTGTTTTTGGCAGCTCCAGGTTATCTTACTTTGGTAGGTCATTGAAATGCAGTGAGGACTTCAATGAACTTTTCCCAGTCACCATTTACTAAACATAGTCAGTCCTGTTTTAACTTGACCGCTTTGTGTTTTCACTTATCATCAATTTGTTTTTACGTTCCGTATTTGTTTTAATATGATGATCGTTTTAATGGTACATTTAATATTATTTTTACGTGTGTTTATTTTTCAATACTATGTTCACACCTGCAAGTTTGAAAAAATAATTGTCATTCAGATAGTGTCGTTTTAAAATAAAATAAAAATGTTTCATGAAATATGTTGTGTATAGTAAAAAAAATGTAATTAAGTGCCTACTTATAAATATTTGATTTCAGAGAAAGTTTTGGTTTTTATTTAATAAACGAAAGAAAATTAGATTACTTACTTAATACTTTAAACGAACGCGAGGTCTATACTGTTCACAAAACTACTAGAAAGACTTATTCTTTATTGTCCTCTATGTTCTTTGCTTGTCATACTCTTAAATACCTACCAATACCTTATTTCAATATTTGCGTGGCATATTGTATAGATGACAACATGATCTTATTTGTCTTAATACTTATCCATAGTATTTTTAACCCTTGAAATATTATTTGTCGGAGATTTAGAATGGTCTGCATTAAGCTGGAGAAGCATAATATCGAGAATTTTTCATTTGAAGAGTGGTCTGCAGATGGCAGATGGAACAACTTAGTCATAAATGCGGGAATCCCCCAAATCCGGGAGGGGTTGGCTAATATCCAGCTAAAGTAGGTCGGTAATGCAGGGTGCTGCATTACTCGGGAGTGTTTACGTTTCTCAAACACCGATGCCTTCTTACATCCATGGTTACGGCATATTTCTAGATTTATTAATTACTTATTAAAATTTCCATGTAGGTGCAATGCCACGGATGCACTGTGGTTCATTTTTTTTTTTTTTTTTTTTTTATTAAATATCAAAATAATATACAAAAATCAAAAAGTCCCAATAAACTACTTTAAAGTAGTTTGTCATTGGGTGCTTTTAACTTAAACAGATTATATCAAATGTATACATTCATATCATGAGAGGTGTAATACAATAAAAATAAAAACAAAAAACAATTAAAGCGTATGCAGTTAGAAATAGTTTGTATTAGAGTCTAGTACAAACTATTTCTTTCAGCTAGCCAATTTTTCAACAAAAAATTTCTTTTTATATTTGTACATTTTTTGATTTCTGCAGGTAACATATTTAAACAATTTGGTATCATGTAGTCTAGCGTTCTTTGTCCATATTTGTTTACATGCTTTGGTACGATTAGTCCTTCATTTAATGTAAAACGAGTATTGTAAGTGTGTTCCAGTCTATTTATGTACATAGGGCTATTTATGTGCTGAAAAATTATTTTATACCGCATAATTGCTCTTACCGAGAGGATTTTCAGATTTTGATAAAGGTATGGAACATTATGCCTTTGTTCATATAAACTTTTATGAGCTAATAATTTAACAAGAGAATTTTGAACTGATTGAACATGATTTATTAAAATAACTTTGTTGAAATATGTATATTTTTTTAAATGTTGTTTTTAATGGTTAATGTTAATGTTATTAAAACAATGTAGATATTAAATTCATTATACTGAAAAAACGTCTTGGCCCTTGAAATAATCGAGCAAAAGTCCAGGAAACAAAATAAGTATCAGACCTATAAAAACTGCTTTAAAGTTCAAAATCTCTTACTTACGAACCCCTTTCCGGTTATGGTTTTATTGTATAATTTGGAAAATTAAGTTTTTTAGAAAATGATTGCAAAACATCTAAATATCTGTGCCTGGATTTTGCAAAATAAAATAAAACACCATAAATATCATAGATAAATCAAAGTATCAAAGACAAATCAAAACCGGCGGCTAGTGTTAAGCGGGAATATAATCCGTGTCGCCATTTACACAAGGAGTATTATTGCAAGCGGGCCGATTCCAAATGTTACACGATTAAGGTTGTAAGGCTTTAAAATAATTCATTCTTGGAAATCATAGCGGAGATATAAACGTAACGTCATTATAATGTGTACTGTATTAGTAGTGTATATCTCCCGTATACACTACACACTCCTTACAACCAAAGCCGTAACCTATGTTTCGCCCTATTCCTATATATAGCAGCTCAGCAAATTAATGTTTTGCTTTTATGAATGTCTCCTCGTTCTACACCATTGTTTCCTAGGTTTCTAAGCCTTCTTCTAATCGGGCAGGACAAGGCACCACGTATTAATCAATCTTTTTGAATCCTGGTTAACTTTTAAGATTCCGGACTTACCATTACTGTGGTTCTTAACAGGTGCGGTTACAGACACTAATAATTACTATGGCGAGACAATCAATTTTTGCTTGTGTTTTGAACATATCCGTCTGCAAAATTATTACATCTTTTTAACTAGAATAAAAAATACATTGTTTTTCCCTTGAAAATTAACAGAAAAGGTAAAGGTCTAAAGCTAATTCCTACATATACGACATTATTCACAGTAAAAATGAACTCAGAAAACCTATTTCTCTTATAAGTTACCAAACAATTTACCCTTCACTACGAATAACTTTTCCTCCTAATCTTGGCTATTCGTATTTTCATAACAAGACACAAATAATAACATTCTTTCTGCGACTTTTATTATTTTCCTCGTGGAACTAAAAGCTTTCTACGGCTCTCAAATTGTTGCTAAGCCTTTTTCTTTCCCTGCCTTCGGAGTGGGGGGTAATTGTATTGTTTTGTCTGAGACAGGTTTATTTGCGGTCATTAAATATGTCTTCTCGTATTAACTCGGTACAAGTACTTACCTACTTACTCCAGGTTATTTTAAGGCACCAATTATGATTGTGGTAGCCACTTTGTTTTATAATACCTAGGTACATAAGAAAACCTGCACCTCTGGGCAAAATGGCCAAGCCGATTGAAAATACATAAGTTTTTCTCTAAATTTAAGACATCTATTGAAATCATTGGAAAACCGACTATCAACGGGTCGTTTCTTTTCTGCCGCCTCAAGGACAGTTTTCCAACAATAATTTACTAATTTCGTCTTAATTATATCATCTTCATTTCAATGTTATAAAATGTATAATTATTTCTGAAGTTTGACTTTCATTCCATTATCTTTAGATTCGCTATATTGCACTAAAACGAGGGTGGCTTTCCCAACATAATGTTAGTTTTCATGCGCCGAGTTTTCATGCATGTTAGTTTTCATGCATTTTTTTGCGCCGAGCGCAGCGAGCTAACACATTATGGACACGGCCATTGATAATATAAAAACTGAAATACAAAAAATTACTACAGTGAAAGATTCGAAAGCAAAAACGAACCTAGAACAAAATGTTTATATATTAGAAGAGCTTTGGAAAACTGAAAAAATTAAACACCAAAATGAAATAATCAAACTACAAAAAAAAATTATTGAAAATTACGAAGAACTCACGAAGAAAATAGAAGAAGTCGTAGAAAAAAACAATAAAATTCCATCTTACGCGCAAGTTCTAGCAGCAAATAAAAAAGAAATTTCAAAAGAAGAGAGGTTCTCTATAATAATATCATCAACTAAAAAAACAACAAAAGCTGCAGAAATATGTGATAAGATACAGAAAGACATCAAACTAGACCAACTTAAAATTGGAATAAATGGACTAAGAAAAACAAATAAAGAGCAAGTAATCATATCCTGCCCAAAAAAAGAATATACCAACACTCTTACGGAGGAAATTAAAAAACTCAACTATAACCTGGAAATAAATGAAATAAAAAAGAAAAAACCCAAATTAATTTTGAAAGGACTCAAATCGAACTTGACGGAAGAGGAAATAGTAAATGGGATACTCACACAAAACGAAGGGATTCAAGACATTGTAACGAAAAACGAAGAAAATAAAATAAATTTGATTACTGAAATAAAATACAAACATTCTAAGAAATACCAACGTGGTACTCGGGATCAAGAAGATGAAGAACAAAACAAATTCTCGAACTATATCGTGGAAACTAGCGGTACAACACGAAAAAATTTGCTATCATTAGAAAAGATAAATATCCAGTACCAAAGGGTTAACATATTGGATTGTGATCCTTTAACCCAGTGCTACCACTGCTGCAAATTCATGCACACAGCCTCCAGATGCCTAAATCGAATGAATCCATCGGTGTGCCCGCATTGCACGGGTGATCATACTTTTGCTAAATGCCCTGAAAGAGAAAAAACACCGGTTTGTGCAAATTGCACATCGCAAAATAAGAAATATGGCGAGAAAAATAAAACAGACCACACAGCTTTCAGCAACTTATGTCAATACAAAAATAAAATGCTCAAAGTAGCAAGAGACAGAATAGATTTCGAATAAAAATGACAGATTTTTTATATAACGTACTAGACGAAAAAAATAATATTGACGAAAAAACATATAACAGCTATCAAGAATATCGTACCCACCAAAACGACCTCAATCTCAGTCCTTTAATTCTACACATGAATATAAGAAGTTTGGAACGAAACATGGATGAATTTTTGACAACAATAAATAATGATCTCAGGAAGCCCGCTTGCATTGTGTTAACGGAAACACATTCAAGTGGCGAAGTGGCGTACTATATACCGGGATATACCTGTGTATCTACTACAAACCGAATTAACAAAAACAGTGGAATCGTTATGTTCGTACAACATAATTGTGACATATTGTGCGAGGAAGAAATTAATGTGAATGGAACAAACTGTTTACATGTACAAATGAAGTGTTATAACAAAAAAATTGATATTATCTCTCTATACAGAACACACTCGTCTACTGTCTGTTTGTTTATAGAAGAATTAAGACATGTGTTATTAAACTACAGAAACGCGAATACAATAGTTTTAGGTGACATTAATTTAAATATATCGCACGATTATACATCGAACGATAAAGATAATTACTTAAATATGATGGCGGAATTGAATTATGTGTCGTGTATAAACTCTTACACCAGAAACGTCAATGGGCAACGTCCATCATGCATTGATCACATTTTCACAAATATCAAAGATATAAATAATTTAAACTCGGGAATTATAAAAACCTCAATTACCGACCATTACATGACTTTGCTACATTACAATTCAATAATACCTCAGGCGATAAACCAACATTGCGGACAAACTGCTAATAATAAAAAAGAAATATCTGTTGTTAATATCGAATCTTTGAAAAATAAATTGTCATCTGAATTATGGTTAGATATTCTCCGAAGTGATAACGTCAACGAGTGCTGTAAAATATTTGAAAATAGATTAACGAACTTTATAAATGATTCAAAAAAAATTATTCCAAAAGGAAATACAGCAAAATTTCGTAAAATCAAACCGTGGATAACACATGGGCTTGTTGTGTCCATAAGACACAAAGAATGGCTTTATAAAGAAACAAAAAAAAAACCACTAGACATTAAATTAAATGTTCATTTTAGAGAATACAAAAATAAATTAACCACGCTCATAAAAAACACGAAAGAAAATTATTATAAAAATAAACTTGATGATTCTGAAAATAACAGTAAGAAAGTTTGGAATATAATCAATGAAATCATGGAAAATAAACAAAATACCAAAAGTAATACTATTAAGAGTGTAATACAAAACAATAACATAATTAACTGTATTGAAGAACCTAAAAAGGGAGCAAACGCTTTTAACGAATTCTTTGCAAATATCGGAAAGAGTCTAGCAGAAAAAATTACCGTGAAAAAAATAAATAAGATGTATATTGAAAATATTCCAAATATAGAAACTAAACTTGAACTCTTCGAACCAACCAATCCGTCTGA
Organism: Hesperophylax magnus; assembly: GCA_026573805.1. Classification (NCBI taxonomy): domain Eukaryota; kingdom Metazoa; phylum Arthropoda; class Insecta; order Trichoptera; family Limnephilidae; genus Hesperophylax; species Hesperophylax magnus. The sequence continues at coordinate 2,205,099 of JAIUSX010000116.1, read as the reverse complement.
AATTGTACAAATTATATCAAAAATGCGAGGTGGTTCTGCTCCGGGATTTGACGGTCTCGCTGTAAAAACACTAAAAATCATTAAAAATTATATTTCTACACCAATCTCTCATATTATAAACAATAGCTTTAAGACAGGAGTTTTCCCGAGCACGTATAAGAAAACCATAATCTCTCCAATATTTAAGTCCGGTAGCCCGGAGGACATTTCTAATTATAGACCCATTTCACTCTTATCTAATATATCGAAAATTTTTGAAAAAATTGTTAAAAAAAGACTAACTGCATTCTTAAAAAAAAACTCGATTATAAATGAAAATCAATTCGGTTTCACAGAGGGAAAAAGTACCCAAGATGCCATTGCAAAAATTTCATCTAGTATTCAGAGTGCCCTGGACAAATCAAATAAATGTATAGGAATTTTTATTGACTTAAAGAAAGCATTTGACAGCATTTCCCATGAAAGACTTATATTAAAATTAAAAGAAAATGGCATTGACCACTTAGCTCTTAAATGGATAGAAAGCTACTTAACAGAGAGACCTCAAATTGTAAAATTAAACCAAACCTTTAGTACACCACTAACAAGTACATTTGGCATTCCTCAAGGCACGGTCCTCGGACCATTACTATTTCTAATGTATGTAAATGACATTTTCCAACAGAAAATCAAAGGTGAATTATTCTCTTATGCTGATGATACTGTTTTATTAATAAAAGGTCAAACATGGGAACTAGTTAACAAACTTGCAAATGAATGTATTAATATCTTAAAATCATGGTTTGATAATAACCTACTCACACTTAATGCCAAAAAAACAACATATGTATTATTTTCACTACAAAAAATACCTAAACACAAAGTAAATATCATAATCCATGATGAAAATTGTGACAATGTCAACTGTAAACTACTTAATCCTATTTGTACTGTAATCAACTCTTCTTCTGAAATTAAATATCTTGGTGTGATCATCGATGAAAATCTGAAATGGAAAAGCCATATTACGGAGTTAGTAAAGAGAATAAGGAAATGTATATATATATTTGTTAGGTTAAGAAATATTTTAAATGTGAAAATACTAAAAAATGTATATTATGCTCTTGTCCACTCCCTGCTTATTTACGGAATCATAGGTTGGGGAGGATCTTATAAAAACAACCTAAACTCAGTAAAAGTCTCGCAAAAAATTATTATAAAGGTAATACTTAAAAAAAACTCTACTTTCCCAACAAAATTGCTTTTTAAAATGTTTCCAGTACCAAATATTGATGATATATTTAAGCAAACTTCGATTATAAAAATGTGTAAAGAAAAAAATAACACAGAATATCAAGAATTTTACAAACTGATGAGAAATGGAAATCAATTTATTACGCCAATCTTTAAAACAACTCAAATGCAAAACCATTATATTTACCAAGCCATAAAAAACTACAATAATCTCCCTTCCGAATTGCACTGTATTACGAACCAACAAGAACAAATCAATAAAATCAAACTTTTTTTCAAAAAAAACTTATATTAAAAAAAATATATGGATATATTATATTTATATTTTACACATAACATTGAATCACTGAAGTAAGAATCGTGGCTCCCTTATCAGGCACAAGAGCTCCTCTTTTCTGATAAGGTATACATGACCAATTATGTACCTAAATATTATATTTAGCAAAAAAATGTATGTATTAATGTAACTATGATCTATATTAAAATAATAAAAAAAAAAATAATTTAATTTTTACAATTTCCGTATTGCTAATATAATATAAGCATTCGCGTTGTGGTCTAAGCTTCTAATATAGTGTGTTTATAAAATAGTGGCTCCAGCTTACTTATCGGAACTGTGTATTCCTGAAAATGCCAATTTACGAAAGTCAACCCGTAGATCAGCAGCGTCATCAGCTGTCGGAAGCCGAAGGAACCAAAGCGCACGTCAGATACAACTTTCGTTGAACGTGCTTTCGGAATCTCAGAACGTTAAGCCTGGAGTAAACTTCCACATGATTTAAGAATGATCAAAGACTCGACAAAATTTAGAACTAAATTTGAGAATCGTCTTTTCAGACAATCATCACCTCAAAGCGAAGCTTAATGCTAAATCACTATTTTGATTAATATTTATAACAAATTGGTGTACATTATGAATGCCAAAAAATATTTTTTAGATAAATTGAAGGTATTCCTACAGTTTCTTTTGAGTAGAATACAAATAAAAAAATGAATTATTCAATAAAAAATATAAATGTAATCTATAAAAAAAAAAAAAAATTTCAATAGAAATGTATGAACGCAAAGAAAACAACTTTAAAAAATACAGTATTAAAGCTAAAATTATTTGTGACAGTTTCCCATGATTAACTTTTTTGCTTTCTTATTAAATTACTTACAAAATAAATAAAAACCAGTTTTGTTCTTGAAATCGAACGTTTCTAGACTCCGTTTGTCAAGCGATTTTAATGTATATTACTTACATTCGTGACAATATAAGGCGTACCAAGAATATACACATTTTTGGCTTGTAGCTTCCTCTTAAAGCAAAAAAAAACCTTTCACCTTCACAGTCCGCGACATTGTAAATAAAATGTAAATAAGGTTTGATAATTTTATATTTAAACGTATATAACTAGACAGACCATTGGGAGTCATAGTTGTACAGTGCCCTTGAAGGTGATTGTACATACAAAATGGCGCTAAAGTTTTGATTAGGATAAGTGGTCTTAAGTTTGAAAAGTCCGTATCAAAATAAACTTAACAGAATATTTGAGCCTTTTGGTCCTTTGGTTTTTGACCTTGGCCTTTGGGTCCATGTCCGACGAGTTCATATCAAAATGAAATGCATACATACTTCTTACATCTTCATGTTGGCTATGGGTCATCTTTGTTGCTAGACAAATTACGTGGGAGTAAAATTTAAACGTAATGTAACGAGCGAGTATATTCCCTGGAAATGTGTCAGCGGGCATTAGGGACGTAGAACGTACTACGGCCGCGGCGTAACGTATGGCCACAGACAGCGCGTGATAGATCGCTTACTAATGCTCAGTTTGCTACTGTCTGTCGCGTGGATGACAAATATCACGCTCGCCTTTGCCGTGCCATTATAAACGCCGTCATCGCCTACCAAAGTGAAATAAATGTTCCCTTTCGATTATAATCTCACTCTATACGTTAATATTGATGGCCAAGGTACGTCGTATAATGTAAAAGTTACTAATATTAACTATAATACATAAATAAATATGATTAAAGTGTAAGATGGGGACCTCAGCGCGGGTAAAGCATACAGTGAGGACCATTTTAACGAATAATGTTTTCAAAATATATTAAGTATTGTAAGAATAAAAAAAAATATTTTATCGCGGTGTAAAAAGTAAGACCATTTGTGAAGTATTTTGAGAATAAGAATGGAAATCACGAAAATAATGCTTGGCCGATGGAAGCGCAAAAGGGTACTTGCAACTGAAGCAAGGCCGCCCCGAGCAACTGGTGCGAGTAAAATTGGCGCCCCTTGTCAAAGTAGACGCCTAGGTTGGTGATCAGTATCACTGTAATCAAAAGATATTTTTGTGTAGCGCCGTTATCACGAAAAATTATCTCAAAGGAGATGTGTTGGGACTGTTAGGTGCTAGGTATTATCAGCGCTTTGGCAATTCGGCGTATGGAGCGGACTGCTCCGATTGCGCCCGCGTAGGGGTATAAGTTTACGCACTTATAAGTTTAGTGTGATCGCTTATCCTAAAGTGATTAAATAATATTATATTTCTATTAGAATCTCACATAATATTCGAGATAAAGCTAATAACAAGTATTAAAGTGTGAATTCCGGTGGTGGGTCAAAAGACACACTGTTAATATATAGCCGCGATTTGAAGCAAAAATTCATTTAATCGGACAAGGATCAAATGATTTATTATTAATATAAAATTGTGTAAAAGAGTGCGCATTATCGGTTGTTGAATTTGGACAGCAGCCGTCGATACAGCGTCTCGCTCGCTCTAATGATATCGAATTATTTTTTTAAATCTTTTCAATGCTTTAACAGGGAACAAACGGATATATGAGGAATTGTATTTAAAATAAATATATGGATAAGAATTGTACAAATAGCACATAGAATAATTTTTTTACTTGGGCGTATCTGTACCCATCTTCAACCCAAAGTCAACTTGTTAACCTAACACTGTACTCGAAGAAAACTTACTGATATAAAATATTGCTAATTTATTAAGAATCTCTTCAAACTGTATGTATTCTGGATAAAACGAGACTGCAAGGGCTTTAACGAATGAATTAACTATCAGTAAAAAAAGGAATGTGTCATGGCAATGTTGGAACACGTTTTCATAAAAATTCTAATATTTCATCATTGTGTATTATCAGAACACGTATTCCGATATATTATAAATGTACGACAAATTTATTTGCTACCCTGTTTTTAATAGAATTTTAGTAAATCAGCAATACTTATTTTTCTCCATGTTGCAATTTATTTACTGTGTTATAATTATTTTATTTTTGTAGTGCGGAAATGCCTTCCGAGATGAGAGGAAAACAAACACCATATTTATGAAGATGCAGTATATATATTTACATTAACACACGGGAGGCCAGGGACGATGTGTAGAGGTTTTTAAGGAAGGGAAGGGAGGAAGTTTTGGGAAGTAAAAATGTATAAGGAGTGTGTAGGAATCTAGGGATCAGTGTATTCAGGAGTTAAGTAAATATTATAATTGATAAATCGAACCCGTTACCTCCCGACTCCACATATAATTTGTATAAACTACACTGTCTTCACTTTAGGCATGAAAGGAAAAAATCCTGTTCAAGGCTAATTTTATGTTGTGTCAATTTCATTTAAGTAACTCACTCAAATTCAGGCTAAAATGAAATAGATTTTGAAAATAAGTTGATAAATAAGCAACATAAATGGGCCTGTTCATAAAATTTAAGTTACAAAATAATGCCTGAAACGCCTTCAAATGTTTGACAGTTTCAAGAAATTATTTTCCGTGATATGAAATCCTTTTAATAAAGGCGAGGGGTGGAAGCCGTCGGTGAGGTGGGGAAGAAAGGGGAGGGTAGAAAATGGAATTGACACAAACCGAAAGACGTTTTAAATCCAGAAAATTCTTTTGAAAGGTTCAACTAACCCGACAGGGTCTTTACAAGCGTGCTGAAAGCGTTTTTTCTTAAGTAATGCGGTTAATTACCGAGAAGCTTAACATTATTCATTTTGATATTATTATAAGATAAGATAAGAGTATTTTATAATTTATTAAATTAATTCGCAACAAACATTTTGAACTTTTTAAAAATAATATCAAATAGATACCTTACTACTTTTCGAAAAATAAATACTATTACCAGTCTATGGGACCAATCCGGGCCTTTTTTATATTGCATATTGAAATAATAATAACTTGTGGTTTTCAAATGTGCAATATTCATCGCAACATGAGAATCGCGCTTTATTTTACATTTAAATCTTTTTTTTTTATACGAAAGTGAATTTTTTGAATCATTCTTGTGAAAATAATGGTATGTAAGCAAGATTAATATACTTTACAAATTTATTCTGACTATTTATTACTACAGGTAAGAAATACTTTTTTTATAATTAACTCCGAATAAGATTTATTCCACATTCGATGATATTATTATCGGTTCATAAATATTCTTCGGAGAAAACACAGACACATTGTTCCACTGCCGAGCTGTTGAAATGAAACGAGTAGCAGAAACTAAATGTCATTTGTGTCCAAAAGTTGGCTTGTATTCTGACTTTGCACCGGTGCCGAAACGGTCAGCGACTTTAGTTTTTCGGATCTCTAATAATACATCAATTAAGATAAAACTCATTTATTAAGATAAAAATCTATCGAACGGACAAGATGCAACATAAAAATTAATCAAATTTGTGATTATATTGTGCCGTTGACTTCGACAGTTGGCACCCTTGCGCGATACCAACAAAAACAAAAAAAATCAAGGGAAAGATATTAAAAACCAAGTATTATTAAATAAACTTTTTCAAAAAAGTGTTGCTGTAAAATATGAGAAAAATATTTCAAAGCCTATCATCATCATCAAATATATGAATTTCGGTTGCATGTCGATCGTAACTATGGTTCGATGTCTTTTTCATAATCGAAACTGACAGTGCAAAGAATTCAGATAAGCGTTAAAGTACCTACCTAAAATATTATATTTTATCAGAACAACACTTTCAAAATTGGAACTAATTGTCAAGAATTCGGACTATCTCATTATTAATATTTAATATGATAAACAACGAATAAAGTTTCTTTATTCAAAACCAATCCCGACCAATCAGGCTTCGGGTTGAGCCTCATTAAAGGCCGCTGCATCATCAGCAAGAAAATAGATATCATTGGTGAATCAGCCCGGGGTAATTGGGCGAGGCAGGGGGGGTTGTGTAGGGTAAGGGGCGATTCGGGGAGAGGGGGAAGTTGGCTGAAACAATTGACAGCACCTGGCTTTGTCTTTTTACCTGCGTATTTTCTGCCAGCCCGATTGCCAAAGGAAATTTCTGAAGGTTAGTAAGGACAATAGTTGATTTATAAGATAATGAAAATCTGCCTTATGGATACCGATTTATGGAAGAAATTTTTGGTTCATAATATTATTAGCACGATGAATGGGTTATTTCAATAATGCCTCGTAATAAAATTTTGGAGGTCTAGAATTGGTAGTGAAAAATGATTTATGTACCTTTTTCTTCTTGGCAATTTATTTTATTTTTTATTGACATTAGAAGTATGTGTGTAAAATATTATTAGGTAATGTGAGCCTCACTGCGTACTTTGCCCGTTTGAGGCTCCCTTTTTACAATTTAATGTGACAAAATATGTATGTAAGTAAAATTCTCTGTTATGAAATTATGTTAAAGTACACGAATATAAATGAAATATTAAAAAATAAAAAAAGTAATAAAAATAAAATTATAAAGGCAATTATAAAAACAAAGCAATATGTATGCAATTATTGGTCCTGTTGTGTATATTATGTGTAGGTATATATTTTTTTATTTCAAGATATTTTTGTAAATATAGTAATACATCAAAGGTTAACATTGAAAAAATAAATCATTGAAAGATTGTTTTGTTTCATAAAAACATCATTTCATTTTATTGTGATTATTTATTTTAATTTTACTATTTGTTTTTACCGTTTTTGTTTTTACCATGTGGCTACACTCTTATAGAAAATTGGTAAATCTCAACTCGGTGCAGTAAACGCAACTTAAAATATGCCAAAACGCATCAAGTCAAGTCATCTTTGTACTTTCTATGGTTTTCAAGTGTAAAATCATATAAATAACCCAAACTTATTTCATTCGTTCTTCTCTTCTCCGAAAATTACTTGTAATAACAAGCCGCTTATAAGAAAAGATAGAAAGTCTTGCTAGAACATTTATTATACCAATCAAAACATTTTTTCTCAGTCTTTATTAAAACATTTATCAGTTATCACATTACTTAAAAAAAGTGAAAAAAAAATTCAAATATTTTGGAAGGAAATTATTTGTGTAGAATGAGTATATTGATTAAGTCATTAAAAAACTCTGTCGTTTGTGGTAAAAATACACAGACAATTGACGTATTAAAATTATTTTACTTTTATCTTCTAATATCGTGTTGTGTTTGATTTTCTTAGCACATTCCTTATTTACACGCCACTACCCAACAGCCAACAGCCACCTCATTGAACCGCTTAGCAGTCAGTTTGTGATTTGACAGTTACTAGCGATCCCGGCCGAGTAACGCTGTCACTAAAACAAACATTTCACTCTTCTTCGTGGAGCGTTCATTTTCTTTCTCCACCCTTTCACCCCTCGTTTCTAGTTAACAATGGCCACCTATATTTACCCGGGGTTTAATCAGACTTACAAATATTTCGACGTGACGTGTATGCCATTTTTTAACACAAGATAATACTGAAATTTTCGTTAGCCATTTTTGTTTTGTTTTGTTTACATACATAAAAATCTTGGCAAATTTTGAATTTATCACTTTTAATATAAATTTAAAACAATATTAAGTTAATAATTTCTCTTTAAGAGGAAGCTACAAGCCAAAAATGTCTTTATTCTTGGTACACCTTATATTGTAGGTAATAGGCATTAAAATCGCTTGACAAACGCAGTCTAGAAACGTTCGATTTCAAGCACAAAACTGTTTTTTATTTATTTTGTAAATAAATAATTTTATAAGAAAGCGAAAAAGTTAATGAAGTGAAACTGCCACAGATAATCTAAGTTGTTTCCGTTATGCGTTCATACATTTCTATTGAAAAAAAATTTTTTTAGAAGCTTACATTAATAATTTTTATTGAGTAATTTATATTTTTATTTGTATTATACTCAAGCGAACGGATAGGAAAACCTTCAATTTATCTAAAGCATATTTTTTCGTATTCGTAATGTACACCAATTCGTTATAAAGATTAATCAAAATAGTGATTTAGCATTAAGCTTCTCCTTAAGTGGCAAGCGAACACAACTGCGCCCCATGATAGACAACTACTATTGGCAGCTCGGTCACTAAGCACCAAGCACAAACAGCGGCCTTCCAGCACCGCGACAGGCCGAGCTTGTTGGAATAGATTCATTCTAATCCTGATTGCTGATGGTACGACAGCTCTGGGCGTGCTTCCATGTTCGCCACCCACCTTCTCGTTAAATATCAAATCAAATCATGAGTGCTTAACTAATTGGATATAAACATGTAAGTAACTTTATAAGCGTTATTATTTATCCATATAAGTAAAAACAATTCAAATGTAGTATGTAAAAAAAGGGAAGATCGTGCCGGTTTCAGTCATTACCATGGTTTGTTCCGGATAACCGGAGCTTCGCCGTCCGCACGTTTCTTGAAAATGGACGTTCTTTCGTCGCTACCCAGCGGGCTTTCCGTTTGCAATTTGCGACTTCTTCCTGAAGGGCTACCTGAAGGAAAATGTTTTTTTAACATCGACCTCACACCTTGGACGAACTCAAGGATCAAATTCTGGAGAAAATCGTCGCTAAACTCGTCGAAATGTGCCAAAATGCGGCCGAAAACTTAAGATATCGCCGACATCAACGTATCGCTGCTGGAGGGCAATATTTTTCCTGATGTCATCTTCAGGATTTGCGGATGTGTCGTTTTTTTAATAGCCCTTCAAATCTATTATTCTGTTTTCCCGCCCCCTAGATGGGAAAATAGAATAACTTGTTATAACGGAAAAAAGTTTATTTAGTATAAACGCGTTATGTTAATATTAATACTGCACTTTAAACACGAAACGTGTTGCCCGTTCTAAATGACAACTTGCCGCGCCCTGTATTTGAACTTTGAGAGTTGCTTGTCGAAAATACTTAACTATCAAAACACCATTCAGAAACAACAGACAACAAGTTGCGAATGAACATATTTTATTAATATATACACAGAAAAAAATATTTTAAACCAATTTCAATTAAATATGTTTTATTCTATTAAAATAATGGCGAGCCATAAAGTAAATGCTTTTTACCAATATTAAGGTACAATATTTAGTTAATTTCTTATTCAAATTTCAATTTATTTTGATAAATTTATTTTATTTCACAATTTCCTCATTTAAAATAACATATTGTATATATACGGAATGCTCCAGTTTGAAAGCCACTCTCATTATCGCCCTTTTGTAAAACCACCATTCAGGATTGAAACGCTGCTTGAAATGTCTTTGGCCGTGTTTGGTGACCAGATCTGAATATCCAGGTACTTACCCACCTTCTTTTTTCTCCTCTCCTTTCATTTTCCACTACTTTCAGTATCACAAAATACCCCGATTGAGGATGCCATGGTCTCAATTGATCTTTTAATATCCAGTTAACAGTATAAAAATAAAGAAGTTTTTTTTTTAAAAATAGACATTCAAATCTCCTTTAAGTAGATTATAACAACTAATAAATCGTTTAACAGAAAATGGCACCGGTTACAGCCCTGCACAATATATGGGGTGAAGTTGATATGACTGGGGATCGTACCCTTCGACCGCTTGACTTTTGAAGAGCAAACATTTATTCTTCAACTTTTAATGGCGACCCCTAAGATCCACCATTTGCATATTTGCTGGAAACTGAAATAGCTAACCTTTTCAATGAGACTCCAGAACTGAAAGTTAAAAACTAAACTAATTTTAGTTCTGTTTCTATCCAAAAAAGTATGTTTCTAATTTTCTCTTATTTTATTAAATTAACCATTTGGTTTATTAACCAAAAACAAAATTTCTTCTGAAATCATAAGATTTGTAAGTAAGTACCTACTTAATTGTAAACCATAATGAAATTTAACATTTTTTTTATAAATTCCAGATAAAGATTTATACAATTTGTCTAAAAAAACATCACTATCTCAATGACAAAACATATTTTGTCAAATTTTCTTCAGGGAGGTAGGTAAGTAGGTACCATAATATTGAAAGACCAAATAAATTCGAAGATTTTACAATAAAAAAAATCTTCACTGAACCACTGAACCGGAAACGGAACGTAAAAAAAAATTACAGACAGAGAAATTTTAAAACGGTCAAGTTAAAACTCGAAAGACGAGAATATTTTTTAAATATTATATGTTTCAGGAAATTGAAAAGGTTATTTAGAATAACGTCTGAAAATTATGTTTAGGTTTTATTTTATTCAATGCTGGAATATTATTTTAGTTTGCTAAAGAATGGACAGACTAAGGTTACCGCATACCTATTATAAAAATTACTTGAATACATGAATGTTTGAAACTTGAAGGAAGAATGAAACATTTTTATGCATAATAATGAATATTGAAAAATACCCATGGCTCAACAATTATTTTACCTAGGGCAAGTTTGAGATTTTGTTATCAAGTTACTTTAAATGAATTAAATATTTCTTAATCAATTTTATTTTATGAAATAATAATTTGATGGCAAATGAAAGACTATCAGATTTTAACACAACAAACGGACATTGGGGTTCAAATAAAAATATTCATATTTTGATTTATAAATCGTAGAAATTTCATTACAAATGGTTTTGCCGCTTATTGATTTTTTTAAATGTAAAAATACCACTTTACATGAAAATAAAAAGCATACTTATTTGGACAAATATGCTATGAAGGTTACTGTAACTTTCCTTTTTTGAGATGAGATGAGATTTTTTTATTTGGCTAATTTTTGAAGCGCCGTTTTCGTAAAAAATCACCTCAAGGGCGCATGTATGTGAAATTTTACTCCACAATTACAGAGCTACATAAGTATCACTTCAGTAACACGGAGATTCCTGATTCCACAAGCAAGAAAATGTTTCAGTGACAATCTTTAATGAGAAACCAAGAACGATTTTTAAACACGTACCTGTGTAAATTGCATATTTTCATTGAAAGGAGTATCAATTTTAGGCATAACGTGGTCGCGAGATACAATAATTTAGAGCATTCCTTTGACAAATTTAAGCTGGGTTTATCATGTAACGCAAAATTCACCAAAGGTTTTCATTGCCGCCAGCAGTTATAAAATGCAGTACAAGTAGGTAAGTAGTTAATATTAAAATATATAAAATTCTAAGCGTTTGTTAAAAATGGCTTCGTCTTCTTTTTCAAAAACGATTCAAGAGATAATAATTTAATTCGTATTTCAGTGTCCCGCCGTCACTCGGGGGTTAAGTTCGTCTCCCCCAGCTGTGAGCTTTAGTCGACGGCCACGCAATAAGGTGAGGCTGCAATTAAAACGTTTCCCCTCGCAGTAATAATTCTGTCATTGCAACAGTTAGTAGAGGCAGCGGATCGCGAAAATGTGTCACACTAATTTATTTTGTTTCAAAGTCGTTTGTCAGCGCGCAACTCGCGGGGCGCACTGCCAGAAGAATTATTGCGGTTTTTAATTGTCACTTCTTAGATCATGAATTATTTAGGAAACTTTAATTGAAATGCTTATTTAGGAGCATTAGTTGGGTTAAGGACCTCAAATGACTTTTAATATTGCAAGTGGATGAGTTCTTATTTTCTTGAAAAACCAAAGAATTTCGCAGAACTTAAGTCAAATGATTCATAATTTATATGATAATAATATATGCAAATGAAAAATAGCTGTGTAAGTTTATATTGAATTTGTATATGTTCTTTTAAAACTATACCCACTATAAAAATATTGAAAAAACACACGATCGTATCGAAAATATTTATTTATAAAACTTATAAGTCAAATACAATGAATTCGTAAATAAAAAAATGTTCAACTGTCTTTTAAAACTATACCCACTATAAAAATATTGAAAAAACACACGATCGTATCGAAAATATTTATTTAAAAAACTTATAAGTCAAATACAATGAATTCGTAAATAAAAAAATGTTCAACTGTCATTCGAACGATAAAAAATATGATGTCAAACTGTTAATGAGATTTAAAATTCTTTGAATTTATACAAAATTGCCTTAAAAAATTATGATTATTTTTCGTCTGCTTATAACTTTCATACAGTACGTTGTATAAACTGTAGAAAGTGATAAAAATGCCTTTTGGTTTTCTAACTAAAGAAAAATCATAGTTCCTAATCACAGCGAAAAAGCTTCGTTCTTTTAGAATATTTCTGAACATCAAGATTCTTTTCATAGAAATTACATTTCATAGAAGTATTTTTTTTTTAAATTTCATTCCCGTATTTATGTAGGCTGGAGTTTTTTTTATATCAATATATTTGCGCATTATTTGATTCAAATGTCACTTGGCTTTGCGTTTATCAATAATTAAGATGGAAAAGATGCAGAGTCATTTAGGTGATCTATCAAACATAATATTCTCGAATATTTCTCTATATATTGTCAAATATATATGAATTTCAGTATTAGAAGATGGTTGAATGAGATGAACAAGAGGCCTACTCTGTATCTTTCTGGTTAACAAACCAGTAAGTTTGTGGCCATTCCTTGCTATCAACTAATTGAACTATAAAATATCCCTGTTAATATACTTAACACAGAGTTCATATTTTTGGTATTTCTTTGCAACACACGTGTGAATTGTATGAAATAATTACAATATATAAATAATTACCGAGTGTATAGCACCAGAGCACGAGGATATTTTTAACACCGTAAGGGAAGGGTTAATATAGGTGTGTGATGTGGCTAAACTAGCGGACATTTTGAAAGATACACACTTGCCCCCCGGGACAGAAATACGCAGTTTTTAGATATTCCAGCGTTTGTAAGGAATATAAATACCTTTTAAAATCAATACGCCCTGGAAATACAAATAAAGTGGTGGAACGCTCCACGATTTTAACTCCTTCTTATTGGAATAAGTATTACACTTTAACATCTTCACACTTTGGAAGTCTCCATCTTTATACCCAGCGAAGTCAACCCTTTTCTCTCTTGTCGGTATTTCCCTACGTCGCGCGTCGGGGTGAAATACTCAGAGGTCTTGAACTCATTTAGTAGCAGGCATTTACCTAAGTAATTTTTCAGGGTTTTGTCTAATTTTATTCCGTAGTTGTAAATATGATTGTGATTATCTTATATAATGGTTAAACAACCGTGTAACAAACGTTAAATACAAAGAAAGAAAAAGTACAAATAAATAATATTCCGCGGCAGCTCCCCAATCAATCTTACTCCCTCTCCTATCGTAAGGATAGTTTCGCGTGACACTACACATATATAATCTGTATTGGCCACGCCCCAAAATGCTTGATGCATATATTGTGGTCTGTTAAAGGGTTAAGACTACCAACATTATATTAATTTTGCAAATTTTTGGCTGCTATCTTTATACGTAATTGTTAGACGATTGGGAGATGTTAATATTATCTTCAATGATTAATTATTACAATTTGTGGTTTTACTTAATAAGTTCTTGTCTCAGTTTTAAAATTTTGCTTTAAATCCGATAATCGGAACGTTGGTTACCTATTATTAGGTATAGCCTCCATGGTCGAGGGGTAAGGATCTTGGTTAGCATTCCGAGGGTCGTAGTTTCAAATCCTGACGTGCGCAAGTAAATTTTAGTTGATGAATTTATATTATTTCACATTTCATTCATCAAAAATAGTATATTGCGAAATGTTCCAGAGTGGATGATACTCTCAGTATCGCCCTGGTTTATACCATGTTCTGAATGGTGGTCTTATGACCACCATTCAGAATTGAAACGTTCCTCGAAATGGCTTTTGCCGTGTTTGGTGACCAGATCTGAAGAGCCATCTACTCCCCAACCTTCCTCTTTGCCATCTTCTACCCTTCATCACTACCTTCAGCCTCACACCATACCTAAGTCCAATTTATTGAATTCGATAATTTTGTAAATTTTTATTTTAAATATGAAACATTATTATTTAATCATTCATTTAAAAGCAATAATAAAAAAATCTGTTTTAATTTTGGTTACCTTAGTTTTACTACCAAATACCAATATTAATTTTCCGATATAACGCGTGCCACAGCTTGCCTTCCCCTTACATAGGGTTATAGTATACGGGAAATATATGAACACATTCCGGGGACAATAAAGACTCTAAGACAATAAGGTCTTCCAATGCCAGGCGGTTAGCATACTCGAAGCTTTTGTTAGGACCATCTTGGTTACATGTTCTTCCGCACTTTCTAGTCTCCGGGCACTTTGGATCGTAAATTTGTGGCATTATCGAAAATATATCGACGGGAAGAGGGAAACTTCGGGTCGTTAGTGGTTTATTTTGAAGGCTTGATGAAATTTTCAAATTATCGGAGACAGTTTGCGGTGAGTAATGTTTAAAAGATAATGATCTTTCTTTGTAAACGGCTTCTTGGTTTTGAGGCAATCATCAATGATTTTATGCCCGCAAAACAATACCCACCTATCATGAAGTCGAAAAATTCATATATAGTCTTTAATGCGGCGGGTAAGATGACTTGCAACTGGAGTTGGAGAATGTTTTTTGTCTTTATTTAGCAATTATGGGAGAGTATTATTCATCCAAAGGTTTTTACTAACTAGCTAAACCACTAACCATCACTTCGTTTCTCCGCATGAGTAGGCAGACAAGATTGACCGCCAAACAACTCAATCTTGGTGCACACTCCGTGCTTAGTAAAAAATACCCTTCCGTTATTCTGACTCATGAGATGTCCCGACACAAGTATTTGGTTACTTGATCGTCCAATGTCTTACTCGGACGTCCGCAACTTCTTCTACTGTTCACGTTATCTTTGGTCTTTGTATTAAACACTTGGCACTGTTTAACTACTTTATTTAGACTTGTTATACAGAAGACATTTTGGAGATGCGAGCTTGCTTGCTGACAGTACACAAAAAGATTCACTATAGACACTTGACAATAATAATAGTGATGGCATTAACGTAGTGATGTGACACTACAAATAACGTTTTATTTGAAAAAATTATTTACCAGAAGGTGAGAAGAAAATACCTACTCTTTTTCGCACTAAATTTAAAGTGAGAAAATATAAATTTGTCGATAAAGAATAATGTTTAACTATAGAAATAAATATTTCTGTTATTTACTTCTCCGTTACACGGCAAAAAAACCAAATAAAATATTCACGAATATACCAAGGGCCATGAAAATCTCTAATATTAAAATACTGAATACAAACCTTGATTTGCGATGCAAAAATTCACCATTCGAGTACTTTTATAGCGAGCTTTTTCTGCTTTAAGATAGTGACTAGAAATAAGCCAGTTGCTAACCAGCTTCCTCCATCCCCCCGTTTTTTTTTTGGGATGTGATTTTTTCTCCTCCTGTATCCAAGCTAGCTATCTAAAGTGCTATATGAAAAAAGTGATATTATACAAATCTTTAATTATCCTGGACCAACATTCGTGTGCGTAAAAACCTAAAAATATCTACTCCACTGTGGTTGTGTTGGTGTGAAATATAAAATAAAATATGAAAGGCACTCAACACACAAAAAATTAAATTTATAAACAAATATACATTATGTGTACAAAAGAAATAATAAATATTTTAAAAGTTATAATTAGTAGCCTGACACACCTATATAAATTGAAATTATCATCCGAGAAACTATCTACCCGGGGTCTACTGATTGCCAGTCAGGTGTACCAATTATAATCTACGGGTTTAATTCCCGTCAGAGACACGTATTTTATGTAGAAGTTATGTTTAGTATATAGTTATGTAGGTGTTTCAGGCTAATAATTATTGCTTAAAAAACCATTGATTATTTTTTGTGCTATGCACAAAAAAACCTTGTCTCGGAAACATTAGTTTATCATTGAAAATGATAAAATAAAATATTCAGAATAGCGATAAAATGGCATAGATTTATCTCATTCAGCACAGGAAACAGTGCAGAATCTTTCATAATACAAATTTATATAAGACTTAAATCGCAGCTCGTTTCGTGACATCATTAATTACTCATACGTCGCGTCTGTAAGCCCATGTAACGTAAATTTGACGTGACGTCACACGCATAAGGGTGCGTCACACCACCGCGCGCCGCTGACGGTGTCACAATATTGCGTGACACGTAAATCACTTGCACGCGCACCGTTCCTTGCAAAAAAGATTCTATGAAGCTCGGAAATAAAGGCTTTAGATGTAATTCAATTGAGGTTGAATTAAATTTATGGTATTTGAATATAATAAAGAACATAAAGTATGTACCTATAAAGAACCCTCAACAATTTGGCTTGTTCGTATTATTTTAACGGTCGTAAGGTTAAAACTAAATTATACAAATTGATAATTATATATATTGTGCAACTAGTTATAAAAAGATAATGCGGTATTTTCAATAACTATGAACACCATTGAAAAATGGCGTAAAAATATTTTAAGTATTTTCATTCATCATATGATATCAAAAATAATCTACAACATATCTTTCAGAAAAGGGTTCCAGTTGGCTACAACGTCATTATGACATAAAAATTCATTGTCTTGTAAGATGGCTGTCACCAACGTCGCACTGCGTGACGTCAATATCGCCGAATTCAAAAATAAGTTGACGATTTATATGTAATACATACGTTTATTTATTTTAAATTATTAATCTTAAATCTTCAAAAAAAAAAGAATGCAAACTTAAATAAAAAAATTATATTTTGAATGTTGAACAACACGGCGAAATTCCTTTCACTAAAAGATATCTCTGAACAGTTATTATAATCTACAAACACTTTTACAGTTTATATCGTCAGGAAAGATGTGATTATACTTTTGGCCGTAAAAATATCAAATCATTTATGACATCTCGTTACTAAAAATGATGTTTTCTTCTAGTAAATGACAAATTTTTAAAAGTTGTGTAAACAAAATACTTTGAACATAAAAAAAACAATGACAAAAAGTTATATATACGTATTTTATCACTTCGTTTACACACGATCAAGAATGAAATCTCCGATTTAAACATAATTATACAGTCCCTTCATAACATTCGACGCTCGATAATGTCTATCTTTGAAGTAAATGTGGTATTTAAAGTACTTGATCCGGGCTTTTAGACTCGCCATATTGATATTGAACCGGAAAAAAAAATTACGTAAGCAATGTGGTGAGGCCCGGAGACGCATACGACTCTCGGAAATCAACTTTGTACTTAAGTGTGAACAAGTGTGCTATTTTACAATGGACGCTGGAGAATATAACAAATATGTATATGCTCCAGCGCGATCTCAGTCGGAACGTAGAAAGGTACTGTGACGCGCGGGGCTCCGACGAGAATAGGTTGTGAGAGGCAGAGAGAAGTTTCAATCTGGGTCTCATGAACCCACGACGTCACCGAAGAGTTAATGAGTAGTTCTTTAATCGTATGTCTTACATCCCCCGAAGAATAAATTATTTGATTTGAATTTTTTGTTTACTTCCATATTATGTTCTCTAACGATTAGAAGAAAATTGTGCATTTTCATAATTCGGAAACTCCCTTTCTCTGGAAATAGAAAATACGATATAAATTCTAAGCGTTTAACAACTACATAAAAAAGAGGTTCGAGAGACCTGTTAAGGAGTATAATATAATACGATGTAGAATGTCCATTGCTAAACCTGCGCAAATATGTCGAATAGCTTTTCTAGTTGACTAAGAAAAAAGACGGAGAAGTTTCCAAATCGCGGAAATTCTTTGATCAACCTCCGAACAAAACCTCATGAATATTATTTCTTGCTCGATATTGAATTTGCGTTTCGTAATATCTATTTCGACAGTAAGTATTTCAAATAGTGCGGTACGATTTTCCATGATTTGAATAGCGAGGTGCCACCCGCCAGTTATTACTGTTTTCCATGCTCTGATTGCTCTGCCCTTTTTTGCCCTTCTCGCTAATCTACGGCTTGATATTAAATTAAGGCTGAGTCCAAGAACAATGAAGCTGAATAAAGGGCATATTGGTACTGATTAATTAGGCTTAGCGTTTTACCCTCGTGTTGTTTCTCGGTAAGTATAAAAAGATCTGTAGATTTATATATTACCTTTATGAATATTATTAAATAAACTTATACTTCTTTTACAGGTTTTTTTTATTGATACAGTAACTTTATTTAAAACATGTATTATTTGATAATTGAATACTGTACGTATTACTGAGGCCACCATTCTGATTAAAAATCGCAGAAAATCCTAAGAATAATCTCAGAGATTATACGTTATTAACATGACTATTGTCCTCTTTACAGTTTTCAAACAATTACTATTGTTATTAAGACTTAACGCTTTTGGGTAACAAAAAATCTAGCAAAATACGGTGGAGATAATAAATATTCACATATGAATGATCTGTCCACGACAGTTTTAGTGTTAGCTTCTGATACATTAATTGTTTCAGTGACTTTGAATAAACGTGCATTTAATAAGCACGTATGCAATTACTGTTACATGAGTGTTATTATTATAGTAAGAGAGACTCTCCCGACTCCTTCGACGGACCAGTACCCTCAGTGAATTTATTCGTCATCAATCAAATTTTATTACTTTTTATATAACAATATACCATCGCTTTGATGGATACAGATTTACACTATTTTCACAACTTGGATTTATCACATAAACGACATATCTTTCGAGAGTGCAATTGCTTCCACTGTGACTGGAACATGACGCAAAATAAGAAGGTTTTATGTATGCTTTGTGGTTTTTACAAAGCCTAAGAACGGGTTTACCCACCGATACCTAAATGAAAATTATCATAATAATTAGAAGGAAAACAACTTTTATGTTCAAACACGTTTCAATGTTCTAGCCTTTACCTTTGAACTCCTGATTCTCTTAACCTTCTTAATCTATAAAGACGCTTACGTTTTCGTTACTTATAAAATGTCAAAGTGGTAGGTACCTACGGGTTTGTAACAATTCAAAATATTATTTTGTGAAACGTTCCACCAGAAATAAAGTTTTATTTTATAACATTAATTCATGTAACTCACCTGGTTTAATCTCCGGGTATAGAAGGTAGGTGTTTTGGAGAAATCTGGAACAAAAATAAATAGGTGTCAAAATAACTGCGGAACTTAATAATGTTTGTAAATTTAGAAAATAGCTTCGAAAAAAAATGAGACGCTAAAATTATTACACATATGAATAGAAGTGTGAGGTGTATACAGATTTGTAGGAAAAATACAGATGTTACCATTTTAGATAAGACCTTCAACTCATGGGACCAGGCAAGCAAGTAAAATTGATCATGAAATAATTTAGTCTTTTTTGAAAGGTTTGATAAGTTTCACCTGAAGTAAGATATAATCAATCTCACTTCGGGCACACTGACACGTCCACAAAACATTTTTATCCATTTATCACTTCAGTGGCATGAACCGATTCACAAATACAATTTTTATCACCCATGTTACGGAAAACAAATTTTGTATTATTAAACTCAAGAAAGTTTTCTAGATAATATTGCGGGAGAGTATATATCCCTAATTTGACCTTTTGAAATCATCTAAATATAAGTTTAGTCAAAAAAAAATTGAAAAAATCTTTTTAAATTCAAATAAGGTCTAAGTCAAAAATTTGAAAAAAATATCCAGGAACGGTCTCAGAAAAGCTTTCTGATGAGAGAGCTACGAAAATCATTGAATAAACAAAGATATTTTCGTTAGAATTTTGAAGTGTTGAGGCACCAAGCCATGTGCTTTGTCTTCATTTGTTATTCTTAGACAAAAGAATCCGCTTTAATTAATAAGGGATGCTTTGGGGAAATAGTTGGGGGGCTTAATGCCCGGCATTCTCCGGGAAGAACATGCAAAAGAAGACGTCGGGGATTATCGTTAGTATGGGTTAAATGTTAACTGTAGTATGTCGGCTTAAGCCGCCAAGTTAATAGTGTGGAGACATAATTTAGAATGAATATTTATTCATCAGTCTGCTGGATTATAGAACAACATTATAACATTTTTTTAAGAATTGCTTAAACTAGAAATCATTTTCCAAGACAAACAAGTAAATTATTAAAGAAAAGTTGTCAATAATATGTCTGTCTCGACAGCTCTGAAAACGTACAACATAGCATGTACCATCCAAAGTACAAATCCACTTAAAAAATAGGTATTTTTCATGCATAATAGTCAATTTTATTATAGTTCGATTTCAAGCTTATGGAAATGAATATTGCTTCCACTTTCCGGTACACCAGCAAAACGCCTGAAGGCGAAGCTTAACTCCAAATCACTATTTTAATTATTTTTAAAACGAAATGGTGTACATTATTAATACCAAAAAATATTCTTTATATAAATTGAAGGAAGGTATAAGAACTCAATAAAAAATATAAATGTTAAATACTAAAAAAAAAATTTTCAATAGAAATGTATGATCGCATAAAGGAAACAACTTTTTAGAAATACAGTATTATAGCTAAGATTATCTGTGACAGTTTCACTTGATTAATTTTTTTGCTTTCTTATAAAATTATTTACAAAATAAATCAAAACCAGTTTTGTGCTTGAAATCAAACGTTTCTAGACTCCGTTTTTCAAGCGACTTTAATGCCAATTACCTACAATATAAGGTATACCAAGAAAATACACATTTTCGGCTTGTAGCTTCCTCTTAAGAGGAATGGTTACCTTTTACTTTCAAAACTTAAATCTGGATTGGAGGCCATAGTTCTTTACCAAACTAAATAATTATTTTGTAATCAAATGCATCTAGTACAACACGGGCATTGGCCTAGTATGGTAGTTAAAAAAATTTCGAAAAATGTAACATGTAAACATTTATTAAATAAAAAAAAAGTATGGCTGTATTCTACGAATTGAATTTTTCGCTATTTTAAAGGCAACTTTGACGATTTTTTTGTGTTTTAATATATCTTTGGTGGTAATAGTAAAATGAAAAAAATATAATCTCACCGAATCTACTATGTTAATACATATAAGAAATAAAACGGTGTTGGGTCGAAATTTTAAATATATAGTTTTACGACCTTTAATTAAAGACGAATTTAAATTAAAGCCATTTATGTAAATACAGAGAATAAATCAAATTCTAAAAAAAATACCAACCATATTGACATTCTTGTTCAAATTGACTAAAATTTACAGTGAGGCTATAAAAAACAAAATGTAAACTAATAACGGTTTTGAAAAAATATGTGAAATGCTTTTTTGTAAGTTATTTATTTCGGTGTTTCTTTTGCACATTGGTTTCCTAAGCTATGTGTGCGTGGTATAAGAGAGTCGAAAATCGAATTGCTATTGAAATTATTGTTTCAGTTAAATATATGAAATAAAATCGGTTGCAAAAATGCTGTCAATAGGTAACAAATGATTTTAAAAAGAAAACTTACTCTAAATATCTAACAACCTTCTGGCGGAAAACGATATTGTCAGGTTCTTCGTTATCTAGTAATGTAAATGTTTCTTTGTATGTTATGTTTTAATAAAATATTAATTCTTCGATGTCTATCTTTAAAACATTTCGGATATAATGTTTCGGTTTAGTCTTAAAATCAGTTTTCTTCTGAAATTATTCATGAAATTCGATAATAGTAGGTACCAAGTTTGCTCGGATTTCCTTTGATTACCACTTCAATATACGCCCGATCCAAAACGCTGACCAAATGAATGTGGATTGCTTTCGGATATCCTCGCCATAAAACGAATCATGTTTTTAATCACCCAGTGAACCTTCTGAGTAATCGAATAGTTAGGCAAAGAGACCACAAGATTTGAGATCTTAATGTGGGAAAGTTATCAAAGGCAACGATTCTATTATAGGGTGTAACAGAACGCCCATAAATTAAACAAAGATTAAACCTTTGCCGGAATTCTCGGGACGAATGAGGGTTGGAGGAGTAACGAGTATGAGCCCTTCAAATAAGGGCTGCCAGAATAAATCTTCCGACTTCTATGCTATTGATAAATCGAGTTCGGGATTATCTAACCGTTCTTCAATTGAATCGATTTTTTGTTTGAATTCACTTATATTGTGTTTTTTTTTGTAATTGTCATTTGGTGCGTTTACAAACCATGCTCTTCTAATGGGTGTGGAAGAGTATTATAAAGTAGCAAATCAGCATACAAGCATCAAGTTAGTAAACTAACTGGGGTTAAACATCTTTCGTATATTGTTTCATTTCTTATTTCGTTAAGAGATAACTAGGAAAACAACGCTTGCAGTTATTTAATTAATTAATTGTGTTAATTCGTACAACTCCATATAATTTTCTTTCAAATTTAATGTTCATCAAATTTATTGAAGTTATTATTAAGTTCTGCGAGTATTTTTTATTTTCTTATTATTGTGACAGCTGTTTCGGCGTTCAAAGCCATTATCAAACTAAACCTGATTTGATTTCTATTTCAATTTTTCATGAGTTCTAAGAGGATATATTATATTACCGGTAAAACCGATTTACTAAGAATGTAAATGTAACAACAAAATAACAACAACAACAACTTGCAGAACTTAATTATTGGATTTGATATACACAAGTATTAAAAACTGCAGTTACAGCAAAACTATCAAAATACATAAAACGTATCTGGGATCGGAATTACATAATAAAATCCCTTGAGAAATAAACGGGCAATCTGCCTAGCTATGGACTAATATTGTCCTGAAAAAAATATTAGCAATTTTTTTTGTTTGTTTTTTTATGTGAAACCGCAAAATAATCCCTCCAAATCGTCTGAAGCCAGTGAGACTATGGCATCCCCAATCGGGGTATGTTGTGTAGCTGAAGATAGTGGGAGGGGAATGAGACGGGAAGATGAAGGTGAGAAAGTACCTGGCCATTCAGATCTGGTTATTGGTCAGATCTGGTTGGAATGGTGGTCTTACACCAGGGTGATACTGAGTATCTTCCACTGAGAGTATCTTCCACTCTGGAACGTGCCGCAAATATACTATATATTATTTTAAATTATAAATTTGTGAAATAACATGATTAATAAAATAAAATTTTCTTACGCACGCCTGGATTTGAACCCTCGACCTTCAACTTGCCAGTCGAGAGCCTTACCCCTCGACCACTTAGGTCATCAAGACAAAAACAAAATACATCGTGCACGATACTCTTGTTATTTCTCAGTTCGTATTGTAAAATAGTTATTATTGTATATTATGGTCTATAAAAAATGATTAAATTTCTTTTGGAAATCTTTGGACGTTAAAATTAAAAATATTGGTGCTATCAACGAAACCTTTATTATCCTAATTTAAACAATTATTTTTTAAGAAGCTCTTTTATGATGGTATATTGTAGAATTAGAAAACATTTTCAATGATGATCCGGTTCTCTGAAAGCATTATTTCCAGGGAGCAACCCTTACTATGGCTGGTCTAGGGCTCGCGCGAATAGTATCATTTTATGAACCATTCACTGGAGCACCATCAGATACGGAGTGAAACATATTTTAGGTTCGATTTAAAGGATCCGACCTCAGCTCCATCGATCCCCGCTCTTGTAACTACCAAGTGTTCAATTATTAACTTGGGTCCTGTTTTATTGCGGAGTAACGCATTGATGACCCAATCAATTTTGAAAGGTTAATCTATAATTAGAAGCGCTTTCAAAATACTTAAGTTTGTTTATTTTTTAGCCAAAAATACTTTTACAACTTAAATCAAAATATTGAAGCAAAAAAAACAGTAATAAAAAATAAAGCTTATTTCTTATAATGCATATTTTCTACTTTAATAATAGCAAATTCACTTTGTGACATCAATTTAATTAAAATAAAATAAAATACTTTAGTTTAAAATATGAAATATTTTTAAATAATGGTGTATAAAAAGTATTTAGTGGTTGAGGTGTAAAGCTCTCGCCTAGCGTGATCGCGGGTTCAATTCCGGATGCGTAAAATATGTTTTCTTATTAATCTATGTAATTAAAAATAATATGTATATCATATTTGCGGCACGTTTCAGAGTGGAAGACCCTCTGAGTCTCACCCTAGTTTATAACCACCATTCCGGATTAAAACGTTGCTTGAAATGGCTTTGGCCATGTTTGGTGTTCAGATATGAATAGCCACCTACTTCCAATAGTACTTCCTCACCTTTCTCTTCTCCATCTTCTTCCCCTCTCCACTACCTTCTGCCTTACAACATACCCCGTGTATCGAACATGAAAAATGATTTTATTGCATTTAATATAAATTGCGTCTAAAGTTGCACACCTGCAAGTATGATGACCCCTTTTTCAAAATCATAATATTTACCAGTTCAAAAATGCATCAATCTGTTACCAGACGGCAAAATCGACTGGATCGAACATGAAACAGTTCGATAACCCTATTTTCTAAAACGAAATTAAAATATTGACAAACCCAAAAGCGGTTGCTGGGCGAAATATTATTCGCACCACAATACCTGCATTTTGAAAACGTAAACATGTTTTTGCAAGCTGACGTCACACAAACGCTTGTAGGAGATATTATAAATAGCCCATTAAAACAAAATATTGGAGCATTCAAGTTGTAAAACTACCGACAACGCCGGTAACAACACGATCTGTTCTTACAATTTCTGAGTGTCAACTGAAATCTGTATTTGCTTCTGTTTCTCCATCACGGCACAATCATTTTAAAGATTACAACTATGTGCAATAAGCTGTTTACTGCTGACACTCTATCAGCTGAGCCAGACGCATTTTTCATCATAACAATAATGGGGCGTGTCCGTGTGCCGGCCCTTATAATCAAATGACCATGCCGCCGCTGAATTCCTGCTGGCTGCCGACTGAACTGGCCACCGCTGTTTGCGGAAAACACCAATGTTTGCGGAAAACTCGACCCTCGATGACGGAGATGCTGTTCCGCCGTCGGTTACTCACTGCGGCTTCTATATGAAAAAGCTGAGGATCCGTCATCGGGATGTACTCCACGTTATACGGGGGCTCGATGTTAACAAATCTAGTGGACCTGATGGAATACCTGCTCTGGTATTGCAGAGGTGTGCTGCGGAAATAGTTCCAGTTTTGACAAAGCTCTTCAAAATGTCCCTGAAGTGTGGCACTGTGCCCTCTGGTTGGAAAAAAGCGGTCATTCACCCTATTCCCAAGAAAGGTGACCGCTCCAACCCGGCCAACTACCGCCCCATAGCGATCACATCAGTTCTGTCCAAAGTGATGGAACGTGTGATCAACGACAAACTGCTCACATACCTCGAGAAGAACGGCGGAACCGCTCGTGCGGTGATCTTTTCGCGTATGTGACGCATGTTTGGGGGCGGTGCCTGGAACGTCACCGTGAGACTCAAACGGTCGCACTAGACATATCCAAGGCCTTTGACACCGAGGTCTGGTGGTCTGGCACCGAGGACTTGTCAACAAGTTACCTTCTTACGGACTTCCCGCATCCCTGTGTATGTGGATTGCTGACTTTTTAAGGGATAGGTCGATTCAGGCGGTTGCTGACGGTTTCACCTCTTTCTCGCACCCTATAAATGCTGGCGTCCCACAGGGATCGGTTCTGTCTCCGACTTTGTTTTTGTTGCACATCAATGACCTTTTGACATGTGCACCGATTCAGTGCTACGCGGATGACAGTACAGTTCATGATACTCCAACGGCTCGGAGGGCTTTGAAGCAGAGAATGGACGGTTATCTCGAGAGTATTTCCTCCTGGGGTAAAAATAATCTCGTCGAATTTAATGTTTCAAAGACCCAATCCTGTCTGATTACGTCTAAAAGGGATCCAAATGATAATCTAGTCTCCTTCAACGGAAGCCATCTTCCGATCAGGCCTTCGATTGATATGTTTGGTGTAACTATAAGTGACCAGCTCAGGTACGGGGGCTCCATCGAAGCCAGAGTAAAGTTGGCCTCTCAGAAGCTGGGCGTACTGTACAGGGCCCGCAGATACTTTAATAGTACACAACTGCTGACCCTGTACAAATCGCAAGTGCGCCCTACTGTCGAATTCGGCAGCCATCTCTGGTCCGGAGCCCCAAAATACCTGAAAAAAACCCTTGACTCTGTGCAGAAACGGGCAGTCCGTTTGATAGATTCCCCAATCTTAACAGACGGAATGCGATCTTTAGAGCACAGGCGTCAGGTAGGTATGCTGTCCTTGTTCTATCGGTATTACAATGGAAGATGCTCTGAGGAACTAGCGTCATTGATCCCTTCGGCACCGGTGCGTAGTCAGGATACACGCCAAACGCGCGCCCAACATTTGTACATGGTTGAAATTTGTCACATGAGAACGGGTTGCTTCTACGATTCGTTCTTAAGTTCAACAGCTCGGCTGTGGAACGAACTGCCGGCCTCTGTGTTTCCTCCCTCCTACAACATGGGACTCTTTAAGACCCATGTTCACTCCTTCCTCTCCACAAAAAGACCCTCCACACAGCATCCCCAAAGATGACATAGGCCCTGAGGGAAATTATTTTTTTCAGGGCCTCCTGTGTGGAGTTAATATAAAAAAAATAAAAAAAAAAACCGCTGTTGATGGCCTAAAGACTGGCCAATTTCTGCTGCTGCCGATTGCTGGTCACTGATGCTGACTACTTAGAGGCTGACCAATTCTTTCTGGCTACCGACTGAATAAGCCATTGATGCTGACAACCTAGAGGCTGGCCAATTCCTCCTGGCTACCGACTGAACCAGCACTGCCTCTGACAACCTAGATGCTGGCCAATTCCTCCTGGCTACTGACTGAACCAGCACTGATGCTGACAACCTAGAGGCTGGCCAATTCTTCCTGGCTACCGACTGAATAAACCACAGATGCTGACAATATAGAGGCTGTTCAATTCCTGCTGGCTATCGACTGAATTAGCCAATGATGCTGATCACCTAAAAGCTGGTCAATTTCTGCTGGCTACCAATTGAACTGGCCACTGCTGCAACAATCGCCTACGCCATTTGCTGTATCGTATGTCACGATGAAGCACAATGTGCTACAATCTGAAATTAACGCTGAAAGAATTCCTATTGTCTCAGTTTCTATCTGTGTATTAAAACCCAGTTGTGTTGGAATACATATAACTATTTCTTGTGAATTGGGTTGGCTGTAAGAAGTAAGAAGTACCTATAAGCTGCACCCCTTTGTATGTTCTGTATATCAGTACAATACTTATAATTAAAATGTGAATTTTGAATTAAATCGTCTTTCTTTCATGATAGTTTGGATAGAACACCTCACGGTGTTTTACTTAAATTATTACGCAGATTGAGGACTGTTGTGTGCCGGTGCTCATTATTTACAGTATTTTCTTCTACAGACAAACACGTCCCGTACACCCCGATTTGGGGATTACTCACTGGCTCCAGATAGTTGGGAAAAGTTGGGACTCTCATAAAAAAAAAAACAGTTCATAAATAATTTAATATTGTTCAAACAACAACTCTACTAATTAAACAAATAAACTAGGATAGAATAAAGTTGATAAAAGAATTTTTCTTTCTTTATTAATTTATGCCATTCACATTCTGTTTAATGTTGAAGCTTTATAATATTTATGAAATAAAAGGTAAAATGTTTTGTAAATTAATTCAAGGAATAAGGTACGTATAAAATAGTATATACACTATGTTACTACATATTATGATATTTGAATATTATTCGTCCATGGAATCGTTAGCTTGTGTTTGAAATAAGAGTGTGGACTACATTATTGTAGTTATTTAAAAGTAAATAATAATGTGTTACGTATATGCATTATATAGTAAGTACATTGCAGTGAGAAAGTAAAAAAACATATTATTCAACAGGTTTAGTAAATGTGATATAAATGTAAGCTATTAAAATGTATCTAAAATAATGTTATTAGTAATAAAACATAACATTATGTAAGAAATAGTGACTACGGAAAATAAATGAGATAAAGGTTTTTTTTTTAATTTAGATCGATTCATTTGGAAACAGTTTTTTTTGGTAAGATTGTTTGTTAAATGTTTGGATTTTGTCATTAGTGCTTCTAATTTTTCCCGGTTGTCGATTGAAAAAAGTTTTACCGTGGTAAGTAAAATAATTTTTTGGGAATAAAGTACAAATTTAATTTTGGGCATGTTAACATATATTTACGCCGAGTACGGTTTTCAGATAAAATATGGTATTTCATTTATGATTTGCACTTTTGAATTTTTAATATACAGATCTTTAAATGAAGATACTTGAAATTCTCAGAATAAGCGATCCGTTGCGTAGTCGCTGGGTTTTTAAATATGATTTTAATTATTATTCTCTGCACGACTCCTATTGGAATAAGGTTAGTATTACATGCAGAACCCCAACTAATGATAACTGTAAATTTCATTGAACTAAGGCGTAGTATATTAAATATAGTTTTTTTATAGACAAAAATTTCCGATTCTTGAAACTATTTCTATAATTTTTTTAACAATTTGACATATATGGTCTGTCCATTTCAGGTATTTATCGACAATTATTTCTACACTAGATCGTGTTTGTTGTTTTTAATATTAAGTGCAGTTTGAGATATTATTGTATCTTCTTTTTTATGTGAAAAAGCACAGGAACCCTAACTGCTAACCGTCTGGAGTCAGTGAGACTATGGCATCCCCAATTGGGGTAAGTTGTGAGGCTGAAGCGGTGAGGGGAACGAAATGGGGAAAATGAGGTAAGTTTTTAGTTGGCTATTCAGATCTGGTCACCAAACCCGGCTAAAGCCATTTCAAGCAACGTTTCAATTCTGAAAAGTGATCTTACACCAGGGCGATATTAAGAGTTTCTACCACTCTAGAATGTGCCGAAAGTATAATATTTATTATTTCTAGTAAATAAATCGTGAAATAATACAAATTCCTTAAATAAAATTTACTTGCGCAAGTCGGGATTAGAACCCGTGACCTTCAGATCTCGACCACGGAGAAGCTGTCCAGTGACTCAATAAGTATTCTGGGCAGTAAGAAATACAGATGGTAGTTAGTCCTAGAACATTTATATAGTGGAATATTTTCCAAAAGCAACTTAACCGATTTCTTCTTCACGCCGTAACAGAATCTAGTGTAGTGAGAGATGTTGAAGAATGCGAGTCAAAACACGACACTACACGACTATGATAGATTGCTTAGATTTAAATTATGGAAATTAAATTTAGTATTAATTAAAATGAAGAGTCTATTTATATTTAAACTTCACCGGCATAGCACAGGGGCATCTCTTTCATGGCGGTTGAAATAACGTTACAAAAAAAAAATAAACAATTTTACAGAAAATTGACTTTCCAAGACCTTTCAAACTGATATAATTCTGACTACCTGAGTACTCATCGTTCTGTAACGAGATATTAAATAATTATTAGTGTATAGTGTACATTAATGTAAAGATCTTTCATATCATCATATTTTCCCCAATGTTACTATTTATTTAATATTATTAAGTCAAAAATTAATTCAGGTCTCGTATGGCTAAGCTTATTCAATAGAAACATCATACAAATTGACGAATAAAATTGAATTCCGATTTAAAATCACGCAATGTATTTTTTCAGCAATACCAATAATTTGATCAATATATTAAGTTAGATAGCCCCCGTGAAAATCTTCCCTCGAACATTTTCCCTTTTCACTTGACGTCAGTATTGCCCTTAACCATTGGCCGGATCCAATCAGATTTCGATAACGCGTCCGCCTTTCAATTCCAAGGCAAAGCTCTAAGCCCGAGTAATCTTTTCCCTTTCTTCTGCTATCTTTAATTTCTGCTCCAGCGATGCGACTTGTGGGTGCCTTTATTCTACCCTTGAGCTATTCCTGGGACACACATACAGAAAACAAGGTTTATTCTATAGACTATATAGACACACACACCCCTTCCGATTTATCAAGGTACACGTAAGTAACCATGAAAGAGGACATTCATTTTATGGCGGAACTGAGTATTTTTTTAATTAATTTATATTTCGATTTTTTGAGACGTTTCATCGCAACGAAAATAACTTGCCAATGTGGGATTTACTTCCGATTAATAAGCGTTAGGAGGCAAAAAGTGGGTACCTACTTTACTGTTTAGATTATAAAGTAATTTTAAATCCTTTTAATTACTAAACAAATTATATAAGTAGTTGATGGCATAATGAGCAAAAAAGGCAGAACAAATATTATTTTTCGTCCTTAAAATAAGCAAACAACGACAGCTACATCCTTTCAATTTATTGCAGGGTTTCGTGTTCAAGCGACGATCTATTTGAGTAGGTAATTATTATCAATATTGTAAAAATTGTTAGTTTTTTTTATTAAATATTTTATTTATTCATAAAAAGGTATCAATATTAATAAAGTTGGCGCAAAATTCATCATCCTATTGGAAGATGCTCTTATTATTGCAAATGGCGTCTTATGACCTTTCACATTAATTTGTGAAATAAACAGAATCGGAAACACGTTGAAAAACCACGGATCCTCAAAAACGCGGAATGAAATTGTTTCAAAATATTTTTTTTATTTTCAAAATTATTCCCCGTAGGAAATCAAATGAGAACTCGCATTTGACTTTGTACATAAAAATATTTTACAAAGATTAAATAATGGCTTTGTCATGTACATCTCTGTAAATGGCAAAGCCATTATTACAAAATTTCTAATTTTGGTTTTATTTCTGTCTGTGGGTCCCGTTTAATGAATTCGAGAACTTGGATTTGCTTTGAATTTAGGCGTCAATTTCAAAATTGGAACTGATTGTGGAAACAATTCAGAAAGGCGGTAAAGTAGGCAGCAAAATTAATTAATAAAGTAAATCATCTCTCAAATTGTAAATATTTTTTTATAAATACTTTCAGCTTTATAGATCCTGCAATAATGATACCTGATTTGTGTTATTTCGCACAGTATGCGCCATTTAAACAGTATATAATCTACATTTAAGGCAATGTACTACGTGGTAATTTAAAATCATGTGTTTTTGGTTTGAAAATTTGGTCGCCTAAAAATGTTTCAGATGCTTTAATTAAATACTACGAGTAGAATACATTTTGGCCTTTGAAATAGTCGAGTATTTTTTAGATAAGTCTTTTTATAAGCCCAGAAAAAAAAATGTATAGGCCTATGAAAACTGCTTTAAAGTTAAGAATCTCCTACTTACGAACCCATTTTCAGTTATGGTTTTATTGTATAATGTGGTAAATTAAGTTATTTAGAAAATGATCGAAAAACATTTAAATATTTATGCCTGAACATCCACAAAATAAAATAAAAGGCACTTTTTGGCCATGTTTTTTTCTTGTATAAATCAAAACAGGTGGATGGTGTGAAGCGGTAATTTAAGCCTTATCGCCATCTACGTAAGGTGTGTTATTGATAGCGGCTCAATTCAAAATATTACACGATTAGTGCATCGCCTTAATTTCTATGCTCATCGCCTTAATTTCTGTATTTGAACATTCATATCTACTCAATCATATGCGAGCATATATAAATCGCATTATCCCAAGCAAAAAAAAGCAATTATTTCCACAGTACTTTAACTTACCCTATTGCCTCCATTGATCATGAGATCTATGATTGTATTGTTGAGGAGGTGGTTCGGGAGGCTGTATGTTTTTTTCCCCATAAGCAGAGATCGGTCAAGTGATGGGGAGTTATGGAAATAATAAAGTCCGGATCATTGCGTACTGCACTTGGATTTCAATCGAAAGCCGAGTCAATCTGATCATTGGGATTGGATTGGATAGGGTGTGTGAATGGGAACATCTTAGGACGTGCCTTTTATGTCGAGCGGTAAATCCACATTTATCAAGCGTGCAATATCGCATTGACGGACACCAGAATATCACTGTATTTGTCAGACTCACGAACTCGCAAAAAAGCAACCCATCAATATCTTTTATGCGTTGAAAAATATGTCATTTCGTTTATTTAATCATATCCATATCGTAAGCAACAAAGCTGAAAATCTTGAAAAATTTTAAATAAAACAAACTCTCAAATGGTGAGCTCTGGCGTCTTGAATTTATGTTTTATAATAAAACACAAATAAATATATAAGCACATTGAGTAGATATTTCCTGGCCGCACAGCCGTTCCTTTAAAGGAGATACGATAAAGGATTTGCAATAAAATAATAATATTTTGCTTTCTCTTCTCTCTTTGTTGTCTTTTCTCATAGTTTGTTCACAAAATATATTTAATTTGTACCTGAATAAGTGCTATCTCCTAGTTACTTGCTACCCACAATTCATTGATACTATCTTAACTTTAATACCTCAACAATTCGAGGACCTTCTAAAAACGTTAACGTAATGAAGTGTTAAACCACGAAATTAATGAGCTGTAATCACACTAATAACACTCCGACTTAAGTAATATAGATACCCATTTAGCCTAAGTAAGTCAGAATTAAAGTTAGAACTCTCAAACACTGAAACACTCTCCAAGTCAGAACTAGACGGGAAATTACTTCCCTTAATTAGATAACATTAGATTAATTAAATTTCCTATCAAGGTATCCTGCTGTTGGCCGCCCTTGTTCCACCCTAGTAAGTTTGTCTTCCTTCGGAACAATCGCTAAGTGATAAAAGCCAATATTTATCAACTGTATTATTTTATCAGCTTTGTCCGTATTTGTTATTTAAGATTGAGCCAAACAAGATAACTAAATAATACGGCATCAGTTACGTTTTTGGATTTCGTCACAAACTTTTCAAAATTTAATCACATTTACGTGAAACACGTTTAATAAATTTTGTATTTGTGATTTTTGTGTTCCTAATGCGTAGACTCATATTTCTTAGAAATAAAATAAAATGTCTGAATATTATCATTTTTGATTAAATACCACAATGAGGTTTAAATAGCAAAAGTTAATATTAGTGAATTGAATATTCATTCCAGACTTATAGAAAAGTCAAAAGACGTTCGATGTAAAGAAATTAAACAAGTTTATGTAAGGTACCGTATAGTTTTTAATATATTCTGGTTAAAATTTGCAATCAAATCAAAAAGAAGGCTGCAAAAAAAAGGAATAATTGAATAAATGAAACGAAAATACTTGGTTTTACGTCACTTTATTGATATATTTTTTAGAAAATTTAAAATGGCAAGTCACAATATATTTGCTTCTTTTGAAAAAAGAAATAATTGAAGGTAGTCAGTATTTTATTTTTTAAATCAGTCACTTTTTGACATATTCTTAAAAATAAAATAAACTTTTACGTTTTTTAGTAAAAACACCCTATTCCTGACACTGCATCAATTTCTGACACGGATAAATCAAATAACAATTTTAAAAACTGAAGCAACATTCCCAGATTCATTGATATTAGTGAATTGAGAACCTTGTACCCTTTTTCTCCTGTAACCCATGTATGGAAAAAGAAGTATTTGACCTTTAGTTCTACCAAAATCATATTTAGTATACCTCGGCACTTTTGGTGAGTAACACAATTTTTGCATTCCGTGATGACACGGTTCGCCAAAGTTGTATGTATTTATGTTTTTGTATATTTTTATTTTGAGTATTGAACATATTTATTTATTAAATAGAAATAGCTAATTCAATGGATTTTTGTTTGTCAAAAATTGATACCATTTGTAACAAAGTGACCATATTTTTGACACGTATGTCAGAAAATAATTATGCATCCCTTAATAATCATATTCATTTTTCTGATCGGTATATCACACATAGATATTTCAACTGGACTTCAACTAGAAATATTAAAAAAAAAAAACAACCTTCAAAGTTTGAAACGGTGAAAAAAGTGGAGCAGGAAAAGTTTTATCCAAAGAAGAGGAGAATAGGAGTGATCAGTGGAATCAATTATACAAAAATTCGCAACTGGCTGGAAGAAGTTGAGACATTTTTAAGTAAAGAAAATGTAAATAATAGGCATGCAGGCAGACTGATGAAACCTAAGCGCAAGCCAAATACCAGTTTGGTGATCGCGCTTTCGGAGTATCTGGGTCGAATGCTTGGAATAAACTCCCTCCGGAACTAAGATCCATAACAAATCCAACAGATTTCATGTCTAAACTAAAAACTTACCCCTTTAAGCTGTCAATAAAATGTACAATATTTAAATTAAA
This sequence comes from Hesperophylax magnus, assembly GCA_026573805.1. Taxonomy (NCBI): domain Eukaryota; kingdom Metazoa; phylum Arthropoda; class Insecta; order Trichoptera; family Limnephilidae; genus Hesperophylax; species Hesperophylax magnus. Next base: position 2,170,665 of record JAIUSX010000116.1, on the reverse strand, counting down.
TATACCATTCCTGAGAGAAAGTCCAGTTATATCCAATTTTCCAATTACGTCCTAAATCCTGTATCTAAATTTCGCTAATAAACAATTAGTTAATGTTAATTAAGTGTTAATCTCAAGTGACCTACCAGGTAAGTATTGTATTGTATATTATCTCCATATATAGTTAGTAATAACATAGATCATTGTAGAAATTTATTATATATTTGTACAGCGCCCTTGAGGTGATTTTGCACAAAAACGGCGCTAAAAAAAGAATCCAAATATTATTATTATTATCATGTGTAGTTTTACTGTGTTAATCAAAGGAATATATTTATTCTCTTAAATATTTTCGAATAATAATTATATAAATGATGTTTCTCCGTAATATCGATGTACCTGCGAGTAGGTATATTTAATTTTCGCGTCAACAACATTAATTTATAGAAATAAATGTTGATTCACGTGCATTTTATTTGAAGGTTTGTCAGTAATGCCCACACCTTTGTCAAATACCAATACATTGATTGATTTTTGATTGTCAGAAATACTAACAGCAATGCCAAATATTAGAAAACACTAGATTCACATTGATTTTGGTATGTCAGAATTACGAACAGCCATGTCAAATATTAGAAACACATTGATTTTGGTATATCGGAATTACGAACAGCCATATCAAATATTAGAAACACATTGATTTTTGTATGTCAGAAATAGGTGCTTTGTTATCGTGACACATGATTACAAATATTTAACCGAAATAAATAAATCACAAAGTGAGATTTTATTTTTAGAAATTATACAATTTTTGTAACATAACAAAATTAATAAAGGAATACAAGGCAAAGTTTTGAAAAAAAAATTAAATTCATGAATAAAAAGTATTGACTTAAATACGTTGTTTTACTTTATCTCACTGTTAGTTTATTCTATGTTATATCTTGTGTCACTATATGTATATTAAGCCCACACTTTGTATTTTTTTTATTAGCTTATGTTTTACCCTAGTGGTGCTTGTGTTAAGCGAAACCGGTCGGTCGTAATAAATTAAGTAAATTTGTTGTTAAAAACAAAGTTATTATTGTTTTATTTCATAATGTTAGTAATTCACAAACGGAAGTATAAAATTGATATGATTAACTGCTCAATTGGTAGAAACACCGGTCCCGGTAAGAAAAGACGATCTGGTTTCGGATTTCAGTTGCGATTATTACCTTTTAATTTTACGTGTCTCCATCTCTTTCATATTTTCATTGATGGTTGTTGATATTATCCTCTTCAACAATTACATAATATTTTATGAAGTTTCTCAAGATCATCACACAAAAACTGTATAAAAATACGTAGATCTGCAAAAATAACCCCTCACAAAGGAGTTCTTGAAAACAAATTTTCCCTGAAATTAGGAAACCGAATTGTGTCCCTCAGTAAAATAAGCTTTTTCGTTCCCCCATCGACCAAACCTTCAGATTAAGATCGAATTAACGCAATAAAACGTTGTATCTTATGGGGCACGCATTTCCTGAGTAGTTATTCATGGGGTTCGCTATTTATATACGAGCCTTTCAAATGAACATCAGATTGATTTTAGCGTCACATTCTAGAATCTAGAACGCAGGGAGACTCATAGGGGAGGATTTGAATTGAAAAAAGCCTTTGTATTCTCACCAATAGATTATATCCTACGTACTATGCCCAGTCACACAAGTATGAAGGATATTATTATCTCGATAAATCCCCCAAGGAAAAGAAGGATGTAGTATTTGCAATGGAAATTTTATTTCAATATTTAAAATTAATTTTCTCCGTCCTCTGTGTAGGTACTGCGATTCGTATTGTGAGTGTCAGAAGTTGTTTAAATATAAATTATAGGCTTTCAGGCTATACTTTCTCATAAGCGAGGCGTATAGTTATATAATGCACGCCTTTCATAATATCCAATTGATGTAAGTTGTTGATATTTATAAATTACTTTTGTCGGATTTCAGGTACGGTAGGCATATTGTACCCGACTGTTTGCCTCTTTCAATCAATTCAGCTCCAAAACAATCTATTTTATTTGATGAAAAAATCTTGGTAAACACAGTTCTTACTCTGAAGTCTGCAGAATCCGCGAGTATATAAACTTGTCCATTCTTTCTCGAAAATCCCATCTCTTTGTCCCCTCATCTTAAAGACAGGCACAACTTTCAATGTCTCGGTTTTTTCTTCTCCCTCTTGTTCCCCGCCTTCTCTCTCCGTGTGTTTTCTCCTGCATTGTTTCAACTATCCAAACTTTTATTCCGCCGCGCCGCACACTCCGAGCTTTCTTATTTTCCGGGGCTACTTCTGCTACTCTTCACTACTTCTCCCGACAGGAGCGGAGTTTCAAACAAACGAGGAATTGCTTTTTAGCGGACATGAGAGCATGCGCTCTATTCATTTTCCTTTACACATAACACATACACACACAGATTACCAGCCGAAACACATGAGATATCTAATTAAAGAAATACCTTTTCATTGTGATCGCAGAGCTACTGATGATAACTTTTACACATCGTGCATAATGAGTTTCGTGAGACTGATTTGTAAAATCTGTGGAACAAAAGGGGATTGAGACAAAATTTCTATAAAATTCTAATTTTTTTGCACGCTCAAGTAAAGCAGTCGAACGGAGAATGCCATCATCTTTGATGATGTCGTGTGAACGGTATTATTAGGGGGGGGTAAGAGTGAACATTTGAAGAGACACATGTTGTAGGAAGAAGGAAACATAGAATCGTTCCACCGCTGAGCTAACTTAAAAAAAGAGCTGCTGAAACGACCCGTTCTCGTATGACAAATAATATTCAAATATTTGAGACGTGAGTTTTTCACGTATTTTGAGGCTTCAGATCAGAGGTCAAATTCAATAAAGGAGGGTACTTGCAATATGTACAAAGTCAGCAGATGAAGACTATTAAAGCTTCTGAGAGGTAACTTGACTACGGCTTCAATAGAAACTAATAATTGGAAAACAATACATAACGAGTCAATCAAATATTGGAGTCCAGTACTTTCAGGAGTTGGAATAACGGAAGAAATGCATGTGTCAAGACAGACGTTCCATTCCCTTGTCTACGACGTTATGGTTAGATTGTAAAATCTTTTTAGGATTAAGAAACTTTTGTAAAAGTTAAATCTTAGAGTCCCACCCGCTTGGAGTCAGTGATACTATGGCATCCCCAATATTACGATGCTGAAGTTAGTGGGGGAGGGGAAGGATATGAGAAAGAGGACGGTTGGGAAGTACCTTGCTTTTCATATATATTCAACAACCAGCCAGCCTTTTCAAGCGACCTTTAGATTTTGAATGGTGGTCTTTCAGCAGGGTGATACTGAAAGTATAAACTACTCTAGATTGTGCCGCAAATATACTATAATTAATCATATAAAATTTATTATTTTTTATTAAAGGTAAATTTATATTTTACAAGACAAGGTTTTATGCAAAGAGGATAAGAAATTATTATAAGCAATAATTATTAACCTTAACACAAATATAAATTGAAAATATCTTCTTATTGTATAATTTTAAAAAAAAATAACAATAAATTGTAATGTTATTATTTATTGAATTATTAATTTATTAAAAACTACGTCGAAGTAGCACAGTAGTTACGTGCACCTGACGGCAATCAGAAGGTACGGGTTCAATTCCCGTCGGCGGCATTTATTTTTTCTCGGAAGTTATTTTCAATTTATATTTGTGTTTCAGGCTGATAATTAATGCTTATAATAATAAGATATAAAATTTACTTGTCACTTTTCAGATTCGTAGCCAAGGATCGTAACCACTCAACCACGGTTAGTAGGGGTAATTTAGTAATTTCAAGGTAAGTTAACAATGGTTTGAAGTTATTTACCGCTATTGAAGGATAGGTATTCAAAAAAAATGACGCCATAAAAATTAAAAAAACTGTGTTGCAGTCATCAAAACAAACTTTTTCTGTAACTTTTAATAACTTGCACTAAAATCCTTACGGGCTTTGAACATCCCCATTAACTTTGCTGTTGTCAGGCCACGTGGTCCCAGCATGCCCTGGGTGGTCCACAAACACGAATACGAGAGCGCTATGAAATAATGTTTTGCTAATGATCCACACGTGCGCCCAGTATGGGAAGAGAATCGCTGGTAGTCATTCCTTGAATGTGCAGTAAAAAGTTTTGTGTTCAATTTCCATCGTGATTTATGACGCCAGGAATGTGTGCATTTTATTTTTTAAAGACAAAATCAAAAAAATAAATGCATTTAGTGGGGATTAATTCTGAAAATTAACTGGTTGGCATATTCAAACCGTACGCATTCGGATTTTTTTTAAAGTGTGTGGTTTAGAGAAATATCATTATATTTTAATTTTCAGCGTTGTGAAATATATGCATTCGCAATGGAAAATTCAAATTGAATATAGGAAAACATCCACAAGTAGATAATGGTTGATAATTTCTTTTTTTTACATCATGTCATCTTTGGAGATGCTGCGTGGAAGCTCTTTTTCAGTAGAGAAAGGAGTGAACGTGGGTCTTGAAGAGATCTACATTAAAGGAGGGAGAAAACACCGAGGCTGGCAGATCGTTCCACAGCTGAGCTGACAGGACAGCATTCCCATCTAAAGATTGCAATCCGTTTGTTGAGAGGGAAATTTATCAAATTACCGCCCGTTTCCGAATACAGTCAATGGTTATTTTGAAGTGTTTTGGGGCTCCGGACTAGAGGTGGCCGCCAAATTTAACGATGGTTCATGGTCAGATATGTACTATTAAAGTATCCAGCTTCTAACCAGAAACTAACTTAATTCTGGTTTCGGTGGAGTAATCGTGCCTGTTCTGGACACACTGAACATATCAATGGAAGGCATATTGGGAAGATCGCTTCCCTTAAAGGGGACGGGATTGTCATTTCGATCTTTTTAGACGTATTCAGACATGATTGGGACTTAAGAGGAACTGGAAAATATACATTCTCCTGTAGCATCTGGAAAAAGCCGGCGCACAAATTTAAACTGTAATATTTTTTGCAATCATAAATTTTTATTCCACAGAACTGCGTCATCTGTAAAAAATAAATATTTGTAAGTACCCGTTTTCGTTTTCATAACCTATAAGAACGTTAGTATATTATTTGATTAAATTAACTAACTATGGTCTTGAGTTTGTGCAGTTACTAGCTTCATGAAGCGCCCTTGAAATGGTTTGTATGTTTGTGATTTCTCTGTAAATCAAATAATCTACCCATTACCGAAACAATAAACGTGAAAATAATGCAAACCAACTAGACGTTAATAACAACAATAAAAAATATGTTATTCTACAAGTTAAGCAAATAAACCATCTTTACCGTTCCAGCGTTTTTAATACATACCGCAAATCTCAGAATGAGAAGACCTCCTCTCCCATTCAAAAGCAAATCTCTCCATTGTTAACAACTCAGAATCTTCATTCATAATAAACAACGCATCACGCGTGTTTTTTGCTTTGACACATGTTGGCTGCTTTCTGTGTTTGGTCGGAGATCGGCATTTTGCCAGTTGGGATGTAAATCCATTTGTCAACTGTCAGAAGTATGACGAGATACGTGGGATTGGGGATTCGAGATACTCTTACTCGAGCAACAGTGGATCATGTGGCAGAGGAGGAACAAAAAACACTTTACAAAAATATGCAATGGTTAATAATTTATAAGCACCGCGAGCTTTAATATGTGTCAAATATTATATTTATTCTAATAAATTGGTTGGCATTTTAAGCTTTTTGAATCAATGGTTAATTTTATATGGCGCCGTTTAGTAGGCGCTACATTAGTACTTACACAAATTATACACGGCCATCTTGATACCTCATTATGTCTTAGCAATGTTGAAATAAATGTCCTTTATTCCCATTGTTTAAGACACCATAGCATTTTTCACCGGAATATTTTCAAAAATAATATCGCCTATTTTAGCCCTCTGATCCAAATTTGGCGAATGTATAATAAGATTGATTGTGCTGAAGTAGATTTTTTCGTCGATAATCTATACAGATTCAAAAAAAAAATGTCCTGCTACTGCTAAATAATACGTTTAGAAAATTATATTATGTATCACTGTCATTTTACTGAGCTTATGTATAATATTATATTATTATTTAATTGTACGCAACCTGTATTTGATTGCTTTTTTACCTGTATATATGTAATTTGTAGATTTTTGTCTGTAACTTAACTGAGTTTTTGTAACTAGATAGTTCTTACGTAAGTGAGAACATCTGTAAAATCAGTATAAATAAATAAATAAAAGTATGTATTTTACTTGGTCCGTAAAACCTTCATGCCCAAATCACATAATCGTATCTTTATTAATCTTAGTCATTACGCTTAGATCAGTCTTACATTATTTGTAAATCTCCACATCTCTCACACAATCATACACGGTTTTACCACTCATACGCCTTAAGGATGTCATTTCTACGGTAACAGTAGATACTTTTGCTCAAGAAAATAATGTTAAAAAACTATTTCTATGCATACTGGCTTCGAACTTTGTTTAGGTAGCTAAATAAAAAAAAACTTCACTACAGCTTAACAAGCTCAATAATATTCCCTTCCTATCAAAAATAGCCAGATTCAAGAGTAACGACCAGAGACTCTCTTTATTGGGTATAAAATTATTTAGCTGCATGTTAGTTTGTGTCAGTTTATTTATGGAGCTCTCTCCCTCGCCGCAGTTTAATGTGACGATGTGGTCGACTGAGATTATTTAAATAGACTTGTATTGAGGCAACTTCTATTTCTTTTTTTTTTTTTTTTTTTTTTTTATAAATTTAATTTAGATTAAATTTGATAATATTATTATTAAGTTCTGCAAGTGTTTTAGTTTTTTATTATTGTGACAGCTGTTTCGGCTTACAAGGCCATTTTCAAACTGTGGTTAGTCCACATTGAGACGACATATTTATACTATTTCAAATGTAAATTTTGAAGGTACATACATTGATTTATTACTGTTTAAACCGATGACATGATATATTGTTGGTTAAACCAATCTATGTTTTCCCCCTCAGTAAATGGTAATGAGTTCTTAATTATTTACTAATGACTTTATTGCTATGAATTATTTGGGTGTATTATACTGCTTGGGTTTTGTGAAAATACTGAGAAGTGGTGAGTAAATTATTTTCCGTACTTTATTAATTAGTGTTAAATTTGGGTCATTCGTTCGTTTATTGATTTCTAATTGTTCAAGTAAATTTAATCTAATGCCCTTTTTTTCAATATGCAATGGTTTAGGACCCTTGTTGTTAAGTGGGGTATGATTATTCACCAAGAGATGTTCTGCGAATTTTGAGGATGTGTTTTTATTATTATAACATCGTATATGTTCTTTGAATCTAGTTGAGAATGCCCTCCCCGTTTGTCCGATGTAAGTGGCGTTACAATCGGCGTGGTCACATTTTAATTCATATATGCCACTGTTATTGAGTATAGGGATTTTATTTTTAGAGTTTTTAAGGCTTGTTCCTAAATTATTGTTTGTTCGAAAAGCTATATTTAAACCACATTTTTTAATTTCTTTTGCAATTTTTTCAGATATTGGGCCGAGGAATTCGAGACATGCAAATTTTTCTATATTTTTGTTATTTACCGGATATATTAAATTGATTTTATTTTTATATTTCTTATTTTTTATTATTTTTTCAATGTTATTTGCCTCATAGCCGTTATTAATCGCGATCGTTTTTATCGTTTCATTTTCTTTTACATAAGCTTTATTGTCTAAGGGAATGTTAATGAGTCTATGTACCATTGAATGGTAAGCTGATAATTTATGGGACCAAGGATGATTTGAATTTGAATTTATTGTTGTACACTATTTAACACTAATTAATAAAGTACGGAAAATAATTTACTCACCACTTCTCAGTATTTTCACAAAACCCAAGCAGTATAATACACCCAAATAATTCATAGCAATAAAGTCATTAGTAAATAATTAAGAACTCATTACCATTTACTGAGGGGGAAAACATAGATTGGTTTAACCAACAATATATCATGTCATCGGTTTAAACAGTAATAAATCAATGTATGTACCTTCAAAATTTACATTTGAAATAGTATAAATATGTCGTCTCAATGTGGACTAACCACAGTTTGAAAATGGCCTTGTAAGCCGAAACAGCTGTCACAATAATAAAAAACTAAAACACTTGCAGAACTTAATAATAATATTATCAAATTTAATCTAAATTAAATTTATAAAAAAATTAAATGGAGTTCTACGAATTAAACACAAAAACAATAAATAACTTCTATTTCGGCTCCTAGCGAAATAGAAAAGTGCACTGTTCACCAAACGAAATTGCAATTCACGATTCAATTATAATGTTGTAAAGAAATGTGCAATGTTGACTCAGTCAGTATTACGCTAGGTTTCAAAAGCGTATTTTGGTTCTATCCACGTCTACATAATTTGAAAATATTTACTAAATTAGCACATTGTAAAGGTTCTAGCTTTCTTGCATTGAGTACATATTTTTCTGCTAGTCAATGTAGATACTTTAATAATAATAATAATAATATTTGGATGATTTGTATAGCGCCGTTTTTGTGCAAAATTACCTCAAGGGCGCTGTACAAATATATAATACATTTCTAAAATGATCTATGTTATTACTAACTATATATGGAGATAATATACAGTACAATACTTACCTGGTAGGTAATTGAGATTAACACTTAATTAACATTAATTTGATTGTTTATTAGCGAAATTTAGATACAATAATTAGGACGTAATTAGAAAATTGGATATAACTAGACTTTCTCTCAGGAATGGTTTATTAAATTTAAGAGTTAATTATTTAATTTTAATTTATGACAGCTAAAACAGGTAAGTTTTTAGTTTAGACCTGAATTCTGTTGGACTTGGAATTAAGATAAAGAATATGATAACAACTTCAGCAGAGCGACGATTTGTGATAATATACCTCTTATCCAATTCTTAACATTTTAGTAGGAACCTACTAAACTCGAATGCAATCTCTCATTTTCGTAGATATCTTCACACATACTAAACTTATCTATTGAATCGGAACCATCGCGTCGTTTCTACATACGTTAGGCAGCAATGATGGGCCTCCACAACGTGTATTTTTACATTGCAATAACTTCTTGCTTAATCCACATTCACAGGTTGTATTGTACATCACCCAAAGGTCGCTTTATACAAAATTTAGTTGAAGAATTACATGAAATCTTTAAATTAATACATTTTATCCAAAAAGTGCCTTTACGACCTGCTACTAGTTCAACTGAGACATTAAATGTGACTTGCAATTAATTTAGTAATTCCTGTACATCTACTTAGTAGAAACTATTATTAAAATTTAATAGCATTTTTGACCTTGCATACTAACACGCTCATAAAAGAACATAAATACACAATTATTAAAATAAATACCAGAGTAAATATTGGCATTTTCAATTATATCTGTTCCCAATTATGTCCCCTACGTGTAACTGTTTCTAAATTTCTGTGATAAACGATAAACAGTGTTAATCTCAAGTGACCTCACAGTTAAGTTTGGTCCTGTATACTATCCGCCTGTTCAGAATATAATTAAATTATAATATATGTACATTCTAACGTTCATTGGTCAACCACATTGTACAAATAGATTTGTATTAGTGATCGACAAACCGGTGGATGCAATCTGTTAGCCATTGTCTAGAGTTAATAATAAGACAGAGCGTTTCAGAAATATATAACACTAGGTAGGTACTTAAAATACGAATCTTTCAGAATAATACAATTTATACCGTTAACAATGACGTCAAGGTTTCCCTGGTCGTGGTAAAAAGCATATTCTGTTTCTGTTTTAACTCGATCATTTGACATTTTATCTGTCTCTACATTTTGTTTGTGTTCCGTTTCCGATTCAAGGTGGTGCCGCGTCAGATACTAACTTTTTACCTGCCAGAGTTCGCATGAGCATAGATCCTACTAGCTGTCAAATTTTAATAAACAATACTATTATAACCATCTGCCCGATGAAAATTTAAAAAAAATTGATATTAATATAGTGACGTTTCTTTGGACAAATTGGATAGTTCCTTCTTTGAAATTAACAAAAATATGTTTCATAATTGAGTAGTATTTTAGTACCGACTGACAAAACTTATGCTTTTAGAGGGAATTTTGGTTTTATTTATAAAATAAGAGAAAATTAAAAACCTGTTTTTAAAAAGCGTGGTCAACTTACTGTTTACAGAACTAATAGTGTTAACTTTAAACAAGAACACGTTTCTTACTTTTAGTAGTAGGGTTTTTTTTTAAAATAATTCAATTATTATTGCCTCTCTTATTGAAGAAGTATAATTGTAAAAAAATTTTCTTCTCCTGATCAAAAGAAAGTGTATGTAATGTAATATTTTGTAATAAAATTTGTGAAAAAAAAATAACGATGTGATTTTTTGCTTTCTCAACAAATTTATTTCGGATCTAAATATAATTTGTTTACGAACATTTCGATAATAACTTAAGTTCGCCTATTTTAGTTACGTGTGTGAAGAAACGAGTTTTCAGTTTAAGTATTGTAATACATTAAAGCCACTCCGGATATTGCCAAGTGCACCGCAAAACTGAGATAAGTTAAATAAGGAGCTTTTAAGGCTTTATTAGAATCCGCGCGTAAGCCTTCGCTCACCTACAGCCGGGGGCGACTGGTGGGGTGGATAGGGGAGCAACTGAAGCCTGCGCTGATATACTACACACATATATCTATCGCTTTGTAAGTTTAGTGAGTTGGCGATATCAAGACGTAATTAAATGTTTTGCTTTAAGATGAACTTAGAAAGTTGTTTTTGCGAAAATAATCCTGAACAAATACTTATTAATACTTCTTACAGTATATACAGTATAGGATAAGGGCTATTTTTGTATATATGTGAGTACTGCACAATAGTTTCAAGTGCTCCTAACCGAGTAAGGAGGGGAATGAGATGAGAAAGAAGAAGGTGGGAAAACAAGTGGCCAATTCGATCTGGTCAGCAAAAATGGCTAAAGCCTGTGAACAATGGCTACGATAGTGCTGATAGCTTTCACCGTGGCAATATTGAAAGTATCTACCATTACATTGATTTTTTTATAACCCATTCAACCACTCAGATCGTAACTAGAAAATCGCAAAAGTCCGATCACCATTATTCAAGAAAAGAAACGAATGCTGTTGTTGGCGCTCTACGAATAAAAAAACATTCCTTGCAATCCCCCCGTATTAAAATATCTGCGAATTACTTACAAAATCGGAAATATTAAAATAAAATAATAAAAATCATAATCATAAACTGATCTTTGGAATGGTAGATGGCAGTAAATTAGAAGATATTGTTGAGTGTGGTATTTAAATGTGTCAAGTGTATTAGAAATTAAATCTCGATTTGTTTACTAAGAAACAGATCTATGCACATTTAGAAATGAATCAAGTTAAAATCGTCGCGAAATTTCTGTTAAGAATATGTAGAAAGTTCATCTTTGTCAGAAATAAGTCAAGTACTTATAGGTTAATATTTTTCAATATAAGAATTTAGGCGGTGTACCTGCCGATATAAATTGGGCTCTACCCTTATTTGAGAGGAAAGCCCTTTAGTAAACTAAGACAGTCTCCAGTCTCATGCACAACAAAGCTTCGGCATTGCACTTTTCTTAGGAATCTCGAATAGCTTTACAGTTGGAATGTCAGCTTTTATTGGCATGGAATTAAAGTCGATCTGGGAAATATATTGCCGGAGAGGGAGCTTTCAAATACAGAATTGACTATAGACTGGAGTAAACAGACTAAGATCATTTCGGCGATGAACGCAACCTAAATGAAAGTTCAGCTCTATATTGCATTCTAAGGCACAAATGCTGGGATTAGGGTCGACGAAGAATAAATTAAATATCGTGAAATGAGGAAAATTTTCATTTAGGTTTTCGTATGTAATCGTTACGGACCAAAAAAAAGGATAGACGATCTAAAGCAAATATGTCGTAAATGATATAGTAGAATCATTTTAGAGATTGATGCGTGTGTAGTGGTGTATCGGAGGAAGACTGCGAGGTATGAGAGGAATGAGTGCGGATGTTATATTCAAACTAATTTGTTTATCATTGGAAGCAAATATTGAACAACAATATGAAGAAAGTATAAAAAAGTTGAGCCAAAGAGGAAATTTGAAATTATAAATATGAACTGCTAAAAATTTTATGAAATAAAATAATATTTTTTGTTTAAAACCACGAATTTTTATTAATTTTAAGACTGACCGGTTTCGCTTCACTCGAGCATCGTCAGTTCGCTCGAGTAAAGCGAAACCGGTCGGTCTTAAAATTAATAAAAATTCGTGGTTTTAAACAAAAAATATTGTTTTATTTCATTAAAATGTTAAACCACAAAGTAATTGCTTTCTACGAAAATATGCTAAAAATTTCTTCAATGGATGAGGATGATCAAATAATATTTTAAAACAAAATAAAAACTTATTAAACACCATTTTTAATTTTTATACGTAATGCCGACTGGGTTTCGCTACAACCGTGGCTACATCGGGGCTGCCCAATATCTGAAAACCCGGGCGAAACCCGGTCGGCATTACGCATAAAAATAAATTTAAGTTATTTAAGAATTTTTAGTTTTAGATGTTATTTGGGTTATAAAGAGTCTGTATACATTAATTTTATTTGGGTTATAAAGAGTCTGTATACATTAATTTTATTTGGGTTTTAAAGAGTCTGTATACATTCATTTTATTTGGGTTATAAAGAGTCTGTATACATTCATTTTTGACAGTGACATAAATTTGTAGATCATTCACCAATAAAATAACGACTTTCAAAATTTACGAACAAATTGAAAAAAAAGAAAACCCATAACAATATAATACAAACAGTTCTGATAAAATTTATTATGTGAAACCGCATAAGAGGCCCAACTGCTCCCAACCGTCAGGATCATGACATCCCTATTAGGGTACGATGTGAGGCTGAAGGTAGTGTGGAAAAGAAATAGTTGGGTAAGAGGAAGGTGTGGAAGATGAATGTGGAGAAGAGGAAGGTGGGTAAGTACCTGGCTATTCAGATCTGATCACCACACACCGCCAATGCCATTTCAAGCAAGGTTTCAATTTTGAATGTTGGTCTTACAGCTCAGCGATACTGAGAGTATATTCTATTATATACAGGGTTTTCCAATAAGAGGTGTTATTTTGATATTCAATCGTAAAAGATCAATGGTTTTGTTGCTTGTGTGGCACGTAGCGTCGTTTTGTTGAAAGTAAACGTTGTCCAAATCAATACCATCCAATTCCGGCCATAAGAAATTATTAATCATCTCTCAATAGCGCAATCCATTCACCGTAACTGTTGCTCGAGCCTCATTTTCAAAAAAGTAAGGTCCAATGACTCCGCCGGACCATAAACCACACCAAACAGTCACACTTTGAAGATAGAGAGGCTTTTCAAGAATAACTCTTGGGTTTGCCGAGCCCCAGATGCGACAATTTTGCTTGTTGACGAAGCCACCGAGGTGGAAATGGGCCTCATCACCCAAGATGATTTGAATTTGATTCACTCAGAGTGAATTTTAATAATTTCAATGCGTTGTTGAAGCGTGTATCGTTCCATTTTCATTATTGGCGTAGTTTTTACTTGTCAAATGTCAAAAAAACAGCTTCAAAAGCAACATCTACCGAAATTTTGGGCTATTAAAAATAACACCTCTTATTGGAAAACCATTTATTATCAGCTATAATTTAAAATAAGTAAATAACACAAATTAATCAAATAAAATTTGCTTGCGCACGCCGGAATTTGAACTAGCGATCTCCGGCTTGCTAGTCGAGAGTCTTACCCCTTGACCACACAGACCGTCATCGTCCACGGAGGTATTAACTGCTTCGATTTTACAAGCTACAAAAAGTATTTATTTTTATTTCCAGAGTATCAAAGGTAACAATAGAAGAAGGGATGGTATCCAATTTAAACTGTTGAAAGCGGAAAAAGGAAAAAAGGAAATGTGATGTTGTCTGTTAAACCTACACATATTCGATCGAATGTTATATTTTTAACTATGTTATCAATTTAATAAGGTTCGTTGACACATTGATGTCTCGTCACCTCAGTGCTTAATTGTCCAAACGACCATTTGCAAATTTTACAGGAGGAGGTTTTCTTTGATTATTTCAATGAAACATTATGACAGGTGTTTAAGATGAAGATATTTCCGTCAAGCTAAAGGTCTGATCAGCTTAAATAATTCTTTGTAAATTGACTAAGGATAGTTTTTGATACTTTTTTTTACATTTTAAAATGGAGATTGAACAAAAACGCACCACCATAATTTTGTAAAAGGAGATTGAACAAACTGGAATTGGAGATAGGGCAACTTTTGCGTAGAACTTTCCGTGCTTGTTTGTTCAAACGACCACCTTTAGTTATATACAGGATGAGTTTATTTTCAATATTTCTATTATGGATTCTGACAATTCGTGGTGGAATCTATATATATATATTTATAATAGTGATTTTTTCTTTGTTTGTTCCTTCTTATTTCCTATACCTTTTCTATACATAAAAATGAGCTCTGGCGTTATGAAATTTATATACAAATTCAGATCTTATTTCCCGTACCACTCTACCGACTGCGATAAAACTTTGTAACTTTCAGTTGTGCGCATGCCCGCGAAGGTTTCCCTATATTATATTGAACTATGGCGATGTGAAATTTGTATAAAGATTCTCTTATTATTTCCTATATCATTCATCCGATTGCGATGAAACTTTGGTGAGTTGCTTTGCGCACGCCGGCGAAGGTTTCCATAAATAAAGGTGAACTCTGGCGTTATGAAATTTGCATTCAGATTGTATAATAGGTGGCGATCGAGTTGTTATAAAAATGTGTGCATTATTTCTTGTAGCTTAGCAGTAGGGACTGAAAGAGGGAAGGGTGAGGATAATCCGTGAGGGGGGAGGGTTCGTGGGATGCGGGACAAATCTTTCTTTGAGTGGCATTGAAACGCGTGCCAGGTACTCGACAGTTCCATTATAATAATTTACTTCAATGATAATAATATATTAAACAATGTCCAACTTTTTTTTATTTCTGACCGTGACCGGGTTTAGCCTATCAACCATCTTTAGACTTCCATCTTCGTTGTTACGACATAGCAACGAAAATGGGATATCCATATAATTTGAATAAAATCATTGCATTCCACCCCTTTTAATCCCCCTCCCTAAATTTAATGTATATAAAGCACAGCTTAAGGAATATCTGTACCAGTCTGAAGATGACCGCAGTAGGCTGAATCTCTTACGATCAGATTTTTTT
Source organism: Hesperophylax magnus (assembly GCA_026573805.1). Taxonomy (NCBI): domain Eukaryota; kingdom Metazoa; phylum Arthropoda; class Insecta; order Trichoptera; family Limnephilidae; genus Hesperophylax; species Hesperophylax magnus. The sequence continues at coordinate 2,155,314 of JAIUSX010000116.1, read as the reverse complement.
TTATGTGACACCTCACAAGAGCGTCCCTGCCAGTATACAGACAGGGGAACTGTGTAACCACCCGGTTGGGCGGCGTTGTGAGGCGGGTTGAAGAGGCTCGGATTATAGGAGAGAGATGCCGGTAGCTCGTTCCACATACGAACCGACTTACTAAAAACGAACCGTTCTCATGAAGCTAACGTCAATCGTAAACGGGTGTTCCGCTCGGGTCCGTCGAGTTTCGCGCACGTGCACCGGTGCATCAGGGATCAATGCTGCTAGCTCCTTGGAGCAGGCTCCATTGAAATACCTGTAGAACAGACACAGCATGCCTACATTGCGTCTATGCATTAGAGAAGGCAATCGGTCTGTTAACAAAGGATTGTCAATCAGACGGATCGCCCTCCTTTGCACAGATTCAAGTAGGTTAATTAAGTATTTTGGGGCACCAGCCCAGAGGTGGCTCCCAAATTCAACTGTTGGGCGGACTTGAGACTTGTACAGGGTCAGCAGCTGGTCACTGTTGAAGGATATCCTAGCCGTGTACAAGACGTCCAGCTTCTTGGAAGCCTGATTTACTCGGGCTTCTATGGATCCCCGATACTTGAGCCGGTCTGATATACTAACTCCAAGCATTTCAATGGAGTCTTTATTGGGGAGAGTGCTCCCATAGAATTGCGCCTAAACAGTACGCGTGGCCAAAAAACTAAATCACTTAAATTATATGAAATTTATGCAAATTATTTCAGTGAATAATATACCTATACATGTTTTTTTGGCTAAAAATTAAAATCCTACCGTTTTTGTTGGTAATGCTCAGAATCGTAATCAAAACCCCAAAACACACAAATGAGGAAAAAATCAGAATTATAATTTATTATATAACTATAATTTATTTCAACAAACTGCATAATCACTATAGATCAATTTGTAAATCTCAAACGGCTACATACAAATACGGATATGCTGAAAATTTCGAATTGAAATACTAATCTAACTAGTTTAATATGAATCGTCAGTCAAAAAACCAATTTTGACAGCAAAAACTTGCAAAAAGTAGAGTCTGAGCGAAAACAGAAAAGTGAACACGCTGTATGACAAAGTTCATTGCAATGTAAAAAACAAAACAAATTTGGTATTGATAGAGATATTTAAAACTAACACTTACCGCTCTATTTCCGCACTGCTGCGTATGTATGCACTTTTGTAATTAGTTATTGACATTTTCCTGTTGTTTTGTCTATCAAAAACTCCTTGGTATATATTTAAATGCTTTTTTACTTCCGCGTAACACCAGAAAACAAACACCGTTGGAATGTAAAAACTTAAGATGGCGGCATCACGTGATCCTCGCATCGTGCTGTAATTGGTCGGTTGGTGGAGTTTGAACAAACTAGCACGCAATTTTAATTCTCGACTCTAGGAGGTTGGCCTAATAAGGAGATTGGCCAAACAAGGACTCACTTTTAGAATATTGTTGTGGACATTGACATTTTAAAATGCTTATAATTAATTGTAGGAGGCTGATAAAACTATTTTTTCTTCATCGAACGACGCGTAATTTGATTCTTAACAATATTGCGTTAAAAACTCATTTTCGCTAAAATGGTCGTTTGGACAATTAAGCACTGGGGCGACGGTCTGTGAATGATATTTATTCTTATAAATGCATTTTAAGATAATTATTAGCACCCACATTAGTAAAACCGAGAACGTCATATATTTTTTTTAAATCAGCCCTGCACTTGCTTATTTGATTGGTGATAATGACCGTGCTAAGCATTATGAGAACAGATATCTAGAGTAAACGTCGTGTTATTACAACAATATGTACCTAAATTAATTTTTGATGAATGGTTCCCAATTAATTTAGTTTACTATAAAATATCATATAGAAACGTAAACTTCCTTGAGTTATTCAACCCTTCACCTGCGGATACGACAGGCACCTACTCGTTTTAATCAACGAACTACTTAAAAATGTAATATATTATTAAAGTATGTATTGACAGTAAGTTGAATATTAATTTATTTATTATTTACTAGCTCTACGCCGCCACGTGTTTCTTTGGCTCAGTGTGTATGTGCACATATAGAAACATAGCGAGTGTTGCTTTAACGTCCAACAGATTGCGCGATTAAAGAAAAAAAACACGTTTTTACCTGTCATAGGTGACATCTATATATTATAAACAAACACGCGCTTATTCGAATGCAACGTTGTGTCAACATTTCAAAGCAATCGGTGAAGAACTTTCGGAGACTTAAGATTTTGAACAAACGAACATTTACATTTTTATTCATATAGATGAACGCCCTGATTCGCCCTGGCTTTTACACGATATTTATTTTTTAATAGTTACTGCATAATATAGTGACAACAGAAGTCTTTCATTTTTTAAATAACAAAAAAAAATAACAATTAACTTTAAAAATAAACATAATACATACACATGGTACACATTAATTAAGAATTTAATACACAGAAATCAGCATCATTATTCATTGTCCTATTGAATCATTAGTCTTGCTGTTATAAAATTTTCAATACAAATGAAGTATCACGATGTCCGTGGCAGAGCGGTATGTAAGTTCCTTGGCACTCGAGGGTTCAATACCCAGACAAGAGCAAATAAAATTGTATTACACTCATAAGATAACTTTTACAGATATGCGTTTTTTTTTAGGTAAAGGTGATACTATTCAGAATTATAGTAACTAGATGTGAATAGCCAGACAGTTCATATGAAGTGACTTCATCTTACCCTTCCCCACTTTTACTGGTAAAAGTCCACCATTCAGCCAGATCTTAATAACAAGTACCAAGGTACCTATTTTCTCCACCTTCCTCTTCCCAATCCCATTTTTCTACTAACTCAAAAGCCACACAACACACCCCAAATGCACGGAGAATAATGAGTATTTTTAGTAGGAGATTTATCATTATCAATGCCTTTCCTACAAAAATAAAGTTGTATATTTTTTCTAGTAAACTAAACAATAATTGTTGATTGAAAACTACCAGTATATTTTGAATAATTTGGTGGGTTTTGTATAAATCGATGTAACATATTTGGTAGAGTACCTGACTGGCAATCAGGAGGCTGCGGGTTCAATTCCTGTCGATGGCATGTATGGTTTCTTGGAAGATTTTTTCAATCTATAAATGCGTTTCAGGCCAATAACTATTACTTAAAAATAATATAATTAGATTAGTTTAATTCTATTTTTTTTAAATAAAGCTTAGTGACTTCGCATCAGATATCACAGACGATTCAATATAAATCCATACCGGATAGCGTTTCCTCGGTTCTGTGACAGGCCTGAAAAGGAGAATGAGTTAATACGGCGGCAGTGGCATCACGCCCGCCGTGATCGTTCCACTGCCTCGCCTTGCCTCTCCTCGCCTCCTTTCAATACTTTTATCTGCCGCGATAAAAGTAATTGGTTTGTAAGATGAAACTGAAGAGAAGCCGCTCTACTTTATGGCGGGGTGGGTGATATTTACCCGGGGGTGCATCAGCAGACTCTGGGGGCTGGGACTTGCGACAGGTTTGTGAATTGTGAACCGAACATGCTTTCAGCCAATATATTGGCAGGGATTGAGAAATGTTGCGATTCAAGAGACAATATTAAAAATGTTATATGTGTCAATCGGTGCTTAATATTGTCAAATTGACCTGCAATAAACTGCTATGGCAGTTTAGCGGGTGCTTATAATAAAGAAAAATAAAAAAATTGTTTACTAACCATCAAGCTCTTTCTCCGCAGGGGTAAGCAGATAGAACGAGCCGCCAAAAAAACTCGGTATTGGAACCCATACGTATTGCTTCATACGTCGTCTCATACGGGAATTTATCCTGTTATACTTGATCGGGCATCCATGATTTCTTCTACCATTCACTTTGGCATTATACGTATATTCCCCTTATACTACTTTCTTCGTTCATTTGCTCTACATGCCCAAATAATCTAAACGTCCCTGTCTTAATCTCACTCATTACGCTCCTTACGAATCAGCATTGGATTCTTCGCGATTTTCCACACTTCTCATACAATCACGAAAGGTTTTAGCATACGCAGGCCTCAGGGATGTCATGTCTATAGTATTCATTCTCGGATTGGAGTTAAGAATTTGGCATTTTAATCACTTTAACCAATATCGGGCATAACTATTAACTATCACATGGTGTGCAAAATGTTAAAATGCCCTTTTTACACTTTTAGACTGCATTTTTGACACTTTTCATTACATTTTTTTATCGCATGATTAGAAGTTACTTTTTGTCAAGACAGCAAAGCATTGAATTTTCATATAAAATTTTGGAATTATTCACTGTATGTTTCTTAATATAATAATTATTTAATTATTTGTATTGACTAAAAACGCAAATGGAACCTGAATTTACACTTTAGCTAGAGAGTTCTGTTCTTTAAATTGAAATATTCACCCCTGCTTTGGATAGGTGCGAGGTGTGAGAAGGTAATTCAGGACCGTTCGGGAGATTCATACGTCTATCCGGGCGAGCCAGGGCGGGCCTAGGCGGCCCTAGGTGAGCAGGGCGGGATTATGAAGGCGGCCCGATCCACGAATGGGGCTCCGAATCGGCTAAAATCGTCCCGAACCTGAAAGATGTTGCAATCTCCTGGATTTATTTATGCGCGTCCCGACGTGAATCCCAAATCACCTAATAATGCACTTCTTTCAGCGCTGCAGTACGCGGATGCACATATTCTATACTGAAGAAATGCATGATACAATAAAGGCGCGAGTGAACCATTTTATAAAGCTGCATAAATTTATCTGCACTTTTCTCATTGCCTTAAAGCTTCTAATGGGCACGTTGTCTTTTCTCACTTCCTACCTACCTTTTATTATTTACCAATACTTTTTGGCAAAGGTATAAAAGATATAACTACTTTTGTCCGCGCTAATTACACACTTTCTTATACTCCTTAGAGTAAGGTTAAAAATTGAGGCAATGATTTAAAAAAGAATTGCAATTAATTGAATTTATTAAGGATCAACTTATTTAACATACATTATCTACGTAAATTTGAAACAACTCTGCAAATAATTTCTTTATTTTCCCAAATAGAAGCTTAATTTATTATAAAGAGTGACCTAGATTTTTTGTGCATACAAAATATATTAAAGTGGGCATAAAACAAATAGTAGACAGCTAAATGCTCTTGCATAGACGCATTTTCCTTGCAAATTCGATGTTTAGAAATTAGTACGTATTTTAATTTATCGGTACATTCTTTTTAAATCTAATGTAATCTATGTAACCATAACTGAAATAAGAAAAATGTTTAATCGCCTGAAAGTGTTGAGCAAATTAAGTATAAAAATGCGTAAAGCATTTACTTTGGCTAGTTATTAGGTATTACAGTATATATCCTAATTTTAGATCGTTTTATTTTAACACTCTATTAGTTTTATAAGTGTCAGTCCTTTCCCGGGAGAATATTAAAACTTACATATGATACAAAATACTGACAGATATACCTATATAGCTAAATATACATTTTTAAGTGTAGGAAATAAAGGGGAAGGTGTAATTAGAGGGTGTACGGGAGAATACTAAGGATAAGTTGTTCCACAGAATTTGAACAATTCATCAAATTTCAAAGTTGATTTTTGTTCAAATTCTGTGAAACAACCCGTCCTAACAGTTTAATAGTAGGATCTAACAATAATAATAAAGTAGAACTGTAAAAAAAATTCAGAGTTTGCCAATCATCGTATTTCGAGAATACTGGGATTAAAAATATCTACCGTGTTAATAAAGGCATATTTTTACATTACATTATTTAATTACATTTGTTTACTGACTTTTATTTAATAATAACATCATACAAAGCATATAACACGAACTGAAAAACGAAAGAAATAAACGAAGACATCTGTAGGAAAATATTTTTCAATATTGTGAACACAATGCGTCTTATTTAATTTTAAAAATATATACATGTGTGATTATATCTTGTCAGCCCGAAATTAGTTTCTAGCTAGGCAGATTGCCTTTTCTAAAGAGTATTAAATAACTTGGAAGCACTAGAAATCAGAAAAAATTCCTAAATAATAATTCTAGTAGGTATATTGAATGACCAAGTAAATTTATATTATAGTCCTATTCTAAACATTTTTCTAGTAATCTGTTATCGTATCGCAGTGTTCTCCCCATGAACCCCCTTATTACTCCTCTCCACTCCCAACACAAGTTACGTGAACAAGTAAGTGGTATAATAAATACTTTGTGGCTTACATTAGTTTAAAAATTCTCCTGTTAAAGGAAAGGCACTTCTGAAACCAGCAGAGCAATATATTAATTAAAATAAATTGGTCTAAAACAAATTTACGTCTTTGCGTATTTTTTTTACTTGTACATAAATTATACAGAAGAGATGAAAAATTAAATTTTTCGTATCCTGCCATTGTAAACATATGAGAATTCCGGAGTTTGATTTATAAAATGTTTCATAGAAGGTTAGTACGAACAATGTAGGTAGGAACATCGTGTCTTCGGCCTTTGAAGTTCAACAAATACATTTCAATATCCTGTGTACAATTTCCGGTTTATCCAATTTGTTTTTTCTTGGACTCACCATAATGAAAAATATTTTTTTTAGGATGCAGGGAGTTATATTGTGTTGCGGAATAAAGCACGTTGTCTTTGTAGAAGTTAAAGTTAGTTAACAATAACATAATGCTATAATATGTCATATAACAGATTTTAGGCGCGAAGATCCTACAGTTGCTAGCCTGAGTAGCGGGAACTATCAGGTTGGTTGCTGGACCAAACGGAGTTGAAAACGCACAAAAGATCCGCTAGAGTTCCCCCCACCCCCGGCGACCAAGCGCCTCGTTCCCTCTTACGCCCCGACCTCTGACCTAGCTGGACGTGTGCGCGTTCCGGCCCCGCGTTCCCAATTTCGCACCGCACGGTCGAAAAGCATAATGTACGGGAATGGCGCGTTTTGAACATCGACAGGCTGGCACCGCTTGTTTGAAACACGGCGCTCAGCCCTACAATCAACAGGATGCCCCGAGGACTCCCATGTCCCGACCACGCCACGCTGTAAGTTTCTTACGCTTCCTATTACCCCTTGAATGTGTCCGCTAATAACCTAAATTCGTCCACGCTGCCTGTCGGTCTAGAGAGAGAGAGCTGTTAATTACTCCCCAGAGAGAGATTAGGGAACCCTTTGATGATAATTCCAGTTAGGATGTAACAACCTGTATTCTATTGTTATTCACCCATGCAATGTCCATTTTGCCGCTCAAATACAATGTTGATTCATAAAAAACCTAACCTCTTTCATTTGGGGATAGCAGTCGTATGGGAGTGTTTTGTGTAGACGGTGGGATATGGATTCTTGAGCCTCGCGCTGACCCCGAACCCTGACTATGAGAGAGACGTCTCATGCCCCGCTCTGAGCTGGCCGAGGGAAAGTCAGGGCACCCCAGGTCCAACGCGCGACACTGGCGCCCAACGCGCGACACTGTCGACCAACATGGGGCAGAATTTTTTTTTTAAACATATCCTTCCCGACTGCACAGAATTACCTTTACGATTGTCCCCAATTTGAAAACATGTACTATGCAATTTTGTCCACACAAAGCGCGCAATTTTATGCCAAGAGCATTTTTGCCGCGAAAACTACGGTGGAAGTTTCTCGAATAAATAAGAAACGCACGCAATCCCGTCGTGACTTTGTTGCCAAGCGCATTTTGCCGCGAAAAAATAACGGTAGGAATTCTCTCGAACGAATAAAAGAGACGCGCGAAATTCCCGCCAAATGCTGTGATAACGAAAGTTCGAACATAATGTTTTGTTTCAATAACCTAGATTCTGTGTTCTTTGTTTAACAAAACAAACCCACTGTTTTAATTTCGGCATAAATTGCACCGTAATAATAACAGTCAGGATTTAGAACTGTGAAGCCAATTTTTACACCGGAAGTGACTTTTTTAAAAAAAAGCACAATACACCCAACGGCCCATCGAAGCTGATTTCTAAAAAGTATATCAGCTACAACCTGTAAAGCACAAATAATTCTTTATCCCGATTAATTATATAGGTACGATGTTTGTCCATATTCTTGTTTTTTCTTCAGCATTGACTGTTATAAAAGTGATTTTAAGTGAATTGTTTCAAATTAACTTCAGAAGTGCAGTGTTTTTTTTGCAAAGAAGTGCTTTCTCGACGCAAAAATAAGAACGTGTGTTCAATCTCACGATTTAGTGCCAGTAAATGAAGCAAATATAAAATCTTTCCATCAAAAGTGTTTTTTCGCTTCTGAAGTGCTGTTTTTTGTGCCTTTTTTCGTGCCTTTCCTCAAGTGCAGTGAATATAAGTGCGAATAGTGCCCACAAAAATTAAATAATGCAAATCCTAAAGTGTCCTCCTGGACCATTTTTCTTCAAAAAGACTTAGAAGAATTTCGGAGTTTTTTTTTCCTTTTTAAACCATTTTTAACAATGAATTCCAATCAAATGGCTACATCTTTGGACATGGGTGTCATTCCCAATGTACACAACTTATCCAAAGTGCACCTACAAGCCGTCTTAAAAGACAGAGGAATATCACCACTAAACAAATCAAAGTCAGCATTGAAAGCATACGCTTTGTTATTCAACAGGAAGTTCATCAGGAAAATAAACCTATCCGTTGCAAGTGAAGACAAGGCACCCAATACCCCAGTTTTGGAAATCCCCGTTTCTAACAAAGAAACCAGGACACATGTTATAGTAAAACAAGACAATGCACCCATCACGGCACAAGAAAAAACATACGATCTCACTCCTTGGAAGATCAAATATAACGGTGTTTCTGATGTACTGGATTTCATTGACCGAATCGAAGAAACGGCCTCAATTAAAAATGTTCCATTTGACGTGCTGCAGAAAAACTTTATAGAACTAATATCCCCAGAATTAATCCCGTGGCACCGAATACAAAAATCAAAATGCAAGGACTGGAATAAACTCAGATCAGCCCTGATCACTAGCTTCGGCAAATCAGAGGCCCAACACAGAATTAAATTATCGTTACTATCCATTAAACAATTAGTAAACGAAACTGTGGCAACATTCATAGAGAGGGCCGAGTCCATCAACATCAAACTTTCCCACCCTGTCTCGGAAGCCGAATTATTACCAGTTATAACTGATGGCCTCCTACAAAGATATGAAAACATTATCACCTCACAGAAAATTGTGTCGTTGGCCCATTTTTTTTTATTTTTTTTTTTATTAATATCAATAGCAAAATTTGTACATTATGTAGGTTTAAAGTATAATATAAGTATATTTTTTGTATTTTTTTTCACAGTCCTCCTCACTAGGGTTTCCTGTTCTGAGGCGGCCTGTAGTTTTTCTTAAATTTTTGAATTTAGTTTTGAATTGTCTTTACATTGTCTTCATAATGTTTGTAAGTTGATTATTACTTTGATCTCTAAGCCATGTTTAAACGAAGTTTGCCTCATTTTGGAATCCCACCAAGACAGGAAAAACAACAAAACCACCACGGACAATATCACTGTACCAAGCCGTCCTTCTGGATTAAAACCAGAATTTGACAACAAAAAAGTTTGCTCCTTTTGCAAAAAAGTAGGTCACCTAGCTACCACTTGTTTCAAGCAGGCCAAATTTCTGGAAGCTAAAGAACCCAGAACCTTAAAGAGACATCGCTCCAGGGATCGTTCTCCTCCACGCGACGAACTGCGTGAAATTTTCAAAAGATCAAGAAATAACATGGAAAGGTTGCAAGACCCTCACTTTGTTAAACCTCAAGTGGATTTCTCTAAACCCCCACCGAATTTTCATGCAAGAAAACCAAAAAACTAAATAATAACCTCTCAGGTATTCATTCTGTACCAAGGTCTAAGGAATGGACTGATTGGTTATCACACATTAAATATTTTAACCAGACCTTAAATGTTTCTTCGGTTTGTTGCAAACAAGCTAAAGATGGAAGACCTTATGCCCTTTTCTCCGTTAACAATGTCCCCTTCTCTGGACTACTGGATAGTGGTGCATCTGTTAGTTGCCTTGGCAACAATGCCCACCTGCCTTTTGTTAACAACGGTTTTAAAGTTTTTTCCAAACCTACACTCGTGACAACTGCGGACAATGCTCCCCAGACAGTCATCGGTACTCTGTCCTTACCAATTAAATGTAACAATAACACAGTTACAATTAACTTTCTAATAGTACCCTCTATATCCCAGAATTTCATCCTTGGCGTTGACTTCTGGAAGGCTTTTAACGTTGCTCCACAAGTATTTAATACTCTTGGCCAAAAACCTCCGGTCGCTCAAGTTGGTGAGATTCGTACAATAATACCTCACGAAAACCTAAGCACTGACCAGGCTCTCCAATTAGAGGAAATGATCAATAAATTTGAATCAATATCTTTCGAAAAATGCGGACTGGGTTTAACTAATTTGGTAAAACACCACATTAAAACCAACGGCCCACCAATCAAGCAACGCTACTACAATTTAGCCCCCCAAAAATTGAAACTTTTAGAAAATGAACTTGATGAAATGTTGAAAATGGGAGTGGTAGTTCCCAGCAGAAGTGCTTGGACCAACCCAACCCTCTTGGTTTCCAAAAAAGACGGCTCTGCACGCTTTTGCCTCGACAGCAGACGATTAAACTCTTGCACTGAAGCCGACGCGTACCCGCTGCCTTTCGTTCACGCAACTTTAGACAAATTACGCAACGCCAAATTCATTTCTTCCATTGATCTAAGCAAAGCTTTCTGGCAAATACCTTTAGATGCGGAATCCTGCGAAAAAACTGCTTTTGTTGTACCTGGTAGGGGAATGTTCCACTTTAAAAGGCTACCTTTTGGTCTAAAAAATAGCCCCGCCGAACTACAGAGGCTGATGGACAAACTATTCGGCCCTGAAGTTGACAACAACCTATTCTGCTACCTTGATGATCTCATCATCGTTAGTGACACCTTCGAAAAACACCTGTTAATGCTGGAAAAAGTTTTTCAACAACTTAAATTTGCTGGTTTAACCATCAATTTAAAGAAGTCTGAATTTTGTCTCGCCTGCGTTATTTGGGATTCATTGTCGACGAAAAAGGTCTGAGAACAGATCCTACTAAGGTGGAAGCAATGGCAAATTTCCCCCGACCCAAAAACGCGAAAGAAGTCAAAGGTTTCCTTGGACTTACAGGTTACTATAGGAGATTCATTAAAGACTTTTCCACTATTTCGGCCCCATTAAACAAAATTACTGGTATCCGTAAAGGTATCAGCAACTTTCGTTGGTCTACTGAAGCCGAAGAAGCTTTTACGACTTTAAAAAATGCTCTTCAAACAGCCCCTGTCCTAAATTGTCCTAATTTTGAACTACCTTTTACCCTCCATACGGATGCTTCTAACGTAGGGATCGGTGGAGTCCTAACTCAGGAATTCCCCGATGGCGAACACCCTGTAGCCTATTTTTCCCGCACCTTGAATAAACACGAGAAAAATTACGGAATCACCGAAAAAGAGTTACTGGCAGTATTGGATTCTGTTCACCATTTTCGCGGTTACATAGACGGTAGCAAATTTACTGTAGTCACAGACCATAGTAGTTTGAAATGGTTGATCTCTCTAAGCAATCCCTCCGGCAGACTCGCTCGCTGGGCTTCTCGTTTGTCCCAATACACTTTCGATGTCATCCACCGTAAAGGTGCGGACAATATTGTCCCAGATGCCCTGTCAAGAATTGAACTTGCCACATTAAACATCGATACAATTGCCTCTACCCCATCCACAAAAGATGAATGGTATCTTAAAATCTATGAAGGGTGCAAAAACAATCAACAAAAGTTTCCCAATTTTATTATAAAAGAAGGACAACTATATCGCAATTGTAAGGCCCCACTGTCCATCCTTGAAGATTACTTTTGGAAACTCGTTGTGCCCCTCGAAAAGAGAAAACAAGTAATCATCAACAATCATAGTGCCCCCGACTCTATACACCCAGGAACCTTCAAGACGTATAAAAAGATTTCCTTGAAGTATTACTGGCCTGGTCTTTTCAAGCAAGTTCGCAACTACATCTCCAAATGTGAAACATGTAAAGCTTACAAACATAGTACGGCACCCCCTGCCGGCCTAATGGGAAAACCCAAACGTGCTGATAGACCCCTCCAATCGTTATCTATGGACCTCGTCGGACCTTTTCCCAGGAGTTATTCTGGACACATGCATATACTCAGCATTGTGGATATCTTTACCAAATTTTGTTGGATCTTCCCCTTAAAAAGAGCCAACGCCGCCGCTATTGTCAAACTTGTGGAAAAACACATTTTCATACCCTACGGAACACCCAAAACCGTAATAGTTGACAACGGAAAACAGTTTATAGCACAAGAATTTAAAGATTTCCTTGCTAAATACGGGATTAAAGATATTTATTATAATACCTTGTACACTCCCCAAAATAACACTGTCGAAAGGTATAACCAGACTATTAACACAGCTCTGGCCATTTTGGTTGACAAAGACCAACGTAATTGGTGTAAGAATTTAGATAAAATTCAAGCTGCCATGAATAACACTGTTAACCTAACCACTGGTTACACCCCCTTCTTTTTAAAACACGGTATGGAACAGGTGGTACATGGTTCATTGCACTGGAACACGAATTTCCCCACGTCAACCACCTCCACAAGCAATCCTGCCGTTGATTACGCTCATCGTTTGGAAGAACTTACTGCCATTTATAGTGAAGTTACTGATGCCCTATTGCTGGCCCACCAAAAAAGTGCGGACAGATATAACCTACGTAGGAAACACATCACTTTTAATGTAGGCGATGTTGTCTGGAGAAGGAATAACACCCTCTCTCAAGGAGCCCTGTACTTCTCTGCCAAGCTGGCACCCCGTTTTGTCAAGGCCAAGGTTGTAAGAAAAATATCGGACTTAGTTTACTACCTGTCCGACTCCTCTGGCAAACATACTGGTAATTACCATATTAAGGACATTGTAAAGTCTGGAAGTGAGGAGACAGTTGAAACTGCCCCACCACCCCAGCAACTTTAAACTAACCCATTGTGCATTATCACAAACTATTGTAAGCTTATGAAGTCTTACCATAATTAGGCGTGTAAAGTGTCAACTACATGTCAACCTATTCGTCAAAAACAAGTTTAACCTACCTTTGTAAATAAATGTATATTAACATATTATGACCATGAAGTATTATTCCTGTAATAACGTTCTTTCCCTCACGACAATCGTTTTCTCCCTTTTTACCCTTTATTTTCTCACCTGTTCTGAAACTGATCATTTTAGAATAGAGACACGTTTTCGAGTTACAATCGCCGGGAAGTCGCGAACCCGCTTTTGCTTCTCAACTTCTACACTATGCAATGTTTATGTCATGTCACCCCATTTTCGTTTCATTTTGTTCCCTTCGTCGTGTTAGAAAGAACCACCCCACTTTTGTTTTTGTCCTTGTAAAATAACGATTGGTAATCACTCATAAGAGTGCCATCCAAAAGAGTTCGGATTTTGTAAATTCCAAAGTGTTAAATACCGACCTCCTTTTTTAAAAAAAAAAAGAAAACCTGTCAAGTACAGCCATTAATTCTTTCTTGTCCAATTCAACTTTGCCTTGAGTATGTAAAACCCTATAGTGGTCTCAAAGGCAAGAACCAAGTAGCAATTAATCACATAATTGTCCTCTTTGTATGTATATAATTTTTTCATTTTTTTCAATTTTTTCCTTTCAAAAATTGATGGCGTCCTACCCAAGCTCACATTTACCAAAAATCGGATTTTGACACATCCATTTTGGGAAATTGTATTTATAAAAGAAAACCAAATGTCGGTCCTATAAAACCACATACAAATAACTGGACTCGCTTCAACTAAAAGTATGTAAAACCCATTAAGGTCTTTTATTGTATGACGAGATCTCGATTTCTTTTCTCTACTGTTACGTCACGTATATCTCGTACCTCACGTTTCAACCCTACGGGACAGGTTAGTAAAACCTTACGGTTATCCTGATCTTCGAACGCAAATAATTATATCACAACGTAAATCAACAGGACTTTGTTCGATCATCGTTGCATAATATAAACACCCAACCTTTGTCTCACCATTTAACCAAGTGTTTGCAACCCAATTGCACGCTACAATGAACAGTATGTAAAGCCATTATGGGCCTGTTCCCACCCATCGCTCGATGTAAGTAGAAATACCTTCTACCATCATCTTGCACCTTGTAACACATGAAGTAACATTAAAATTGTTTATCTTCTCTATTGTTCCATCGTACGCCTCTCCAGGCTACGGAGTTAGTCAATCTAACAAATCTTTGCAAACAGTATCAAATGATACTGCTAGCTTTTGTTGAATTATATTTAAATGTAAAAAAAATTGTCACGCGATAGGAGAGATCCTTAAAAAATCCACCACTACACGAGAAGTTCGTTACAATTACTTAATACTTATAACCATGTGTTATAATTTGGTCGTGTGACATTAATTTGCCATGAGAACCGCCCTTGTGTATAATTTGGTCGTGTGACATTAATTTGCCATGAGTACCGCCCTTGTGTATAATTTGGTCGTGTGACATTAATTTGCCATGAGTACCGCTCTTGTGTATAATTTGGTCGTGTGTCATTAACATGTCATGAGAACCGCTTTTGTGTATAATTGTGTACAACCCTGTACACGAGACGTGGAGACGTAATAATAATACTTACCGTGATTCGTGTGAACGACATAATATCGACATCGTCATCTCCTTTAAGAAACTGTTTTTACACTCTTTGACTTCTGTCTATAATTGAGTTGTACCTTGCATATACTGCATACTTGTACACTATACGTGAAGACGTTACAATACTCACCATGAATCGTGCGAACGAAATAATATCAAACCTTTATATGTGAACTACGTAAGTATTTCACAGAAACCCCTTTGTTCAACGCCAATGCCCGTGGACTTCCTGTTTTTGCTGCTTTCCAAAAAAGAAAAGAAGCCCAGGAATATCTACTATCCCAAAAGGACTAGTTTTCAGCTTCACTGTCAATTATGGGGCATAGTGCCGCAGGAGTTAATCGATGGGCACAAAACCACTAAACTCGTCGTCTGGGAAACGAATAAGAAGAATCCCAGGTTTGTGAAATTGGAACTAGGGTCTGTCTTTTCTCACAATCATGTAGAAGTTTAAAACGACCCCTAATCTTTTGCCAAATACACGCAAAAGATTAGCCTCTTTAGTACAATGTGTATTCTAATGCTGTTTAAAATTAATCCACTTTATTAAAATGTAAAGAGTCAGGAAATCTGCTGGTTGAATATGTTTCACTCTCACATAGAGGTTGAATTGGAAATTAGTCCAGTCTCTAGCAATTTCGTAACTCAATTCCCGTCCTTTTTCCTCCCCCTCCCTACTCCCATGCCCTCAGGCATATGTATGAAGTGGAAAATCTGTTGTCGACCATATTTCGCCCTCACTTCGAGTTCGAATCGGTAATTGTTCCGGTCACCAACAGGCTTCCTACCTCACCTTTCACGTATGTTGTCATTTTTTTTTCTCTCCTCAACGAAATACATTCATGAATTTTGAATATGTATGATACGCACTTGGCGTATCGTCTGTCTCTTCTGACAACCTTTATTCATGAATTAGTTTCCCTGCTGTTGCCGTGACTCGTTCACGAATTTTTTGTCTTGTTCTTTGAAATCCTACGAAAATGTTACCACCTGTATGTTAACATAGGCCAAGGAAGGCCGGTTGTTTTTTCAACCAAGACAGTTTGTCATTCAACAAACGCCAAGTCATCCTAATAAAGGATAATGTTTATGTAATCAAAACTAGTTAGGAACCTCTTTCTACCTCTCTCTCACACTCTTCGTCACTCTCCGGACCGGCAGCTAAACCTCGTTTGTTTATTTTTTCTGGACACATTTTGTTTCTCTCCAAACTTTTCTTCATTGGTCCCTAGGCAGGTAAACTTCAAGAAATTTGCTTTAATAATAATTCCCCCGGATTTAAAAAGAAGCCCAGGCGGATGCCATCTCCGGCAGCCAAGCTGAGACTCACCTCCTAGCAGCCTGCGCTGTGGTTACAAAGGTCCCTCGACTACTACTCGCTACACACTTGTTCCATCTTGTTCCTGAAAGCACAGACCATACCACTCATATGTATGACGTTTGTCGCACCACTGCAAGCCGAGTTGTCCCACTATACTTTATGACACTCTGAACTACCTTTCGGACACGCTAGTCCCGGAGTTCAAATTCTTGCCCTCAATGCCAATGCCAGTTATACCGTCTCTTGCTCTGTCATGCAGTGACGCATACCAGGTCATGGGTGAAACATAATTACCCTTTGCCCCTCCAGTAAACACAAACTGCGCATCTCTAAAAAGTTATCCTGAGCTACATTATGCTCCGATAACCAACACATACGATCCGTGCCCACCATAATAGCACATAGGACTCGTACTGGCATAACTACGGAACCTGGACTACTCTCTCCAATGACCACTGTAACCATAGCCGCAGCCCCGCAAACCACAGCCCCACTTCGCAAACATCAACGCCCACAACGAAGCAAAGTGTTTTTCCAAGGCCTAAGTGTACTCCTGAGTGTTATCTCAATGGGTCAGATTACAGTGATAATGTAATCTTTTAGAGTCAGTGAAATCTCGTTTCCTTCGCAACTCTTCGAAACCAAAAAATCAACGCAACGCAAACTTAGCTTCCAGACCAATGAAACCCTAGAATCACACCTTAACATTCCGTTTTTTGTTTTTTCAATTGTATAATGTTGTTTATTGTTTTTTTCAAT
Organism: Hesperophylax magnus; assembly: GCA_026573805.1. NCBI lineage: Eukaryota > Metazoa > Arthropoda > Insecta > Trichoptera > Limnephilidae > Hesperophylax > Hesperophylax magnus. Next base: position 2,138,498 of record JAIUSX010000116.1, on the reverse strand, counting down.
TGCATAACCATGCTCTTTTGTTTTTTTTCAATTGTAAAATGTTGTCTATTGTTTTTTTTCAATTGCATAACCATGCCCTTTTGTCTTTCAATGGCATAATTTTGTCTTTTGTCTTTCAATTGCATAACCATGTCTACTGTTTTCTAATTGCATAATTTTACTTGTTGTTTCCACACCTGCTCTCTCCCCAAAATTATTTGCTCCAAACATGCTATGTACCCTTCCTCATTTCTCCCCACAAATATTGTTACCTAGCCTATGGCATAAGCTAGTCATTATGTTTTAGCTAGGCATCTCTCTGGCCATCCAAGTCTCTCAAACTAAGGGCAACTTTTTTTGGTCAAAAAACCCCAAGGGAGGCATATAGAGGATCTTTTAACCCTGATGCTCCATTACCACGTCGCCTTTTTTACGAGCGCGGGGGGAGGTGTCATATAACAGATTTTAGGCGCGAAGATCCTACAGTTGCTAGCCTGAGTAGCGGGAACTATCAGGTTGGTTGCTGGACCAAACGGAGTTGAAAACGCACAAAAGATCCGCTAGAGTTCCCCCCACCCCCGGCGACCAAGCGCCTCGTTCCCTCTTACGCCCCGACCTCTGACCTAGCTGGACGTGTGCGCGTTCCGGCCCCGCGTTCCCAATTTCGCACCGCACGGTCGAAAAGCATAATGTACGGGAATGGCGCGTTTTGAACATCGACAGGCTGGCACCGCTTGTTTGAAACACGATCAACCTACAATCAACAGGATGCCCCGAGGACTCCCATGTCCCGACCACGCCACGCTGTAAGTTTCTTACGCTTCCTATTACCCCTTGAATATGTCCGCTAATAACCTAAATTCGTCCACGCTGCCTGTCGGTCTAGAGAGAGAGAGCTGTTAATTACTCCCCAGAGAGAGATTAGGGAACCCTTTGATGATAATTCCAGTTAGGATGTAACAACCTGTATTCTATTGTTATTCACCCATGCAATGTCCATTTTGCCGCTCAAATACAATGTTGATTCATAAAAAACCTAACCTCTTTCATTTGGGGATAGCAGTCGTATGGGAGTGTTTTGTGTAGACGGTGGGATATGGATTCTTGAGCCTCGCGCTGACCCCGAACCCTGACTATGAGAGAGACGTCTTATGCCTCGCTCTGAGCTGGCCGAGGGAAAGTCAGGGCACCCCAGGTCCAACGCGCGACAAATATTATGATATAATTTAACATAATATACATTATTACTTTTATACAATGTTGAAAACAAAACGTTAAGCATGTAATATATCTTGGTGTAAAAATAGATCAAAATTTAAAATGGACTTATCATTACTATTAATTACTTAAATAATAAAATATAAAAATCAAGATTTTTTAAGTTGAATGATTATATCACAATATTGGATGATTTGTGTAGCGCCGTTTTTGTGAGACGATCAGATAATAGATTGTTTTATTGTCATAATATTTATATTTTTGAAGCTGATCAGGTTTCGATCGTGCTAAAGATTTGTGAGTAAAATATGAACAATTTAACTAAAATATTAATCAAAGGCTTAAATTAAAGATGACCCCGTGGAAGAAGCTAATACTACTTTGCTTTGGATCTAGAATTCACGGGTTCGATAACCGGATTGTTAAATTTTAGTTTGTATTTGAATCTCGTTTCAAAGAGGAATTACTACAGTATAGATATATACATACTCGTTCATAAAAAAATGTTAAAGCCACTTCAAGGGGTGTTTAGAATCTGTAAATTTTGTTTTAGTCTGTTATCAGGCGGTAATCTAAAACGGTAATTTTTAATTCGTGGAATAACTAGATAAAAAATATCAATAAATCCAGTGAACTGAAAAGGTTCAAAGTTAGCTCTTCCACTTCTGTTACGAAGCTCATCATGCAACATACTTACGTAACATTAATTAACATCATTTACTAAAATACCAACAAATGAGGGGTCGAAGATTTAAAGAGAGCGTAATTTCAAGAATCGTGTCTACGCTGAAAAACATGTTAATATCATTTGGAAGAAAAAAAACTACTTATCTTAAAATAATAAATACCGGAAAATCCAATTCTGTCCTCTGCGTTCGAACCGTATCTATTTTTTTCTAATAAACAATAAACAGTGTTAATAGCAAGTAACCTATCAGGTAACTATAGTACTGTATATTATCTGCCTGAATAAAACTTATATAAATAATAACATATATACATTCTAGCATCACGTTCATAATCAAATGCATTTACATATGGCTTTATATTGGTGATCGACGAACTGTTGGATGCAATCTATTGCCATAAATTATTAATAGTTTGATTCGTTTGATTAATAGTCGATTTAGTAATAAGATAGATAATTGTAGAAATTAATCATATATTTGTACACCGCCCTTGTGGTGATTTTCCAAAAAAATCATCCAAATATTATTATTATCAAGCTGAAGGTTTACATGCAAAACATTCATGCAAAAGAATCGCTTAACAATAAGGACACATTTCTCCCTCAGACACAAATTAGTTTAAATCTGAAAAGTTTCCTCGAGCTAGAACCTTCGTTCCATTCGTAGAACAATGCTCACATTTAGTTCACAAAGAGGTAAAAACATCGCAGGTATTTTAAATGCATGAAATAGGGATTCACGTAGAACGTAAAACGTTGATAGTTGGGTACTAAACGCCACATGTTATTTATGGTACAAGTGAAAAAATAGGCACGTGGTCTTAAAATAGAATTAAATATTCGGACATACCGATAATATAATGATTTATCTTTGGGGAATTATGCCGTGTTGCGCTACTTCCTTCTTTGGCCAACGATTGGGACAGCATTGCAGAGTCCATCATCAGGGCAGATGTGTGATGGACAGTTTAATGCTGTCCGAAATGTTGGCTAAAGAAGGAAGTAGCGCAACACGGCATAAAACACCAAAAATAAATTAATATAATACTTTATAATCTCAAATAATATCTGTAGAAGTACGTCTGCAAAATATTTTGTTAAAAATATATAGAATCAAAAAACTCTATTAGCACGTGAAATATTCCAATTATTAGTACGAGTAGGTAGATATTAGATGTAAAAGTATGTGCAAAATTGAAATCAAAATAAAGATTGTGATGATTGATTGTGAAGGTGATTAGTAGTGTTATACAGTATCGGAGATGAGAAATTCAAGAGAGTTTTAAACATTGTTTAAAGGAGGAGAAATGAGTATCAGAATCTAAAAAAACGCCTCAAAAAGCACCATTGCCACATAGGTATTTTCAACATTCGAAATGCCAAACAAACACCACGATGTTATGTAAAATGGATAGCGCCATCACTTGCCGATGTATTACGCAAATTGATACCTCACTCTTGCTTGGCTAGCTAGGTTAGAAGCTTGCAGCCTGCTTGCTTGCTTGCCCCTCCCGCTGGCTAGGTCGCCGGTCGGTGGCTCGCAGCTCGCTAGTCGCTAGGATCGTGTAGCCGGGAGTTTTGAATGCAGGGCAGTGCACCGCCAAAGGGAACAATGGCCGCCTAATCTAATTGACACAGCAGCCGCCGCGGACATTAGCGGCTACGGGTACATTGTACATTGTCCCTGGTTGTTCGCCCAGGAAGTACCCAGTACAGTACTCACCTGTGTTTCGAGGCACCACCAACAGGACAGTAGCGGATCTGGTGCAAAAACTTGCAGCGCAAAAATTGATCAAATATATGAATACGGCACAAGAGGCCCAACTGTTTCCAGCCATCTGGAGCCAGTAAGACTATGGCATCCCCAATTGGGGTATGTTGTGAGGCTAAAGGTAGTGGGGAGGGGAATGAGATGGGAAAGAAGAAGGTGGGGAAGTGCCCGGCTATTCAAATCTGGTCACCAAACACGGCGAAAGCCATTTCAAGCAACGTTTCAGTTCTGAATGGTGATCTTACACCAGAACGATACTGATAGTATCTTTTACTTTGGAACGTGACGCAAATATACTATATATTATTTAAAATTAGTAAATTGTGAAATAAACAAATTAATCAAATAAAATTATATTGAACCCGTCACCTCCAGCTTACTAGTCCAGAGCCTTACCCCTCGACCACGGAGGCCGAAACGATCTAAACTAACTAAATATATCTCAACCTCAACGCGGCTTTTCTAAACATGTTTTGGGAGTGTCAGTAATTTTAAATAACAAATCTATTATTTGAGGTATCGGCAGTTCAGGTATGTATAATAAATACTGCACATTTTTTGCTAAACATTTGAAAAATCCCCTAAAAAGGGCGTTAGTAAATAAATAAATATCAAGCGAATCAGAGGCAGACCAAATTGGAGTTAGATGTAATGTGTGGAAGAAGATACCCAAACCCACCTTACGAAGTGCAGCGCCGTAACGATGAAGGTTTATAATTTTTTAACGAAATTTTTTTTAAAGGCTTCTTTAAAACTACAATTTATTAAATATTATATTATTTTACACGATAAGAGCGCTATTTCTATTGTTTTCCCTCAACAAACTCTTAACGCATTAGATGTGAGTTTAAAATTTCACGGCCAAAATTAGAGTTTATTAATTTTTGGATTATTATGCCTTGTTGCGCTTTTCTTGTTACAGTGTCAATTTTTAGGAGAGATGTGATGGACATATTAATGCAGTCCAAAACGTTTGCTAAAGAAGAAGGCAGCACGGCATGGTAACCCAAAAAGTAATCATGATAACTCTTTTGCGTTTTGCAAATGAGCAGTAAACTGTAACGCCGTCTAGTGATCAAATCACCTCTTAAAACTTTACCCAAACCTTCATGTAAAAGTGATAAAATTTATTAAAATTTGTTGACGTATGTATGTATTGCACCTTCTGTGTTTTTCACGGAGAAAAATGATTCTATTAAATAAGTGACTGCATGCGAACTTCCTGATAAAATATTAATCATTCAGAATATATCAAAAACACGTGTTCTTTTCCTAAAAGTTATCATGACGTAATGCTACAATATAAGTATGTCAATACCAGTATTCGTATGAACTGTGCTTTTGACTAATGTTTTGTTAACTTTCAATTCATTTACAATCCCGCAGTCAAATTTTTAACAGGAAAAAGAATAATTTGTCCCGATTTTTAATATAATAACAATATTTCATATCATTAAGTTTTCTCCGTATAATATCTTTCACAAAAATTCATTTTTAAGATGCTTTTATTTGATGACATGATTAGAAGATTTGTAATCAAGCCCACCCAGCGGTGGACTTGATTTCAAGTTCCGCCACTGCTTCCAGCCTGCATTATTTCTGCAAACGACAGCCAAATAAAAAAAATATATACCGGTGATAAAGTGCTTTAATTATATGAAGCAATCTTATTTGTTGTGGAGTGTATTACATTTTCGCTTTAGATTAGACAGTATTAACTTGGAAAACTGTCTTAAAATTTAACTACTTGAACTTAATTAACCCTTTAATTTTTGATTTTTTTTTTCTGAAATCATAAATTCAGTTTGGATTGATTTACAAACTGCCAGGTTGAGAAATACTATATGTAGAGCAAAGCATTTATAATAGGATATTTTCAACAAATCTTACCCGCGTACTTTTTACTTAGCAACAAACAAAATCAAAACATGTTGACATCAAATTTATTGGAAATTTAGGCACTATGTATGTTATTCATTATTCTAATTTATTTTCAACAATTTGGTTAGGTCAAATTTGTTTTGAATTAGCGTACATGGGTGACAATTATATTATTGACTTCAGTTAAATGAGGTTAAGGAAACACGTGTACAGACTGGCACACTTAACTTTGTAGTCAGGTTTGTGTGACCTCTAATATGTGTTTTTCAAAGTATTATCGTGATTAATATTTTAGTCATTATTTCGTCGAGGGGGGTCATACGAATGCACGTATTACTGTTGTATGAGTAGTGCTGAGTCTCTCAACTGGCTCCAGGTGGTTGGGAGCAGTTGGGACTCTTGTGTGGAATTCACATTAAAAAGAATCCCAAACCCCCCCTCGTTTTCCCTCTCACCCCAGCCCTTTTAATTTTGTTGTCAATAGTTAAAAAAAATTTTAGCTTGTACCAGGACGCACATTTACATAGCCGAAACAATTTCAGTCACGGTGACGACAGTAATATAGTACATAAGTACCTAATTTTTGTTTATTCAGAATCAAGAATTTACAAAACCTATACCATTGCAGTCACGGTAACGACTGTAATAGAGTACTTTTTAGTTGTGCAAAATCATTTACAAAGGAGGTTGAAGAAACATTGTGACAGAAAAGTCTAATCTAATGCAAACTATAGATTATTTTCGGTTTTCATATATTTACTTTATATTTTATAGCCGTCTCCACGACTGAAAAAGCATTTTTTTTAATGATTTTGAACAAACAAAAGCTATTATTTTGTTAAATGTCGTCACCGTGACTGAAATCCTATAGACTTCGTAAATAAGCCATTGGACCCGGCTTGCGTTAGACAGCTGTACGAATAAACGTGAATGTATAGAAATGGCGGTATCTAGTAAAAGTTATAATAATCAGTCATAATGATGAGGAAATGAGTTGGAAGGAAGCAATTAACGTAATATCAAAACGCTAAATCTCTGACTGCTATAAAGACAACTAATCTGTAAGCCCCTCGAGCAAGCAATGCATTTGAGTTATACTTAACATGAAATAAATTGAATGCCGCCCCCATAATTTCACCATACGATTCTCCACAGTTGTGGATAACTCCTTCCTCCAACCCACGCCAGTTGTTGTTTGTGGCAAAATTGCTTCGAAGTATACAGTGCCATATACAGGAATTTCGGTCACAATGGTCGACTTCGTTATTTCTTTAGGTGTGGTAGTCATTTTTATCTTCTGCATACAATGCCTACTTCCAACTACCTATGCAAAACCAGTCCTACCATCTCGCCATGGTAACATTACAATAAGGTGGCATTTTTAACACCATGGATAATGGCAATAGATTTTTTAAACCGATTGTGATAAACAAATACCATTTAAAGTACGCATACTTTTAAAGTCATACTTATAAGCACCATGTTTTTTATGCTTTAGAAAATAATAATATAATCAGCCATCCCAATTTATCTTCTTCGTGAATTAACTACACTGCATAGGTAGTACGTAGCATGGCAAAATTCTAGTTAAAAACCTTACATATGATATTATAAATACCTATGTTGATATACTTATTTGATTTTTGATTTGGCCAATAATGATATAATAACTGAAATTGAATAACCTTTACCGAACTTGAAAATTAAATTTGAAATTCTGGCGAAACAACTTGCCCTTTCTTTAGCGGGAATCAAATCTGAGACCCACAGTACAGAGTCAAAAAACTTACTCCTTAGCAATGGTGCAGATAACAAATTACCAAATTTTTGAAGCAATTGCATTGGTTTGTCTCAAAATGATAGAGTATGACATTTAGGTAGCAATACGTAGGTACATATTAGATATTAGGTGCATTATATGATTATGGATTTTAATTATTATTACATTTTTATCGATATTATAGGAAAAAGTTTTATTCTTGCACAATTAGAAATACATGCAGTTTGCTGATTTCTGATTCAGGTGAAAACATAAATTGCATTTCCTATTTTTACCTAGCACTTAAATTAAATTGATTTTCATAAATAATTTAATTTCATTTATATAATATTACAAACAACATATTGGTTAGCAGATTTAAACTAAACTCACTTCGAAGACAATATCCAACAAAGTATAGAATTCACTGTATGGACTCACTTGGATGGAAGACTTTCCTAAGACCGTTGATGAAAGGATCGGGTTCAACTGATGACGATTGATTTTGAACTAAATTCTGTTACGCAATAGTGGAGTTCAATGAAAAACAAAACTCGTCAGTGGTTGTAGAGGGATAGGGGATTTTTAGTAAATTCGTCGTAATTGCAATTAATCTTATTCTGTATTTATCTAGAAGTTGACAGTATTTAGTCAATAAATACCATCTACGTAAAAGAGTTTGATGGGGTAACCAGCCGGCTACTTGCGATCTCGTCATAATTCTTCAACATAGTACGGAGTCACAACCATAGTCTGGCTCCTACAAATATATTAATACAACCTATTCTTAGAAAGCTGATTCATCCCGCTGCTCTCTAACTTATAAAGGTCAAGTACCTATAAGTAAGTATAGCATAATACATTCAAAAGCAATCCTTTCAAGGAACTCGATATTTCATAAGTCGGGGGCGAGGCTGTAGCTCTGATGGGGCTACCTGATATTATGGCTTTGACCTTGTTGGCAACAGATCTTGATTAACTGAAACATAAATTTAGAGAAATAAGATACAAATATCAACTCACTATTACTATTTGACGAGAGAACAGAACGCTATATAATAATTCTGTTTTGGCACTAAATCTTTTCTGCATCCACACTAATTCATCAACTAACTAACTAACCATCACCCCGTATCCCTGAAAGAACGGGCAGTGTAGGTGGATCATCCGGATGTGCTGCGTATTTGGTTGTATTACTATCCTGATATATGTTTGAATGAATGGATGATTAAAAACCTTCAAATGAACATCCTAATATAAAAATTCGTGGAGATTTAATCTACTAGAAATCTTTTAATATATTATAATACCTTAAAACGGACATCCTTAAAGAGGATGCTGAGTATAAAAGTGGGGAAAATAATTAAATTATTTTCCGAAGTTGTTAGAATTTACTTTCAAATTTATTTTAATGTTTAATATTCAGTGAGAAAAATTAATTTACGAAGTTTTATAATACATGCCCACATGTTTCTATACACGCACAGGGCAGTATGCAGAAGTTTGTGGCATTAAAACTATTAATTTAATCTTCTATTAATGAAGTTAGTACATTTTACCGCCGGACACGATGAACGCATAATAATTATATATGTCCAACGTGTAATAGAATAATATTAACAGAATGGATACAAAAAAATGAAATGGTCGCCAATGCTAAGAAAAATAGTTATAGTTGGTTGTTGTTGGTTTGCATCAAGTTGGGATGAGGTTCTCAAACTTCGTTTTATTAAAGATTTTCAGGTGAGCTTCTTTAACATGAAATGTTTTATAATTTTGCACCCAGGCCATGGTTATAGAACCTGCGCTCTGCACATGGAGGACAAACAAAGGGCGTGCAACAATAACGCGGCAACCGGAAGGTAGGTCCAAATAAAGGCGTCAAAGCCTCCGCCGCTGCTGATATTTCAAACCTCTTTTTCTCCATCTCCTTACGGAACGGAACGCCTACGCTCCTTGTGTTTTGCTGGGCTCTGCGCGAAACACTCCGTATCTTGATTTTACCTTATACGGATTTAAGGGATAATAAAAATTCTCGAAAAACAGATACGATGGTAATTATTCACTTCGTTGTTACTCGCCTTTGGCTACTAAGCTCTAAAGTTCAATAGAATGTATATCGAAACAACACCAATCCCTTATGATGCCATCATAGTAGGTCCCGTCGATGGCTGAGTTAGCATCGTGTATGGGTAATGATTGTATATCTTTTTAAATAAAAAAATAAGAAGTTAAATGAATAAAAGTGTCCACGATTTGAGATTTTCACGGCCAAAAGTATTATGTCGTGTTGCGCTACCTTCTTCTTTCGCCAACGTTTTGGACAGCGTTACAGTGTCTGTCATCAGCGCAGATATTATATATAGCTATAGTATTGCAAGCGTTAACCCTCTAATGTGGTTTTCTGCGTTTAGTTTTGGTGTAGCCATCTTATAACGGATACCAAGAACTATAAAGCTTAGCCCCGTCGGTCGTCCCTTTTAAGTCGTTAAATCCAATGGCGTTAGATCCTTGCTATGAAACGGTGTGAGAGTTAGTCAACAAATACTTACAAGTGCAAGCTGCTGTGCACGAGAATATGACAGTAATGTGGACAGTGGACATACTCAGGCACGCGTGTGTTCTCAGACCACTCAGGAGTCGAGCGGCCGACTGCCTGCCAACACTACATTTTAGTCGTCTGCCTACTGCGTTTGTTTCCACCATAGACATCCAATCTATGGTTTCTACCCACGCGTAGAACTTTAATATCATCATATTATGAGGTTTTACATTGAGAAGGTCAAAAGGGTTGTCAAATTATTGTTTAACAGAGCTTTCTGAGATTGCTTATTCTTGGAAAATTATTAGTTTGGTACAGTTTCGATGAAGATAGTTTTTTTTACGGATTATTAGTTCCATATCATAGACAATAGCTTTGAAAACGACTTTGTTTTATTTGTGGGAATTGACATTACCTAAATACATAAATTAAAACTCATATTACACCCACCATAAATAAATAACTTTGTATATTTGAATATTTCTATCATCAAAAATAAATTTGATCCAACATTTTCCGCAATAAAAAACCATCTATTTGCTTCAAAATTATCAGCTTTTCATAACAAATGTAAATTTATTAATGTTGTAAATTAAATGATTTGACTTTTAATTAAATGTCTTTAAACGAATTACAATCAATAACGGTTGTAGTAAAAAAATAATAGATAATATTTTTAACAAAAAAAATAAGATAAACTTAATTAGATTTTATGTTTATCCACACATAGTTGACACAGGACTAGTTGCCAATAAAAATGTGCGGTGAAAAAATGAAGACAATGTTAGTAGTTCTTATTCGAAGTATGATACAGTTAAAAGTGACCGGGGGGAATAGGGTCCCATTAGCTCAGTTGGTAGAGCACTGTCCAGGAAAGACAAGGGTCCTGGGTTCAAGTCCCAGATGTGACCGTTTCCTTTTCTGATTTTTCTGTTTCAGATTTTCGTTTAGAAATCACTAATATTGTCTTCAATATTTAAATATTACAATTTGAGGTTTTACTCAATAAAGTTATTCCGAAAAATAAATATTATTTTTGTTTAAATTATTACTAGTGTTTGATTATGCTTGTATTCTGTGACATGTAATTATTGTGTTTCAAGTATTTATACTGTGGATATTAAATAAATAAACAAATTAAAATAGCCATCCCCAAATTTGTTTTTCACATTAATACCAACATTGATAATAATTTATTATCTGACATATTAGGTCCTCCTTTATTTTTTTTGTTTTTATTTACAAAAGTATTTGATATTTACATAAATGAAGCAATGACATATTTCATATTTTTTTATATTTATTTCATGTAATTGTTTTTTTTAATAATAATAACTAATATTAATTGCTCTGTTAACTGCACTGCACTGCAACTGCACTCTATTAACTGCACTGCTCGTTTTAATATTTTTTTCTTTGTATGTACTTATTTCTCTATACTTGTTTGTATTTTCATATATTTGTTAATTTTATTATCTTGACGAAGAAACAATTTTTTTTAAACACATAAATACATTATTTTATTTAAATTAAAATAAATTGTTTAAATTCTCGCTTTAGTTAGAGAAATATTTAGTCCATTCAAATATTATTATTTATCGCGCAATATTATTCGTCATGTCATTCGTGTCGTTCAACAGAAAAGTATGAGTCTAAGCACGAATGTAGATAAAGCAAGTAATATGCGCCTAGACAGAGTTGTGTGGGGGTACATCCTCTCCGTCTACCCTCCGGCAAAACAGCGTAATGGTTCCTTAATTTTTGTCACTCTTCAATTATCCCAAAATGACAGGAAAATAGTTTGAAAATTAGATAGTTTTTTTATGTGACACCTCAGACTATATGCACAATGTAAAATGTAAAGATATAAGAACTACATCGCGACCAGGTTTGGCATTATGGTTGTTGACATTTGGCAGGTTAAGATGTCCGGATTATACGAAGAAGGAAAAATAAATGGCGCCCACATATGAGCCGTCTTACACAAAAAAATACGAAGAATCGACCCGCTCTCACGAAGCCAACATCAACTATATATTAATAGAGTTTCGAGTACGTGCACCGGTGCACAGGGATTCAATGCCACTGGATGCTTATAACAGGCTCCATTGAAGAATCGTTAAAGTTACCTGTTGTTAAAATTTTACTACTTAAAAAAAAATAGAAAAAATTCTGCGTTCCGTCACTGAAACGTCTATTTCAAAATAAAGCGTTCATTATACACTATTCACTGCAAGACCAAAAAAAGCTTGAGCAAGTTAGACGCAAAACACTATTCTTCGTTGTTGTACAAACAAAGAGCTTCTTTAAACCACTGTTTTACACCATGCTTCATCTCCACGGCATCTTCAGCCCTCTGCCAGCTCAGACAACCACACTACCTTCTAGTAGCACTCACAGCATCTTTTGTCTTACACTTTTTCCAACACTTTCTACACACCCGACTAAGGTTTGTAGGGACTTTGCGCGACCACTGACAAAACAAAGTTAGAGGATATGTAAAATATTGTGTTTTGGTACTATTAGAGGTAAAAGAAAAAAAGCTGGTCAATTTGTTTTAATTGATTTTTTTTATTCGAGGGGAAGTTTCCACAAAAAAACAAAACTATATTGTCGTAATGACAACAGTATAATTTAATGGTCATCGTAATGGTCAGTATAATTTTTTTGTCATTGATAATTATGAGAACAGAATTTCGGTTTCAGTATTCGTTATCTAATGTTTCAAAACAACAGGCAATAAGTACAACGACAAACTAAGTACCAACACTACTAATAACAATGGATTATTCTTTCATTAGCGAGCTGCTTTAAAAATCAAAACGTATCCAATGCAGCTAAATTCTTAAAATATTTAAAAATTTAAGGGTTAGAATTAGGGGTGGTCAAGAACGGATTCATATGTTTGTCAATTTAATAGAAACCATTATTTATTTATTTCACATATACGGCAAAACATGTGCCATTCACATACTAATTTACAGAGAATAGTACAGCAACATAAGGAATGCAACAATATAAATGTAAGTACAATGGTATAATCAGTAAATAGTAAATAAGGTTAAAGTATGAAAAAACAAACAGATATAAATATAATGTAAGTAGCAATTTGTAGTATAGTAATAAGTGAAAGTAAGAAATTATATGTAATAATATACAATAGAGTAGTATAAGGAAGAATGAAGTGCTTATAAAATTTCTAAAAGGCATTAAGAATTTGTAAAAAATAAAATAAAATGAAATAAAAACAATATTTTTTGTTTAAAACCACGAATTTTTATTAATTTTTAAGACCGACCGGTTTCGCTACACTCGAGCATCGTCAGGGTACAAAATTAAACTGGAAAAAAAAAATAAAAAAAAATAAAATAAAATAAAATAAAAGATATTAGAAAGGTAGCATGCAAACATTCCCGTTCTACGAGTTACCTATCAAAATTTATTTATACCTAACTAGCCTATTTTCAATATTTATAATTTTTATCATCATCGCAACTACACTGCGTAAGTCAACACAATGAATTATGCATGAATACAGTAAAGACTAAAATTAAATATAGGCCATGAGGCATAGACTAAATACGACTACATCAATGCCATGAGGGTATACACTGGTATACACTGTACCCATCATAAACAATCTCTTAACCGATAGACCGAAAACGGAGAATCGAATAAATACATTAAAAAACAAATAGTTCCATCTCAATATAAGTGATCAAGATTACATTAAACCTATATAATAATAATTAGTAAGAAATTGAAAAAGTAACATGATCTGTAAATTATAATAAGTGTAATTGTATTATTTATTTATTTATTGTGAAAACAATTAATTCAGTTCCGTTTATCTTACATTTTACAATTAATAACATTACGTCAATTATATCAGTTAAACATTTAATGCATTCTCGAAGTCACTGAAGTTTAACTGAAAAAATGTATACTTCAGAAGAAAGGAGGTTGTGTAGTATTTATTTTCCTCAAAGGCATGATTATCGGTAGGTTGGTCCAGACGGCCGGCGTGGTCTAGTGGTATACGCTTTTGACTACAGATCCGAAGGTGGCGGGTTCGAACCCGGCGTTCGTAAATAAATTTTATTTGATTAATTTGTGTTATTTCACAATTAATTAATTTAAAATAATATAAAGTATATTTGCGGCACGTTCCAGAGTGGAAGATACTCTCAGTATCGCCCTGGTGTAAGACCACCATTCAGAATTGAAACGTTGCTTGAAATGGCTTTAGCCGTGTTTGGTGACCAGATCTGAATAGCCAGGTACTTCCCCACCTTCCTCTTCCCCATCTCCCTCCCCTCCCCAATATACCCTCAGCCTCACAACATACCCCAATTGGGGATGCCATAGTCTCACTGGCTCCAGACGGGAGCAGTTGGGACTCTTGTGCGGTATTACTGTAAAAAAAAAAAAAAAGCCTTTTGGAAAATTAAAAAGCCTGTACTGTCTAGCTCTGGTGAAGTTATCCAAGACATTGAGTTAAGAAAGTGAAATATGGTGTATAATATTAATTTTAACTAAATAAAACTAAAAGCTGACTTCGCCGTAGCAATAATGGAGAACTTATAACAGTTTTAATTGTTTCCCCAGGAATCTAATGTTGACTCGATCAGTAAACAGGAACTGATGTTGACTTGCAATTGAACACCTTGCTGTCTCGGGTGTATAGCCGCTCGTTTTGGCTGAGAAGGGAACAGCGCTACTTGCAGAAAATTGGTGCAAATGTTATAAATGTTATAAACTTAGCAAGTCCTTAGAGCACTTGGCTACACGCCGGATAAAACCTAAATTAATCGGTAGGTTATAAACATTAAATGGGTCTGGTGCTACAGCAGAAATATTATTTTTGTTACATGCTTCTATTTTCCCTTGTGTTAACTGTTCTCTCTACACCTTTGTTGTGGTCCTCCTTCTTTTGCGCCTGGTTCAGTTATTTTCCAACGTAATTTTTTCTAGCCGCGAGCGCTGCAGGAAAAAATGTTGACGAATGTGCGCCGGCGTCTGAGCGGACAGAACGCTTTTTGTAAGCAACCAAGCAACGAACCAACTCAAGGCCTTGCAAAATAACCTTGCATCTTATCAAAATTTCAGTAATATTATTCAAAATAGTAAGGCGAAAAGAACCTGCATTTTTAGTTTTAAAGATTTTAGTGGAATACACATGCCAAAAAATACGTCTATTCTTTGTGTGTCTTATATCTCCAAGAATATAAAGAGTAATGGGTATGAAAATCGCTTGGCAAGCGAAGTCTAGAAATGGTCGACTTAGAGCAAAAATAGTTGTAATTTCTTTTATGAATTTAAAAAAAAAGTAAAATCAAGGGAAACCATCATAAATTAATAATCATAGCCATAAGACGGAATTTTTAATGGAAAACTTGTATGAGTTTGTTAATTATCTATTTAAAAAATATATAGTTTTGTAGTTAATGATTATTAGAAAAAATGTTTTAATTCTACTGAAGTAAAACTATAGAAAAAGTTTCAATTTTTAATTATTCTATCATAATATTTTTTCGGTAATCATAATGTAATACGATTCGTATTAAAGAATAATCTAAAATGATGAGTTTACCGATAGCTTCACCCTAGCTGTTTTTACAAATGTATATTGGGGATGCCGTGTGGAGGGTATTTTAGGGAAAGGAAGGAAAGGAAGTTCTGGCAAGGAATAGGGTATAATGGTTGAGTAGGAATCTGAAAGTGACAGTGACGAACGTATAGATCCATCCCTCCCACTGCGGTACAAAATCATGGGCCGAGAGAGTCCGGCTGGAGAGGTCAAAAGGTTTCCGTCAACCAGTCTCTGCCGATGCAGGCCAGCGCGCAGTAGGTGGGAAAATGCATAAGCTGCCAAAACCTAGACTAACCTCTCCCCTTGAACCCCGGCACCCCTGCTAAGTCAGCAAAAGTAGTGAACCACTTGAGGTGACCTATGGCATGGGCGTTAGTGACTTTGGGCCCTAAGTCGCTCTGCTAGGAAGAGAGTCGTTGAATGTTTATCTTTATATAAAAAAATTGTTTCTCCTGAACAGAATTCTGTTGAAAAAAGAACGCTTTAGGGTCCTCAAGAAGATCGTGCATTATAAAAGTAGCGTCAAAGGTGGACGAACAATATTTTCACTACTCAATCCCTTTGAATCTGGCAGGGTCATGAAGTGAGAAACAATAAAATAATGTTATTATTTTAATTACTTTAGCATGTGTGAAGCATACAGTTATTAGCTGTGAATCTGTGAATAAACCAACCGTGGGAAAGATGGGATAAATATGACGAGTTCTGTTGTGCAGTAAATTAATGGTGTTCAGGGCAGGGCTTCAGGAGAAGTCACAAATCTATGACAAATGGTTTTAATCCCTCGTCAAAAAAAATTCTAGGAATTTAACTGATAGCTGACTCCCCATCTATGGATACAGATTATACATATATACCATAGACATATGAATATTAGTAGACCTGCCCTAAGTGATTAAAAGCGTATTATCCCCACTCCCCATACCGGTTCCATTGAGCCGGCTGGGCTCGCATATGGCTTCAAGTGAAATTTGAAAACGTGACGTCATCATTCTTGTGCGAACTATGGTCGAGGCATCATCGGTTCATTTTACGAAATAACACGGCAAAATGTTGACTTTTGATATGAAAACTTGTAAAAATAGATGTGAAAAAGAGAATAAACCCAATTGTCGTATTACATTCCATAAGTAAGCATTATTTTACTTTATTTTAAGCTTATTCACACCGTATTATATGGATCAGTTTTAGAAACATATACTATCACATCATAATGTAGCGATTCTCAAGTGTGCTCATCGTTGTTTACTGGGGTAAGTAAATTATGAGACATTTGTAAAAGTGTCTTAACTAAATACTCTGAAACTAACTACGACTCTGAAATAGAAGCTGCCTTACTTTGCCGAATTTGGACTTCGCAAATTAGTTCATAACGTGGCGAGTAATTTGCGCTCCCATGTAAAAATGTCTATTCATTCAAACGCAGATTTTACTTTTAAGAAGTAAATGGTGATATTATAATGCGAGATGCCTATTTACTGTCAGATTGATTTATTGACGAATCACAGTCAGCCTTACTCCCCTCGTTCTTCAACAGTTGATTTTACCCCTCGCCCTTATCTTCTCGTCTATTAATTCCTATGTCTGTGATATATACATATTTTTTATGTGAGAGTCTGGAGTCAGTAAGATTATGGAACGCTCAATTATTGGAGTATGTTATGAGTTGTGGGGCTGAAGGTAGTTGGAAGGTGACATATCTTTTCCCTTCCAAAGAAGAGTATGGTGGGTTATTTTTGTATATTTTCTATATATCTACCTTTGAAGTTGTTATTTTTAGCAATCGTTAAGTTTGTATTTCATTCTTTATTGTACACTTTATTGTTAGCTGACATGCGTAGTAATATTTACACAGCAGAACTTGTTTATACATAAAATGTAGTTTTTTTGTAAATTGAATAAAAAAATTGTAAAATATTTAAATTAAATTAATTACTTGATGTAATAAAAAAATTGACCAAAGTGTTATAAGTCCCGCTCACAAGGGTTTCCCTTGAGCGTATTTCCTTTTCCGTGTTCAATATGAGGCAAGTACTGCCTTGAAACACGCACGGGTTTGTTACGCTAATTCTATTTCTAAAGTCATGTTCAATTCGACACGTGCGTCGTAAACCCGTGCACGTTTAAACCCGTGCACGTTTAAAGGACGCGCGCCTTCAATTAAAGATGAGTTTAGAAAGAGAACTAGCGTAACAAATCTGCCTCCTATTAAACACGGAACAGAAAAATACGCTTCCCGTTCTGAGGCGGTCTGTAGGTTTTATATTTTCGTGTTGAGTATCTAGTTGTCTTTACATAGGCTTCACAATGTTTAAGAGTTGATTATCACGAATGGGCTAGTATTTTTCTGTCCAAAAGATGTATCTTTTCCATCTGGGAATAACAAGAATATATATTTTCGCTTATCGCTTTTGTTGAGTATCTATATTATGTTTATTTAGATATATATTTTTTTAAAGTTTAAATTAAACTTTTTCTTAATTTTTTTCCAATGATTATTTTTTAATACCTATTTAAATAATAATGCCTAATTAAACGTTTGTCGAGTTCTTACCTAATTAAATCTCAAAACCTTTCCGTAACCTATTAATTAAATAATTTTACTTTTATTTCAGTTCTACATTTATTATTTAGTTATTTATTGTTTCTGCTGACAAACTACTTTGGCAGTTTAGCGAGTACATATAATAAAGAATGTGCCACGTTTAATTGGTGTCAATATGTATATAAAAAAACAAGGTTTTTTAATAATGATAGTTGATAGTTTGCATCGTAGAGACAATACCCTATCCATTAAGTAAAACCTTCTCAGAAATCTCCAAAATTACTGCTAATTTGCTACATATTGTACAGACAAAGACTATAATTTCGAATATAATCGAAGGTTCACAGTGTGGCCTCCCTTTGTACGCTAGTGTTCTAATATTTCCTCTTGACCCCGGCAGATGGCAGATGCCCTCAGCGACCCCCGCCCTCAGCCCCCAGACCCACGAGGCTTGACCCGCTCTCGACGGGCGGAGATAAGCCACGAACCCCGGAGCACTTTTACACGTCGACCGTAGACTACCGACCCCGTACTGCGCGAGGTGTACAGCGTGGAGTGTGGACCGTAGAAGGGTTGAAAACTTTAGCGTGGAGGTGTGGACTGGGACGCGAGTAGCTCTACGGGGAGAAGACAATGTAAAGGTGCGAAAAAAGTTTAAAGGTGAGAGGTGTTGTGTAGATTCGATGTTGTATTGAAAGTTTATTGAAGAACTGTTTCCTTTTATTTCCCTACTGATCGGTGGTGATAATGTTGTTGAAAAGTTTGAAAGTGAGAGGTGTTGTGTTGATTCGATGTTGCAGTTAAAGTTTATTAAAGAATCGATTTTTTTTGGTGATGATGATTTGCAATAAAATATATTAATTATTTATCTTTTAACCAAGCGTAAGGATCTCTAGTTTTCTCGGAAAATCTCAAAACTATTCGATATTTATCAATTTGAATTTAACTTTTGTTTTCAGGGATGAATTTCTGCAAATCTCGGAAACGGAAATTAAACCACTTCCCGACATCTGATCTAGATGAAACTCGGCAGATAGACTCGTTGTCGATGATAATGCATTCTATCAAATGTATGTATTTTTCTAAATTTACGTACACACGCGGATGCACACGCATTTCTCTTAAAATTTATGATTTTACATCAGTTAATATAGGAATTAAATGTCGGTCCCTAGTGATCGGCATTTGGCATCATTTTATTTATTTTGTTAGCGTAGCTGACCCAGTCCTTCAAGTTGACCAAATTTCAACGAAAAAACCTTTGTCCTTGCATTTGATTTAAAACAACACATATCCAAGTAACGATCTAATTTTTAAAATAAAACAATAACTTAACTAAATAAAGTAAACTTTTATATAAAATTATATATGTTGACTAAGCTATTGTTTTATTTTATATTATAACTTCACATCACAAAGTATCTACTTCATATGAACCAAAATCTATTTTTATTTTACATTTTACATATGTTTTTGTCCTGCCGTATCGATTATCAAACGAAAATGTTGTCGAAATTGGACACCATTTTCAATTCGACAGAGAATGATTTCGATAAAATTCGACAGAGATTGATTTCGTTCCGGGCCTGTAAGGGTTGCAAAATATGAACGACGTTCCTGAAGAATAAACCCTGCGTCCAATATACTCAAAGGAGATAAATGTACCGAGAGCTACTTTAGTTAGCCGCAATCCTTGTCGGGCTATTATCGCAACACCTCCGTGATTCTTGTGAGAGATCTTGTTTGATGGTTCTGATCGCGTCCAAGGTCATATAGGGTTCATGAAAACACTTTCACTTTTGAGAATTTGGTGATTGTAAATCACATAGTTCAAAGAATACCCATTATAAATCACTCCCTTACTGATACTTGATACTTTTCGCTAGTCTTTTACCTGCACGTGTGGCAACACCTTTGGCCGATGACCGATGCTTCAGGGATATTGTGCCTTTTTAGAACAACGTGAAGATTTTCAAAATGAACTCGGATCCCTTAAAAAAGCAACCAGCCGCCCCTAAAGCCCCACTCATATATGTTCACGTCAAATTAAATAAATAAGAAGCGAGTTAAGTGTGAGTATATTTAATCTTACAGCAATGACTGAAGTAAATATTTTCGAATCCATGAACATTTAAAGATATCTTCACCTTTTAATGATATTTTTTTATGACTCCACGTGTTACTGATATTTTTTTATGATTTCCGGCATAAATATTATCATTTTCCATTAGTTTCAAGAGGTTCAAAAGAGCACTTCAAAAAACACCCTATATTATAAATAATTATAAGCAATAATTAGTCGCCTGAAATACCAATACAAATTGAAAATATCTCGCGAGTAAAAATAAATGCCGCCAACGGGAATTGAACCCGTACCTTCTGATATCCGGTCAGGTGCTCTGTATCCACTGAGCTACGTCGGCTTATTTCCAACCAGCCAAATAATTCAATATGTACCAGTACCTCAATCAACAATTACTGCTTATTTTATTTTTTTTTCCTATTGAAATAAGCCGACACAACTCAGTGGTTCAGAGCACCTGACCGGACATCAGAAGGTACGGGTTCAATTCCCGTTGGTGGCATTTATTTTTACTCGGGAGATATTTTCAATTTGTTTTGATATTTCAAGCGACTAATTATTGCTTATAATTATTTGTTATCCTTTATGCTATGCATAAAACCTTGTCTTATAAACATTAGTTTATCATTAAAAAACAATAATAATAACCTTATATTATGTATCTACATCCTCTGAGATAATTTATTACTCTTAATTTGTTTTACGAGTAAAAAAATAATATTTTTTTATTAATCATCGAAGATAAAATGAAAAATTTGAAACAGAAAAATCCGAAAAAGATTGGTCGCATCTGGAATCGAATTTGGGAGTTGTTAGTATTATCTTCAATGATTCAATATTACAATTTTGAGGTTTTACAAATATTCACTTTACGAATATTTAATATTCGTCCTAGACAAGAATAGAAGAAAGTCAATAGATGTCGCATTCAACGAAGACACTATCTAGATTGCAATGAAATCAAAGTATAATGCAATCTAACAATTATAGTGATTCTTGCAATCACATATCACATATACGTTAAGAAAATGGAGATAATGTTGGTAGTTATTGGTCGATGTACGATACACTGAAATATGACCGAAAAGGGGGTAGGGTCGGATTTGTTCAAATTTGGTCAGAGCAAAGCCCCGGCAAGACTGAGGTCGTTGGTTCGATTCTTAAATGCGACCGAAATTTTTTCTAATTTTTCTCAACATTTTTTCGTTTGAGAGTTGTTAATATTATCTTCATTGATTCAATATTACAATTTTGAGGACTACAAAAAATATTAAATATTTATTGTTTCTGATTCTTTGAACATCCTGTACCACGGTTTTCTCAGATAATATTAGGGACTTCCCACTTTTCCATTGGTTTCACGGGGTTAAGTTGTTAACTTTGCGCTAGCACTAAATTGAGTTTCAGTAATTTAATATAGCGAATAGTTTAATAAACATTTTAATGTCTAAGTTAGTTTGGCTGGGTGTCTCGGAAGACAACAGAATGCGCTTTTTGCTTTGTTCCGTTAGGGTGCTCTTAGTTAGGCGAACTGATAGAAACGTTAGTAATAAATTATTATTCATGAGGAGTAGTTTAATTATTATGAATTATTTTTATTGAGATCAATATAATTATTTGAAATTATAAATGACTATTTCGTGCGTTCTTAAATTTGTAATGAATTAATTTGGCAAGAAATTAATATTTACTAAAATTTAACCCAATATTTCGATAACCTTGAAATTGTTGGAAATTTGTTGGATGTAAGATAATGAAAATTATTTTACCTGCTTTCTAGTCTAAGTTTAAAGAGTATTTCGGAAATCGTCAATTTACTATGAGCATTTCGGTTTTTTTAAGAATCTTTATGACCACGATAAATTCCAGACTAAGATTCATGTTTTACTAAAAGTTTATTACGAAGCCTATAAATTATATCGTTAACGGCCTTCCATGCCGTTTTTAACCGGGTTACGAATAATTTGAATTGATTTTTAATATATTATCAATATTGGCATGTACTTTCCCAACCTCCTCTTCATTCCTTCCTTCTCTCTCCTTCCCACTACGTTCAGTCTTAGAACGTACTTAGAACACAGCCCAATTGTGGATGCCATAGACTCACTGGATCTAGACGGTTGGAAGCAGTTGGGACTCTTGAGCGATAGTAAAAATTTGAGTAGAAATTATTATATTAAATAATAAAACTACTTTATTAATTGATTATCCATCCCTAGATTAATAATGAATCCTAGAAAACGTAAGATTGCACAGTCTGCGGCAATAAACAATAAACACCACACTTCTGTTTGTTCTACTCCTAGAATACATTGCAAAGGTTACGTTATTAAATATAAGATTTTTTTATTTACTAAATTTGTTTTGATAATTATTTGTGAACAACTTTGACTAACTATGCTAGCCGGATCTTTTAAAGGAATTGTTTTTAACGAGTACTGATCTGGACTTACATTAATTATTAATATTCAATTGTAGGTAAGTTGTTATTTTAATGATTACGCAATTGATCTAGATTTACACTCTTTATTAATATTCAATTGTAGGTAAGCTGTTATTTTAACGAATACACACTAGGGTGTATCGATTTTTAACTTTTTTTTTGTTTTCAAATTCCAAGTTGAAAAAAAGTTGCTACTAGATACCCCAACTTACCACAAAAAATTTTGGATTTTTTAAAAAATGTTTAGGTCTCCCGCACAAGGCCTAAAGTTTTAATTTTTTTCAAAAAATATCAAATTTTTTTTAAAATTTAAAAAAATAAAATCGTAACTTTTGTGTTTATTCCAAGTTAAAAAACAGTAATATTAGGGCATAAAAATAAGTAAGGAACGATTTTTTTAAATAAAAAATGGATTTTAGGTCTCCCGCACAAGCCCTAAAGTTTGTTAATTTTGATGAAATTTTGTAATTTTGTGTACATATATGAACCATGTTTTTTTTAAGTTTAAGCCACCGGAATTAATTGTACTTTTCTTATAGAAGGCATAAAATGAGACAATATATATATACATAATTCATATATACATATATTAAAAATATATACCACATATATACTATATAATATGTTTTTTACTTGAAAAAAGATAGTTGGACGGTGTAAATTGTATGAGAAAGGTGTTGAAAGAAACTAATGTTATTTGCTATTACTGTTGTTTATTACAAAAGTATAAAAGGTTTTAATATGTCATAAAATGTAGTATAATAACTAAGTATAAAATGTTGCTGATTACTTTCCATAAAGAAGAGTTGGCCAAACGAAACCCCAGCAACATCTCGCACGCCAGGTGGCTTACTCTGGCAAATCGAGTCCTTCGTTTGTATGTTGCCACCGATGATCCGACCCCTCAGCTAACAAAGCTTGCAGAGTTCATAATGAAGGTCTACATACCATCATGGTCTCAATTAAGTGCAATCCCCAAATCCCGCAAGCTTCCATTCATTTTTTTTTAATGTTTCTTTTCAGCAATTACTTGGAAGATGAGCTAAAAAAAGTCGTCCATGCAACGTTACAGAGAAATGCTTTCATGACTCACCCAGAGCATGTTTGATAGCTATGCTGTTCGATGAACGAAAACATATCAGAGCCTTGGCTTATAAGAGAATCCAGAAAGCTTGCGCAACCGAAAGGAAAGGGGTAAGGGTATTTAAACCCCCTCAGATCAATTTTGATGCCGAAGACTTTAAAGATATGATTGACTGGCAATCCACTTCAGTAACCGAACCCACTCTTGTTACTGATATGAGCCTAGAAGAGTTGGAGTCAATTGCGGAAACTGGCAAAAGTAGAAGGGTTGAATTTAGAATTCCTTCTCACACTCAAGCGGTGGAACGAATTGTCAACGAAGTCACAGAAGCTTCGAAGCGAGTATGTGGGCTGATCGAAAGAGATGATTTTATCTGTGCCAGACTGGTAGACCGTAAAGTTCTAAATACGTTCGAGACCAAGAGCCAGTACAAAACCTCTGCAAAGGATTAGAATTTAAGTAAGTTTTTTTTCGACTATTTTGTATTTATAATGTTTCTAAATAACGTCTTACATATTAAATTGAAATTTCATTTGGGAACTGTAATAACATTTATAAAATTTTCACTAGGCCTATGTAAATACTATACATAACTTTGATTTAAGGTTTTGAAGCCAAGATGAAAGGACGAATACTTAAACAAGTAAGTAATTTTGCAGTAGAAAAAGAAAACTCCCACTCATGTCGTATGGAAAGTAATCAGCAACATTTTGTACTTAGTTATTATACCTACTACATGTTATAATCTTTTATACTATTGTAATAAACAACAGTAATAGCAAATAACATTAGTTTCTTTCAACACCTTTCTCATACAATTTACACCGTCCAACTATCTTTTTTCAGGTAAAAAACATATTATATATATATAGTATACATGTGGTATATATTTTTAATATATGTATATATGAATTATGTATATATATATTGTCTCATTTTATGCCTTCTATAAGAAAAGTACAATTAATTCCGGTGGCTTAAACTTAAAAAAAACATGGTTCATATATGTACACAAAATTACAAAATTTCATCAAAATTAACAAACTTTAGGGCTTGTGCGGGAGACCTAAAATCCATTTTTTATAAAAAAATCGTTTCTTACTTATTTTTATGCCCTAATATTACTGTTTTTTTAACTTGGAATAAACGCAAAAATTACGATTTTATTTTTTTAAATTTTAACAAAATTTGATATTTTTTGAAAAAAATTAAAACTTTAGGCCTTGTGCGGGAGACCTAAACATTTTTTTAAAAATCCAAAATTTTTTGTGGTAAGTTGTGGTACCTAGTAGCAACTTTTTTTCAACTTGGAATTTGAAAACAAAAAAAAAGTTAAAAATCGATACACCCTAATACACACGTGATCTAGATTTACATTACGTTATTACGATCGTAACGAAACTAGTTGGCATTAAATATATTTTTAAATATGTAAAAAAGTGATCAGACAGAAAAATATTTTTATTTTAAACTCATTGAAATGTGTAAGTAGGTTATTTTTTTACACTAAAACAAAAAAAAACGATAAAAAGCTGATATTTTTATTACTAAAATGCACTACTATCGTTATCATAAACATTTTTTATTAAATGCATATTTCCTTTATTTCTATCGTAAAATTTTGTTGTTTAATTGCATTATTAACACGTGACCGCAATTTCTCCCTCAAAAGGAATTGTCTAACTGTGGTTCGGTCACATTTTTTGTTTGTTGGGCAGGTAAACGCTTCGCTGCCGTTATCTGTGTTTTTTGCAACTTTTTGTGAGTTGTGATTCAATATCAAGTCGAAAAACTAAAATCTTTACAATATTTTGCTGATAGGTAGAACCGCTGATATACGAGCGAGTAACTCTCTAAAAAGTATGTCAGTAGCGGCCTTCAGCATGCCAGTGACATGTGTATAGTGTAGCTTATGATAACTACCACACGAGTAGTTCGCATGCTATTCAATCGCAAGGCCTTATTTTTCATGTGCCAGTGGCATGTGGTGTGAGGTGAGAGAGTAGTAGGGGACGCGGAGCATGTCTAACGCGCTCTGCCAGTAGCAAGCAGAGTGAACACCCGCATGCGCTATTTTGTTGATTTTTTTAAAGTAGATATTTCCGCAACAAAAATGACTCGGTGGGGCATTGAAAAGACTCTAAACCTCACTACGCGTTATTGCAACTTGTGCTTGTGGAATACACATTCACCGCTTTACAAAAATAAAGTTGCATTTAATTTCTTATTCCTTTCGAGACCCCCATTTCAGCCAGTTACTCGCACGAAACTGGAGATGCTAGTAGCTAGCATGCCTGTATCAAGTATGTGCATACTGTCCTAGAACCACGCGAGTAGCTAGCATGCCTGTATATAGTATGTGCATACTTTCCTAGAACCACGCGAGTAGCTAGCATGTCTGTATATTAGGGTGTCCCAGGACATAAGGAAGAATTTTTTTTTCATGAATTTAAATATGCATACCCTCTTATTTTATTCCATTTGATCCCAATAACTCATATAATAAATATTATTTTGATAAAACACCGGCAACCCGTGCCGACTTGATGCCAAACATATGGTACAGAGTTAATATGGTAGGATTTTCAACTTTCATTTTTGTCGGATAAATAAAATTAAAAAATGCACAAATGTTCAATTATGTAGTATTTTATATTTAAAAATGGTTTATTGATTAAATTTTTTCTTCATAGTTTGTTTTTTACAGTCAGGATAAATCTTCCGGTGTTCTTGAACGCATCGTAACAAAAATTATTTTTGTTCCTCTTTGACCGTGAGATTAAGCCATGAAAATCTTGCATTAACTTAACAGTTCTTTCAGCTGTATCATTCACTACCCTCAGCGGCGACACCTTCTTTCTGACTTCTTGATACGAAGCATTATTTGACCACATCGTAGGAAATTCGTTAAGAAAACTGGCATCTGTGTTCAGACGATCAAACAAATACTTGCTCTTAACTGAAATGAAGTCGTAAATATTTTTCTCTGAAACAAAAGTCACTAAATTATCATATGAACAAAAACCTCAATACAAAACATAATTTAAACTACTTAATAAACTTACCATATAATTTACCACCAAGATCTTCCTTTGATGGGATGTAACGTTTGTCATGGGTTGATAAATTATTTTTTTTGATATTTCGAGCATTTTTATTTTAGTTGTTTGATCCACAGTGTCGTCAAACAGCGATAAAATAGATCCTTCATCGGTCAAATACCATAACTGCTTACTGAACAGAAATAAAGCTGCCATTGAGATGTTTTCATCAATTTTTTCTTAAGCCTTCATCGATTTCAAAAAGCACAAGTCCTGGTAAGGTGCTTTAACTGCTATAATACATTGTAACCATGGCTTGACATAGGATGTTACTATGAACAGGCAAACGTCTAAAAGTGCCGCCTTATCCTTACCGGTAATTTTAAATTAGCGCCTTTGCCATCCATCGAGCACCTGGAGGCCGAATCTTAAATTTTCTCGCTGTATCTCCTCCTAAAACTATCACACAGAGCTCTAAAAACTCTCAATAATCATCTAAAAGTATTTTTGTTGTCAGTGCAGTACGGTAAAAGTCAAGCAAATCATTGATTTCGGAAGCGGTTAGGTGCAATGTGAGATTTTCTCTGTAACACTGAATTTTATCGGGATCAACATTTTTACAGTTATCTCGAAACTTTTTGAAGAGTGGTATGTCAGGGCTTGTAGTCACTTGACTGATTTTTACTTCAAACACAGCTTTAAAAAACCAACTATGGCTATATTTGGTATATATTGACAGTTAAATTCACTTTCCGGATATTGTAGAACAAAACTTCAAGAACTTGTCCATTAGATGGCAGTTTAGAACCCGATATTTGGTGTTTTACGACTCCTATTAAAAATATACTCTTTTTAGAAGTGCGTAAATCTAACAACATTTTGCCTGAACGAGTGATTTTCGTTTACTAACAAAATAGCAAGTTACTACAAGCTCATCAACACGTTTGCTCGCTGGCGTCTTAATGTACAAGTACTGACATCTTTCGATGCAAGTCGGCACGGGTTGCAGTTTTCCAAAGTAAACGAAATTTTTTTTATAAGTGTTTTGTCATTATTAAAACAAAATGAGAGGGTATGCGTTCAAAAATAACAACTTTAATTTTTTTGGGACACCCTACTGTATATAGTATGTGCATACTTTCCTAGAACCACGCGAGTAGCTAGCATGCCTGTATCCAGTATGTTCATACTGTCCTAGAACCAAGCAAGTAGCTAGCATACCTGTATATATCATGTGCATACTGACCTGTAGGTGTACCACGCGAGTAGTTTGCATGGCAGATACTTGTCAAAAGCATGCTTTTAGCGGTAGGTACTCAAGACACATAACATTAAAATAATATTTGTTTTTGTTTTATAGAAAAGTTAAATATCGATTTTTTGTTGTGGTTGTTATCCAGATATTAAAATTATTACGTAGATATTATAATTGCGTTTAGTTTACAGGGTTGTCTATTTTATTCAGAAATCAAACAATTCAAAAGAAGTACAAAAAGTAAAGTAAAAATGTTGAGTAGAATAAATTAACACATGTGTCAATAAAACACAACAATTATATTAATTCATCAACCCTTAACGATGCGCCACTGGATTTGACATTGTAGCCATACACACATAAACAGCGTCCTTTGTAAGCCGTGCAGTGGCGGCGCTTAGGGAGTGAATCGAAAGTAGATTTGGGGGCGGGTTAACTCGCGTAATTGGCTTCATTAACGCTGGCCCTGGACGCCCATGCAGGGCCGGTAGGCTTTTAAACGCATTTAGGCAAATAGCCGCCGCTTTAACTTGATTTGGGCGGCCCGCCTACCACCTTCCGTCCCGCCCCGCTCCGGACGACACTGTGTGTGCCTGTGAGTGAACATTCCTTACCAAAACGAAAGAAATATTTTTATTTTTATTTTAAAATTCTAGTTACTGGTTGCTTCGACTTAAATCATCGAAAGTTGACTGTTAAAAACTGTTAACAATCAAAAGATGTTACTTTATAATCATATAATACTTTATGATACAACCCAAACATGTTGAAAATCTAAAAATGTTAGTAATCGAAAGATGTTAATGAAAGACCGGTCGGTGGCCGAGTTGACATCGCGCTTGGGTCCCACTCAGGCGTAGTGTGTTCAATTCCTCGGCTGGCTAAGTCCTCCACCACAACACAAGCAACATTTTCAGCTTACTGTGGTGGTAGTAGGAGAATTTCAAATATTGTCAGGTTATTCGTAACCCGGGAATGTTTGTCTTTCTTAAAAAAAAAAAAAACAAAACTGAAACTTTTCCTCTTCTCCATCTCATTATCGCACGGAGATAAATGAGTATTTAATTCCTCATTAGGAGATTAGAGGAAACATTTGGTTTGAATTCCAACATAAAAAATTGGCTGGTATCCTATTTATCCAATCGCTTACAAGCCGTGAGGGTTGGAAATAAATTGTCTAACTTTGCAACAATTTCTTCAGGGGTACCCCAAGGATCCATTTTGGGTCCACTTCTCTTCATCCTTTTTACAAATGATGTCGCCAAAATAATCGAGTGATTTGATCTCTTGTATCACTGCTACGCTGAGGATCAGCAAGTTTATTTTTACTGCGCTCCAAATGAAATCAATAGTCTCAAAATCCGTATAACTGAATGTCTAGAAGCAATAACTCGTTGGATGTCTTCAAACAAGCTGAAGCTCAATCCATCTAAGACTGAGTTTCTCTGGGCAGCCACAAACAAACGTCAACATTTCATAGACAATTCACCTATTACTATTTCCGGCAGCGATATCATCCCAAAAACAACAGTCAAACTTCTCGGTGTCAATTTAGATTCAGACTTTTCGTTTAAAAGTCAAATAAATAGGACTGTAAGCACCGGTTTTTTTCACCTAAGACAACTCAAGTCTGTCCGAAGAAACCTTCCTACAGAAGCAACAAAACTACTTATCAACTCCTACGTAGTCTCACGTCTCGATTACTGCAACGGCATTTATGCCAGCCTTCCAAAATATCAAATTGACAAACTTCAATCAGTGTTTAATGCAGCAGCACGGCTCATAACCGGGGTTTCAAAATATTCGCACATTTCAGAACACCTACCTTCACTGGCTCAAGTGCCCTGAAAGAATCCAGTACAAACTGTGCTGGATGGTGTTTAAATCCATCAATGAAATGGCCCCACCCTACATCTCTGAACTATGCTTCCCGGAAAACACTGGTCTGAGGCAGTCAACTCTTAGATCAGCAACATCATCAGCTGTAGGCAGACTGATAGAACCTAAGCGCAAGCCAAATACTAAGTTTGGTGATCGCGCTTTCGGAGTATCTGGGCCGAAGGCTTGGAATAAACTCCCTCCGGAACTAAGATCCATAACAAGTCCAACAGAATTCAGGTCTAAACTAAAAACTTACCTTTTTAAGCTGTCGTACCCTTAGATTAAATATACCATTCCTAAGAGAAAGTCCAGTTATATTCAATTTTTCAATTAAGTCCTAAATCCTGTATCTAAATTTCGCCAATAAACAATTAGATAATGTTAATTAAGTGTTAATCTCAAGTGACCTACCAGGTAAGTATTGTACTGTATATTTTTCTCCATAAATAGTTAAGTAATAACATAAATCACTGTAAAAATGTATTATAAGTGTGTACAGCGCCCTTGAGGTGATTTTGCACAAAAACGGCGCTATACAAGTCATCCAATTATTATTATTATTATTATTGTTAATGTATTGTTAATTTATTGATATATTTTTGCGAATAAATCGTTTTTATATTAAGAAATACTATCTAGTGGGTGTTATTTTAAAAAGAATTTGGTATAATTGTGTGATAAACCCAAACGATCTTTAATACAATCTGTAACGAACCAACCATTGAAGCTAGTCGAGGAACATTCACACCTTAAGCATTCATCTTAATCATAACCACTACTTTATATCTTTTAAAATATAAACCACATTAGTATCTAATATATGGAAGATATCAGAGATGTGCGACGTTGTATGCTTTTTATTAATAATATCGACGATGAAATACTGACGACGAAGAAGTTGTCATTACACCTGTGGAAAGAAGGGGTGTTCAATTATTTAGGCAAATGTCGCTACCCCTCAGTTCAAAGACAGGATAATTTTACGCTGTGATAAAACAAAGCCTTGGTAAAGACAAGTTCATTAAATATGCCATAGTTATTAAGAAACACAAGACTTATGGCGCTCTGCAAATAAGTAACTCATTTAAAACTTGAATATTCCGTTATGGCGTGTAACACTTGACAAAATCGATCTGATAAAAAAGTGATATCCCTACAAATAAAAATTAGTAAACAGCCGTTGCCAATCAAAGTAAAATACATTCTAATGCCGCATCCAGACGTATGCACTGCAATACGTAATGCATCATGCAATGCAACGATAATTTGTTATTTGGACGGCAATACGAACATCCAATGAAATATTCGTACGGCGTTCGCGCTGATCCGTCGCCTATCGGTTTCGATGCAAGCACAAAGGCATTGGCATGGCGTTCGCAGTACTCGTTTGGACGGCGTTCGTAACCATTCGTGACGGTTGTGTTTTTGGACGTTCATCTTGAGGAGCGAAGTAATCAGTTAATATCAAGATAAGTTTTTTGTTATCTGTTATTTTTGCTTTTGTTTTTTGGATAATATACATTGATCTGCATGTTTTGTTTTTACTATCTTTTTTTTGCCTTTGTTCACGTTTTGCTGTTTATATTTTTGTTAATACATAGTGTGTAACGACACTTAAACTGTGCATGATGTGAAGATTTTTAAGTGGACTGTTGACATCTACGTTTTTTTGCAGCGCTTATCTAATGACTTTTTCATGTTAATAGTTTGTAAATGTTCATTAACAATAAATAAACCTGTTCTTTAGAATCCCAAATATCGTGAATCCTCTAGAATAATTTCGAAAGCCGATACTTGGGGCGATATTGCTGTCTTGCTGGGGAGAAGTGTAGAAGATTGTCAAAA
The DNA here is from genome assembly GCA_026573805.1 of Hesperophylax magnus. Classification (NCBI taxonomy): domain Eukaryota; kingdom Metazoa; phylum Arthropoda; class Insecta; order Trichoptera; family Limnephilidae; genus Hesperophylax; species Hesperophylax magnus. The sequence continues at coordinate 2,106,890 of JAIUSX010000116.1, read as the reverse complement.
TAAAATTACGAGCTTACTTACTTCGTATCTGATGAGGTCAAAACCAAAAGAAAATAATTAATAATCAATGTACCGGAAACAGTTTTTTTATTTATTTTTTAACATTTTTATTTATTTATTATGGTATGCAAACCGGACAGCAAGATTCCCGTCTAGTTTGCGCCAAACCTGGACCCACACGCACAGCAACTGGATTGTTGAGATATGTATCATCCAAATATTCTCACATATAAATAACATTTAATTTAAGTCCTTATAGTTAAATGACAAATAATTGTTAACAAATTTACTTAAATTCGGAACGAACATCCGCAAGATGCATCGAATACTTAGATAAGTGCATCCACCATCAACTGCTGCGTCGTCCGAGCAATTAGATAACAATATCTCAAGCAAGTCAAGCGATCACCACAAATTGTGGTCCTGAGGGAACGATCTGCTCATTGTGTGTATGGATGCTGTGCTCTGGGCTATATAGAGATAGGGCTGGACCCGAGCTATCTCGCTTCAGTACTTAAGTATAGTAATCTTCATAATGTTGTAACGAAAATTATCGTTTGATGAGCACATTCATTTTCTTTCTCGTTTAACCAATAATCTATATAAGCAGAGAAATCGGTGCATTTGTCATGAAATGTGACTCTTTTTATAGTCAATTGATATTTTGGAAACGATACAAAACAGAATTGAAACGATGTTTGGAAGGGTTTTAGCTGTATTTAGTAAGCAGATCTAAATACTTAGATCCGGTCCGGTCGGTGGCCGAGTTGACATCGCGTTTGGTTCCCACCCAGGCGAAGTGTGTTCAATTCCTCGGCTGGCTAAGTCCTCCACCACAACACAAGCAACATTTTCAGCTTACTGTGGTGGTAGTAGGAGATTTCCAAATATTGTCAGGTTATTCGTAACCCGGGAATGTTTGTCTTTCTTAAAAAAAAAAAAAAAAAACAATACTGAAACTTTTCCTCTTCTCCATCTCATTATCGCACGGAGAAAAATGAGTATTGTTAATGTATTAAAAATCTCTTCAAATTATTGGTAATCCGTTTGACAACGGGATTGCAGGTCATTTTCTGATAAAGTTGTAATAAATTCTTAAATTATTTGAACGCGTGTTCATACACACATCCTAATATACAATGATGAAATACGGAAATATTACGATTTTTATGAACACGTGCTCCGACATCATTCATTCATTCGTTAAGAGCCTGCAATCAAGTTTTAACCAGATTACAAATACATTGAAGAGAAAATTCGATATTATGTCAGTATTTTTTTTCCGTGGGTATCCACTTCTTCTGGACTAAAAACACTGTACATTTCTGAGCAGTTGGAAAGCAAATTAATATAATAAAGAAATGTATTTTTATTTATTTGTAGCAGACGTAACGCTGCTTACAATGTTATATTGAACTCAAATATTTAGAATGTAAAACAAGTTCACTCACAATTCAACTGAGAGCTGTGAGACGTAGCTCGTCAGAGCCTCTCTTCTTCGAACGATTCTACAATGTCCTACAATTTAACTTAACCCAGCAACGGTTCAACTCTATCTCCATTAATCCCTTGAAATCCAAGGTACGTCTCCTACTTACTCCGGGGTCGATATATCGCTCGGACACGCCGAGACGCTTATGCCAATCTGCATCGCAAATGACCTGGGACCGGCCAGCGAGAGGTCAATTAGAATGTGCCACAACAAACTGAAGGGCTGGACTTAAACGCATTATGACCGTATTCACGAATGCGGATCAGTCTTGGGATAATGCAAATACAAATCTTTAGGGAACGAAGAAATATAAAAATAAATAAACATTGTCTCCCATATATTGAATACTCTTTTTTTCTTTTTTCTTTGTTGCATTTTTTATTTCCTTCTTGCATTGTATTTATTATTTATTTTGGGTACATCATTTTTGTTAAGCAATTGAGCGTGTTATTATTTAATATATTTTTATTTTTTAAGCCTACACAGTCAATTTTACTGTTTTTTATGTTTTAAATGCAATTGCTAGCATTTTTCCTACTTATTTTTACTTTTAAATACAACTTTAATCGATACATATAAGTTTTTATGGGTTACTCCATCTCAATAAGTACTCTCACACTAAAGTTTGTTAATTTTTTTTTGTTTTTAAATATGTATATAATATTTAATATCTACATTATTTTAATAATATTCTTTTGGATTTTTTTTAATCTACAAAATATTTTTAATTATACTGCTACCCGGCTCAGAACACATATTGTCTAGTGTGTCGGGTAGCACACATGATTTTGTTAATAACCTTAAATAAAAATAAATAAATAAATAAAAAATAAAATTGTAAGGATTTACAAAATTTTATAAAACAAGTGAAGATAGCTAGTAGTAATATAGTTCTCACATGATTATACTAAAAACTAACAACTCCCCCATTTCTCGCATGCTTCAAATATTCAACTCAATTCAAAGAATAACAATTATTTATAAGCAATAATTATTAGCCTGAAACACTCATCCACATTGAAAAAATTCCTGGTAAAAGATACATGACGCCAACGGGACTTGAACCCGTGTCCTTTCGATTTCCGGTCGACAGCTCTGACCACTGAGCTATGGCGGCTTATCTCTTATCCGCGAAATAATTCAATATATACCTACTAGTGTTTCATTCAACAATTACTGCTTGTTACATTTTTTCACCTGAAGTTGGTTGTTTCTGACCACTGAGCTATGGCGGCTTATCTCTTATCCGCGAAATAATTCAATATATACTAGTGTTTCATTCAACAATTACTGCTTGTTACATTTTTTCACCTGAAGTTGGTTGTTTCAGGTGAAAAAATGTAACAAGCAGTAATTGTGTAATGAAACACTAGTATATATTGAATTATTTCGCGGATAAGAGATAAGCCGCTAAAACTCAGTGGTCAGAGCTGTCGACCGGAAATCGAAAGGACACGGGTTCAAGTCCCGTTGGCGTCATGTATCTTTTATCAGGAGATTTTTCAATGTGGATGAGTGTTTCAGGCTAATAATTATTGCTTATAAATAATTGTTACCCTTTGTGCTATGCATAAAAAATCTTGTCTTAAACATTGGTTTACCAAAAAAATAATAATCAATTCAAAGAAGCCCAAATACCAATGTATTTTTTGATTCTCTCCCTCTATTTAAGAAAAACTTTTTTAGCACACTGAATTTGCACACATAACACACACATCCACACACACATGCACACGTACACACACACAACTTTCTCCTTCCCCAACATACTAACTAACTTAACTTAAGTAAAATGTATGATATACCACATATGTATATGTCAGCGAAATGTTATTGGTATCAATTATTGTATTAACTTTAAAACTTTGTAACTATTATCCTCTATTTAATTATACACTGTTTGTTACTGCAGTAAAAAATAAAAATAAAATAAACTAAGATGATAGAATTATTTCACAAAATCAGCATAGTAAGTTGCATTTTATATGTTTTCAAGTAACAGTTGAAAATGTCTACATTAAAATCCTATTAAAGAGTTTTGCGCATATTTGGCTTTACAGTGTGGTGTTCTAAATAAGTCGTTCGATCTGGTGTTGTGTTCTGAGCAACGAAATAAATACATACATGTATAGTATGTAAAGTGATAAAACCTACGAGTATATGATTTGGCTTCAAGACACAGTTGCGATCGTTAACTTATTACTATTCTACATTTATTTCTTCGCTGAATAAAAAATAAGTCTAATTCAAATTATAATAATGTCTAACAACAAAGTGATTGTTTTATAAGAGTGTTTATTTAAAAAGTTAAAGATGACATGCAGTTGCTGGGTTGGCGTCGCATTTTTCGCTTACTGTGGTGGTATTAGGAGATAATCAAGTTATTCGTAACCCGGGAATGTTTCTTTCATAAAAAAAATAGTGTCCTACTTCATCAATGCACCTAGAAAGTTTTCACAGGCCGCGATGTTAAGTTCCCTTACGTTTCCAGTCTCTAGTCACTAGTCAGCAGTCGCAGTGGCAGTCACCATACGGCCAACTTAATATTCTGGGTCACGATAACTCTCACCGTATTAGCGGCTTAACCCCTTTCAAGGCCCGTTTTACAAATTAAGCCCGAATTGGCTAATTTTAATATGATTTAAGCTTAGTTGATGTTTAATAGATATATAAACATGAAATGTTCCATGATCATACACGGGGAAAAAATAGTATTCTTAATTTATTAAAAAAACCTATAGAAAAGTGACAGCAGGCCACTTCCTAATAAAATATTAGTGTCCACATGATGTACAGATGCAGCCTTAAAGAGTCGGCGATGTGTGAATGTGGTGCGGTGCAGACCACTAAACATGTGGTCAACAAATGCCAGCTCCGTTCTCCCCGGCGGGATTGATGAGGTTCACATGGCGACGCTTGAGGCCCCTAGAATGGCTCGCAGACCTAGATATCCCCCTCTGACCCGCCCACCATACGAAAGAAGAAGAAGATTAGTATATACTTGTGGTATATTGCGTGGTATGGGCATAAATCAGGTATATTTAAGTACAAAATTATATAATTAGAATAAAATAACTTAGTTTTAGTAAAATTTAATTGTATACATTTTTTATCACCTAAGGGTTTAAATACGAGTATTTTACTCAAATAAAGTGGTACTCAAACTAAGTTATTTTTTATAATTATAATTATGTATACCCTCTAAGTGATTGCTGTAAGTGAAAATATACTATTATTGAGATTGTACCATGTAGGCGGGTTTCATCGTTTTGCTTGAGTTTTCTAAGCAGTTTTTCACATCATCTTTCCTCTTGAGATAAGGTAAGGCGGATAGGTAAGGCGAAATGTGTTGAGTACCGAAAGTCCTACGTTTGTTTGTGGTTTAAAGTGATGTGTGTGTGGATTAGTATCGCTGTGTGTGGATTAGCAATCCAGGATAAAGTGAGCACTAGGAGTAGGTACTCTCAAAGTCAGCAACCGAGAACACTGAGTAGTAGTCTTTGCCAGATCTAAATGATTGTAAATGAATATTGGAGATAGCTCATAGTTGTGTAAGACGGCCTGGAGGCCAAATTCCTCTCTAATATACTCACATTTTTTTCTGATTCTCGAAACCTCACTGCTTCCCTTACCTTGGTACCCACTATTTAGGGGTGACCCTTCTGCTGAAATCTTTCGGATTACTTTATAATATCTATGATTTATCTGCACTGGAGCCATGTATGTCTTATAGTTCAAACTATCACAAAAATATTGAATAAAACTCCTATACTTACAAATAAATCCTTAGACGCGTAACTGTGTTCCTAGGGGGCATTTGAAAAAGTTCATGGTAAGCTATGTTTACGAAAGTATTTAATCTACCCTTTATTGTGATCATTAATTTTCTTGACATTGAAAAAAGTAATTGGAAGTTAAGTTTTTTTTTTAAATAAAGACCAGGAGAATGCGACGAAATTCTCATGTTCAAACTTTCTTTATTAGAAATCAAATACATTAAAAATAAATCCATCTTATTAGCAAACGCACCTTCACAAAGTTCTAACAAAGGCATGAAGAAATGAAGAGAGTGAGAACGTTATCCGAAATGGTTATTCTTGCTTCTTCGGTCGGTGAAGCGCAGACGAGACAGTTTTCGCTGCAGAGCGATGAAGAGCAGCGCTCTCCAATCTTTCGAGGGTTTTAATTTCTTCATTTTTACAAAAGAATTTTGTCTTTTTTTTAAGATGAGCACTGAAGCCAGTGGCCCTGCTTGATTGAATTTTTACTGTAACTATTATTGTGTACTAGTGCAGCCCCGTGAGAGATCACGGGAAAATTGTAAAAAACATATAAATGTATTTTTAAAAATAAAAGTAAAAAATACAGCTGTTCAAATGCTTGAAAAGCAACCATGCTTTAAATAATTACATAACCAACTGTTTTAAGAACATTATCATATTAATTTATCTACTGAAATTAAATTGTTACGTATACATAATTACATAACCTAAATGTTATTGTTACTTTGGTATACACCACCGATATTATATCGTTTATTATCGCAAGCATGTGAAAATAACGGGATATTAAATCTTTGAAATTTTTAATTTTTGAAAACGAATAAATGTAATTTTCTGTTGGAGTATAATATAACAAGTAGGTACTTAATCGCTTGTCTGAATTTTCCTAATTTTGAAAATCACTCGTAAATTCAGAGCAAATCGAACCCCAGTCAAAATCAAAATTAGTATTTTAAATAATATAAGCAAGCATCCCAATAATATGCGTGTCAAACGTATACACTTACAGCCTTACTAATAAAAAACCACTTCACAACCGTTAAATGGTGTTTTTGTTACACATTGTTCAAAGAGTGTAAAGTTTCCATTTCGAATTTTTACTAGTAAAAAATGTCTCACAACATTGCATTTTATGACAGTTGTGATTTCTGATTTGTAATGGCAGGTTTAAAATACGTTTTTGTAAATAATTTCTATTCTAATGATGAATTCACTTAAATTAGAATATATATATATATATATATATGTATTTACTATTAATTGCATTATTTTTGTCAGTTTTATTCCATTCTTAATGTCATGTTGTGAATATAGTTTCATATTATTGTCAAAAGCAAGGTTTTGCCCCATATTTTTTTTTTTTAATTGACCTTTACCGCGGGAGTTTAATAAAACTTCAATGAAAGTGATTTTTTAAAGCATATATGTAAATGCTTTGTGCAATACAAAATTTAAAAAATATATACTTTTGCACTGTGCCAAAATCAGATTTTTTTGATTATTTTCTGTAAATTATTATTTTAATTTTTAATTAAATGAACTTACTTAAATAAAAAGACGGTTTTTTTACGAATTTTGAATTCTCTGAAATTTTGGGACGTTTCGATAAAAAAATGTTTGTGATAATCATTTTTTTTCAACTTTTTTTATATTTAAAATTAAAATATTACAATTTTCTAATACTAAAGTATATTTCAAATACTAAAATCTGAAAGGTAATTTTATCTAGTTTCTATATAGAACATTTAAAATATCTTTCATTTTATTATTTCATGTGTACACAATAGATCAACAACCTTCTTCGACTGGATAAGCAATGTTTATATCTTTCTAATGTTAGTACGTTTGGTTTATGCAGTTCCTGTCTCTTTACTGCAAAAAAAGATTTAATGGATTTAAGATTTAGCAAGGCCCGCCAAGCCAATTGAATTGGCTTGTCAACAGGTGCTTAAAGTTGAGTTACATATACATTTTAGAAGTTATAATTTACATCTTATTTCTACAGATTCAACATTTTTTCATATAATTTTTTATAAATATTTTTTTCCGATAGCCAATTATTCACCATATATTTAACCTTATTCATAGACTTACATTGCTTTATGGTGTCAGGTAATAAATTAAATATCTTCGATATGTTGTATTCAAACGTTCTCTGTCCTATTACTAAATTTCGGAACTATTAACCCGTCATTGCGCGTGAATCTAGTGCTGTATTTATGTTCTAATTTCTATTTATGCTGCAGGGTAAATATGTGCTGAATTATAATTTTTTGCCATAGTATAAACAAGTAAAATTTTGGCACTCTGAAACAGCAATGGTGTATTATGTCTCTGTTTGAAAATATTAAGGACGACTAGTAATTTTACAATTTCGTTTTGTGCAACTTGGACTTGTTTCAGATTGGTTATAGTAGTATTTCCCCATATGGTTAATCCATATCTTATAATAGATTCTGCCATTGACATACAAAAAATTTAAAGTGTTTCAATTGATAGGAGAAAATTTAATGTGTACATTCTGCCAGCAATTGATCTGAGTCTTTTACAGGATTTTTTTAAATATGTTTGTCCCATTTGAAAAATCAATCTACAGTAACACCAAGATAGACATATTCCCTAACCAATCTTGGAAGCGGAAATTAACCCACTTTCGGATATCCGATTGAGCTGAAACTCGGCAGATAGACGGGTTGTCGATGACAATGCATTATATCATTTTTCAGTGACAATCACGTAAATACACGGACATATAAGTGTACAGTTGTTGAAAATCGAAATAAATGTCGGCCCTATCCGATCGCCAGTAGAGTTGTCAACTCTAGTTCAAGTGTAGGAAGGTTAAATCCTCAGCTTTTTCAAATCAACATTTTTTTTTAAGTTTTAAAAGACCTTTTCTAATATGTGTACTATAATAAGATAAAAGTTTTTTTACCGGTTCATTTTTTAAACACAAAATTTAATGAAACGGTCAAACCAAACTAAAGTTATAGAGCGACTGGTACAATGGAAGTTCTGAAGTTGATGGAACTCTTGAGTTTAGATCCGCCTAAATTACACGAATAACCTATAAGTCTCAGAGAAGAACTTCTAGTTTTAATTAACACTTCCTCACTTTATAAAAAGTACAAAAAACTTTCACGTAAACAAAAAGCTTTTTGATGCACTTTTTAAAATGCAAACCATCTTTGTTATTTCGTTCATGACAATTTTTTCAAACTATACTTATTATTTCACAAACGACAGTTTTTTTCAAATTTATAAAAGTAAGCACTTCTTCAAAGTTGCTGTGCTATTATTTCCTGCATAGCGTGGTAAATTATTCAAGTTCAACGAACTTTTATTCGTTTTCAAATTTGGAACTGATACGTTAAAATCATATCACACTAGCGATAAAGTAGATAACAACATTTTTTTTAAATTAACAATCTAAATTTGAAATGTGGATTTGATTTGTTGAAACGTTTGACAAATCTAAATCTGTCAAACATTGACACATACGAGATTAATCTGAATCATTAATGATTTTTAAAGTTTACTAACAGTGTTCATACGAAAGTTAATTCTGATCGATTCTCTAATTATTTGTCAACTAAAAATATACTTACTTTTATTATTGTCAATTTTTGTTTTTGGTATGCAACGACCCTGAGGCAAAAATCCATATCTATTCTTTCAGCTTAACAAACACCTACAATTACAACATCCCGTGATTTTTCAAGGGTTTGCTTCAGTTAAAGAAGAAAGATGAAGAAATTTTAAACATATGTTTGATACATGAAATATAGGTTTCAACACATTTTAATGTACTTTGGCCTATGATTAGCTAAGTGTGCGTTTTTATAAAATACTATTACCTACTGGGGACCGCAATGCTTCGCTTTTGGCAATGACTTTCTTGGGCGTCTCCGACTTCTTCTACCATTTAAATCACTCTCTAAACACTCCTGACACTAATAAGAACCAACCTTGAAATCTCAACGTCATCGGTCCACTCCTTTTTGAGTTTGCAAGCGCAAACATGCGCAGGATGAATTTTTGTATATTAAGAAGATAACAGCATAATTTTTGTTGTTTGTTTTTGGGGTGTTATGCCGTGTTGCGCTAACTCCTTCTTTAGCCGACGTTTCGGACATCGTTGCAGTGTCCATCATCAGGGCAGATCCGGTAGGTCCGAAGATGTGAAAATCTAAAACTTACATAACAGCATAAATTCAATTTATTATCTCGACTGGCTTAGAGGTATGAATTTTAGTTAGAAAATGAAGTTTCTGAATTTTCCAGTACCTCCAGCGCCCCACAATCTTCCAGGACTGAAAAACAGACGATCTCCAAAATTTACAGACAGTGCAACGAACTGAAATTCGACAATAAATGACTGGGGGGCGATTCGTGAGAAGAATTATTCAATTTTCCGTATGCTTCTTTTGTAAACCCTGTACTAGGTACCGCTTTGTATTGGTTTAAAGATAGTTAGCCTCTTACGAAGGGATTTATGCTATGCACTTTAATTTTAACGTATTCAAAGTCTCGCATTCGTGACAGGATTTTCCACCGTTAGAAACGAATCATTTTTATTTAGCGAGGCAAGATTATGAATCCATAAAATTAAATTTGACAGATATGCCCCTTCTTTATTATATTATAGTCAGCATAACCATTTTTCATTTGCATCGAAATATGCTTGTACCACAAATATTACGAAATCAATACGTAATTCATTAGTTAAATACATACATATGTATTTAGGTACAATTTACATAATACGTTACTATGTTTTCTGAATTAAGGTACCTATATGTATATCAATAAGTGTTGTCTCTGTATTAATTTTTACTAGATTATATAGGATTTCCCAATAAACAATGCGTTAAAATGTAATTGTATTAAATTAGTGATTTCCTGCAAAATCATTTACTGCACATGAAATGTTAGTTAAATTTAAAAAAAAGATTTTTCAAACTGCTTGAATTTAATTCACGGCCTCCGACTATCAATCCGGAAGTTGCGGATTCAAATCCCGGGGTGCGTAAGTAAATTTTATTTGAGTATGTTTTATTATTTCACAATTTATTCACTTAAAATAATACCTAGTTATTTCGCGGCACGTTGTAGAGTGAAAAATACTTTCAATATCGCCCCGGTGCAAGACCATCATTCAAATTTTAAACGTTTCTTTAGCCGTGTTTCGTGACTAGTATGCGGTATTCACAAAAAAATGTTTTGTGAGAAAAATGACACCAGTTGTCAACAATCTTCGGAACAATACATTTTATTTCCCGCGGGATAAATCGATATCTGACTTGACGACCACTGCTCAAAACGGATGATGTTACAGTAAAATTAATTTTTAACATATTTTTTTTTGTTTTAACACATGAATCAGCACCCGAAGTGTTTCCTGGGCCGTTTGTGAAGTAAAAATATATACCTACATTGGTTTATACTGGGCGACACGTTTCCGTGATGTCACAAGTCGCAATGTGCGACAGACTTACCTTTTTCCTAGTAGCTGGTAACTGCTGGTAGCCGTGCTGGTACTGCAGGCAAGGTATTCGTTTCCGGAACAGATAACGAGAGGCTATATTTTGCAACCCTTACTACCGCCGCCGCTGCTCAAGAAGCCGACTTCCGGAGAAACAAGTGCAATGTATATTTCTGTTTGGAGGACACTGCTAATAATACGGATAATAGATTTTTTAGTATTATGCGGTGTCTTCAGTAGACACGCAGGGCGTAAAGGAAAGGATAGACACGATAAATTATGCTCAGAACTAGGTATATAATTTCTGTACTACCTCTTTCAACTCCTACCACCCGTCCATCTCACTCCTATCTATAGCGCCCTTGAGGTGATTTCTCATCTTCACAATCTCGGCGCTATACAGTATTTATAAAATTATTATTATCTGTTTGATCCGACTCATTTCATTTCATCTCGATTCGATTCTTTTTTGTTGTCACTAATTTAATTGTAACAAATTAAATTTATCATTAAGGCGATGCACTACGTCGTGTAATATTTTAAAATAAGCCGTTATCAAAAACCACCCTTACGTAGATGGCGATAAGGTTTAAATTCCCTTTAACACCATCCGCCTGTTTTGATTTATGCAAGAAAAAAACATGGCCAAAAAGTGCCTTTTATTTTATTTTGTGGATGTTCAGGCATAAATATTTAATTTTTAAATATATAAATAAATTAATTTACCACATTATACAATAAAACCATAATCGAAAATGCGTTCGTAAGTAGGAGATTTTGAACTTGAAAGCAGTTTTCACAGGCCTTATACATTATTTTTTTCTGGGCTTATAAAAAGACTTATCTAAAAAATAATCGATTATTTCAAAGGCCAAGATGTATTCCACTCGCAGTATTTAATTAAAGCATCTGAAACATTTCTAGGTGACCAAATTTTCAAACCGAAAACACATGATTTTGCATTACTACGTATGGCATCGCCAAAAACGCATTCACACCCTTAATTGAGAGCTAAATACACCTTGAAGATTTACAGATATATATAATTGGCTAATAACATTACGATGTAGAGTTGTTGAATTCCGCCTGAAGCAAAGGCTTTTTTGAAATTGGTTTCGAATTAAATATCTAATGGAAAAACTATTGTTTAACTAAACATGCATAAAATATGCTTTTAGGGTGTTAGTTTGGGTTGTTTTGATAACATGTGCACATTTCCTGATCGTCAAACATAAAAAAGTTTATTGATAAAATATGGATTTTTATTGCATCTTTTACCATCTCCCCCGAAATAAATAGTTTTTTTCTTTAGTAATTAATTTGAAACCAAGTGCTATATATATTTTTTGTGTTGAATTCGATAAGTTTATTAAAATATTTACTAAAAAAACCCACAACTTTTTAATACTGCCATATCAGTGAAATAAATTGTCGAAAACTTAAAATGTCAATTATTGTATAATTTTGACTAAAAGCCAGGTAAACAAGTTGACAAACCCAGTCGTTTGTGAATATTTAATTATGTATTCATAGATTATTGAACATTATATATTTAATAAAATAAAATACTCTTTGTTTTAAAACCACGAGTTTTAAATATTTTTTATAACCGACCGGTTTCGCTGTACTCAAGCATCTTCAGGGTACGAATTATTACTCAAGGGTACATGGTACAAATAATTATTCTAAAAATTATTAAAAACTCGTGGTTTTAAAACAAAAAGTATTTTATTTTATTAAATATGTCAATCCACAAAGTGATTGCTTTCTACAATAATATTATATATTTACTTTAAATATATAGAACATAAAACCCACATCATTCATTAGTTATCGTGATGAATATCAAAAAGGTATTATTAAAAAAAAAAAATTTAAAACAAACGAACAACGTAATTGATTTTAAGGAACATGGGACGATGTATGTTTCACTTTGGTTGGTTCCTCTTCTCTACTAAGCGTCATATGTGTTTAGCTTTTCAAATTCATTTTGAAGGCAAAACAGCTGTCCACTATAACAATAAAAATAACCGGCGGTCCCTGAAAAAGAAAACTTTTTTAAATTAATACAGCCACACAAATATTCTTTACTGTATTTTTTATGTGAAACCGCACAAGAGTCCCAACCGCTCCCAACCATCTGAAGCCAGTGACACTATACCATTTGCCAATTGTGTGTTGTGAGGCTGTAGTAAGTGGGAAAAGGAAGGAGATGGGAGAGGAAGGCGGAGAAGTACCTGGCTATTCAGACACACCAAACACGGCTAAAGCCATTAACTATCGTAAATAATGTCTTGGTGATGAGATTTTGGCGAAGATTAATGCAATCAACAAATCAGAGATGCTAGATAATCAGATTATCAAAACCGTTGACAAAAAAAAATTATGTTATGCTTACACAACATTATTATTATTCAGTCGATTCAAATCAGTTGATTCGTTTTTCTGTCTTTTCTGTTTCAAATCATTCGTTTGAGAATTGTTAATATTATCTTCAAAAGTTACAACTCATTATGTTATTCTACTACAGAAATATTTTTATAGGTTATTACATCAGACAGTGAGTAACGGAATTTTTTTATCTATACCTTTTTTTATTATCAGCAAGCAAAGTAGGTTAGATATGAATGTGTGTGTAAATATGTTATTCCTATGAATAATAATTACACGTTTATTGGTATCAAGGCTATTTTATAGAATTCCATTTTAGTTATTGGTTTTTCTTTTATTCATTCAAAAGTATAATTATTAAATTTACATTATGCATATATAATTTATGATCATGCCTTCAGAGGGCGAAACAGCTGTCACGCGTAATTATAATTACTTAGCAGAACTTCAATACAAATAAACGGTTTGTTGTAAGTTTATTAATATTATTGAATATATATTATAAAAGAAAAAAAATAAACGCTCTGCTCAGTGATGAAGTTTAATAAAATTATATCTTTGGACCGATAAGCGTAGTACGTTCTTTTATAAATAGCAAGACGGTAGTTAAATAACACATTAGTTTATGGGACTCGACGTTGTTATGTTTTTTGTATATTATTATAGTAGAGTATGGTCCGGTATCCGCCCGGAGTGTATCGGGCTCCAGTGGCGCAATTGGTTAGCGCACGGTACTTATAAGACAGTCACTAGTGAGCGATGCCGGGGTTGTGAGTTCGAGCCTCACCTGGAGCAACTTTTTACTTTTCATTATATATTCATAACTTATTTTAATGTTTTATTCTACTTAAAACTAAAACACCCCAACTCAACAAATAAATTTAAACTTAATTTTTAATAAGTATATCAAAAAAATTATACGTATTAATAAAATAATTGCGATACACACTACAAAGGGTAACCGAGTTATTTTTTAGACAAACATTCATAGATTTTTGATTACCTTTACAATAATTAGAATGAGCAATCTTTTAACCAATAATGCTGTGGTCAAAAATTTAACAAAATTATTTGCTTTTTATATTATTTTATGCCAATTAAAACAAAAAGAAAAAAGTTAACGATAAGAAAAATAGAAAATTATGTTGCAAAAGTAATTGTGAATTTTCCGTATATATGAAGGCAAAACAGTTGTTTTAGGTGTATATATGTTATTTTTTTCGTCAGAGGATATTTCGATCTGACGCATTTAAGTACCAAATCATAGGCAATATCATAAAGATTTATTTTTCATTGCCGGCATCCTGGTTGATTGTTTACATTATATGTTTACGTTAGCCACCCTATTACACAATGACTTTTTATGTGAATACCGCACAAGAGTCCCAACTGCTCCCAACCGTTTGGAGCTAGTGAGCTCCATTTAAATTAGTAGTGAGGGGAAGGAGATGGGGAAAAGTCAGGTGGAGGAGTACTTGGCTATTCAGATCTAGTCACCAAACACGGCTAAAGCCATTTCAAGCAATTTTTGAATTCTGAATATTGGTCTTACACTGGGTTTCTCAATTTGGGAGGCGGGTTTGGGTACCGCCGCCCCGGGAATCATTTATTGGATAAACAGCACGGCTGCCATGGGTCACCCCAAATGGTTCGCTTCGTTTGGTAACGTAGGGGTATCCGGGTTCACGGGGTGGGGTTTGTCTAGGTCTTGGCGGCGGATGCATTTGCCCACCTTCTGCTTGGCGGGTCGGATCGGAAGAGACTGGTTGAGGGAGGCCTTTGACCTCTCCAGCCGGATTCTTTATCGACCCATTGTCTCGCATCGCTATGGTAGGGATGACTTCATGCATCCGTCACTCCTGGACATGTTGACCCCCGATTCTTACCCACCCCTCATATTTTTTTAATTCTCAGAACTTTCTCACCTACTTTTCCTTAAAAAGCCCTCCCGAAGACGGATGTCATAGGCCCTGGGGATTTTTTTCCCACACGGCTTCCTGTGTGGAACTAATGTAAAAAAAAGCGACGCTGAGAGAATCTTCCACAGAACGTGCTGCAAGTATACCATATATTATTTAAAATGAGTAAATTGTTAAATAACACAAATTAATCGAATAAAATTGACTTTCGCACGCCGGGACTTGAACCCGCAACCTTCGGCTTGCTAGTCGATAGCCTTACCTCTCGACCACGACTGTTCCAAGACAGGCATCAGTTCCAAAAGTTGTATTTATAACTATAAATAAATAGTTGTGGAGTTCCAGTGTAGTATACCGATCTGTATATTACTAAGTATATTATATTAGATTATGTGGAGAGTTTTAACCTTTTGTAACTAGTTTAAAGATTATTATAATCAACATCCACATCAAGTTGAATCCGGTCCGATCCCAAATAAATTAGTCGAACAAAGTAATAATGCTTTTATACCAATATACTAAATAAAACAATGATAAATAAATTAAATTCATACAAGCACGTAGGTGTAATAATATATGCTAACCGTGGCATTAATTTAAATTAGCTACTCGCCTTAATAACTTACAAAAGAGAACCTTTAAATCTCCCGTTAACGTGCCTAAATTACTTTTCCGTAATGAACGCCCTGGTAATGTGTAGGTAACTTGTAACAGGTTTATATGTTCCCACTTATCTATGGCGGTATCAATAAGACATTAGGGCTTCGGTTAATATCTTTCATTAGTTGATATAGAATACAAGAGATTGGTTAAAGTGGTACAATAAATGACTACTCAGGGGTAGACAGAAATGGTAAAAAACAACACATCTCTGTCTTGCCAAGAACTTGCATTTCTGTATTGATTCCACTAAGGAAAAAAAAGCATGTTTATATGGGAATGCTGTACTGATGGCGCATATAAGAAAATGTGCACCTGTGACAAAGGTATCAGTTTGTTTGAAAACCTTCCTTTAAAATACCCTATAATCAGTAGCTTAACTATCTGACATCATTATCAGAAAAAATCGATTCATACCTAAAGACTTTCAAAACTTTCTTTGGTTAGAGTTAAGAATTTTGCTGGTATCTAGTTCAGAGATTACAATTCAAGAACAAGGTGCATTTTCAATTTCTGCAGTCATGACTTAATTGCGGAGGTAATCAAAAAAAATAACTGCTCTATATTTCATTACTCAAAAGTAGGCTGCAGGTATGTTATACATGTTTACTTAATTTTGTGTTTGATAATCTAATATTCCTTATTCCACTGCTTTCAGTACTAGCCATTAAACTCAAGCAAACTTCAGTTTCGCCTAACCGCGCTGCGCAAGGGGAGTTCTGAAAAAGTGTTTCTAAGCGAAATTATTATTCAAAGCAATGCTAATGACTGAAAACTTGAAACCTAGTTGGTGTAAATCAGGTTCCTTCCTAAAAAATCTTTGTTTTGGAAGATATTTAAAACATATATTTTTTAATTTGTTTCCACCTGCTATGCCTACAGAGTGATGACTTGTCATGATTTAATTAGCGATTGTCAAGATTAAGATTAAAACAGCGCTGAATTACTTTAACTGAGCCAATATTTGGTTTCCACCTGCTATGCCTACAGAGTGATGACTTTCCATGATTTTATTAGCGATTGTCAAGATTTAGATTATAACAGCGCTGAATTACTTTAACTGAGTCAATATTTGGTTTCCACCTGCTCTGCCTACAGAGTGGTGAATTACCATGATTTAATTAGCGATTGTCAAGATTAAGATTATAACAGCGCTGAATTACTTTAACTGAACCAATATTTGGTTTCCACCTGCTCTGCCTACAAAGTGATGACTTTCCATGATTTAATTAGCGATTGTCAAGATTAAGATTATAACAAAGCTGAATTTCTTTAACTGAGCCGATATTAGTTTTCATTCATTGTCCCTTGTTACCCACGGGAAAAGACAATGTTAAAAAATTCTATTTGCCCATACTCATTTGTTTGTAATGTGTTAAGCAGGAAAGTAAAAAAACCTAAGCTATTTGCAATGATGCAAGACTAAATAAATGCTGTGTCCCTACAAAATACGTTCATTTGACTTTCTGTGGAGACATCTGGCTTTTTAGCTAGCATAACCTCGTTAAAACATGTAGTAAAATGGCCGCTTCCTGTACATATATATATATTTTATATAAATTATTAACATTAAATTTAATGATGATTCCTTCTCATTATCCCTTTATAGGTGCCATATACATCAATTGATTAAAATCCAACCATATTCAAAGCACGCGTTCAAAGACCTAACAAAACAGTGCACCCTGATATATGGTTCATTCATATCGCATCTGACTGGTTTAAGCTTGTCACGGCAATCTTAAGAACAATCGCCTCTAAAAATCGTTTGATTCTTAATAACCTAAAAGGTCTCATGAATTCAGTCCATTTTCTCAAAAGAGAGACAACTGGCCTTTGAATTTTGAATTAATGTTTCAAATTACTGTAGCGGCTATAAACGCAATTGCACTAAACATTTACACGAAAATTAAGTACCTCAATAATTATTCAAGCACCCTGCCTTATAATAACAATTAGTAAACGCTGCAACACCATGTATACGGGCGGCATTATTCTAGGCCCTACTGTCCCTACCTAGTGAGGTACAAGCCCGCGCAATGGCGCTGAGTTATTGCTACCAATAACAGAAACATTTACTGCGCAAGTCGCAGCGGAAAACCATAAATACATGGTTACCTATTTACACCAACTTGGGACGACAATTTAACCCCCGCCCGCCCGGCCGCCAGACGGCGCGAGCGGCGGGTAGCCGGTGGCAGGCTCCACCGTGAGGGCTCGCCCGCTAGTATAACTCGTATTCATGCAGAGGTAGCGGCTGGAAGGGTTGGAATCGGACTTCAATGCAATGCACTGCATATAATTGATTAAATATAATATACTTCTCGTTTTTAAGGGAAAACATTTCTTAGTGAGGTATGAAGTTGGGAACATGAAGGTGAAATAAAATAAAGCGTCAGTTTCTCTTTTAGATCATACTATATAATAATTTGATATGCCATCAGAGCAAGAAAATAAAGAATATTAGTCTTGATTTTACTAGACCATTTGGAATTTAATCTGTCTGTAAATTTGTTTATTACGTTCAGTTTCCGATTCAAGATGGTGGCCTTGTTGAATATCACATTTTTTATCCCGCTGAGTTCGCATAATCGTGGTTCCTACTACGAATTTTTATACAAAAATAATCAATATGATGCCACTACAGGCACAAAGAATGTTTCAAAATGAATCAGATTGAGACATTCCTTTTGACAAATTGTACGAAATAAAATAAAATGTTTCTTAAAATATTTACAGTTTATAATTAAGTAGGTAGGTATTCAAGTGCCTACTTACGAAACTCATGACTTCATAAGACTTTTTTTGACTAATTAAGTACTGGCTGACTTGTACCCGGCGTTGCTTGGGGACTTATGGGTGGTTAAGGGTAAAGTTTCGGGGTTATGAATTCTATTGTACCTGTCAACTGGGGGCATTTTAAAGGTTGAAATACAATTTTTTTATTACAATAAGTATTTATTTCACTTGATCGTGCCAAGTCTTCCTCGGGCGACAGGGACTTCATCAATCATTCGCCTCCAAGATACACATCATCGTTTTCACACATCTTTATTTGTTCATCACGTACACCTCATTTTGCCACAAATAATTATTTGATTCGAGTTTTTTCTACAATTCAGTTCATGTAATATCATGAAATCCACATTTATAATTTAAAAAAAACTACGTTATATCGAATAAAATTCGACTCATTTCACTGCTGAAATGGCGTACCCGCCTTTTTTACCATTCACTACTGTATATTAAATCGACTCAGTATCTCATTCCAGTGCAAAGATAATGTGTAAAGTCTTCCTTGGGCGTCCCACACTTCTTCTGCAATTCAAACTACTCTCTAAACAGTCCTGGCAATAATAAGAACGGTCCAGTAGTTTTGGAGTCTATAGGGCACAAACAAAAAACATTTTTATTTATTTATGTATTTAGTTATTTACGCCCTTTTTAGGCCCAAATAGTAAATATTATCAAAGTACATATTTAATATACATATCTTAACTGCCTCAGCCAACTTATGTATTTGTTAATTGATAGATTGAAGATGTCCACCGACTCGGTGTAATCATTTCCCTCCATAAGTATTCTGGGCAATGAGGAATACATATGGTAGTTATGGTAGACTTGGTATAATTTTTTCCCTCCATTAGTATTCTGGGCAAAGAGGAATACATATGGTAGTTAGTCCCAGAATTTCTACACTGAAATAAATCCCGACTTATATAGTATTACGTAGTGGGATCCGAAAGCTTATCATTGCAAGCAATTTTGGACATTCAAATGCATCACTTAGAATTTTATATAGGTACTAATAGTAAGGATGAGTTGTCTCACAGAATTTGAACAACTTCATAAAATTTTAAAGTTCATTCTGTGACAATGAAATTCAAGCTCTGTTATTGTTTCAGTTTTGTGAATTCACTGGTGAATAACACTGTTGTAATAGAACTTGAATAAAACCTCCACAGAACTTGTAAATCAGCTTTAAAATTTGATGAATTGTTCAAATTCTTTGAAACAACCCGTCGTTAGAATTAAAATCCTGTCAGATAATTTAATTATATTTATTTCAAATATTTTTGTTTTTCTATTATTGGATAAAATTATTAAATTTACAAAAAAAGTTTATTATGAAAAAATAAAATAGAATTCTACAAATTAAACTTGATAGAAATAAATACATATCGATTTCTGAGTGATGTAGTTCAAAAAACAACAAAATATACAGGGTATTGGAGGTACATTAAGTACATTTACTTCGCGGCGTAATTCTACATGAAAGTATAAGTAAAAAAATATAAATAATTTATGTCGCAATTACAACCTTTTAATGTAGTTTTTTGAATGTGTAAAGTTGAATTGTTTATATAGGAAAATAAATATTTGTATTTCGAAATTTTTTTTATTTATTTTTTACTTCTACCGTCATGTAGAATCACCTCCCTCCCTTTACCTCCGGACCTCCTGTATGTTAAGAAGCGAAAATTAGAAAAAAAAATTGAACGGAATTGGAATTGAATTAGTTAACTCATGTTTCTACTAAAAAAATCGACCAAAATAGTTCAAATTAAGCTCAAGTGAGTAGTGATTTTTAAAAAAATCTACCAAATAAGTAGCATCGCTTGTGATGACATTGGCCTTAATTGAAACGTCAGTGTAACACTTCTAAAAGTGCTAACGAGGAATAACAATAACTCTCTCAGCCATACCTTCTAACCTGATAACTGTCTGAACTTTTAATTTGAATTAGTGATAAATTTCAGTTACTGCTGCACCTTAAAACTTGCCAAGGTGTTTGTCAAATAACAAGCGAGCAATTTTGGTTTGGAGCGCATTCCTAGCCAGGATATAAACGTAAATTGTCTCCGTGTACGGCGAAGTATTTAATTATTGTAATATTACAAGGAGGTATTTGCCTTCATTAAGTACAGTTTTCATAATGAATTCTTGAACTTGCAAACGTTGCAATTAGAAAACCGAGAATACCATTTTGTTTGTCTTAAGCAGAGCTTGAAACACAGCTCGACAAAGGAAAATTATTTCCCACTAGTGAAAAAGAAAATACTAACACGTCTTGGTTCCGAAAATCTTAATCATTTCGGTTATACCTTATTTTTATAGGGCACTAAATATATTCGCGTGTATATCACGCAGTTTCGACTTTCCTTACTGGAGCTTTCTTCAGAAATTCCTTCCATTAGGCAGTATCTATAATATTCATGGTGAAGATGTCCCAATGTAGAAAGGGAAAGGTTGTTAATTTGTATGAATAAATTGTTACAATAGATATCTGTCATTTTTTGTACTGTGGAAAATATAATAGTGATTTTCCACTGAACATACCAAGAATGTCTGGTCTTCGGTTTGTGTGGGAAGGTATGCATTAAATATATAATGGTGGCTACTATAATATCCATTGTATGCAATTAACTGAAAAAGCAGGCGATCATTAATGAAAATTTATTGAACAATTTTTTTTTTTAAAATGCTTTAAAATTAAAATATATGTTTAATTTAGGTTTTAGAAATTAAGTAAATACCAGTTTTCTGTTCGGATAAGGGAAAGAATATGAGATGAAATAAGATAAATATAGTGAAAGATAGTGGAAGATTCTTTGAATAGCCAGATTCTCCCCTTATTGCACATATTCCTCTTCCCCACCTTCTTCCCTCTGTTCCTTATTATCTTCAGCCTCTTAACGTACCCTAATTATTGGAAATATCATATTCTAACTGGTTCAAAACGGTTTGGTCCAATTGAGACTCTTGTGCAGTATTCACATTAAAAAATTCTCATTCTGATTTTAGAAAATTTACTACCGCTTTCAATACTAAGAAATCAGTACAACTTTTCTGAAATGCATCGAAGTAAAATTTTAAAATCACAAAATAACTCAAAGTAAACAATTTATTCAATGCCTGAGAAAAAGAAGTAGAGTTTTATTAGAGTCGGTCTTGGCGTTTTATTTACTGGATTAACTGTATTTGTCTGATTACTTTTTTGTTCTGAATAGCTCAACTTTCTTTTGATTTCTATGGAAACTTTTCCTGTTTTCCTTACACTCTGTTGATTATAAGAGCCAACTTTCTTATAAACAATCTTGTTTGTAAATATTATGTATTTGTAAATAAAACCAAACGATGTTTGCTAGTGGAACGAATCTTTCTAATCATTCTAATTAAGAGACATTTTTATCAAAGTAAAAAAAATGTTTTGAGGTGAGCAAGCGAAGATAAAGTGTCTTATGAATTATAAAAATTAACTTGTCATTTTTTCTTTGAGGTTGGACATAGATAATGAAGAGATAATGGTTGGGCTTCGTGTCCGTTAAAAATACAGTTCATTGAGTTTTTCAAAATAATTACTTTACTTACACGTTTCAAATCACACGGAAATTCATACCTAAAAGGTGGGCCCAATGCGAGAAACGTTAAGAAATGCTATGCAAAGCCAACAATTTTCAAATCATTCATACTAGAAATCTGCTGAGCTAATATTATGTTAGACGCAGACGCCTTGGCCGACTTGGGAATATGTTGCCTTTGGATGTGACTGTTTCTTGCATATTCACATCAGTAAAGTATTAATAATTATGGTGTCAAGAGGTTAGCCAACTTTTCTCTGAAACCCTTCCTTGATTATTGATAGTCCGAATCACCACATGGAAGACATTTTACACTCTCTCTTCTCTTTTCTTCTCAGTAATCTCATCTCAATAATATTAATAACTCTTGTTTTAATATTATTTAGAGGTTATACGTGGCTTAAGAGTATGATGATTGCAAAATTATAAAGTACTTTAGATAAAAATCATAAATATGTAAGGTAAGACAGGAAATAACAATTATAAACTTTTGTGGAACTTTATCATATTTTTTACAATTCATTCTATGCTAAACAATAATATGCTACAAAGAAAATGTACTTTTTTAGAAATAATTACGTGATACCTACCAAAATGATACACTCCGAAGCTGGGTTAATTTTTCTACCAAAAATTACAACATGCAAATCTGATGTCAAACAGCGAACACTTTTAGATCCATAATTTAAACATTTTTTGATTTGAAGAGAAGCTTTTGGCGTATAAATATAATATTTTACCTTCGCATAAATAATATTATTCTCAATCTAAAATAAGATCCTACCTCACGTAAATTCCCAATAAAATCATTTTACATATTCATTTTCAGAGCAGATAGAAGCTTTGTTCTTTAAAAGAGCTTAGTTACTCTTACTTCTACTGATAAAAAAACTCAAAAAATAAAATATCATGTCTTAAAGCTCGCGAATTTACAACGTGAACTTTTTTAAAACACGCCGAGTTATAATAAATATTAAAGATCAAGTGTAAAATGTGCTTACTTTTTTATGAAAGCTCCGGAACAAAACATGTTTCTTTTGAAAAAAGTGTTTGTAATATTTCAGGCAATAAAGAAAGCCTTTCGCACAGAAACGCAAAGAAAGAAGAGGAGAAAAACAAGTCGCCTGGTATTATAGTTTTTAGGGCGGGATTTATGAACTAAGTTCGCGAGATAAAAAAAGGCTTTAAATTTAAGTATCTTTTTTTATATATTTGTTTTTTCTTAAGGGACGAAAATTGTCTTTAGTTACTGATTGTTTTCTTACTTCCGACATTTTTTTATTATTTAACTTTCTGATATTTAAATATAGGTATAAAAAATATATATAAATAAGTTTTTTTAAAACTTTCAATATCGTACTGCAATATGTATTCAGAAATTTTTTAATTAATATTTGATCAATTTATTTATATTATCGCCACTAAGTGTTTATACACACGTTTGATAAGCATAAAATTTTATTGGAAGATTAATCATGAAGTAAAATTTGCCATTAAAATTATCTTGGACCTTGGGAGATGATTAATAAGAGATTAATTATTAATGATTTTAGTGTATGTTATCTTTCATACATACATTGTTATGTATGTTAACCTTCTTGTAACCATATTTAATTTAAGTATTACAAACAAATATCATGAAAAATTAGAGATTTGTTACAATGAAATTGCTATTCTCAGTTTATGTTAAATAAAATATTGTAGAAAATAAACATCCGAAATAGTTATTATTTTTATTTTAGAGGATGAGTATCAATTTTGTAGCAGAGAGGACGGATCACCAAACAACTCGGTCATGGCACAAACTTCTTGTCTCATTCACATTCATACATCGTCTTGACATGGCCCGACTCAAATATCGGATTCACTTGATCGTGCCATGTCTTCCTCGGGCGTCCCCGACTTCTGCTATCATTTGCATTTGCGTCATATATTCTCCTTACACTATTTCTTCGATCATTTGCTCTACATGCCCAAACCATCTAAACATCCCTTTCTTAATCTTACTCATTATGCTTACATAAGTCTTGCAATCTTTGCGGACCTCCACATTTTTCACACGATCATGCATGGTTGTACCACATATACCCCTCAGGGATCTCTTTCCAACAGCATTCAGTCTTCTTTCATCCTTTTTTTGCCAGTTCCTCACTTCCATACATCAGGGTAGGTTCCAGGTTACAAAAAGTAATTTTAAAATAATTTTATATTTAAAAATAATATTGTTTACTAATGATCCCCGAGGATTGATTCGTGAAAAACCCTTTTTTAAGAGACGAACTTAAATAAAGCAAACTTGTTATAAAGAAAAACTTTTTTGAAAGAGTTTTGACCACGAAACGTTGTTTGGGGTAGCGTGATATTTACAAACGGCAACCGTTTAAGCAAGAATTTGTTGTGAAGTCTCGTTTCTCCCACAATTAGGTATACCTTATCTGGTAAGTTGGTGGCACACACGCTTCCGTCTGAATGTATAACGAAGAAAGTAAAGATATCTTATAAGCCATGCAAAAGGAGCAAAAATGGATGAACATTTAGAACAAATGGTAATAGAAAAAGTTAGATGGCTGCGAGAATACATTTGATACTGAACGAGAGACAAAGCCGGGAAGGGCGGCAAAGGGCTGCATAAAGAAACTTTGTTTTATCAAAATATATAATTGTTTTTCTTGTCTCGACGCGAGTTTTGACAAAAGGAAAAACAATTTGTTGTTGTTTTATAGCTTATTAGAATAGCAAAGGGTACAGAATATCGTCGGTATGAATATGCGAGTTGGTTTAACTCGATCAGCCAAAACAGTTTTTACCCATAATTAATAATGTAACTAAATAAAAATTTTTAAATTTGCCTTTAAGTTATTCTATCTACCATTTATGAATTATATAAGTTTTGGCGATAATTGTGTACCTAGATATATAATAAATATCAATAGATTTATCTTTCGTGAATTTAACCATTATTTGGAATTAATCGAATGAAATGGTATTTATAGTCAATTTCTCTCGTCCCCGAAAAAGCCCTCTTAAAATCCCGCGAAGCTTAAATAAAAAAAGATTCTAACTGCATTGCTTTTCCGCCTGTTTCGATAAATAAATCTATGTAGATAAATACTTCTGTTCCTTCTTTCATTGGGTTTCGCAATTATGCAATACACTTCACTTCCCAAACAACTTGTCGCGTACAGTCCGTACACATCGCCACTGAAATCTCGAGACCCGCGTCCCCACAAACTTTCAAACTTACTATATTTTAAGTTTTTATTTTTTATATAATAATAATTACACAGCAGAACTTGTTTGTAAAATAAACAGTTCTTTGTAAATTGAATATAAATATGGTATAACGGCACTCACAACTACTGTAGCATTTTAGTCATTTTTGTTGACCGTTTTATTTCTCCGTGGTTTTGTTACTAGTATTTATCTAAATCAAACGCATCTTTAAAAATGTCTTATAAAACTAATGATTTGAGCTGGATAGTAAATGTATATAGTAGTATATGTATATGGTCTCGACGATGCGCGTGATAATGACATCGTCCGGCTGGTCGCGGGAAACTGGCGTCACCAACAATTTTGCAAAATTTCGGCAACGTGTACCTGTGTGAGAATCTGTGTGTGATGTATAGGGGATACTTGAATCGCCGAGTATTGGATACTGTACAAAAAACTGTAAAAGAAATTTCTAAGATTATAGATATATTGAAAATATATGAAGAATATACCATCAATTTTATATAACAGATCTGATTTTTACAGTGCCTAAATCTCCAAGGGCAGCGCTAGTTTTTTTTTGTAAGTACCTAGTACCATAACGACATTATTTTTAATATTAAGTAGTCGTGTTTTTTTGCAAAATTTAACTTTTTAAATAATAAAAGCATATTTTTGATCACTAAGGTGACTTTTAAAACCTTAATGGCGAATAAATTTGGACAAAATTACTGATACTCACAACCCCATTGATTGAGGAGAACCTAATTTCCATAGAAGCCAGGCTCCCATGATTAGATTAATAATGAGAAAAAAATACTGTGTACGAAAAAAATCTCTCTTTTCAAAAGTTGCCGCCAATAAGCTGGTTTCCCGATCCAATTTCCGGTTATATTATACCGGAAATCTTTTTACTCCCTATTTCCCTCACTTCCCGTTTCCTGCCCACGTCACGTGTTTGCGTAATTAGCGCGATAGGTAATACTGATAAGGTTATTTATTAAAATGAACTTACTGAAGGTTAGTCGGGTCGCTGGGTTTCATTTCAATTCCTTATTTGAATACCATGTTTGTTTGTACTTGTTTTAATTGCTAAGCATTTAGATTCACAGTTTCATAGATAGAAATATATATAAAACGTTCAGATGTACTCTGCTCCTTTTTCATGTATTTAATTTTTAAGTAGTATTTTTTACAATATAAAATCCACAATTTTATACTTAATATGATTTATTAAAAATTTGGTCAGATCGTTCGTTTACCTCTTAGAAACGGGACTGCAGGTCTTAAGGAAATTTAAATTAATTGACAGAGTACCTAACAAAGAAACAGTTAAAAGCGAATGTTTTATGAGGACGGCGGAACACATGTTCATACAAATATTTATTTGGTATTGGTTGTTCTAGATATATTCTGAATTCCTAAAATTTTATCAGAAAATTGGCATGCTTTTACTTTTTACTCCGTGCGCATTTCACACGATTTCTCTAATTATGAGTGTATGTATAAATTCTACAAACAATACTTACTACAAAAAAGTATATTACTAAAGTAACCGGCGTCGCCCGTGGTTTATTCGTCTTTCATGGGTGCGAAAAGTGGATGGTGGTTTTTTAAAATTTCATTTCGACAATGACGATTTTCTTGTTTTAAATATCATGTGTGCAGAATTTCATTTATCTCTGAATAAAACTGTAGTTTTGTGTAAAACGTAAACCCGCAGACACTCTTCTTTATTCTATAGGTAGATTTTAATTCAAAATTATATATTTTTTTGTTTTCTTGAATATATATATATATATATATATATATATATATATATATATATATATATATATATATGTAGAGTAATTTTCTAGGTTTACCCGCGTAACGTAGTCCTTAAAAGGACTTTTTAATTCCTGAAGTGTCGGACATATCTCGCTGACCATCTTCAGAGGCCTTATGTCTTGAGTTTTGTCTCAAACTGAACGCTTTCGCTTGCCTGCTCCAGAAGTCAAGAAGTCCTTATAAGGACTATGTTAAGAAGTCATTTTAAGGACTACCTTACGCGGGTAAACCTAGAAAATTATTCTACGTCTTACACTCGTGAAAACCTTAACCATAACATTTATATATATATAATTTTCTCATATATGTTCTTTATCTCTTTTTAAAAGAAAGTCTAATTTTTATTTTATTTTTTTATTTATTACTTATAAATTATTTAACATTACAGATGATAACAATATGTAGACTTATATATATATATATATATATATATATATTTCATTATTATTCTACTACTCCATAAGTTGAGCTCCAGGAGCTCGTGTTTATGGAAGGAGTATTTACCTTTAGTTCTAATGATTTTTTAAACTTAATCAAAAACTTATGATATAAATACAAACATAATATTAACATAGGTACACAAATTAGAAAAGTGTGTTTTTAAAGATAATTAAAATAATTTATCTTTTTACAGATTAAGTAAGCGTGAGGAAATTAAGGGTACAATATATCAGGTACACAAATTAGAAAAATAGTTTTTTAAAGACAATTAAAATAATATATCTTATTACAGATTAAGTAAGCGTAAGAAAATTAAGAGTGCAATATATCAGGTACACGAATTAGAAAAATATTTTTTTAAAGACAATTAAAAAAAATATATTTTTTTATAGATTGAGTAAGTGCAAGAAAATTAGGGGTACAATATATCATTATCCAATTTTAGGGACTTAATTAACTTTTTGAATTGTTCATAATTCACAGTTTCGGTTTCACTAATTTTATTTTTGGATAATAATATATTGTACCATCTCACACCTAAATACGAATAATAGTGCTGAGCCGTGGTCGTTCTTAGCATAGGAATGGCTATCAAGCCATTTTGAATCTATTGCTTATGCTATCTGAGGGGTGAATTTATATATAAAATATTCTTTATAAATTTGATATAATACGATTCTCTTATACAATTCTGTGATAGATGGTACATTAAATTCCCAAAATATCTCTAAAGTAAGGGAGTCGTATGGTTTCCTAAGGATGATTTTTATAATTATTCTTTGAATTGTAATTATGGGCTATAAGGAAGCTTTAAAAGCCCCTCCCCACCCAATAATCCCATACTGCAATATGGACTGAATTAATGCATAATAGACATTTTTGATAGTTTTCTTATTTAAAATATTTCGTATATTATAGAAAATATGGATAAGTTTTCTTATTTTTTCAACAGTGAGATTAATATGGTCTTTCCATTTAACATTTTTATCTATTAAGATTCCAAGATATTTTATAATAGATTTATGATTTAGTTTCGCGCAGTCCGTATTACATGTAACGTCATTTACACAATTTTTAGAATGAATTTTTATGTTAATTAGGTTATTTGGCACATCTTTTTGTATAGTGAAATGAATACAATATGTTTTTTCTGTGTTGAGTGATAATAAATTGCCATCGAACCAATTTTTTATAACATTCATGTCTTGATCGGCTGCATTGGTAATTTCGTTCCATGTCTTTTTTCGATAATTATTGCAGTGTCGTCAGCAAAGGATATAAGTTTAACATTAAGTGATAATTTGAACATATGGTTAACGTAAATTATAAATAAAATTGGTCCAATAACAGTCCCTTGGGGAATTTCAAATTCTAAAGTTTCATCCACGCTTAGTGAGTTATTTAATTTTACTTTTTGGTTTCTTTGAGTTAGATAGCTTTCTAGCCAATACCTAACCTTACCAATAATACAGATATCATTTAATTTATTAATTAGTTTTGTATGGGAGATACTATCATAAGCCTTACCAATGAAAATGCCAAGGCATTTTTTTTTATCCAATGCACGGTATATAGTTGAAGTTAGTTCTGCAATGGCATCATGAGTGCCTAGTTTCTCTCTAAATCCAAATTGGCTAGGACTAATTATTTTATTATTTTCAATATAGGACAAAAGTTGCTTTTTTACGAACTTTTCGAAAATTTTTGCAATGTTTTGACAAGAGATATAGGTCGATAATTTGATATTTCTTCAGGGCTGCCAGATTTAAAAACGGGTGTTACAATAGATTATTTATAAACGGAGGGGAATATTCCAATATTTAAACTAATATTTATAATGTGTGGAATTGGAATGCTTAATAATTCATTGTAACTTTTCAATATTTCTACTGTGACTCCATCAAACCCTGGTGCAGATCCACCTTTTAATTCATTAATGATATTTTTTATGTCATCTGTTGTTACCGGTTGGAAAACTGACAGATTATTTTGTTTAAGACAGTCCTTTTCGAAATTATATATTTTATAATTTTCATCGATCCGTGTAGCTAAATTTTGACTGACGTTAGCGAAATATTTACTGAAGGCATTAGCACATTTTGTCAGTTCCATTATGGCATAATATTTCTGGATTACGAATAACCTGACTATATTTAATTTCTCCCCACTCCCATAACAATTTTTGCTTGTTGCTTATGCAATGATGAATGCATTAGCTTTCACAAAATTGAACCAACGATGTTTGACCAAAACCCAATGATGTGAACTAAGCGACTACTAACAAAATAATTATTTTACAGAACGACAAATAATATACCGAAGGATAAATCAAATGATTGGATAGATTATCGCAAAGGAAAACGAGCAGGCTGTCTCCTCATGAGACTCTTGAATTTTTCAAGAATATTAAATAATGAAATTTGATAAAATGATCCGAAAGCAAGGAATTTCTTCTCTGAAGGTTTTGCTTGTTCTTTGTTAAAGATTAAATATTAGTTAAATAAATTAAAGAGTTGATAATTCCAGCCATATATTTAGATATCTCTCCAATTATGGTGCATTACGCGACCGGTATTCTCCGGAGCGCCGCGCCGGGCTCATTCACGTGATCGGGCATTGTTAAATTGGCCCCATTCGGGAGCAGTGACGTCATCATTAGTTTGCTACGCCACTGGGCCATGGAGCATACCTCTTTATCACCCCCATCAACTAACCGACCTACCCCCTCTCTCTACCCACCTCACCGGCACCACCCACACCCACACTCCACACCCTCCGCAGTCATTTCCCATCTCTAGAAAGTTAAAACGTAAATACAGCGTTATCATCAATAGATATGCTTCATGGAAGAAAATATTATAATTTTGGTTATTTATTTATTAGGGAAAGTCAGTGAACATCATATCATTGAATATTCAGAAAGGATGGACTGTTTCAATGTATTGAAGATTTATATATCAGGAAGATCACTATTTTGGGTGTAACGTGATCTCTTGAGGCAAGCATTTTGGTTGGAATCATAATATCCTCAGAGAAATATTTTCCCGCCGGGCCTATGCCATCTTTGGAGATTGATTTCATTCTCAAGTGACAAAGTATGTCAACTGTGTATTAACGTTATATTTAATAGTATAAATGTGCTTGTGTTTGATAAGCCACCACAGGTACCTTGTACTTTAGTTAACAGAAGAATATTATTGTTGCCAACTTACTTACCGATGCTTCTTTTGTTGACATTTTTATTTTTATTTTTCGTACATTTGTCACTAAAATTTTGTTTATTTTTGTCTACTGGTCTCGAAACGACCGTGTCATAAACTTTTCTTTTTTGGGTTAAAATTTAATGTTATTATTATATATAGTTTACATATATGTATTTTTTCAAATGATATAATTGTAAAGCTGCATATCTTGATACAGGAATGCCCTAGTGTGCAGAGTATGTGTTTTATGTTAAAACCGTTTTTTGAATAAATAAATAAATGTTCTAAAGATTTTAAAATTTATGGAGGATGTTTGTCATTGTGGAACAACATTTGATGTTTTTTCAATCGCATTAGGATAAGTTTATTGTGTACAGAATATATTTTTCCCATATAAAAAAAAATAATATTACAAAAAAGTGTAGGCAAGAAAATGTAAAAACATTTTATTGTCATCAAAATACTAATTTCGGTGGTGTTTCTGTGATTGTATCTCTGATTCAACGAGTTAGAATGGCTTTGAATTTAAGGGTCCTTTTATTGTGTGAAGAATTCAGACGACCGATAAAGTACCTACCTATAATATAGTATTGTAACAGAACATTATTGTTATTGAAATTTTTAAAATCGGAAGTGTTGCGGTGAAAATTCTGACTATCCTGTGAATAATCGCGGGTCTGCGCAAGTTATTCATTAAAAAACTCTTGTCTTTTCTTCAATTAGTTGCGAGAATAATTATGATCTATTTTTTTCGTAACGATATTGGTGAAACCAACACGGTAAATATTTTCTTCCGATTCACTAAAAATTTCCTTTATTTGTCACCGGTAATTTAGTAAAACACATAAAGCAGCGGGGCGTGTTTTTGAGCGGATGGACAATAATAACGCAAAAATGAAAGGTTTGAAAAATATTTACCAACAACACGATATTTAAATTAAGTATGTTTTATGTGTCAAATCAAAGAGAAAGTAACAAAGGTAATAATAATTCTTTAGGGATCAATATCGTCAAACAGTTAAAAATGGGTTTTATTTACCAAAAAAATCTAGAAACCGTACTTTTTTGGTAAAATATATTTAGATTACAAACCTACAACTGATTTTTATGGATGTTTGTAGGTATTTTGAGTATATTTTAAGCATTATCTAGAACCTTGAAATAAGTAAATCATGATGGGAACGATTTTCAAATTTGTACATTTTTAGAAAAGTTCCTCGCTAAATTATTCACTGAAGTTAATGGCATTTTATACAAGTTTAGTTTGTATGTACTTCGTCAGTTGGTTATATAAGAGCTGACCAAAATACATATTTCGCTTACCCGCCAGTAAGAGTTATTTAGGTAAAGTTGTTTACCAAAATAACCGTTTCAACATCAAAATTCACATTCATAAAAATCAGTGTATTCCTAGTTCTTTAGTTGGGTACCTACGGAATCATTATTTATTGGTAAAGTAGATGATTAAAAATTATCTTGCTGATAAGAGATCAGGAAGAAATATTGGCGATGATTGTTGTTATAAATATCATATGCGTAAAAACAGTGTGTAAAAAATCTTTAGATTAAATTTCCTCAATCCAAAATATATATAAAATGAAGACAATGTTTGTAGTCCTTATTCGTAGTATGATACAGTTAAATATGACCGAAGGAGATAGGGTCCCATTAGCTCAGTTGGTATAGCGGTGCCCCGGCAAGACAAGAGTCCGCGATTCAAGTCCTAGATATGATCGTATCTTTTTCTGTTTTTTTCTGTTTCAAATTTTCGTTTAGGAATCGCTAATATTGTCTTCAATAATTCAAAAAAAGTCACTAAATTCTTTTTGAAAAATATCATCTAGTAGAGCTGATTTATTTGATGAAACTGTTTAACTCTGGATGTGCAAAAGAGCGTTGGTTCGATGGCTAAAGGTATTGTATTGATACTTTTATATTAGATATCCAATATGAACCTATTAAATTTAACATATTTTCTTACTTCAATTTACAATATTTTTATAACAATTTAAACCTGTCAGTGGTTGAGTTGACATTATGTCTGGGACCCACCCAGGCATTGTGAGCTTAATTCCTCGACTAGCTAGTTCTCCATGACGACACACAAGCAACATTTTCCGTTTAATGTGGTGGTCGTAAAAGATTTTCTTATTATTGTCAGGTTATTTGTAACCCTGTAATATTCGTCATTATATAATTTTATTTTTAATATGTACTGTTCTAATCCTTTAATTTTTTTAATCAATTCACGTAATTGTGATATCGGTAAAAGTGTAATCCCCGATCACTTAGAAAACACTGCGGACTCAATCGGTTTTCTCCAAATTTTAATCTCTGCGACTAGCAGATAAATTTCATGAAATTCACTCAAAGCACCAGCTAATAAAATTACTAATTAATTAATATTCGACGAAAACGAGCTTAATAAAAGCTTCACTTGCTCCTTACTTATGATAAAGCAACATCAGCGAGCTAATTCCTTTCAAAGTTTAAATTTATCTTATCAATACCATCTTTATTATAAATAATTATAATTAATTATACATCAATTTAATGAAAGACGTCAAGGGTCAACCTGACCTTTCTTTGTTAAATTTTGAGTAGCGATCATCGTGTTTAACGTAAAGATTCATTTTCACATAAACGGTTTCTCCTTTATATATTTGAAACGAAAAAATCTACAAATAAGTAATCTTAAAATGAAATCAGTTGATACTGACTAATTGTACAAACATAAAAGTCAGGTTAATATTTGACTCGTACCCAGGGCTCAGTGATAATTAAATATTGGTACAAAATTACTAATGGTTATGGCTTAGTAAAATACAATTATGAGTTTATTTTTGCCACTCAGATATGAAATCGCTAGGTATTTCGAGTTAGAAAAAAAAATCGATTAAAGAAGGAAATATTTTCAATAAATCATAATATGCCGTAGACATTCATATCAGGTATGAAAGTTGATTGTACGATGAGGATTTCGGTCGGGTCTCGTACTGGGTTAGAGAAAGGAGTCTCTGTCTAGGGATACTTGTGATTCCGGTAGGATCGCTTAGCGGCGGTATCTCTCGGCGAATTAAGATTAGTGAGTACTGATCTCAGAACTTTCCATCTGCATTGGACTGTGTTTCTCATCATTGACAGCGGCGTCTCTTTTCACGTCTTGAAAAGAGTGAAGTCGATCGTTTACGGCATCTTTTACTGTCGATCGATAACTTAGCGCTTAGTTGCGTTCTGTTGTACAAAATCGAGTGCGGATTAAACAGTATACGTTGAAATCCTGATCTATCGTTAATGAGACACAACGAAGCCACTCGTGTGACGTAACAACAAGAATGGTCAAAAGTCGTGACGAAACATTGATAGCTCAGGGATTAGAGTATATCTATATCCAGAAAACTAAAATTCCCTAGTTTATTTACATATTGCGCCAATAACCTCAATTATTTTGTAACTTTCTAATAGATATACAATTAGCTGATGACTATAAACATAGTTTCAACATTAAACATCATAGTAGTTTTATTAGTTTGAAAGTCACGTTGTCACCCGAGATCCAGTGTAATTTA
Organism: Hesperophylax magnus; assembly: GCA_026573805.1. Taxonomy (NCBI): domain Eukaryota; kingdom Metazoa; phylum Arthropoda; class Insecta; order Trichoptera; family Limnephilidae; genus Hesperophylax; species Hesperophylax magnus. The sequence goes on along the minus strand of JAIUSX010000116.1, from coordinate 2,072,543 downwards.
GACATTAATTTGTAACACAGTTAATCAGCGTATAACAGAGACGTCTCCCCACTTTGCATAATATTTTAACAGGGTAGGTAAGATTAATACACGGGGTGCGATAATTTCGTTAGTTCGTATCACCTCGCTGAAGTTTGTAATCCCAGTTCTGGTTATAAGTATGACGATAATAATCAAACTTAAATGAACTCACTAGGACCTAGAACGGCGCGGCGGCGTGAGCTTTAAAACTTCGTCTTCTAATTGATATCGTTAATATTATCTTCTATGATATATTTGAAATGAAAATTGTCAAAAACAATTAATTTTGTAATAAAATAAGGTAAACTGTAGAAAGTCTATCAAAATTTATTTATCTTACATATTAGTTTTTGGAAAAGTTGACAGAAAATAAAATGAACATGCATGTAGTAATACGTAACTAGCAGTTAAAAACCCGCTCCGCAATTAGGGCGGCAATTAGTTGGGCTTCGCCATGTTTAAGTGATACTAACAACAGTTACATTCAATAGGTACAAATTAGGTCAGTCACAGAGAGAGGGTGAGTATATATGGTTAATAGATTATTACAATATAGCGCCCCTGAGGTGATATCTCACAAAAACGGCACTATACAAATTGTCCAATAAATAAATAAATATAATATTCACATTTTATTACGTACATATGCATTGATATAAAACGGAAATAGATAAAATAATGTAATCTAATAAAACTTCATTTCAAACACAAATAACTTTGTTTAAATCGATTTATTATATACAACCACTACATGTTTCATGAACGAAGTTCACCTCATCAGGAGTAAGTATACTCCGAGGTCAAAAATTAAATATAGATTACAATTGGAAAGAAGAAGTGGAAGGAGGGGGGAGGGGTTAGAGTGGGCGGGGTTTATCAGAATTAGGAATTACAATATCGTTAGACGGTAAAGACCAGTTGAGTGGGAAAATATTTAAAAGAGGGTTTATAATTTTTTTTTGCTAATTAATTATATCTGATTTTAGTAGTAGTACTAAGTACTTCAGTTATTTTTTATTAATATGACTGTTGTTTCGGCGTTTAAGGCCATTTTAATTTAATCCAACTTGTGGCTAGGCCACGTTGAGACGACTTATTTATATGATTCTATTAACCTCCGCCCAATTTCCTCACTTATTCCCCTCTTCTCAGTATGTTCCTAAGACCCAAGTACCCCACACAATAGAGAGCTATTGTTTCGATTACTTTCTCAGTAAATCGGTTTAGCCGGTAATAAATCATTTTAGACATCATAAAAATTGAATTAATTGTTTTTTTTTTGTTTAATTCGTAGAACTCCATTCATTTTTTTTTAAATTAATATAAATCAAATTTAATAATATTATTTTTAAGTTCTTCAATTATTTTGGTTTTTTTATGGTTATGGGTGTTTCGGTTTGAAATTGGGCGGATGTAAATAGAATCAAGTAATTTCAAAGTGACCTAAACACAGTTTGAAAATGTTCATGAACGCCGAAAAAGCTGTCATAATAATTTTAAATGCTTAAATACTTGATTTAAAAAACTAAATGGATTTTTAAGAATTAATCACTGATAGGACGTAGTTACTTACCAAAATAACTGGGTAAATACTACATTTTCGTGGAGAGCTTTTATGGTTTAAAAATTATTTAGCAAATTCCGATTTTATTATATTGAAAATTCTTCACTAGTAAAAATAGATTAAACGAGGCGTTAAATGGATTCCCGATATAAAAATAATTAAATTAGTGCGTGCACCGATGACATGTATATTGAGGAGAATTTGCACAAAAACATATACAAACGCCATACAAATCATCCATAGATTATTATTATCATATAACGATCTAAGTAAGATTTATTTTAATATATTGATCATCATAAAGAGATATTTTTAATTACATTCGTATACGCCCATTCAAGGTTGGTGTGTAAAGCCGGCCTCGAGCTTTTCTAACAACCGTTGTAACCAAACAAACGCCACGGTAATTAGTCACGCTTTTCACTGTTCTGACCTTACGCGCCGCGGAATATTTACAACACGTTTTTTAGTAAGGCTGTAAATATTTACAAACGTTTTATAATTTAAAAAAAATTGTTAACTATATTTTATATACGTACCTATCTTTCCCTAATTGAAATTTGTGTGATTTTTCCTTTTTTCTCTAATAAACATAAGAAAAGAATGTAATTTTGTAAATTACAAAAACCGTTGTTCAAGTAGAATACCTACGTAACAAAAAATAATATCTTATAAAGAAAAAAAAAATAATAATGAATCTATGTTTTGCTGGACCTATATGTACAGACCTAAGATGATAAAACAATCAACATTAGTAAAGTGTGAAAATCTATTAAATCGACACTAAATTTATCAACGATATTAAATTTGTAAGTATTCCCGAGTAAAGTAAATATTATTTAAAGGTGTAACAAAATCGATGCTTTTGTAGCATCTTACAAAAAACCGCCTATCTTTTACAAAAATGGAATATTTTTTTATGAATTGTAGATTCCGCAGTGTGTGTGGGAGGAATGCATAAAACGCAGTTTCACATATTTCAGTGCATTGGCCGGGCGGACTCGCTACTTGCTTGCTTGCTCCACACGTGTGACAATGCTAAGCGACGGCTCCTAAATCACACTTGTGACAGCTCCAATATTGCGGACTGCCACCACAGCCCGACTGCCTCGTATCGATCTACCCTCTACTCTGCTGCACTTCTACCCTCTACCTACACTATTCTAAAATATTATTCTACCTTTGCATTTGCTTACATGATTCTGGAAAGAAGTACGCGAATTTATTCCTGTTTTATATTAAGGTAAATTAATTCATCAATTTAAAACTGAATTTGGTTCATTCAATGTGTACTTGATGATGGTGTATTCGTCGAAACTCGATGAAATATGGTAAGGGAGAAAAGAGTTGTATCCAATTATTTATCTTCTGTAAATCATTCAATTTCCTCTGGTGAAGGAAAATCTCAACAATATTTCTCCATGAACAATCGTTATAACATATCAGTCTTCGTGTGCAAATCAACCTTATCATGAGGTGACTCGACTAAAATAGCAGTTAAAGTAAACTTTTAAATTTATAGGTTAGGTTCATTTAAGAGTTACTAATTATTTGTAAAAGTTATTATATGTGGAAACATCACTATCTTATGCAACCCTGTAAACATGACGTAACTTTATTTAAAATATGTTTATAGAATCGTTTGTTTCTTAAATAAAGTTTAAAAAAAATATGGTGGGGAATTTTTTTAGAAAACAATCCATTTGTATTACATACGAGCACAATATTAAAAAAACATCCCTTATCAAAAACAACCTGGCCTCCATGGTCTATAGGTAAGGCTCTCGACTAGCAAACTGAAGGACGCGGGTTCAAATTCCGGCGTGCGCAAGTAAATTTTATTTGTATTATTTGACAAATTACTCATTTAAAATAATATACAGAATTTTCGCAGCAAATTCCACAGTGGAAGATAATTTCAGTATCGCCCTGGTATAAGACCACCATACAGAATTGAAACGTTTCTTGAAATGACTTTGACCAGATGTGAACAGCCAGGTACTCCCCCACTTTCCTCATCTCATCTCCTTCCCCTCTCCAATACCTCCAGCCTCATAACATACTCCAATTGGGAATGCCATAGACTCACTGGCTCCAGATGGTTGAGAGCAGTTGGTACTCCTGTGCGGTTTCATGTAAAAAGGTAGCTAGTGACTTTTATCACACGATTATTTATGTGAGTGTATCAGTAGTACATAATGCATAAACTTTTGAGCCTGAAAAGGTTCGTCTAAAAATACAACAATAAAAACAAAGAATATGAAATCAGGAAAGACCCTTGGGGGCTTTCCTGTGATATACCTATGCAAAAGTTTCAACTGAAGTAAGAATATGGATTCATAATATCGCAATGTGAATCTTGAATATTCAAGCCCGTACAATAATCTTAGACGCAACATTGTTTATTTTGTCATAGGAAAACTATTTTCAGGTGATTTTTTTCTTCGCGACGAAAAAACGTTATATTTGTTTAAAACAAAAATACACTAGTTTTAACTGTTAATCTCCTTTATTTAAACTATCGAGAAAAACACCACAGGAATATATTTAATATTAACTTTGCGAATTTTGTGGATTACGTAAAAGACTTATTTAAACACTATTCCTAAATGGAAGTTATATTTTTGTAAGCCATTCAAATCGCTTTTTTTAATTTATGTTCTTTTATTTTTAACATTTCTTTCTCATGTTTCAAAACTGTCATTAAAATTGAACCAACTACATGTAAAAGCCCTCTGGGCGTTAAATAAATGAATGAATGAATGAATGAATAAAACTTGCGAATTTAATGTTCCCAAAGTGAGCGTTGATTTTTCTTACAACAAGCATGGCTATTGATAAAAAGAGAGATGTTCTTTTGAAACTGTTATTAATTTATTCGAATGATTATTTTCCATGTTAAGTTTCGTCTGTTTAGTAGTAAATAGTAATGAGGGGCCAAGGAATAAAAGATCTCCTAACCACAGAAAGGAAAATTTCAAATCCAGCTTCCAAATTCAATTATAAAAACATTATTTGCACGACATTGTAAATCTGCTCCTAACCGAACAATGCGAGATCTTACATCAACGCTGATTGCCTTTGAGTGGTTGAAGATCTCACGCAACATGTACTGTACGAGAATAACATCCACCACGTATGCAAATAAGGCTGTATTGTCCTACGGGTGGCGAACCAGTCAACCGAAAACATTCAAGAAACTTCGTCGCAAAGATCCGGAAACTTCTGCACGAATTTACTGTGAACGAGATAAATTTTGATTTAGAATGTCAGCTTTGACTGTTTGGGGATTGTAAAAGTTTAATTCGAAAGGAGCCCTTATCTAGGAGTCCTTTTTTACCCTCTCGAAATATTTTCGTCCAGAAAACTCACAAGGGTATAATTTAAGAAGTTGAGATCTGAAAAGAAGACAAATGTCCGACATTCAAAGATACCTTTGTCACTGAAGGCTATTTGGGTAATAGCTAGTTGAAAGAAATTAAATTTCTTCTGGGAAACTGACCATGACCTATGACATAAGATATGAATTACCTTTTGAAATTGTGTGCCTGAGGATTTATTAAAAAAAAAACCTAGTCCTTTAAATTCATGACTTTTCAATTTAATATACTAGTGACAGTTTGAATTGTATATTTGAACACATTTTGTCTGTTTTGTTGTCTAGGGCACATACTGTAAGCCACTCAAATAAAAATTAATGTTCATCAGTGACTAAGCAAAAGCGTCGGTCATAAAAGTAAATGGTAATTATTAGCATCAGAATAAGTGTAGTGTGTTTAGATTTTCTAAGCCATTTCACAGGGCCCTGAGCCACAGAGGTCTGCATAATGAATTCGGCCACCACTTACTCTTGGTACTGTGGGTACTTACAACCTGAAGGGTCTGAGTTTATGTCCCGGGACCTCAAAAACGTTGTCGTAATAGTAATTAATTACGTACTTCGTTATTATTTCTATTGCTGTTTCGATTGTTGAGAATTTGAACCAGTTCATTAATAAAATAAAATAAATTCACTTCAAGATGTTTCTCAACTTCCTTTATTACATGTAGGTAGAGTAGGTATTTGCTTTAGGGGGGAGATATTTTAAAGCTGGTTCAGCTTCACGGTCAAAATTAATATGAAATTTAAATACTTTTTTGGTTCTACGGAAGTGGATACTAGCTTACTTGATTAGTGATATTTTAATTCAATATTTTTTAACGTTGACAATTTGTAAAACTTTAATATTGTTTCTATAATACGAAATTGTTGTTGCAACTCATCCATTTCAATATTGAATTCCTTCCCGTAGACTCTTAAATAATTAATTGCTTTTCCTCAATCAACGTTACCAATTTCTTGTGAGTATCACTCTCCACTGTTCAGTATGTCACGACTTTTTAACTGAAACGATTGCATTGATAGTTTTGGTACCAGTCTAAATGATTTTTGACGGTTTTTATGAAAATAAATAAGGAACATTTTTATCATTCAACGTCTCTAAATCATTGACTCTACCAGAGCCGTTGACTTTAATTTTTCTCTCTTTTGGAGGTTTATAAATACATTATATATTAGCTATTCATTGTCATTAATTCATTCGTATATTATTATGTATGTACTATTCCTTTACTGTAACTCTTATTTTTCGCCATTCTGTGGTTTTCGTTGTTTCTAAGTTTTAAATAATTGGAAAATAATAAAAATAATAAAGAGTTTAAAATTAATGAATAAATAAAAATAAAATTAACAAATATTTCTTAAAAGTCTGCTTCAAAGTATATAGTCCGCGAAAAGACCATCTTTAAGTTTTGAATGCATTTTTTCACTTATATATAAAACCTCGATAACTATTTGAGATATTTTGAATTATACGTATAATTTACTTTATCGTGAATTGGTTTTGGGGTATTATACCGTGTTGCGCTACATCCTTCTTTAACGTTGCGAACAGCGTTACAGTATTTTGGACACTCGCTATCCGAAACGTTGGCTAAAGAAGGACATTGCATAATTTCACAAAAATAAATCACGATAATACTTTTGGCCGAGAAAGCTTCAAATCGTATCCATAATTGACTTCACCATATTATAAATATCGGCTGATTATATTTTTACTAAATATTAAACTCAACAACATAAAAATGGTTTCTGGTAACTAACAACAAGAGGAAAGTTTTGGACAGTCTTATTGTTCAACATCTGCCAAAGTACAAAGTTGTCCGAAATTTCGATATTACTTGATTACTTATTAATGTATTCATAAAGCCACGTTTTGCTTTGAATCAAACATCAACATATTTATTTTTTACAATATTTTCGTACATCTTCGTTTCCCTTTTTTTCTCAAGACGTCACATTATATTTCCGAACTTCTCCAATACAATCAGGTTCCCCTTAGAACCAATATCTGATATAAAATTCCCAGAATAAGCTGATCAGCAGAGCGAGAACGAAGACCCATTACAGCTCCTGAGATGTGTTCAATAAATTTAAAATTTCGCAAACCCCGCGTAATATTGTATCCACGGCTCCCCTAGGCCTGGGATTAACGCAAAAGAAGGTCGCAATGCTACAAATACTTTTTACGTACTGCAAAAAAGGAGGTGGAGAAGTAAAGTGACAAAACACTATTTGATAAAACAGGGATGGATTTCAGTAGAAATAAAAATGTAAGTTCTGGAATTCGGGGAAAGCAGTATAATTTTATCTACGGTTTTAACAAAAACGTTTTTTGCAAAACATTTATTCAAAAGGTCATCTTTTGTTGATATTTGAAACGAAAAATTTACACGTATTTCTTAATTTAAGGGTGTTTGTTCAAAGGAAAAAAACCGCGCACATGTTATTTAGTTTTTTTAAAGTGAAAATATTTTTAAAGAAAAATGAAACAAATTCGCGCTATACGTAAGACAGTATTTTATGTATTGGTACAATATTTATTCACATATAGTTTATAAACGAATACTGTAGATAAGGTTTAACGAAATATCATAAAGTTCCTTTAAAATATTATCTTGTGCTGAAAACATGCTGGAGTTAATATATTTGAAACTGAGAAGAATCCATTTAAAGTGATAACATTATTTTAAGCGTGTACGGCGGAAAAGTGCACCAACTTCAGGGGTTGATTCTACATAATTTTGAAAGTAGAAAAGATCAATTACTTTTTTCAAAATTCCAAAGTTATTAGGAAAAAAATTGGATTGATTGTATGGGAAAATAAATAATTCTTCTATGGAAAATATTTTAGTATGGGATAAAAAAGTTACCTTTCTTTTTTACTTCTACCATCATGTAGAATCAAAATCATATAGATTTTGATAAGAGACCATCCCTAATATGAACGTATATGTTTTTGACGAACTGCCTTCACCCCATCGGATGCAGCAGTCAATAATTCCGATCCGCGCCTGATTACAAGTCACGAAGCAGCAGAGAGCAACGAGCGAAGACCAGTTCGTACAGTCCCGCCCTTGTTTTTCGGTCGCGCGACACCGCCCATACGAATCACCTACTACCCTCGCTGCGCCCAAAACACCCGAGGAATATTTAAGCGATTATTTCACGCATAGACGAACATCGGTGATGAATGTCCGGGTAAGATACACCAAGATGACAGAGAAGGTGGACTGCCTGGGTTTTGAAGTCTAACTTGCGGACCTTAATATTTTCGATGGCTGGGAAAAAACCGAAAATTGAATTTAAAAAATTCAATTACTTCACGTCAGCTTTAGAAAATAGCCGTAGATAAGTAAAGTATTTGTTAAGACCTATCTATCTTGCAACCAAGCTATTATTATAAGTAATCAATTGATAACTTATTACTTACAATTAAGGCAATTGTTTAAACTACAAAATATCTAGCAATTTTTTAATTATAATAATTAATCAACGTATTTCATTCCGTTAATTTTTTTTATTTTATAAATGTTCAGTAAATAAAATCCACTAATTGAAAAATAAATTCGCGGTTGAAACTGAATAATATTTTTGTACGTATTATAAAAATAACACAACATAGACAGTTAAATCAAATCATTTGCAATATTGTAATCTGTATTTGGCTAAATTTCCGAAATTAAAATTTCATATTCCAGTGAATTATAAATGAATGATTCTCCGGCATAAGGCCTCATGAATAATGACCCATAAACACACAATGTGAAACAATGACATTTGAAAATGGCAAATAGAAAACGTGAAGCATGAATAAAAGAATATGTAGCCAAGGGCGCCCCGGGGACCATGTGTTGTCCGCGACCTATGTATCAAGATTCCCTGATTTTCTTGGAAAATGGAAAATTCAACCACCATATTTGTTCAGAGACTTTCCTCTGGGTTTCCAAGACCGATGATTTTATTTATGTGAGCATTGGAAGAATGTACTCATCGATAGTGTTTTCTTTATAAAAAAACATCATTTTTATTTGTGCCCTTTCTTGGTTTGTTCCATGTACGACTGTTACTTGGCTGTCGCGTGTCCCCTCTTTTCTCCTTATTATTGATATACAGTTTTGAAGGGGTATTATGATTGCAAAGCAGTAAATTTATGACCCAAAATTTACATGATTTGGTTAACAATGAAATATATCTCTGCTCTTCTTGGATTTTCCCTTTGTTCAAAGTATACACTAAATCATTATAGGTACCCCGTAAACCTACAAATACAGATTTTAACGATAAACAAAAAGTATCATTCTTAACGATACTTTTAAAAATCATTTATCAAAACATAAATATCTAATTTGAGGAAACTACATAAGGTAGATTAAATAATATTTTTAGATAGTTATGTTCAGATAAATGAACATAACATAATCTGCGGAAACTACATAAGGTAGATCAAATAATATTTTCATAATTATATAAACACATTATCTGGTAAAAAGGCTGATGTTAGTAATATTATTGTTAACTTTAAAACAAGTTTTAAAATACACTTTTTCATTGTGAAGCGACTTTTTGTATCTGAATACCGAAAAAGAGTCCCAACTGCTCAAAAATAGTTCGGAGCCAGTGAGGCCATTTCCAACTGCGGGAGGTTGTAAGACTGAGATGAGGAAGAGGATTATGGGAAATTATCTGGTTACTCCGATCTGGTCACCATATACGGCTAAAGTTATTTCAAGAATCTTTTTTGTTCTGAGAATGGTGGTCTTACACCAGGGTGTTACTGAGATTATCTTCCACTGTACAACGTGTTACATTTTTTTTACATTAACGAATTGTGATATAACATTTTAGGTAGGTCGAGATTTAGACCTGCAACCTCCGAATTTCTGCTAGACGAGAGTCTTGAGCTGATTGTAACAGTAAATAGTGCTATAGAAAGTTGACCATTTTATTATTGGTCCACCTACCTACCCACTAGGTAGGGGTTTATTAATATGGTAGTCGGGGATAGTAAGAAGATGGGGAAGAGGGAGGTTGAAAACAAATGTATATTTAGATGTGGTTTCATAAAGCTGAAGCCATTTCAAGCAACGTTTACAACTATTAACGTACATTCGTAGTAAAAATGAGTGCAGCTAATTCGTTAGTGCATTGTAAGTACTATTTCAGCCATCGCTTCAAAATATCTTTAATCATTTTTCAATTTGACTAACACTACTTTCAATCCTCAGAGTTTCAAACGTGTATGTTATTTTATTAAACAACTGTTTTTATACAGTATACAAAATAAAGTTTAAAAAAATTTTGTTTATGGTACTTATTTCAAAAAAATATAATATCAACCTAAAATATATAACACTCCTGTATACAAATTTGCGGTGACATAAATCTCAAGAAAATTATCGAAGTATTTTTTTCTCTTTCTCTATAACTCTCTTAAGAATGTTCACTCTGTTATAAAACGCAAAAATTTTGAGTCCTCAGAACAATTCTGCAAGCCCTCGTCGGCGACTAATTTGGTGAACTAGCGTGATCGGTGAATAGCATAACATGTAAGCAGTCTTAGTCAAAATGACTGAGATTAGTTTTCTAGGGTTAAACCCTCACATTATAAATGCATAACTGATATTATTTGATATTTATTAAAGCATTTATTTATTCACACCTTAAAGGCTTTTACGTGTTGTATACATTGTTATAGGTAAGTTCGGGAGTACAATAATAAGTGTATAGTACATAGTATGTATAATCAGCCGCTATACAAGCGCTGTACATGTGCTATACAAACGCTATACAGGCGCTGTACACAATAACAAGAGAACAAAATAAACTCTTAAGGTGCTACAAAAGTAGTTCCAGAGCATTGTTGAGTAACTTTGTTGATATTTATAAAATAAACATGAACAATTTGTTGTTAAGCATGTTTGTTGTAAAGCAAACCCTTTTTACGCCTGATTGGTTGTTTTACAGAACACAGCAATGAAAGCTGCACATGAAGAAGCATGAAATATTGTTGGTTTAGTGATTAAATTTCCAAACGACCAATTAGAAAATTGTTCAATCAAACATAAAACTAAAAACGATAATAAGTTACGCAAGAATTACTTAAACTAATGTAACTTTTTCCTTTGCGAAAATAGCTTCATCTTAAATATCTATTACAGTTAGAACTCCGACAGAAAAAATATTTTAAAACTTCAAAGTTTGCAAAGTTCAAAAATTAAATAAATTTTTTTTTTTATCTGAATAGTCCACTGCCCAACATAAATACTCTACCAGAGCAATAAGCCAAAATATACTGGTTACTCCAGTTATTAACAGTTTGAATCACAGACATAGGAATTACATACATAGTATACATAGACATATGAATACTAATATTCATATGTCTATGGTTTGAATACATAATTGGAACAGAGAAATATTAAATTCTATAAAGTGAAATTATACAATGCTCTACCAAATCAACAATAAAAATACATTGTGTGGCAAGCCTACGCACGACGGAAGTGAAACTTTTAGTATTATTCAGAATGCTGTACATTATAGTTTGAAAAAGCATAAATTTATTTATAGGCGTTTTGTTAACAAATGAACGTTTAACTAGATTCCTAATATTGACATATTTATAAGTAGCATCTGATAAAAAAAAATTAAAAGTTATAAAAATATGGTATTCGAACCCGGGTCCTGCATAACGAGTGTCGAACGCTCTGCCTCTAGACCGCGAGGAGAGGTATCTCACGCGACGAGAACCGCGTATACAACGTGTACTCCTCAATTGACTTGTCCCGCGGAAATTTTCGTTTTCAAACACGGCAAATGAATAATATCACACAACGTCTCGTAACGCTTTATATAGGGTCGAATCGAAGATATATCGGCAGTGTGAAGTCATATCTGTCGTTTTTCAAAATATTTCCGTATATTTGTCCGTTTTGGAAAAGATCTATCGTGTTTTAACAGTCTCATACCCGTATGGAGTCTGAATTTGAAAAACATTTCTAATTTTTGAAAAACTCACTTACGGCTGTGTTTTTTACTAAAAAAACTTGTCACGCACGTCTGCGAGGGTAATTAGTCGCGTTACCGGCCTTGATTAGTAATTTTAATGATTCAAAATAAAAATAATTAATCAAAATACCGAGCGACTCTACGGGCTCGATTTGTAAGCTATATTTCGACCAAAATATCATATAGGTACCGACCGTTACTTCTAGCCAATTACTCGAGTGAACACCTGCCGGTCTACAGTCTCACTAAATGGATTTAGACATTTCGGGAGACTCTCGGTTAAAATTAACAAATTTATATAATTTTTTACTACATTATTACAAATCATGTAGATATCTTCTTATATGTATGCCTGACAAAGTCGCAGCACGAGAGCATTTTATTACTTTTCCTCGTATTAAAAAAATCACAAAAAGAAAAAAAAAATAGTTAAAGCGGGGATCGAACCTCGGTTCTTCACGACGACAGTCGGGCGCTCTGCCTCTAGACCGCGACGCTGAGTTTGGAGAGTGACCTAAACTAGGTATATAATATTAGCTAGGCTCCTATAGCGAAATGATCACGGTTTTTCGTGACGGTCATGAGTCGGTTTTACTCCGGTCCTCGAAAATGCATAACGCGCGTAAAGAATTTTCACTTCAAAAAAATAACGGAAATTAAAATACATAAACAAAAGTAAAAATATGGGAGAACAAAGTGATATTTAACTTACAAACATTATGAAGACAATGTAAAAAAACAACACAAAATTAAATACAAAAAACTACAGGCCGCCTCAGAACATTACATCCTAGTGAGGAAGACTGTGAAAAGAATTGAATTTATACTTGATACCTACACGATGTACAAACTTTGTAAATGAAACAAAAATAAAAAAATAAACATCCTCTCAATAAACATCGTTTTGACAAATAAGCACTAGGGCGACGAGATATAATGATTATATGTGATAGTTTTACAATGCACTTTGATAAGTATATTATAGTTATATATTAACGTAGTTTAAGTATGGTCGTTAACATAATTAAAAAACTAAAAACATAAACAGTTTGTTGTAAAGCACGTTTGTAAATCGATTTTCATACATGAACCCTGACCTTTTTTACTGTTCTGGTTAACCGCTTCTCTTATTTTAAGTTTGCCCCTAATAAAATGATCAAATGAATCCAAAATTCTATTCATAATTAAAACGAGAGCTCAACATTGTTCAAATAAGAAACTCGTGTAACAAAATGCATAACATTTGCATTACGAGGAGAGGCACAGAGGAATACTCTGCACCGAGACGGATCCAGAAATTGTAATGTTTTGGCAAACAATTGCCGCCGGTACGCGAACAAGACGTCTGCGATATCAAATTTAATTTAATTTGCAGACAAACTTACCATTCTATCCTCCGGGTCTTAGCTTAGACGGTTTAATTCTTCTGTTTCGCGTGACTGAGATCTCATAGCGAGCACCCACAACTTTGGGCCGTAATGTTTGACTTGAGAAGTTTGCTTCGTGCCTCACTTGTTGATATGAGTGATTAATTATTATAACCTATCTGAACTATTTTCATTATTTAATTAGTAACTTCGGCATGGAAGTGCTATTAGAATGATGTTGTAATATGTGGTTAATTTAAAGCTCTGATAAAAAAATATATTTTTAGCACGGTTCCTGGAATAAACCAGATAGCTGTTTTCAAAATCAACTTGAAGGACCAGTTTCGATTATGAGTTTTAATCCAAAATAATCTGCAAATATCCGATGAGTCCATATGCTTGAGCGCAAGAAACCGGCGACTTTAAAATGTGCGTATTTGTATAAATTTAAGAAAAAAATACGGTATGTTGGCATTTTTATTTTATATTTATTTTGAAAAATACATATTACAAAGATTTGAAATATGCCATTTTTGATTTGCCGCGTTCGTTTTAGTTTGTGAACATAGCGTTGTGATCGTCACCTCGCGCCGGTCAAAGTCGCACGTTGGTGACAGTCGTCTTTCCAGGCAGCAGCGTTTTCTATGTTATAATGACGTTGTAGCCTGTAGTTTTACATACGAGTAGTTTAGTTTTATTAGTTTTACATATAATATTTGAGAATGAAAATATTATAATTCCACATTTCAGAAAGACGATCAGAATTTGAAAAATATATAATATCTTTAAATCGTCTGTATATTTTAACGGTAACCATAATTTTTTGTTTTTAATGAGTTTTATTAATACACAATGTACATTTGTTACGTATAAATTTTTATAAAATTAGCGACCGGTTTCGACACGTCCGTGTCATTAACTAGCTATTTTAAAACTAAATTTTTAAGTGCAGAAATATGGGGTTTTATTTAGTTTGGTTCTTTGGTGGGAGGGGATTTGAGGGAGGGGGAGGGGGTTGAGAGGGAAGTGGAGGGAGGAGTCAAAATAACGGGGAACATTGTCAATAGAGGTGATTTGCAAGGTGCTATTATTTTATTTACTATATTAATGCTTGAATTAATTTTTTTGTTGATTTCTAATGTTTCTAATGCGCACAAATTAAAATATTTATTAACGTTAGAATGTTTAAACTTAGTTTTATCCCGGTTGAAGCTATGGCCTGTCTCTATCAAATGATTAGCGAACTCGGAGAAATTATTATTTTTTAAACATAGTTCGTGTTCCCTAATTCTGGTTTTGAAATTTCTTGTAGTCATACCTACATACTGGGAGTTACAATCATTACACTCTAAAGTGTATATCCCATTTTTATCTAATTTATTTGAAACATCCTTGTTATTAATTAAGTTTTTTATTTTAGAATTGGTGTAAAAAGCTGTCGAAATATTAACTGGTAACATGCGGGATATTTTTAAGGACAAGTCGCCTGTATAAAGAAGTTTTCTATATATTAGATTTTTACTAGATTTAGTGTTATTATCACCACTATAAATGTACTTTTTAGAAAATATTTTGGTTTGTTTCTTATTAACTAAACGATTAATTATGTCAGGTTTATATCCGTTGTTTATAGCTATTTGTTTTATAATGTTAATTTCATTATTGAAATTCTCAATATTTAAAGGGACATTAATGGCTCGATGTATCATTGAGTTGAAGGAGGCGAGTTTATGGGACAAAGGATGATTTGAAGTAGAAGGTATAACACAGTCAGTGTGTGTAGGTTTTCTATAGATGTTAAAAACACACTTATTATTATCTAAACTGATGTTTAAGTCTAAAAAATTTAAATTGTTATTATCGTTATGTTCCAGTGTAAATTTTATATTTTGGTGAATGTTATTAATAAAAGTGAGAAAAATGTCTAATTGTCTGTTGCTACCTGTCCAAATTACAAAAATGTCATCAACATATCTATACCAAACAAATACATTAGCTAAAAGGGAAAGTCCACATTCGAAAAGTTTGTTTTCAAAAGAATCCATAAATATTTCAGCAAACAAAGGAGAAGCGGGATTTCCCATTGGGAGACCATTATGCTGTTTATACAATTTATCATTAAAGGTGAAGTAGTTTTGATTGGTACAAATTTCTAAGAAAGTGGACATTTCCTTCACAATGGTTCGATCTAAATGGGAATTATTTAAAATGTTTACAATTAGGTTTTTACATTCATTTGTGGGAATGCTTGGGAAAAGATTAACAACGTCAAAGGACACTAATTTACTGTTGCTAGGTATGTCTAAGTCTTTGATTTTATTTATTAACTCCAAACTGTTTTTAATTGAACGATGTGATCTGAATAAATTATTAGATTTGAATAAAGATACAAATTTAGAACATATATTATAGTTGGGGCTAGAATATGCAGGAACAACAGGTCTAATGGGGATATTTGGTTTGTGAATTTTCGCTAAACCATATAGTTTAGGAGGCTGTGGATTAGTTAATACTAGATGATTATATTTAGGTTCACCACATAGTAAAGGGCAGCTTTTGATTGTCTTCTTGACATCTTCTTGAAATTTCTTTGTAGGGTCTTTTAGAAGAGTTGAAAAATTATCACTTTTTAAAAAATCTTCTACTTTATTAACGTAGTCTATTTTGTTCAAAATCACTATGGTATTTCCTTTGTCGGCTTTGGTTAGAGTTAGATTATTTTCTTTTATGGTTTTTTTGATGTTGTTTAAGGTTTGTTTTTCAGTATTTTTGGAGGAAATATTGTTATTATTATTTTTATTTTTAAGGTGTTTTTTGATGAGTTCAGAAGATTTATGTTTAATGGAGTCTGGGCATTTGAAAAGGGCTTGATCCGTGTCAGCAGCAAGTATTTCAACGTTATTAACTTTGTCATCTTGAATGTTATAGTTAAGTCCTTTGGATAATAAACACGTTTCTTTGACGGATAGTTTATGATCAGACAGATTTATTATTCTTTCATTAAATGTATGATTAGAAAAACTATTTTTATTAGGCACGGGGTTCAAACATCCATCTAGTTTTTTGGAGGCGAGAATAAGGTTTTTTAGTTTCTTTTGTAAGGTAATTTTCTTTTTGAAAGCAACTTCACTAGCACAATTTCTTACTTTGTCGTCGAACAAATCCCATTCTATAGGGTGTAAAGTGTTCACAAGTTCAGTATGTAAAACTTTCAACAAGGTTTGTATGTTGTCTCTGATGTGAAACCACGATTTTATTTCTTCCTTTAACCACATTTTCTTAGCAAAAAGAATCGATTTGGAAGCCGATAAACTGTTGTTTTTAGATTTTATATTTATATATTTAGGAAAAACTTTATTTTTAACACACATTTGATTAAAATATATATTTAAAGACACAATTCTGTACTTGCAAAAAAGTTTTAAATAATATTTGCCTTGGTATGCTGTACTAGCGTTTACAATTTTTTGTATTTCTTTGGCATTCACTATGTAACAATTTCTAGACATTTTTTGTTTTTAATGAGTTTTATTAATACACAATGTACATTTGTTACGTATAAATTTTTATAAAATTAGAACCAAAGAACCAAACTAAATAAAACCCCATATTTCTGCACTTAAAAATTTAGTTTTAAAATAGCTAGTTAATGACACGGACGTGTCGAAACCGGTCGCTAATTTTATAAAAATTTATACGTAACAAATGTACATTGTGTATTAATAAAACTCATTAAAAACAAAAAATGTCTAGAAATTGTTACATAGTGAATGCCAAAGAAATACAAAAAATTGTAACCATAATTATTGAAAATACCCCAATTTTACACAAATCGAATAATTATTATAATAGCTAGAAATAGGTGTGCCAAGACAGAGTTGTGTCACGGCGCATTATCTCTGCCAACCTCTGCAGAGAAACGGCAAGATGATTGGTAAGTTTAAATTAAATTAAATCCTTTTTATTGCTCTCCGGAAGACCTCCAATCAAAATCGAATTCTTGCTTTGCCGTGTTCAGATTGTTGCGTTACTAGATCTGAAAAGTTCCTAACTTCATTTTCCTTTCTCCTTCCTCTCCTCCTTACAGACATCCTAAATATGGAGTGTCATGGTACCACTCGCTTAGAAAGTTACAATCTTTTTGGTATTCCAAAAATAGGATAGTATTATTGATCATTAATTAGGCATTTGTTAGAATATCGGCCTCTTCTCCCTTCTCTTACCCCTTCTTGTTGCCCCATAAAATATGTTATTAGTACATCAGGATAGTGAGATAATTTGTTTCAACGTAAGACCCAACCTACTGCCTGCGTATCGGCACATTTTGAAAATTACTTTCATTTCCCTGGAAGCAAATTCCTAGTTTGTAGGTAGTACTTAGGTATGTCCTCGTTCTTCAAATGTATTCCAAAGTATTTTTTATTTTGTAAACCGCTTACGGCACAAACAAGTTCTCTTTCAGAAGACACAAAGCTTTCTTCTTACTTTGTAACAACATAATATCGGTCTAGAAAATCTAGATGACAGTGCCACTTGAGTCGCTGCTTCTAAACATGTTCCATGAGCAGTTTTGGTCTATGAAATCAAATAATGAAACTAGAAGGCTGAGGACAAACGAGCGTAACTTTGTGAGTTGTGAGTTGCGAGTTTTTAGTCGCACATTTACGCGTGTGTCGGCAGACAACTCATTAAGCGTAGCCGTGTGTCGCTAACCGGACTTTTATATCAAACCGAATGCAGCGTCATTTTTTAAAAAATATTCTCCTACTAATTTTAATGAAACATAATCTAAGATAATTTTATAACTTGTTTTAAAGACTCAATTTCAAAAATGTTACTCACAAGAAAAAATGACGAGATCAGATGACGCGCGTCAGATAGTAGTTGATGTCATTCTCATCCGTTATTGCGCGGTTATCTGTGCTGGAGCGTTCAGGTTTGTTTCTTGTTAGCTACTTTTCAAGATAGATTTATTTTGTACGAATAACCGTATGAAATACAAAAAAAACGCAGTTTATGGTCACATTTTACTTACATACCTAACTAAATTTAATGCTCATAGTAATAAAAACACATTGACAGTTTGATAATTAACCAATTCCCTTAATTTAAAATATAAAATAATTCCCAGCATCATTTGTACAAGTCTTTCCTGGAAAACGATGACTGTATTCAAGGCCAACTTGAGTACAGACCACTGTAAATTCACTGTTTAAAATAATCTAATCAGTCTGAATATTTAACATGATTGCGGTTAAACATCATAAAAATCAGAAGTAACAATGAAACAAACAAAAATTGAGGCTATTTTCAAACTGTTATTGCACGATGGCACTGACTTGATTATGTGACACTCCAAAATCCAGCACGGGCCAATACACACCGGGCTTATACTGTAGTCGTCCATGATAACAAGTGATGACATTGGCAAGTGAAGATAATTTTCTTTCATATTCGAAATAACATTAATTTTATTGTTTTTGAAGGCGTCTCTCTTGTTTAGAAAACATTTCTCCTCTAAAAACTCTACATTCTACACGAAATCCTCAATGTATTTGAATATCTTGCCTCCAGAGATCTGGAATCCGACGCGCAAACTTTGAACTTTTCTTGGGGATTAGCATATGCACTCAGTTCATGGAGGATGGTGGTGCTGGAGACTTTGCACTTCTGATACTCCAGCTTTAAAAAAATGCAACGTTTTTTCTAGGATTCAAGTAGGCTCATGTTTTAATGTCAAAGCGACGACAGACGAAAATAACCTTCGGCCGCAACATTGGAAAACTCTTTATTATACGAACAACAATGATTTGTACTTTTAACACCTGTTCATTTGTTTGTATGTTACGTTTTCGTTTCAAGGTGGTGATAGTAAAGATTATGTTTCACGTGTGAAATCTTCGGTATTTAATTTTTTAAAGTTCTGGTATGTATTTATATTTAATTTATTTCTTATTATGTAATTGTTTTAAATATTTTCTAGACGAATAATTAACATAAAAGTCTAAAAAATAAGTTTTATGTTATATTAATTACACACAAGAGGTAATGAAATGTCACGAGTAACTTTTCTGTCTTTGTTTATATAATTCTGCTATGAATTTTAATTATTTTAAATATCTTCATTTAATTTGTTTCTTATTACATCATCATATTATTTTTTTGTTTTATATAATTCTTTTCATTTCTTAACATAAGAGGAAATCTTTAATTGATTGTATTTATGATATAATGTAAAAAGCGTAAAAAACAATAATATTCAACTGTTGATTTCCAATAGATTTATAAATAAATAAATATGTAATTATGCCTGATAGCCGTTTTGCCTTCCGAGGAGTTTTTCATAATGCATAATGCCTTCGGAAGGCGAAACAGTTGGTGTGCGTAAAAATAATTACTAACATAAATAAAAAAATATTAATAATACTTTGTTTCGTTGCACCAAACGGAGTTAAAATTAAATTTTATTATTATTCCCAAATGTAGATAATGTTATACTTTCAAATTGATAGGTACCTCAATTTATTTTTACCTACTTTATAAATGATTAGAGAAGTTGTTGAGTAGATTGTAAAGAAAAATAGTGTGTAGTATAGTGTTTTGTATGTACTGTATTCATACATCAAGATCTGTCCACATTCCTTTTATTCAAATCCAGAACATTTTATTTTTAATGAGAGGTTTATTTAACTCGACAATTATTTCACAACTCACTAGATTAAATGAAGGCACTAACTTTGGAACAGAGTATCGTCACAATAATATACCCTTCTAACCTAAACAGACCCGGCAGCGAAATTTAAATCAACAATACTGTGTTACTCGCCAGAAAAACTTTATTCTAAGTTTAAGCAAACTTTTAGCGCTCGCTGAGGATTTTAGGATGGAGTGAAGGGAAAGGAAAGGAGGGAAGGATGTTACAGAGCGCCTTATGCAAAGGAGGGGAAAATAGAAATCTCTGAGTTGGTACCAAGATAAAATTTATTTTATATAGAACTTAACAGCTTACATTTTTATACACATACTAGCTGAAGGCTTCGCCCATTGTTTTTTTTTAAATCAGATGTAGACAGTAATTTCGCTCTTACTTCGTCAAATTTGCAAAATTTCATCAAGAAATATCAACTTTCCGTTTTTAGGGTTGGGAAAATGTGGTGGTGATGTTTTTTGAAATTGCATGTGGACACAGTGACTTTCCTCCTGTTTCGCAATGTCAAGTGTGCAAAATTTTATCAGCTTGGAATAAAACTGAATATTTGTTTTAAAAAAATCGCTCCGGGCACTGTAGATAGACAGAATCGATATATATGGCTAAGTTTTAAATAAAATGAAATACTTTATTGAAGAAGATGGGAACCAGAAAGAGACCATTATTTAATGAAAATAACTTAAAATGAAATATAAAGTCGATATCGCTGTTGAATGCGCCTTCTTTTTTACTTCGGAGGTTACAGATTCGATATCCGTCCAGAGAAAAAAAAAGTGAAAAAGAGGTCACTTAACACACTAGAATCGGGTGTTGTGATGTTGGTTGTTTAAAACACCGAATTTATTCTATAGATAGAATATAAGGTAGGTAGATATGAAATTAATTAAAATACAAAATATTCGTATTAAAGCAAAAGTAATTTCAAACTAGTTGTGGATTCTAAGTGGTGAGCTCTCACCAAACATTTATTTTGAAGTTCCCAACTTCTACTCCTGTTTGAAGGGCAAATAAACTATTTAGATTTATCGAAAAAAAATGGATGTCAACTTTTATTTGCTCACCATAAGATTTTGATCTCTTGACATCTGGACCTTGGTTTACATGATCGGTTCTGCCGTGGAGGTCATTTAATCATAAGTGAGAGTTTAGTCAAATGTTACTAATACTACTAAGTTACTTTACTAATCTAAACTGTAAAGTGGAACATCTGTTTGAAGATATATCTTACAAAAATCCTTGAACGGTGGTAGATCACCGTTCATAAGACGCTTTTTGCTGCGTATACATTTGGAGACGAAATGCGAGATGAGCCTCGAATAATGGGAAAGGAACGAAGCAACCGCAAGCGGCGTTTTGCGCCATTTACTGTTGCTTCGTTCCTTTCGCATTACTCGAGGTTCAGCTCGCGTTCCGGCTCGTAAATGTACTAACGCCATTATATGAAGTCGTGAATTCGGCTTAGTATTTTCTAACTGGAATGATAAGGCAAATGGAATTATACTATGAGTTATGAATTAAAATAACCATGAACTATAGAAAAATAAGCTGTCGCATAATTTTTATGCATATTTTTCAATTATAATAAACAAGTTAATGTTCCATTATTGGAATAACTTTTGAAGCTTATACAAATTACGACCGAAAAGGGTTTTGTTTGAAATTATCATACATCATAACCTCTACGTAATATTTAATCATTGAAAGAGAAGACAATATAAATGAATCTTAATTAGGTAAATATGGAAAAAAAAGTTAAGCTCCCAGTTTCGATCGTCTCCTTTTTATTTACTGTGCCTTTTTCTACTTTATATTGAGATTTGTATTTTTTTCTTCGACGACGACTAATTAAATCTTCAAGATCTCAAAATAATCTGAATTTATCATAATTTATCTAAAACAGAGACATATTGACATAGACCATTGTTCAATCAATTAAAATAGACTAACATTCTCGGTGTACAGGACGTGTTTGCCAGCACAAGAAAAAACTGTAAATAATACGCACCGGCACACATCAGTCCTCAACCTGGGTAATGATTTAAGTAAAACACCGTGAGGTATTCTATCCAAACCATCAAAAAAGAAAGATTCAAATCAAAATTCACATTTTAATTAGATGTATTGTACTGGTATACAGAACGTACAGAGGGGTGTAGCTTATAGGTAGTCCCTATTTCTTATAGCCAACCCAATTCAAAAGAAATAGTTATATGTATTTCAATAAAACTGGGTTTTAATACACAGATAGAAACTGAGACAATCGGAATTCTTTCAGCGATAATTTCAGATTGGAGCACATTGTGCATCATCGCGCCATACGATAAAGCAAATGGCGTAGGTGACTGCTGCAGCAGTGGCAAGCTCAATTGGTAGCTAGCAGAAATTGGCCAGCCTTTAGGTTGTCAGCATCAATGGCTAATTCAGTCAGTAGCCAGGAAGAATTGGCCAGCATCTAGATTGTCAGCATCAGTGCTGGTTCAGTCGGTAGCCATGAGGAATTGGCCACCCTCTTGGTTGTCAGCATCAGTGGCTAATTCATTCGGTAGCTAGGAGGAATCAGCCAGCCTCTAGGTTCAGTCGAAGTGAGCAGTTCAGTCGGTAGCCAGCAGGAATTCAGCGGCGGCATGATCACTTGATTATAAGGGCCGGCACACGGAGACGCCCTATTATTGTAATGATGACAGATGCGTCTGGCTCAGCTGATGTGAGAGTGCCCGCAGCAAACAGCTTGTTGCACATCGTTGAAATATTTTCAAATGATTGTGCCGTGATGAAGGAACAGAAGCAAATACGGCTTTCAGTTGAAACTCAGGAATTTATAATTTTAAATTATAACAGATCGCGTTGTAACTGAAGGTGTTCCGTCCACTCGTGGTAATTCTTGAATCCTCCAATATTTTGTTTTAATGGGCTATTTATAATATCTCCTACAAGCGTTTGTGTGACGTCAGCTTGAAAAAACATGCTTACCTTTTCAAAAGGCAGGTATTGTGGTGCGAATAATATTTCACCCAGCAACTGGCTTTGTCAATATTTTAATTTCGTTTTAGAAAATAGGGTTATGGAACTGTTTTATTTTCGATCTAGTCTTTTTGCCGCCTGGTAACAGATTGATCAATTTTTCAACTGGTAAATATTATGATTTGGAAAAAGGGGTCATCAAACTTGCAGGTGTGCAACTTAAGCCGCAATTGATATTAAATGCAATAAAATAATTTTTCATGTTCGATGCATTCGGGTTACGAATAACCTGACAATATTTGAAAATCACTTACTCCCACCATAGTGAAAAAGGTTGCTTATGTGATGATGGAGGACTTAGCCAGCCGAAGAATTGAACACACTACTCCTAAGTGGGACCCGAACGCGATGTCAACTCAGCCACCGACCAGTCAGATTATTAAAAATAGGTAAAATCCGAGAACGATCATTTCAAATTTTGATTAAGAACCAGTTTGAGGAAAATATGTTCAGGATGTACATGTACTTGGCTGAATAAAAGTCAGTTTGATTACGTATACATTTAATGCATGAGACAATGTCATCAAGATAAAGCAAAAATAACTTTGAATGAAAAAAAAAACATTTCAGTTAAGTAATATTATTTAGAATCTGTATAATTTTATAGAAGGTGTGGATTTGTTCAATTCTGGAATTAGTCATTCAAATTGTTCTGAAATTGATCGGTCAAAATATTCTTTACTAACGGTGATATATCAGTCGAAATGACCTGGAATTGGCAAGCTGTTGACATTTTCGCTATTTCGCACGTGCTTTTCGAGATGGACGCACGACACTACTGGTTCGGGACACGACACTCGCGAACTAAACACATACCCCGACATATAGCCCAACCAGCGCGGACGAACCATCAAACAACATCTATCACATGAATCACGGGGGTGTCGCGATAATAGCCCGACAAGGATTGCGGCTAAATAAAGTAGCTCTCGGTACATTTAACACGCTTGAGTATATTGGATGCAGGGTTTCTTCTTCAGGAACGTTGTTCATGTTGTGCACCTTTTACAGGCCCGGATCAAAACCAATCTCTGTCGAATTTATAGTGAGTTTTCACATTTTTTGGAACTTTCAACTGGACTCTTCGACACCCTCGTAACAGGCGACATTAATATTCATCAACGGGGAGACTCACAATGCTGGTGGTATATTAGGTACTAAGATCATCGGCCTTGCATTTACAATTATACTGTCCCATTGATTTTCTGGAAGAGTTACAGACCTCTCTATTTTGTATACCCAATGTTTGGGAAACAAAGATGCAGACCGAATTTGTCAAGACATATAATAAAACAATATCAAATTTGTTAAATAAATATGGCCCGACAACATCAAAAATGGTTGATGAACGGTTGAAATTACGACTGGTTTGACGATGAATGCCGAAACCAGAAAAGACTTATGCGGAAATAAGAGAGGTCTTATAAAAAAACCTTGCTCATTTTTGCTCAAAAACAGTATACAAGTAAAATAAATTCCAAAGAATCAGAGTATTGGAAAGAAAAGATTAAGTCAGAACGAACCAACCCACGACATCTCTGGAACTCAATAAAGACTGTAATTTCCGAAGTCACTGTTCCAAAGAATCTGATAGTATTATTATGCGACCGTCTGGACGATGTAGGCCCTCTGATTGGTCAAATTCAAATTGTCTGTTTCGGGTAAATTCCGCTAACTTGAAAATTAAGACCCGATTTCATACTAAAATAGGATCACCAGATTTCTTCAAAAGCATCGTTTCTGCTCATATAATTTTTGGATAATATCGAAGAAAATATGTTATATCCATTGGATTCATTACATTACAGTAAAAATTATTAATGAAAATCTAATGTCTAATTTTGGATTGATTAAATGTATAAATGATGTGACGCGAGAAGCAATCTTAACGAATTATGTTACGGCTTCATGTCTTGATCACATCTATATAAGAGAGAGAGAGACCACTGACATTAGTTCATGCGTATGCGAAACAATAATAGCAGACCACTACTTAACTGCAGTCACGATTAACTTCTGTACCCGTGACAAAAGTATCTACGAAAGGGTAACAATTATTTTACAAGCAATAATTATTCGCCTGAAACACTCATCCACATTGAAAAATCTCCTGATAAAAGATACATGACGCCAACGGGACACGAACCCGTGTCCCTTCGATTTCCGGTCGACAGCTCTGACCACTGAGCTATGGCGGCTTATCTCTTATCCGCGAAATAATTCAATATATACTAGTGTTTCATTCAACAATTACTGCTTGTTAAATTTTTTCACCTGAAAACAACCAATTTTATTTTATATGAGAAAGGCATTGTAAGTGCTAACTCTCTCACTAGATGGCGTCGAGACAAATTGTCTACATTTTTAGGTGAAATACTTGAACTTGTCTAATATTAATTATTATTTTTTTGGTAAGCTAACGTTTAAGACAAGATTTTTTATGCATAGCACAAAGGGTAACAATTATTTTACAAGCAATAATTATTCGCCTGAAACACTCATCCACATTGAAAAATCTCCTACGAAAAATCGCACGCTACGTATTACACTGCACTATCTGAAAAAGAAGTTGATCTACTCATCGAAATTACCGACTGGAATGCTATGCTTAAATTATCGGAACCAAAAATTATGTATGAAGAAATTAAATCAAACTTTAAAAACATTTATGAAAAAAGTAGCATCTCAAAATTATGTTCTAAAAAATATCGCAATAACCAAAAAGACTGGATGAATGATAACCTCGTTGAAAATATACATACACGAGACATGTTATGGAGAAAATGGAAAAATGCGCCAAATAATAATATATATGAAATAGAGTTCAAGAAATACAGAAATAAACTTAATAAACACAAAAAAAATATATTATAACAACAAATTTAATCGTTGTTTCAAGAACATTAAAAAAATATGGAATGAAATAAATAAAATATTGGGATGGAATAATAAATCAGGTTGTGACGACGTCATATCAAAATATTTCCTAAAGTCTCAACGGATGCAGTTGTAGAACATTTTGCAGATTACTTTGATGAGGGAGTAAATAAGTTATTACACGAATGTGATTGCCGAGCGTCTGAGTACTTGCAGGAATATTTACCGCATTCAATGTACCTACCGAGAGCTAACGCCAAGCAAATTGAATTAATTATCGGAGGCATGAATAATTCTAAAACAGCTGGCATTGATCTAATTCGCATGTATGATTTAAAAAAACATTCCAAATTATTTAGCCCATTTTATAAATAAAATAATTGATACGGGCTACATTCCTGATGAGTTAAAATGTAGCATTGTGAGACCTGTCTATAAAAATGGAGATCACACCATAATAAATAATTATAGGCCAATTTCCATACTACCTGCATTGGAAAAATTTTTAGAAAAATATGTTTTCATAAATTTAGATAAATATTTAAATAGCTTGAGTATCATAGATGAATGCCAGTATGGCTTTCAGAAAAAAAAAGTTGTGATAAATTGCTCGAAATTTTTTCCGACTTCATAAATTCGCAGCTCAACTCTAAAAAACACGTTCTGGTACTTTTTATCGATTATTCTAAAGCATTTGATACTCTAAGCCATAAACAAATAGTTAAGGTACTTGAATACATTGGTATCCGTGGAAAACTCCTCTCATTTTTTAGAAACTATTTATTGAATAGAAAAATGATCGTAAAAATTTTAAATGTGGTGAGTAAATCCAGGTATATTAAATCTGGAGTACCTCAAGGGTCGAATTTAGGTCCGAAATTATATATCATTTATGTCATTGCGCTGTCCAAACTATTTTAAAAAGTTCGTAGATTCATTTTTGCAGACGATACTGCACTTGTAGTATCCAATGAAAACCCTGAAATAGCTATTAAAGAATTGCAAACCGATTTTAAAGAACTACTTAAATGGTCTCATGATGTGGGACTAATTATTAATGTTAAAAAAACCAAATGTATGTACATAAGATCACCTAGCTTGAAAATGTGGAATATACCCAAACTAACTGCACATAATTTTGAATGTAAACATAGAAAAATTGATTACATTTGCCTTTGTGAATCTATTGAATTTACAGATGAATATACTTATTTGGGCATAATAGTAGACAGTAAATTTAAATGGGATAAACACGTAGATAAAATATGTAATCAGCTCCGATCTATAGCGAGTAATTTTTATAAATTAAAATTTTTACTGCCCCATTGTACACATAAACTTATATATTTTTCTATGGTTCAATCTATTCTTAGATATGGAATAAGAACTTGGGGGCACACTAGCAGTACTTATATTAAATATGTACAAAATTTGCAAACTGCAATAATAAAAAAATAGTCACACCAAACATTTATAAACAAAGAAAAAATCTTGAAATACTGTACGGTGCAGAGAGCCTACTTCCAATAAAAGGTCTCCTTTGGTATATTACTATTATGGACAATGCGGGAGAAAGCTTGTACAAAAAACCACTGGTACACGGGCACAACACAAGATTTACATAAGGAAACGGGCTAAAAACTCCTCGAATTTTAAATAAGTATGGAGGCCGTACTCTTGAATACTTGGTACCTGTGATCTTCAACAAACTAAATAAAAACTTACAAATTGTGAATAATGAGAGACCCTGCCCTAAAATCATAAAGCTGTGGTTAATAAATGATCAATCCATGTACCTTTGAACACCTTAATGTAAATTCCCAAACTCTTTGTTTTTAGTGAGGTGCATTAGATAAATTATGTATTTACAATTACTAGTTAGAAATATATTTTGCGAATGTCTGCAATAAAATAAAATCTGTGAAATGTACCTACTTAGAAATAAGACTTACTCATGTACACATAATCATACTATGTTATAGAGATAGACTTAAGATATTTTGATTCTGTGGATCCTGCAGACAAGCTGGCATGTGACAGCTTTGTTGGTCTACCTATTTTGTTAAATAAAAAAAAGTGTTATAAAAAAAAAAAAATAAAAAAAAATAATAAAAATAAAAAAAAATCCACAATTACGTATTAAAATTTGACGTTTATCATTATTCACGCGAAACACAGATTGTTCAGTGTTGGCAGCGTATATGGATTTCCAATCAATGTAAAAAACTTTTATAGCCAGTTAGTGTCAAGCAATGTACAATGTCAGTGTGATTTTTTAATGTGAGATATATATATAAATTATTGAAAGTATATATTTTTCAATAATTTATATATATATATATATATATATATATATATATTCAAATATATAATTATAAATAATAAATATAATATATAATTATAAATCCACCATTATAAAGCCGATTGCAAAAATAACCAGTTCCATTCGATTATGATTTAAGATTTTCACGGCCAAAAGTATTTTTGTTATTTGTTTTTGGGGTATTATGCGTGTGGCTAAAGAAGGAGTTATCGCAACACGGCATAACACCCCAAAAACAAATAACAAAAAGTTCCACTCGATACTTAAATACGTAATTAATTATTTTTTGATATTACAACACCGACCCCATGCGCTATCATGTTTAATATCTAGGTAATTACAGAATTATTGACGTGCTAACCTAGAAATTTGTTTTAAAAACTTCCTGTGAATCGCTAAAAGGAATATTTGGTTTTCAGATTATTATTTCAATTTAATAACTATGGCTAAAAGGAATGTGGACAATATTTTACTAGAATTGGCCGAATTTCGGAATGTTCGAATGAGAGAAGGACATTTACCAAGCGATCGAAGTGCCAGAAGACGAATAGAATATATGACAGATAATCAAATTGAACACAATAATTCCAGAAGGCGGTTTTCCATAGCAAATAGATGTAGTGTATTCTTGAAGTGTGCTTTAATCAATAATCCTAATTATGTGCTTCCAGAACAGAATTATTTCGGCGTCATGTCAAAAGAGTGTACATTCAAGCATTGCAAGGCGGTTCATTTTGAAGTTGAAAAAGGTAAACTGTTACATTCTTGCTGTCATAATGGAAAAATAATACCACAAATTTTAGCTTATCCTCCAGCACTTAACGCATTATTGACAGAAGATTGTAGTCAATCTAAAAACTTTAGGAATTTTATTCGTCAATATAACAGTGCTAATGGATTTGCCTCATTTGGAGCGCAAATAGCTAATATACCAGGTAATGGTCCATATTGTTTAAAAATTTCTGGTGAGGTTTATCATCTCACTTCCAGAAGTATACATGTTAAAGGTGAAATACCTTCCTATGCTTAGCTTTATGTATATGATCCTGATGAGTACGTATGAGTCATCCATCTAATGCCGATTGCTATCAAAATATAATGCAAATAATTGATAGTGATATTCGCCAAATAAGCCCTTATGCTCATCAGTATAAGAAACTAAAAGAAGCTGTCGAGGAAGAAGAATTAAGTATTGCGGCTGACGGTGGGCAGGTGAGAGATATACGTCTATTATTTACACGTTCATCAGCTGATGACCAACGGAGGTACAATGCTCCAACCAGTTCTCATGATATCGCCATGGTATACGTAGCAGACAGAGACGGGAATTTACCATCGGGTATAGATATCGCTGTTTATCCTAAAAATGTTGAAGGACTTCAACGGGTGGCAACTTTATCAAAGCATTTAGATCCTATGGTTTTCCCACTACTATTTCCATCAGGTGAATGTGGTTGGACCCCAGGCTTTCAGCATCATGCTGATTTCTGTACTGCTCAACGTCATACTGTAACTGCTATGCAGTTTTATGCAAGTAAATTAGCAGTGCGAAGAAACATATTTAATCCAATCCATTATGCGGGTAAACTTTTTCAACAGTATTTAATTCATGCTTACATTATTTATGAATCTGGTCGCCTAGATTACATTAGGAAAAACCAACGACAACTCAGAGTGGAATGCTACCAAGGTTTGCAAGACCATGTAAGAAATTTAGCCACTGATAGAGGAGTACGTGAAGGGAATATAGTCACTCTTCCATCTTCATTTACTGGTGGACCACGCCAGATGAATAAACTTTATCAAGATTCAATGGCAATCCTGATCTATTCATAACTTTTACATGCAATCCCAAATGGCCAGAAATACAAACCGAATTGGAACATTATCAATCGGCCGCGGACAGGCCTGATATAGTAGCCAAGGTTTTCCATCTAAAAGTCAAGGAATTTATTCATGATATGACTGAGAAACATGTTTTTGGAAAGGTAATTTGTTGGGTTTATACAATTGAA
The DNA here is from genome assembly GCA_026573805.1 of Hesperophylax magnus. NCBI lineage: Eukaryota > Metazoa > Arthropoda > Insecta > Trichoptera > Limnephilidae > Hesperophylax > Hesperophylax magnus. The sequence goes on along the minus strand of JAIUSX010000116.1, from coordinate 2,042,256 downwards.
CAGCAAAAAAGAGGACTCCCTCATCTACATGGTGTGTTTACACTTTGCAGCAAGATAAATTGCATACAGCTTCTGATATTGATAATGCCGTATCTGCAGAACTACCCCATCCGAAGAATTTGGCTTTGTACCGTATTATTTTAAAAAATAACATTCATGGACCAAGTGGCGTACTTAATCCAAGGTCAGTCTGCATGGTAGACGGTAAGTGCTCTAAAACATTCCCCAAATCATTTCAAGATTCTACTGATAATAATTCCGCAGGCTACCCAGAGTACAGGAGACGTGATATTTTTTTCTGAAAATCACATTGTTCGGGATATACGTATCGACAATGGATTTGTTGTTCCATATAATGCATTCCATAGCAAAAAATATGATGCTCATATTAATGTTGAAATTTGTTCCTCTGTGGCCAGTATTAAATATATTCATAAATATATATCTAAAGGTTTTGATTGTGCTAGAATCGAAATAAGACAAGAAGCTGGAAATTTGGAGAGTGCGGTTATTCAGTATGATGAAATTAAGCAATATATCAACTGTCGATATGTAAGTGCCCCTGAAGCTGTCTGGAAAATTATGGAAAATCCTATACATGATCAATCTCACTCAATTTTACTTCTTGCTTTACATTTACCCGACAGCCAATCTGTTTATTTTGTAGAGGGGCGAGAGGAACAGGCTCTCAGGGAAGCATCTACAAGGAACACCTCTTTAACAGCGTGGTTCCAATTGAATCTTCAAGATATTGAGGAACGCTCTATTCTGTATCAAGACGTACCAAATAATTATGTCTTTTCAGCTGGTAAAAAGTGGACGAGGCGACAGCGGGGAGGTGGCAACATCATTGGACGAATACCTTCAATTTCTCCTAGAAATATAAAACTGTATCATTTACGGCTGATTCTTATAAAGGTGGCTGGAGCTACATCCTTTGAATCTTTGCGAACTGTTGATGGCAATTTACTAGCTACTTTTCGTGATGCGGCGCGTGAACTGAAGCTCATTGATGACATAGGAGAATGGACGCAGTGCATGATGGAAGCTTCATTGTATTTGAAGCCTAAAACTCTTCGACATCTATTTGTTTTAATTTTAATCCAATGTATCCCTTTGGATCCGTTGCAGCTGTGGAATGATTTCAACAAATGTATGTCTGAAGATTTTTTCATCATGGTGTTGCTGAAGAAACAGCTATTAATCTTTGTCTTTTAAACATACAGGATATGCTTATGAAGGAAAATTCATCTTGCAGAATGCAGGGCTTACCTGAACCTGATGAAAGTTGCAGTTTTGGACAAGTGACTGATTTTAATGTAATTTCTGAAAACACTTTAGGTGAATTGATGGCTGCCAAACTCAATGACGAACAACTTCAAGCATATAATTCTATTTTGAAAAAGTTTTTTTCAGATGAAAATGATGACAATAAATGTTTCTTCATTGATGGCCCAGGAGGAACAGGGAAAGCATACCTTTACGAAACTTTAATTCACACTCTAAGAGGAAAAGGTAAAAAAGTTTGATGTTGGTAAAAAATGCTGCCCCTTTCCTAAACACGCTCATTAAAGAACATAAATAAATATCAGAAAGTCCAATTATGTCCAATTTTCCAATAACGTCCTGTGCGTGCGAACCGTAGCTAAAATTCTTTAATAAACAATAAATAGTGTTAATCTTAAGTGATCTACCAGGTTTGTATGGTACTGTATAATATCTGCGTGTACAAAATATAAATAAATAAGAATAATAACATATGTACATTCTAGCATCACGTTCATCAATCAAATGCATTGTACATATAGCTTTGTATTAGTGATCGAGGAACCGGTGGATGCAATCCGTTGACATAAATTGACAACAGTTTGACTAGTCTATAATTAGTAATAACATAGATCATTGTAGAAATGTATTATATATTTGTACATCGCCCTTGAATTGATTTTGCTCAAAAATGGCGATATAAAAATGATCCAAATATTAGTATTATTATATGTTCAGCCTAATAGAAGTAGTCTTGGTTTCGTATCCACGACTGCTCATATCAGTATCGCCCTGGTGTAAGACAACTGTTAAGAATCGAACAGTTGCTTGAGATGATTTAAGCCGTATTCGGTGATCATTTTGGAGGAGGCCCACCACTTTTCCGCCCTGTTTTAGGTACTGATGGTACCCCTTCAGAGCTCTCGCAAGGACGCTAATTTTTTTTTTGATAAAACGAGTCTACATTTAAGATTTCAAAACAAGACCTCCAAAATGTCCATGCATACGATGTTATTCGCAGTATGCAAGTGCTGCGTATTAGTAAATTGTTAGTAAGATCTATTCTACTTGGTTAGTGTAACAAAAACATATATACAAGATGTCCGATACAACGACTTCACACCATGGGAAATCATTACTTGGGTGATTTTGACATATTCAATACCAACTTGGCAAGTTTTGTGGATCATTTAAAACATTTATTTCAACAATACTCCTAAACACATCATGTAAACCTACAAATAGCTGCAATTTTCTGTTTTTGTTTCTTGTGTTTGTATGACTTGTTGCATAGCTTTTATCAAATGTAATTTTATTCTTATTTTTTATGTCTCAAAGTATCTGTCAAATTAAAATTATACTACCAACCATGTAAAAGCCCTCTGGGCGTTAAATAAATAAATAATAAATAAAATAAATGTCAACAATAGGAAAAGAAAAATGAAAATAATATACAGCCACCTGCAAAAGGAAAAAAAAAGAGAAATGGTAAAAATGTGCGCCTCTTTATGCGGTGAAGGGGTGTCGACACCCACTAACAGGCAGACCTGGGTAGAGAAAGTCAGGAAACCGGTTGCGCCTCGGCGAGAAGTGTGAGTTCGGTATTCGGTGACCATTGGAGGGACCCACCACTTTCCTGTCCCGGTATAGGTGACTTATTGTCACCCCTTCGGGGCTCTCGCAAGAAAGCTAATTTTTTGGTATAAATGACTCAATAATTTCATAAAAAAGTACTCTAGACCTCCAATGTCCCTGCATACATGGTTAGGTGGCGGTATGCAAGCGCCAAACATATACAAGAGGGGAATAATAGTAAAAATTTTAAATGTATAATGATGAGCTGGTGGAACAGGTTATTGAAAAGTGATGTACATGTTTGGCCGGCACTGCGTCTCCTAAATTTACAAAAGAAATATACATGTATGTAAATGGTCTGAAGCTGGGGAGACAGTAAATGGAGAAGCTGCATCCCTCAGTGCTAGGCTGTCCCTGGGGCACGGAGCGGAAATCTGATCGAAGTTACTAGGCCTTTTTACCGCGTCCTTAAGCTGGGTACTCGGTGGTGCCTCGAAGACAGTAAGCGGGAAAGGGGGACAGCAAAAAGTGTGAGTTTGGTATTCGGTGACCAGATCTGAATAGCCAGGTACTTTCCAATTTTCTTATTTTCGAAATATATACACTCAATAAATATTTAATTTTCCTCTTCACATAGAGCCAGCCATCTTCGGTTAGTTAGAACCAAAAAAAAAAATGAGACCAAAGTTTAAAAAAAAACAATATAATTATAGGAGTCACAATCATTCGCAATAGTTCTGACCATTCAACTAACGTATTATGGTAATAGTGCAAACTTTCAACAAAATCGTTGAAGTTTGAGAATAACCGCTGGGTATGCGAAGAACCCGGGAATGACAAACGAGGGACGCGAATAATCTCAGCGCATTGAGTATGATTGGCCGCCTCAACGAATTTGACTCGTCTACGAAATCAAGATGAAGTTGTCGCCGACTTGAAATAATTAATACACCCAACTGAAAATTACAAATTCAAATGAGTGTAATGTTCAATCCGTCTGCGCCCCTGGCGAATATTTTTGAATGCGAGAAATAATACGAATAATTTGTCGTGTTTGGAAGCAAAAATTATTATTTAAATTACAAATTTTACCGCTTTTTTATCTCTTGCTTGATTTATTCGCTGCAAAAAATAAATACATATTTAAAAGATATCAAAATGTTTACATACAAATTGTAGGAAATGATTAATCGAAAACATATCTTAACAATTCTGATTACGTAGTATATTAAAATCAAATTAATTTTCTTCTGTTGCACTGTTATTCAAAGATTTCAAAGTGTTGCTAAGGTCATTGACTATTAGAGATATAGATAGCACATTTGAAAGTTTATTTAAAATAATAAAATATATCTTAGAGATTATCTGGTTTCCTACCCTTAACCGATTACAATTTCACAAAATATCTCAAAAATGAATAACACACATCAAAAACTACTACGACTTTTTAATTTTTTTAATCTACAACAATTCATTGAACAGTTATTGTATTAAACTTTGTATCTAGCCGTCAATCATTTTTGCATTAGCTTCAGTAAATGATAAGGCTGTATTCTTATCGTCTCTCAAAAAACAATTCTCTTCCCATAAAAAGATGGCAAATAGAAATGTTTATTTTCGACAGTCTTCCTGTTTTATACAAATTTAGAAATAAATTAGCATTATTGTGATTTCGCTCGGCAAAGTAAAGTAGAGTGGAGTGACTCGGTACAACCTGCGGTGCCCAGATGGCTCCCGACTAACTTTCCAAATTTATATTCCCGCTAACTTTTTACCTGGGCGCTGGGAGTTTCCATCAAAAATGGATAAACAACAACTTCAATAAAAACAACATCCAGAAGACTCTCTTTGGGGATGTCGCGCATTCAAATTATTATGAAAATTTGTCGGGAAATAAATATAAGCTATTCGTACCGATACAAACGTAAAAAAGTAACATCTACTGTGTAATCCAATATTATTTTGAAGGGTCTCACTATTATTTTTAATAAAATCACTAGCTTTCTACAACAAACTTCAAAATATATTATTATTCTTGTTGAATTATTAAGACATATTTTGCAAAACAAAACATGGCGAGTTGTCTTGCTTTTGAACGAGTGTAATGAATAAGTACTTTAATATTTCTTATCTTATAATGCAATTATTGGCAAAACTGGAAAAAAATGTTCGGTAAAAAGTTAAAAAAAAAGCTTATTTCACCGTACCAGATCTCGCAATTCAAGTGTTTTAAAAGGGAAACAAAAATAACTGCCATGCTTTATAGTTCTGATTCATCGCTTATTGTATTTAATTAACATTCTAACAAGTTTTCGACTAGTAAATTGTTTAAGTCCCCAGCATTGTATAGACTTTACGTGGAGTTTTTTGAGGATGTATACAGTAATTAGACTGGTCAGTGGCTTAGTTGGCATCGCGTCTGGTTCCCACCTAAGCGTTGTGAGTTTTAATCCTCGGCTGGCCTCCTTTAAGTCCTCCACCAAGACTTACTCACCACTTACCGTAATGTCAGCAGGAGATTTTTAAATATTTCCAGGTTATTCTTAACCTGGGAATGTTTGTATTTAAAAACAATCCTCTTATTTTGAACGTTAAGTTTACAAAATTTCACCAATAAGTATCAAAATTCTTCATTAAAACTCACGTAGAAAGTGATCTTCGTCTTGTTTGGAAGGTCAAGTTGTAACAGTTATACTTGCAACCCCTGGAATCTGATTGTAGACTCGATTAGTAAGTGTTAATGGATGTTGACTTGAACGAGCGCCTGGCTTTAGCGAGAGTGTAGCCGCTCCTTTGGAACGTAACGGAACAGCGACATCGGCCGGCAAATAGAGCGTTCAGTGGTCAGCAGAGGCCACGGAGACGGTTATCCTGAAAACGACTGATGGATGAATCTCCAGAAGACACGAGGGGAGTTATGTAGCTTACATGATACTGGTTATCGTAATTCTAGTGTTATTATAATTTATGATGTCAATCATTTGACATGACGCCCGACAATGTATATTTAGTACTTCTGTTTTTATAATGTCACATGTAACAAAATAAATGCTTTGCGATTAGACCCAACTTACAAGCGATTCTAAGGAACCTTGTACACGCCCTGAGATATATTCATTCCTTAATTGTAGTTTTTCCTTATTGAGTCTTGGGTTTTGTGGTGTATTACTTATTAATTTCTATTCTGCAAGTGTTTGTTCAATTGCAAATAAAGGCTAAATTGACATGATATTTTTTATTTCATCCCCACAAATGTGTAATAAAATATGATGTTTGAGTATACATGTTACAAAGCATGCAAAATTTCATCAATAACGAAATTAAAAAGTAAATCACAAAAGCAGATTCGCCCGCTACTGATGCGCTTCTTTATATAAATAGAAAAATAATTACATATGAGATAGAAGATCTTTTACAATACTAATTAACGCTTTTATAATAATAAATAATTAACTATTTAACGCTTGCCGACAATACCACTCTGATTATGTAAACACAATAGTAAAGGACATAGGCTTCGGTCCTCGCCCCGTTTAACTTTCTATGGACAGTTTATTCATTCTTAAACTACGATATCCAATAATAAATCAGTTTCTCGATACATACTCACATTTAAAAGAAAACCTCGCGTTGTATTCCTAGAAATCGTAATTTACGTCAAAAGCCTTTCTCTAGGCTCTAAGCCTTCGAATACACATCGCACAAACTCAAGTGTTTTTTAAGGATCTTGAACGCACCAACCCCAAACTCAAAGGGTTTTTCTAAAATCTCGTACGCACAAATAGAACGCACCAACCCAAACAAGGTTTCCGAGGTGGAAGTCGGTGGCTATTATAATTCGTGCGTTTGGTGTACGAGTATGACTTTACGCAATATTATATTTCCAGAGATCTTTTTCTGATAACCTTTATCTGGTATTACATAAAGTTTGTGTAATGCCCGTAGTACATATTGGCGATACGGTTTGAACTGCTTGACCATCCGCCTTATTCACCAGATCTAGCCCCAAGCGACTTCTTTTTGTTCCCTAATCTAAAAACTGCGCTCGGAGGACAGAGATTTTCGTCAAATGAGGAGGCAATCACCTTTGTGAACAATTATTTTGCAGAGAAAAACGCGCGAGTACTATTTGGATGGGTTAGAGATATAGGAGCATCGCTGGGAGAAGTATGTAGACTTACAAAGAGACTATGTAGAAAAATAAATAAAAAAACGTATTAAAACTTTTCAGACCACCCTCGTATACGCGTATATGACTGCATATTATAGGTACCGATAGAAATAGGTGCCCACTGGGGAAGTTCTTTCACGAATTTACTAAACTAAGTACATCGACAAAAATATTATATAAATCTCTACATTTTAATAATGTATTTTTGTAATTAAATTTACAATTCAAATAAAAAATGTAAACCCTTACGACCTCTACCATTATAAAATTATTTGAAAATTTTATTTTTTCTTTTCATCAGTTCAACATTTTATATAGACACATACCTACAAGGGGGGCTATTCCCGCTTTATACTGTACAAGTATTCTTTTAATTTCGTATTTTACGAGTAAATATTTGTTTCATTGGAAATACGGTATATTGTTTGTAATATTTACCTAAATAGACATCTTCTTAACTTGAAATATATTATTTACCTGCCATAAGAATATACTATGTATCTGAGATAAGAAAGATAGTATTTATATTATGTTAGTTACACATATTATGTAAATGAAGTTATATATTATATTATCAAAGCAATATTGCATTAATTACTTTGTTTCAATCATTGTTTGCTTTATTATTTACACAATTTCTTAACTACTATTTTTTATTCTTTGATGTTTTACACGCTCATAAGGACACAGGACATCAATTCAATTAAATATACTTTATCTATTACCTACCTACCCACCTACCTGTGAGCATTTACTGTTTACTTCATCTTTCTTAAGTATGTTACACATATTTTTTAATATATATTTTTGGCATTCCAGTATTGTACTTATTACTTCGACAGGATATCATTTTGATTTATTATTAACACTAACTTTTATTTACTATCCTTTGCTGTTTTACACCCTCGTAAGGGCCCTTTATTATTTACTTCACCTATTATTTACTTCATTAATTATACTAGTTCTACTATGTCTTATACTATAAGTTATATTATATGAACTAACCAACTAACCAACCATCACGCCGCGCCGTTTCACATCACAGAGAGGACGGACGGTCAAACAACTCGGTCTTGGCACACACTCCTTGCCTCATTCAGATTCATACACCGTCTCATACATACTCGTCTATTATTCTAACTCTTGACATGACCCGAATCAAGTATCTGATACACTTGGTCGTGCCATGTCTTCCTTGGGCGTCCCCGACTTCTGCTATCATTCACATATGCATCGTTTGTCTCCTTACACTCCTTTCTTCGCTCATTGGCTCTACATGCCCGAACCATCTAAGCGTCCCTTTCTTGATCTTACTCATTACGTTTACATCAGCCTTGCACTCTTTACGGATCTCCACATTTCTCACACGATCATACATGGTTTTACCACGCTTTCGCCTAAGGGATCTAATTTCTACAGCATTCAGTAAGTACCAGAGTTCCATTGTGTACTACTAGCTTCGCTTCTTTGGACAATTTTTGCTACCGCCAATTGCGTTCAGTCCTCCATTAATGTTACTTGCATTTACCCTTCATCATATTATATGGAAGGAGTTAATGATACAAATAAATAAATTGTATTGCTAATAACACTCAAGAGTATTTCATTTGATTAAAACTGCAAAAAAAAAGTTACTTAATATGTTATGTGATCTTATCTTGCAAATTGACTAAAATGTCACTTGATTTCCAAATTGTATTATGTTTACAATCCATTTATCTCCTTTCTTATTGATACCATTAGCAATATTCTCGTATCGGGTATATAAATTCAATACACTGTATATCACAACAGAGATCTTATGGACCAAGTCAGTGGTTCTCAACCTTCAAACAAATTCATTTACTGCGTGACTAAAGGAAATTATTTAACAATTTCAAAACAACCCGGGCGTTTATTTTATTGTAAATTTTTTATGCACTTTATTTATTCGCCTTACAAGACAAAGTCTGTTCCGTTGCGCCTTATTTACATATAGTATTGTAAATAATTCTTAAATATAAGGTATACAATTGTTGCATGATAATTGGTTCAGAATTAATTACGAAAATTCAAAAAAATTATAAGTAGGTCGGTGATAGCGACCATTACAAACAAACAGTATACTACTAATTTTATTACATTGTAACATTATTAAATTTCGTTAGTATGAAGGTACAAATATGTAGTGTTAATTAATTTAGATTATTTCGAATGTTTGTTTTCAGTCAACCACATTAAAAAAATATATTTTTTTAAATTGTGTTGACCGAAAAGAAAGTAAATTACGTAGGTAATGTTTTAAACTTACTGTGAACTGTTTGAGATTGGAATCGTGATAGTTAAAAAAAGAATATTTGATTATGATAGAACAGAAATAATTAATACTCCAACCATCATCTTGCCTTTACCCTTTTACTACCACCTTACAACATTTTCATGAAGAGTTCCAACGGTTCCAGGCAGATAAAACCTTAACATAAAACACATCGAGCCGCATTTTGAAATCAAGCGTATTAAAGCATAAAATGGACAAACTGCGATCGAAGCTAGGAAATGGTCGCAATCTTAGATCGTAAAGGAAAATCCTAGTGTATTCAATTTTCCCCTTAAATGTCTGCAGCCAGATTTGTTCGAGCCAGATCTTCAAATTGTCCATTAGGCTTCGTCAAGCAACTTTGCTTTTTTCTTTTCCCCGTTTTCATCGTTTTTGTACCGAATAACTACAGTCTTGGGAACGAATCTCCATAGATAGCCGACCTATAGGTACTCTTTACACTATGATGTACATTCATGAACGTAAAGTGTTAGTGGGGGATGATCCTTTTATTGGGAAGTAGTTAATCGAATGATATTCAGACGATTGTCATCTCAATGAAGTGATAAAAAGTGAAGATAATGTTTATCATCATTTTGTTTCAAGTGGGTACTGCAAATAGTTTTATAACACACTGGACGATTTCTGTGAACTTCACGTGTTCGAACCTCGAACAAAATAAAATGATTTAATTGAATTTCCTGCAAACATACGTAAGCATTTGATTCTTTCAATACATTTGAGGTAAAAATGTTAAATTAATAAGCTAATTGCTACAATACATGTTCAAATAATATTGTCTTATTTTCAAGGAATGTAATCTACGAATACTTTTTTTTCTACGCATTACTGAGGCCGATGGGATGTTGAAGATCCTACCCCCCTCCCTCCCTTATACACGCCCTTACTATGAGTATAATAATACTCGTGTAAGTAGAATATTTAAATGCTATTAATCGCTCTGGGATACAAGTTACTATCTCGGAAGGTAATTATTAAAAAAACGAGAGACAAGCACACATGCCCATTGGTACAATCTGCATCATCACGCCATTTAATTCATACACGAATGTCTCTGTCATACCTTTAAACACAATTTCATTGTACTTAACGTGTACCGAAAGGTTGCATCAATTAACACCCTGGATTAAAGCATCACTGATACGGGCTGATTAACAAAGGAGGCAACTTATACGGGCGATCTTGAAAATCGATCGAATTACATCACTTGTAAGCGTTTCATAGAGCTATTACAAATATTGTGTTTTTATTAAATCAAACACTTGAAAAGGATTGCAGCTAAATTAGACTGCGATTCCGGAACACCATTAGAAAGATAACAATATAAGGGACCAATTTACTTTTCTGGAAAGTTAAAAAGTGATAAGTAGTGCCGTTATAATTAATCAATCCTTTTAAAATAGCCAGCTGAGAAGTCTCTTTATTTAGGTGATTAACTGAATGAACGCTTATATTTTTCATTTATCTGCAATATTTAGGATTTTCGTAAATGAATTATGTCAGAGGCATATGTCGTCAGGTCGCCGACGTAACCGGAAGCACTTAGCAAGGGGGAGGGGGAGGGAGAGAGGAGGCTCCGTTGATATTTCCGGTTCATTTTTCACACCTTCATAATAACTTGGAAGGCATTGAATTTTTAGATACCAAATAGAAACATAGTTTTTTATGTTGCCGTTGAAACAGAAAAAATATATAATTTAGTCACAAGAAGATTTATCCTAGAGATTAATTATTTTTTGTCACACGGAGAGTCCTATTCTACATAATATAATATTCTATAAAATGTTATTTAACCTTTTAAATTAATGATATTTGTTATTTCTAAAACCTTTATCAGTATATTTTTAAACTATACTAGCTTTCCATAGTATTATACTACTAGCAGTTAAAAACCCGCTCCGCGGGTTTTTGCTGCTAGGCCCTGCGGGCGGCACTTGGTTGGGGTTCGCCCAGTTTACTAACAACAGTTGCATTTAATAAGTAGATATTAGATCAATCCGAGCGCGGACAATGAGAGGAACACCCTTCACCCCAACATAAATCTCGTCAATGAGAAAAATGTTTCCTCTCCCATACCACCGAAATGATTTCATTTTTAAATCGAAGTTAAATTGAAAAAAAAAAAAAAAAAAAAATATATATATATATATATATATATATATATATATATATAATATATGTAATTCGGAAATAAAAAATATCAACATATTACAATATTACATATAACTTTGCTGAAATAATAAACTCTTACCAAAAGATTGTCAAAGTAAATAATTTTTTTTTTAAATATAAAGGATTATTTTATTGGGATAATTCCTAAAAATCTACACATTTAGGTGAAATAGTATTACGCTCTTACCAAAAGATTGTCAAAGTAAATACTCATACAACAAAACTCTCTTAAAAATTTTTCAAAGAAAAAATTCTTAGGCAGAAAAACCTTACATGTGGGATAAATTGACCTGAAAAACCAAACTATTGTAAGCAAGTACCTACAATTTATTATACTTTTATTTTTTACAATTTACAACATAATATTATATACTTTTGTAGCGTCGATATTAATCCATTGAATAATTAATAATAAAACGCTCGACCTACTTAGGTACGTACTTGCTAATTGCTACTTAGGTACGTATTTGCAGCCGAAATCAAAACAAAGCAACCTACCTGTTTCAAGACCTACTTGCATACTCGCGACAATACTAACGCGCACTCAGTCCGGGATACTACGAGAACTCGCCAGAAGGTTCGAGTCTACGGCCTATGCATAATCGCCGCAATGTCGAAGGTTCCCGAAACACACAGTCTGTGCGAGTGCCTAGAATTTAGTTGCCATCCATCTACCTACTGCCGCCGTCGGCCGTCTAGTATAAATAAGCCCGACGCAGCGAGCCAGTCAGTCAGTCATAATTTTGCCGCCAGTCTACGAGGTTCAACGAGCGATCACCCGCGCTAATCTTACTAGCGCGAGGGACACGTACCCGGCTTCGCCCCTATCATCATGGACTCTATCGGGACATCATCATAGCGCCTCGGCCGTGTCCATGGCCAGCGCTTAAACGGATTACAAGCGCCCTGGTTCCAGCGTCTCTGACCAGCGCTTCTTCCACGCAACCATGACCACCACGAGGACACGCAGCATCCTCACTGGTCACGCCGTTCCCGTTCAACTGCCCACAAGGTCCGCCGCACCTTCGGCCGTCTCGTCAGCACTGGAGTGCCTGAAGACCTACGTTCTTCGCCAGTGCCTGACCTACATCGAGTCCCGGTCACCAGCGCCCGGCGTCGACTCACTGACCCGCGCTTGACCAGCACATCACAGCCAGCATCCGGTGTATTCTTCTGTCCTACGTCATCTCCTCGTCACGGCAACTGACTCACCAATAAACACATGTGACCTTCACAACCTTCTTTCATTTCGTGCCTCACCATTGATCCTCAAACTTTCATTAGGAAAAAATCTCTTTATAAACAATATTGTCCGTATACCAATCAGTCAGAATTTGCCCTTGTCTGGAACCGTCAATAATCTGTATAAATAACGATGACTGCGTTCGTACTCTGGAACAGGCAACGTACAACTGTCCATGAGAAAATACTGGTTCAGGAAGTACAGTCCAACCCGTTCAAAAGTTTGTCCTTGAGATTTATTAATGGTCATTGCATAAGCTAATTTAACTGGAAACTGTTTCCTGCACATATTGAATTGTATTGTAACATCAGACAAAGTGTTTCAGTAAATTCTAGGAATGAAATGTACTGTACCTTTTCTGTCCCCCGTAATGATTTCGGCTTGAATTAAGTTACAGCTGAAATTTTTAATAACCATTCTTGTTCCATTGCAAAGGCCATCACCAACAGATAAATTTCTAAGTAACATAATGATGGCACCAATTTTAAGATTTAATATGTGTGGTGGGAAGCCATTTGGGTTTATAGAATTTAAATATTCAACAGGAAAGTTAGCCTGCTCGTTATAATCTAAATTTCCTTCTTCATTAATGATGGTATCAACAGAATGAAAAGTCTTCATTTGTTCTTCTAATCGTTAAGGTACATCCTCATTGATTGCACAAACATGACTATTTTTGGGGCACAAAATGGTACGTTGACTCATCACTAAGGCATCAGCAGTGGTATGTGTCTTACCATATATACATTGAATAATATCTTGGCAAATATTTACATTGGGAATAAGCACAGAGGACTCTAATGTTCCTTCTACGGGAGGAAGTTTTCCATCTCCTAAGTCCAAAAGCCATTTAGAAAATATTTTTTCACTTTCTAAAGCTCTGAAATTTGTTTTTAATTGAAAAGTTTTGAAATGGTACCAAAGTATGCTGCTTTTTATGCAAGCGGCAATTAATTGTCCTCGTGAAGCACGTCGACACACTGGAAGGATCTGACGAAAGTCTCCGCCCAAAACAATAACTTTGTTACCAAAGACAGAATCACTTCCCATGATATCACGTATAGTACGCTCAATTACTTCTAAAGCTACACCTGGAGCCATCGGTGCTTCATCCCATATTATAATATCTGCTTCTGTTATAATTTTCCGGTTCTTTGATGTGACCTTACATGTTGTATTGTCCTGTAAACTGAGGGGTAAATTAAAAGCAGTATGACACGTTACCCCACCTGGAAGCAAGATAGCTGCAATGCCTGTCCAAGCGACTGATAAAACTTTTTTACCTTTTCCTCTTAGAGTGTGAATTAAAGTTTCGTAAAGGTATGTTTTCCCTGTTCCTCCTGGGCCATCAATGAAGAAACATTTATTGTCATCATTTTCATCTGAAAAAAACTTATTCAAAATAGAATTATATGCTTGAAGTTGTTCGTCATTGAGTTTGGCAGCCATCAATTCACCTAGAGTGTTTTCAGAAATTACATTAAAATCAGTCACTTGTCCAAAACTGCAACTTTCATCAGGTTCAGGTAAGCCCTGCATTCTGCAAGATGAATTCTCCTTCATAAGCATATCCTGTATATTTAAAAGACAAAGATTAATAGCTGTTTCTTCAGCAACACCATGATGAAAAAAATCTTCAGACATACATTTGTTGAAATCATTCCACAGCTGCAACGGGTCCGAAGGGATACATTGTATTAAAATTAAAACAAATAGATGTCGAAGAGTTTTAGGCATCAAATACAATGAAGCCTCCGTCATGCACTGCGTCCATTCTCCTATGTCATCAATGAGCTTCAGTTCACGCGCCGCATCACGAAAAGTAGCTAGTAAATTACCATCAACAGTTCGCAAAGATTCAAAGGATGTAGCTCCAGCCACCTTTATAAGAATCAGCCGTAAATGATACAGTTCTATATTTCTAGGAGAAATTGAAGGTATTCGTCCAATGATTTTGCCACCTCCCCGCTGTCGTCTCGTTCACTTTTTACCAGCTGAAAAGACATAATTATTTGGTACATCTTGATACAGAATAGAGCGTCCCTCAATATCTTGAAGATTCAATTGGAACCACGCTGTTAAAGAGGTGTTCCTTGTAGATGCTTCCCTGAGAGCCTGTTCCTCCCGCCCCTCTAAAAAATACACAGATTGGCTGTCGGGTAATTGTAAAGCCAGAAGTAAAATTGAGTGAGATTGATCATGTATAGGATTTTCCATAATTTTCCAGACAGCTTCAGGGGCACTTACATATCGACAATTGATATATTGCTTAATTTCATCATATTGAATAACCGCACTCTCCAAATTTCCAGCTTCTTTTCTTATTTCGATTTTAGCACAATCAAAACCTTTAGATATATATTTATGAATATATTTAATACTGGCCACTGAGGAACAAATTTCAACATTAATATGAGCATCATATTTTTTGCTAAGGTATGCATTATATGGAACAACAAATCGATTGTCGATACGTATATCCCGAACAACGTGATTTTCAGAAAAATTATCACGTCTCCTGTACTCTGGGTAGCCTGCGGAATTATTATCAGTAGAATCTTTAAATGATTTGGGGAATTTTTTAGAGCACTTACCGTCTATCATGCAGACTGACCTTGGATTAAGTACGCCACATGGTCCATGAATGTTATTTTTTAAAATAATACGGTACAAAGCCGAATTCTTCGGATGGGGTAGTTCTGCAGATACGGCATTATCAATATCAGAAGCTGTATACAACTTATCTTGGCTGCAAAGTGTAAACACGCCATGTAGATGAGGGAGTCCTCTTTTTTGCTGTTCAATTGTATAAACCCAACAAATTACCTTTCCAAAAACATGTTTCTCAGTCATATCATGAATAAATTCCTTGACTTTTAGATGGAAAACCTTGGCTACTATATCAGGCCTGTCCGCGGCCGATTGATAATGTTCCAATTCGGTTTGTATTTCTGGCCATTTGGGATTGCATGTAAACGTTATGAATAGATCAGGACGACCAAATTTACGTACCATTGCCATTGAATCTTGATAAAGTTTATTCATATGGCGTGGTCCACCAGTAAATGAAGATGGAAGAATGACTATATTACCTGCACGTACTCCTCTATCAGTGGCTAAATTTCTTACATGGTCTTGCAAACCTTGGTAGCATTCCACTCTGAGTTGTCGTTGGTTTTTCCTAATGTAATCTAGGCGACCAGATTCATAAATAATGTAAGCATGAATTAAATACTGTTGAAAAAGTTTACCCGCATAATGGATTGGATTAAATATGTTTCTTCGCACTGCTAATTTACTTGCATAAAACTGCATAGCAGTTACAGTATGACGTTGAGCAGTACAGAAATCAGCATGATGCTGAAAGCCTGGAGTCCAACCACATTCACCTGATGGAAATAGTAGTGGAAAAACCATAGGATCTAAATGCTTTGATAAAGTTGCCACCCTTTGAAGTCCTTCAACATTTTTAGGATAAACAGCGATATCTATACCCGATGGTAAATTCCCGTCTCTGTCTGCTACATATACCATGGCGATATCGTGAGAACTGGTTGGAGCATTGTACCTCCGTTGGTCATCAGCTGATGAACGTGTAAATAATAGACGTATATCTCTCACCTGCCCACCGTCAGCCGCAATGCGTAATTCTTCTTCCTCGACAGCTTCTTTTAGTTTCTTATACTGATGAGCATAAGGGCTTATTTGGCGTATTTCGCTATCAATTATTTGCATTATATTTTGATAGCAATCGGCATTAGATGGATGACTCATACGCACTCTAACAGCCTCATCAGGATCATATACATAAAGCTGAGCATAGGAAGGTATTTCACCTTCAACATGTATACTTCTGGAAGTCAAATGATAAACCTCACCAGAAATTTTTAAACAATATGGACCATTACCTGGGATATTAGCTATTTGCGCTCCAAATGAGGCAAATCCATTAGCACTGTTATATTGACGAATAAAATTCCTAAAGTTTTTAGATTGACTACAATCTCCTGTCAATAATGCGTTAAGTGCTGGAGGATAAGCTAAAATTTGTGGTATTATTTTTCCATTATGACAGCAAGAATGTAACAGTTTACCTTTTTCAACTTCAAAATGAAGCGCCTTGCAATGCTCGATTGTACATTCTTTTGACATGACGCCGAAATAATTCTGTTCTGGAAGCACATAATTTGGATTATTGATTAAAGCACACTTCAAGAATACATTACATCTATTTGCTGTGGAAAACCGCCTTCTGGAATTATTGTGTTCAATTTGATTATCAGTCATATATTCTATTCGTCTTCGGGCACTTCGATCGCTCGGTAAACGTCCCTCTCTCATTCGAGAGAGGGACGTTCCGAAATTCGGCCAATTCTGGTAAAATATTGTCCACATTCCTTTTAGCCATAGTTATTAAATTGAAATAATAATCTGAAAACAAAATATTTATTTTTAGTGACTCACAGGAACTTTTTAAAACAAATTTCTAGGTTAGCACGTCAATAATTATGTAATTACCTAGATATTAAACATGATAGCGCATGGGGTCGGTGTTGTAATATCAAAAAATAATTAATTACGTAAAGTATCGAGTGGAGCTGGTTATTTTTGCAGCCGGCTTTAAATGGTGGTAATGGTGGATTTATAATTATATTTATTATTTATAATTATAATATATCACAACAAGCAATGGCAGTTCACAACAAGCAATGGAGCGATACACACCTGAAGAACGCGGAATTATTGTTACTTCTTATTTGACCAATTTCCCGTCTGTTGTTTGTGCGCCGTTTGTGTCACCATTGAGAATTTGTTTACACTACGAAGTGTGTGCACGCCAAAAAATTGCTTCACTAAAATCTTTTAAATTCATAGTTTATAAATCGAAATAATCACAAAGATATCGATTAATATAAAAATGTAAAAGAGTAGTGTACTTTCAAGTAATTTAATCAATCTAAAACGCCCTCGAAATACTATTTTAAGTGATTTTAAAATCTGTGCAGTGATCAATGCTAGTTATTGTCGCAAAATAACTAACAGAATACCATACCTGTCAGTTTAAAAACTGGTAGCACTTAATATACGAACATTATCACGCTCGCTGATAAGTGGGCCGTAGCCTAGAGAATAGCGTCGATAGCGTCGCCCGTTCCGGTAGCGGTCACAGCTCTCAAGGAGCGGAGTTCGCTTCTCGGTGAAAACATTTATTATTATTTTTTATTAAATTATAGTAAGACGACCGACTCGCTAACTTTCAACGTATAACGCCATCTAGTGAGAAATGTGCACAGTACGTCCGATTTAATTCTACAAAACCGTGCAAACAAAAATACTACGATGACGGTAGCGAACTATATAGATGAACTTAAAAATGAAGTTTCCAAAATTCAAACAGTCAAGGATCAAAAAACAAAAAATACTATAGAACTCATAATAACGAAGTTGGAAGATGCAATTAAATCAGAAAATCTTTCATTACAAGACAAAATCATCAGATTACAAGAAAATATAATCAACAGTGACAGAAAATATATCAGTAATTTAGAAAACATTAAACATGATATTAGAAAAATAATCTTACCTGAAACCTATGCAGAAAAGGTAAAAAAACACGAACCAGTTGTTATCATAAAACCAAAAAAGAAGGATCAGGAAAATAATGAAACAAAGAATGAAATAAAAGACAATATTGACCCAGCAAATTTTGGAGTTACCGGCATGAGAAATTTTAAGGATGGAGGGGTTATAGTAGAATTTAAAAATGCCACAGATATTAACAAGGTTCATGATGAGGTGATAGCCAAACTGGGAGATAAATATGAGGTAAAGATTCCTCAAACAAAAAACCCATCCGTCAAAATTATTGGTTTATCTGAAAAATACAGTTTTGAAGAAATAGAGAGAAAAATAAAAACTCAAAATGAGACCATCTGTGAACAAAGCTCAAAAATAAAGGTGACATATATGAAAGAACTAAAAAACCAAAGAAATCAAACAACTTTTACTATATATGCCGACGTCGACGGAAAGACTTACGACAGAATGTTAAAAGCAGAAAAAATAAATATTGGATGGGACAGATGCAGGGTCTTTGACAATTTAAATATCATGAGATGTTTTAAATGTAATGGGTTCAACCACAAGGCTATAGATTGCAGAAACCTAAAATCTTGTCCAAAATGCGCAAAAAATCATGACGTTAAAGATTGCATGGATGAGGATATTCAGTGCATCAATTGTATAATGACAAGTAAAAGATTAGGACTGAAACTAAATTGTAGTCACTCAGCCATGAGTAAGGAATGCCCAATTTATAAAAGAAAACTTGAAGCAAAAATGAGCAGAATTTCTTTTTTATAAACAAAAGTTACGAGAAAGATGAAATTATATACTTGAACATACAAAGCATCATAGCACATTACGAAGAGGTCAAAATACTTTTAGAAGAGAAGAAACCTTTTATGCTTATGATGAGTGAAACACATGTGACTGAAGATATCCAAGATAGTGAAATTATATTTGATGATTATAATACCATCCGTTGTGACTCGCATAGCAGACATACAGGAGGAGTGATGATTCTCTTAAGTAATAAAGTTCCATATGAAGTGATATCAAATCACCAACATGAAAAACATTGTTGGATTTTAGCCATCAGCATTAAATCAGGAATCAAGAAAGGAGTATATACTGTTATTTATAGATCACCAAACACGAGTAAATGCGACTTCTTAACATATTTTCAAAGATGGAGCATGGAAAATTTGCAAGATGAAAATATTAACATCATAGTTGGAGATTTCAATATAAATGTTAAAGCAAATGCAGACATATACACAAAAAAACTGAAATCTATTATTCAAACTGCAGGTATGAAACAATTAGTTAAAGATTTCACACGAATTACTAATACCTCTAAAACATTGATTGATCTGGTTATCTCAAATAAATTTAACCTATGTGTTAATGTATTAGATAAACATAAAATTACCGACCATAATATGATTCAAATTCTATTAAATGACAGAGGAAACTACAACTCCAGTAAAGAAACACAAGTAATAACATTTAAAAATTACAAAAGATACAATAAAGAACTCTTCATTCAGACCTTAGAGACTATTGATTGGAATGAAATAAATCAAATGGAATATAACAAAAAAGCTGACCAGATGATATTAAACATTAAAAAATCCATTGATGAAGTAGTTCCAGAACAGAAGATACGTAAAGGAAACAATAATAAATGGTTCACAAAAGAACTACGCACAATGCAGCATGATAGAGATACATTTTACAAGAGAGCACGCCTTACTAATAATACTATGGATTGGAATAACTACAAAAAAATGAGAAATAAATACTCCAAAGACATAAAAAGAACGCATAATGAGTACATAAAAAATAAAATAAAATCGGAAGAAGGGGATCCCAAAAAAATTTGGAAAAGCATTAAAGAATTAGTACATGGCGATAACAAAAACGACATAAAAATAGTAAACTTCCCAAAAGATATAAACGAAGAAAACATGGCTAATAGCTTTAATAAATATTTTATAGAAAGCATCACTCAAATTAACAAATTAATACCTAACATTGTTTTCAACCCCACAAATGATAATAACAACTCAAACAAAAAATTATTGGTCTTCAGAAAAATAACTGCAGAATATTTATTTAACATTTTAAAGAAAATTAAATCAAAAAACAGTTCAGATGGATTAACTATTAGTGTGATAAAAGATGCTTTTCCAGTAATTGGATCTACTCTATTAAATATTATTAATCAGACAATTGAAGAGGGAAAATTTCCACAGTCATGGAAACTATCTACCATTATACCGGTCCCAAAGGTTAAAAATACCAGAAAATGTGAAGAATTTCGACCAATAAACACCTTACCGAAATATGAACAGATACTTGAAGTAATAATAAAAGAACAAATATTGCAATACTTAGATGAACACAATATTTTATACCAAGAACAATCGGGATTCAGATGTAATAATTCTTGTGAAACAGCGTTAAATGTAATCGTTGAAGAATGGAAAGAAGGAATGAATAGTAATAAATTTATCTTAGCAATATTCTTGGATTTTCAAAGGGCATTCGAAACCATAGATCGAGAAATATTGATAAGAAAGCTTAAAGAAATTGGTTTCTCAACTCTAGCCATTAAATTAATAAAAGAGTATTTGAAAGACCGAATACAGGTAACAAAAATTAATAATCAATTTTCAAAACCAATGGAAAATAAATTAGGAGTACCACAGGGATCAGTCCTTGGACCTCTATTGTTCATACTCTATATTAATGACATGGTGAAAATATTTTCAAAATGCAAAGTACGACTATTTGCCGATGATACACTTATATATATAATTGGAGAAAACTATGAAGAACTAATAAATATTTTAAATAATGAACTAGATAATGTATCAAGATGGCTAAAAATAAATAAGCTTAAATTAAATACAAAAAAAACAAAATGTATGGTAATTGGTTATAAGAAGACATCCAGTGAAAGCAAAATCAAAATTGATGGTGAAATTATTGAAAATGTTACCGATATAAAATACTTAGGAGTTATAATAGATTCCAAACTCAACTTTAACAAACATGCGGAATATACCCAAAAGAAAATTGGAAAAAAGATATCTTTCTTGGGAAGAATTCGCCAAAAACTGTCCGAAAAAACTGCAATCACCATTTATAACTCCATTATTGCTCCACATTTTAATTACTGCTCAACTATCCTTTTCCTGTGTAACGACCGAGAGCAAAATAAATTTCAAATTCTCCAAAATAGGGCAATGAGAACAATACTCAGACGAAATAGATATTCAAAAGTAAATAAAATGTTAAACGAACTAAATTGGCTAACGGTGAAACAGATGTTGACCTTGAACACGATGATATTTTTACACAAAATAGTAAACAACCTGCTACCCAAATATTTTTCGAATCAAATTGTATACAACAAGGACATACACCAACATAAAACTAGGACGTGCAATGAAATCAGGCTACCAAAGAAGGACAAAGCGAATACCCAGAATAGTATATTTTATAAAGGGATGAAATACTATAACGCGCTGCCGGAAAACCTTAAGTCTGCCCCAATTGAAAAGTTTAAGATGTTGTGTAGGAGCCATATCAAGAAAGAAAAAAAAAAAACATAGTATATTTAAATGTAATAATTAATTAGTCATTTGTAATCTTAAATGTACAAATTACTAAAATAAAATCAATAAATAAAATAAAAAAAAAAAATATCTCACATTAAATAATCACACTGACATTGTACATTGCTTGACACTAACTGGCTATAAAAGTTTTTTACATTGATTGGAAATCCATATACGCTGGCAACACTGGACAATCTGTCTTTCGCGTGAATAATGATAAACGTCAATTTTTAATACGTAATTGTGGATAATTTTTACTGTAATGTAATGAATCCAATGGATTGTCAACTTTCTAAAACATATTTTCTTCGATATTATCCAAAAATTATATGAGCATCGTGTCATTTTCAAATCGTGTCTTAATTTTCTAGTTAGCGGAATTTAACCGAAACAGACAATTTAAATTTGACCAATCAGAGGGCCTACACCGTCCAGACGATGGAGTATTAATACTATCAGATACTTTATTATAGTAGAATATTATACAAACAAAGTGTATCGTTGATTTTTTTCAAATACCTTTCTAATTAACTACCATCATGCTGTTTTCCAAAAGGTAAGTAGAGGGGATGTATCACTTTATATTTCTGCTTAGCACACAATCTTTGCTTCATTCACATTCATGAATTGTCTTAGCTTTATACTTCTGTTATTCTCGTGACATGAACCGACTCTAGCATATTTTTATTACATTAATTTACAAATATATGTAGATTAATTAACATTTATAAAAACGAGGTTATTATGCCTATGGTTATTACTAACCAAATAATTAGAAACTCAACTGTGAAACACGGCATAACAACGACGATGGGAAAATCCATATAATTTTATACAACCTCTATTAACTCCGCTCCCTCAAATTTTGTTTATACAAACCATAATTTAAGAAATAATAATTACACCAGTCTAAAATATGGCTTTACTGACAATATATCGGTAATGGTCAAAACACAAAATAAGTGGAAATAAAGTTTTTTTTTTCAATATATCGTTAATTCTTTTTTGATTAGTGCCGAAAAGACAAGCAAAAGTACAATTTTATTTGAATTAGTGATTGTGGAGGGTTGGTTAGTAATTTGTTGATATAATAGCTGTGTGGTGAATTTTTTGGTTCGCTTTAGGTAGGCGACACATTACGCTATACGCATCATGGTTTGGCCTATTTCTGCGTATCGCTCGCCATACACTACCAATGGGAATATATGGCGAGCGATATGCTGAAATAGGTCTATGGAAAATGTTACGAACTAAATTTTTCTAGAGATATTTTCTCGGGGAACAAATGTGTTAAAAGTCAGTCTATCCCGGTGCAGCGGGATGGTTGGATGGCGGGTACCGAAATCCTCGCGGAGACGCTAATCGCGGAGATTGTAATTACTGCCCTTGTGTAGCACTCTCATCTCGGCAGGATTCCGGACTTAGTCTCTGACTTGACACCATTCTTCAACAATGCAATCATGGAAACCTGGGAAAAGTACCACTAGGTATGCTAAAATGACGTCACCAGCGGTAACTCTAACCATCCATTTTATATTTTTAGTCCCTCATCAAATTCCTGACCACCTTACTAATGATATTTCTGAAAGTAGACAAACATTGTGTCTCAATGAACATCTTTTTCTACTTTTATCTTTGTATAATATTATCACTCACAGTTATGGGGTCACGTAATAATATGGAATTTATATAGCGCAGTTTAGTGTCATTTGACTTCAAGTGCGCTTTATTATTATTAGAATTTTAACTGACTTGGTACTTCTATATATAATTCTAAATTATTTAGTTGATAGTCCGGTATTGCTAGAATTGATAAGCTTCCGGATTCTACAACGTAATAAGTCAGGATTTATTTCAGTGTAAAAATTTTGGGAGTAACTACCATCAGTATTCCTTTTTGCCTAGAATACAAATGGAGGGAAAAAATTATACCAAGTCAGTGATCATCTTCAATTTATTTATAAACAAAAAAATAAAATGTTGTTAATGAAGCAATTCAGTTATTTACAATAAATAATGTATATTTCTTAATAGTCTTATGTAAAAGCCCCGAAAAGGGCGTTAATTAATAAATAAATAAATTATTATCATTGCATACATTTCATAAAACTAGATTTATTATGGTTTTAATAAGTTTTGTTGTATTTTTTTTTAATTATTGTACTACAGATTAGTCATCCATTTACAGTAGGTTCAAGATTTCATAATTCTTAATATTTAGGAATAAAACAAGCATTTTAACTTTGTTAAAAGATTAATTAAACATGTGTACTGTTTTATAATTTTTTTTTTAATGGGATCACCCCTTTTTTCATGCCAAGCTGTGCTAGAACACAATGTTCTGCCGTGTAGTATCTTGAAAACAAGTCATGGTTACGGCTACGGCTGAAGTTTTCAGGCACGTATAAGCCATAGCATTCCAAGAGCGATGGGCTATCAATAGACTTATTCACGGTATTAAACGTAAGTTTGCATAATGTCTGGTTTCCAGGCTAAACCTATTCGCAGCCTCTGCTTAGTTGATATGTTGCATGAACCTCGGATAAGTTCCATGCGTCCGCGTATAGACATTATTACCTAAGTTTTTTTTCTGGATTTGTTTCAGTATATTATTTACGTATTTAGTTTGGCGAGGAGTCCATACACACAAGCATACTCCAGCTTAAAATCTAGCTCTAATGGCATTGAACATTGTTATCTCACTATTTAAGTAGCCATCATCTTAAAGATAATTCCAAACTGTCAGAAAAAATGTTCAAACTTTAATATTTGGTACAAATTCGTGATGTATGTGACAGTCTGTGGTTAGTTTTGAAAATAATACGGGAAGCAACACAGCTGATTTTGGCTTTTTTTGTGAAAGTCAGGGGAAATTATGTTTTTTTAAGAAGCAGTTGCTTCAACGTTAATTTCTAACGGTAAGTAATCTTCTATTATCTGGTAGTACTTTTAGGAATTGTGCTTACCCTTTGTGATGCTGTGGATGATTATTATTGTATGTAATAAGATATTATTGTTGGCATTGGAACCAATTTTAACTTCATTATAATATGAAAGTGATCCTTCTAAAAGATTCCCGTAATTCAATGTAGTCTTGAATAATTTAATGAAAAATATCATATCTAAATATTATTTTTATAAGCAATAATTGTTCGCCTGAAACACTCATCCACATTGAAAAAATCTCCTGATAAAAAATACATGACGCCAACAGGACTCGAACCCGTGTCCATTCGATTTCCGGTCGAAAGCTCTGACCACTGAGCTATGGAGGCTTATTTCTTACCCGCGAAATTATTCAATATATGCTAGTGTTTTATTCAACAATTACTGCTTGTTACATTTTTTACCTGAGAACAACCAACTTTATTTTATATGAGAAAGGCATTGTAAGTGCTAACTCTCTCACTAGATGGCGTTGAGACAAATTGTCTACATTTTTAGGTGAAATACTTGAACTTGTCAAATATTAATTATTATTTTTTTGATAAATTAATGTTTTTAAGACAAGATTTTATTTATGCATAGCACAAAGGATAACAATTATTTTTATAAGCAATAATTGTTCGCCTGAAACACTCATCCACATTGAAAAAATCTCCTGATAAAAAATACATGACGCCAACGGGACTCGAACCCGTGTCCATTCGATTTCCGGTCGAAAGCTCTGACCACTGAGCTATGGAGGCTTATTTCTTACCCGCGAAATTATTCAATATATGCTAGTGTTTAATTCAACAATTACTGCTTGTTACATTTTTTACCTGAGAACAACCAACTTTATTTTATATGAGAAAGGCATTGTAAGTGCTAACTCTCTCACTAGATGGCGTTGAGACAAATTGTCTACATTTTTAGGTGAAATACTTGAACTTGTCAAATATTAATTATTATTTTTTTGATAAATTAATGTTTTTAAGTCAAGATTTTATTTATGCATAGCACAAAGGATAACAATTATTTTTATAAGCAATAATTGTTCGCCTGAAACACTCATCCACATTGAAAAAATCTCCTGATAAAAAATACATGACGCCAACGGGACTCGAACCCGTGTCCATTCGATTTCCGGTCGAAAGCTCTGACCACTGAGCTATGGAGGCTTATTTCTTACCCGCGAAATTATTCAATATATGCTAGTGTTTTATTCAACAATTACTGCTTGTTACATTTTTTACCTGAGAACAACCAACTTTTTTTTATATGAGAAAGGCATTGTAAGTGCTAACTCTCTCACTAGATGGCGTTGAGACAAATTAGTGTTTCAGGCGAACAATTATTGCTTATAAAAATAATTGTTATCCTTTGTGCTATGCATAAATAAAATCTTGTCTTAAAAACATTAATTTATCAAAAAAATAATAATTAATATTTGACAAGTTCAAGTATTTCACCTAAAAATGTAGACAATTTGTCTCAACGCCATCTAGTGAGAGAGTTAGCACTTACAATGCCTTTCTCATATAAAATAAAGTTGTTTGTTCTCAGGTAAAAAATGTAACAAGCAGTAATTGTTTAATAAAACACTAGCATATATTGAATAATTTCGCGGGTAAGAAATAAGCCTCCATAGCTCAGTGGTCAGAGCTTTCGACCGGAAATCGAATGGACACGGGTTCGAGTCCCGTTGGCGTCATGTATTTTTTATCAGGAGATTTTTTCAATGTGGATGAGTGTTTCAGGCGAACAATTATTGCTTATAAAAATAATTGTTATCCTTTGTGCTATGCATAAATAAAATCTTGTCTTAAAAACATTAATTTATCAAAAAAATAATAATATCTAAATATTTTTGTAGAACTTACTACGAATTCAATTCCTCTCATTATATCTTACTTTTATCCTGTATTAAAATAAATATTACACATAAGAATGGATGCTTTAAGGTGACACAATACCCTGATAACGGGGATTTGCCCCGACGCTCACATTTTAATTATTTGTGATGTACGTATTACTAAAATCTTAAATGTTTCTCGAGGGATTCCCAGGGATGCAAGTTATTTATATATAAGATTAATAAAAAATAGGACCTTACCATTAAATATCTTATGTAAAACGGTTTGCCAATTTTATAAAACGTTTTTCAACTATAAGATGAGCGGGAAGCACTAGATTTTATTTTTGTAAACGATGAATTAGTAACTTCCCGAGGAACCTCTCTAGAAAAAAATTGTGATTTTATTAATGTATTCATAAGAATTAATTAAAATACAACACTCGGAAACATCAAACTTCTGTCCCGATAAAGTAAACTCGCCGTACGTTACTCCAAAACTCTGAGGCGCGCGTAACTGTATTCGTGTGCAGGTCCCCAGGCACTTAAAGCGTTATTCTTCAGTAACGGCCAGAGCTTAAGCCGGAAAGGTCGTCTGACTCCCGGCCGGTATGTCCAGTAATTTTTATTACGTATTTTTTTATTTAATCAAATGATTACTTTTAAAGTTATTAGTGAAATTTTCTGTTTTTTATAATGTGACCTCTTGACACAAGTCAGTAAAGGTTTTTTGTGTGTTTCACCAATAAAAAACAAAAGATTATATTTTCGTCATAATTTGAACTTAAAAAGTGCACGGTGGTTAAGTTTCAGAAAAAAATTGGACATAGTAAAAAAATATGAAAACAGTTTATTTTGTAGATTTTTTTTAAATTCTTATGTTTCTTTATTTTAATAGTTAAATATTACGGTAAATATTTTTTTCAATTAAAAATTCTGCTGTTAATAATAATAATAATTGGATAATTTGTAGAGCGCCGTTTTTGTGAAAAATCACCTCAAGGGCGCTGTTATGTGTGATTGTTTTTTTGTAATTGGAGCGCCTAAAAATGATAATATAGTAGAACTTTTTTTTCATGTAAAAAGTATTTCAAATATAATAATTATAAATAATGTCCTTTTTTTTCTTTTTACATTTAAATTATATTTATTTGGCTTTCAGTCATGCCAATTTTTGGGCACAGAAAAATTTAAAATGAATGTAAAGAATTCAGACATGCCATAAATACCTTTCTATACCTAATATAAGATTTTAACATAAAATTGCTTTAGTTTAAATTGCAGATTTTTCAAGAATTCGCAGGGTCTGCACCAGTATAAGATATTACACAAAGAAGCTGGTATAAAATTTCTATAATTTTCTATTTTTGTACTGTTTCGTACGTGAAACTTATAATTTTGATATCAAAATACCAATGTAAAATTGTACCTTTTAACTCCCACCTATGTATTGTAAGTTCCTCCCGTCCTACAATGAGTTTTTAAACTCTTCGGGATTGTTCTATCAAGAAAAAAAATAGTAACCAAAAATGGATTTGTGATTTATGATTATTTGAGATGCCTTACATACTGCAGATGATTATAATACTGTATGTAGATACCACGATTTCCAAAACACCATGCAAATTATGCAATTCATTAACTAATGCCAACAATAATGAAAATTATTATTATCATTTTAAATTTATAATGATAAATCTTGTCCGTGTGAAATCAAACCATGTGACACTGTGCGAAATTTTGACCAACGCGGGGCGTAAACGAAATGTTTTGGGCTATAGCCGCGCCCACTAGAAACGCCCATAACTGATATTATTTTCAAGTCTTATGTCGTCTTAAAGCAGGATTAAAACATTATTAAAAAATCTACTTGTCTACCTAATCATCGTTTAAAAGTCAGTTTTCCTTTGAGACGTAATTTAGACTTGAGGTTGCTATTACATAAATAAAAGATAACAGGTGCCTATACATATGAAAATACATCAAAGATTTTTAATCTCCTTCGCTGGGGGACCTTTAAATTGTTTTTGCTTATAAAGAAGCTGTAATGAGAAAAACTTCGGCGAGATCTTGATCGTAAATTTCTTCGCGATGGTCGCTTGTAAGGTAAAACTCTCTTGAATAAATAATAAAAACATATTGGAAGATCTTTCATATAATCTCATTAAGTTTATCAGTGCCATTTTCAAAGAGGATCTGTTTTACAAGAGTGCATGTTAGCACAAAGAACCTCTTTCATAACTACCTTCATTTAATTACTGTTTTTAAAATTTCGCTCTATCATGGAATCAATTATTTTCTAGGAATATCTTGACTGACAAAGAAATGCTAAGAATTTAGTTGAATCCGAAATAACTATGTAATTACCATTGAAAAGAGACTAACAAGAAGTGCTCTAATAATATGGAGAGAGAAAACAAATAAATTATTTATTAGCATCGCCAGATGCACTCTTCTCTTAGCATCGCGCATCCTTGATAAACAGAAACTAGGAAGGTTTTATAGCTTATGTTCTTGTTTTTAAACACATCGTCAAATTCCAATTGTTTGGCCAGCATTATGGGTAACGACATTGTTGTTAGTCAATGTCGACTTTCGAACTGTCAGTCGGCTAATTGTAAAATATTAACTTTAAAACAATATAAAGTTTATTAAATAAACAATCAAGATGCCGCAAAGTGTTCGGCAAACAAATATAGTGTTTATTCGAATAAAAAACCACTAGGAATATCATTTTAAAGGAAAGTATTCCTGTAAAAATTTTTCAATTCATTTGATTGTTTACACATCTTTTGGCATACCTACGATATTTAAGTATGTTGTTAGATCATATTGTAATCACCGAGGAGCTTATTCTTTATGACAATAAGACTGGCCAAATTTAATTTATTTTTCATATTTGCCATGAACAAAAAAAAAATACAGAGGCTCAGCGAAAATACGGTGCGGCCCGGGGCTAATATATTTCGGTTTAACATGTTTTTTCAAATTATATCGATTATAATATTTACTATAACACCATGATATTCATATTTATAGAAATATTAGTTAAGTAACATACAATGATTATTTATATGCCCTCAATTAATATTTAAGACCTTTGTGAAAAAGGTTAAGCTAAACAAAAAAACATTAGGAAATCACTTTTCCAACTGTTGATGAAAGTTCCTACTGTTTTGTTCAAGTGTTTTAACATGTTTGTGATATACCTAAGTAAACTTTTAAGATTTCCAAGTGGTGCCCGCAGAAGTGAAAAAAGGAGCTCCACAGCTGTGCGACTTGTTTAAAGCAATGAAAACATATTGAAGAACGTTCCTTCACCTGAACATTAAATGTAACTCGATGGATGAAGCAGTTATTACATATCGGCATGATTATGTTTATTAGTTTATGGAGTAAAAAAAATAATAAAAAATACATAACATGAAAAATTATGTATCCACGTTTTGAATCTATAATATTATTATCCTAGCGTCTGGACGATGTAGGCCCTCTGATTGGTCGAATTCAAATCGTGTGTTTCGGGTAAATTCCGCTAACTTTAAAATTAAGACCCGATTTCATACTAAAATAGGATTGCATAATACGAAATTTCTTCAAAAGCATCGTTTCTGCTCATATATTTTTTGGATAATATCGAAGAAAATATGTTTTAGAAAGTTAAATCCATTGGATTAATTACATTACAGTAAAAATTATCCACAATTACGCTTTATATATTTGACGTTTGTCAAGAATCAAACATTCTAAGGTTCCTTAAAAATGTCAATCCCTCCTTTACCGGCGGCTGGAGTAGTTTCCGTATTGGCCGACAGAGCGCATAGGAGCGACATACAAATACGTACAATTTCATTTATTCAAACAACGGTAATTATTTACGTAAAACTACCGTTTTAATACGCATTTACAAATAAAAGAAACATTTGATTCAACTTTATGACAATAAACAACAACTATTTGCATTTACGATTTTGAAAAATATTGATATTTAATATTATTTACGTAAATAATAATTTCGCACTATTTTGACAGAACACCGATGTGAAGTTAACGCATAATACACGTGTATTTGTAGGAAGTATAGGCACTGCCAACCCAATAAAATAACATGAAACACAATCGGAAGATAGAAACGCTATGTTGATTGTAAAATTAGCCAACAAATCTCTAATCTGACATGTACTTATATGTATAATAAAACAATCATTTTGCCAGGTATATATATTTATATAATGGTATTTATGTATGGTAATATGGTATATCAGAAATACCGACAAAAGAAAATATCATCAACATAAATTATTCCGGCTGTCATCCCATACAACGAAAAAGATTTTTCATTTTACGTAAGTAAAAATTAAAAAGCTAAAATTAAAAATTTCCCTAATTTCGATTCCTTTTATTGTAATTAAGGGAAATCAGAAGGTTTTATTTAAAAATATTTCGTATTTTCCACGTCCAGCGATTCCGAATATTTACCTATATCAATTTACTTTTACCTATTTAGGCAATTATTCGGGAAAGGTAAAGTTTTACCCAAACAACTGTCATCCTTATTATGCCTAAACTCCTTCCTGTTCCGTATTTTAACAATATATACACACCCTCTCTCTGTGAATGACCTAATATCTACCTATTAAATGTAATTGTTGTTAGTATCACCTAAACAGGGCGAAGCCCAAGCAAGTGCCACCCGCAGGGCCTAGCAGCAAAAAACCCGCGGGGTGTGTTTTTAACTTTTACCTTGATAGAGTCCTAGGTTTGCCAGAAAAAATATTATACATATATACAGTATTGTACAAAAAAAAATTGTTTTATCTAAATGGAATAATAATGGAGTTAATAATGGGACTATTAATAAGAAAAGTATGAAATAATTGTTATTATTCCCGTTTCCGCCATCTTGGCAGTAGAAGTGGGTGCTATGATTACTTTTCGTTACTGGGTACAATGAGTACAGGTACAAAAAATACCGGTGACAAAATACTCAAAAGTATATTATTTTTTTTTCCAAATCCATGGGGGGTAGCTACGGAATTCCCTTTCAAAAAAATTCCACACATTTCATAGTCAAAAATACCCATCAGGAATACCCTACACAAATACCTACTAAAAATACCCATCAAAAATACCTGGTAAAAGTACTAAGTATTTTGAACCAGGTATTTTGGAGATTTGTCACAAGTACAAAGTATCACATGAAAATACCCGGTTCTGTTTTACTGGGTACAATAAATACGCCTCACCTCTACTTGGAGGCCATTTTTGAGCTATCGTTTGGAGTTTGGACAAATTTTTTTATTGGTATGCCAAGTCCTCTCTTAGCGTATTTTATTTAGTCATTATTGATAATTAGGCCCTTGAGGTAATTTGGCATTGTAATTATATGATAAAATTGGCCAAATATTATTATTATAAATTTAGATTTTGTGTAAGAATTCATGTTCATTCAAAATTTTAAAAGGCAGTAGGTTCTAAGAATAGTTTTTTTTCTTTTACAATGTAAAAATGTTATTTATTTGTTTGATATAATTCGCTACCGATTTCAACATACATTTAAAATTATTTAGAAAAAACCAGAATGTGCACTTCAGAATGTATTATGAATGAAATTTAGTGAGTTGGAATGACATCTAAAAACCTTAAAACTGAGAAGACAAGAGTTCATCTTGTTTATTAATAACTAGCTGACGTACCCGGCGTTGCTCGGGGTTGTGAATGGTTAGGATTATGGTTTTGAGGTTGTCAATTCTAGTGTACCTGAAACTTTGGCACGATTTAAGGATGGAAATAACATTATTGCAAAGAATTAAACAAGTTTACGGACATCCTCGACTTCTCCTCCCATTCATTTCCACGTCATACATTATCCTTATACCCCTTTCTCCGCTCATGACGTACGCAACATTTTACAACACATAAGTATTTGATCAATTTCATCATGCCGTGTCTTCCTCGGGATAACACATATTTTAAATTTTCATTTCGCGTTACTGATGTCGATGATATCTGGCGTCATGAAATTAGCACAACGTTTTTTAAATTTTATTTTATTGTTTCTCTTTGCACTGTTTCCATTGAGCACAATGAAATTATTTAAATATACCTACATAACCTACATTAAAAAAAATCGTCTATATAGATCGCATCGATTTTTTTATACAATACTGTAGATAAAATATTTCTAAAAATAGTGCCAAACAAATCGGGCATATCCGGATAGTAACTAGCAGAAAGAGTTATAAAAACTTTCGTTCCATTTTTGAATTAAAAGTCTGCCTAGCTCGGCCCGCCATGCGCAGCCGCGCCGATGAGTGTTGAAAATTTTGATTCATTACCCGCGTTGTTAATTAATCATCGGCGTAATGAAAATTGAGTTATATTATAAAGACATTTTAAAGGCTAACCTTTTTCGCCAGCCTACTTTGGCAGATTAAAAAGGCATTTAATCTTCTCGATTAATTCTGCTTTAAAATTAATGTGTGTCTTCGTAATTATTCAACTAACTAATGATATTTCATTTTTCTAAAATGGAATAGAAATTTTAGTGAAAGACTACCATTCAGAATAAAAACATTGATTGAAATGGCTTTAGCCATGTTTGGTTACCAGATCTGAATAGCCAATTACTTCTCCACCTTCATCTACCGCATTTTCTTCCCCTCCTCACTACTTTCTGCCTCACAACTTACCCTAATTTGGAATGCCGTAGTATCACTGGCCCAGAAGGTTGGGAGTACTTGGGACTCATTTGAGGTACTCGCATAATGGGCATAGCACTGTCACACTACAAAATTGTTGAACCACAAAAAATATATAAAATCAGTAACATCTTTCAAAATAGCGGCTTTCGTAATTTAAAATTCGTCCCTTACAAAAAAATCTAAAACAGTCTGTGAGAACGACTGGTCAGTTCGATGAAGACTTTTTTGTCAGAAAGTTTAAAAATTCAGGGAGGCGAGGAATTCCAAATAGGTTTCCAAATAATTCGTGTATTCAATTCGACCCAAAAGAAAAGGATCTTTTCATTGTCGTTGATTTCAAAGAACCTTAATATCGAACCGAAATAATTCAATTAAAATTAAAACTTTTTCAGCAGCGATGATTTCATCGGCGATATAATTTCTAGGCATGAAAATAAATATATTTTATTAAACAAAGGTAAGAAAAAGTGCGAAACGCTGAAAATACATAATACTCGATATTATAATAAGTCCAGTAAAATAAATAAGCATATAATGTAGGTTCAGGAAGTGAACGACAGAATAAGTCAGGGTTATCTGAGGAAGACACGACATGAGTGTCATATCAAGAGTCAGAAGAACGGAATAAAATCCTATGTATTAGAAGATATTAGCGGAAAACATACGTATATGCGCTTCGGAACATGGGGTTCAGGCCGCCGCGCCGGGAGAAAGTCCCAAAATGAACTGTGATCTAAATCGTTATCGGTCTTTACTTTTTAACGCGACGCGACAGAAAGAAGCGGCGCTCGGAACTCTCGTTCCGAAGCGTACGTCCCCACATGGGCGCTTCGGGCCTATTGAAGCAAGGAGTGTGTGGCGATGAGTTGTGTAGCCGTCTATCCTCTCTGTCTACCCCTGCTGAGAAACCAGCTTACGGATATTCAGTTATGTATATTTTTATTTTATTTATTTATTTTATTCGAGACACAAACAGGATATTTATAAAAACATTAATTATGGTTTACAAAATAAAAAAGTACAATTATAAATATCCCTAGACTAATGTGTCTGCAGCAATCACATTTGCACATTCACATAAGTAAACATGTAAAACAATAACAGTATTTATTATAGAAAACATAAAACTTAATTACAAAGATTGAAGCACATAATAAGTAGAAAAATTTAAAGAGTACATATTAAAAAAAATAAATAAAAAATTCTAAACCACTAAACAAGTTTTTTATTTATTTATTTTTCTTTCTTTTTTTGTTTTTTTAAGTACAGAAATCGTGGAGATATTTCTTGAAACACGTTATATTATTTGCAAAAATATCTATGACGGTGTGTATTTTAGCAAGATCATTGTATGATCGAGACATTCTAGACATAGGATTAAAATATCCAGTGTTATTGGCAAAAATTTCGGTCCAAAATATGTTCATATTTCTAGTATATTTGGGCCTGGCGTAAAAAGTGATTTGATTGACCAAGTTACTATTAACACGATTATTCACAATTTTGTAAAGCATTAAGAGGTCATTTATATTTCGTCTTTTAACTAAACTCTCTAATTTGAAATATGTAAGTCTTTGTTCATACCCATTTAGAAGATGGTAGACACCTGATCGATAAGACAAAATCCGTGTAAATTTTCTTTGGACAGATTCAAGTCGGGATATCTGTGTCGTGTAATATATGTATAGTGTTGATGCATTTTGTTTTAAACCTGTAATATTTAGTTTGCACGGAATAGTTTATTTTACACTTAATAAACCATTTTACCATAGTCATCTACAATGGGTTATAATGTTTAAAAATAGGTAACACCACAGTGAAATTCAATTTGTATAAATCAATTATTGGAATTTTTACCTAGTGCCTCGTGCCCGGAATGCAGGACGAAAAAGAGATATTACTGGTCTGGCGGTTCGGGTCAAATACTTACTTTTGCAGGGTAATTCGCTTTTTTATATCTCCTTTCCCATACATTTGATTACAGCCGGGCCGGCCGGCGATGCATTGTGCCTACGTGAGGCGAATCGGGAACTGTAAATTGGCGAAATGCTCCGGGAATGTCTTGCATTATTCCCGGCTGCCAAACTCCCGATATTGCAACCAGGCGAAAGGCCAGGACCAAAACTACCACGTTCATCCCATTGCAGGCAAAATTACAACGAAAAATAACTTAACATTTTTTTGCGCGGTGGCCAACATCACACATTAAAATAATGGAGTCGTTATTCTGTTCGAAACAGATTGCTTCTGAATAAGTCGCCCTAAATCATCTTGAAATAATGATGCATTATGCACGTAGCTGAACATCGCATATAAATCATCATAATTTCTGAAACAAAGAAATTTCATTTTGTATCGCTGACATTTAAAAGCCACAATATTTTAAATCGTAATTCAAAACGCTTGACACTGAGTTTTGGTTTGTGTCCTCTGAATTTCAAAAACAAATGTATGAAGATAAACTTATTACTTCCATAAAAAAAATATAATTTTATTTATTTACAGCTTTTTAGTGAACGACAGGTTAAACAACACATATTCGTTTTTACTTAACTTGATTATGTATTTTTTAAGATAAACTTTTTAAAATTGCTTGTTAATCCTTTGTTTTTATTTTTTTCGTATTTTTAAATCTTAATCTATTGTGGTATTTAATTTATATTTAAAAAATCGTTTACTGATCACCTCTCGGATAATGACATATGGTTTTAATCACCGTCAAACTTGACTCTTTTCATTTCAATAAGTTTTTGGCAGAGGTTTTTTTTTTAAATGCAATAAGTTGAGATATTTTTGGAGTTTCTGATATAAAACATATTTTAAACGTTGGTTAAATTAATATTCGCTTACACATTTACGTATCGGGAAACAATATTTGGCAATTTAAAGAAAAGGATAGAATCTGGAAAACCTACTTACACTAATATTTTCTAAAATAAATTTCAAATAAAATGTCAGATATACAAAATGAGAAAAAAATATTTTTATTTTAATATTTTTGTTCTTGTCAAGATAAGAGTTCCTTGTTATGTGTCGGACACATTACATGAATTAAAAATCAATGTTAAAAGTGTATCAGTTTGAAAGCTTTTTTACGATGTAACAGCAGTTTGTCATAGAATTTATAAATGTTATATTAATGGTACAAAGTGCAAGAATATAGTTCACTAATATTTATAAAAAATTGTAACACAATACTATTTCCCACTCGTGTCTTCAATTATAGTCAATTCATTTATTTTCATTTTGTCTTATCAAAATTGTGTCTCGATAAAAAACGATTTAAAATGGTTCAACATATGAATGTTATGAGCGGTTAACGGTGCAAAAACGTCTACGACTTTAGTACATATTTTTTACAAGCCATTACAAAATACACAAAACTGGGTAGGAGCTTTACCAGAGAAGGCTTTCCGCTGGAAAAAAAAAACTGTAAATTCAGCGAAGGCAGAATTAGATAAATTCTTATTCCAAGACCCACAAGGCTGATGCTTCAAAAATCTTGATTTTTCAAATGGACCGAAATAATTTTATAGGGGTAGATTTTTTGCCAACGCCAAACATTCGGATTTTCCTGATGCCGGATTAGACGGCTCCACTCTGGAGTAGGTAAGGCCCAGGCCTAAGTTGGTGATTTGTGTTCCAGAGGAGCAAAACAACTTGAATATCAATTTGATCAATGGTCTTCCCCGAATATTGAACGTCTTGTTTACCGTTTCTCGGGTAAGAAATTGAAATTTATTTAGTGGATGAAGCCCACTGAATTGAAATTTGAATAAATAAGATGATTTCGAAAATACACCTGGCAAATATTCATCATGTGAAAAGAGATTGTAAGATCGGTTTAGAAATTCAAATCACACGCTCCACATGAGGAAATGCGGCTCGCCTACCTTTTCAGAGAACCTGAACCGAAAGGAAATATTCAATTACTTACAACCATATTATTTGATCAAGTATTTTAATGAGGTTATTTATTCGTGCTACAATTTTATCAGAAAAATTGAGTGGTTGGATGATTATGATTGGCTATATGAAAAAACATGGAAGATAAATATTATTTTCCTTACTGAGATAACAAATGATGTAAAAACATACTTCATATTATAGAATATTCGCAGTTCATTTCGAAAGTGGTTGAGTATTGAACTGGTTTCGACATTCAGAATTAAATTATGTCATGAACAAATTTGAATAGCAAATAATCCTCTACAGATACACTTAGAAATCTTTTAATTTGCTGAAATATGATTCTCAATACTTAAAAAATTATTAGCAAACTCAATAATGACAAAATAATCAATTTCCTATCGTTTGAGAGATACTTTAATTCAAAATCGAAAGGAGTTACATGAAACGATTTCTTTACTTGCCAGATACCTCTCACTTCTTTCAGCCCATTCTCATTTCTTTCAGCCACACCACCAAATAAGCTATATATATGTATAAAAATAATTATACCCCGACTGACTTGAGGCAGTTGGAAGTTGTAACTTGCGTGCGGTATCACATGTTATTTTTTTTAGTTTCAGGAACCACGCATTAACTCGCTTGAATAAAAATGTTTTGTGTAAAATCACTGGTAAATCCACATTAATTAAGATTTAAAAACTAATTAACTTTGATGTCGCAGTTCCATATTTAGAGAAGACGCCATCAAACTTTTCGGTTACACACACATCCGCCCCTATGTAAATACCCCCAGGATAGGGATGTAGATTTTAAGGACTTAAGGTCGACCAGTTAGAGGATTTGCATTAATACCTCCTAGCAAAACACGGACACTGCGAGACCGGCGCGGAATAGAGATATTCCGAACCCGTCAGACTATGAATATATAATTTGATAGTATTTCAATCAGTACTCAAGGATAATAATTATGTTAATTTACTGGCTGCTACATAATATACGGACGAGATTATTCCATTATTGTTGGATTAAATAGTTAGGAAAATAATTGAACGACCTTTATTTTCATAATAATAACATTTCGCATGTGCGGAATCCAATTTGCGAATAGTCAACATCACGACCTTCCTTACGCAGCAATGTCATCAAATTTCGGTAAAAATGATTTTCCCACAACAGCAAAAAATCCATAACATACTGCAGTTAGAACTATTTGATAGAATACGAAGGCGTGGGATTAGATAAGAAGTTGTGGATTAATCAAATTTAAATAAAAAATTAATAATTTTGGTTTTGTAGTCCAAACTACTTTTTTCTGTAAAAATTTGACAGTCTCCGTGGTCGAGGGATGAGGCTCTCGACTAGCAAGTTGGAGATAGCGGGTTCAGACCCGTCGTGCGCAAGTGAATTTTATTTGTGTTATTTCACAGATTAATTATTAGAAATAAATGCACAATTTGGGAGGCGGGTTTGGGTATCGCTGCCCCGGAAACCATTTATTGGATAATTGACATATCTGTCATAGGTCAATTCAAGTGGTTCGCTGCGTTTGGTAATTTAGAATGGGTGATCGGGTTCATCGGGTGAGGTATGTTCAAGATGCGCCCGCCCACCAGCTGCGTAGGGTGCCAGATCGGCCAGACCCTTTGACCTCTCCAACCGGTCTCTTGACCCATTGCCTTGCGCAGCAGTGGGGGAAATTTAAATGTCCATCACTCCTGGACACACTGATCCCTAGATTCTTTCCCAACCCTCATACCGCTTTCCTTCCCAGAACTTTCCCTCTTCCCTTTCTTTGAAAAAGACCCTCCTCACAGCATCCCAAAAGATTACATAGGCCCTGAGAGAAATTATTCTCCTCTAGCCCTCCAGTTTTTGGTTAATAATAATGAGAGCTGTAATAAAATAGCAATCAAAACATCATAATTCGTTATAAAAACTTAATGGCTGGAAAACGCAGCTTTTGTCAATAAATAATATTTTCAATCATTCCCAAAAGACATGGCTGACTAACAGTAGTTTATCAACGAATAGATTAAACATCCGGTTTCCGAAAATATTAAGTTTGAACGACAGTGCTGCTTCTGCAACTTGTGTGGCCTCGGTACTGTATTACATTGCACTACCTCAAAATTTGCTTCCTCAACTTTGTCTGAAGCAACCAACTGAACGTTATTTCTAAAATATGTACTAACTTTGCTACCAGACTTCGTCCTAGAGTGAAAATAATAATTATTAACACTTTTAGCTAACAAAAAATCTTGCCAAACAATGATGAGAAATTATTTGAATAAACAATACGGCCGGAACAGTGAAAATCTTAAATTATTTATTTATTTATGTCTATTCTTGAGTACACATTTTACAAATGATTACAGTGGTTTATATTGTAGTACAGAGAAAAAAGTACAGAAAAAAGGTATAAAAAATAAAGAACATAGGTTGATATAGGTAAAACTGTGTGTGGGTGATATTGTATGTTACGTGAACACCTCACTAGGAGAACCTGTGCTGAGGTGTTAACGTGTTTGTGATTAAGTGTGACAGGTATTTATGTGTTGTAGTAGAAAGTTTTTTTTTTTTCACAGACATATATTGAAACATGAAAACACACATTTACATGTGAGTGTATGTATTTTTGGATAATTCTTGAAGAACGTGTATAATATTTAATTTTACTTATCATACTTTTGAATAAAGTGAATGAATTAGTGTTTCACTAATCTTTTGAATAAAGTGAATATCTTGATTTATTATCCAGGCTACGATATGTTTTTCAAAGTAAGTTTTTTTATTTATTTATTTATATATAATTTGTACATTTATTTATAACAATTACAGGTAATATAGCCTAAGACGTTATAATTGTACCATTTATGCAGTGTATGTATATGCAATGCCAAAAATCTCGCAAATGCGCTATAGGACACAAAAAATAAATCTATTTTTTTATCTACCGCATTCAAAAAGCACGTAGCTCTCCCCACAGGTGAGTTCATAAATAAATTAGTGCGGCTTGCTCTACTATATAGAAGATTGTGATGAAGTCCTCGAGAGTGAGACTCTGGTACAAAAAAAATTAATTGGGCCAGTATCTCATTATTAGATAAGTGACCGTTTATTAGTTGAAAAAATATTTAAGCAAAGC
This sequence comes from Hesperophylax magnus, assembly GCA_026573805.1. NCBI lineage: Eukaryota > Metazoa > Arthropoda > Insecta > Trichoptera > Limnephilidae > Hesperophylax > Hesperophylax magnus. The sequence goes on along the minus strand of JAIUSX010000116.1, from coordinate 2,001,783 downwards.
AATACCTCTACGTGTCTGTAGGGAATGGTAATTGGTCATGCCTAATATATAATTCGATGGGTAAAGCCAAGGGTAACGTACATAGAGCCGCGAGAATAAAAAACTTAAAAAAAATTTATGGACTCTTTCAATGCCTAAAGTGTATGTTAATTCATGTGGAGCCCAGATGATCGAGTTTGATTCAAGTACACTTAGGACTAGTGTGTTATATAATAACGTAAGTGTTTTTGTGTTACGAAACGGTTATAGTTCCTAATTACGATGCCGAGAAGTCTGTATGCTCTGCTTATTAAATCATCGATGTGTTGGTGAAAAGTTAGTTTGCTGTCGTAAATAACTCCTAGATCTTTGATTTGGTTTAGGTGTTGGAGAATAATTTCATTGATTGTATATTCAAATACATGCGGTTTCTTTGATCTTGTATACGAGACGATATTGCACTTGGGTTTACTGAAGTTCAAGCCATTTATTTTGGCCCAGTTTGAGACGCAGTCAATGTCACGTTGAAGGAGAATACAGTCAAGATGTTTTTTTATTGAGCGATATAGTTTCAAGTCATCTACAAATAGTAAATACAGCGAATGTGTGATGACTGAACCAATATCGTTAGTAAAAATCAGAAACAGAAGTGGTCCAAGGATAGACCCCTGAGGAACTACAGAAAAAAAACTATGAATTTAAAAGAACTGGAACCCTTATAATAAACAAACTGTCTACGATTTCGAAAATATGAAGCAAAAAAACAGAGTAGTCTTTTGGAAAAACCAAATGAAGCTAGCTTATTTAGAAGAATGTCGATGTCAACCTTGTCGAATGCTTTTTCCAGGTTGAAATAAGCAACATCCACCTGTCCCCGATTGTCGAGAGTTTGTGATAAGAAATCTGAGATGCATAAGAGGTTTGATGTTACTGACATCTGGGGTCTAAAACCATATTGACGGTCATCAAGAATTGGATTAACGTGATTAAGTATATATTTATGTAGAATTTTCTCGAATATTTTCATGATGGAACATAGAACGGCAACTGGTCGATAATTCCGGATATCGCGTTTTTCTCCCTTCTTGTAGATAGGGGCTATTTTAGTTAATCTCCAGATGTCTGGGAGAATCCCGTTTTTTAGGCATACATTGAAGAGATGACATAATGGTGGTATTAAAAGGTCGGAACAACCTTTTAGTATAAATGTTGGAATATTGTCAGGACCGATGGAGTGAGGTTTCTTTAAGTTTGAGAGTGCCTCCTTAACATCTTTTTCTGAAATATTGACCAGGTCGAATGAGGGCCCAATCTGTACAGTGTGAAGGGTAGAGTCAATATTGAGTAAACAGATGAAAAGAAGGTCGCAAAACTATTAGCGATTTTATCATCAGTAGTCAACTCCTCTCCGTCAAGAATCATTAATTAATTGACTTAAATGAGTTGTTGGTTTTTTTTAGATCCTTAATGTACTTCCAAAACTGTTTGGGATCGATAGACATAATGGTCATACTGTTAAAAAGTTTGGTTGCGTAGTATTGAAAGTCTCTTTGTCCATGTGTGGTGTGTGTTATCGGAATGTTCAGTGTTTTATTTGTTGATGACCTGGTTTTTACTATGGCTTTTGTTTGATTTGTAATATGAAGATTATTGTGGATGAGATGTAGGAGAGCAGTTTTGGCGTAAAGTTGTCTTATTGACATGACGTCTAGAGTTTTGAAAATTTTGTTTGAGTCTGTGTAGAATGGTACTTGCAGTATGAGTTTTATTATTGCCTTTTGAACTTTTTGAATTGGGTCAATTGTTGTGTTTGTAGCGCTTCCCTAAGCTAATATTCCATAAGTGGCAATGGATTGACACAGTGCAAAATATATTGATCTGAGTATTGTTATTATGTTACTATCGCGGCGTTTGTATGGCTAAACCAGCCTTAAACCAGAGTTAATCCCGGCTTGACCACACTAACGGGTGCTTAAAAATCTAATTAGTAAGACCGAATGTACAAAATTGTCCAGTGATTACATTATTTGAAAAACTTCCCAATAGTACTGGTAATATGGCGCATCCTGAAAACAACTCACCCGATGAACCCGGGCACCCCTGCTAAATCACCAATCGTAGCGAACCTCTTGACGTGACCTATGGCAATGGTGTTGGTTTTCCAATAAATGGCTCCCGGGGCGGCAAGACCCAAACCTGCCAAATTGTACTACTTACAATAAATACATTTAATTAAGAAAAAAGTAGATTTGTTTAGTTTAAGATCGTCAATTCGTTCATTTAGACAATCAGAAAAATTTTCCTTCCTCTCACAAAAGACATTTCAACTTTTGTTATGACAAGTTTCTGACAACCCTGAGAAAAAGACAGGGTCTGTCTAGTGCTGTCACTTGCTAAACTATCGGAGGGCTCTCTATGATTAGGGTCGCGGGCCGAGAGGTGGCCTTGGTGACCGTGGTCCGAGGGTTTATAAGCCCTGACATTCCGGGCTTGACTGCGATGTAAGGGATTAAAATCTCTAACAGTGATAGAGTTTTCTCACGGAAATGAAAATATTACGCAATTTTGCTTATCTATCCGTTAACATAATTTACAATGTATTGTCAATTGTCGCTTACTCCCTTTTGCTTTTCCGGCGTCGATATGTATTTCTCTAATATTTGTACATCAGAAATTTTTATATTTGCGACTGAATAGTTTGCGTTCGTCGTTTCACTGTATTTTGACAAAATATCGTTATTTTTTTAAATGATCGTATGTGTACTTTGATTTGTGATTAAAGACGTTAGTCTGTTTAAGAAAATAAGATTATTATAAAGTATGACACATGATATATACAGTTTTATTCAGTATACTAAATTTTAACAGATTTTCAAATACAGTTAAGAAATTTGGCTCTCAAAAGAGTTCTAAATCGATTTAAGATTTTCACGGCCAAAAGTATTTTTGTTATTTGTTTTTGGGGTGTTATGCCGTGTTGCGCTAACTCCTTCTTTAGCCAACGTTTCGGACAACATTGCAGTGTCCATCATACACATCTGCCCTGATGATGGACACTGCAATGTTGTCCGAAACGTTGGCTAAAGAAGGAGTTAGCGCAACACGGCATAACACCCCAAAAACAAATAACAAAAAGTTCTAAATCGTTTTACCGCTGATATTTGGCTTTTTCGACCACTGAATTTTCCGACCACTCCTCTAGGACATGGATGACATGGTGGAAAAACCTGATTAATTAGTATTATGTTCCTAAACACCTTACCTACATACTAAACATACATGTTTAAATCTTTACAAATACTTGGATTACTTAGAACTTACAGCAATGTGAAAAAAGTTAACTATACATGCTCTCTCACTATCAATCAATTCTCAAGAGACTGGGAAGTGGTTCTTCCATCTTATCACATGCCTGTTATGTCCGTTTCCATCGAAGAGAAAGTTGTGTAAAAAAACATGTTTTTTTTACACTGTTTTTTGAAAAACATGTTTTTCTTACACTTTTAAAAAAACATGTTTTTTTTACACTACAGTGGGTAATCATCCCATCCTAACGTTACACTGTAAGTAACTCGCTTTTCAACTTCACACGAAGGATGCTTTCATAAATGCAGAAGAAATGATTTTTGAAAAATGGCTTGCGAGTGAAGATTATTTAGTACCTAAAGGTAAATCGTTTTATGTTTTAACCAAACGCGAGATTCCCAATGCGCAAACTGTAGAATCATAAGGTTATTGTTTTATTTTTATCTGAAAGATTAATAAGGGTCTCGAATGCCGAAACAGCTGTTACAATAAATAAAATTTTAATATTTTCAGAACTTAATAATAGCATTATTAAATTTAATTCACTTTAAACATAAAAACAAATTAAACGGAGTTTTACGAATTAATCAAATACAATAACAATAATTAATGTATTGTTACCATGATTGTGTGGTAATATTCAGTTTCCAATTAATTTATGAATGAAGAAACTAACATGCAACAAAATACAGGGTGTCCTTGGGTAAAATGCGCTAACTTCAAGGGGGGTGATTACACATGATAATACAAAAAAGAAATTTTACTTTTTTCGTGATTTTCACGTTTTATGGTAGTTTTTAGGTAGAATTGTTGAATTGTTTGTGTGCGAAAATAAATATTACTCTGTATAAAAATATTTTTGTGTGGGAAAAAAAAATTTAGAATTTGCAAAAAGTTATTTATCATGTAGAATCACCACCCAAAATTAGCGCACTTTACCGAAGGACACCCTGAACAAGTTTTTCTGATAAATGCAATAATGATTCGACTTCAATAAATACGAATAATATAAATATTAAATGAAAAATACACTTTGTAAAACACCATTTTTAAATAACCACCACTAATAAAAGTGGTGTTTTACAAACTGTATTTTTCATTTAATATATAATGTCACATCACAAAGTGTTTGCTTCCTTCGATAAAATAATATAAATGCTTACGACTTCTTACCTCCATCTTCTCTATAAGGTATTAGATTCATTTATATTGCAACGCAGCTTAACGTCGTCAAAGTATACTTGGGTCATTCTGTCTGAAAATTCTAGGCTAGGGAAATCATTTTTAAATTTCAACGTAAGAGTATTTTAAAAATTATCTCAGTAATAGCAATAATAGTAATGAAATAGTCAACAAAGTTTCTACGCGTCCGACAAACTTGAACCTAATCCCCAAAGACAGATTATAATTTAACCAGAATTCATCAGTTCCGTTTGGCCACGTCTCCGAAGTTAAAGGCGATCCTTCAGGTCTCCGTAGTAATTTACTCAGTTTTGGGAACTGCCTGTCGAATTTAACTGACTTGAATTGTTGGGTGTAAACGTGGCCAGGGTTCGGATACGGTCCAGAAAGGGCGGGCCTAGTTACGGGGGCAACCGTTCAAATGACCGATCCCTCTAATTCGCGGCAGCGCGGGTCGCATATTTATTGGGGGGGTAATGGAAGGATGACAAAATTGTTCGACACTTCAAAAACGGAACAGTGTTGTTAATTTAAGGCTCATACAGATGTAAGGGCTCACTTAAATTATTCATTGCGCTAACCGGATTTGTTAAATTTGTTTATAATACTAGGATTTAAAGTATCTTCGAGAGTATAAAAAAAATACTTATTGTAATAGCTATATCGGATTTATTACAATTTTAACACAGAAACCCTGACTGACTTTTAATTAAAATTTGGTCACTAAAATAGCTAAATAAAGTTTTGATTTTTAATTGTGGTCTCTCACCGAAGCGGTGGTTCTGGATCATAGAGCTGGTTCGATCGATCATTTTAATCGAACTGGTCGCTCACGATCCACTGGTGAAGTGATCCGGTCAAGATCACTCGCTCACTGATTGGGTACTTTTACGCATGAGTTTATTTAATATACGCTCTAGTAGGTTTTTACATTATATTGTATTTATTATAGTTTTGTGTATCACTGAACTAAATAAAATAAATTAAAGTAAATACTTCAAAAATTAAACATTATAAAATGAAATAGTAAACAAAAAATAAAACAAAGAAAAATAAAACTGTAAAAATCTTAACAGAAACTAAGAATAAAATACTACCTATGAGATCACGCTGATAAATATATTCCCTCACATAGGCAACGACAAAAATGATTTACTCTGTAATTCACTGGTTCTGATGTTCAATAAAAAAAACTTCAAAAAAGTAGATAGATCGATGCGCCGTTCGCGAAAATAAGAACCTGTATTACCCGTCCTCCGAGAACTCGTCACCAGATCTTTGATCAAGTACTTTTGTTTGGTGCAGGTAGGTAGTAGTTAAATGATAGCTCGATTTAGATTGCAGGTATTTTCCATCTCTATTTGTCTGCCGCGAGAATGAGATTTAAGATACCCGGTCTACAAAATTCATTCGTCTATGATCGCTCGCCACGCCGGCATCAATCACACGACACGGATGCTGACGATCGAATCTTTTGAAAAAGTTACAAAATCGCCCATTGGTGGTTCGTGATCGGGTTAAATGATCGGGTAGTTCACGGTCGACCGACGACTACCAACACTCAATGTAGCATACAGTTGATACCATATATATACCACGTACTAACCGAATTACACACATTTCTGAATCACGTGTTTCCTATAATAAAACGAGTCCAGTAATCTAAAAACTAGATGATAAATGCGTGGAAAATCCCTATGTAAAATAAGTTCATTAACAAGATCTTAAAGGTCAAAAAGGCAAAATAGTTTTAAAAGTTTTTAACTATCTAATGAAAAAAAACTTCTTTTCAGAAAGCGTTTATTACCGGTGACTTCTGTCATGTCATCTTCTAGCGCTTTCCGGCAATACTAAACAGCAGACCCTCGGTCTACAAACATTGACTTGTACCGTGTGCAGTGGCGTGCGGTCCATAACGGCTGAAAAGCTGTGCCTACCCTTATTAAACAAACCTCTAAAGAAAATAAGAGAATTTTTGATAAAACCATTTTTTTTATTAATGTGTGAATATAAAAGTATGAAAAATAGAAACATAAAATATAAGATCATAAAAAAATGTCTCATTAGTTCTACATTGATTAATTGTTTCTTTGTATTGCTAAAACCTTTCTCGGGCGCCTCCGACTTCTTCCACCATTCACTACGTTATACCAAAATGTTACTGTTAAAAAACCACATTACATTGACCTCAATTCGATTCCGTATCTCTTTGCGGTGCGGTATTCCTCGAGCGTTCCTTACTTATTCTACCATATCTGAACACTCCTGTAACAACAAACTTTGAAGTTTTCAGCGATATCGGTAGACTACTTTTTGAGCACAAACATACGCAGGCTGAATTTTTATATATTAAGATTAGAAACCAGTTTAAATTTAACTCATCCATTTCAAATGCATTTTATAATATAAGACGTTGTCCTGCCGCAGACCGCCTCCTATGTAGGGATGTTGAAATTTGTGATTGTATATATTTTTGGATGAGAAAACTGGAAAAAAAAATTTGTCCAAAGCTATTTTATTTCAAGCTTGAATAAATAAATAAATATTTGATACCCGAACTAGAAACTACAAAAAACCTACGTTTAGTCATAGATCAGCGCACGCCACTGGCATTGTGTATCATTTATCATGTGTTTTTTCAACTGAACATAATTTTAGATTTACAGAAAGTGTCTCAGATCACCCCGATTATTCACCGTCGCGTGAAAAATCAGCTTTGACAGTAAACCATCTGGCAGCCGCACAAAATGACCAAACGATCAAAATATCTATATTTTTCTTTGACTTAAAATACGCTAGACTGGTCCTCGTACTATGTATTTCTTGGACTTTTAATAATTAAATATTTACCCTTTATTTTCCAATTCCAAACAATTGTGACAACATCCATTCTCAATGCCAATATGATTTTAGTATTAAAAGAAAAAATCTTTTCCACGCATTTTCGTGAGGCGGCAGGAATTAACAACGGCGTCTTAAGTTTAACTCGCATGCGTTCCTATGATCCTGATGTTAGTTAACCTCCGGTACAAAGGGAAACCAGAAAATTAAGATGCTATTATCCATAAGTGATCATTTCATCTGAAAGCTGAAAGTGATCATTGCACGAGGTTGGTTTATTTTATAATTTCATCCAGAAACTACAAGAGATCATCGAATGTGGTTATTTATATTTTGTAATTTCATCTGCAGGATTATAATCCAGAGGTTTTCTAACCTCTCATTTACTGCATTTCATGAAACACTTGTTTCACTTTCATTTCCACGCCACAAGAAAGGAAGTCAAACCAAGTGGATGGCAGCCAAATCTTGTCAATAAATCACTCAAGGTTGACGCTTAAAATAATATTTATCATGATATTTCAGTGAGCCAGGAGGTCTTGCTTACGTCAAGTTCATTCATCATTTGGGAAATCAACGGTCCTGACGTCATTGCCGAGTCTATACAGGGCAATACCCGAGACAACTCTCCTTGAAAGATAATTCACTGCTAAATGAGGAGATGAGACCATTCAAGTTTCAGAAAAATTTTGATGACCTGTTTCAGCAAATAAATTGTTCCCCTTCTGTAGTACTACAAATTAACTTAACTAGAACAAAAATATGTATCTAAACAACGCAAATTGTTTAAAAAAAACAGTCTTCCATGTCGTGTCATGTAGAGACTTTTTGTGGTAGCCAAGTTATAAAGGTTTTCTATTCGTAAATTATTTTTTCAATGAAATTTCAAAACGAATTAACAATTGTTTGAAATTTGTTTTTATGTAAGACTCTAATAACGTGGGTTTGCTCGACGCTCACATTTTAATTATTTCTGATTAACATATTAATAAAATCTTAAATTTTTCGAAAGGGATCCCTGTGGATGTAAATTATTAATATGTAACATTAATAAAAACAGGACATTAGGATAAAAATATTTTACATTAAACGGTTGAAAATTTTATAAAACGTTTCAAACTAGAAAATTAGTAATAAACACCAAATTTTATTTGTCTAGACGATGCATAAGTAACTTCCCGAAGGACGCCTCTAAAACATTTGAGATTTTAGTAACACGTTCATCAGAAATAATTAAAATAAATTCCACGGTAAGATCGATTTTCTAGGCCTGCTAGGCCAACCGTAGGTTCGTCCATTACCGCACGCCGGGCCGAGCGCCGAATATTGTTGTTACACGACTTCATCACTTTTGTCGTTAAGATTCCTACATTATTTCAAAGATTTGACAGGGCAAACTCAACCGCAGGTCTGTCCAATACACCAATTCAGCGCGTCGCATATTTTTGTGCACGGCTGCTTCACTTACGTCGCTAAGATTTTGGCTTTATTTTATGGTATTTTCAACGTCTTACGCAATTGAGCCCCTATTCCAATAGTCCGCTGATAAAAGTAAGTATGTAAGTGTAATTTTGAGAATATAGACCAATATATATTTTTTTAATTTAATTAAAATCAAATTTAATTAAAATCAAATTTAATTAAAATCAAATTATTAAGTTTTGCAAGTATTTTTTGGTTTTTGTTATTGTTACAGCTATTTCGGCTTTCAAGGCCATCTAGATGGCCATCGATGGCCTTGAAAGCCGAAACAGCTGTAACAATAACAAAAACCAAAAAATACTTGCAGAACTTAATAATTTGATTTTAATTAAATTTAAAAAAAAATTAAATGGAGTTTTACGAATTAAACACAAAAACAATAAATAAAATATGCACTGTACTATTATAAAAAAATGCCATTGGTTTAATAGATTCAAGTATCTGGATTTGAACTAATATAATTTTGAGTTGATCTTCCAGCGGGAATTCAGCGAAAACTAATTAAGTAATTCAATCTCTAACCAAAAGTTGCTTCCTTGACTCGGAATAGAATACATTTCTGTAAAAGCCACAATAAATATTAGAAATTATTTTGGATACTTGAAGGCAAGTTCGAAGTCCCTGATTTGTTTAAAGTGACCTGTGGTCTCCGAGAAGTTCCTATCAAAACGTCTCTGAGAAGTCTGTATTATTGCCAATGACAATCTTGCATGGGATATGACAATAAAGTAACGTAAAAAGTAGGTACCTACACAAAAAATATTTAACTTTCGTCCTTATTATACCATGTTCCAATTTTTTTGTTAATTAAGATGCTTTTGTACTTTTGTGGTGGTACTTCGTATGTTAATTTGATTTGAACAAACCATTGAAATGCATATTAATAAATTAAATATAATACACCTATACAGGGTGTTGACCTTTGGAACAGCAGTCCCTTTTTGAGGGAAATAAAAATGAATTTAAAAAAAACAATTTCTCATAGTAAACAGGTTTAATTGGCATATCAAAACATTCCAGCTAGGGCGACATTACCATGCCAGGAGTGCATAAACGCTTTGTCAGCGGAAAAAACATTCTTGTCACTGGTGCATTTGCATTAACGGTTTTCCAGATGTATTAAACTTACTTTAACCTATCCCTGAAATTATTTGGAGTAAAAAATGCAAATTAAATTGTATGAATTTTTTCACAAAAGAATAGAAAATCTGTAGGAATTGGACAGCTAGGGTAGATGTGAGGGTTTGGGAAGTTATACGGCTGAGTAAAAGATTTTTTTTAACAAAATTTAAATAAAAACCACATCAATAAGTCACCGGAGACCAAAAATTTCATTATCATTTTTTACTCCAAATAATGTTTAGAATCACTGCTTAAAGTGAATCAATTATGTCCCTTAAGACCCTGCATACATAGAGATTATTAAGCATGCAATATTATGTAGTTAGTATTAGTAGTTGCCTCCAGACATGCCGCGCAACGCACGTGATCCTCTGAGAACTGACAAATAAATAATTAGGCAATCAGAAGGTCAAAAATAAGTGTATGTAAACAATTTTAAATTCGGGTCTTCCAATCAATGTTAAAGTATTTATTAACCTGCTTACTAGTTGGGAGCGGGGCAAGTGCGTTGTGTGGCCCTTCAGGGGACGGTCGGAGCCTTCTTTGCTTCTATATTACCTAAAGAGAGCTAAAAAAATATGAATGAAAAAACATACACTTAGTAAGACACCACTTTATTTTTGAATCAATAACGATAGCCAACCGGGTTTCGCTTGTCCCAAGCTTCATCAGGGCTAAATATCAACTAAAGCTAATTAGATACAGGCACAAATAAATATAGGTAAATGAAAACAATGAGTGAAAGAGATACAAAACAGATAGAAAGAGATGCAAATAGAAAAGGTGGAGACAAATTATTAAGGATGATAAGGAGGGAGGGGGGGGGGAGGAAGTTTCAGCGGCGGAATAAATTTAATATGGGACTATCAGATAAATTAATTTGGTTATTTATTATATTTAAATTATTATTAACTGCTTTTTTTATTTCAAGGGCTTCTAAGTTGTTTAATCTAATTCCCGATCCATTTTTATGCAATATTTTAGTTCCAGAGATTTTATCGAATGAATGATTAGATTCTATTAAATGATTCGCGAATTCTGAAAAGGCATTATTGTTTAAACATCGTATATGTTCTTTTACTCTTAAATTGACATTCCGGGCCGTTTTTCCGATATAAAAAGCAGAACAATCATTACAATTAAGTTTATATATGCCCGAGTGGCTTAGTTTGTCGTCTTTATCTTTAGTATTAATTAAATATTTACCTAAATTATTATTAGTGTAAAAAGCGGGTTTTATTTCAGATGGGAATTTCTTAACGCTTAAAGAAGAAAAGTTATTTGTATACAGAACTCTACGCCATTGGAATGTTTGATTTATGTTTATATTATTAGGGTTATAAGATTTGTTAAATAGGAATTTATTTGATGCTATTTGTTTCAATTTTTTATTTAGAATATTATCTATTAGTTTTGTATCATACCCGTTGTTTAAAGCGATTTGTTTAATGATGGATAATTCGTTGCAAAAATTATTATTATTCAATGGTACGGTAACCAATCTGTGAATCATGGAGTGAAATGCTGAATGTTTGTGGGATATAGGATGGTTGGATGAATTGTGAATTGTAATATCAGTATACGTGGGCTTACGATAGATATTAAATTCAAATTTATTGTTAATTATACTTAAAGTAAGGTCTAGAAAATTCAAGGTTAAGTTTTTACCTATTTCTACAGTGAATTGAATTTGTTTGTGAAAGGAGTTTAATATTTTAAGAAAAGAGTTTAATTGTCTTTCAGTGCCTGTCCAAATGCAAAAAACATCGTCAACATATCTTCTCCATAGTAAAATATTCTTTAAGAGAGGTGAATTTGAAGCAAAAATATTGTTTTCTAGGTTATTCATAAAGATGTCAGCGATAAGGGGGCTTGTAGGAGCACCAATTGCTAGTCCCTCTCTCTGCTGGTAAATAACATTATTGTATTGGAAGTAATTTTGATTCAAACAAATATTAAAAAGACGAGATAAATCATTAGCTAAATCTTTAGACAAGTGAGAATTATTCAGTAAATTAGAAATTAGGGTTTTGCTTTCAGTGACAGGTACATTGGGGAATAAGTTGACTAAATCGAAAGATATTAATTTGCAATTACTGGGAAGAACCAGGTCCTTTAGTTCATCGATTAATGCTAATGAGTTTTTGATAGTATATTTTGGGAAAAACACATTGGCATCGTTAAATACTTTTGTTATAAATGAAGATAATTTAAAATTGGGGGAATTACAACAGGACACTACAAATCGCTTTAAACTCCTTTCACAAACAAATTCAATTCACTGTAGAAATAGGTAAAAACTTAACCTTGAATTTTCTAGACCTTACTTTAAGTATAATTAACAATAAATTTGAATTTAATATCTATCATAAGCCCACGTATACTGATATTACAATTCACAATTCATCCAACCATCCTATATCCCACAAACATTCAGCATTTCACTCCATGATTCACAGATTGGTTACCGTACCATTGAATAATAATAATTTTTGCAACGAATTATCCATCATTAAACAAATCGCTTTAAACAACGGGTATGATACAAAACTAATAGATAATATTCTAAATAAAAAATTGAAACAAATAGCATCAAATAAATTCCTATTTAACAAATCTTATAACCCTAATAATATAAACATAAATCAAACATTCCAATGGCGTAGAGTTCTGTATACAAATAACTTTTCTTCTTTAAGCGTTAAGAAATTCCCATCTGAAATAAAACCCGCTTTTTACACTAATAATAATTTAGGTAAATATTTAATTAATATTAAAGATAAAGACGACAAACTAAGCCACTCGGGCATATATAAACTTAATTGTAATGATTGTTCTGCTTTTTATATCGGAAAAACGGCCCGGAATGTCAATTTAAGAGTAAAAGAACATATACGATGTTCAAACAATAATGCCTTTTCAGAATTCGCGAATCATTTAATAGAATCTAATCATTCATTCGATAAAATCTCTGGAACTAAAATATTGCATAAAAATGGATCGGGAATTAGATTAAACAACTTAGAAGCCCTTGAAATAAAAAAAAGCAGTTAATAATAATTTAAATATAATAAATAACCAAATTAATTTATCTGATAGTCCCATATTAAATTTATTCCGCCGCTGAAACTTCCTCCCCCCCCTCCCTCCTTATCATCCTTAATAATTTGTCTCCACCTTTTCTATTTGCATCTCTTTCTATCTGTTTTGTATCTCTTTCACTCATTGTTTTCATTTACCTATATTTATATGTGCCTGTATCTAATTAGCTTTAGTTGATATTTAGCCCTGATGAAGCTTGGGACAAGCGAAACCCGGTTGGCTATCGTTATTGATTCAAAAATAAAGTGGTGTCTTACTAAGTGTATGTTTTTTCATTCAATATGTCACACCCCAAAGTATTTGCTTCCTTCGAAAAAAAAAAAAATATGTTTTTTAAATAATATTCTTTATTTGTTGTCGCCAAACGACACATTTTTTTAAATTTTCATTTGTAGCCAAAGCTTGGTGGATATACATAATTATAATAATTAAAATAAAATAAATCTGTTTTACATATAAAACCAACTGGTTGTTTATAGGTTATATAGAAGAGGAAGATGGAACATCAACTTTGGTGGGGAGGGCGAGGGGGAGGTTGAGCTGAAAATATATAGAGGGGAGGGGAATATTTTTAAAGTGTGGCTATTCGCCAAGTCTAATTGTTTATTGAGTAAATTGTTTTTATTTATTTTTAGGGATTTTTTTTATTTCCGGAGCTTCTAGATTTTACAAACTTAAACCTATCACATTTCTGTGCAGCACATCTATACCCGAGGATTTATTAAAACAGTGATCTTTATGTATTAGGTGTGTTGCAAATTCTGAAAAACCTACACAATTTAATGGTTAAACACGCAAGTGTTTAACCATCCTCGTTTGAACATTTCTTGCAGTTTTACATATGAAAAATGTTAGGCAATCATCAAATTTCAGTCAGAATGTCTTAAATTATTTTTTTTATCCTTTGAATTGATCAAAAGTTTGCCTAGGTTATTATTGGTATAGAAAAAAACCTTTAATTTCTGTTGGAAATTTTGAAACACAAGTTGATTAAAAATTATCAATGAATAAAATTCTACGCCAACCATGGATTTTATTGACTTTGGGTATACTGGTTTTGATTAAAGCGAGTTCTTCAATAAAGTCAGTTTTAGATATAGGGATAGTGACAAGTCTGTGGACCATACAGTGTAAGGCAGAATGTCTATGGCAATTGGGATGGTTTGAAGTACTATGAATTACTGTATCAGTAAAGGTAGGTTTTCTGTAAACATTGACATTGAATTTATTATTGATATTTTCTGTTTCGTATTCTGCTTAATGTGTCGTTTAGATTGACTAATATAATCTTATTGTTCAATAATATGTGGAATAACGTTTAAAATTAGTTTTCATTATACTTATGACAATGCAAGAAGTGTATCATGACCAGTGTGTGACACGTATAATCTTAAATGTTTTATCTCATTCTTTGAATACGTGAATACCGTACAAGATTTCCAACAGTCCGAAGGGGGGGCAACTACGGCATCCCAATTAGGTTAGCCTGTGAGGTTGAGGAAAGATACAAGGATGAAGAAAGTTGGTGTTTTAAAAGATCTTGACAGTTTTCATTTAGAAAATAATTTGTTTAAAATGTCGTCGGCAGAAAATTCGTCAGTTTACCCTTTAAATCGCGAAATGACAAGTCAGAAAGATGATATTAAAAGTGAACTGGTTACGTCAGTGTAGTCGAAGGAAATACCCAATTATACAACTGAACGTGTTCCGGTCCCATTCTGAGCAGCTGTTCCGAGAGCAATCAATTTCACAAAAACACGCAAAAAATAACACACTAACCGAAAAACGCGCTTATTTTTCTTGGAGACCTGCCACTGTTTATAAATTTAAATGAATATGTTCACTTACATACGATGTCATTTAGCAATTAGATACTTTATTTAAAATAAAATTTCATAAATTTTATGTGTACACTGTGAATGTTGAATGTTTATCCAACCACCCACATGTTCTGAATATTATTATTGAGGGCAAATCATATTTGTATAACCCAGTGGACAGTGGACAGCTCTCGCTTTAAATGAACTATATCTAAATTTCGCTACGACTTCCTGTATTTATAATGAACCTGTCACTCTTTTTTGTTTCTTTGATTTGTAAGGTAATAGGTTCGATTCGCATGGATAAATGACAGACGTTGCCTATCTCTGGGTGTTGTGATATTATATATTAAGTTGACTACATACCTACATTTCATATTATTATTAATCCAGCTAAACCGTTAACTCTTCAGGCCTCTGCCATATTTTGACAGGACGGAGAAAACCACTATGAAATAAAATCCAAATAATGGAATATTTATGAACGTATCCAAAAACTAACAACTGCATTTAAATGGTGATAAAATACCGTTAAATTTTATTATTATATGGTAAAAGCGTAATTAATTGCGAACATAAAAACACTAAAAATGTCTCACCGTAAGTTATTTGTAACTACCAAGGTTGAAAAATACATTTTTAGATGACAAAATAAACCTATTTCAGTTAATACTAGCTCCTCCATGTGAGTAAAAGTTTTGTCAAAATGTACACAGTTTTATTAAAATGTGCTCAGTTTTGTTACAATTTGAACAGTTTTGATAAAATGTATACAGTTTTGTAACGTGTTATGTTCTGTTCCTAAAATTGTACGCCGGAGCGTTAAGATATAGCAGGGCGGAAGTTGTTCCCACATCGCCCTCTCAAAATTAACGTTCATATTTATGTGCCAAAAGTTTTGATTGTCAAGCGTCTGGTCGGATATTTATCACCTGTCGTTCTAGTTTGCTTATTGCCTAACGTTTTAAAATGGCGATGACAAAGTTTTACAAACACGACACTAATGTATAGCTCGGATTCAAAGTTCTAGTAGCTTTTGTCTTTATTAAATATCAAAAATTAAATAAAAATGTCTCGTACACCTTTTGGAAAATACCAATGGACGTGACGATAAATAAGAGGTATGGATACTAGTACAACATATACAACGCTAAATTACATTAAAATAATGACTTATGTGAAATCATTTCTTAAGCTGCATAAGGAAAAAAATTATTAGTTTTTAAATACTCCATCACAAAAGAAAGCTTATTTAAATAATTTCAAATGTAAGTGAACATTCTTGATATTGCAAAATGAGTTTTTCGCCATATGTATTTGAAATTGCCAGAATTTAACGAATTAACAGAATATTACTTAAGGCAATAAATTCCAAGGACTGTGTGTTAAACGTTATTATTTTTAAATATGTGTATAGTTATACGTTCTTCGTTATAATAATGAATTTTCCGGAAATGCAGCAATCAACAGGGTGGCTATTTGATTCGTTCTAACCGATTCAAATTCAATAACGCCCAAAGATAGCCGCCATTACATGCATTAGCTACAGATGTTCGCACTTAGCAATACTTATCGGCCAATCACGCAATCGCTAGACGGGTCATGGTTACTGGTTGGACCACACCGCTAATTGCAGGACAAATCGGTACACGTATTCCCTTTCAGTTCATCATTGCCACCTGTGTCCGTTCCCAGAGCTTATGTCCCATCCCCAGCTCTGGACTTCGACCGATGGGAACAAGAAAGCTGCATTGTCGAGGATGGGTTATAATCATCCATTTTGATGATAGAACCTTAAGAAGGTACCTAGGAATTACATTTGAAAGCAACTTAAAATCATAATTCAATTTGGGAGGCGGTTATGGATACCCACATCCCAGGAACTATTCATTGAATAACCAACACCTCTGCCATATGTCACCCCAAGTTGTTCGCTAAGCTTAGTGAGTTAGCAGGGGTAGCCTGGTGCGTCTGCCCACCAACTGCGTGGTGGACCGGATCGGAAGAGACCGGCTCAAGGAGACCCTCTAACCTTTACAGACGGACTCTCTCGACCTATTACCTAGCAATGCAGTGGGAGAGATGAATTAAAACAACCATTGATACTCAGATTCCTATCAACCCCTTGTACCTTTTACCTTTCCTGAACTTTTTCTCATTTCTCTCCCTAAATACACTCTCCACACAGCATTCTCAAGGATTACGTAGGCACGAGGGAAAATATTTCCTTATGGCGTTCTGTATGGAGCTTATGTAAAAAAATGTATACAGTCATTAGACGCGAATCGTGAATTGATAATATTAATTACGTGCATGAGATAATTTCAATTATTTTTATTTTACAATATTGACTTTCTAGCAAAGATAAAGCATTTCTATTTATCTACGCAATTTTCTATGACAGGGTGTTAATACACTTGTATTTTCAAAAGTACCTACCTACCAGATGCGTGTACTCCACTGCCAACTGTTACCGTACCGATACGAAAAATCATAGATTGTACAAAGTACATGGCTCGCCATAATGGGGTTGACAGAATACGCTATACGCATCATGGCTTGGCCTATTTTAGTACATCGCTTGCCATACAATCCCAATGTGAATGTATGGCGAGCAATCTGTTGAAATAGGCCAAGCCACCAGAATTTAGCGTGGTCTCACATTCTTAGTGGTTGTAATGGTGTGGGCATCGCGTACACACTACGAGTAAAGCCTTGTTACTGTGTCTGAGATGAGCACTCGGCTTTTATCGAATAAAAAATTTAAACACGTATTTTTCTGGTTTTTGTGGAAAACTTTTTTTACCGATTAGCGCTAACCCCTCAGGCTAAATTGTTCGGTTTTGCCAACATTATATTTAGAGTCAATTTGCTCGCTTTTGGGAACAGCTCAAATAGTAACGCAGAAATCTCCACTACTGTCATATTAAGAAATCTGAACTAAAAATCGTTGGAAATAAAATTAAAAAAAATATGCTTTATTTTCAAATCCAGAATTTAACTACAGAATAATTCAAATGTGTACCTCTATGAAACCTAATGTTCCGACTGCAATTTGAGAAAATATTATGTTATATAATTATTTTTTTTGGAATTTTTATACGAAACGACAAAAGTGAAGTGGTAATAATGTTTAAAATACATTTGTCTAGTGAAATATGTTGTTTTTCTTTGTTATCGGTAATTTAGTTCGGTGTTTATATGAAAACACGAAAGGTGAATTATTAATTTTAATGTTATTGCGAAGTAGAAATACACGCAATTTTTTTGACTATCTGACAGCAATCTTTAAAAAAAGGTCATTTTACCTGATTCGCATTCTAAATATGTTCATTTAAATAAATTAATAACTGCTACATCACTATTGAACAATTAATATAACATTAATGTCTGGAAAACACACATCAAAATACCCCCACAGAATATATCTATTGTCACAATTATTTTATCAGTAAATCGGTTTAACCGGTAATAAATCATTTTAATTGTGAGGGGGTAAAATAGAATCATATAAATAAGTCGTCTAAACGTGGCTAAAACCACAGTTTGAAAATGGCCTTGAAAGCCGAAACAGCTGTGACAATAACAAAAACCAAACAATTCTTTCAGAACTTAATAATTATATTATTATATTTGATTTTAATTAAATTAAGAAAAAAATAAATGGAGTTCTACGAACACAAAAAACAATAAATAACTTGCCAAATATTTATTTAGCTGTACTTTCTCCTTGTGGAGGTATTTTTTTAAATAGAAAGGTATTCCCCCTTTATTAATTCATTGAGATACATAATTACTGGAACTCTACATTTTAAGTGTGTTTTTTTAACGAACATCCTTATTATACGTCATGGTCTCTGATGTCATAGCTTTAACGGCGCAATCCAAAGGTTATAGGTTAATAAATACGGCGTTCAAAGTATTGAATCCATGAGCGAGTGAACGCGGTGGATCACGTGACGCAATAAAACAAATTGCCAGACTAGGAATGGCTTGTATTCAATAAACGTTTTTACAGTCACATTTGCCTCAAATGGGTTCCAAATCCCGTCAAAGAAAATAAATTTCATCAGCTTATACCTTGCTATATGAGATTCAATACACTGGCTCTTCATTATGGAACTTATTTGCACGACTTTCTTTTATAGAAAGTATAAAATTATGCTTCACTCCAGTTGTTACCTAATTAGTAGGCCTCCATTAGGAAAAGGGTAGTTTTTTTTCTAACTCGAGTTGTTAACTTTCAACCCGCAAAAAAATTGACGTTTTATTTTAAATCTTGCATACTTAATAAGTTTATGTAAATCGGGAATGTAAAATGTGTATCGTGTTCGTTAAAAATAAAATTTTCTCATTCACAGTATTAAAACTAGCAGTGCTTTAATTATAAAATAATAATAACTTACTGCTTACGATGCTTGATGCCAGACCTGATCAATCGAACTGAAATAAAAATAAAATATTGTTAGATGGTACATACTCCTATATTCAAGAGCCTGAATGAAAGGATTAGGTATCAATTTACTGATATTTTGATGTACCACAATAGTAAAAAAATGATTATCAGTTTCCTTTCAATCTATATCTACCTAACATGAGATTAATGAAATTTTGCACACTTTACCTACAAAACAGGAGGAATGTTACTGTCATATTTAAATTTCGAAAAAACCACCCTATTCCTTTTACCACCTTCTTAAAACTAATTTTTGACACTTTTTTATTTACAAATTAAGTGAAAAATTACCCTCTACATCTGATTTCTAAAAACTTTTCGCAAAGCCCGGGCGACGTCGGAAACTTCAGCTAGTTATATAAAAAGAAAGCATTAGACACAAAGCAGAGTTCGCCTAGAACATTACTAATGTACTTACAAAACATACACAAGTTTTCAAAAATGATTTTGATTTAAATCCGACAAAGAAAGTAAGGTTTTACGAATAATATAAAAATGAACCAATAACTTATATTGATAGCTCCTCATTGCAAAGTTAATTTGCTGTTATGAAGTAGCTTATTTTTAAGTGTCATTAGTAGAGGAAAAGTAATGGTTTCAAATAAAGTAATTCAATAGATTTTTTGCATGGCAAAACACAAGGGAAAAATATTTGCTTCTTGATTTTTTTGTTATTTCAAATCCGCTTTTAATGGTTCTTAAAGTACTTTTTTTTTGCTTTTATTTTTAATACTCAAACTAATAGTTAATACATATACCTAATGGCAGCCTAACAACTACGAAGAAACATTAGGGGTCTAGATTCGTTGTATAATAAATCTAGTCGTTTAATTAGAATAAATAGAGTCCTTGCGAAAGCCCTTAATGAGTAACCATCTGTTACTATACCAGGCGGATAAACGGTGGATAACCTCCAGTTAATACCTGACTTCCGCCCAAAATACAACACTTTTTACTAATGAATTAAACCCTTCAATAATATGATTAAAGGCAGGGTTAATAGTGATATTTACAATACGATCTTAAACCCTTCAATAATATGATTAAAAGCAGGGTTAATAGTGATATTTATAATACGATCTTAAACCCTTCAATATTATGATTAAAGGCAAGGTTAATAGTGATATTTACAATACGATCTTAAACCCTTCAATATTATGATTAAAGGCAGGGTTAATAGTGATATTTACAATACGATCTTAAACCCTTCAATATTATGATTAAAGGCAGGGTTAATAGTGATATTTACAATACGATCTTAAACTCTTCAATAATATGATTAAAGGCAGGATTAATAGTGATATTTACAATACGATCTTAAACCCTTCAATAATATGATTAAAGGCAGGGTTAATAGTGATATTTACAATACGATCTTAAACCCTTCAATAATATGATTAAAGGCAGGGTTAATAGTGATATTTACAATACGATCTTAAACACTTCAATACTATGATTAAAGGCAGGGTTAATAGTGATATTTACAATACGATCTTAAAAATGCTACTTTGATCTATAATAAAGTGAATATAAACTATCGCTGGAGTCAATTATCCGAGAGATAATTGACTCCAGCGTGCCATGATTGCCGTGATTTGTGCCATGAAACAGCACAAGAGTCCCAACTACTCCCAACCCTCTGGTTCCAGAGAGACTATGGCATCCCAATTGGGGTATTATATGTTGCTGAAGGTATTGGGGAGAGAAACGAGGTGGGGAAGAGGAAAGTGGGGAAATACCTGGCTATTCAGATCTGTTCACCAAACACGGCCAAAGCCATTTCAAGCAACGTTTCAATTCTGAATAGTGGTCTTACACCAGGGCGATACTGCATTCTAGAACGTGCAGCAAATACACTATATGTTATTTTAAATTGTTAAATAACTTGTGAAATAACACAAAAAATCAAAATTGCACCCAATTTGAACCCGCGACCTCCTGCTTGCTAGTCGAGAGCCTTTTATTTCTGCCACGGAGGATAGATATTTGATTTTATGGACTTCAGCATACCGTAGGAAAAATTATGTCAGTAATTTTATTTTACTGCTATTTTACATAATTTAATGTATTTTTAATGATGTGACAATATTTCAATAGACCCGGCACCCCCTTGCTAAATAGGCTGATTAAATCTTTTGAAAATACTAAACAAAAGTTTAACCTATTTAGAAGAGCAAATAATATATTCTTTATAATTTTGAATAAAACGTTTTGGGTTTTAAATTATCATTAGTTTCTTGTTAAACCGCTTTATTAAGGGTAAGCCTCCTCTCTGGTCCACAGAGCTGAGATTAGAGGTCAACCATTATAAATCTACCCCAGCATCAAGTTGCTGTTCTGTGGAGAGATTATCTTGATAAATAGTTCACTGCAGTACGGGGCACAAAAAATGCAAGTAAAGGCGTCTATTTATGGTGTCATTAGAGGAACAAGCCGCTTGAAGCTTTCTGCGCGAGATGGATTAGCTGTCTATATTATTTTATTATGTATATTGTTCCGTCCATATCCCAAGAAATCTATATGCATATTCATGGTCTGATTACCTATGAATCATCAAATCAAATCGAAACGTCTACGGTAATAATTGAGATCGCAATGTCATGATTTTTTTATAGAATTATCGTGATCATAATAAAATGTACACATTTCATAAAACTAATTCCTATTATTAAAAAAAACAATTTTCACTTCTCACATATCATATAATTTTAGGTTTAAAAATCACAATCGGCCGAATCACAAAAACCATTTTTTTATTAATTATTATATCGTTAGTATGAAAACTTGTTTCTAAAAGAGCTATAATATAAAGGGTACCTTAAATTTTGAATTAATCTGTGATAAGTCAATATTTGTTTCCCATCGAAAGGATCATCAGGAAAAATAATCAATATTTAACTTTATTAACGCCATAATATGTCAAATGAAAAAAATAAACGTTAAGTTATTATCATTTTGCTTGTCGAAGGAAGCTTATACTTTAAGTTGTGAAATAATAGTATATTTCATTGAATTAATAAATGACAGCCAACCAGGATTCGCTTATTTCAAGCTTCGTCGGGGCTTATATATTAACTAATCATAATTACGTACAGACACGTAAATTTATAATATAATAATACAATGAGAGAAAGAGACAAAAAAGACAATGACGAAGAAGACACCTTATTGGTAACAGGACGAGATACAAATAGAAAATAGGGACACAAATTATTATTGGAGGGGTAGGTAAGGGATGGAGAAACAGTTTCAGCCGAGCTTAAGGGGAACAAATTAAGTATGGTTTATCAGTTAAATTTACTAGATCATTATGAAAAATGGATTTAGCAGTTGAATTTATTCGATAATTAATTAAATATAGGTTTATGATTATTAATTACTCGTATGTTGGAGTTATTATTGAAGACTTACAACATACTCGTGATTTCAATTCCATTTTATGTAATAATTTAGTTCCAAAAATTTAATCCAAAGATTGCTTGATTTCTAATAAATGAATTGCGATTCCAGAATATGCATTATTATTTAAGAGTCTATTACTCTTATGTTGACATTACAAGCCGTTTTTCTAATATAAAAAAGGGAATAATCATTAATAAGTAAAGTTTTTATATGGGTCGGTCTGTCATCACTGTATTTACCTGAAATATTATTTTTGTTAAAGGCGGGTTTTATTTCAACTGGAGTTAAATTATTAAAAACAAATGGCATCAAATATATTCATATTTATCATTAAGAGGAACAGTTGCGCAGCCCTCTTCATACAAATTTGTGTTTGAGGACAAATACTAGACCAAACTTAAAAATTGTTTTGTAATAAAAAGGTATATCAAATATCTAGTACGGATTTATGCGGCTTTATTTATTTGTGTTTTAAATTATAAAATATAGAACATTAAAATATTCAATTTTTCATGATTTTAGAAGCAATTTTGACAATTTTTAAGTTAACGGAAATTATAAAAAATAATCTTTCACAACCTTATATGTTAATACAATAATTAAAAATAAAACATCAAATGTAAGACTTTTTATGTCTGAATTTTAGTGTTCTAACGTAAATTGGTCGTTTGGAATTTAAATTTAAGCCCATCAAAATATTTCACCAAATCAGATTTTTTTAATTAAATTTTCATAGGTAATATTATATTTTTTATAATTACCATTAAGTCACATATATTAACCAAATTTTATTCTTAAATCATGAAAACAATATATATATATATCATATTCGTATTTACATATTCGTACTAGATATTTACTATATCTTTCGAATAAAAATAAATAATTTTTCAGTTCGTTTAAGTATTTTGTTATAGTTTTTTATTTTATTTTATTTAGGAAAAAAAACAGTCATTTATGTATTTAGCATAAATAGCAATTATTTACAATATTAGACCAATAATGTTCCATTAATTCTAGTCGTTGATTCAATATTTGCACCTATACAATATATTTATAAATGACAAAGAAATAAAAAGAATAAACATTATAAGGAATTTGCATGAAAAACCCGCGTAACCGTTCCCCTTAAGGGAAAATACCTAACTAAACTGAAAAAAATATTTTCTAACCAAAAGGTGTAGCAAAAATCTAGTACGGTTATGTGCTACTTTATTTATTTGTGATTCAAATTATAAAATATGGGCAATTTAAGAATTCGTTTTTTTTGATTTTAGAGGCAACTTTGGCAATTAATTTTGATTTAATGGTAATTACTAAAAAATGCCCTTTTACCATGCAAATATAAAATGGGAATTATTAAAAGAACTATTTTGATAGGTTTATATTGAATTTTCGAACGACAGTGAAACACAAAATTATCGTTTATATTAGTTTTAAATTCCGACACTAAAAGCGTGCTTTTTACGATGATTATTTTTTAAATTGATATTTCAAATAATTTGTAGTTCTTCTTAAAATGAATCACAAATCCCAATGGAGTAGAAAACTGTTTACAAATATATATTTCTCAGCTGTGCGGACCAGGGAAGAGGCTTACCCTTAATAATGCGGTTTCACATAAAGCTAATGAAAATTTAAATTATTATCGTTTTATTCAAAATTTAAAAAATAGTATTCATTTACTCTTCTAAATTTGTTAAACTTTTGTTTAGTATTTTATAAAGATTTAATCAACCTATTTAGCAAGTGCGTGCTGTGTCTATTGTAGGATTTTTACATCATTCAAAACACATTGATGAAAAAAACAGTAAAATTAAATTATAAGAATTACTCAAGTATTTTGTTGACTTGATCGTACCATGTCTTCCTCGGGCGTCCCTAACTTCTTAAACCATTCACATTCGCGTCATATGTTACCCTTATTCTACTTTCTTCGTTCATTCCAGTTACATGCCCATACCATCTAAGTGTTCCTCTCTAAACCTTTCATTACGCTTACAGCAGTCTTGCATTCTTTTCAAATCTCCACATTTCTCATAGATCATCAATGATTTTAATACCCATACTACTCGAAAATCTATAACAATTCAATAGCATTAAGTCTACTTTCATCCTTCCTCTGCTAGTTCTGTATCTCACTGCCATACGTCAGGGTAGCTACTAGAACTGATTAAATAATGCAGATGGTAATAAACAGAGATGTTAGCTGCACATATGAAAATAAAGGACATAGGAATTCCTGCCCTTCCTTCTCGCACTCCCATGATTGAAATGTGGGGTAAATATTCTAGATTCCTGTGCATTTTATGGGACATAAAAAGAAAGGAATGCGACCATTTTCTGTCTGGATAAGGGATGAAGTCAAAGGCTAGGTTTATTTCTTCATTAAACTGCCCCAGTGACTATTTCTGCATACTTTAATAGGCATATCAACAATTTGGCTGTATTCGGGAACAAGCAGAATTGAATTCGTAAAGGGTAATACATCGTGAACTGGATAAAATTCATAAAAAAATGCAGAAAATTTGAATACCATGTTTAACATCTATAAAATATTATTTTCTTCTCACCTAAAGAATTTTTCCCGTATAATATGCTTCTTATCAAAGGAAAAATCGAACGCAGAGTCTCCGAATCCATCCAAACCTTTCTCTAAAAGTTCAGCAACTACTTAAAATTAATGTTTGTGTGAACATAATAATATTAACATATTTCTGCCTAAACGGTTTACATGAAAACCTAACAATATTTGCTTCTGGTAATTACGTATTATTGTAGAATGTATTTATTAGTATCGATAATAATTGTTCAGTATCATTAAAGTATCTCCGCCAAGTAATAATACATATTTATTGATGTTCCAGGTGAGCTAGTTTTAAGGCCATAAAAGACAAAACATAAATTTGGTAAGTTTTTAAATTTGTTTTATGGCTAACAGAGCCATACATATAGAATTAAATATCAAACAAAATAATTAATCAAACAGTTAAAAGTTTGTTAGATACATTATCTACCTGGATTATATATATGAGCCTCTCAGAATAATTTGATTTACATAAGTATTTAAAAATATTGATATTATGATATAAAAATGGTTGTTGTGGAAATAAAATTAAAAGTGATTAAAATTAACATGAAAAATCATCAAATAAATCATTTGGACATCACACATGTTTTTGTCGGCCGTGAATAAATATTAGGCTCAATAAGTGGTTAGGTTACGTGAGGTAAGTTTGGGTAAGGTTAGATTTTTTTTTAGGGTTAGGTTAGGTTAGGTTAAGTTGACACTATTTACTGATCAATCTCGTTCCACCTGCAGACTGCAAGTGGCTGCCCAGCTGACTATTTGCCGGCAGAAAACATTCTAGGGCTGACACAAATCTCACTACTCTGCTGACCATTTAAATGTAAGCCATAAATAAGTAAAAAAATATTGTGTAGATTATCTCCTTTCCAGATTGGACCTTTGTAGGTGTATGAAAAATAAATCCGTGAGATTTTGAGACAATTTAACGTTATATGTTTTTAAATTGAAAACGTTTAGTGTGTAAATGGATGTAGATAATTTGCATTTCCAGCCCCCCCCCCCCCCCTTTGTGGTCTACCCCTAACCTCATTCTCTCTCCCACCTTCTGGTTTGACCCACTCCTGGGCCTGAAACATTCCATTGGAATTTTATGTGGTCGATGGGAAAATACCCAAACGATGGGGTGAGCTGAAAATCCAAAATCATATTTTTTCAGAAAAAAATCGCAGTATAATATTTAATTTAAAAGAATTTTCAATTCAACTTTCTCATATAAGCCTCGTATATAAGGTATACCAAGAATTTGACGTTTAACGTTGCTTGACTGAGAAGTTGGAAAATAATACGTATTTTTGTTGCGGCCCTGGGCTAACCTTTTTTTCCGTTAACATCACAATCAGCGATAATAAGTACAGACGGGCCCACCAAAAAAACTAGAATTTATTTGCTTTTCTTGAATATTTTATCAATACTTTAATTTTAAATAAGATCTTGTGAAATCCCTATATTTCATTTCAGGAATGCTTTAGAGTGAACTAGACACTGTTTGGGCATAGTTTTGATGGATGTCTAAATTTAATTGGCGATGTTTTGCGTGTACGATTATACTCATTTTCACCTCAAATAATTGTACTTAAATATTAGCCGCAAAGATTCATGGCGTAATATTTATTTTTTTCAAACAATCCCTCACCCACTATCGGAGTCGAGGTGTTATTAATAAGTGATTAAACAATTAATCTTAACGGAAGGTTAAGTATACAAAAACACTGAATGTTATTCACGTGTTTTGTTATTCGAAAATTCTCATTCTCAAAATAAAATATTGTACCACCTTGTCGTGAGTTCGTGTTGTAGCAACCAATGAGAATTTTATGAATCTTTATGTTTTTCTTTTATTTTAGAATTCAAACCCTAAATACCACATAAACCTCGATTCTAATATTAATATTTCTCCGTTTGTTGACCTTAAAAAATAAAAAAAGTGTGGACTCAACGATTTCTTAAACCTTTTATGTAAAATACATATATATCCATCTTGTGGTTGGATTTCAACGCAAAAAATAATCTTCATGATATTATTAATCATCATATTAAAATTTGACACCGTTTAAAATTCTGACAATTTATAATCCGTGACTAAACAGAATTGACACAATTAAGAAAATTACCCAGACGATCAATCAATCAATCAAATTATTTAATAGTCGTATGGAAATGACAGTCGGTAATCTTTCCCAGGCACCTCGTTATTATCGTGAGAGATCGACACATTATAATCCCGTCCGCATCCTTTCCCCGAATAGTCGTGTCCACAGAAACAATAAACTAACGATGCCCATCCATCACAGAGACAGCGCAACGTCTTCATACTGCGTGCGCATTTATTATTAAGCATTCACCGAAGAAAAGCGTAAAGCATGGCCGCCACGTCCCGGACACATCTCTGCCACGTCCCGGCGACTTCCCTGCGTCGCGCGACATCCCGACGACGCGATGCGACGTTCGCCCGTCCCAGTAACATCCGGTAAAGTCGGGAAACGGGACAAATGGGCGGCAAAATACACGAACGGAGACGACAAATTCTCGCAAAATACTCTCGTCACGACCAAGGCTCATTTATTTCAATCTGACCGAAATAAATCTGTCACCGTGTCTGTCCGGAGCCTTTATGAATGACAGCATTATGAATTGAGAGGAATAAGTTTTCCCTCCAGCGCAGCCGACCTGGAAACCGCATTTTATGCAGCCGCGGGAACCGAGTCAGCGTTACACACCACCCCCACAGTAACTAAACTACTTTTCTAAAATGTTTTCACCCTTTCGATGAATCCTTCTGTGTTGCTTGCTCATTTTCATATTTTTTTTTTACTCTTCTGGATAATGCTCGAACGCTGCGTGCCGTTTTTTGGCGGGAAGTTCATGACAAAAGAAATCGCTTTCATTCTTCAAGTGTCTTTTGTTTTGACATGTTTACAATTTCCATATTTATGTTTAAAATATTATTACCGAACGTGGTCATGATTTTCAGCAAAATGATAAGGTCACTTACTCGTACACTAGTACATAATATAATGTCTTCTTGTAGAAATGTAATAAATAAGACAAGTTGAAATGTAATGATAACGTTTCATCGGGTTTTGTAATGCATCATGCTTAAAATACGAAAACCTTTTTAGAACTGCATAACGAGTGCATGTTACTGCAAAATATTAATATAGTATATTTTCAGGATAGTTAATTAGTATTTATCTTTTGAAGACAATAATTAAATGAAAATTTGAAACAGATAAAATCAGGAAAAGATACGCTCTCATCTAGGAACCTCGTCTTGGCGGGGCGCCACTGTACCAACTGTATAATATTGTCTTCAATAATTAAATATAACAATTCGAGGTTTTACTTATTAACGTATTTTAAAAAATAATTATTAGAAGTGAATAATTTAAAATCCGGGTTGATCTCCTGAACAATGAACATAGTTATCTTTGTCACGAAATTGTAATATTGTTATAATTTTGTTAATATAAACCAATTTATTAGTAAAACCCCCACGGACGTGTCATGTATGGCAAAATAATAGATATTGTAAAATAATGGGTTATTTTAATATATTAGTGTGCGTTAATAAAATATATTAGTGGTTCTAACCAAGTAATATTGTTTCATTTAGAAATAAATCAATCAAAAGAAAGGAAGGTTGTTTTGCTAATAGCATTTGAGAAAAAAAATCAAACTTTCAGTTGTTTTTAAGGTCTGAAATATGTTTTGTTGGGTTGGGTTCATAACAACGGTAAGAATAATATAAAATGTACAAAATAACTGGGCAATTTAAATATATCTATGGTTGAAATTACCTACACAGTATTCAGAAACACTGTTCAAATTATCGAAGCCAAAAAAAGGTTTTTATTTGACTTTCTTTTCAAGGTTCGCATTGCATTACGATGCTTAATGTCTTTTACCCATCTGATGTAGACTTTTGAGGGAGAATATTATTCTTTCCCTCAAGTAATAAATGCGGCGAAGGCTTATCTTGAGAGGGTTCGGACTTAAAAAGTCTTATTTAGTCCTGGGCTTTTACCTTGGATTTTCATTTAAATTATGTTTACCAGCACCTTGTCAATCTATCACGAAAATATTTTTTTTACGAGGTCATATCTACGATATTTCGTATCTTTTTAAAAATTATTCATTAAAAATAACATATAATTATCGAAGAAAGCAAATACTTTGCGCTTGACATTATACAAATGAAAAAAAAACTTTATTTAAAACCACTTTATTGAGTTATATTGGTCGACCGGTTTCAGTTGCACTCAACCTTCTTCGGGTTTCTGTGTTTATAGTTTCAGGTCGTTTTATTTCTCCAAACTTTCTTAGTTACTCATTCTTTGTATTTGGAAATGTCCTCGACAAACAATGCATTGTTTCTCAACGCCATAGATTCTTAATTGAAATAGTTTTTAGTGTGAAGATATTGATAGTAGGAAACTGCTAGCCAGGATAATGCCGTCAAACTGACCAATCAGGAGGAGTAAGCGCAGTGCAGTGTGTCAATCAATTTGTATTGCCATTATAACACTAATGAGGAAGTTTAATGGACTACACGCTACGAGGGTGTTTGAAGCGTTGCTTAAGTGTGTATTAAACACACAATAAATAATTACGTACAAGTAGGTAGATATATTATATTATGTTAGAATCATAATTATGTTATTATTAACTAGAATTTTTGTGAACAGTTAAGTAAATCTCTCCTCAAAAAAAGTGGGTTTCTAATTTTCTCTTGTTTAGTAAATCAAACCGAAATTATAATTGGGTGCCTACTAAGTACCTAACCACTTAATTAAAAAACGAATGTTTCATGAAACATTTTTTTAAATTTTAAATTTAAGAATTATGTAATTTGTCCAAATAAACTTCGCTTTCTTAATGGCAATTGTTTTTTAAACTTTCTTCGAGCAGGTAGGTACCGTAATAACTAAAAAAAGTAAAGTACTAGATAGTCGAAGTAGGCTTTGCTTGAATGCATCTTATTTTTAAACCGAAAGCAGAATGTAAATAAAACCTATAGATAGACGAAATGCCTAACGGTCGAGTTAAAATGGGACTTCGCTAAGCTCAGTCAATTTTTGTTGCAGCTTTACAATCAGCTTAATTATAATAATTGTGAAATAAATAAACTTTGTTTTCATGAGCTGAAATGACGGATAAATATCAGGTACCCGGGAGGATTATGGTTCTGTCGAGTGATTCGAGAGTGAAAAAAATAGTAGAGTTTGTATGGATATGATGCGTGCTAAGGCAAATAGAAGAGATTGTATGAATGTGATAAATAATTATGCCAAGGCAAATATAGGAGATTGTATGAATGTGATGCGTGCCAAGGCAAATAGAAGATATTGTTTGAATATGATAAGTGCCAAGGCAAATGCAAGAGATTGTATGAATATGATGCGTACCAAGGCAAATTTGTGTAGTATTATTTTTTCATAATATGAATTTTATGTTTAATCTAGCTACTTGCGGGAAATGATGCGATAGTCCGTCAGTTAGTTAATTATCAAATGAATGACTTATTTAAATTATTTCTTACTTAGTAACTACATAATTATATATTGTATTTTATTCAAACCGTAAACGTTTTCGTTGTTTTTGTATGGACAACATGTTAATAACCATCGATCCTCATCCCCCGAAATGATGAAAGGTCGAGATATATCTTATATTAGGAATTGAAATGAAAAAGGTTACTTAAATATTGGATAAATTTTAAAGAAAAAAAAATTCACTGCTTTAATAAATCTAGGTTTGATACTCTGAAATCTGCTGAATAAAAGATCATCTGGAGCAAAATTCCAAAATACCAAATGTATAATTTTTCTTAAAAATTGTATGTTGTTTATTTCACAAATAGCGTCCACGGTAGTTATAATAATAAAACGTTTGTTTATTTAAGTACGAAATCAGTGATTTGTAAAAGATCTTGATATAAAAATTCCCCCACCCACCCCCAAGAATGATGAAAGACGCTAAACCTCAAATCTTCGAAATTAACATAATATGCAGAAAATACCCCGAGTTGTTACGGATTTCTGTCTGTATGCTAAGAATGCTACGGCAATAGCCAATCTCCAGAACTAACAAACTGTCTCAACACCAGAGAAAGCATAATTTGCAGAAGATATGCCTAGTTGTCACGGATTGCATTCTGTAAGCTAAGGATGCTACGATAATAGTCGATCTCCAGAACTAACTAACTGTCTTAATACCATAAAATAACATAATATGCAGAAGATACGCCGAGTTGTTTATTGATGATTGCTTTATGTAAGCTAAGGATGCTACGGCGGTCCGTTTGATAGATTCCCCAATCTTAACAAACGGACTGCAATCTTTAGAGCACAGGCGTCAGGTAGGTATTCGGTCCTTGTTCTATCGGTATCGGCAGTTGACATTTGTCACATGAGAACGGGTCGCTTTTGCGATTCGTTCTTAAGTTCAACAGCTCGGCTGTGGAACGAACTGCCGGCCTCTGTGTTTCCTCCCTTCTACAACATGGGACTTTTCAAGACCCATGTTCACTCCTTCCTCTCCACAAAAAGACCCTCCACACAGCATCCCCAAAGATGACATAGGCCCTGATGGAAATTATTTTCTTCAGGGCCTCCTGTGTGGAGTTAATATAAAAAAAAATAAAAAAAATAGCCGATCTTCAGAACTAACTAACTGTCTTAACACCATAAAATAGCATAATATGCAGAAGATACGCCGAGTTGTTAAGGATTGCTTTCTCTAAGCTAAGGATGTTACGACAATAGCTGATCTCCAGAACTAACTACTGTCTTAATACCAGAAAATTATGCTAGTAAAATGAATACTGAAATACATGATTTTTTCCTCGGATTTCAGGAGCAATTTCATATATTAAATTTACGTAGGTCAACTGAATACTATTTAATAATCGAATGCCAATGAATATATAGATGGCAAAACGACTTCTGGCAAACAGGAGTACTTTTTTGGAAGAATTGGCTAGTAAATTAAGTGGTGAACAATTTCTTCGGATTATATTTTGACATCCGTCATTGTAGTTACATAGATATATATATTTTTAAATTAAGGTTTTTCCTGACATGCATAAAACACGTATATTGGATCTTTGTCAATTTCACTACGCATTTTGTCAATTCATCATTGCTAAATTTAAATATTTTATTGATTTTTTTTTTATTTGTGGTTACTAGTTGGTTACATCTTTTTTCGTATAATATTTGAATTAATTGATTTTTATAACTAACTAATAACTTACATTTGTGACCTCTTTCCACTATAAAATTTCATACAACGACTAGAAAATCAACATTTTTCTATGTCTCTATCTTAAATCTTTTCAAGTCGATGTACCTGTGTAAAGTGTGTAACCTTATACATTATCTATGATCATTCATTTTCCTAGTACAATTGCTAGTAGCTTACACTAAAAAAAACTTTACGCTCAAGATGTAAGTTAGTCGAGGGACCCATTGTACATCGGGGACAAATAACCACCATTATTAATTACACTTTTCATAAACTTAGCGACCCTCTCCCACTCTAAGGCGTGGAGAATGCATGGGCGTAACGGGCGGTGAACAGGCCTCAAGTGGCTGGGCAAGATACAAATATATATTATGTTATATTTATATGGCGGGGTTTAATGATAATACCCGGGGAGTGGTACAGTAACAGCCTGGGTACTGTGCTGTTGCCGGGCAAGCCATCTAGCCATCTCAAGCCATATATTATGCTGGATGCCGGGTGTACTACTGTATACAGCGTATATCCTACACATCGCAAAGCTACTATCTGCTACGTACGGGAAACAAGAATAAATCACGGCAAACAACAAACATCACTCCGCACAATGTTTCATGAGGCAGGTGAACGCTACCAAAGGGTTGCGAACGAGGCAATATTTTTTGTAATGTTTTTTTGTTACTACGTCTTAATTACTAAGCAAAGAGGAAACCCCTTCAGCGACCGAAATTTGTAACATTTTTTTTTATTTAATCGTCTTGAATCTTTCGACACTTGTGAACTATGCAATATTAATCATTGATAATTTAAATAGTGAGTCGAGGAATATCAGGCGTTTTAATTAATCTGAAAATATTACTGTGTGCTGGTTACAAAATGGCGATGTTACCAGCATAGTGAAAAACTTTTTGTTAAAATTCAACTGTGTTTTTTCGCTAATTATTAGTTTAACCTTCCACCGCTCGCCTTTTGAAGTCACACCAGCGCTCACAAGTTAATTTTTTTTTTTTCATTTACAAGTGATCGGACTGCCATCTGTTTTCTTGTTATGTAACAAAAGCACACCTGTGGGAGGGGGGGGGTACCGCTCAGTTCCGATTTTTAAATAAATGGCGGTCAATTTTATAAGTAATAAGTACTTATTTTTTACTCTTGTTATTATATACAATTATTGAATTTCTTTGTGCAACAGAACTTTCTATGATAATTTGTATTGTACCTGCTTATATTGTCCGTACTCAGTTGATTACGTTATGTACTATACACTTATTATTGTACTCCCGATCGTCTTACCCATAACAATTCAGACGTGTAAAAAAGCGCCTTCAAGGCGTGCATAAATACATAAACAAATAGTGCGAAGATTTTTTCTTTTAGTTATTCATATTTTACTATTTTGAGTTAGGTAAAGAAAAAAATAGAAAATTTACACCAAAGTTATTATTTAATTTTGATAACAAACTGATTTTGAACCACTGTTCTTTACCGCTACTCAGGGGTAGCATTGTGTACGGTTCTTTACGCTGCAACAGTTTCCTTGTCGAAGAACCACATCCAAGATGAACACAACGGAACTCTGAGGAATAGGGGTGGATAATGGCGAGGGATGCTGGCTTAGTCGGCGGATGATACCGCTCCGCGGTACTGCCTGCTCCCTGCTCCCCACGACCCTTATCCTGGGGGGGGGGGGCGCGACGGAGTTGTTCTAAGACGGTGTTCACAATTTATTAAGTGTGCGTTAGGGTTTCGTGATAGTCAAGTATATGGGGTAGTTATTGACTTAGCAGGGCGGTAACTAAGAATCTTTGTAACATACCGAGAGGGTAAAGAGTCCCCTTTCGTAATCATGCTTCCTTAAAAAGGTTTTATCTATCATGACGTGCGCTTATGGTGATTTTCAAACGATTTAGAATCGAAAAATTTAATATATTATTTTTTTATATCACCATCGGTCTTTTGCATTGAAATGTACATAAAATGGATACATTTTTTTACAAAAAGGTTAGTAATAAACAATGTTTGTAAAATATTTGGATTACAATCGCATAAAATAACTAATTACAATAATATTAAATTTTCAGAAATAATATTTTGACATGAAACGTCTTTTAAAGAAAAAAATATAAGACCAACATTATATTGTTTTAGCAGTAAGTAAACCAAACGATGAGAGGACGTTACTCTATCAAAATAGAAACTCAAATTTTGACATGAATACCGCAAAAGATGCTTAAATGCTCCCAGCCGTTTAAAACTAGTGAGACTATGGCATTCGCAATAATTGGGGTATATTGTGAGGCTGAAGAAAGTGAATAAGGGCAGAAGATAGGGAAGATGAAGGTTGGGAAAGTAGTTGGGTATTCAGATCAGGATAACTAGCACGGTCGATCGATAAACTTTTATCGATAATTTCTGTAACTTGTCATCGTTCCCGAGTACGACTGCAGATCGCAAAAAATAACAGTTCAGATCGAATAAATTTAAAAAAAAACACTTGTGTCGTTGTGATGTATTTTTTAGTCGTTGGCGATCTTCAGTCTTGTTGGGTACGATGACAAGTTACCAACATTATCAGTAAAACCTCAATCTAGCGAACATGCTAGAAATATGGTCCTTTATCTTCCCGTCTGGAACGTGCCATTTACTAATTTATTAAACATTAGTTCAAAATAATACAACCTCTTCATTTGAGACCTCGTCTCCACATTCGTAGCCAAGGATGGTAACCAGGCAGGCAGGCCGTCAAGACTATCATGATAGTCGTGATTATCATGGTTGTCATTATTATCATGGCAGATATCAGAACTGCATTATGAACTACCAGCCTTTTTTCCTGAAAAGGTTTTCTAAAGTTAGCAAAAAAAAAGGAAGTGTTTGCCTTCGATAAAATATGAAGTTAGAGAAGTAGAACGTAGAATCAGAATACATTAGTTCAGGATCTCGAATAGGAAATTGGGCTTGAATTTATGTGTTAAAATGTTCCTTATCTCCTTTGGGCTGCCTAAGTTATCACCAATCTGACAAAGATATGGTGGAACTACTAGATAAATTTTATATTATTATGTACCTTACATAATTGATTAACGTTTGATTAGTAACTTTATAAATACATATATATATTATTTAAAGGGCGTTTGAAGAATTTCTGAGAAGAATGTACTGCGCAAAAAAAATAACTAACTAACCATCACGCCGTTTCCCCACAGAGGCAGGCATAGAGAACTGACCGTCAGACAACTCTGTCTTGGCACACACTCCTTGCCTCTTTCACATTCATACATCGTCTCATACATGCTTTTCTATTATTCTGACTTTAAACGTGGCCCAACTCCAGTATCTAATTCACTTGATCAGTCCATGTCTTCCTAGGGTATCCCTTACATCTTCTACAATTTATATTTGCGTCATATATTCTCACACTCCTTTCTTAGTTAATTCGTTATACATGCTCAAACCATCAGATCGTCCTCTTTCTTAATCTGACTAATTACGCTTACATCAACCTTGCATTGCTTACACACGATTGTACAGTACAGTACAGCGCCCTTAAGGTGCAAAATTAGCCAAATATTATTTAATAATAATAATAATTAATAATTAATTAATCTAATGCTAATTTACTTTTTTCTCCATTCTAATTTCTATCTTCTACTTTTTAATACAATTTTTCCAAAATTTTAGCTTCATCTATAGTTACTAATTTCATATGTTTACACTAGATTTCATATTTCATACAAAGTAATTACACTCAATTGGTCACCATGAAACAGGCAGCCGCCTAGTATGGTGATTCATTATATCTACTTTATGTAAATTTCAAAATAATGTAACATGTATTAAATAAATAAATAAATAAATTTATCACACATACGCCTCAGTGATCTCATTTCTCCAGCAGTGTAAGGTCTTAAAAGTATATCACCTGTCCGTTATTATAAAGATCCTTAATTATTTAATGACTTATGGTACGTAATTAAGTGTTAAACATTTAGGCATGTAAATAATACATTATTTAATTGAGCAATGATTCTTAATAGTAAGTTGTAAAATTTATAGTTAAATACAGAAATTCCAAGACCCTTGTCGGACCTCGTTAAGTGTAACAAGTGTTACGTATTGCTTTATTAACTTCTGTGCAGTGACGCCGCGGCCCCGCGTAATCATAAACCGCCCGCCCTGCCCGTCTCGGGACCCGCCACTGGATTTATCGCCGAACTACGGAAACAATGGCATTGTGTTTAATTATGTTAGGTCTCTCCCGAGCGTCGTTTTACATAATGTCTAGAGATGTAATCTTGGTGCGGGAGGATGATACGCCAAACTTATCCCTCTGCACCCCCTACCCTGAGGTTATGATTGATTGCAGAACTTTGCGTCTTAACATTTGATGCGTTTCTACAGTCTACTAGTACATACCCGTGCCCATTCCATCAAGTCACATCGACCATTTCCAGAGCCTATATTCTTAAGTGCCAAGTGGGTAGTTGAGGCCATTATCAAACCGACACGTGCCGTGCAATCAAACAACCCTTCTATATAATTTCATCGTGTCTACGTTGTTTGAGGTCTATCTAACATGTTTATTGCACATAATAATAATATTGGCAAAATTACGGTACCATTTTTGTGAAATATTACATCAGCGCTTTACAAATCTTGAAAATTTCCTAAATCCATTTCGGGAGGCGGGTTTGGGTACAGACTCAGATCCTCCTATACTTCCTTTCCTTAGAAAAATATCATTTCACACATCATCCCCAAAGTGACATAGACCCTGAGGAAAATTATTTTCCTCAGGGTCTCCTGTGTGGAGCTGATGTAAAAAGAAATGTCTATTTTAATCACCTTTAAAATAGCATAGATATGATGAGACACCACAATGATATAAACTAAAATACAGTGAGTTGGAGTGAAAAATAAATCAATAATAATTCTGTAAAAAAATGGCCAATTTGATGCTTTGGTATGTAAAATGTAGAATAATTTTGCGCGATATTATTTATTGAATATCTAACGACGATTTATGAATGAATGTGAATGAGGCAAGGAGTGTGTTGACCACTAACGAGTTGTTTAGGGGTCTGTCATCTCTGCCTACCCCTGCGGGAAACGGCTTGATGGTTAGTTAGTGAGTTATTTATTTCTAGTGGACAATATATGTATATATATATATACATATTTTTAAATTGGAGAAAAAACAGATACAGACAGTAATAAGCATGACAGTAAAAAAACATTATTTGGGAATTGGCCTGCATCCTAATTATTTCTCACAGATTAACAGTAAAGTAAGTTATATTAACAATAGTTAATTAAAAAAATAGGAGATAGTATGCAATATCTATTAACAGATTGTAATATTTTCTCAACCAAATATTTACAACATTTGGAAACTCTAGAGTCACAAATTACAATAGGTTCGTTATCCTTAGAATGTTTAGATTTCTAATAAACATGTTTATTCGTAAACGTAAACGTGCTTGTGCCGATAAGATTAGATTTTTTTTAATTCCCTAAAAAAAATTTTGACACGGTTATCTTACTGTAGAAAAAAATTATTCGTCTTTTTCATTTTGGGAACCTAAATTGTCTGACGGATTGAAATCTAAGCATACGGCATGGCAGGTGGTATAACAAGAAAATAAACAAACAAAAAATAATACGAATAAATTTATTGCGGGCGTAGGTGGAATAACTACTTAACCTCCTTTATTATACCGTTTATCCTGTAAATTCATATTCAATACACTGCATATGTTACCTATCATCATACAAAAAATAATCACTATAAGATGTCAACATAAATATGACCCTAAATGCAAGAATTTAAATTTACAGCTAAATATAGGATTTTCCAATAAGAGGTGTTATTTTGATATTTAATCGTAAAAGATCAATGGTTTCGTTGCTTGTGTGGCACTTAACGCCGTTTTGTTGAAAGTAAACTTTGTCCAGATAAATACCATCCAATTCCGGCCATAAAAAATCATTAATCATCTCTCGATAGCGCAATCCATTCTCCGTAACTGTTGCTCCAGTCTCATTTTCGAAAAAGTAAGGTCCAATGACTCCGCCGGAACCATAAACCGCATCAAACAGTCACACGTTGAGGATAAAGAGGCTTTTCAATAATAACTCTTGAGTTTTCCGAGCCCCAGATGCGACAATTTTGCTTATTGACGAAGCCACCGAGGTGGAAATGGGCCTCATCACTCAAGATGATTTGCATTTGATTCACTCAAGTGAATTTTAATAATTTCAATGCATTGTTGAAGCGTGTATCGTTCCATTTTTATTAATGGCGTAGTTTTTACTTGTCAAATGTTAAAAATAACAGCTTTAAAAGTAACATCTGCCGAAATAGCGGGCTATTCAAAATAACACCTCTTATTGGAAAAACCTATACTATATCAACGGTTACCTAAATTTCATCTGCTGAAAGCGCGTATTCAGCTAATAAGATATTATTCATGATTAATTTGATTTAGTTGTGTACTATTGTGAAAAAGATGATAAATAGTTAACTCATTCTTTATAACCCCTTCGTTTTGGTAATGAAACATCATACCTTCACTCATTTTTACTCCTCGGATGATAAATTCAAAATACTGAATTAATATTTACCATAATGCAAATCACAAATAATTTTTACCTCTTTGAATTTAATAAAGCTTTTAAAGAAAACAAAATATTTAATAAAAATACAAACATAATCCGTCTTACAAATTACAGAAATCTTAAAGTGAGGCGGGTTACTTTCTTGTTTGTAATATTGATCATGTTATTACAATAAACGCCCGGGTTGCCGGCAATAAAAAAAAAAAAAAGATTCTTCCACGCCTGTTCAACGTTGGTGTGGTAAAGCCGGCCTTGAGCCTGGTTTCAGACCCTTTTTACCAAACAAATGCTACGGTAATAAGTAATATTAACACCACGTTTTTAGTAAGGGTGTTTATGTAGAAACACTTCAAAAACATTATATTAAACTCGCTTTTTGGGTTAGGATGTTTTTCCACCTGTGTTCTCAATTACTATTTTTTGATATTTCAGAATCAAATCCTCTGAATATTAAATCAATCCCAAATCCTGATTATTCTCCTAACTTATGTGTTCTACTAGATCCTATTACAATTTTGGTCCCGCAAGTCTCGGGCCTATTTTATGACCGGCCCGGGCAAACTCAACAACACGACAACAACAAACAGGAATAATATCCGTTGTTACAAGGACAAGATAAATGCTAAACATCTCCTGTCCTCTAAAACAGGACGATTGTCCTGCGCCCTGCGTCCTGTTGTGATTACTTCCTAGGGCCTTGTTAAGACCCGACGGTTTGGACTATTTCTTTGCCATGAAACAATTATCATAAATTAATAAATGAGCTCTGACTGCCTCCGTGTTTAAAAGTTCGGTATGGTATGTTAATTTACTGTTCATGTTCATGGAAACTTGTTTATATATATTTGTGTTTCATTTTCCTCGATCTTTATAACCGTAAATGGAATTGCAAATCGTTTAATAATGAATTATTTATGAGCAATTTTCCTTCTACCAACTACCCAAATGTCGCGGTTTCAAAACTCAGTGACAGTAAAATAAAAATCTTAATATTTAATTGATTTCTTTCACAAGTAGACAATTATATCATACACATTTATAATATATTACTAACTGCTTCAGCAACAATCTTTTGTATTTGCTATGTGATAAATTAAAGATATCCACTGAGCCGGTATGATTTCCCCCCATAAGTATTCTGGGCAATGAGGAATACATATGGTAATTAATCTCAAAATCTCTGCACTTAATAAAATCCTGACTTCTAGTATTACGTAGTGGAATCCAAAAACTTATCAATGCAAGAATACTGAAACATCAAATTCATCATTTAGAATTTTATGTACAAATACGTAGTCACTGAAAATCCTTCTTACAGAATATTTTAGCATATTTATTTAATTTTAAAAGTGTTGTAGTTTGCAAAATTTGCTGGAAAACCCACCTTAAAACCGGGGCCTTATTTTATATTTTTCCCATAAAGAGGAATTTTCAGTTGTGGGCAAGATTCAATTCGGACGAAATGCAATCTAGATAATGTCTTGGACGAGTATTTAATTCATCCTAAAGTTGCAAAAAAGATATCGCACATTAAAATTAAAATATAAATAATTATAAAATTCGCCAATATTATCTTCAATCTTTAAATATTTTAGGTTTTATTCATTAGGTTATATATAAAAATGAAAAATAATAATTTCGTTAGTTGGATAATTTGTATAGCGCTGTTTTTTCGAAATCACCCCAACGGTGCTGAATATGATAATGGTGACATTATAATAGTTTTTCTTAGTTATTTGCAACAGTTTTATTATAAAGTTTAAGATATGTTTGTATTAGTATTGCATATTAGTTAGCAAATCTCCGGGTAATAAATAATACCGATTTTTTTTAGATATGTATTAATGTTGATGCAGAATCACAATCAGTCAAAAGTTATCATTCTTCGAAGTCGTA
Source organism: Hesperophylax magnus (assembly GCA_026573805.1). Lineage (NCBI taxonomy): Eukaryota > Metazoa > Arthropoda > Insecta > Trichoptera > Limnephilidae > Hesperophylax > Hesperophylax magnus. The sequence continues at coordinate 1,960,745 of JAIUSX010000116.1, read as the reverse complement.
AAAAAATGTAAACGGCAATCAGTGGCGAGGCATTTTCCTCACGGGGGAAAACATTCCCTGGGCCTCCCCGTACCACCCCCCACCCCTTACAGACACCCCCCTCCATGTATCAAACGGAGGCTGATTGCCGATTTCCCAAAGGTAAAACGCCTTCCAGCCTCTTACTTTTACTGAACCAACCCCTCGTCGTAAATACGAAAAGGCAACAAGTGAAAAATACTCAGCATTTCGCAGCAAATATCTTAATTTCACTATTTTGAAATGATCTTTTTGGTAAAGTCACAAATGCTAGGCATTCGTTTTGAGTTTTGGAAACGAAACCGAGGATTTGGACCATAGAGTCGGATTTATTTTGGATGCCCAATTGATTTTGAAAATTACCCTTTAGATTTTCTGCGCTCCGGGATAATTTACAGCATTTTATAGATTTAAAAAGAAAAAAATCTTTTCAGTCTAGCCAAATTTGTAAGAGTTTAATGGTTTTAAAATAAAAAAAATATCTACACAAACGTTTATTTTGCAAGAAACTCGCGTAGATCAGTGATAGAATTGGTAAACAAAGTGCAGTTTTTTCTTACCACGGTAATAATGAGTCACGGTAATAAGTCAACCAAACTAATGAATTACCATCCATACTTACAAGGTGAGATGTTATTATGATCTTATTATGATTGCTATCCATACTTATAAGGTGAGATGTTATTATGATCTTATTATGATTACTATCATTAAAATCTCTGCAGACTTAGCAATTCGAGCAACCGAGTTAATTAATGGATTATAACTTTAATTCCTTTTATTATCCTTCAGGGACGGTCCTCCCGCACAACAGTTTAATTTATAAATGTTAACTTCCACCAAAATTAAGTCTAACGAAAGGGGACGTTTCAATCATTCCGCTTACACAAAACGAAACTACAAAAGTTAAATTAATGATGTCATTAAGCTCTTAAATCTCAAATCCTGTTCGCGATAAGTTAATATAAATCTTACAAATGAACTTAATTGTTATTAAACCTTATATTTTCAAAAAAGGCTTTGACTGCGGTCGCCCACTGCTTAAGATGTTTGAAATATTGTTACTAGTAGCTCTAAAGCCCTCATACTATTTATTACTAGGCCCGGCAGGCAGTTTTAAACAGTGTGGGAATGGCGTCTTTGTTTTGCCGGTATTTCAATGAAATATGCTTCGAGGAATTAGCGTCATTGATTCCTTCGGCACCGGTGCACAGTCGGGAAAATTTGTCACATATGGACGGTTTCTTTCTTCGACACGTTCTTGAGTTCAATAGCTTTGCTGTGGAACGATTTGCCGGTCGCTGTGTTACCTCCCGTCTGCCACATGAAGGTATTTAAGACCCGGGTTCACACTTTCCACAAAAAAGACCCTTCACACAGCATCCCCAAAAAACAACATTCCTGAGTTGTATCTGAAACAACATGTAGTTTTCTTCAGGACCTCATGTGGAGATTAAAAGCAAAAAATCATGTCATCCGTATTCTTTGTCATCTTATGTGATGCAAATTTTAGTGTTCATTCAATAATTATTTTTAAAATTATTTTCATGATAATTGTACAAATTGAAAAAAGTAGCGAATGTACACAGATTTTTTATGCAGAAGTGTAAACTCACTTCACACACAAATACGGAAATCAGAAGTAGCTGCAAAATAGATGTGGAAAAGAACGAGTGACACCTGTCAAAACTTCCGGCGTTTAACTTTAAAAATTCAGCCGGAAGAAAAAACATGCTCTTCTCGCAGATGGCGTGGACCGTGGACCATACTGTAGTAGGTACTAAGCAAAAATGATATCCTCAAATCTAAGTCGGTAGTTATTTTTCACATTATTGGAAAAAATCATTTTTCGTATTTCGGAGTTACCAAAAAATGTCACCGATGCGGTTTGCAATAGAATTAAGCAGATCGATTATTTCAACACAGTGACTATTCAACACACTTTTAAAAAGTGATATAAAGTAATTAAAAACGATGAAAAAAAAATATTAACCTAACCTAACCTCCTTTACCTAGTTAATAAAGTTTTTGTTTCATCACTTTCCATGACTTTATAAAACTTTTTAAAGATGTAATGAATTATCATTTTGATGATTTATCCGGTCACCATTTATTCAACTGTATCTACTTTGTTGAAACGCAAAAATCGCTCAATATTTTCATAGACTTTTTAATTTTCACGTCATAATATCATATTATTTGGTACCATAATAAAAGCATTTCACGTTTTAAATAACTAAATACAATAGTTATTTTAATTCGACTATTTGGCATTTCATCTGTCTTTAAATTTGTTTGTTATCCGTTCTTAATATTCACATTTGTACCGTGTAGTCATGTTTGGTGTACCTTACAAAACGGTTTAAAAGGTAGTAGGTCTGCCTAACTCAACCTAACTAAGGAAAATTTATGTATTTTAATATATCAAATTTTTAATTATTCTTCTGAAAACTCCGTCAACTTTATTCACCGGGTGGGGTGTGGGGTGGTTTCCGTCACGCCGTGGGCATTGCGATCTTTCAGCCGAGTCACTTGAGAGATAATTTTTCATACGACTCGCAGTTGGTTTGTAGGTCGGGCTGGAACTTGGTGTATTTTGTACAATTTATTTGTTGTCGCGATTCAACTAGGGTATAAGGTTCAATGATTTTAAATTCTTGCTCTAATGCTTGCATTACTCGATTTTAAAATTATTTATCCAGTTTCTTGGATATCGTTGTAAACTTTAAGAAAATATCGCGGGATTTATTTGGAAAACATATTTAAATTATCGTGATTAATTTATGCGTTACTTTGCCGTGTTTCGCTTCATCTTTATTTAGCCAACGTTTCGCATAGCGTTACAGTGTCCATTTATTTCACCTTCCTTCAGCATAGAAGACTTTCTCAGTATGCCAAAATTTACAATCGAAATGTATAAATTTATCTCTACAATTCTCTACCTATCTGAGTATTTTTAGTCTCCCACCTTTATCATACTTATGATCTATGAAGTCTCACTATGGTCCTAAACGTATTTACATATTTAGGGGGCTGTAGTTAGTTAGTACAACTTTAAGATGACAAATAATTTTGAAACAATAGACGAAATAATAAAAATTGAACTACAATAGAAAAATACAACAAACAAAAATAAAAATACACTGATCAAATAGATTTATATAAAACACAACGAGTATTGTTGGAATACATATTTTGATATAAATAATTTGAATTGGGTGTTCAAAAGATTTGTAAACTGGTTGATGGTAAAAGAAAGAACAGATATTAGAAATATTCTAAACATCTAATGCATTTTACAAACCATACTGCACACAAATTCTAACAAAATTACAAAATTTTACAATTAATTATAATACGAAATACTCATTTCATATTTTTATACATAATTTTTCAACACATATAGTACTACACTTATTTTTCTATAACTCATTTTTTTACTCCTATTTTTCTTATTATTTTTATTTTACTATTTTTTACTAAACATTTGGTTTATATATAAATTGTTAATTACCAGCCTCAGAACAGACTTTGTCTAGTGAGGAGGGTAATGAAAAAAAACATCTGTACAGAACCAACCTTAAATAAACGCCCGGGTTGCCGGCACTGAAACTGAAATATTCGCCAAGTTAACATAAAATATTTCAATTTCACCTATTGTTTTCCCATAATGTGAAGCATATTTATAGAAGGTACCATGGCCCAACTGATTCCAGATTGAATAAAAAAGAATTAAGTATGTCACGGGTAAATATACCCGAATCACGTAGCTACGTGATAAAATCACATAAAAACCATTTACGTGAAATTAATAGTAGGTACATTAGCTTTTCTATTTATATTCACATTCAATTTGATACTTCAATTAAGCATTCTTGATTGCGATTGATATTTTGATAGATAATGGAATTAATGATTATTATTACGGACTGGTTTCAAATGTCTACGGTGAATTTCAGATCGCGTGCGAATTCAATACACACGGTAATGTACTATTATTGAGGAAAATTACTGTTACACCACTTATTTACAATAACTACACAGTGAAATGTATCTGATAGCGGTGACATGGTAATTGATCGATCGTTGTTTTTTTATTATTCTGAACATGCAAAGCTGAAGGACGCATAATTATCTTATTTAGTAATATAATAAAAGCAATATAGTCAATAAATTGCCTTTTCATTTTTTCTCGCAACCTTATAAGTGTGGTAGGCGAGAGTGGAAGATGGCAAACTTTGTTCGTTTAAAATTAAAATTATTTCAGTATTTGCGTGTAGTTTGTCATTTCTTCAAGAGAACTACATTAAATTGGTAAAAAAAGCCCAGTGATCGATATTCTACATAAATTTTCGCAAAAATTTAAAATCTCTATTTTAAAAGCATGTTTACAGTATATTTTAAGTAGCTTTAATATATGTTACATTTTGATAAAAAAATGATTACCGTTAATTTACAAAGAATCTCTTCAAATTATTGGTAATCCGGTAAAAACGGTTTTCACGGTTTCCTGATAAACTTTTAGTAAATTCCTTTTGAAAAAATTTTTTTTGAACACGTGTTCAGACATCTTGATAATGAAGTTTACCATGATATCTATCAACTCGTTCGTTAAGGGCCTGAAATCCCGTTTTTAACCGGATTGCGAATAACTTTAAGAGATACTTTTTAAATTAGCGATACTCATTTTTTTCGGTAAACGATTTTTTTTTGTTTTAAAATATTATCACCAAATTTTATATATGTGTTTTAGAAAGATCAAATTTTTATTAACCACAAAATTGTTGAAAGTAAGATCCGCATCTTCTATTAGGTTAAATAAAGATAATTTTAATAGGGAGTACAAAAAATAAGTAGATGGGTAAAAAAATTTGAAAAAAAGAACTCTGAGTTAGTGTTCCGGTTTAAATTCCCAAACCTTTTCTTCATATGTTTTTCCAGCATGTGCGATAAGTTGATTATTTTTTACAGTATGTACCTACCGATATTTAAGTACCTTCCGTTTAAACGGGGAGTCTATTTGGGAGGCGAATATGGATACCGCCGCCCCGGGATCCATTTATTGGATAACCAACGCCCCTGCCATAGGTCAGATCGGGAAGGACTGGTTGAGGGGAAGCTTTTGACCTCTCCACCCATCGTCTTGCACCGCAGTGGTAGGGATAGATTCATATCATGGATGGATCACTCATGGACACATTGACCCCGAGATTCCTAACCACCCCACATGTATTTTTTCCTTCCGAAAATTTTCTCTCCTTCCTTTTCCTAAAAAGGTCCTCCACACCGCATCCCCAAAGATGAAATATTTTATTTAGAGCCTTCTGTGTGGAACTTATGTAAAAAATAATCAATCGAAATCCTCTCCATAAAACTTGAGAGTAGCATCAGTTGCAGTGGCGTACTTATCGCTTGCCCCCCGGCCGCAGTCGCCCGGGGGACCGGTGTAATCACTTAAACCTTTCCGCGGGTTGACTTGTGTCTATTTGTAGTCTCAAACCAACTTCAGCGATAGGGTGGTGGCACCGGTCACCAGCCACCTTCCTTCACATCTTCCACCCTACCTTCCCGCCGTCCCAGCTTCTTACCTTCCCCGTGGGATACAGTACGTTTCCCGGGATAAAAGTGAAACCAAACGTCTGGAAGATTACGGCTATATGATTGAGAGGGTTGAAATGAAAGTGACATTCGACTAAAATCAATAAAATATCAATTGTGTACCTTTTCATTTCAAAAAATACTTACATCGAAAAATTGAAACTAGTTAGTATATACGTAAGAAACATTGTGAAAGTCACGACAACGTAATCTTACTCAAATTATGACCACTTTTAAACAAAAACTTTTTGGAGTAAAAAAAATACTAAAAATATTAAGACACAAATCTATATAAATACCTTTATAGACACCATGTCGAAAATATTATTTTGTGTCATTATTTGTCTTGCGACATCGTGCAGTAATTTCTTTTATTATTTTTATGGACTAATTTAAAAATTGAAAGAGATGCTCACCTTTTTTTGACTGGGTCATAAAACAATTTTTAGATAAATTTTTATTTTGTATATGTTACTGTTTAAACTAACCCCACATAGGAGGCCCTAAAGAAAATATTTTCCCATGGGGAGTCGAACGTCATCTTTGAGGATGCTGCGTCTTTTAAGAGAATTGAAGGAGAGGTGGTTTGGGGAAAAAAAAGTTTTGAGGGGTGGGTAAGAATTTTGGGGTAGGTGTGTCCAGGAGTGACTGACATATGAATGAATCCCTCCCATTGTGGTACAAGGCGTGGGTCCGGCTGGAGAGGTTAAAGGATCTCCCTCAACAGGCCTCTCCCGATACGGACTGCCAGGCAATCGGCCGCCTAGATATGGGCAAACCTCACCAAACGTAGCGAACCACATAAATAAATATTAACCATAGTACAAGCTTAGGCCTAGTCTATGTATGTAATTTTTTTCAAATTTCAAACACACAACTCTCATAATCGGTGCTTTTAACCTAGTAAAAAAAATCAAAAATTCTAAAGTTATATCTATATATTAATGGGCGCTGTCTATTTAATTTAATGCAAAATGTAACTACACAACTCTTAAAATCAATGTAGGTAGACAAGTTAGTCGGGTCCCAATTAATTAAAGTAAAGTGGCTATCGAATAAAAATAAACGAGCCAATTACAATCACCGATTCAATTAATCCGCATTATCCGCTTAGAAAAGTAGAACGCTCCGGTAAACTCTGCTCGTGATATGATTCCAATAGCAGCGCGATAGCGGATAGTGGATAGCGGGTAGCGGGCAGCGGGTATCGGGTACCGCCTCTCCCATCAGGGGCGTACTGAGGATGGTATACAAATAGGCCCAAAAATATTAATTTAGTTACATAATCATTCTTATGCCGATTTGAAAAAATAATCCCAAAGACACTGCTTAGTTATTAGAAATTAAAAACGCAATAAAAATATAACAAATAAGCGATTCCTAAACGAAAATTTGAAACAGAAAAATCATAAAAAGATAAGGTCACATCTAGGACTTGAATCCAGGACCCTTGCCTTGCTGGGGCAGGTGTTCCTGTTTCGCTATCATTGTCTTCGATAGTTAAATATTACAATTTGGTGTTTTACTCAAAAATTATAACAGAAAAATATAACAGTTACTTGTTTTAAATCAATTGATGCTCTATGATATAAAACAATCATTTTATTTAGGCGATCCACCTCGTCTTGCAACATTTGGAATCGGGCGAAATCAAACACTCCTTAAGCAGATAATGACTATCTTTAATTCCTGCTTAACAAGTCGGTCTGTTATGATTTATCAAAAAAAAATCGCACAAAATGTTTTTCTAATTTGTGAAATTTGGGCACAAAATATTAAACGCGTTCTAATTACAATATTTAATTAAAGCAATTGTAATATTTATAAGCGATCAAACCTTCAAACCAAGAACATGATTTTTCATTACTACGCATGGCATCGCCAGAGGCACTGATTTTTGTTTTCACGAAAATTACTGTTTTATGTGAAACCGCTCAAAAGAACTAACTGATGCCCGTGGGACAATGGAATTACTATTTTAGGGTAATTCGAAAGACTAAGATATGACATGAGTTGGAGGAGTTGGAGACGAATGTTGAAAGGCTAAGATATGACATGAGTTGAAGGAGTTGGAGACGAATGTTGAAAGGCTAAGATATGACATGAGTTGAAGGAGTTGGAGACGAATGTTGAAAGGCTAAGATATGACATGAGTTGGAGGAGTTGGAGACGAATGTTGAAAGGCTAAGATATGACATGAGTTGGAGGAGTTGGAGACGAATGTTGAAAGGCTAAGATATGACATGAGTTGAAGGAGTTGGAGACGAATGTTGAAAGGCTAAGATATGACATGAGTTGAAGGAGTTGGAGACGAATGTCTATAAGCTAAGATATGACATGAGTTGAAGGAGTTGGAGACGAATGTTGAAAGGCTAAGATATGACATGAGTTGGAGGAGTTGGAGACGAATGTTGAAAGGCTAAGATATGACATGAGTTGAAGGAGTTGGAGACGAATGTTGAAAGGCTAAGATATGACATGAGTTGGAGGAGTTGGAGACGAATGTTGAAAGGCTAAGATATGACATGAGTTGAAGGAGTTGGAGACGAATGTTGAAAGGCTAAGATATGACATGAGTTGGAGGAGTTGGAGACGAATGTTGAAAGGCTATGATATGACATGAGTTGAAGGAGTTGGAGACGAATGTTGAAAGGCTAAGATATGACATGAGTTGGAGGAGTTGGAGACGAATGTTGAAAGGCTAAGATATGACATGAGTTGAAGGAGTTGGAGACGAATGTTGAAAGGCTAAGATATGACATGAGTTGGAGGAGTTGGAGACGAATGTTGAAAGGCTATGATATGACATGAGTTGAAGGAGTTGGAGACGAATGTTGAAAGGCTAAGATATGACATGAGTTGGAGGAGTTGGAGACGAATGTTGGGAACTACCTAGTTTTTCAAATCTAGAAACCAAATATAATAAGAAATTCTAACGAAACAACATTTCATTTCCCTTTATGTTTCTTGTCAGGTACTTAAACCGTGACCTCTGGGTCCCGAATCAAAAAAAATAACGTTCTGCTACGTAGGTCATAAAATTTTGAAGAAAAATGCAATAATCTCTTTCTGAACCATCATGATATTATACGGACACATGATGATACTTGATGCATGGACGCAATATATAATTTTGCAGCGGGTATGCAATTAAAAAAGGCATAACTGAAACTTCTGCCAAGTAGTTCTAAGTTTGGAATTTACCAGCGGTGGTTCATGGGCTTAGGTTTGTCCGGGTATTGGTGGTGGATGCGTTTACCCACTAGCTACGCGACGTAGACCCCTTCACCTCTCCCGCCGGACTCTCTCGACCCATCGCCTCGCACAGTAGTGGGAGAGACGAATTCATACGTTTGTCACTTTTGGACATATTGACCCTAGTTTCTTACCCCTCATACACGTTTACTTGCTAAAACCTCCTCTCTTTCATTTCCTTAAAAGTAACTCCACGCAGAATCCCCAAAGATGACAGAAGGGAGCTTATTATAAAATACAATACAGGAAGTTGCGATTTTCCACTCACGCCAACTATTCATTCAACGAGTGTTAAAAAGCTATGCACCGCAGGCGAAAATTTTTATCCTCGCGTTATGAACTTATAGTAATCCCTTTCCATTTTTACAAAAAAAAACAGAGGCGGTGCGCCCCTGAGCCTATCCCGCATTTTAAATAAACGTTAGCCGAGCTTTTAGAGTAATTACATTATCCGAGTGATGTTTGCTGAGCAAACTGAATGCAGCCGATAGCTCGCTGGCTACTCCTGCCTCCTGCCTCCTGCCTCCTGCCTCCTGTCTCCTGCACTCCGGATATCTGCTGCCATCGTAGGGGCGTTTAATATCCCCGTTATAAGAGCGTAAATATACAATCATTTCTGCACCGCTCATTTGATTGAATGGAATAGTAATGCTTTACATGAGTACATAGTCATCTATGAAGAAGGGGTTACTCATTGTACACTACGTATTCTCTATCAATAAACTGCTTGATGGCTTTGACGAACATAGACGAATACCTGACAAATTAAAAAATACATATACCTGTTTTTTTACAAATTTCCATTTCAAAGTTCAACTCATTGCCAAAATGATCGATCTGACGGGGTACGCGTGACGTCATACTTACCTCGGTTTTGTCGGTTAACAGGTTTAGGTATTTTAAACCCAATTTTAATATTTAACAAGATTTCCAAAAAACACGATTTTTTAAAAATATTTTTTACCACAGTGATAACATGTGTGCGTATCTAAGCAGCGCAACTTTGCATAAAATATTCCGTATTCTAATGCACGCGGTTGATTGATCCGTGAGGTAGCGATGTAAGATCTGCCAGAAAAAAAAGGACGTTTATGTCTCCAACGAGTTCAATCAATTTTAAATGACGATTTATTAATTATGCTTATAATCAAATCTGATACAAAACACAACTTTTATATTTATAATTAGCATTTTTTGACCAGTATGAATATATGTTTTTTTAGGGCATAATATTTTTCACTCAAGTTCCTTTTGCGGGCATTGCCCCTAATTTGAATTCATCATCACTCTTCTTAATGGTTTACTTACTGTGATGGTAGTAGAAGATTTTAAAATATTTTCAGGATATTGATAACTCGAATAACTCATAGTCTATATTCAAAATATGTATAAGTTAGAGATTAGTCTTTAGGTTTGTAAACACGACATGAAGGTAGTGAAAATGTCTTAAGGTTTGTAGAAAATGGTCTTTAAGTTTGTACAAACAACATGAAGGTTGAAAAAATTGAAAAGTTCAAGATGTTGTGTAGGAGCCACATCAAGCAAGAAAAAAAACATAGTATATTTGTATGTAATAATTAATTAGTCATTTGTAAACTTAAATGTACAAATAACTATTATAAAAACAATAAAAAAAAATAAAATAAAATAAAAAAAAATGGTAGTAAAAATGTCTTTAGGTTTTTGAAAATAACAGGAAGGTATTGAAATGGACTTTAAGTTTGTAAAAACAACATGAAGGAAATGAAAAGGTACTTAGGTTTGTAAAAACAATATGAAGGTAGTGACAAGGTATTTAAGTTTGTAAAAACAACATGAAGGTAGTGTAAAGGTATTAAGGTTTGTAAAAACAACATGAAGGTAGTGAAAAGGTATTTAGGTTTGTAAAAACAACATGAAGGTAGTGAAAGGATATTTAGGTTTGTAAAAACAACATGAAGGTAGTAAAAAGGTATTTAGGCTTGTAAAACAACATGAAGGTACTAAAAAGGTATTTAGGTTTATAAAAACCACACGAAGGTAGTGAAAAGGTATTTAGGTCTGTAAAAACAACATGAAGGTACTGAAAAATTTAGTTGCTTTACTTTGGATCAATTTGTTTAATTTACTTACCATTTTCAGGGGCTCAAAAACAGGAATGGTAAATATTAAACAGTTTTTTCTTTTTTCATATACATAACTGAACTGCCCTAGAAACAATATTTTGTAAAATAAAATACTTTTTTGTTTTATAACCACGATATTTATTAATTTAAGAACCGACCGGTTTCGCTTTACTTAAGCATCATCAGGGTACAAATTAATACTATTAATTTGTACGTAAAGCGAAACCGGTCGGTTCTTAAATTAATAAATATCGTGGTTTTAAAACAAAAAAGTATTTTATTTTATTAAATATGTCAAACCACAAAGTGATTGGTTTCTACAATAACAATATTTTGTATTTATTTAGAGATAACTTCAAGATGTTCACCTACTCGGCCACAATTATTTCATGTATTAGTATTATGGACAATGAGCAACACATATTATGATAGCTAGTCCCAGAATTTCTATATTGAAATAAAATTTATTTTTATTGTATTGTTTTATTTCATATTTCGTTTAGATTTATTAGCATTATTTTCTTCTTCAATAATATTTGACATTGATTGGTTAAACCTTAAAAATAAGTTAAAACAAAAAGTTGTTCCTAAATATAATAAAGTTCATATTTATGCCTAGGCGCAATTTAACCTTACTATTTTCTAAATTGAAAATTAGAAAAAAATATTTCTGTTATAAAATAAAGAATAACACTTATTCAATGATTTATTTAAATAGGGAATAGTGTTATTTGTAAAAGAAAATTTTTGTTTAATCGCCAAGTACGTCCAGAAATGTCACAGCGGATCAATCAAAGCGGATTAAATCAAGAATCATAACAGGAGAGTACGTAAGAATGTAAATAAAAAACAATGTATTAGTGTATTAAGACAGTTTTGAGGCATACCCTGTTCTATACAACTAGGTCTATCGGACCTTCGGCCAACTTGTTCACACTGGAGTACCCAGAAGACTCCACGTCTTCAAGTGGAACACAGTGCTGAACACATCCACGGTCCGAGTCCGGTCTCCACCAACGAGGTGTCGACTCACTGGCTACCGCCTCGAGCACTCCATCGCCTTCTACACCTGGTGTCATCATCATCGGTCTAGAGTCATCACCCAACTGCGCAACTCTACAGACTTAAAATAAACGCTGTGACACAACACATCCACTATCTTTCATCGTCTCCTTACCAGATTCCCAAACTTGTTTGGTTGATTGTACGAAAATATGGCTATTATGTTGCATATCGACATACATTGCGTATCAAATATTAAAAAAAAAAGTAAAAAAAAATAATAATAAAATAGTCCAGATGGAAGAAAGGACCCTATGTTAGCAAAAGGCTAGATTATTCCCGAAAATTTTATCTAACAACGTGATGTATATTTTTACGTTCATAAACAAAAGAGATGTATGGCCTCGGGGATGAATAGAATAATAATATTAAAATGAATGCTTCTCACGAGTTGTAATGTTGGTCTGCTTACTACAGACGAGGTTATACACATCACTGAACTTAATTTTTCAATGAACTTATGCAATTGTGTAAATAATTTTCTACTAATATATAGTTTTCTGTTTGGTGGATGGTCAGCGTGGATGTGATTTGTATTCAAATGTACGGTTTGATTTCGAGGTTGATGAAAATTTGCACACTTAATCTTAAAAATAAAAAGAGGCCATTGTCTTCATGATATTTAGAAAAACCACCACCAACCCCTTTTCCCAAAGCAGTATTTTGATTATTTTTGATAAAATTTTGAACACTCGACGTTCAAAATAAGATGAAAATTTCTCTCTAAATATGGTTAAAAAAAATTTAACTTAAAGCCCGGGCAATATCGGGTACTTTAGCTATTATTATCTATCTTTATTTAAAATGAAGTGTCCCGGTGTGGCTTTCTTTTTTATACAAATCTACAGTTTCACTCCGAAATCGATGAATTTTTTGCTCACTTGACGTTCAAACAAAGAGGAAGGTCATTGTTTATATAAGATTTCAAACAATCATCCCCATAATAGTTTCGTACCCCTTAAAGTAGAATGTTGATGAAACTCGATGAAAATTTGAACACTCGACATTCAAAATTAGAGGATCATTACTGTGTCACTGTCTCCATCTGAATTGAAAAAAAATACTGATGAAGCCCGGTGACGCCAGGGAAATAAAAAAATCTTTGACTTTCTCGACAAACCTAAAAACCAAAAGCTCAAAACTCAACAAAGCTCAAAGTTTAAATCTTAAAGCTCAATGCTCAAGGCGCACAGCTTAAAGCTTTAAGTTCAACGCTCAAGATCAACGCAAAAGGCTAAAAACTTAAAAGCTCATAACAAAACGCCAACAAACATCAGCTCTCCACTGGGCGGTGGATGCAGTATGATGCAATGAACACTTTGAGGGACGATCTATTAATTTATTTCGATATTACATATAATATCCCCATTACCATTTTAAATAATCATCCATTTTTATTTTTAATGAAAAGTAATTTCACATAATATATCCTTGTAATATGGCAAACTAGAATTGCACCGTCCGTCTAGGCGATAGGAAAATTGAATTTTGAAGTTGAAGTGGATAGTAAAAAGAATTGGGGACGCTCATGGACGATATGGCACGATTAAATTAATCAAATAATTATGTGTAGTAAATTGTGGTGAATGTTATAAACTAAGAAAGGTATGTAAGCAATATGTATGTTGTGGAAGTGAACGATAGATGAAATCTAGGTCGCCCGAGGAAGACATGAAAAAATAGATACTTATCTGTGGTAAAGCGAAGCGGAGGTATGTACGAGTATAAAGTTAATTGGTGTTAGCGAATCGGACAAGATTAGGAAAGGGATGCTTAGATTGTTTGAGCATAGAAAACGGATGGACGAAGAAAGGAGTGTTGTGAGATTATATGGAAGTGAATGGTAGAAGAAATCGGGGACGACCGAGGAAGAAATGGCACGATGAAGTGAATCAAATACCTACAAAAATGTATTTTTTCAATTATTTTCAACTTTAAACTACACCCAGTTGTCTAGAATCAACCCCAAAACTTTACTCCAAATCATAAATAACCCTAATAACTAAATCATTTTGACAATTATATCTTAGACCTTTTATAAATGTCGGTATATTTTGAAAAAAATGTTGATACCTATATATTGGTGCTTTGATGCCGTGTAAAAACGTCATGGTTTTCAAATAATATTGAAATGGAATAAATAAATATATTTAACAATTAATTAACATAAATTATTTATTGGATAACAGCACCGTGGTCGACGGGTAAAGCCATCGACTAGCAATCCATTGGTCGCGAGTTCAAATAATTAAAAATAAAATGTAGTTCCTATATTTGTGGCACGTTCGATATTGGAAGATAATTTCAGTATCGCTCCGGTAAAAGACCAATATTGAGAATTAAAAGGTTGCTTGAAATGACTTTACCCGTGTGTGGTTACCTGATTTGAACAGCCAGATACTTCTACACCCTATTTTCCGCATCTCCTCAGTCTTCCCACTACCTTCAGTCTTCACAAACCACTAAAATTAGGAATGTTATAAACTGGTTCCAGACGGCTTTTGAGTAAGGCAGATAATGGAATATTACGTTGATAAACACATGAAAATACGTTTCCTAGATATATTTTAGGGGTATCTTTTGAAAACTTACGTAAAACTTTGTAAAAAGTATAATGTGAAGTACGAGTGATACTTAAGCTATCGCCAGCATCTCACTATTAGAATATTACGTTGATAAATACCAGATAAACTCATGAAAATACGATTTCCTATATATATTTTAGGAGTTTATTTTGATAACTTATGTAAAACTATGTAAAAAGTATAATGTGAAGTACGAGTGGAACGTAAGCTATCGCCAGCATCACACTATTAGAATATTCTGCGATAACTGGGTTACCAGGCTGGCTAGCTGGCTGGCTGGCTTTCCGAGCCTCAAGCAATAAGGTTGAAGATTTTCCTATCCTGGAAATCATAAAACTAAGAATCTTCAGCCATCTCAGCATTATTGTGAATTTAATAAAGTGGGCTTTTATTCGTCTTTTTACTTGCGCCATATCGCCGTATAGGAGTATGAAAAATGAATGCGAGTAGTCGTCAACATACTAATATTGAAATGCTATTTTCTGCTAAATATAAATATTGGTGGCTTTGAAGGGTTTTTTTGAGGCGCGGTGTCATTTTGACAACATGATACCTGTGTCAGACGATGCTTAAGCATTTTGGGCGTAGACTATATCACCATATCGCTCGCCATAAAATTCATGTGTCATACGAGAAACATTTTTATTTATTTTATATTGCAGAAAATAACAATACATTGGTTACAGTTATGAAATATTTATAGATATTAAATATTTCAAGGCGCGTAGCTGTGATATGTTTCCTTGTAATGTCATTTAATTGGTTTGTATAGTCAGTAATAAATTACTGGATGACGTGTATACTTATAGTCTAAAGGTGTGTGAGTCTGTGTGCATATGCGCATTGAATAGTTAATAATACATTGACATGATGCTACTTTTAAATTTGGGCAGCTAATCCGAAAAAAATGTCGATGAACAAACAAATATTATTGAACTTTTGAACAGCACAATTAATTGGAAAATAACATGCTGCATTTTTTTGTAATTAAGGGTGAGAAATATGTTTGTACGTCGTGTACGTCTCAAATATGTTAAAATTAATTGGGGACAGAAGTTCGGTAAAGTCGATGTTATTATTTAATTGTCTATGTTTAAATCAGCTGGTACTCGCCTTTACTGCACATATATAAAAGTACACTTAAACTATTTTTTAAATTTGTTTCTATGCTATCGACGTACAGTTTATATTGCGGATTCTAAACTGGCAAAGCCTATTCAAATGTGCTTTTGAGTAATGCAAAATATAGCATTTCCATTGCACGTGGATTAGTGAACATTTATGAAGATATTTTATCATAAGTGCCGTATTTGAAAATGACTCCCTCTCCTGCCTACTGCCTGCGAGCTGCCGTGGTTAACAGGATAAGGGGGGGGAGATAGTAAGAATATATCTTCGTCTGATAATACAACATATAACTTGTATAGGCCACGCCCAAAAAACGCTTGATGCGTACAGCGTCGTCCGACACAGGCTTCAGAATTAAATAACAGAACTGAGATGCGTTATTTATTGATAAATTTAATAAAATTAGAAAGAATATGGTTTAGCATTAAAATGTTAGGATTTACACTGAAGTTGTAAGAATTCAGCAAATTAGTATAGTTTTGTTAAAAAATATTTTATAAGTAGCTTTAAAATTTTAAATCTGTTATAGCATGTGGATATGTATATTCAATTTTCAAAATAAAATTTTAAAAAAATAATTTAAATATTTAATACAAAATTTTAAAAAAATATATAATTGTGGGGTACTTTTAGGTAATAATATTATGATTTTTACAACGAAATTCTTATTATCAAAAAAACAATCGGAAATTCATTTCAATGATTCAAAAGTCATTTGACGGCCTCCGTGGTCAAGGGGTAAGGCTCTCGAATAGCAAGCCGAGGGTCGTCGGTTCAAATTCCGGCGTGTGCAAGTCAATTTTATTTCAATAATTTGTTTTATTTCACAAATTATTCAATTAAGATAACTTGCGCCACATTCCAGACTGTAAAATACTCTCAGTATCGTACTTTTTTACATTAGCTCCACATGAGACCTTGAGGAAAATAATTCCCCTTAGAGCCTATTTCATCTTTAGGGATGCTGTGTGGAGGGTATTTTTAGGAAAGGTAAGGTGGCTGGAGTGACGGACGTATGAATCCATCCCGGTTGGAGGGGTCGAAATGTCTCCCTCAACCAGTCTCTCCCGGTCCAGTCTGCCACGCAGTTGATGGACAGATGCATTCATTGCCAAGACCAGGATAAACCTCACCCCGTGAACCTGGGTACCACTGCTAAATTACCAAACGTAGCGATCTGCTTGACCTATGGCAGAGGTGTCGGTTATCCAATAAATAGTTCCCGGAGCGGCGGTATACAAACCAGCCTCCCAAATCCAACGTCCTTGAGTAAGACTACCATCCAGAATTGGAACGCTGCTTGAAATGGTTTTAGCTGTGTTTCGTGACCAAATCTGATAGCCAGGTACTTTCCACCTTCCTCTTCTCATCTCCCTCTCCTTGTCAATGCATTCAGCCTCACAAGGTACCCCAAATTGGGGATGCCATAGTCTCACAAGCTCTAGAGGGTTGTGAGCAGTTGGGACTCTTTTGCGGTATTCACATAAAAAACTTAATGTTAATCAGGCACTTTTCAAAATGAATTAATCAAATCGTGCTTCCATCACCAGAAATATCATCAATTATTTCATCGAGCACACTTTTCATCGGGATTTACCACATTACAGCTATTGAATACTAAAAAATAGCAACACGAGCTCACTCGACGTTTTGAGAGTCAAAATATTGAGTGCTCTCTTTATTTATTATATCAAATTGGGGTTCATTTTTCCAGTTCGAAACTACACTACTATTTTGCACGAGTTGCAAGAGATTCTTGATTTTATAGAAAATTAAAATTGAAAATGTAGGTTTCATTTTTTTCTGTGGAAATCATTATTGTATTAAAAGTAAATGTAAAAATATGAAATACGTGACATAGACAACAATTTAAAAAATCTTACTACATTCAGGTTACGTCAAGGAATACATCAAAATGTGGTGAAATGTTTTTCTCATGTTGTTGTATATTTTAATTTTTTCTTAAAAATGTTTTGTGAATGAAAGGTCACTGTTCAAATCTGAAAAACTCTGCTAAATCCCGAACAATGCGGGGAACTTCAGCTAATTGTTTAAATAAATACCTACATCAATACAAATAATAATTCACAAGAGATCAAAAACCTTCCACGTCTCGACATTACCACTCTTATAGGAGAGTCTTCAGAAGAATAATAACCGAAGCTAGATTAAGTAGAAACCTTCACAGAAGCTTAAAAATAAATAAAACTTTGACTATCCTTAATCCTTTCCAAAGAAAATTTTACCTCCGTGCCAAATCTTTCATTTTATGGTCAATTTGGGCTTCCCCGATTCCAACGATGGGCTTCATTAAGTATGTAAATGACGAGCCAAATATATCTCTTTATAGGAAAGGAAAGGAGATGCCGAATCTTGATTAACCAATTACTTTCCAAAATATCGGCGAACCGCTTTATTTAACGTTAACGTTGCCAGAAAAGTCGCTCCCGATAAGAAATAGGCGGAAAACGTACCACTTGACAAAGGTAACTGCTGATCCTCAGGCATAATTTTCACCAATTTATTTCACCTAATAAAATCGGTTGTAACGCAACATATGTTGCTTATGTGAGCATTTCTTCGACAATACTATCTGGTGTTGTTGTTTTAAGTAAACCAAATTAACTTTAAACTTAGTTTATTATTTTCAAAGGTGAAATCATAAAGTGACTTAAAACCAAATATTTTCGTTTCATTTATTTAAAATATCAAGTCACAATGTGTTTGCTTCTTTTAAAAAATTAAACTTTGTACTTTAGAAGTCAGAGGTAGATTTTTTAGGTTTTTTACAAAAATTAGTTATACATGAAGCATTGTTTTATTATTGTAAGGCATCTTCACAGAGGTGTAAAGACAGTTATTCCAAGAAAACCTTTAACGAAGTTAGGTCAACTTACAAAGAAGAACGATTGTCCTTACAGTTTTTATAAGTGAAGCGTGTCAAGTGCGCCTGAACCCAATCTAAATAAGTCCCGCTCAACACATAATGAAAATCACTAATTAAAGAGGCGACGTGGCTTAAATCTTTTATTGCTACTTTGCCATGAAAGTAGATTGCAGAATTAAGTAGTCAAATGACCGAAAAACACCGAAATATCGAAATTTCTCATCGCAGTTAATTATGAATTCGGGCACGTCAGCGCTAAGCGCTTCAAATGAGACTCGCGACTAGGACCGGGCAAGGAGGTTGTTCTTAACACGGAGGTCGCGGCTCCACGGGTATTCGCAAAACGAAAATTGCTTTATTAGGTTTATGATCTATAAATAAAAAAACATTAATTAATGCAAATTTTGAAAAAATAATTCATTTATTAAGTATGAGTATTTTGCCACGGAGAAAAAAGACAAAATCTTTATCAATATTTAGCTTATTGCTTTCTACTATCGTTGGTACATTGTGTGAATTTAGTTAAAATCATTTATTATATACACGAAAAAAGAAGTGTGTTTTTGACGGGTGGTGTGGCACTATTCTTTATTCAAATCGCAAATTTTGCACGCTTGACCTTCAGAGGAAAGTCACTGTTTATATGAGTTTTGAGAAAAACTCCTTTTTTCCATCCAGAATTTTGATACTTGATGAAAACTTGCACACTTGATCAAAATAACACAAAAAATTACTATTAACTTCTGATTTTGAAAAACTTTGGGCAAAGTACGACAGTACTGCGGACTTAAGATATTAAGTTAATAAAAAAGAGATTAGTTATTTTTTTAAATTCATAAATCGATCTTATTCTTCAATACGATACAATTGGGCTTGGGTAAGGGTTAAAATAAATGAACATCAATTGGATATTGGCGTAAAGCTGACGTTACTAAAATATTACATCACCTATAAAATTATGCACTTTAAAACATTCATAAGTAGTAGGTATAAAAACAACCTCAGGGTGAGGTTTATCTAGGTCTAGGCAGCGGATGCGTTTGCCCACCTACTGCGCGGTAGATCGGATCGGGAGAGACTGGTTGAGGGAAACCCTTTGACTTCTCCAACAGGACTCTCTCCACTTCATTGGATGAAAAAAAATAATTATAGCTAATTTATTAAGAATCTCTTAAAAATATTGGTAATCCAGTTTAAAACGGGATTGCAGGCCTTAACCAAATGAATTAACAGGTTACGAATATATTATCACGATGTCGGAACACGTGTTCATGTAAATCCTAATATTTTCGCATTTCATCATTAAATATTATCAACACGTGTTCGGTATTAGGAATTGTTAAAGGTTTATCAGGGAACTGAAATTCGATTTTTTAACCAGGTTACTAATAATTTGGAGAGATTGTTAATAAATTAGCATTACCCATTTTTTCCATGTAATACGATGGCTCAAGGCTCTGTAGTAAACGTTCAAAGATGGTTTGAAAGTGTAATGAAACGCTGTTTTATCAAAGATGGAGAATAGACTAAGATTTATTTCATATAAGTTTACATATTAAATACATAGATGGCAGCACTAGTATTATATTGTTGTTATCATTTTAACACCCCCACTATAACTAACAATATAAATACAATTAAATTAAACAATTTGCACACCTAGTTTATCCAAAAATTTGTAATGTTTTGTGGAACCCAAACTTTTCGTGAACAGATCAGCAGGCATTTCAGCTGTTGGCAAATACTTAACATTTACAATATTATTTGCTACACATTCTCTACAAAAATGATATTTAATATCAATATGTTTGTTTAGATTTGTTAACAGTTATGTTAACACCCAGACATTTCTTTATTTCTCCTAAATCTTTTATTTTGAAATGACTTGTTAAGACATCCTTTAAATGCTTAGTTTCATTAGTATCATTTGAAAAAACAAAAAAATCATCTACAAACAATGCGACAATAGTTTTAAACTGATCTTTCATTTTTGTATACATACATGGTTCTATTTTAGATCTAATATAACCTATGCTTAACAAACATTCATCTACTTTTTTATACCAAGCTCTTGAGGATTGTTTAAGCCCGTAAATGGCCTTTTTTAATTTAAGTACTTGACCATTTTGTGTTTTTTCAGAAAAACCTTTTGGTATTTGCATGTAAACAGTTTCCTCAAGTGTACCATTCAAGAAAGCCGTTGTTACATCAAGATGTGTTGTTTTCAAATTTAGTTGTACTGACAATGCAAAAAGTAATCTTAATGTAGTATGTCTCACTACAGGAGAAAATGTTTCTGTAAAGTCCACACCTTCAACTTGTGAAAAACCTTTTGCCACTAAACGTGCACGAAAGCGGACTTTATTTTCACTATCATACTTTTTACGAAGCACCCACTTGCACTGTACAACTCTTCCATCTTTTGGAGCATCACTTAACTCCCACGCATCATTGTCTTTGAAACACTGCAACTCTTCTGTTATAGCCAACTCCCACTGTTCTTTTTCTGGTCCATTTAAAGCGTCATGCAGAGACAAACCAGCCGCATTATCATATGTTTCACTGTCAACGCACAGATTTGATAACCCATACCTCTCTGGGATCTTCCTCTCCCGGTTAGGTCGGCACTGCGGGCTTTCTTTCTCACTGTCTGCATCTTCATAATCACTGGGAACATATGTTTCATCATTATCTATAAAACTGTCCATGAAACTTGAGTGTTCTTGACTAGGCACAGGTTCAATTTCACATTGTTCTGTATCATCAAGTTCCTTACTATCCCCCACTGAATCAACATTCTGACCACATTGTTCTGTATCATCAAGTTCCTTACTATCCCCCACTGAATCAATATTCTGACCTTGCACTTCCATTAAATTTTCAGATTTTGATTCCTTCTCAATGATTATCACATCTCTACTAGTCGTTACATTCCTTGTTTCTGGATTGAAGACCCTATATCCTTTTATATTATCTGGATATCCTATGAGAATACATTTGGTTGTTTTCTTATCCCACTTCTTTCGCTTTTCTTTAGCTACATGGACCATCACAGTGCTACCGAAAACTCTGATATGACTTATATCCGGTTTGGAGCCAGTCCACAACTCATATGGAGTTTTATTTTCCAATGCCGCTGCCACAATCCGATTCTGCAGGTACACTGCCGTATTGGTGGCCTCACCCCAGAACTCTTTGCCTAAGTTTGCATCAAAAAGTAGACATCTTGCTTTTTCAACTATTGTGCGATTAAATCGTTCACACAATCCATTCTGTTGTGGGGTGTAAGGGTTGCTTTTCTGATGAATCACACCGGCACTATTCAGGAAATCATCAAATTCTTTATTGCAATACTCCAGTCCGTTGTCACTCCTTAATACTTTGATTGTTTTTTTTGTTTGATTTTCCACCTGAGCTTTAAAAATCTTGAAATACTTCAAAGCCTGATTTTTGTGTTTTAAGAAATAAACAAATGTCATCCTACTATGATCATCAACAAATAACAAGAAGTATCTCGAGCCGCCCATAGACACATTCTCCATAGGCCCACATATGTCTGTGTGCACAATATCTAGGAGATTACTGCTTCGTTGGCCACTGCTCTTAAAAGGTAACCGGCATTGTTTGCCTTCACAACATGTTGTGCATGAATATTTGCTTATGTCAACTTTTTTATCAAGTGATATACCATGCACAGCTTTTTCCATCTGATTCAAATAATCTTTGTTTATGTGTCCTAACCTTCGATGCCAAGTCATTCCTGACACAACTGATGCTGCTAAACAGTCTTGTTTTAGCAAATTCACTTTATATACTCCATTGACCAACACTGCCGTAGCAACCAACTCGTTATTTTTATTATAAACTGAACAACCATTTCCAGTGAAAGATACACGGTTGCCTTTCATAATCAGTTGGCTAACAGATAATAAATTCGTTGTTAGACTTGGTACACAATATACGTTTTTCACCATGATGTCATACTCATGATTATCTGTTTTAGTCATGATTTTTACATCGCCAGAACATAATACTGACACCTTTTCACTGTTTGCGACAACAATTATTTTTTCTTGTTCATACTGCGCATTTATAATCCAACTTTCATTTGCTGTCAGATGTACACTCGCGCCCGAGTCGATATACCAATCGTCTTTGTTAAAATTTCCACTCAGGAACACTGCGCTAAACGCATTAGACTGCATTCGCTCCTTATTTATCTGATTTGACAAGTTATTTTCTGTATTTGTACACTGGTTCTTGTAATGCCCGATTTGTTTACATCTGTAGCACTTTATATGCTTGTTGACGTTTGACTTTGACAAGCCAGTGCTGCTATTGCTGCCAACATAACTTTTGCTGGCCATAGACATATTCGTATTATTTTTTCCTTTGTACTTTGAAGTTGAACGAATTGCTAAAGCTCCGCTAACTTCACTCCCGTCATGACTTGCTGAATCCATATCTAACAATTTTGTTTTTATGGAGTCTGTCGTTATAGGAATTCCTGAATGTTCTAATGCCATAACCATCGGCGAGAAACGATCTGGCAAACCAGCGAGTAGCAATGATGCTGTCCATGTGTCATTAATTTCGAATCCCGTTCCTGAAAGCTTCTGTGCTGTATCGATAATCTGCGTCACATAAGACGTCATCGAACTGCAATTCTCTCGGCGAATCGAAATTAAATTTCTCAGCAAACTTATTCTCCGTGAAAATCCGTTGTCGTCAAATAATTTTTTTAATTTATCCCATAACTCTTTACTGGATGTAGCATCTTTTACGTGAACATATAAAGACGAGTCGATTGTCATAATCAATTTTGCTTTGGTTTTTGCATCATCTGCAGGTTTTATTTTAATCCCGACTTCTGGCTGCACACAATGCTTCATGCCTTCGAGGATTAAAAAATTCTGTGCCGCAAAACACCATATGTCGTAATTATCACGTCCCGTTAGCTTGGGTACGTTGACAAGATAGTTCGCCGACATTTTTAAACTGCGATATACTAAAGTTGTACACTTTTATTATAACAATCCGTCACAACACAGTTCAATCGCGTTTTGTAATCGTGTTTTTTATACTGGTCAAACAAAAAAAAAACAACAAAATCGCAAAGATTTATAAGCGAACGGCCCATAACCTGTAATGAAACGCTGTTTTATCAAAGATGGAGAATAGACTAAGATTTATTTCATATAAGTTTACATATTAAATACATAGATGGCAGCACTAGTATTATATTGTTGTTATCATTTTAACAGAAAGGGATATATGTAAATACGAATGTTAGAGAATTAAATAGAATAGAATGTTAAAAAACGATAATAATTAAGCGAAAATGGTGATAATATTTAATAAAACACGACTTTTTTGAAAATGAGAAAAATCTCTTGACAAAGGTTTCTTAGTTTCATTGAAATATACACGAATTTTTTCATGCTTACAACTTATTAAATAACAGAACAAAACGTGTTTTTAATTATTTTCGAAACTTACTTTGCGATTTTTTACTATCGAAGAAATTTCATATAATTAACGTTTCGACATAACAAATTTATGGATGTTATCTTAAAAAATAACATATTTATTTTTTGGACCTCTTTTTGTTAGTGGGAAACTTGTTGTACATCGGTAAAAATTGGGATAGTGGAGCCTTAATTGAAGGGAAGCAGAGGCTTGTCATATATGACACATGCTGAAAAATTTAAAAGATCGACTAGTTTTGTACGGTTGAAACTATCAGGGATCGGCCAAACTGGAACATTGGGAGAACCTTGTTGGAAATGGAGAAAATCATAAACTTTAGGTAGTAAAAACTGGTGTAAAAAGGGTCGGAAGGAACTGTCGATGTTTTTCATGAAAGTTTCAAGTGCCAATAGTACCGAGCGGAGTCCATACCTTCGGCTGTCCTACCGTGGGGATACGCATTTTGCGTGGAATTAATGCGCCTGCAATAAAATATGCAGGACACGGACTCAATTAAATTTCAGCCCTCCGCGAGATCATTTAACACTGGGACTTGATTGCTCCACGCGCACATTCTTTGCCGGTGTAAAACGGCGATTTAATCGGCGTTTTATTGGCGGATACCATTACAATATAACGCGGTAGATTGGACAATATACAATCTAAAACAACAATGTCATTGAACAACATGACTCAAATCATTAATTAAGGAACTGATTTTTTTTAAATTATGTATCCCCTATACACACATGACAGAAGAACTTATTATAATGTGTTAGAATTCCCTGTCTTCGGACTTGCACAAAAAATAACAATATTTTTTACATAATTATCCAAAAATACAAGTGTAAGTTCAAAAACAATAACATTTTTTGACATAGAAAAATCTATTATGCTATTAACAAAGTTTGTGTTTTTCTTATCTATATATTATCTGAATTATTTTGCCTTAATTTTTAGGAATAAATAAGGATTTCTTAGAATGATTTTTTTAATATGTAGATCAAAAGTAAAAAGGTAGATTCCACTATTAAAAATTGCCTTTTCGGAAATCTAACTTCTCGATAAAAGTCGTCATCCGATGGCTAAAGGTTTTTTTCAGTAGCACGTTTTGTTACATAGATCGATTTAACCCCTCAGGTCTAGACAATATGATATCATGTAAGACACAATATAATTCAAACTTTTTCAGATTAAAGATTTAATTCAAAATATTCACTCTAGATATTTAATTTCAAGTTTGTGAACGTATGTGTGATAAACTTTAAAATTCAGAGAGAAATCTTGCTGTTCTGTCTCTCAAACTGTAATGTCTGAATACAGTAGAAAAGAAGATAGAAGTAGTTATATGAAGACGCAAGGCGTGTCACTCGGTAGCAGATACAGCACAACGTATCTCAACAACTAATACGCCACTACGTGACCCGAGTGGTTAAATAAATTAGTACATACTTTACATTCGGCCTAAGGAGTAAGCAAAATTCGTAGAGGTATTATTTCCCTTCCTAGTGTAAGTTATGTCAATGACTGAAACAGAAGCAGGATTCCGAAGTGTCCGCTGTGAAGCACGTCCACAACATGACACTATCCGATTCCCTTTTGTTTTGTGCAATGTTTTTTTTATGTTTACTCCAACAATAGCACCTTTATATTGCATCGAAAAAAAGCCTCTTCCGTAAGCTATCATTTCAATTCATCAATGGAAAATTCCAAAATGGTGTTTCGTGAGACTTTTTGAAAAATATTTTTGATATTTTCAAAAGATAAGAAACATACGTAGGTCGATTTTCTGCTACCAATCCGGAGGTCCAAGGTTGAAATTCCAGTATTCACAAGTAAATTTTATTGGATTAATTTATGTAATTTCACATATTATTGATTTAAAATTGTGTACAGTAAATTCGTGGCACATTGAAGAGATAGATATTGTATATAGTATAT
The DNA here is from genome assembly GCA_026573805.1 of Hesperophylax magnus. Classification (NCBI taxonomy): domain Eukaryota; kingdom Metazoa; phylum Arthropoda; class Insecta; order Trichoptera; family Limnephilidae; genus Hesperophylax; species Hesperophylax magnus. The sequence goes on along the minus strand of JAIUSX010000116.1, from coordinate 1,934,697 downwards.
TTTTGTCATATTGTAGTGATAGATATTGTAAATAGTATATTTGTGGCACATTGTAGTGATAGATATTGTATATAGTATATTTGTGGCACATTGCAGTGATAGATATTGTCAATGTCGCCCTGGAGAAAGACCACCATTCGGAATCGAAATGTTGCTTTAAAGCTATAGCCATGTTTGGTGACCAGGTCTGAAGAGCCAAGGACTTGCCTACATCTCTTTTTCCTTCCCACTACCTTCAGTCTTATAACATACTGAAATAATTGGGGGTGCCGTAGTCTCATTGGCTCGAGACGTGAATAATTTGTACGGTGGGTACTCGCATAAAAATATTTATTTAGTCTATAAAGTCGTTTGTAATGTAAGTAAGAGTGCTAGGTACTCTCAGTATCGCCCTTGAAAAATAACTACCAATAGGAAACGAAACATTGCGCTGATTGAGATGACATAATTTTGTTTGATGACCAGATCTAAATAGCCAGGTACTTTCCGACTTTGTTTTCTCATCACCTTCTCATTCCCATTTACTTCATCACAACAACGAAACACGCAACAATTTTCAACATACCTACATACATACAACATCATACAACAACTTACATTCAACAATATCGTAGTCACATTGGGTCTCCGGGTAGTTGACTCTGTTGTATGACTCTGCTTCACTAAAATCGGTCGTTATCATAGTGAGTTTTCATCTAAACTGTAGTTAAGTTATGAACTAAAGATGTGATTAAAAAAACACGTGACCATGACATTATTAGAAAATGTCTCGAAAAGCAAAAAAAAAATTCTGATGGTTGGTTGAAAAAAAATTGATGTCGACGAAAGTTTTTTTCGCTTTTCTCGTTTTTTCTCGAGAACCAAATTTTTTTGATGTACCGGGGTCTCTGAAAATTCTTTTTATGGTTATTTAAAACTATATGGATTATGCTTAATCTAATCTAAGTTCGCCATCGGATCTTGATAGGTAGACCTCGCCTCACCGAGGCTTTTATCATATTATCCTTGGGAGTTCAAAGCAAAGACGCTTTCCGTACCAAAGGTACTGAAAATTTCAAGAGAAATGTAATAAAGAATAAGCTTACAACTCAAGACAAACGCTGTCCTTCTAAAATTTATGGAAAATAGATTTTATTTTTTTCACCATTTTATTAAAAGATTATATGAGAATAAAGTTATTGCAAAATTTTACGTTGGTACAGACAAATAACCGTTTTGTAACGTGCTCCTAATAAAAAATTTCATCATTTATTTATTTATTCGCCCTAGTGGGTTTCTAAATGAAATTAATGTAAGTGGTATCTACAATTATAGTAATTATTAGTTAATTAATTAATTAATTATTATAAATACATATTACTAATTTAAAAAATAGCTAAGTTGCAAAACATAATGTATTTGTGAAGGCATGTAAAATATTATAGGAAACTCACTTCTTTGAAATGAGAAATTAATTAGATTAGCAAATCAAAATGAATGTGTAAAATATAAAACTAAATTTATTTGAAAATAGAAGTAAGGAAACGTAGAGAAAAATTTTTATAACTCGTACATTTGAGAAAAGAAATTATGAAAATTTAGTTTCGTCACTGAATCTTTAAGCACGTCTACAACATTCCCTAATCGATTTCCATTATTATGCAGTCGATCTAAAGGCATATGAGCCTTATAATTTGTTATAAAGTTGTCACAAAAAAAGCTAGCATTTCGTCTCGTACTTCTGGTAGATACATACCTACGTATAATTTAGTTTTGGCGAGAATTTATGGACTGTCAATACCATCATTATTATATATATTTCTATTATAGAATCTAATAATCGAACCCAGAATGCAGAAAAGCGATAAAGTACCTGCCTATGATAAAATATAGGTACTTAACAGAAAATTATTTTTGTCAATTTCAAAATTGGAACTGATTTGTCGAGATTTCAGACTTCCCGCGATTTTTAACGCATATGCGCTAATTAAAATAATAAAATAGAAATTATAATGAGAGCTAGAAGAATGAATTTTAAATAAGCAGTCAATTTATGGTGAGTAAAATAATTAACACTTCGCTCTTCCACTTTTGACTATTTAATATTAAAATGGTTTTTACCTGTTCTTTTTCCTACTTTCCTAGTATAATGAAAAATATTGAATTTTAATATATTGAAGAATTTTATTTTCTAAGCACATGACATTTGTAAAGTTGAATTAAAACTTCATTATAAATGATAAAACTTTTTTTGGTGCCAATCTTAATATTTGAATATATGTTTTGAATTCCAACATTGGCAATTTTGGAATGAAATGGAAAAAAAGATACATCCTCATTATATTTTCATATAAACAACGTGTTTTTTAATAATGTTAGAAAACATTCTAGGCTTCGAGGGTATAAACTTTCCCTGTTAATTTCACTCTTTTAAAAATATACATTCTCGACTAAATTTGTGTACTACGTTTGTTTTATTTCGGTGTGGCTCTTCCATTCGACGTTTTTATAGTTGAACCTGTGAAGACATAATTTTAAAGATACCTTAACGAAGCTTTTAAAAACTTCAGAAAGTGATACATTTCCATCCTATCGATAAGGATCGAAATTTATCATCGTAGATTTTATTCCGCGTGCAATTAATCAAAAGTCTTGCAGTTTTTCGTGGGTTATGTCTCAATGTTGTGTCCAAATATTAGTACGTAGGTAATAGAGAACTTTTATGGTAGTTTTTAAATGAATTCGTGGTTTTACATGCGACATTCACTCCTGAGGTGGTGTGTGATTATTTGTTACGATTTGTATTTAGTTATTCCATAATTTTAAACCTTGCGGTGGTTTAGGTTTTTAAGTGTTCATTGTTAGTTTAAGTGTGATGTTGCCCTTTAAAATAAATTAATTAATTTAAAGTCTGGCCTCTGCGGCTTGTCCATTCATTTATTATCTCGCTGATAAGGCAGCGATCTACCAGATACCGGCTTACTAGTACCTATAAACTATGGGCAGCTTAGGCGGTAGCCGAGTAGGCCAAGAAGGGATTAAAAGGTGATGGTAATAAATTGCTCGAAGGATTATATCGGCAATGGTAATGAACCGCGACCTTCCCATAATTAATTATAAAACCGATAAACAGGTCAGGTTTGGTCTCAAAAACAAATGTTTGAACGCAAGGCGCACGGGCGATTAACTAATATTCGAATAATCGCCGTTTAGGGGTGATTTGAGATTAGGGTGTTACTTTTCAAAATTATGCCATGATGCGAAGAACCTTGAGAAATTTTAGGGCTATCAAGTCATTATTGATATGCTTTATATTATGATGATTAACGTGTTAATATGCGGTTAATGTATAAAAATGCTGTATCAAGTCATTATTTAAAATGCTTTATTTTGTGCTGATTAACGTGAATGTGCGGTTAACGTATAAAAATGCGGAATCAATTCATTATTTGACATGCTTTATTTTGTGCTGATTAATGTGAATGTGCGGTTAATGTATAAAAATGCGATATCAAGTCATTATTTGACATGCTTTATTTTGTGCTGCTTAACGTATAAATGTGCGGTTAAATTATAAATGTATAAAAATGCGGTATCAAGTCATTATTTGTCTTTTTTATTTTGTACTGATTAGCGTATTAATGTGCGGTTAATTTATGAATGTAAAAATGAATGCTTAGTTGTTTTTTCCCCTCCGTGTTTCTATACCATACATCTAATTTGTGATGATTTGAACAATCACATAAATAAACGAAATGAATGTACTCCAAAAAATTTTTGTTTGGGCTAACAGATAAGATTTATTGACAGGCGGGCTTGAAGAAACACATTCCCACGGGAAGGGAGAGAATGGGTAGGCAGTCGGGTTTTGAACTTGTGTACGTTGACAGCTCCGGGAAATCGATACAAATCAGAAGTGTTGTGTATTACAGTTAATTAGAGAATTCAGACGGTGTTAGAAAGCTTTCCTGAATATTGAATTAAAGTGAAAAAGTGATTGGACTCAGTGAGAATAATAATAATAATAATAATTGGATAATTTGTAGAGCGCCGTTTTGTGAAAAATCACCCCAGGGGCGCTAAGGGTTGTGCGATCGCGATTATAATATAAAATGTGTTAAATTAAACGTGTATACGGTTCCAACTAAATTACTCATCTTAAAAACATGGAAATAATAACGATAATGATTGCGTTTAAAACAGAGTGAACGTATTTAAAGGCAGGAAGTGTTTGATTCAGGTGGTGTTCTAACACGTTGACCACATTGAGACCGTAAACCAGGGAACCCAAACAAATCATAAAAAACTCGGGTTCGAATCCTGACAGAGATTAGGTTAAATTAGGGAGGTACAATTTTATCTACAGAGTTATTTAATTACCCTTTTAAAGGTGTAGGGAGGGGAACAAAATTTAACAGATTGCAAGGGTTTCGCTAAAATGATGAAAGAAGCCGATAGGGAGGAGATCAAAAATTAAACTGATTTAGCTATATAGTGTAACCAGGTAAGTTTCACACTAGGATTTGGAGGTGACTAACAGGGTGAGTTTTTATATTATTTATTAAATTCCAGAGGACCCTTTTTAAAGGACGGGTACAACCAAAGTACAGGAACCGAGTTTACAACGCCTGCAACCCAAATAATGTTCTCATTAAAATGAATGTGCTAGGCGAGTTGTGAATCAGCTGTGAGTGGGAGACGGGCCAATGACCTTTTCATATATAGGACAAGACGCAGGTACAGTCAGTCAAAGGGGAAGTTTTGCTAGCGTATGACCGCCCGAATTGAAAGCGATCGGATGCAACCAGACAGAACAAAATGAAAACTTTTCTTCTGTTATTTGACTTTCTAATTTAATACTTTTCATCTATTGTTTGACTTTCTAAGTTACGAATTGGGATGCACAAAAACAAATCTAGGATCAAAAGAGGGAGATGGTAATCTCCGAAATAAAACTACCATCCGAACAACTTCTCTCAACAGGTACCTTTCGAGAGGTAGGCAGCCTCTTTAAATTAAATGCAAAAATCAGACCAATTATCCGTTTATACCTACCTGAGAGGATAGGTATTCAATAGAAGTTACCCATACCTAATACACGAGGGTGCTAGTAACCTCATAAAATAAATACTGGAACCAAATATTAAAGTACAGACAGTCCTCATCCTAAATTTGGCATTTCGAGTAGACCTTACATATATCTCACATGATAATTGGCTGAATGGGTAGGCACACAACCTATCGTTAATAAGCAGACTAAATGTCGACAAGATCGTCGTGTGTTATATATGTTATTGACCTAGAAAGGGATGTAAATCCCCGACGACGAGGGAGTTACAACGTTTTCTAGAGGTGGCACGTAACTTAGGACCTTACGTGTCACATTTTCGCGACTAGATTCGTGACAAGGGATGTCATGGTTTTCCCCTTCTACACTCAGTAAAGTAGTTTTTCCTGGAGGTGTATGAGATTGGGGCAATTCTGAAATTGGTGATGAGACCTGGTTTTCTTTATTCTGGCGTGACGGTTGCCGATTTGGAACAAGGGGAGACCCGGCCGGTTGCGATATCCAGACACGCAGATATCGATCGCCTTGCTCAAATTATCATCCATCGGTTTTGTTTGGTAAAGAGGAGGAGTCAATCTTAGCTTGATCAAATTCATTTTCTTTCCTCTCCTTCCCCTCCTAAAATATATACATGGATGGCGCCGACAACTAACACCATAAATTTATCGTATGTTTATCACACACATAAAATCTAACACTTTATTATACTCACATAACCATATGACAGGTAGAATCACGTAGTTAGTTGGGGAGCAGGCGACTTAGAAGATAAGGTTTATGAAATGATTTTAAAACACAGCGGTAATGGATTCAACTCACTCTATCTCAAAAGAACCGAGGGATACCACACATACATAGATAACTAGGTTTCTAAACCGAGAAACAAAAAACCAACACAACGTTCGGTGAAGCCTTTTTATACTGAACCGTCACGTGAAATGAGTACGTTCAAGGTCGTACGTCACGTAGACAAACTAGGATGTACACACTTGAAGGGGTGTGTAATAAAGAGAGAGGCAAGGGCTTGAAAGACGGCAGGGAGAACCTTCCTACCCCGGATATATACATAACCAAAGCCTTATGGAAAAGTTACCTATGGGACTTAAAGAAAATTTATCGTAGAAAGAAGAGAAGGAAAAAGTTTGAAGTAGAAAGGGCGTATCATTACAAATTTCACCGAAAATTTCAAAGTGTTTTTAGTATCAGGAGTATTAAGAGAGTAGTTTGAACGGAAAAAGAAGTAGGGGACGCTCGAGAAAGATATGGATCTAATAATTATTTGTTTTAAAATGAGCCTTAAGTGATGAACGACGAAAGAAGTGTAGGGAAAATGTATGACTTATAAGTGAATGGTTGAAGAGGTCGAGGATGCCCAAGGAAGACATGGCATGATCAAATGAAACAAATGTACTTATTGCATTACAATAATTTGATTTCCACCTTGAAAGTGTACTCAGTTGTCATGTACTGTAGAATTCACAACCTCAAAACATTACCCCAAACCAGCAACGCCGGGTACCAGTCAGCTAATTGTATTATATAAATTACACAGAAATTCGAAAATTCCATGGAAAATTTCAAGAACTGATATGTTAAATGCAAATGTTTAAACATTTTCGTTCAAATACAATTATATTCACTGAATCAATTTTGGAGGTTAGGGTATGTTAAATATGTATTTTGAATGTAGATAATAATGTTTGAGCTGTATTGTAATTTTTTTTAACCCGGCATTTGTACTGGAAAAAAATCTGACTCGAATGGTGTAGTGGGGTTTAAGAAACCCTCTCACCTAATTCTATTTAATTAAATTTGAAAACTTTTCGCAAATATTATTAGAAATATATTTTTTTAAATATTTAAGTACAGAATATCAAAAAGTTTTACTGTCCAACCGGGAAATTCCTGTTTTAGGAAAGAGGAATTGGCAATCATAGTTCATATACTACATTATATATATGTACATAAGAAAAAAGATCTGATATTGCAATATAATTTCGGTTTACGTTTACACTTAGAAATAACATTTCAGTTGTGTATGTATACGTACCATTCTAAAATTCAAAATACATCATTCTTATTCTTATTATTTTTTCAGTTCATAATAGATATTAATTTTATGGCGCCGTTCTTAAAATAGTTGGTGTATTAATAATGGTCAGTATAGTTACTCGTACCTCCCGAGCAGTTGATCGCATTTCGATTCTCGGACATCAAATATATATTTTTTTAAATATTGTTTAAAGAACAAAATTTTTTTAAATTTCTTTTGACTTCACTTGTCCGAGCTGTATTGTGATGTGTAATTTGTGAAAGTTTATTTTATATTAAAAAAACCTTCGTATGTCGGTGAAAGGTATAAGAATTATCACATAAAATATTCATATTATCTCAGATATATTTTCAGAAAAATATTTTCTTCGGGTTTGTCTAACGCCGGGGTAAATTAAAATGTGGTTGAAATATCACGAACTTTATTTCTAAAAAAAAAACCTTTTTTTGACAATGGTAGATACGTGAAACCTTAAAATGAAAAATTTGTAACATACAGAAAGCAGAGTAGGCCGGGTAATAATAAATAATAATAAAACGTTGGAATATCATTGATTTGAAACAGGCAAAGGTGTCGTCATCCAACCTGAATATTAGGAATACAATACAATATTTGAATAAGGAATTAAAAGTAAGAACTCGCGGGCAGGTGAGGGGAGCCACCCGCCCTCTCCGCCCTTCCCGTGGGGTGGTTTATATTTTCCTTTTTCATAATAGAAATGCAAATTACATTGCTGGAGCGACTCCCATCCTAGAAGCGCTGCAAACTTTTTAAACACTCTTCAATTACCAGCGATGGAGATTTTTCCTTTTGGTTTTTTGCCCCTTTTTGCCCTCGGCTCCCGAGAATTTGCATATTAGCTTTTATTGCTTTACTTTATAGAAATGTTTATTAACTCGTGTGTATCCTAACCGCAGAAGTTAAATGAACTCGCTTCGACGGCAGTCCGTAATCTGCGGGAAATCGTCGTTAAACGAAAGTTCCATGAAAAACATCCGTTACTGCGCCTGAAGTCCCAATTATCCCATTGACCACGAATGAAAATATACAAGCACTCTTTTAGAAGTAGATTTTATTCAACGTTGTTGACAGAATTTGTCGATGGCGTTATCTAATCTGTTTACATAAGAAGAGAAACTTTAAGGTATATTTTCCAAAGAAGTGCAATGAAATAAAAATATTTAAATTTACAAAATACGTTTTTCGTAATAACATGTATTTTTTTTAAATCATCACAAATAAGCAAAGAATCAACTTCGTGTTTTAGAATGGTTATTTTATTATTTTAGATTAAAAATATTTTTTTCAGCAGGTATATGAAATTTATGTAGATCGTATTCCACGATTGCAATTCGTTTACGTTACCACATTAAATAATCTTATATGGATATAACGACACCAAAATAAAGTTATTTTAACATCATTCTTTTTTCACATTATAAAATTATTTAATGTAAAAAAAGAATGATGTTAAAAAAACTTTAAAATCATTCTTTTTTTTACATTAACCCCACACAGGAAGTCCGGAGGAAAATAATGAGGGTTATATGAGGGTTGGGTAGGAATCTAAGGATCACTTTCTTCAGGGGTGACGGAAATATGAAAATGTTCCTCCACTGCGGCGAAAGGTGAGGGATCGAGAGACAAGTTGGAGAGGTCAAAAGGTCTCCCCAAACCAGCCTCTCCCGATCTGGCACACCACGCAGCTGGTGGCCATCCTAAACACACCTTACCCGATGAAGCCGGGCACCTCTGCTAAAGCACCAAACGTAGCGAACCACTCGGGGTGGCCTATTGCAGAGGTATTGGTTACGCGGTTATGTGGTGGTACCAAAACCCGCCCCCAAATTAATATTAACGCTGGACAAATAACATATTAAAATTTATATTATTTATATTTTTTACGTGAACACAGCCCAAGAATCCCAACTGTTTCCTGATAACAAGAACCACGTAGACAATGGCATCCCCAATCTGAGGATGTTATGAGGCTGAAAGCGAAGGAGGTGAGGCCAAAAGTCTCCCTCCTCTACCACAAAAGTATATATAAATATTATTTATAATAGTTTAGCACTCGCAAACAAACTAATATCAGTTCTTACAAATTTAATGTTGGTGTTCAAATCCTAAATCGAAACACACTTTTGTGCCTCAAACTTAAAAACTAATTAAAAAAATGTATTATTATTTTTTTACTCAAAACACATAAGAGTCGTAACTGCTCCCAAACATCTGAAGCCAGTGAGACTATGATGGCATCCCCAATTGGCATACATTGTGATGCTGAAGGTAGTAGTGAGGGGAGAGAGATGGTGAAAAGTAAGGTGGGGGAGTATCTGACTATTCAGTTATGATCACCAAACACGATCAAAGCCATTCAAGCAACGTTTCGATTCACAATAATACTCTTTCACCAAGGCGATACTGAAAGTATGTTCCACTCTGGAACGTGCCTTAAAATAAACCAGGTATTATTTTTATACTAAACAAATTTACTTGCGGACGTCGGGATTTGAACTCGCAACCTCCGGATTCCGTTTCCAAGGATCGTAACCCGTAAGCCACGGAGGCCGTCAAACTATTAAAAAGTCTTTAAACAATTTGGAACGATTTTTTCATTGGGTATAAAATATCTTTCTGTGTTTATCTGAATAATGATGTTTGGCTGTCTAGAGAAGCAGAAAAGACTTTGAATAATGTAAATACGGCACAGTGTGATCATATTTATGAAAATTATACAGTAAAAACGTGAGAGTATTGCCATCTTTACTTTAAAATGTGAAAACTTTCGAAGCTTAAGCTCGTTCTAATAAATAATTCATAAAACACATTCCTTCCACAAACCTAGAAAATAGTTAAATGTGAGTTGAAGATCTACGTTTCAATATCAAATAGTTATCCAGTGAAGCGAATTAATACGTAGAACTTCTCTATAGAAAATATATCTACACTTACATCGAACGTTCATTAATTCAATTCTACTTGATTAGATTTATGATGCCAATTGTTTTACGTCCTAAATTTATTGTTTTTAAGAATTTGATACAAGTTTTTGATATTTTCTCCTTCTTTAGTCGATTTTTTGAAATATCCATCTTATTATGACAATAATGATAGAAATTACTTGGATGTTTGTAACGTTTGCTCAAGAAGGAAGTGAAAAAGCAGCACAACCCAGCACACCAAAAGACAATTATTTACCAAATGTAATCGAATACCTTTTAATTGTGGTTTAAAATTATCCACGTCAAGGCAAATACTTGATGTTAGAAACATAAGGGATGTTTGGAGATTTGACACAAAATTGAAGGGAGAAAACATTTCAAAAACACACGTATGTAATTTGGGATTTTTCGTTTACAGCGAAAAGTATTATGGAAGTAAATTTTTGGGTTACTATGCCGTGTTGTACTTCCTCCTTCACTAGCCAGCGTTATAGTGTCTGTTATATCAGGCCTGATGATGTACGCTGTAATGCCGTCTAAAACGTTGGCTAGACGGTTAGGAAGCGCAGTATGGCATTATAACCCTAAAAATAATCACGATAACAGTTATACGTATTTATTTTTTTACCACTAACGTCAAATGATAACTTCTCTCTGTAATAATTCCATTATCTGCAACAGGTTTATATTGTTTTATGAAGACTTTTAATGTCCATTTAATAACGATGTTAATGCATATCCAAAAAAATATCTGACGAGCTTTTGAACAGCCTGAAAGTCTTATAATAATGTAACATTCATGATATAAAAGAGAGTACAAAATTGCGGTACCTTTATAAAGTTCTTCAACTCACCTCTCGATGCTTTGAATAGGGAAAAAGTTTTGTACAGCAGCAAATGTTTATTTTAGTCTATGATTACGAAAATGGGTAATGTTTACAACACAAACAGAAAACACAAACACGATACACAACACATATTATATTATTTTTACGTAAAGTATTTCTACTGTATTATGTAAATAATGTGTGGTTATTTATTGAATGTAATAATATAATCTAATGGTTATATTTGTTCTACTTTCCACGACTATTTTTTAAATGACTATAATATTTGCAATATGTTATTTTAACTAATTATAATTACAAGGGTGTTTTGATTGGAAGATTTTACTTTAAATATTTTACGTATAGTTGTAGATACTTTGATAATATTAAAGAAGGATTATACTAGCTTAGTAACAAGGGTTAATCATAGTCATATGTTTTGTCAAAAAATGTTGTTGTGATTGTTTGAGGGAAACGTCCAAAAGTCTTAAACACGCAAGCGTATCTCGATGGACAGCATGAATTTGACAGCATTAAGGTTCAGCATTGAGGTACAATTATTTATCGTATCTGTCGGTTGTTATTCCGACGCACGCTTGAACCACGAGCCTCAGAGGAACGCTCAAGGGTCTCTCGTCCGAAGCGTCTGGACTGCGATTCTAAACTGACTCCAACAGGCTCGTTCCACGCGAGGCAAACCAATATCCCTCTCCACGGTTTAACGGTACGACTATAGGTGATATAGCTGCAAACCAACCATTCGATACCTCAACTCGGATACGTTCGCAATCCCTATACTCAACAACAAAACAAGAAAAAAACCGTAACAATTTCACTGTTTTCATTGGTCGAATTTGGTAGTTTTTCCCGGCTAAATATTAAGTACAAAACCACAAACCCAGCTTGTTAGAAAATTAAACGATTTAAGGGGATGGAAAATCGTCGTCGTACAGCTTTGAAGGCTGTTAGGGCGATTTCATGGGCGGGTAAGAGAGACGGCAGAATGTTCGAAAGCTTTTCAGTACTACCGTCGCTGTGAGGTTACTTCAAATAAATACGATAGAGGCATCTGACGGCGGAGGCATGAAGCTCTTTATCAAATGTGAAAGAGGTGGTGTTACTGGACGACTGAACGACTAAACTTAGATTTGTTTAATTATTTAAATAAATCTGCAAATAATATTTATACATTACACGAGTCGTGGAGTTGCAAAAATGCAAATATTGTTAATTTGGCGATACTTGTAAATAATATCATGCAAAATGACCTCCGAAGTGCACTTTACACATAGACCACCATAACACGGGCATGTGCCTAGCATGGTGGTCGAAAAACCCTCAATGCATGTAACAAACAATTCAATGAATAAAGAAACTATAAAAAAAAGACAACTTGTAAGTACCTAAATCATTAAAATTCCTAACATAGTGAAAAATAATAATTAAAAGTTTTTTTTCATTTGTGTGTAATTCCATTTAGTACATTTCGACTGTTTGCTGTCAACAAAATAAACTGTTGAAAATCAGTTGATTCCGAAGGTAAATCATGGAAATTAATTGAATTGACAAGCGGCAAGGGAGCAGGTGCACTCCAAACAGGAATTATTTCATTAAAAATCACATAATAAATCGCGTTGCGCCTTTGTCAATTATTTACAAAACGGTAATTAGTGCCTCATATTTATAACCAATTTACTCCACAAATCAAAACTACTGTGAAATGTTATTTTATTTAAAAAAAAAACTTTTAACAAAAAATATTATTTTTACATAGTTAAGATGTAAATTGATCTAGTAATCAATCAATTATTACTGTGAATTATCAACCTTATGGAAAACGGATATATTTATATTACACTAGCTGAATTTTACTCAGCAAAAACAAAATTGGTAAGTAGAGCTTATTGTTATTTTTTTATGAGGTACCTACATTATTTTAAATTATGAGGTACTCAAGCTCGATTCAACTCATTATCCGCCTGTCGGTGGACTTGCGCAGGACAATAATGAAGTTTATCTTTTTAAATTGTATTTATAGTACATACTATGTATGTACTACACTATTCTTACATTATTTTATACCTTTAACTATTATTTTAAAATTGTTTGATGGTGAAATCGTTCAACTGTTTAATTCAGTTCCAACTGATGATGAACGCACCGGTGATGAGGTGGAGAACGGTGATTTATATATTAAGGATGACAGTATTGCCCAGTTGAATTATATGGCAAGCACCGATAATGAATCGGCCATAACCAAGTATGAATCTGCCATCACCGAGTATAAATCAGCCATTACCGAGAGTATAAATCAGCCATCACCGAGTATGAATCAGCCATCACCGAGCATGAATCAGCCATTACCGAGAGTATGAATCAGCCATCACCGAGTATGAATCAGCCATCATCTAGTATGAATCAGCCATCACCGAGTATGAATCAGCCATCACCGAGAGTATGAATCAGTCATCACCAAGTATGAATCAGCCATCACCGAGCATGAATCAGCCATCACCGAGTATGAATCAGCCATTACCGAGAGTATAAATCAGCCATCACCGAGTATGAATCAGCCATCACCGAGTATGAATCAGCCATCACCGAGCATGAATCAGCCATCACCGAGTATGAATCAGCCATCACCGAGTATGAATCAGCCATTACCGAGAGTATAAATCAGCCATCACCGAGTATGAATCAGCCATCACCGAGTATGAATCAGCCATTACCGAGAGTATGAATCAGCCATCACCAAGTATGAATCAGCCATCATCGAGTATGAATCAGCCATCACCGAGCATGAATCAGCCATCACCGAATATGAATCAGCCATTACCGAGAGTATGAATCAGCCATCACCGAGTATGAATCGGCCATCACCGAATACGAATTGGCCATCACCGAGTGTGAATCGTCCATCACCGAGTACGAATCGGCCACCATGGAGTATCAACCGACTCTCACAAAAATCATAACAGGAGAAGAGTCACGCATATCTGAAAGTCATGAGTATCCAGTGCATTATATATCTGTTTTTTCTTCTGTATCTAATAATATTGCAACACATACTCAAACATTAAAATTAACTGAATATATTGGTTTAAAACAAAACAAGTATGCATTTAGTCTGAGCGTGGCTCAATGAATTCACCTTGAACAATCAAGATCGAAATAAAGAAGTTAAATTTTTTTTTAAATTCTAAAATAATTACCATGATTCATATCTGTATGGCTCAATAATAACATAAAATAATAAATGATTTCCTAGGCATTTTCGTAATCTCTAGATTCTGCAATCTCTGGTGAATAATTTTATACTTGTATTTAACGCAGTTTCCTATAACAAACTCACAAAAAAGTCTCACTATTCCTTCTCCATACACATCTTTCAAAAATATAACTGATTTATTTTTACTACGTGGCTCCCAAAATATAAATTTATTGTATGAACATGGTCAATAGTGATTCACCCTTTCTTACGGTAGGATAACTTCCATAAACAATATTTTAATTAGATTTTTGGGTAATAAATTTCAACCCCCTACAAAAGGGTGCCTATTTGTTGGCCGAGACAAATAAATATTTTTAATAGACATTCGAAAACGAACTTATATTACTCTTATTTGTTGTTTATGCATTGTAAAGAAGTGAAAAAGGGAACAGAGGAAGCTTTTTCGGTTTTAAAAGTTGTGCCGCTACATCAATCTTAATTATTAAATGTTATTAGTCAAGCCTACTCAAAGTGAATATAGATTTTAAAATAATTATAATATAATAGTGGCTTTTATGAACATGAGATTTCCATGGCCTGATTTTTAGTTAATTTGTACAGAGGAGTATGGGAAATGGCAAAGTTTAGTAATAGCATTTTTTATACATTTTGTTTGTCACCTCATTGTGTAGGAATAGGTATTGCTTCTTGTGTTTATCAAACTGATTGCTGACTTGCTGACAACGGTGAACGCTATCATATTTGTAATATTTAATCATAGAAGACAATAATAACGCCTCTTCAACGAAAGATGTGAAACAGAACAGGTTACATCTAGGAATTGAACCCAGGACCTCAACCTTGCCGGGGCTTTGCTCTACCCCTGAGCTAATTCGACCCTATATCATGAAGTCATAGTTAATTGTGTCATACTTCTACTAAAAGATATAAACATTGTCTTCATTTTCTTAAAGCACATATTTATTGGATCCTATATTTATGCGAGAACTGAATTTGATCTAGATTGTGTTTTGAATAAATATATAAACTTTTATTTAATGTGCGACCTATATTAACTTTTCTACAAGTCTGTTACCTGTAAGTATGTGGTGCGGAAAGCCTTTGAAACTCTCTGTAGGTTTGAGAAAAATAGTATGACGAATTTGTCTACCTACCCTAATCAGATATCTAGTTTTTCTTCATGAGCGAATTCAGATACAGGTTTGAACGGCTCTCTCTACAAAATAACCTGCTATGGCGACGTCCTGGGGTGTTTAATTCCGTTACAAATATGTTTATTCGTGTTAGATTCTCATTTTTTGATCCGTGACTGTTCATTAAATAAAGAATTTCACAGTGTAATTGGATGTCTATGAAAAAATGTATTTTAACACGTTTCTGGTGAACGGTAGTTGGTCATACGTAAACTAAAATTAGAGGCACTAAAATAATGATAAATGCTAGAAATTTTTGGTTCATTAATTCTATGAATAAAATGGTAAATGTGATCCACATGAGGCCAAAATTATAAACTTTTAACACATACGAACATTCTTCAACAACACACATATTTGTTTTTAAAACTTTTAAAACTTTTAAAACTTTTAACTTTTGCTAGTAAAATTATAAAAATTATCACTACCTACTGTAATTAGGATATCAAAATATAATATTGGAACCGTTAAGCTTTTGAAATATAGGTAGGTTCGTAGGTACACATGATGAATACGGTAATGATGTCCGAAACGTTGGCTAAAGAAGAAGGTAGTGCAACACGGCATAATACCCCAAAATTAAATCAATATAATAAGTAGGTACCTGCTTATTTTTAGCGTCTTCAGACTGATCGTACTCAAGATATTTTCACAAAACAATTATGAAATTTTCGAAATTAGAAAGAATATCGTGCATCAATTCAATAAGCGGCCATGTTTACATTCCAATAGGTTTCCCTTTTGCAGCACGCTAGTGAGACATTACGCCCAACTCGGCTAAATTTGAATTTAATGCAATTTATTCATGAAACTACTTCTCTCTCTGCGGCTGCTCACATCACGTAGGAAGAATATCCAGATAAGGCTCGACTTTGTTTTGAATTTCCACGTGGCGTATAAATTTTCCGCACAGTGCCCGTAAGCACGACACGAATGTCTGCAACCGGGAACCGTGCCCTCTGTCTGCTTGCAAAACACTTCGCTGCATTTCTTTCGAGTTTTGTGTCTCATTTACCGGGTTGAGATAACACGGTGCAGCGCACAAGACGGAGTATTGTCACAACCACAGAACAGAAAATCCCTAGAAGTGTGAATTGCACCTATTTTCAAATTTAAAGACAAATTTTCAAAATCACAAAAAAAATTATTGATGCATTATATTTAGATGAGACATGAAGCAAAAACCTCCAATTCTTCCAACGCTCTAACTAAGACTACCGAATCCGGTCTACGCGCACCGCTTATCGCGTTCTAAATATACAAATATATCTAATAATTAAATGGTAGTCACTGAATAGAAAATCCATGTAGTAAGTTCTGTAATGATTTTGAAGAAAACTGATGTCGCCAATTTACACAATATCTTTCGACTCCTAGGCCCCAGACAGAACAATAAAATTGATTATATTTCTCCCTTTGATATTAAAAATTCGTGGTGGAGTTTCATTAAGACAGTTTAAAACTTTTATTCACTTTTTTATTGACAATTTCAGTGTGGTACAGTTTTTCCTTCAACTATGGAATATTGTATGCAATTTCCAGGTTGTCGGGGGTGGGAAACAATGATTATATTCTTACATAAATTTTATGAATCGGTGCTGTTATATCCCGATTTTACATATTGTTGGTTTAAGAAAGTATCAAAATTCTGCTGGGGTGGTATGTAAGTCAATAGTCTTATGTAAGTCAAGTTTGTAAAATTTCATCAATCTCGAAATTAAAACTGTAGATTTGCATAAAAAAGTAAAGTCACGCCACCCGCTACTGTCACTCTGACTTATATAATATATAGACATAGAACCATAATTTAGATAGATTAAAAATAAATTTTCAATTTGGGAGGGGGGTATGTGTACCGCCGTCCCAGGAACCATTCATAGGATAATTGTCACATCTGCCTCTGGTCACCCTATGTAGTTCGCTATATTCAATGACTTAGCAGGGGTGTCCGGGTTCATGGGGTTAGGATTGTCTAGGTCTTGACGGTGGATGCGTCTGGTGAATTTGGAGAAACAGGTTGAAGGAGATCTTTTTACCTCTCCAGTAGGACTCTTTCGACTCATCGCCTTGCTTTAAGAAGGGGTGAATTCAAACATTCTTCACTCCTCGACAAACTGACCCCAGATTCCTAGACAGCCTTCGTACCTTTTTCTTTCGATATTCTTCTCCTTCCTTTCCTTGAAAAACCCTCTACACAGCATTCCAAAGATGACACTGGTCTTGAGAAAAATTATTTCCTCAGGGCCTCCTGCGTGGAGCTGATGTAAAGAAAAGAAGATTAGATATTAAGATTCATACATTAAGTACAGAAGATTAGATAAGAAGGGAGATAGAAAAATTAAGTAACGTAAAAGTTCCGTGACTTTCAGGTAAAGGAGTATATCTCGAATTTTTACTCAAATGGAGTTAAGTATAAAGATCGAATGCTAACTTATATCTTCATTTGAGTAAAAAGGAATATCTGTATAACTTTTTATAAGCGGAATGCTAGTTAGAAAAAAAAATGTCATGTTATATTTGAATAAATAGAAATCATTTAAGATATATCTTTTTATACAAATGAGCTGCTTTAAAAATGTGATGTTATGTTTGAGTAAAAAAAGTAGCTTGTCAGATGAATATATAATCACATTTACGTTTGACTTACATCAACCTCATATTGATTATTGAAGTTTTATTTTCACCCACTAGTTAACATCAAAATATGAATATTAGAAATATGTGGTAATTCAACATTTGGGTAAAAAGATTATACCCTATGGAAGATGTTTTTTTGTAAATTGTTATAACATCCAACACACTTGCGATATGCATCTTTAGAAAGTTGATAAAATTTCCAAGAGTCTTTCAAAATACATTGGTCAATAATGTAGGAACGTTTTATATCAAACTTTGTTTTTGTTTTCTGAACAATTTACTTTCAATGACATATACCCCTTTACCCGAGAGCTACAAAGTTTTCCAAATGCATTAAAATAAGTTTTTTTATGAATTTCGTCTCTATTCTTATTCATCTAATTAGGGCAGAAGGAGACCAAAAGGGGTCGAGTGGAGAAGAAAAAAATCTGGAATACAGTTAGTAGTTTCTTAAAGTTTTATTACTTCCAAAGTCGCTAATCCTTTGTCAAAGTTTGTATGAGGGTTCACTCATTTGAATTAGAATTATTCAACCAGTTAATCAAATAATGAACGAACTCTCGGTTAAAATAGTCTTTACTTTGATATTGAATTTTTTTTAAATCGCATTTGCAAAAGGTATTATGTAAAGTTATCCGAGAAAAAAATCAAAAGGATTATCTTTTTAAAATATTGTAAAATTCCTTATTTTAAATTTAAATAACGTACAATGTAGAATCAGGGGTTTAGGATCACAGGAACCTATATAAAAAACAGTTTTGAGATAAACGCAAATAAATATTGGAATGCTCGTATGCCCACCTGAAATGCCAACTTTATTTCTTAAACGGAGATAGAGCTTCGTGTCTAAAACTAAACAAATAAATATGAAAATGGTATTACCGAAACCAAGCTCAACTCAAAACACGAGTTCTTGTGGTTAGGTCCCTGTGATCCCAAGCCCTCGAAATATTATACGGTTTATAATTAAGTGTTAACTTATTTGAATACTATTTTTAGTTGAAATTTTGTTTTTTTATTTATAAGATATGAGATAATTAGAAACATACTTTTTTGGACAAGAGGTCTATCGTGTACAGAACTATGAGGTTTATTTCGTTGGTTTTTCTGGGTTTCGAATCCGCACCTAGTGGGTGCCAAAAGGAGCTGGAAAACATTCAATTTCACTTTAATATTAGGCCTATTTATAATAAACGCAAATGTGTCGATGAAAAATTCTTGACTGAAACCTTCTTCAGGCAATTAGGTACCATAATATTGAAAAGTTCGGTCAAAGACAGTCAACTAGTCAAAGTAAGGCAAAATAAATATTAAAGTGGATGCAGCAGATTTACGAAGACGCCAATCAGTACTATTAAGTCGAAGTTAGCCATCTAGTCAATGTAAGACTTGTTTGAATTATTATTAAGTGAACTCAGTAGGTTTTTAAAACCTGCAATGGTTCTTACAAACAAATTTACAGACATATGAAATGCCAAACGGTTGAGTTAAAACATTACTTTGCTGCGCTCTCTGTGTGATGTGAGTTTCATAATGCTATTCTGAAAAAAATGACATTTCATCAGTAAAAATATTATTCAACAAAATAAAATTTTGTTTTACCGTGAATGGAATTAAAATTAATTAGATGCATGTTAGATGCAAATGCTTTGAATAGTAATGAATCGAAAAATAAAATTAAACCATTTAACGGATACATTTACGATTAAATCTTTTGAAATCTGATATAGGTTAATTGGGTTATACGTTATCTATTAATTGCGCAGGGATGAGTTATTAATAAATATTTTAATAACAAAATCAACCAATGCGGATAATCTTTTGAAAAATATGCATAATGTAATTACAGCGCAGTAATTATTGGTTATGGTTATGCAAATGCCGCCATCCCGTCAGATAATAATATTGTAGTTCCGACAATCTAGTCCGTTATATTTACATACTGATGGTGGCGTTACATTTCAATTAGCCAATTGTCACGAGCGAAATAGTTCCAGTTCTGTCATCGCTATGCGGTGCACTAGAATGGATGAGCGATGTTTTGTGAAATAGCTCCAGTTCTGTCATTGCCGGCGGTGCACTAGAATGGATGAGCGATGTTTTGTGAAATAGCTCCAGTTCTGTCATCGCTATGCGGCACACTAGAATGGATGAGCGATGTTTTGTGAAATAGCTCCAGTTCTGTCATTGCCGGCGGTGCACTAGAATGGATGAGCGATGTTTTGTGAAATAGCTCCAGTTCTGTCATTGCCGACGGTGCACTAAAATGGGTGATCGATGTTTGTGAAATAGTTCTAGTTCTGTCATCGCTATGCGGTGCACTAGAATGAGTGAGCGATATTTGTGAAATATTTCCAGTTCTATCATCGCTTTACGGTGCACTAGAATAGGTGAGCGATGTTTTTTGTCAAAACAATGATATTATAAGTTGAATCCACACAATAAATGGCTTACGGATTACAGTTGCATTTTTCAAGATCTGGGAAATTTATACGCTAATCAATGCGGTGCGGTAAATTTTATGGATAAGTATGATATTTATTTTGGTAGCTAGGCCTCACTTCATTTAATTTTCAGATTAACTGATTCTTGATTCTACATACAAACTAAAACAAGATTGCGTTTATTCCGGTGAATTTATCAAATTTATTTTTACACCACAAAAGGCCCATAAAGCCCATAATTCGTTAATTTTAAAACTGAATCATAATTACAATTGTTATGTCATAATTGTATCGGGCTGGTAAAAACAGGACAGTTTCTCTATTGCTAATACAAATAGCACATATTTTACACCGATGCGTTATTTGCATAATACTGTTGGCTGTTATCTTGTCTTCCAGATACAAATGGTACGAATTAAGGAACATTGGAGATCTCAGACAGTTTCTTACAGCCTACCTACTACAATCCACACCCCACGGTCTTCGGATATCTCAGAAATAATAAGCAATTTCTCCACGAGATACTTCCGTGTCATTCAATGCGTGTCTCGTATAGTATTGCACATACTATTTTGATTAAAATTCAAACTTGTAATGGAGTCCAGAAAAATGATTTTAAAATAACTTGGTGTTTAAAATAAAGGCAGATGCAGAGGAGATAAACAGATAGAAGTTTATTATGGGCCGGTCCGTGTCCCAAAGTATTTTTTTTCCTTGCTTCTTTGGGGATCAATGGTGAGAGGCACGAAATAAAAGGCGTGCGTCGTGAAGGTCACAGTGTTTATTGAGTCAGTTGCCGTGACGAGGAGATGACGTAGGACAAATGTTGAATACTCCGGTTGCTGCGGTGATGTGGTCCAGGCGGTAGTTGGCGACGGCGCGCTGAGACCGGACTCGATGACTGTCAGGCACTGGCGATCTGGGGAATCAATACTCTAGTGCTGACGGAAGGCCGAAGGTGCGGCGGACCTTGTAGGCGGTTGAGCAGGAACGGCGTAGACCAGTGAGGATGCTGCGTGTCCTCGTGGTGGTCATGGTGGCGTGGAAGAAGCGCTGGTCAGAGACACTGGAACCAGGGCGCTTGTAATCCGAGTAGCGCTTGCCAGGGACGGCGATCTGGACAAGGCGCTAAGATGATGTCCCGATAGAGTCCATGATGGTACGGGCGAAGCCGGGTAAATTGTCCTTTGCGCTAGTAAGAGGAGCGCGGGTATTCACTCGTTGATTCTCGGCGGACTGATGACTGACTGGCTGCGTCGGGCTTATTTACACTGTTCGGCCGATGGCAACAGCAGGTAGTTAAATGGCAACTAAATCGAGGGCACTCGCTCGGTCTGGCCCTTTCGCGAAGTTTCGACGGCGCGGCAATTATGCCTAGGCGGTAGACTCGAACCTTTTTTTTTTTTTTTTTTATATTTTTATTCTAGATAAAAGAAAATTACATTTTCACTTATTTAACTAGAAATAACATATATATACTACACATAAATATATTACACACCGATATTATTCACTTTCATTGTTTTGCTGATTGAGCATAAAACTGAACAATTTTTTTTTAAATGTACCTATACTTTTTTCATTTTTAATTTCGTCTGGGAGGCAATTATATATGTTGCTTCCCTCGTAACCAATGGATTGCTTGCCATAATGAGTATGTATGGTGTTTAAATGTATTTTATCGTGTTGCCGTGTAAAGTGTGTGTGTACTTGGGACGTTTTAATGAGTTCTGTATTTGTATGTATGAGTTTATTATTTATTTTGTAAATAAGGAGTCATGTATTATATTCATATAATTTTCTTAATTTTAATAGTTTTGTTTCTATATATAATTTTTTTGTTGATGTTCTAGGTTTGAAGTGGAATAGCTTTTTGATTACTTTGTTTTGTGTTACCTGTAGTTCGTTTATATATGTTTCACATGTATTTCCCCAGATTTCAACCAAGTAGTTTAAATGTGAGTGTACGAGGCTATAATATAGACCTCTTTTAATTTTATTTGGTAACAGATATGATATCCGGCTGAATACGCTAATTAAGGGGGTGATTTTATTTTTAATATCTTGAATATGCTGCTTAAAAGTTAGGTGTTTATCAATGCACAGCCCAAGATATTTCTCCTGTATCAGGATTTGGCGAGTTCTCTTAATGTGAAAGACAGCCTGTGACGTATTGTCACCTGGTAGACAAGTAGGTGCTTGTAGTAAGTAGATTGCTTTGTTTACGATGCGATTTCAACTGCAGGTACATAATTCGGGAGTAGGTACTAAGTAGGTCGAGCGGTTTATTATTAATTAGTTAATCTAGATTTTTCTCGACGCCACACTTCTATGGAAATTGATAAAATATTATCAACGGCTGATATTGTTATTCAATACCATCTGCCCGTTAGAGTCTGTACGGGACGACGTGTTTGCTTGCACAAGAAAAGACTACAAACAATAAGCACCGGCACACATCAGCCCTCTAGGTAATGATTTAAAACATCATAAAAGAAAGACGATTCAAATCAAAATTCACATTTTAATTACAAGTATTGTACTGTTATACAGAACGTAAAAAGGGGTGTAGCTTATAGGTACTTCTTATTTCTTACAGCCAACCCAATTCACAAAAAATAGTTATAAGTATTTCAGTACAACTAGGTTTTAATACACAGATAGAAAACTGAGACATTCGGAATACTTTTAACGATAATTTCAGATTGGAACACATAGTACATCATCGCGTCATAACAGTGGCCAGTTCAATTGGTAGCCAGCAGAAATTGGCCAGCCTTTAGGTGATCAGCATCATTGGCTGATTCAGTCGGTAGCCAGCAGGAATCGGCCAGCTTCTAATTTGTCAGCATCAATGGCTAATTCAGTCGGTAGCCAGGAAAAATTTGCCAGCCGCTAGGTGGTCAGCATCAGTGCTAATTCAGTCGGTATCCAGGAAGAATTGCCGGCCTCTAGGTTTCCAGCATCAATGGCTAATTCAGTTGGTAGACAGGAAGAATTGGCCTGCCTCTAGGTTGTCAGCATCAATGGCTAATTTAGTCGGTAGCCAGGAAGAATTGGCCAGCCTCTAGGTTATCAGCATCAATGGCTAATTCAGTCGGTAGCCAGGAATAATTGGCCAGCCTCTAGGTTTTCAGCATCAATGGCTAGCAATCGGCAGCAGCAGAAATTGGCCAGTCTTTAGGCGATCAACGGCGGTGGCCAGTTCAGTCAGTAGCTAGCAGGAATTCAGCGGCTGCATGGTCATTTGATTATAAGGGCCGGCACACGGAGACGCCCCATTATTGTAATGATGAGAGATCCGTCTGGCTCAGCTGATAGAGTGCCCGCAGTAAACAGCTCGTTGCACACAGTTGTAATATTTTCAAATGATTGTACCGTGATGGATGAACAGAAGCGAATACGGCTTTCAGTTGAAACTCAGGAATTTATAATTTTAAATTATAACAGATCGCGTTGTAACTGGAGGTGTTCCGTCCACTCGTGGTAATTCTTAAATGCCCGAATATTTTGTTTTAACTGGCTATTTATAATTTCTCCTACAAGCGTTCTTGTGACGTCAATATCATCAAAACAACTTGTTTACCGTTCCACACGCAGGTGTTTGTATGAGTCAGCGTCAGGTGTTCAATATTCATTTTTCCGGCTTGAATCGCCTAGTAACCGATTATTTTGATGCATTTTTCAACTGGTAAATATTATAATATTAAATGCAATAAAATCATGTTTTCATGTTCGATACAGAGTCCTAGGATTCAAAATGTCTTGTGTAAATTGGCGACACTTTAGGCATCCAAACAATGCAATTAAAATGCAAACTTATAGGTATACCGAGAAATAAACTAGCTGAAAATTAACTGCTCGAATATAATATATGCTTATCAATCTATAAAATTCAAAATGGACTTACACACACCTAAATAACATTTACAAAAACGTTTAGTAATACAATTTACATATAAAAAAGAAATAATCTGTAATGTTTGAAATTACCATAAAAACGATATGAAACTTTGTTATATTTATAAAAGGCATGGAGGACGAAGGAGTTTTAGAAAACCTAAATATTTATTATACTAGTTGTCCCGGGCAGACGTTGTCCTGCTACAGACTGCCTTCTATGTAGGGAAGTATAAATTTGTAGTTGTATGTATTTTCTGATGAGATATCTGAAAAAAAAAGTTGGCCTATCTCATATCATATGAACCTATTGAGTCCAATATTTCAAGCTAGATCCAACTATACACATTCACAAAATTTCGTATACGGGTTTCGGAGATTAGCGTGTACGAACAGTGAGACGTAATTTTTATACATTATAATTCAGATAAAACGGTGTAAATGCGAAAATCGCTTCCTTAGGTATTGACTGAAAATGATTGATACTATTACTACAGCCTTCTTGTACCTACATTATGTACACTTAAATGCAACATCTAACTGTGTGCGTGCATTACCAACGTCACGCCACACGCGTACCGACGAGTATGAGAAAGACTCATTCTAATAAATATAATTTTATCATAACTACTTATATTTCTAAACAACATTAGATTATGCAACGGCTACTAATCGCGGAATTGTTAACCGTTCAGGTATTTAAGTAATAGAATGCGTCGATTGCACCCGACGCGGGCGCTGTGGACGCAATAGACGCAATGGACGCAATCGGCGCAAGTGCAGCGCCGCAACAAAACAGCAATTCCAAGCCATTATTTGCATAATCGCCATCAATATTGCAGGCGTTTGATGGGCCGGCATATTATTACGGCGAGCACTCAGGCAGATATCGGCTCTATGTAAATGAAATCAGTACAAATTCACGAGCGGCTGCATCAAAGGTGCTGAAACTGCACGCTGCATTTATGCAACATCAATATTTGGTGTTGATAAATAAGCGACTACGAAATTGAAGCTTTTAATATATGGGTGATAAGAAATATTTATAGGTACCTACGTCAGAAAAAAAAAAATGTATGTACATCCCATTACAAAGGAGCTAATATTTTTTCAACGGTGATAATGAAATAGAACAAACGCGGTTCTTACTGCGTTCACATTCTAGCATTGTCTTATATACTCGTACACGTAACAAAATGTTCTATTATTCTAATGCGCGTTTTACACACGGCTTTACACAACGCTTTTTTCTTCCATTTTCCACATGGATCGTCTTTTCACATATGTTTTGGCTGACGAAAAAGACGCGTTTTATTATGAAACCAATTTTCATACAGTTAAAGACGGCGAACATAAGTTGACATCTGTAGTCTGTCGGTGATCCATAATTATTTGGCTTTATATTTCGAATAATAATAATAATTGGATAATTTGTAGAGCGCCGTTTTTGTGAAAAATCACCTCAAGGGCGTAACGTTGATAAAAAGACCATATGTTTTTGATTTAGAATGTATATTATTGTTCTGTTTTGTGAAATTCGCGTGAATTTTTGATGATTTGTGGACAGCAAAAGCACTTGATATGTGCGTTCGTATGATCTATGGTTATCACCATAATAAAATTTTCTTTTTCTTAAATGCAACCCTCTGCATGAAATCGTAAATATGAAAAAAAAAATGATTGTGTAAAGCAAAGATTCTTCTCATGGGTCCCGGCAAAGTTTACATATGGGAATCTGTATTTTTTTTAAACTAACCTATTGACATAACTCTTGACATGACCCGACTCAAATATTTGATTCACTTTGTGTTTTTTGAACCGTTTACATTCGCGTCATATTCTTTTATATTCACCACTCCGTTATTATAAGAAAAAAAAACTAGATATATGAGTACGCATTTAAAAAAAATATGAGGTTATTTGCGTAAGACTACAGATAACAAAAAAAAAACTAAATGAATTGCTACACAATAAAAGGTGATTATGATTTAGTCGAGTTATAAAAGA
Source organism: Hesperophylax magnus (assembly GCA_026573805.1). Classification (NCBI taxonomy): domain Eukaryota; kingdom Metazoa; phylum Arthropoda; class Insecta; order Trichoptera; family Limnephilidae; genus Hesperophylax; species Hesperophylax magnus. Next base: position 1,908,412 of record JAIUSX010000116.1, on the reverse strand, counting down.
GTAAATTTGAAAACAAACTCTAGTTGCTAAAGAATACAGCCGCCTAAAAGTGCATTATAAATCTGGGCGGGATGCTGCGTAGGCACTAGTTACTAGGTAGGTACTAAATATCAATTAGGCGGTGGGGAATAACCATTGTATATTTATTCCCATACTTTAGCTATTATTTTTATTGCTTTATGGGCTGGAAGGAAAAAGCATTCTCCTCCGGCAAAACATATTTCTGATTGTCTTTGGGGTAAAGTTTTGTTAAACCGTTGTTTAGTTGGTTTTTTTTTACCGCTCCGAGTAAGCATCGGTGTGCATGGATTTTTATTGCTTTTCCGGGACAAATCGAACTAAAAAAGTATTTTGAAGTATTTATATGAATCAAAATATTATCAGAGTATTTAATAATAATTTCATAAATTAAAAGAAGAATATATTTGAAACTTTATTTACACAAACTACTACGGTAATATATAATTTTTTAAGTAAAATAAATAATTGATAATAAATCACAATAAAGTGATTTACCTATAAATACTATATTTTATTGTAGTGGTTTGTATAAATATATATAATGTTATAATGGCCTTTGTCACCTTTAGGGATGCTGTTTAGAAGGTATTTTAAAGAAAGGAAGTTATGGAAAAGAAAGAGGTATGAGAGGTGGGTAGGAATCTGGGATCAGAGTTGACTCTCAGAGTGTCCAGGAGTGGCGGACGTTTGAATCCATACCTCCCACTACGGTGCAAGGTGATGTTCCGTCCTGCCACGCAGTTGGTGGACAAGACGTGTACATGAACCCGGGCATCCCTGCTAAATTACCAAACGCAGCGAACCTCTTGGGTGACCTATGACAGAGGTATTGGTTATTCAATAAATGGTTCTCGGGGAGGCGGTACCAAAGATATTAGAAGAACGAGATGTGCTATGCGCAGTTCGTACTGAGTGGAATTGTTTTGCCGAGTGTCGCCGGTTTTGTTCACCAATACTACTGCACACCTTCGCTTACGCTAAGGCATCGCTAAGGTATCCGCACTAATACATAGAACAGATTTCTGTGCGTACACGTCCCGATACCGTTCAAAGTACCCTAATTAGATAGTACTCCGGCTACGTTCCGGCGGCCAACATAGCATATCTCGTTCTTCTAATATCTTTGGGCGGTACCTATATATAATAATATTATTATGACTTCAATTTCATATATATAATCGTTTTTTTATTTAGTTTTGTTGTAACCCAGAATAAGACACGCTTATCTCCGAAACTACGATTGTGCATCGATGTGTTTTAATGAATACTTTTATTGTTTGAGATGGAAATAATACGAGTAATAGAGAGTTATTTCCCTTTTATTTGACTTATAGAAAACTTCAAAGGAATTGAAACTCGTTCAATAAATCTTAAAGGGACTCATTGGAAAACCGTCTGGGTGAATTCTTCTATACATTTCTGAAAACACAAGAAGAACATACCACACAATAAAATTTCTATCAGCGCAAAAAATAAATACTTAGATTTGCACACAAAAAGGTCGTTATCAATCATAGATGCGGCACAATTGTGTTTAAATTAGATGGTTTCCTTTTTATGAAATCGTGCAAAATGCTTGCAATTTTTTTGGTAGCTAGCGCTGAAACAATACGGAGAAAAAAATATAAAGGGTGGTTTAAAAGACCAACTGGGGTACATTATATTATTTATGGACATGACTTTTGTGTGCAATAGACCGGATCATGATCAGCTTTCATTGTCAGAGTGGAGTGCTTCACATCCCCACTCGCATTTTCTTTACAAATAAAGGGCCTGGTCTTCGAAGGTACATTACTTGTATTACCAGTTAAGGCTTCGTAGTAAGCTTTCAAAAAGAAGAAGAACTTTTGAAAGGGAGATATGTAGTACATGTTAGTAATTTTGCGCCCTAATATTAATAAAAACAATATTAATTTTAGCGAATTGAAATTCTTTAGCGAAAAAAAATTGTAAAAGTATTTACTATAATTATTTAGTTATAGTAAACCAGAATGGCAGATTGGGATTAGAAAATGATGTAGTATTTTTAAGAAGTAACATAGGTAGAGTAATAGAATATTAAAATGGAAATAGAAGTAGGAAAATTTTGAGACATGTAGATGAAATTGGGAGAAAATTTTCTTATAACATTGATAGTCATAATAATGAAAATATAATCAATGATTTATTGGATTTATTAAAACAAAAATTAGGCGTAAAAGCTAGTAGATTAAAAAGATATAATTATACGTACAATAAAAAAAATTATAACAGGTTATTCCAGAAAAATGAAAAAAATATTTTATTCCAAACTCGACGATAAACAAAATATTATTTCGAATAATAATATTCCGTTGCCATCTGAATCAGATATGCGCGATTTTTGGACTAAAATTTGGAGTAAAGATATAAAACATAACAAATCAAGTCCCAGGATAGAAAATGAAGAACTCAATTTTTCAGACATTGAACAAATGAGTTTTTCTAATATATCGGTTGAATTGTTAACCAAAATTATAAAAAATACTCATAATTGAAAAGCCACGGGTACATGGGTACACGGGTGCGATTGGATACATAATTTTTGGTACAAACGTCTGACTACTTTACATCCTCTTTTGGCAAAAAATCTTTCAAAATTTGTCAGTCAACCACAAGATTTTGCAAATTTTCTAACTAAGGGCATTACTTATATGTTGCCCAAAACCGAAAATATTAATAATCCCTCTCAGTACAGACCTATTACATGTTTACCGACAATATACAAAATTTTAACCTCTTGCTTGACAGATTTAATATATACTCATTTAAATGAAAAAAATATTTTATCTGAACAACAAAAAGGTTGTTGCAGAAAACATATGGAATGTAAATAACAATTAGTTATTGATTCTGTAATTCTAAAACAGATTCAAACTCGAAAACGTAATTTACATACTTGCTATATAGACTATCAAAAGGCTTTCGATAGTGTCCCGCACTCGTGGCTGATCAAAGTATTAAATAAACATAAAATTAACCCCATTATTATTAGCTTTTTGGAAAATATTATGTCTTTTTGGAATACCAATCAATTCAAATGGTAAGAAAATAGTAATACAGGGCATCTCAATTAAAAGAGGAATTTTTCAAGGAGACTCATTGAGTCCTCTTTGGTTTTGCTTAGCATTGAATCCTCTATCTAAAATGTTAATTAAAAGCAAGTTTGGAATAAAATTTAAGGGTAATACAAGGGAGAGTAGTACAATTTCGCATTTATTATATATGGATGATATAAAATTATTTTCGAATTCTGAACAAAATTTAGAGAAAATGATCGAGGTAGTTAAAAACTTTTCAGGTGATATCAAAATAACTTTTGGTTTAGATAAATGTAGAACGATCCATATAGAGAAAGGCAAAGTTGTAGATGGGGACGAGAGTATATTTAGAAATTTCCAAATTACTAGTATGAAAAGGGATGAGATTTATAAGTATTTAGGATACCCACAATCAAATTGATTAGACCATACTAGTATTAAAAATGATATAAAAATTAAATTTCAAACTAGGATCAGGAAAATTTTAAAATGCAATCTATCTGCAAAAAAATTAGTAAAAGCAATAAATACTTGGGCAATACCTCTATTAACGTACTCATTTGGCATAATTAAATGGTCTAATACAGATTTAGATAACTTAGAAAGATTAATTAGAACTACGCTAACAAAGTTTAATTGCCATCATCCAAATTCAGCTATAGAACGAATTAATTTACCTAGAAATTTAGGAGGTAGATGTATAGTCAAAATAACTTCTTTGAAACATAATCAGGTAGAAATGCTAAGAACTTTTTTCCATAGGAAAGCTCATAGCTCAGAAATGCACAAAATAATTTGCAAGGCAGATAGAAATATTACACCTTTAAATTTATACGATGAGAATGCCAACATTTTTATAAATCCCAACCAGGAACTATTAGATTCCTGGTCAAATAAAATTTTACACGCAAAACACTTCAATTATCTCAACCAAACGTATGTTGACAAATTTTCGTCAAACAAATGGTTGAGTATTGGAGAGTTGAGCGCAGAAATAGAAGGATTTATGCTTGCCATACCAGGATAGAGTCATTAATACTAAAAATTATAGGAAGCATATAATCAAAGATACAAATCAAATTGATGATTTGTGTAGAAAATGTTTGGCTTTTCCGGAAAATAAAGAACATATTAGGTATATCGGGATGTTCTATATTAGCACCGTCCGAGTATACATTTAGGCACAATCAAGTTTTAAAAATAATTCACCAAAGTTTGGTAATTAAACATAACTTGATTGACTGCCGTAATATAGTACCATATTATGAATACGAACCAAATTCATTTTTAGAAAACGAATTTTGCAAAATATATTATGATAAAACTGTACTAACAGACCGAACGATTAGTCATAATAGACCCGATATAGTTTTACATGACAAAATTAAGAAAAATAACTTATATCATTGATGTCGCTATTCCAAAATCCTGTAATATTCAAAAATCTGCTAATGAAAAAATAAGAAAATACACAGATTTAGGAAATGAAATAAAAAGAATTTGGCATTCTCAGACTATAAAAATATTACCATTCGTTATTTCGGCTACTGACATTATACCTAGCTCTCTCATTAAAAATTTATACGTATTAGATCTATCAAAAAAATTATATATAAAGATGCAAAAGTCGGTCAATTTCAATACATGTAGGATAACGAAAGATTTTTTAAATATTTATGTTGAGGGATCAGTAGGATTTATAGGCCCTGTTAGGAGTTCTACCGAGCCGAACCCTCTGATATGAAAATATCTGGAGTCGGTGAATTATTTTCCCATTTGATCTCTGGTGTGTTGACGTGTTGTTCTTGTATTGTTTTGTATTTATTTTGCTTATATAATGCACTTACATAATGTTGATTGACTAGATTATCATTTGTGGAAAAATGTGTGGAAGGGTTTAGTTTTTCCTATGGGGAAGATTTAACCCGGACAAAAAAATCGGAAGCATAAAAACACGACTCATAATAAAAGAGTAAAAATAACTTGACAAATGCTTACGTTGCATTTAAAATTACTGTTGTACCACTACACCAAGCGCCAAGGTACCACGCCGTCATAGAAACATTCCGGAAAGTTCGGCCGTTTTCTAGGTTTGTTTGGCAATATCTGCCATAGCAACTAGAATTTTTCTAGAAGGCTCTTCACCTTATAAAAGCGATAGCGGGAAGGAACTCGACGTCAGTCACGAATTAGCAGTCCCCAAGTCATCAATCAGCAATCCACTGCTACGCGGACCTACCACACCTACGCTCGGCTCTGCATGGATTATCATGGACTCTTAGGGATCACATCAGCGCCCTGGCCCCGGACATCATTCCTGGCCAGCGCTGATCTCACGCGCCTAGACCCTGCGACCACTTCGCCGAATTCTGCGCCTCGGCCCCGCGATATCGTCAACGGCCTGCATCTCTCGCACATCTGCCGACCAGGTCCATCACACTTTCGACTACCCCGTTCACACTGGAGTACCCGGAAGTCTCCACTTCTTCACCAGTGCTGCATAAATCCACGAGTCCGGTCTCCATCAGCGCGGTGTCGACTCACTGACCCGCGCTTCGACCACATCATCGGTCCCAGTCATCTCCCAACTGCGCAATTCTACTGACTCAGAATAACCGCTGTGTCACAGTAACCTATCATCTTTTACTGTCTCGCTACCAGATCCCCAAACTGTTATGAAAATAATATTTCCATTTTATCAATAATTATTTTCCTAACTTAAAACCACAAATTTGTATGTGTATCAACTGGCAGTAATAAATAACTGATATTGGACCAAACATTTACTACATCATTGGCGCCCTACTATAACATGGACGTACCCAAACCCTGTCGCCCAAATATCTACTAAAAAAAAAAAAAATGGTTATACTTACTATTACAATGCCCTGTGAATTTTGTTCATATCCATAAAATTTTAAATAACAGAACAAAATGTGAATTTCATATACTCGTAATTATCGTTTCGGTTCCAAAAATCTCCAAATATTATCTTCAAAAACAAAAAAAAATATTTCTTAGGAATTTAAAACAAGTGTTTAAGAGAAATATGTTATAAATCGGTAGATATTCGGAATACGTGAGCTTAAAACTCTATTGAAATTACAAACCATTAAAAGTAGGAAAGTGCTATTCCGTTTTTGATCCTACATAAAATGTTAATTATGATTTGTTTTATTTTAATTTGGGACATTAGTAGGTTAATAACATAACGATAACCATCACGCAAATGTGGTATGAAAAGATCCATTTTTGGACACTCATGTTAAATTAATGATGCAAATTATATTCTTTCTTATTTCATCACAATTTTTTGACTATTTGTTTGTGAATTAAATTCTTAACCAAATAAAAAGTCAATCGAATAGAGAAATAAAAAAATCTAAGCTTTGTTTCCAAAGCACGATTTTGAATCACTAAAATTTTAAAAAAGTTTACCAGATGGCTACAACAAAACTAAACGCAGAAAATCACATTAAACTCTACACACACAATCCCACTGCAACACAATCTACACATTTGCCCTTATGGTGGACACCGAACGCTGTCCGAAACGTTGGCAATGGAAACGAAACGGCATCACAATAATTAAGAATGTTTTGTTGTTTCTCTACCACATTATTTGACTTTGCGATACTAGAAGTATATAAGTCCAGATTTACCAGATGATTAATCATATTTGTTAGAAAAATTAATGATATCGCGTTAGATAAGGAAATAAAAATTCCAAGTTTATTCAAGCGGGCATTAAAATGCGATTAGCGGAGACGGTGAATAGATTCAAATGGATTATGTATCTCCATTGGGGATGATATATTTAAGCTAAAACTAAAGCATTCAAACAGAACGGGGGGTGTGTTTCTCGGTTTACCATCATAATACATTTTTCCACATCGTGGTCTCAAAGAATTGTAGATAAATCATAAGTCCGCTAGCCCGGACGTTTATTGCGTTGGTATTGTTTGTATGAACCCGTGCTTTACATGAGTGAAGAAGTAATAAACTGGTTTAAGTTAGAAGAAAAAAAGATTTGGTATATATTTTTGTATTGAAACATGAAATATCACGTTTTGTAATAGTTTAATCAGGATGTTCGCAATTGTGTAAACAATTATTAAACAATACGCATAGTTATTTAGTCGAAATGTTTTTGAATTTTACTGCCTCCGGATTAAGAGTGGATCAGTGCAATCCTACAAATCCCATAAATACAATATATTTTCGGTAATGTTTATATTTGCGTTTATAGTTGAGAGTTTATATTTTATCAATTTGTACATGTTTAGTATAGCTAAAGGTTTCCTCCTCGGGACTGTACCTTTGATAAGATAACATGATAAGAATAAAAAGCAAATGAAATTTATAAGAAAATGTAGTGAAAAGTAAAAAAAATAAACATTTACTTTAATGGAGCTTATTTTGGTTTAATTGAGTGTGTCGTATTAATATATCACATTATAATATATTACATAAGATAGGTTATGATATTACGTTTTCCAATTATGTCATCTGCGTTCGAACTGTATGTAAATTTATCTAATAGACAATGAACAGTAATAATCTCAAGTGACCTTCCAGGTAAGTATGGTCCAGTATCTATATTGTCTGCCTTTACAGAATGTAAATAAATTGTAATATATCTCTATTAGCAGCATCAAGTTCGTTGATCAAATGCATTGTACATATAGTTTTTTATAAGTGATCGAAGTAAGTTATAAGTTGAAAATATTTTATCAAAAGCAACACTACGCAGATTCAAACCAATAAAATTTGAATCCTAGCCTCGTTATTGGTTGTAGCGGAAAAAGCGTTAAAACAATTCAGCGTCACGAAACACACTATTTCATGGATTTTAAAAAAATTTTTAAAGTTCGCAATTGAAAATGCTCATTTTTGATTTTACGTTATTGAAATTATAACATCCAATAAGCAAGTTTATAGCAAAAAAATTGAATCTTATTTAGCAATTCTGGGCATTGAATATGTATTAATAAGGGCGAAAATACATATATAGGATAAAAATCACCAACAAGAATGTCCAGGATATAAAAATGGATACATAAAGCTGTTTTGTTTTAAAATGTAATGGCCAAAGAAAGATATGATTATGAAGTAGGACTAAATAATAATATAAATGTTTACAGGAAGTTTTTGTCATTTTTTTTGTTACACCCTACAAGAGCGCAAGTTTTTGACATGAAGAACTATATCGCTAGCCGGTTGAGCAGCGTTGTGCGCAGGGTGCTGTAGAAAGGGATTTATTTATACGAAATAGGAAAAACAGATTCAAGTAGCGACCAGATTTTTCCTGCATTAAATTCAAATTTAAAAAAAAAATCAAATTCAAAATACAAAAAAGTGTTTATTGCACAAAAATACAGAGTACAAAGGGTATAGCTTATAGGTTACATCCTATTTTTTCCAGCTAACCCAACTTATAACTTATTTACTTCTTAAAAATTTTGCATCGAGTAAGTAGGTACTATTTAATCTGTGATAGTCTATAGGTCCTACTCCTACGTAATTCCATGGGCTAGCTGCGTATCTTTCACCGGGGCCTGGTGGATTGCAGTTGCAATAAAGCTGTTTCAATCAGTCACGGGGCGGCTGGCACCCCGTGACCGCCACTGCCGCCCCCTTGCCCCCTCTGCCACTAGCATGTTACGCCTTTGTGTCCATCTAGCTGGTGGAAAGTGGCTGAGCCGACTATAAAAGTGAACTTTATGAATTAACGAAAATGTGATACAGTAAATCATAAAAAGTTATTGGTTGAGCGCAGAAGATGTCACTAGACGTAGCGAACAACTTGGGGTGACCAAATTTCATTTGATTTTGCAGAAAAAAAAACATAAAAAAGTTATCCAAAATATTTCAGGAATCACTGGTTAAATGAAGTCAAGTAGGTCTCTTAACACCCATTAAATATACATGTTAATTTAAAATAAAACAAAAACGAAAAATCCTTTATTTTTTGTAAGTATTGTCAACCAGGTTTCGCTAAAATCATAGCTTCATCAGATAGTAAAAATAAAATGTAGTCCTTCTTGGAAAACCTCGCACCATGTAAGCGCAGGATAACATATTTTTTTAAATTTTTATTTAGCTTATTGCGTTTTATACTAACGACCAGATTCAAGTCATCTCTCAGAGTCAAAACTCTGCCATGGAGGCCCACTTCCCAAAATTATGTACTGACAACCGTACCTACACCTATAAATACCACTATTAGTCCGGAGAAGTTGGTCATAGTGTTTTAACAGATTTTATTTTTATTTTGTCGTAGCAAATAAAATTTCATTGATAACTCTAATCAAATCATTATTTATTTATAAACATAATTCTTCAGTAGTAGCAGTAGTAATTGGTAAAGAGTGAATAAATGAACAAAAAAAATCGATACCATATTTCTTTTTCTTTCCTTTGGTTTGTAGTAGTTCTCTCCGTATGTATTGCACTTCGTAACTGCAATTTCGTTCAGTTACCACGAAGACCCATGCTCATGCGCTTGTATTTGTTAAGCATCGGAAAAAAGAAGAAACCCATATTCTGTAATTGTAAAAAGGACGGAATACACATGGCCATCACACCCGATTTTAAGGGTTCGATGGCCATCCCAATAAGCTGAGCTAAACATGTTGACGACGCTACCAATTTTTAGATTAGAAACACGTCTTCGCTTCATAAATAAGTGGTAAAAATACACAAAAATACATAGTAAACAAGATGCGGACCAATTAGGCTTGAAAATAAAAATATTTAACCCAAAATAAAACATTTAATTACTGAATTTTGCGTGTTTTCTGGCGACGAAAGGTGCAAACTTCGATTTTGTCATCACGGCTGGTCATGCGGCGGATTTTTAATTATGGCTCCGGGCCATCTCTCCCGTATGGCCAACTACCCCGGACTTACCCTATACTTCTAAAGAGTTAACTTAAGTCAAAGTAAGTATCTTTCATCCACGAAGAGTGAAAATATTGTACTTAGTGGCTGACAACACGACAAACAAAAAAAAACACTGTCCTTATAGTGATTTGTTTTTGAGCTACCTCCTTATTTATTCGCACAGCGTTACATGACGGCAGATGCGCAAAGATTGTAGTGAAGTGTGTGCTTATGTGATACCGTATTATAAACATCAATATTAATTTTACTAGGCACATATAATAGAGTGACCTTAGCTTTTGAACACAAAACTCCTAAAATTGCATTTTTGCATAGCAAAAATCAGGGGAAGTCATTAATTATACATCACCCTTATTCCCCGAGATTCTGGATGCATTAATCAAGTCTCGCCCACATGCAACGCAAACGATAATACCTCCTTTTTTTGTTCGTACTGAATTTCCATTAATTTTTTAATTTTTCCTCTCTTTATTGGTACAAAATAAATTGTACAAAATAAGGAAACATCTTTTTTGGCTATTTCTATTATAAAGGCCTTCCAGGAAAGAGTAAAGTAATATTACTTTTAATAAAAACATGCGCGTGAAACGTTTTTTCATTACGACAAGGAATTAAATTTATGGTGTGAAAAATATAAACGTAATACGCGATTTAATATAAAAGTTAAATATAACTGAAATGAAGAAACAAAATAAAACTCTTTGAATGCTAAATACTTTTTTACGTACACTGCAAAATGGATCAATGCTGAAAATAAAATTATAAATTTACATGAGATTCAAATTGGGCTTTAAGCCATCGTTATATTCTTTGGATGCCAAATTAATATTTATAGGCTGGCTAAGGAATGATTGATATTATGGATGATGTATGGAAAACATTAGAGCGGGATAGAAGAGCTGGAAGCGAATGGCTAGGAACGAGAGTTATAGATACTTTCATAATTTTTGGCATTACTTATTAGTTTTTTTCTATAGATACAACAGACATTATTTGTCTTCTTTTTTAAATATTTGTTTTATAACACATATCAGTGTATTATATATATTTATTTTCTATTTACCTGACGAGTAAATTATTTTACTGTTTTCAGTTTTACTGGTTTTGCAACAAACACGAATAATTAAATGCACTTATGAATGTACAATGTACATACTTACTATATACTTGAACCTTTTCTTTACTTATAATTTCATGTTTATAGCTAAATAGCCAGGTATTTCTCCATCTCCATCTTCCGCTTAACCCATCTCCCTCTTTCCCCATTACCGTCAATCTCACATCATACCCCAATTAGGGATGGCATAGTCTCACTGGCTTAAGACGATTGAGACTCCTGTGCGGTACTCGTATAAAAATAATAAATAGAATATTTCACCTAATGAAATAAAATCTCTACAAATTGCAGTAGTGCTGATGATGATAATTTTTGAAATATTATTTTTTTATATAGATAAACATAAATTATCTTTTTATCGAAACTTAAAACAATATTCATAAAGATATTCCGGTAAAGTTTCCTCAAAGTACTGAAGTATGTATGTGTGGATTTGATATACCTTTTATTAAAGAACATCATCTAGGTGTTATTTCGAATTTGATTGAATTGCCTAACTATCAAATTGATCGAAACAAACAACAATAACGCTTTAAAAAACATAATATATATTTCTTCAGTTAAAAAATTTATCAGCCTTTCTGATTAGAAAGGAACCTATCTAAATATAGAGAATATAAAGTAGCGCACTTTTAGATGACTTTAAAATCACAATGCCCCATTTATCAGCAAGATGGTCCTTTTAACTTCCCCTCGATTCCCATCGATTAGCTGCGGTTGCCGTTCGTACAAATAACTCAATAGAAAATCGAAGTGCACGTCAAAATATGGGAAGAAAAACTGAGCGGCGTAATAAAGTTGCCGGGAGCGACTCCAGGCTCCAATTTCACGGCCGGGCGCGCCGCAGCGAAAATCTTCACGGACCCGCTGCCACCGGCACCGGCTCGAAGGAGTCATCAACCTTTCAATTTCAATGGAAATAAATATACTATAAACAATAATTGCATGTCACAGTATACAAACATAAGAACATACTGCAAACAAGTTTTATTTTTTTAAATAAATTTTAACTAATCATTTTATCGTAAAATGACGACAGAATGTATAAAATTAATACAATCATAACTATCATAATCAAATTCAAATAGATATAGGTTTAATATCGATTTAAAATATATGATATTATAGCTTCTTCTACCTACTTTAGGTACAGTTAATAGATCCGCCACATCTGCGTATATATTACTAACGTCATTTAATATAGGTAAAAGCGAGTGTTTGAAATACTCAGTTGTGGTATTTGTATCGAACATGAAAAATGATTTTATTGTATTTAATATCAATTGCGTCTAAAGTTGCACACCTGTAAGTTTGATGACCCCTTTTACCAAATCATAATATTTACCAGTTGAAAATGCATCAATCTGTTACCAGGCGGCAAACCGACTGGATCGAATATGAAAAAGTTCGATAACCCTATTTTCTAAAACGAAAATAAAATATTGACAAAGCTAAAAAGCTGTTGCTGGGCGAAATATTATTTGCACCACAATGCCTGCATTAAAAAACGAAAACATGTTTTTGCAAGCTCACGTCACACAAACGCTTGTAGAAGATAGTATAAATAGCCCATTAAAACCAATGCCAAATGGCCAATCCCTGCTGCATTGATGCTGACAACCTGGAGGCTGGCAAATTCCTTCTGACTACCGACTGAACTGCCCACTGTCGCTGATCACCTGGAGGCTGGCCAATCCCTGCTGCATTGATGCTGACAACCTAGAGGCTGGTAAATCCCCGCTGCATTGATGCTCACAGCCTAGAGGCTCACCATTTTCACCTGGCTACCGACTGAATTAGCCACTGATGCTGACAGCCTAAAGGCAGGCCAATTCTTCCTGGCTACCAATTGAACTGGCCACTGCTGAAACAGTTGCCTGCGCCATTTTCTGTATCGTATGGCACGACAATGCACAATGTGCTCCAATCTAAAATTATCGCTGAAAAAATTCCGATTGTTTCAGTTTCTATCTGTGTGTTAAAACCCAGTTGTATTGAAATACATATAACTATTTCTTGTGAATTGAGTTGGCTGTAAAAAACAGGAAGTACCTATAAGCCGCACCCCTTTGTGCGTTCTGTATACCAGCACAATACATCTAATTAAATTGTGAATTAGGTTTGAATCATCTTTCTTTTATGATGGTTTGGTTAGAACACCTCACGGTGTTTTACTTAAATCATTACCCAGGTTGAGGACTGATGTGTGCCGGTGCTTATTATTTACAGTCTCTTCTTGTGCAGGCAAACACGTCCCGTACAGTATTGTTACATAAAAACAGAATTTCGGAGCGAGTAGCTCTTGTTTATACTACCATTCACAATTTAAAACATAAATATTAAGTCGAATATAATTCTTCGATCTGAGAGTTTTAATAAATGTAATAATTTCAACAAGTAAATTATAATTATTTTATAAGCAATAATTGTTAGCCTGAAACACTCATCCACATTGAAAAATCTCCTGATAAAAGATACATGACGCCAACGGGACATGAACCCGTGTCCTTTCGATTGTCCCGTCCGTGTCCCGTTGGCGTCATGTATCTTTTATCAGGAGATTTTTCAATGTGGATGAGTGTTTCAGGCTAACAATTATTGCTTATAAAATAATTGTTACCCTTTGTGCTATGCATAAAAAATCTTGTCTTAAACATTAGTTTACCAAAAAAAAAAAAATAATAAGTAAATTATATGTTATAGTTTAGAATACAGAGTTTAAATTATCATTTATATATTAATATGTCTTCGGAATTATATTGATTTTTTTTATTGAGTCTGAATGTATTTTTATGTTATGTATTAATTGTTAAAATAGGGGGACAAGATCACGAGGTTAAATATTGAGAAACGATAATATTGTAATTGTTTTCCCGGTCCCGTTGTCCGCTAACTAACAATTACTTAATTTCTCCTATCGGTTAGGCACACAGTTCTGTTTTGGTCTAAATTCTTGCTAAAACCTATATTCATTTAGCCTCTCATAAACACCCTTCTGTTATTACCGATTATTTAAATTAAAAATTATTTGGACGGTGATATCGAGCATAGCAGTATCATCATACTATGTTAGAATTTTACGGCCTCACTGGTCGAAGGGTAAGGCTCTTGACTAGCAAGCTAGAGGTCACGGGTTCAATTCCTAACGGGTGTAAGTAAATTTTATTTGATTCATTTGTGTTATTTCTTAATTTACTGAATTAAAATAATTTATCATATTTGCAACACGTTCCAAAATGTATCACGTTCCAAATTCTCTCAGTACCGCTCTGGTGTAAGACCAATATACAGAATTGAAACGTGGCTTGAAATGGCTTTGGCCGTGTTTGGTGAATATATCTGAATGGCTTTTTCTCCCTCCCCACGTTTCTTTACCCCATCTCCTTCCCCTCCCCACTATAGTCCGCCTAATAAACATTAATTGGAATAAAAATAAATCACAAAAGAACACAAAAGTCAAATCGCTTTCGACTAAAAAAAGGTAGGTAGGTACAGGAAATATTTTAAATGTTTTAGATACATTACCTATGCTGCCAACCCTCTCCAGCTGCCTGCATACCCTTTTGACTTTTAATTTTCTTCAAATCACCTTCGTAACTTTAATCACAGATCAAAATTATTCCCAAAACATTGAAAAATTGTAGAAAAATAAATTTTTAGATTTTATTAATTTTATTTTAAGAAATCATAATTTTTAGTACCACTGGTTCTCGACGTCATCATAAAGTTGCATGCACACGTGACTGTCCCTCCGTAGGTACTTTATAGAGAGATAAACTTAAGCTCTATGCATACATTGCGCAAACACCGAGGTAATGTTGTTCAGTGATTACCTGCCTTGCCAGCTTGAAGTTAATACGATAGCTTACTTATTCGTGAGTTCGATAAAAATGTGACTTAGAGTTTGGAAAGAAAGTGTTAGATGAGTCTACGCTATATAATACTCGTATGTATTATAAGCTGGAATACTATCGTCTATGAAATGAAAATATTCGAAAAAAGATTTTTGTGGTTAAAACTAGAGATTTTGAGCATTTGACTTATGTTGTAGTGTTATAATATCGAAAAGCTTGCGCTTGCATTTACTCTGGAACTCGGATTTGCTTTGAATTTATTAACATTTTCAAAAGTGGAAGTTATTTGTCAAGAATTCAGGCCATCCCGAGTCATTTTTTTATTTTAGATATTGATATTTATCATGAATCTGCATTACTACATAAAATATGCCACAATATTCGACAAAGTTTGAGTAAATTCAAGTCACACTCGTGTTAAATTAATAATAGAATGGTATTATTGTTAATTTTTTTTTTTAATTAACGTCCTCTTTGGGGCTGTTACATATGAATATTAAGAAATTTACAATATTTACTTTACATAACTGAATTGCTTCATTAACAACATTTTATATTTGTTTAAAGATAAATTGAAGAAGTCCACTGACTTGGTAAAGTTGTTTCCCTCCATTAGTATTCTGGGCAAAGAGGAATACATATGGTAGTTAGTCCCAGAATTTCTGCACTGAAATAAATCCTGACTTCTTGTATTACGTTGTGGAATCCGGAAGCTTATAAATTCTAGCAATACCGGACTATCAACTAAATCATTTAGAATTTTATATAGAAATACCAAGTCAGTGGAAATTCTTCTGTCTGACAATTTGAGAATATTCATACAATTTAACAGAGTGTTGTAGTTCAACATAATTGCTGGAATACCCATTTTAAAATTTATAAAACCTACGAATTTGCTTTGTATTCTTTCAACAACTTGTACATGTATATTATAATGTTGGTTCCAGACAGGAGAATTTTACTCAAGTTGACTCCTTACATAGGCAAAATATAAACATTTTATACGTTTTATATTGTTAAAATTTCTGGTTAAATCCCAACATGTTTAAGCCCTTATAAGAGATTTCTGTTAAGTAGTTAACAAATGAAAGATTTATCCGTGGGTATTTATTTATTGACATACGGGTACTTCAATCCCATTTAGTTCAGTCAGGTAATTGTTATTATTACAAACATGTAGACATTTGAGTAGGTACGTGTAGCAATATGACTAAGCCAGGAACTAACTAAGGAATAGTAAGGAATCGACAAAAAGCGAAGACTCGAGGGGTCTCGATTAGGTCTCGGGCTAGTGCTATTTTATTATGATTCGATAAACCATGGAAATTTATAATTTAGTAGGGTTGTAGAAATATGGTTTCATCATAGAGCTATATAATTAGAAATGCTATTGCTTACTAATATCTTGTCGAGACGTGTTCCACTACTAGAACGCGATAAGTGGTGCGCGTGATCTGGATTTGGTAGTTTTAGTCAGGGTGTTGGGAGAGTAATAGGTCAATTGGATGTAATAAACTGAAACCTATGTTTTCGCTTCATGTCTCATCTAAAAATAATACATTGATGGGTTTAATACTATTCTTATTCGGATGCATATTACGAAAATATGCAAACATAATTTAAAACCTTTCAAATACACACGATACTATTAATGCCCTCTTGTATCGGATATTGACCATTACTAAGGCAATATGTACCCTGCAGCTTGTAGACCGAAACTGCATTCGTACCAGTCACGTAAGTATCGATTCCATGACTTGTGACTTTTTCCCTTCCACGTCTTATATCAATTTTCCCCTTCAAAGTATCTCGTATGTTGATTATTTGTCGAATCAAACTATAAATTTAATGTATTTGATAATGAAAGAGAATTTCAGTAGTTTTCCATGTAATCTGGATTCTATGACGCTCGATCCCGGACAGTTGAGAGTTCTGCCAGTTGATCCCTCGGACAGTTGATCCCCCTATAATCCCCCTAATATTTCTGTAGTATTTAGTTTTTCGACGACACACCCTCTCTGCATAATCCTTCGAAGACACGGTATTTTTTTTGGTAAATATTTTTTGTATGGCAGATTTCCAATCAAGACTTCTGCAGATATTATACGGCCATGTGTCCTCTGTTAATACTTAATCAGGGAGGAATAACAACATTAATAATTATTTGGGGGAACAAAAGTTTCCGAGGGATCAATTGTGCGAGGGATCAACTGTTAGGGAGATTAACTCTCCAGGGGATCATGAGTCGGATCACTTAGGTTTGACTAGCAAGAAAACTCCCATAACTTTTCTCAAAGAGAAATGTTAAAATTCCTCAATCCAGCAGTAAGTCTCTTGAATGTTGGTCACAAAAAATAAAAATTCAAACAGCGTTACATCAGCCTAAATAAATATATACTTAGGAATAGATGCACCAATGTTATCGCATAAACATGGCGCCCAGTAAAGCTCCCCTCGAGGCAGGGGTGTAGCCGGAAGTAGGGGGGAGTGGGTTCTGAACTTCGCGAGCTTTATACATATATTTATGTGTGAACGAGTAGAAACTTTTTGTTTCGACTAAATCCGATCCGGAGTAAAGTTTGCGCGGGAGATGTGCCCGCAGCTGCTTCGACAAGACAACTTACGCATTCTTATCATATTCTAAAGTGCCGTCTTCCAGGGGCGTTTTCTACCTGCTATATGCAGACTATGTGTCTATATAAAGTCTTACTAAAAATACCAAATAAAAAGCACATAAAACACCTAAATTAAATAAAAATAATATTTAGATAATTTAAATAGCGCATCTTCGAGGGTGGTGAACCAACTTCATGTCACGAGTACATAAGGTCCATCTAATTTTATTATTTACAAAAAGATACATAAAAACATACTTATTATTTACAAACAGATACAGAAAAACACACTTGCATGCTGGTCACTTCAGATAAACACACTTTTATTAGAAAGTTTACTACTTTGCTCGTAGTATACGCTATAGTAAAAACACTGGACGTTGATTTTACATTCGCTAATTTAGCCTCCATTATTATTGATATTACATTCTTTAGAAGATTAAAGGCAACGGTGGAGTTGATATATTTTTTTAAAATACTAGAACTTAGGAATCTTTAGGACTGGAGATTTTTAATGACTTTAAAAAGCTTACAAATTCTTAGTTGGGTATATTTTTTTGTGTCCGTGTCCAGTACATTAACATTCATGAACAAGATTGTGTTGGATTTTTGTTGTTGTTCAGTTAATCTTGTTTCCTTAATTTTCTGTAATGTATTATTCTGAATTTTTGTGTTTTTTTTTTATTTTCACTACTTAATGATGTAATCGGAATAATTTAATTTTTTCCATTTTTTTATTCTGAATTAGGTTGTAAAAATGTAGGTAATGTATTTATCACAGAATAAAGTAAACAACTAGAAAAAAGTGCCTTACATAAACATTTGAATGGAAACAAATGCGCTACTGATTTAGTACCTTTTGGTTCCAGACCATTTGAATTTCGTAATCATGGCGAAACACATTTTTGTATGGAAACATAGGCCCAAGTTGGGTTTATATTTGGATAACGAAACACACCTATAAAGCACTTCTTGGGTTATTCTTTATTTTATGGTATTCCTAAATAAATCGATAAAAACCTTTTTAAATATGCCTTAATGCTGGTAAAAAACATATAATTAGAAATTCAGTTGTCAAACACGGGAAAACAAAATTTTACAACTAAAATGGGAAAACAAAATTTTAAGAAAATCATTGGTAAATCTTTACTTTGTATATAAATGTCTGTAATTGAAAACCCAAACATAAAATGAACAAATTTTCTTGATATTGAAACGAAATCTTGAACATTTTTTTAGTTGAAACTTTTGGCAATCTTATCATAAATTTATTTGTATCTACATCTGACGTAACCAAAGGCACTTTTTTTCAATCTATCTATGACGGGTGGTATTTGAGTGTTTTTTTCCTATTTGTATTGAACTTTTTTACATGTCACATTTTATTTGAGTTCTCTTTGTCCGTATCATGGTAGTTGCAAATAAAATTTTAATTGGATATTACTTCACTGAAGGTCTCCGTGGTCAAGGGGAACTTTTGACTATTTAGACGAAGGTTGCGGGTTCAAATCCCGGCGTGGGCAAGAAAATTTTATCTGATGAATTTGTGTTATTTTACAATTTATTCGTTTAAAATAATATACAGTATACTTGCGGCACGTTCCAGGTAGAAAATACTATCAGTACCTCTCTGCTGTAAGACCACCATTCAGAATTGAATCGTTGCTTGAAATGGTTTTAGATGTGTTTGGTGACAAGCTCTGAATAGCCAGGCACTCCACAACCTCTTCTTTATCTCGATCTTAACTCTTCACCTTCTAAATGATATTGACATATTTTCGTGTAATTCAAGAATATTTAAAAAATATATCCAAGCTAACATTGAATAATTTATAATTTTTAATAACATACTGCAAGTTACCATAGCTATGAATCCTGTTCAGTTGCGTACAAAATTCATTTCATAAACTTTTGTTCAGTTTAGTTGTAGGTATATATTAGTGATTATTGTTGTTGGTGGTGTAGGGAAGATAATTTGTTTTTATATATTATCATTTATTTGTGTTCTTATATCTTATAATATTATTTATCTAATATTTACAATTTGTAATTTTTGTAAATATTTTAGCCCACGGTTACTGGACCCTTAGTTTTTGTTCAACCTCACAACATACCACAATTGGGGATGCCATGGTCTCACTGACTCCAATTGGTTGGGAGCAGTTGGGACTCTTGTGCTGTATACACATAAAAAACTTAATCGTCTCCCTTACATATTAGAATAATATGTTTTTCTACTTGGGGTGCCAAACGCGCTGGTTTTGCTGGACTCCCTCATGGTATCACTCCAAAGAATATTATCCTTATTCCCTAATTTAGCCGTATAGTATGTACATAATTAATTAGTGTGATCTATTTACTAATAATTTCTCAAATTTTTCATCTTCTTATAATTTTCTAACTTCTCCATTCTCTTCTTGCAACCCAAACTAGCTATACATAATTTTTCTTATTTTTCTCTTTCATATTATAGTAATGTATACATTCTATGTCCGCAAACTGTAAAATACACCCGCCATAACACAGGGTCATCCCTAGTATGGATGGTGAAATATCACAAAAACCACATGTACCCTCCAAATCATGTATTAATAAAAAAAAAAGATAAAGTTGATGTTGAAAAGTAGGTATTTCTTAAGTCAATCTTAGAAGTTTATTTTTTTTATTTTTAATGACCCTAATGGGCCATAATAATAATAAACATTTATGAAGAATTCTAAGATTCAATCTAAGATTCAATCAAAGAATCAATTTAAGATTCAAGTTGTGAATTTTAAAATATAATAAAATTCAGCAAGCTGGACTAAGAGATGCTTATTTTTCAGGTTTTTTAACCGTTCAATAAATTCATTAATAATTGCAATTCATACGAAACAAGTAAATGTTTATTAGAGAAACACTGGAACTCAATAAATTTGCATATGTGTCCCTGTAGACATCGGCTGAAACGGTGCATTTACTCGCGAAGAAGTGACTGAAATGCAACTGGAATGCATGCATGAAATGCAATCCGTTGCAATGTAATGGACTTGTTGAAAACTTTATTGGACACATTCAGGAAACAAAAAAGAGAATCGAAAACGGTGTCTTACTTACCCTGCTCTACATTCCACTTTCAAGCTTAAAATAAACAAGGTAGACGTTCAATTATTTTACAAGCAATAATTATTCGCCTGAAACACACATCCACATTGAAAAATCTCCTGATATAAGATACATGACGCCAACGGGACTCGAACCCGTGTCCCTTCGATTTCCGGTCGACAGCTCTGACCACTGAGCTATGGCGGCTTATCTCTTATCCGCGAAATAATTCAATATATACTAGTGTTTCATTCAACAATTACTGCTTGTTACATTTTTTTCACCTGAAAACAACCAACTTTATTTTATATGAGAAAGGCATTGTAAGTGCTAACTCTCTCACTAGATGGCGTCGAGACAAATTGTCTACATTTTTTAGGTGAAATACTTGAACTTGTCAAATATTAATTATTAATTTTTTGGTAAACTAATGTTTAGGACAAGATTTTTTATGCAGAGCACAAAGCGTAACAATTATTTTACAAGCAATAATAATTCGCCTGAAACACTCATCCACATTGAAAAATTCTCCTGATAAAAGATACATGACGCCAACGGGACTCGAACCCGTGTCCCTTCGATTTCCGGTCGACAGCTCTGACCACTGAGCTATGGCGGCTTATCTCTTATCCGCGAAATAATTCAATTCATAATATGCTAATTCATAAGATGCTTATATAATGTAATTTATTATATATTCTGTAACGTTTATTAAAAAAAAATAAGGTTTAATATTTCAAACATGAAGAAAGTTTGAAAATAAGTCAGGTTAAATAATAATATTTTAAAAATGCAAGTAAAAAAGTCCGAGGGCGGGTTGTATCACAGAATTTGAACATTTTATCAAATTTTCGAGTTGATTTTCAAGTTTTGTGAATGTTCTATTATTATATCATTATTGGCTAGTTGCTTCAAAAAACTGAAACAATAACATAACTTGGATAGAACCTTCACGGAACATGAAAATCAACTTTTAAATTTGAACAATTCATCAAATTTCGTAGTTAATTTTCAAGTTCTGCACAAGTCCACTGAAGTTCTGTTATTATATCATTATTGACCAGCTGCTCCACATAACGAAATAGTGATAGAACTTGAATAAAACTTTCACAGAACATGGAAATCAGCTTTGAAATTTGGTGAATTGTTTAAACTTCAACGTTAAAATTCAAGTTGTACGAAAGTTTTGTGAGCATTTCAGTTTTGTGATTTAACTGGCTAATAATGATATAATAACAGAACTTGAAAAGAACCTTTGCAGTTCTTGAAAATTGACTTTGAAATTTGATAAATTGTACAAATTCTGTAGACCAACCCGTTCTAAATAAAGACGATTCGAAAAAAGAATCTCTACAGAACCATTAAAATGTCCACTATCTTGTATGGAAACGGAACATACAAAAAGATAAGAAAAACGGTCAATAAATTATTTATAGTTTTGTATTTAAACTGGGGTACCCGTTTTTTATATTTAAGAGATTTTAAAGTACCCTTATATTTACTATTTAGGTAAACTATTTTCTAATTGTACCATTTGAACTGTCTTCCACTACGATCATAACTTTTTTTGTTATTGTAAATTAATAATTAAAACAAACTATTTAGCATTTCTTTTGAATTAAGTAAGTGGGTAGTTACGTACATCGCACATGCCAACTGAAACTTGAAAGGTTTATTTCTTCGAAGGAAGACGTATTACCTACAAAACTAATCGACTTTTCCGCTCAATTTCACTTAATTTTCCGGATGCCCTTTTTTCCAAAAACTTATAGTTCCCTCTGCTCCACTAGCCATGTAGCCATGGAAACCGTCGTTAAAAACACTTGACGAATTTGCATCGTCTTCAGGAATTAGTTGCAAAATGATTTCAGGAAGCCTCGCCATGTTCATGGATGGACTAACTCTGAAGATTGAGACGAAAACGGATTTCGCTTACACGTTTTCAATATATCTCAACACGCCTTGCCTTATTGGATACTTATCGAAGTACAGGGCCGGATCAACTTCAACGGATTTGGTTTTCATAAACAACCATAATATTTAAAGTTTTTCAAAATCTATAGCCTGTTCAAGAACACAGTTTCAAAAACAAAATGTACTTGACGATAGTCTTCTTCTTCTTTTTTCGTATGGGGTGAGGTAACAGAGGAACATTTAGGTTAGTGAACCAGTCTAGGGCCTCAAGCGTCGCACGGTGGACCTCACCAATCCCGCCTGGGAATGAATGAAGCGGGCATTCTTTGACCACATGTTCGGTGGTCTGCACCGCACCGCATTCACACACCGCAGACTCTTCATACCGATGGGACATCGTGAATTTTGAAAATATGTTAAATTAACACTTTTTATGATTGAAAATACTTTCAATCATTAAAAGGATTATCCTGAAGTGATTTGAATGTATTTTTTTATGTGAACTGCGTAGACAGTCGTGGTTCAAACCTGATTTTGTTTGAAGATATTTAAATGTTGATAGTTTTTTGGTCAATTGGAAAACCTCGTATCATTATTATTATTTAATGTATACGTAAAACATCTTTTGGTTTTTATTAAACATATTTTATTTTATTTTTATATTTCATTAGTTATGGATTTCTTACGGTTTCAAAAATAAAGAGTAAAATTTTAAATTTACTTTTTAATAAAAATATAGTTTGTCCACCTGGGTTCTCCAGGGAACCAATATATAGAAAATACGTAATGACGAACTGGTGGATGCAATCTGTTAGCCATAACTTGATAATTGTTTGACTGTATATATTTGAGATCACTGTAGACAGATAATAATATATACTATATATTAGGTGATTTTGCAGAAAAACGACGCTGTACAAATCATCCAAATATTATTATTACTAACTATTGTAGAAAGAGGTTGTAAAAATTCGGCTGCGGATTTTTGCGGGAAATTAATTTTATTCTACTTTTCTTAGAGATAATTTTTATTTATTTGTATGTTTGGATACTTTAGAGAGATGTTTTGTAAATGTCGATTATAAACAATCAAAAACGTTCTTGACAAAAGAGAATTCATTATAATCTACATGGCCATATGTCAATCTTTATTATAATATGGAATAATTGGATGGGGAAGTGCAAATAACGCCACTTTAAATCCCCTAATTATAACGCAAAAAGCCATCTTGAAAATACTACTCAAAGTACATATCAGAACTTGCTCTGACCATATTTTTAATAATCCAAACATCATGTCATTAAAAAACTCTTCGCTAAAACAATCAAATAAAAAATCACAAAAAAATACAATTGATTTACCAACGAACATACCTAAAAAATCACTAGATCCTTCAATGAAAAAAATAGAGTCCTTATGTAGTCTTGAAGGGATTACCATATGTTACCTATTCCAGAGCGGGAAAGTGGTTGGCCACCTCCAATGTTGCGAAAACCAGACGCAGTGGATGCCGTTCCTAGGGTCTTGGCATCGTATCCCCAGCTAGTGTTCCAGTCAGCTTGTTGACTAAGTTGAGCCTCGTCTTGGAATTTTTTGCTCACTGTTTTCATGTGTTTCCGGCTATTTAGGCGCCTATCAAAGCTACTCCCAGATGACCCGGGACACAGGTAAATATTTTGTCTCATAAAAATTTGGTGGAAAGTAATCGTAAGTAACATTAATATTTGTCTTTTTTTCTATGTGAATCCCAACTCATCCCATCCGTCTGGAGCCAGAGACTATGATATACCCAATTAGGGTGTGTTGTGAGGCTGAAGGTAGTGTGGAGGGGAAGGAGATTAGGATGAGAAAGATGGGGGAGTTTCCTGTCTACTCACATCTGGTCACCAAACACGGCTTAAATTATTTCAAGCAACTTGTCAATTATGAATGGTAATATTACCCCAGGGCGATACTGAGAGAATCTTCCACTCTGGAAAGTGCGGCAAGTATACTATACATTATTTTTTAATGTATCAATTGTGAATTAACACAAATTAATTTAAACTTAATTTACTCACGCCGGGATTTTAACCCGCGACCTTCGACTAGTCGAAAGCCTAACTCCTCGACCACGGACCACTCTACAATATATTCATTCACGATGGCCTAACCCAAAAGGGAGACAGGGTTGCGAAACGTATTGCACTTCATGATCCGATCGTGAGAATATTTCGGAGCGGTATGGTTATATTGCCAACGATTGCAACGTCATTTAATTTTTAAATATGCAAAAAAACAAAAATTCTCAATTCTTCAAATCAAAACCGATCACGAGGCCTACAAATCGAACTAAAAAAATTCACTACCACTTTATTTAGAGTAAAATACTTTATTCAAGTAAAATACCACTTTATTTAGAGTAAAATACTTTATTCAAGTAAAATACCACTTTATTTAGAGTAAAATACTTTATTCAAGAAAAATACCACTTTATTTATAGTAAAATACTTTATTCAAGTAAAATACCACATTATTTAGAATAAAATACTTTATTCGAATAAATTCCACTTTATTTAGAGTCTTTTTCTTACTGGTTTCGGTACCGCCGACCATTCCTTCGTCAGTGTTAAAAATATACTAACTTTTCATAATTATAAAATAATGGTCGATACATTAGTTGTTGAAGGGGAGGTGGAAATGTTAATGAAGGAGGGGGATAAGTAGAGAGTAGGGGTGGGAGGCAGATGATGTGGACAATTGAACATATTTAAAATAGGACCAAATTAAAGATGTTTGTGCTTATTAATTATGCTTTTCACTGTTATTTAAAGGTTTTGCGTGTGAAAGGTCTTTAAGCAAAACTATTCGTTTTCTTTCCCTGTTAATATTACGAATCCCTGTACCTTCATCAAAATTGTGATTCAGAAACAAAAACGTTATTATGTTTAGACATTGATCACAATGTGATATATTTTTAAACCTAATATCAAATATGCGTTAACACCTAATGCATTGTTCATAATTTTGTAATAATGTACCTTAAGTTAGTATATATTTAACCCTGAGGAATAAACATTGGTAATGAAAGTTGTGTTTTACTAAGTGAAATTCCGTTATATTTTTAAACGAACAACAATACGCTTACTACCATAATATATAAAAAATATTTTACCCTGAAAACTGTAAAAAATCAATGCAAATCCTACATAAATTTCTTAATCCAAAAATATATACGTAAAAAAATACACACAAATATTATAAATTCGCGTCACAATAGATTTGTCAGTACCGGCCCTGTCGCCACGAGTCCCATCGTTTCCTTCCACTGCACACTAGAGCTGCCATCTCGCGATGGACCGGCGATCAAAGAAACAGGTAAGACCGGGGAGAGACAAAGGATGCGGAGGGGAACTTAAAAAGGTATTTGTCTTATTGCTAGGAATAATACAAAGGATTATGAAGGAGCGGCCAGGGGAGCGGAAGTAAAAAATGAGCGAATGTTTCTTCTAAAAAAATGTTTCCGCCCGTCTTCCTCCGCCTTTATTGGATTGTCTCGGATTTGTGCCCCGTGTGTGACTGAATCTGTAAAGATTGTGTGGGTCTAACAATTCGTCTTATTTATTACAAAGAAATAAATAAGAGAAACGAATGTAACATTGTGTGGATGGTACTAACTAGAAAGTTTTCTTATTGGAAAATGCTGTGGAACTGAATTCATATGATCAGTCGTAACGCCAAGCATGAATATGAATTTATTAGAATAACTTTTGAAGGTTATTTACATTACTGTAATATTTAATCATTGTAAAAGATAATATGAATAAACCTAAACGAAACACGAAACGGAACAAGTCACAAAAAATCTAATGTATTAATTCTATGTTAAAAAATAAAATATACGCCTGGGTTGCCGTTACTAAAACTGCAAATGTTAACGGTTGCAAATGGGGATCGAACCCTGAACTCCTGTATATACATACGAGATATTTGCGGGACAAAACTATAACTACTGAGCAATTGAGACCTGATTACTTTCCGTCAGTTATATCGTACTAAAAGATTGCAGCCCAAAGAATGGAAATGAATTGACGATTAATAATTCTTAAATTGAAATATGAGATCGATAAAAATGACGGAATCTAATTTTGAAACTGCTCGTCTTTAGTGTTACCTTTTTTTTATGTGGGTATTCGAAGTTTTGGCACGTATAATGGGTTTCCTATGTTAGGTACAGAAAAAAATAACATACAAATTTGTCAGGATAGATCACAATAGGATGTTCTAGCATTAATCTTCACCAGCTACTGTATTTATGGTAAAAAGTTTGGATATTTACACCTAACATATGGGAATTTCCAGGTTTGAATTAGAGTTTTTTTGTTATTTTTTCTAAGAATAAAAAACCTTACAAAACTGGCTTCAGATAAAGAAAGGATTTTGATAAGGGTCTCTTGTTCAATTTTAAAATTATCAACACATTTTCCTATGGTTCCGTTCAAACGACGTCCTAACAAAGCACTGCGCTGCTTCTAACTCTCGTGTTGGTCTATAGATACTTAAGCATTGATGAGAAGGCCCTAATATGCTATTTTAATCACACTTGATTTCATATCATTTATTTTGCCCATTTAAATTATTTATTTGCTACGTGGGAGCAACATTTTCAAATAGCTTCAAATGATATTTAATTTTGTCACAGTATGACATTTTCAATCTTCACCAGAATAAACTCCATATAATAAAGGTTTTTCTTACTTGTCACGAGCTACTTTTGTTTCAAATAATTTTCTTGTAAATTTGTTAATTTTAATTCTTGTATCTTGTCTTATTAAAGGTAAAATTCCAAGGAGGTAATCTTATAATTGGTTTTATTTTTACAAACTGATAAAATGTAAACTGTTGATTTCCCGAAGGTTAATAAATAAAAATAAGAGTGAAAATCTATCTATTGCTTTAGCAAAACTCATCCATTCTAATGTCTATACATCCTGTGCAGGATTTCACGCAGCCTCTAATTTGGCAGAAAAGTGTGGGCATTAAAAAGGGAGCGGGGTCCTGACATATTTCCAGGTGAATATGCGCCGTGGCACGGCGGGCATGGCTGGCACAGTGGGTATGACAAGTATAGGGGTACGGAAGGTATAACTAGGGGAATGTGACTATGTGACTGGACCCGCCCGGGCCACAAAGGATCCAGGGCGGGACGCTAATGGCGCCATTGGATCCAAACGGCCAATTTTCCATAGGAAATCTCTTTAAAGGCGTATTTACAAAGCCCTCTTCATGTCGGAGTAACCTTTTGCAAAATTTTTGGACTTATCAGTATTTAATTTTACCAATGTACTTGTACTATCAACTATCACAAAATTTATATTTGTAATATTACAGTTATGTACTAAAAGCACTGTAGAAATTATTTTTAAGATTATGTTTCTTGAAATCAACAGCTCGGCTGTGAAATTTCAGTTGTTTCTTCGCTCCTAAGCATAGGTTATTTCAAGGCCAAAGTTCATGCCTTCTTTTCCTCAAAAAGATCCTCCGTAAGCATTCCCAAAGATAATATTATTATATCTTGGAGGGAATGAGGTAATTTTTTTTCTTTAGAGCCTCCTGAACGAAGTCAATAAATAATTAATATCGAATAATCTAGAATAGCAAGACAACTACGTATCTTAAGTAAACACATTTATGTCAGCATAATATCTGTATTGTGTTTACACTGTGACGACAATCAAACTCGCAATCTCTCGACCCAAAAGCACAGACGATTACGCTAGGAGATTACACACGGAGACGTCATGCATAATCGAATTCTTTTACAAATATTCCATTAAAAAAGAGACGCCAGAACACATAATGGTTTGAAATGATGCCTTTCACAGCCAACAGGTCACGTGGAGCCTTTCCGACTCTGCAAAATGGAAAATTCTGAAAAAATAAAAAGGTTTCCAACTGCCCCCTTAATGGGCCCCGGGCACCGTCGAATGGCAGAAGGGTTCCACACTTATGGAGAACGGTGTGACTACTAAACGTCTTCACGCCTTTAGACTGACAAATTGTTGCATTTACCTTTCAAGCAAAAAGTACCTGAAAAAATTACCTTTTAAGATTTATCAAATCGTGTCAAATGTTGGATACCACATTCATTTCGATAGTTTTGACTGCCGGAGGCATGCGAGGCATGAGTTAGATAAGTGCTCACAATAGGATCATTCGGAGCAGCATTCAAACAATAATTAAAGGCGCGAATATTTTTATATTTTAGTCAAAATGGGGTATTTAAACAAACTACGAATATCGATCAAAATGAGCGGAAGATTTAAAGTTTATTTTTATGATTCTGATCAGCGCCATCGAACTAAAAAAGTGTTATTTTAATATTTTCACTCATTATTTTGGCTAAAAAGTCTTTATGATGTAGAAAACTTTGATGAGGCTGCTGTCACCGACGTTGGCTTGTGAACATTTCGAACATATCGTGTGGCGGCAAATAAAAATATCACATTATAAAACGTTTTGCCATTTATTAAAAAATATATAAATAAAATGAAAATGCTTCAATTGAATTGAATTCATTGAATTTAAAAAAAAAAGGAGAAAATATCCTATTTTCATGCACTTGATTTTGCTCTTTTGGGTGGCTTAATTATTTACTTGCTAGTTGTAGCGTTGTAGATAGCGTTGTTGATAGCTAGTTGTAGAAAGTGCGTTGTTTGGACTATCTGAATGAAGCTATTTGTTATTAGTCTTTCTTGTTTTATTTAGTATTCTTAACGGTAATGACTTGTTCTAATATCCAATTTGTTCCAGAAAATGAAAACTGATTGATTTCAAAGTGATACTTCTATTGATATCTAAATGAAGGCTTTTTCGGTAAAAAAAGGTTTAGTTTTCGTTAAAGCTTTACTTGCTTGTAGTACATGCATCAACTTAAAACACTTTGTACCTATTGTATAACAAATTTGGAGCACAATGACATTGTCATTTTATACTGTACTTCAAAAGCATAAAAAAGAGTTGTTTACAAACGTACCCCTTTACTCATGGGCGGATCTAACGGTCAGCATTTCAGAAAATGCTGACTGACCCCCCTGCCTGATGGGCCCCTACGGAGCTCTTTTGTGCGTCGCGCACCGTGGAAGCTTAATTGAAAAATCCACCCACGCACTAAGCCAATGCACATGTTCTAAAAAAACCTAATATCTCTGCATTAACTACATATGCAATGCATATAACAAAATGCGTGACGACGACACGGTTAACGTCCACGTTCCGCATACACACTACCTTTAGTTTGCTTTAGAAAGCGACATTTAGCACTGCGAAGAGGATTTGCTTGATTTCAACAACATTGACGCCGTTGACCAACAATCAACGCTATAGAGCCTGTTTTAAGGCTAAAATCGCTTTGCAAAACATGCAGTCCACAAGTCCACCAGTCTAACAGTTTAAATATTAATTGTCCTATGAACACGGGAATGTTTTTTTTCTTCAAATTATTTATGGTCTGCGAATAGATTTTCATAATATTACTCACGGAACACGAATATGCATTATATTTATTTAACTAACTTAAAAATTAAACTGATATGCCCGTGAAAGAAAACCGATTTCTTTTATGGTTTGTATTTTATAATTTAAAACACAAATAAATGAAACAGCTCCCCAATAACCCACCACCATACAAAATAACACTATTCCCTTTGTCATGCCATACTATGCTAGAACATTAGTTCTGTCATGTGGTATCGTGAAAAAGTCATGGCAACGACTGCCGCTGAAGTTTTTAGGCAAGTATAAGCCATCCAAGAGCTGGGCTGTCAATAGACTTAAACAATATTTTAAAACTAAGTATTGCAAGATTTGCATTACGTCAGATTTCTGGGCTATATCTATTCTTTGCCTCAAGTAAATAAGTCCACATGGTGCATGAACCTCGAATAAGTTCACGGAATATGAAGATTTATATATTTAGTTTGTTGTGGAGTCCGTACAACTCTAGCTAGTAAATATATTTTAATGAAAGTAATATTGATTGCGATAACCGACAACCCATGCTCAGTACACACAGTGGTAATATTTATAAAGCACAGCAGTTGGAATAATCTGCTGCACTATACATTTTGAGCATTAAGAGTTTCTCACACCAACCAGTCTGCTCTGGGCCCCTTATAGTGTCAGGCGTTTGCACTCCGTAATTTGCATTCAGACACAATGGTCACCAATATCTGCAGGGGTTGTAAATGGTCTACGAAGAATAGGAAAAATCTTGTTCAGAAATAATTATTTATGGGAATTCATCAGCCTGCGTGGTTAAAAAAAGTTGTTAAATAAAAACATTTTTTATTATTTTCAGGATATCAATATCAAAACGATAAAAAAAATCGCAGTGAGTAATTCATCAGCCACCATTATTACAAGCAAGATTTAATTTTAGGAAAAGCGATTTTTTAGTGTATGAGTGGTCCCCGAAAACCAAAAACTCTCTCGAAATCTAAAGTTATTTTAGAATTCAGTAGATCAGCAATTTGTAAAAAAAAAATATATAGAAAAACTGACGTTGGAATTTTTAAAGCAAGCCATTGAAATTGTTATTGGTATGTTAATTTATCCACCGTCTTCACAAAAAGCAACACGTAATGAGTATTTATTTGAAATAACGTTACCTGTTTGATATATTGAACAAAATTTAAAATGAGTATTTTGGAGAGTTCCATTCAAAATTAAACTAAAAAATCAGGTATTTTTGTATTTCCAGTGGCAAAGGCGTTCAGTTTAGCCGTAGGTACCTACCTGCATATGTCCGTACGAATCCAATACGTACATATTTAAATAAGAGAGGGCGGGAATAGTTAGGGGTAGGTCACAGATCGTGAAGCAGACGGAGTGGTTGAGAGTGAGTGGGTGGAGAAGAGGGTGGTTGACTTCCGGAGCAGTGGACCTGTCAATTGGCTGCGATGCCAGCGCCATTGATGAGCAACCCGTCCAGAGGAGAATTCATGCGAAAATCGGGATAATTTCGAAACGTTTTGTGGATCTTTTTTCGAAATTTGAGATAAATTCAAATAATGGACCAATTTTCGACGCTCTCTAACAAAGGATGGTCGAAAATCACAATTTTCAACGGTGCGTATAAAAATGAATTGGGAGAATTGGTGGGAAAAATTACATTACGTCTGGTGTTGTTACATTTATAAAACATTGCATTTTACAAAAACTGTACATATTGACCTTCGTGTAGGCAGAAATCACCCCAATGATCACTGATATTTTTTCTTCAAATTACAGACACTACCGATTTTTGAAAATCAATAAAAATTAAAGTTTAGGTATATAAAAGAGCATTGTTTTCTTTGGAATATTTGGGATAAGTGACCTGTGGCAAGTTGAACATAATTAATTTGAACCAAACGAGAGTATATTTTACATAATTTACACGATAACCGCACGAGAGTTAGGTCAGACAGCACCCCAATTTTAAGGAGTGTTTGGTCCGGCAGAAGTAGTATAATAGTTTAAGGGGAAAAATTAGTGGTAGGTTTTATGTTACTAATCCAAGTGTTTCATATCAATTTGAGATACAAAATTGATCCGATCGATAATCCATATGATGATAGTGGAAACATTGTACTGCTGGCGTAGGCTTTGCATGATTACTTTTTGGTTATTGTTAAAAATTGTTGTAAGTAATATATATTAAACGAAAAAAATACAGATTTTCTATTATTATTCAATATATAAAAAAAAACTGTTTATTTGTAAACAAGTTCTTATTTGTAATAATTATTACGCGCAACAGCTGTTTTGCCTTCTGAATTTTGATAATGCCTTCATAAGGCAAAACAGCTGTCACGCGTAATAATAACGACACATTAGAACGTGTTTAAAAATAAACTGTGTTTTAAAAATCGGATTATAATATTATTTAATAAATTAAAGAAAAACCTATAATTGAATATGCTGGTAGCTATCAAATATAAAAGAAATATAATAAGTAACGATTTCTCAACGCTGTTCATCAAGCAAATGTTTTCCCAATAGTGAAAGAACTCAAAATGCTCCGACTTACATCTGAATACTATAAATAAAATTAGTCTAGACACTGACGACTATTTTTAATGTTTGATTGAATCATCAATAAACCAGCCAAAGAACCGCAGACGTTTCGAAATAAAAGGATTTTATTGAATTTGTGTGGGTTGTTAAGTGAATCCGATTAAACGTTTTGTAATTTTTAAAAATGTTTAATCAGAAGTTTCATGAATAATTCTATTGACTCCGCGCCGGAGTTGAAAGTTACTTAATTTTAAATAATGAAATTTTATGAATAATTCTAGTGACTCCGCGTCGGAGTTGAAAGTTACTTTATTTTAATTAATGATGTTTTATGAAAAATTCTAGTGACTCCGCGTCCGAGTTGAAAGTTACTTAATTTTAATTAATGATTTTTTTTAATGAAAGATAAATATTCCCGAATAACCTCATAGTATTTAAAAATCTCCAAGTAAAATGACAGTAAACAGAAAATGTTGCTTAAAGGATCGAAGATAGTAGAGAAATGGAACTCACGACGCCTGTTTATACGAGTATTTTACCCAAAAGGCAGTGGGATCAAAAATCTATGAATGGTGTTTTTTTTAATGAATGTTGTTTTGAATGTTTAACACCATTTTTAGTGACTAGTTCTGAATAACAAGTTCTATATCAAATTAAATTATGAACGTATTTGTAAAAAGCATTAACTTTATGGCTCATCATAATTTACAATAAAAAATACATAAATTTGTTTTCGACAACTTTAATTTTATTTAAATTCTACCGGTTTTGGAAGAACCCTTCCTTCATCAGGAAAACATTAAAAAGTTTTTAATATTAGGTGGTCAAAAACAAATTTATGTTTTTTTTAATTGTAAATTACGAACCGTAAAAGTGTCATCAGCGTAGTCAATATCGAATCATATAAGACTCAAAAGGTAGTTTTACAGTCAGTTAAGTATACGAGAGCTTTATTTTGAAACTAATTATTAATCGTCTCTTAGCATTGAAGAAACGCACAATTATTTTATATTGAAAACGAATTTACGTCGAAAATATATTTGTTTTCGCTGCTTCAATAAATTGCTATCGAAGTAATGTTACTGTGATTAAGATGCCCGTGTTTTAATATTAGATTACATAGATCAAATCTCATACATGTGTGATTCTATTAATCAAAAATTTCGCCACGTGCCAAAAACCGTGAGGGAAGGCAAATGAAATCATTTTTATCAGCTGTACTTCAGCCCCCTGAGCTTTGTGTATAACATCTTGCCATAATATTGTAAGGATATATCTTATTCAAATAAAGCCGTTGATAATCGTATTAGTTTTCTATTATGAAGTGAAAATGGAGTATCGACAGGCCACGTGGCAGACATGATGCCCAGTGCACACGCTGGTAAAATGTAGAAGGGGAATCAATATTAGGTAAGTAGCTATGTATACAACAGGGTACCACCATCTCTAATATATTATTTCTTAAACCATGTTAAACTGGCTTTAACATGGTTTAAGAAATAATTGTACCAGTTCGAAGATGGCTATAATGTGCTGAAACCGTTAACGGCGAAAATATAAAATATGTGGAAAATATAATACAACAAGAAGGCTTTTAGGCCTGTTTCGTGATTCAAATATTACCCTAATCTTGGCTTAAATTTCCAATATAGAATTGTATATTGCGTTTACGAAATTAAAATGCTATGGAGATCTACGATGTCAGGAGAGTGTGCGTGAGACGGAGCGCTGGGCTGTTGGGCTAAATGGAACAGTTGTTTCCTTTCACGTTTTTATGGATGGCACTTCTAGCATTTATTTATTTATTGCATCTCACTATACATAAAACACTTTTTTTTCACATAAAAATCAACCTCACTAGGACTGAGCCTGTATTGAGGTTAAAAATTTACATTTGAGTAAAGCAAACATAAGAGTATCACAAACATAAAGTAATTCTTCATGCAAACACAAAATATTTCAAAATTAAAGAAAAAATGAGTATTAGATGTGTTACCAGATGGGTAATTGGACAGTATATTGTAACAATATTTGAACCATAACTAATAATTAATCATTATTCAAAAGAAGAAGCAAAGTAGATAATAAAGACACATAGGGTGACATTCTGTTTTTATCAAATGGGATTTTTAGAATTATTCTTTATTCTATGCTTTCTTGACTATCGAGGTCCGTGCAGAAAAAAATGAGTTTTCAATAAAGTGGGTCAGTTCGTTTATTGCTTTTAATAATTTGCTAGATATAATAGAAATTAATTTTTGGGAATGAACCTCCTCACTAGGTTATCCTTGTAAATAATATATAACTACAATATACTATAAAATATTCATATTTTATAATGTTACCCTATCCTAGATAATTGCACACTATATTTGATGAAGTTCTGGCAAGCTGAAGGTCGCGGGTTCAGATCCCGGCGTGCGCAAGAAAATTTTATTTGATTAATTTGTGGTGTAAGACCACCATTCAAAATTAAAAGGTTGCTTGAAATGATTTTAGCCGTGTGTGGTGACCAGATCAGAATAACCAGGTACTCCCCCCACCTTACTCCATCTCCCTCCCCTCCCCACTATCTTCAGTCTCACAACTCTAAGCGGTCGAGCAACATAAAAAATAAAAATACAAACTCTTTGTTATTACTTTTTACTCCTACACCAAACTCATGAGCGAGTTCTCTTCATTGGCATAGAAATATTTTAAAACATGTATTTCACTATTTTTTCTTATGCCATTTAGTACGAATTATTGCAACAAATTATACATTAATTAAAAAAATATATGTATCCTTTAATGCTATTTATATTATAAAGAACTATAAGATTCGTAAGCAAGCCGATAATAATATATATATTATGAATATTGTATCTTTATGAACAAGAGCCAATATAAGCATTTTATGAAAAATATGAGTTCTTGGTGAAACCGTGATATAAAATCAAATGAACACTGAATACGAGTTTTTGAACAGAATTGGTGAAAATACGCTTAAAATTACCATATGATAATTGTCATATGAGCGGGCACTAACACGAAATGAGTTGTTGCATTTAATTTACTTTACTTTAATCATTAGTCACGTCATAATATATTATATTCTGTAGTGAGTAGCTTTATTAAACATGACGTCACGGGACAAAGAGAAAAGGCTGCCGAAATGAAATTCGTCATTTATTTGAAGTAACAACATCTAAGTAAAGTTGTTAATCCTCGCAGAGTAAGCCTATTAGGGGGTTGTCTGCGATGGAAACCTTTTAAATCAGATTCTTTTAGAAATGCGACGTTGCATGTGCCATTTTTCAAACCATTCATAACCCTTTCTAAAGATTTATATTTCATCTTCTCAAGTGAACAGATGAAAAATAAGCTGGGAGATGCACAAAGAACACTGTCGAACCAAACTCTTGATTGGGGTTATGACATGAATCGCTATACCAGATACGAGACAGTGGTGATTGAGTGTAATACAAGGATTTTAGCATTGCGGTTGTCTTCCGTAAGTACCGGATTCCTTTCTTGGAAGCCTCGCAGGATGTTGAGGTTTTGTGACTAACACTTCACAAGCAGTCATAATACAAATAATGTGATGAAAACCTTTAAAATATTATTACGCGTTGAGCATGCATTGTTTGTCCTTATTTCCTACATTATTGTAATTGCTGATGGAAATAATGCCAGTGTCAGTAAAAAAATGTAGTTTAATAATTTTATGAAGGTAACTTAATCTTTTCGGAAAGTGCGTATGCCTGAAAATTCGAAAAATTTTAAGACTTTTTCCACAATATCTGTGAATAAAAAATGGCAAATTTACTTAATCAATTGCTGGAATAACTGGCTATATTTTTTATTGGACTTTAGATACAATGTCAATGTCGACAAATTTTTATGTTTTTTTTTTAAATGTATGTTTTGGAGGTAATTTGTTAATGTTTAATTTTATGTATTTTTTTTAAATTGAATATAATATATTATAAAAGTTTTTGTGTACATTGTACGATTTGCCATTGTATCAGAAACACGCGACCTAATGTTCTTTCAAATAAAATTAACAATATCTTCTAAACTAAAACATGAAAAATTTTCAAATAACTTTACCAATTGTTATCAAGCATCAAATATGTTTTACCACCACCAGTTAGTTGTGTGCAGGTCTGAACGAGAAAAGAAAGCTATAATTGTATAATTTTCAGGGTAATTATGTACCATTAGTGACATCTATGAAAGCTAAATTATATTATTTATGAAAGGTTCGCGCCTCTGCTAATTGCTTGATTAAATTCTGTCAGCAAAGACGATCTCTGTTTTGCGGCCTTTTGAATTTGAATGTCAACAGTCTTTTGTCAGGTTATAAAAAGGTGGTCTTGCTTAAAAACACCGCTCTCATACGAAAACAATCAAAGGTTTCACCTCTCCGAAATAACTACGGGAACTAGTACCGGTACCCAGAGTAGTTATTAAAAAGTGCTTAATCATACCTGTGAAATTGGAAGTTTATTGTTAAATAAAAAGTGATTCAGTTTAACTCTCAAGAATCTGAGTTATTATTTCTAAGGACCCCAATTTATAACATGGTCCTAGCGATCCGGATATTGTAATCCAAGCGAGATTACAGAAATTTAAACAAAAACCAAGCGGCCAAAAATATTGAAGAGATCCTTGAGAGATCAAGCTGGAAGTAGCTGGAAGTCTGAGAACCTGGAAACACGCCATCGCATCAGACAGATAAGTCCAATCCTTCCAAATCCAACTCCTATCACATCTAGAATTCCCAAAATATCCTTATTATTTTATTCAAATAATAATATTAGAAATAATTTGTTACAAGATATTCCGATTTACTGTTTGTCAACATCATAAAAATTGCAAGTCATAACTTAATTTTGTATGACATTTCACAATAACAATATTACCTACGTGTTTTATGTGCAGATTTTATCGAAAATAGTAAACATTGTAAGGATTTTGTCATCATTTCTTTCAAATTGGAGTATTAATACGCGAATAATTTACCAGTTTTAGTGAATTATTTTGTGATCATTTAATTATCGGAAATTTATTGTCGCGATTCATAATACGATGGAGAAATTGAAAGGATTAGTAAACAAACGCGGAGTTTTAAGGGGAAAATTAACCAGATTCAATGATGCATTGAATACTCTTTCAGCTCACGAAATAAAACTAAGATATGACAGAATTAAATCTATAATTGATGAATTTGAAGTTATTCAGGATGAAATTGAGGAAATCTCAGATGTAAATGAAAGCGAAAATGCTTCTCAGAGAGAATCATTTGAAAATCAATATTATTCATTAATGGCAACGGCCAAAGGTGCATTAGAATCCGTAGAACAATCGAGGGTAGAAATAAAATTACCTGACCTAAAGTTACAAGAATTCCACGGAGATCAGAAAAATTGGAACACCTTTGTAGAAACTTTTAAGAATATAGTTCACAATAATAATTCGATAAGCAATGTACAGAAATTTTATTATTTGCAATCTTGCTTAGAGGGAGAAGCAATTAAAATCATTTCGAATTTAGAAATCTCTGATT
Source organism: Hesperophylax magnus (assembly GCA_026573805.1). Lineage (NCBI taxonomy): Eukaryota > Metazoa > Arthropoda > Insecta > Trichoptera > Limnephilidae > Hesperophylax > Hesperophylax magnus. The sequence continues at coordinate 1,870,252 of JAIUSX010000116.1, read as the reverse complement.
CTGGATATCAAGGAGCATGGGAACTATTACATGAGAGATATTCTAATTTAAGGGCAACTGTACATAAGCATATTCAATTCATATTCCAAATTAAGGAAATGAAGCAGGAAGATGCAGTCGCATTGCGGCGATTGATAGATGGAACTAACGTTAACTTAAAGGCTTTACACAACTTAGGAGTTCAAGTAAATCAATGGGATGCTTTAATTATTTACATAATTTCAAACAAATTAGATGTGATTACTAGAAAACATTGGGAACAAAGCCCTATTGAAGGGAAGTTGCCAACACTGAAAGAGTTCTTGAAATGTTTAGCTTCACGAGCTCAAACTTTAGAACTTATGCAAACTACGGACAAAAAAACCGCACAGCCAAATTAAATCACATTTAGGGATTAATAATAGGGAATCAACTGTGTTATTATCTGTAAAAAAGGGAAAATGCACATTCTGCAGTGAGGATCATCCGATCTTTTACTGCAAAAAATTTCTAAAATTAAAAATATCGGAAAGGATAGAAGCCTTGAAAAAGAGCCGAGCATGCTTCAAATGTTTGAAGCCGGGTCATCTTGCACAGGATTGCAGGATCACCTTTAAATGCAAACGATGTGACAGTAATGATCACAATACGTTGCTTCATAAAGAGGGATTCCGAGTAGAATCTCCAAATTTAGGAACTGAGGCAGAAGATGTCTCAGTTAACAATCATTCTGCCGTAGGTAAGGCAGAAAATTTAGTATTGTTGTCTACGGCGATAGTAGGTATCGTGGGTAGCGACAAAAATTTATATAAGGCAAGAGTACTAATAGACTCTGGAGCACAATCCAATTTTATGAGAGAGGATTTTGCAAAAAAATTAAATTTAAAATTTAATCACATAAATAAGCCGGTATCGGGCCTATACAATAATGTTACACACATAAGGAAAAGTGTGTCGGTAGACTTTAATTCTTTAAGAACCAACTATAAAAATACAATATCTTGTCTGATATTACAGGAAATAACCACAAGTCTGCCGCAAACATCAGTACCAAGAAACCAGATTAAGTTGCCTCATGGATTAGAATTGGCAGACCCGAATTTCAACATCGCAGCGCCTATCGACATCTTGTTGGGGGCTGAAGGTTTTTGGGACATCCTGACCAATGATAGAATGAAGTTGGATACCGGTCCCACACTTCAACGAACACAACTGGGATGGATCGTGTCAGGACCGACCAACATATATCCCAACCAAAGGCCAGTATCACAATTCTGTAGCTTATCCATAAATAAACTAAGCAATCAAATTGAAAAATTTTGGAATCTTGAAGAAGTCAACCCCATGAAATATCAAAATCATGAGGAGAAAGCTTGCGAGGCTAATTTCATAGCTACTCATGCAAGAGAAGAAGACGGTAGATTTACAGTAACTTTACCACGCCGTCCTTGTATTGATCAATTAGGAAACTCATTGACAACAGCGGAGAAAAGATTCCAAAACTTAGAAAGAAAATTATCTTCAAATACAGAATTAAAATCACAATATGTACAATTTATGCGAGAATACCAGGAACTAGGTCACATGGAGGTATGTGATAAACTAGAAGGAGATCATAACTCCTATTTTTTACCACATCACGCCGTCATTAAGGAATCGAGCTCCACCACTAAGGTGAGGGTTGTTTTTGACGGATCAGCCAAAACTTCCAAAGGAATTTCCCTGAATGACGCCTTGATGGTAGGACCTGTCATTCAAAAGGATTTATATACCCAATTGTTACTTTTCAGAAAACACCAATATGTCATGACAGCTGACATCGAGAAGATGTATCGGCAGATAAATGTGAGTGCAGCTGACCGCAACTTGCAGAAAATAGTCTGGCGCGAATCACCGGAAGATGAGATTCAGCATTACAAGCTGAAAACTGTAACGTACGGGTTAAGTCCTTCCTCTTTCCTAGCTACAAGATGCCTACAACAAGTTGGTATGGATAACCAAATTACTTTTCCTAAAGCTAGTCAAGTCATAAAAAACAATTTTTACATGGATGACCTATTGACCGGAGACGATAATTTGGAATCCTGTAGAAATTTAAAAGATCAATTAATTGACATATTGCTGTCTGCAGGCATGAGGTTAAGAAAATGGAGATCTAATATCTTGGATTTGTCATCCGAGTCGGGCCAAGCTGAAATTGCCGGACAGAACAATTGTGAAAAAATTCTATCTGACAAACCCAAGAATGAAAAAATTCTGGGCTTAATCTGGAATAATGAGTTAGATTATTTTTCTTATGTTATAACAAAACCATCAAAGCATAGTGAAAATAAACGCCAAATATTGTCAAGCATAGCATCAACATTTGACCCATTGGGGTTACTTGGACCAGTTATTGTTGTGGCGAAATTAATAATGCAAAGGTTATGGCAATCCAAGGCTTCCTGGGATGAAGTATTACCAAATGAAATACTGATGCCATGGAGAAGTTATATAAATGAATTAAACCAATTGAATGTATTGAAGATTGAAAGGAAAATTGTATGCAAGCACGCTAGTAATATTAAATTACATGGATTTTGTGATTCCTCTGAAAAGGCTTATGGAGCCTGCATTTATATCACATCAATGGATCACAATGGCAAGCAACATTCTCATTTAATAACATCAAAATCCAGAGTAGCGCCATTAAAATGCATATCATTACCCAAGCTGGAACTATGTAGCGCTGTATTACTAGCAAAACTAATAAAAAATGTCAAACAAGCATTAGGTATGATGGAAGTAGATACATATTATTGGAGTGATTCCACGATAGCGTTATGTTGGATAAAAGGTCAACCAGCACGTTGGAACACATTCGTAGCGAATCGAGTCGCTGAAATTCAAGAATTTAGTAACCCAGAACAATGGCGTCATGTGCCATCTTCTGACAATGCAGCAGATATATTATCAAGAAGAGCTACTGCTGATCAACTAGTGAATTCCTCAATATGGTGGCATGGGCCAGAGTGGTTGACTAGAGAAAACAACACTTGGCCGCTATCGAAAATATCTTGTTCAAACCCTCCGGAAATTAAAGGAAAAAATCTTTTGATTGTAACTAATCCGGAAGAATGGGACATCTTTAAGAAATTCTCTTCTTTAACAAAACTAAAACGTGTAACTGCCTATGTATTAAGATTTATAAATAATTGTGATAAGTTAAAGACCAAAATATCAGGAAATTTAAACGTTGAAGAACTTGAATTAGCTTTGAAATATTTAATTGTATCGTCACAAAAATACAGTTTTCAGGCAGAACGAGAAGCCTTAATAAAAAATGGAAGTGTAAATAAAAATAGTTCTTTAAAGGCTCTCAACCCGTTTTTACATGACCAATTAATACGAGTTGGTGGGAGATTGTCCACAGCAACACATTTAACTTTTCAACAAAAGCATCCTATTATTTTACCTGCAAGGCATAAGTTGACAGAATTAATAATACGTCACTATCATTATGCGAATTTACATGCAGGAGCACAAGCGTTACTAGCCGAAATAAGGTTAAAATTTTGGCCGATATTCGGTAAAAACACAGTGAAATGAATATTACATAACTGTATAATATGTTTTAGATGCCGTCCCGTCGTAGGCCAGCAAATTATGGGTAATTTGCCTATGGACTGAATAACCCCTAACAGGCCTTTCTCTGTAACCGGTTTGGACTACGCGGGTCCGCTCCAAATCAAAAGTGGGGTTCTGAAGAGAGCTCCTCTAATTAAATCGTATCTATGTATTTTTTTTTGTCTTGTTACTAAGGCTGTCCATTTAGAGCTAGTAACAGATTTATCTAGAGAAACTTTTTTAAATTGTTTGAAACGGTTTATATCTCGCAGAGGTCAACCCAAGAAAATATATTCCGACAATGCTTCTACTTTCAAAGGAGCATGTAATAAACTGGAGGAACTTTATGCCAGTTTGAGAAAAAATGATGACAAAATTCAGGAGTATTTAGCAAATAGGTCAATAGAATGGCATTTTATCGCTCCACGCGCACCAACGCAAGGAGGTCTGTGGGAGGCCGCAGTCAAATCTGCCAAATATCACTTGTATAGAATTACTAATTGTTCATCTTTAACTTTTGAGCTTTTTTATACTGTACTATGTCAAGTCGAAGCCTGTCTCAACTCCAGACCCTTAACACCACTGTCTAACGATCCTAATGATTTAAATCCTCTGACTCCTAACCATTTCCTTATGGGCACAAATGCATCTGTTATTCCAGAAGAAGATGTCCGAGATGTACCATACAACAGACTAAATCAGTATCAAAAAATGACAGAACTAATTCAATCCTTTTGGTTCAGGTGGAAAAAGGATTATCTGGGAGAGCTTCAACGGAGAAACAAATGGCAAACCAGCAATCAGAGGTCCCTCCAGGAAAATGATCTAGTTATTTTGAAGGAAGATAACTTACCCCCCACTCTATGGAAAATGGCTCGTATACTATCCTGCCATCCTGGAGCTGATGGAATCACAAGGGTAGTCACCCTCCGGACATCACAAGGGACGTTCGTGCGACCAATTACCAAAATCTGTCTGCTACCCGTAGAAGACAACTTTGAACGCCAATGACTGCTTCGTTCAACAAAGGGCGATATGGAGAAACACCACGATCGTGCAATTTATGTTTTTTCATTGCACGCCACAAACTGATGTAACCAAATTGATGACCCCGGCTCAAATTGATGAATCCTCGTGCAAAACTGATGACCCCTCGTGCACAAGGTTATTCTCATGTAAATCATAACAAGGAACCCATCCAGATGGAATTAGAAGATGAAGCCAATCAAGATTTGTGTTGTGTTGTTAAAAACTGAATCCTTTATATTTTATATGTATTTTGTTTTTTCTTTCAATGATTTTAGAATTTATTTTTTTTTATTTTTTATTTTGGTTAATATTAATGTTTATATTATGTAGTTATATAATTTTTCTTTTATTAGAAAGAACCTTAATTGGTGAATTAAGTTTCTTTCGGGGGGTGCATGTATAATTTTCAGAGTAATTATGTACCATTAGTGACATCTATGAAAGCTAAATTATATTATTTATGAAAGGTTCGCGCCTCTGCTAATTGCTTGATTAAATTCTGTCAGCAAAGACGATCTCTGTTTTGCGGCCTTTTGAATTTGAATGTCAACAGTCTTTTGTCAGGTTATAAAAAGGTGGTCTTGCTTAAAAACACCGCTCTCATACGAAAACAATCAAAGGTTTCACCTCTCCGAAATAACTACGGGAACTAGTACCGGTACCCAGAGTATTTATTAAAAAGTGCTTAATCATACCTGTGAAATTGGAAGTTTATTGTTAAATAAAAAGTGATTCAGTTTAACTCTCAAGAATCTGAGTTATTATTTCTAAGGACCCCAATTTATAACAATAATATCATATGTAGATTAATGACGGCGTGCGTTCGTAACGCCAAATACAGTTAATTCGTTGATGGGTATATTCTAACCAAAAAATAGTATTAAATATAGCTGATGGGTCATCTTCCAAATTCTCCCCCGAAAATTTATTTTCTGCTAGTCGTCATACCGCTGTAGAATTATACGAGCAAAATTAATGTTCGCCATCATCAAATCCTCATAATAGACTTCCGATTCCTCGTATTGTCATAATTCTCTTACAGAATCCTTACGTCAATTTTAAAATATAGGCTTGGAAGGATACTTATCTGCTTAACGAAATATATCCTTTGCTTAATTAAGTATCTCTGAGTGTGGCATGGGAAGATCAATAATCGTATTTAAGTCTTGCTGGAATTATCGGCTTAATTTATTAACCGATTTTTTTAAAGGTTGAGTACGAAAAAAAATTCTGCAACTTATGCATTAGATTTACTATAACATTTGTTCAGCCTGTTACCGTACATGGAGAAAAATGAGTATTCATGATTTATTAAAAATCCTGTTAAAAACGGGATTACAGACCGTTTCCCAATAAACTTTTAGTACATTCATAATATATCGGAACACGTGCGTTCATGCACCTGCTTTTGTACTGATTATACAATGACGAAATGCGAAAATATTTATTTATTTATTTGTTCACGCCTTAAAGGCTTTTACATGTATACGTTATTAAGGTAGTTTGTTCAGGAGTACAATAATCGGAGTACATAACATAATAAAGTGAGTATGAACAATATAAGCAGGTACAGTACAAGTTATCGTAGGGTCTTGTTGTACAAAGGAGTTCAATCGTAGATATTTTATGAACACGTCGCCATAACACATTCGTGTTTTACTGAAAGTTTATTAGGAAACCTACCAATTCATTCGTTAAATGCCTGCAATCCCGGTCTTAACCGGATGGCGAATAATTTCAAGAGATTCAAATTAGCATTTTTTTATGTCAGTAAGTTTTTTCCGCGTTACCTACAAAAACGAACAAGTCGCGTACATATTATGTATACAATAAATTACAAAACCTCGTAATACTTACATTAGTTTGTTTTTTGTTCGTGGTTTGCAGCGAGCATTGGTTCTTTTTTCAAATTCGTCATCAAGCATTTTTCCTGTCTTTCCTGAAATCTTTTTTTTATAATCTGTTTATTGTCATGCAACTCCTGGCAACTATAATGTTGCAAACAATATTTTTCTTTTTTTTCTTCATATGAAGCGGTTACTTTGCAATAATGTTGCAAACAATATTTTTCTTCTTTTTCTTCATATGAAGCGGTAATATTTTTCTTACTTTTAATCTACATATTTTTCACTTGTATGAAAATAATTTTCACTTTTTATGTGAATACCGCACTGCTCCCAACCGCCCGGAACCAGTTTACGGCATACATAATTGGGGTATTTTGTGAGGCTGATGGTATTGGGAGAGAAGGAGATGGAAAGAGGAAGGTGAAGAAGTATCTGGCTATTCAGATCTGGCCACCTAACACTGCAAAAGCCATTTCAAGCAAAGATTCTTCTATAATTAATGGTGGTCATACACCAGGCCGATACTGGACGGTTATTCCATTCTAGAATAAATTGTGAAAATTAAACAATTTAATTAAATAAAATTTAATTTCGCACTTCGGATTACTAGTCGAGAGCTTTACCCTTCGACCACGGAGACTATACTTCCCGATTTTATTATTTAAACCTTTTAAAAAAAAAATAAAATATGACTTTGACATGTCAACAAATATTTAAAGCACTCTGAGATATTATCGGTACAGTGTTGCAATCTAAACATAATTGAATTTTACTGCAAAATTCAAAGGTCCTTTGGTTTTTCTGTTGGATGGTTAAGATCATCAACATCTCAATGTTTGTTATCTGTTTCAACCGTCCTACCGTTCAAATACCTAACTGGTATCATTGTATTATACACCAGAACAGACTAGCCCAGACGGGTAGAAAACTACTACCCTTACCCGTAACTTAACTTTTACTAACCTTACCCTTAAATTTAATATACCTGCTGGAAAGTAGCATTCTTGTATTGCTTACCAAACATTCTATTCACACTTTTCTTATTGGATTTACATTATTCGAAGCTTTGCTCATCAATCTGTCTTAAACCGAGAGACAAATCAAATTTAGGAAGAAAAGTTTTATACTGATGTACCGCCCATTATAAAATCTACTTTTCCTCTCCTAAACACGCTCATTAAATAACATAAATGTACATTATGAAAATAATGGCATTTCCAATTACACGTGTTCCAAATGTATTCCTATGTGTGCGAACTTTTTCTAAATTTCTCTAATAAACAATAAACAGTGTTGATATCAAGTGGACTCCCAGGTAAGTATGGTCGTGTATATTATCTGCTTGAAAAGAATATAAATAAATAATAATATATATAGATGAATCATTAATAAAATGTATTGTACATATAGTTTTGTATTAGGATCGACGAAACTTAATATTATGGCCAAGTGTTTATACTAGTTGATCTTATCTATAGTGAGTAATAAGATAGATCATTATAGAACTGTATATTATACATTTGTCGCCATATTTGGCGTATATTTTTGCCCCTCAGATAATTTACTACGAAAAAATCGCTATACAAATCATCTTAATATTGTTATTATAAGCAATAATTAGTCGCCTGAAATATCTATAATAATTTGTATGGATATTTCAATAATTAGTCGCCTGAAATATCCATACAAATTGAAAATGTCTCCCGAGAATAAATAAATGCCGCCGACGGGAATTGAACCTGCACATTCTGATGTCCGGTCAGGTTCTCTGGACCACTGAGCTACGTCGGGTTATTTCCACACGCCAAATAATTCAATATGTACTAATACTTCAATCAACAATTTCTGCTTATTATATTTTTTTCACCTGTAAACAACCAACTTTTATATTTCAGGCGACTAACTATTGCTTATAATAATTTATTATCCTTTGTGCTTTGCATAAAAACCTAGTCTTAAAAACATTAGTTTATCATAATAAAAATAAAAAATCAAAAATCACTGTTTATTTGGTAAATTACAAATAATTCCGCACATTATTAAACCAGTACCACGTGTTTCTTTATAATACACTGCTAGCAAAATATGATAATATAATTTTAAATTATAATTTTAATTGCATTGATGACACTGACCCATTTACCGTTTATCTTCACAAATATTATTGAAAGTACTTTTCGATATTATAATAATTGTGTCGGTTGTTTTCACAACATGATATTATAATAACATGTTATAAAGCTGATTAACACTGTGTGTGAACCAATACAGGCAGTAGGAAAAAGGTATTAAATCTATCACTCGCTCCAGTTAACAATGAGCGAAGCAATGGTTGTTTATTGTAACCCAGGCTGTTGTTGTAACTTACTAATCTGCAGGGGTAGATACCCTAGGATACCAGTGCCAGTGGTGGACCATAAAACTGAGAGCAGAGAAAGCGATTACTTCAACATTATTATATAATATTTAGCGTGTTTGAGATAATACAGTTTTTTTACGCTAACCATCTGCGTGGCGTAGTGGTCTACGCATCTTACTTTGAGCTAAGGTTTTTCGTTGGATTTTTTTCGCAACTATTATACAAGTCATATGTAAACACAGGTTTGGAGTTAATTAAATTTAATTATATGGTAAATTATTTTTTTTTATTCTTTTATCACACGTCCTAGTGGACTTTTACTAGTTTTTACTACAGTAGATGCTTAAACATAAATATTTTAAAATTAAATTTAAATTTACCCAAAACACATTAAAAATTAAAACAATTTATGAAAATTTTAAACATTAATGAAAAAATAATCCACAAAAACAAAATAAAATACATTGGTAAAAATGTAAGCAGAAACTAATATAAGAAATAAATTAATTGTAACCGCGTATAATAATATATAAATAATGTAGGTACACTACAAAGTTATTATAATTTTTTTTTTCAAAATTTCATGTCACGCCCCTGGTGGCCACCCTAAAGTAACTACCCTCCTCATTACGCCATTGGCGACCGTTGTTGATCGATTATATATGTATATATATAAAACTATACATGAATACATTAAAGTTAACCAACTTATAAAAAGAGTATAGCCTACACTTACTCAAACGCAAGGCTTATATAATATATACTTTTGCTTCGCTACGAGGTGTCCGGTTTATTAGTAATTGTCAACGGACGAGCTCCCCAAAAATAGGTAAGTTTTATAACATTTTGCATGGTAGGCACAGTATTAAAACGTTATATTCATCAATAGCTGGGAAAGGTAGACTCGTAACATTTGTTTGACCTTTTTACTGATTGCAACACACATGAACATTAATAGCAACGCGTAGAGATTACGTGACAAAAGGATAAATGCATCTGCGCTTTGTTCTTTTAGTCATGTATTACTGAACTGATTTTTTTTACAAATGCTCCCATTTTAAAAATTGCGTGGAGGCCGGTAATCAATTGTCCCATAGTTGGCAGTAACAATTTCACTCATTTATAATAGGGTGACCACTCGTGCAAGATAATCCCAAAAGCGTGTCAATTTCGGGTGACACAGTGTCAAATTAGAATTTGCGCATTATGGCGGCCTTTGAAGCGAATGTGCGCACGTTTTTCGGTTCGCGTTGCGCGCGCAGTAATTTTGAACTGCTACGCTTTTGCACAAATTTGTAAACTGGTTTTGCACGGCAGTGTGAACATATAATAGGTATATCTTGTAAAAAAATGTTAACACAACTAGTGAAGAAAAGCTTAAAAGCTTTGAATTACTGTGATAAGGCGAAACAAGTTCTTAAAATTAAGAGTTAAAATATTTTTACCAAGTGAATTTTCAATATTTTTTTTATATTGAAGCTTTATTACGTGGTGATAAATGTTTTTCTTACCTTCTCTTTGGGGATTTCACAAGCCCAGAAATTTCACACGACAGTAAAATAATAATAATTTTATGACTTGTTTAGGTACCAGGATTAGTTTTAGTTAAATTTATATCAATTTGTATTTACTGATCCTTATTTCTCATACGATGAATTTTCGCTTTACATGGTGCTTCGATTTACCTTATTTATTATTTAAGGCGATTCACTATGTCTTGTAATATTTTAAATTGAGCCGCTATCAATAACAACCCTTACGTAGATGGCGATAAGATTTAAATTCCCGCTTAACACCATTCGCCTGTTTTGATTCATGCAAGAAAAAAACATGGCCAAAAAGTGCCTTTTATTTTATTTTGTGGATGTTCAGGCATAAATATATTTTTTTTGGATCATTCTATAAATAACTTAATTTTCCACAATATACAATAAAATCATAACCGAAAATGGGTTTGTAAGTAGGAGATTTTGAACTTTAAATCAGTTTTCATAGGCCTTATACATTATTTTTTTCTGGGCTTATAAAAACACTTATCTAAAAAAATACTCGATTATTTTAAAGGCCAAGATGTATTCTACTTGCAGTATTTAATTAGAGCGTCTGAAACATTCCTAGGCGACAAAATTTTCCAACCAAAAACACATGATTTTGCATTACTACGTATGGCATCGCCTTAAACCAATATTGTCAGATATCTTATTTCTTACCAGATATATGAACAATTTTTTTCACATGTTCATCTTAATAAATATTCAAAAACAAAAACTTATGGACTAGGTTATCTTTTGGATTGCTATGTGATTGGAAAATTGAACATTGAAACACAAATTATTCCCTAGTTCTATCAAATTCAAGAACGTGCCAATAAAACGACCCGTTCTCGTATAGTAACATTAATTCACCTCTAGTGGACCTGAGCTTGATTTGTTTTTTAACTATGCAACAGTTCTATAGAGATTGCTCAAAAATAGCTCGATAGCTTGATAGATAGAAATATAGTTCTTGACCAGTTTTAAATGAAACATTGTTTAGCGAAAATATTGCAAATCACCCGTATGTGAGTGTTTGATTATATTGGTTTACACATATGTTTGTATCATTCATTTATATTAGACATAAATTTAAATATATGGTTGCATATTATTAAATTAAATGTATTGCACGAACTTTACAAACTGCACCACGGGGCAACGCATTTTCAGGGTGCATTCCCGTAAAATGAGGATTTTACGGCCGAGTGATAATTCGAGGATTTATCGCTAGTCGTATGATACCGTAACACTTACAGGCTTTATCGATAAACCATAGTTTTGACAGATTATGGGACGATGTTGAGAGATCTAATTATATGATAACAATATTATATCAAAAAAATATGAACAGGGGGACTTATTTGTGATAAAATCTAAACCCCACATTTTTCTGAGTAGCGCACCTTGTTTATTATTATAATATGGTTTAAAACCAGCATTATGATAGCAAAATGATATCACTTTTAAAATACTGTTGTATTACGTTGATTTATAAAAAGTTGAAGCCAGACAATCATTCCATTGATAAATTCTGGCGTCTCACAGGGATCAATTCGGCTTCCAACATTATTTTGGTTGCACAATTACACATAGCCCGTACAAGGTGCGAACCATCTGCGTTTGCAATATTCATATACCCATTGTTATAGTAGACATTTACCGCCAGGAAGTAGAGCACCCTATTGCATGACAATTCACGGCAAACCCGCCCCGTGCTGACAAGACGAATTCCAATGGCTTACTTTGTATTTCCAGAATAAATAAAATTTTAAAATCGTATTGCAATGTGTGTTCTTCTTTCACTTTTAATTTCAAGTACATATATACCTAAAATAAATATTGCGCCTCTAAATTATATCTCAAAAGTCATATCATGAAGAGATTTTTATTCTTTCTTAATTTTTTAATCATTGAAGACAATAATAGCGACAGTCATATTACGACAACGATAATTTTAAATAGAAAACTCAGAAAAGGGTTCAGTTGCATCTAGGAATTGAACTCAGGACCTCAGCCTTGCCGGGGCTTTGTTCTACCACTGAGTTAATACGACCCTATCCCCCTTGGTCATATTTGACCCTATTGTACTTCGACTAAGAACGTATCTTCATTTTCTTGACTCATATTTTTATTTGCAGCTATCTTTATGGATTGTTTAAAACTTACATTTTGACGTTTCACTCATTAAGTTATTAAAAACAACTTGATTCTGTTGAAAAAACCTTCGTGATTTGATGTTCGCATTTGTTGAAAGAGAGCTAGGTATTTATTATTGTGGATAGATTTTCGGGAGAAGGAAAAAATATCGCACATTAAATCCTTACAAAGAATTATATATGTAACTTCACTAATTTCGATTCAATTCGTACTGCAACAATGGTTTCATTTTACAATGATAGTTTCTACCTTAGGGCAAAACATAACAAAGCACTGTTGCAATATGGCTCATTTAATTCGCTACAAAATGGAGCACATAATTTGAGCCACCCTTTGAAAAGTGAAACTTGCAGATGTACAATTATTGATATTAGTCCACATTCACATATATACGTACAATCGAATAAACTAATGGAATACACACATATTATGTCCCTACCAATACACAGGTAATATCTAGACAGTATGTACAGTACATACAATATAGTACGTGTACAGTATGATAATATGGTTTCTTTTATAAACTTTGAAAACATAATGATTTTTTTTTCAAGACAATGAAAACATATTTATATTTCTTTTTATAATTGTTTTTTTTCGTTTTTAATGTTTTATCAACAAATATGCAAAAATTCAATAAAATAAATCAGTCTTTCTCGAGCGGTGAGTTTTTGCATACTGGAATATATAAATTTTTTAACGATAAACTAATTATAAAGTTTATAAGACAAGGCTTTATGCATATCACAAAAGATAACAAATTATTGATCGGACATCAGAAGGTGAGGGTTTAATTCCCGCTGGCGGTATTTATTTTTGCACGAGAGATATTTTCAATGTGTATTGATATTTCAGGCGACTAATTATTGTTTATAATAATTTGTTACTGAAATATAGTTTGTCATAACTAAAGAACAACATAATTCATATTCTTTTATTTTCAAGTAATTAGTCAGGTATTTTATGTTTGAATGACAATAAATAACTTTGTATATATGACTAATTAGTCAAAATAATGGACACGTTTCTTCGTTGTTCTTGTCGTCAGGATTTGGTTGAAATTATCAAACCATTGGTTTAAAAATACGTCGATTATTTTAATTAAATAGTGGTATTTATTTTTATTAAATTAGAATGAAGCCACAAAGTGAAAATGTTTTATAATTTTTTCACTGTGATTATTTTTTGTAGGTATGATTTTAAGTTGAGTATATTTTTGACAATCTCCGATTTTTTTCTTTTCATCTAAGAAATAACTTATTTTTTCACTGTACATTTTTATATAGCCAAAAATTATTAAATTTTCGGATAACGGCACACTTGACTAAAAATAATAATGTATCTTTTTATCATTTCACTTTGGGGTTTGTTTTTTTATACAATGTAAAGTACAAATTCTATTGTGGAAACTCCCTGCCATGTAAGGGTTGCAGCCCTCGATCAGTTTTTAAATAACCTATTTCAGAAGGGTTGCAAACCTTTGACTGGGGTATGAATGATTTTTAAGCTCAGTCACTCTCCCAAAAAGTTAAAACCATCGACATGGAAGCAGCACCAACACCGTTTTTGACGATCGACCCTTTTTTAACTCAACTACATTGTATAAACCGATGCTTAAATTTTATCTTTGTGAAGTTCGAAGTATATAACAATAATAATTTAGCTCGGTTTCCATACAATAATGAGTGTGTCATTAAATCCGAATACTATTTAAGTTTGTACAAAACACGATGCATGTCAGGCCGGTGTAATATTTCAAAGAGAATCAAAGCAGAACTTGTCATTAAATGAGATAATTATTAGTTTTAGGGGAGGAAAAGTCGCTTACAAGACAAATTGGCAAAATATTTGTGTGTGGTTATAATTTGCATAACTGTGTATGCGCATTTGAAAGGGAAGTTTAAAATAACCTGTTTCATGATACAAAAAATGAGTTCTATGGCCAGCATTAATATTTTGGGATGTCGCAACACACTTGAAGTTTTAGTTTGGATATGTAATTATATTTTTGCAACTATAAATTAGTTTTCCTTGGAGACGATTTTTTTATCATTCCATAATATTTACAACAAAAATTTTCAGAATTTATAATTTGCTGATTGCATTTAAAATGTAATTCACTGCGAATGCTCACATTTGTCCACAACTTTTTGAGTTTTTAACTTACAACTTACTGTATTTTTTTCTGTTTTGTAAAAATCAATGATCCACCCAAAGGTACAACTATTTTTTCTTAATTATTTATGTTAAATAATTAAAATAAACCAGCAAATAAATTTGCTATAAACAAACTTATATTTCTGTTATTAAAAGAAATCTGTATCCATAAATCCGAAAGATTGATAAAGATAAAAAACGTAGACACTTTATTTTTTTATACTTCCATGAACCCTCGATTACCCTTCCAATAAAATAAAAGGCAATATGTACCAGTGGCCATTGTTTCCATGTGTCTTCCTCAAGGATTACCAGTTTTTTGTCGACTCATAAACTTAGAAAATCTCCGCCAATATCCAGTTTCCCGTATCCTGTATCCTGTATCCCGTACCCCGTATGGCAGAGATTCCACCACGCACCGCTACGCACGGTAGAATACGGGAAAGTCCGCTATGTGCTATAAAATATATCGCCTACACGAATCGCTTATCCACCATAATGTTAAAAAGGCTATCGCAAATAAACGGCCGTGGTATTACGGCACACGTCCGTTTTTTGTCCAGATCAGAAACAATTTCATTCGATTATTTATTGAGGTGCACAGGAAGAAAAAGACAAATATTAAAGCGGCGGACAGGGGACGCGTCTCGTATAAAACATCCCTGTTCAAACGTCTGGGGCAAGCCTTGCCAACATTGGGGACGTAACTCGGGCCTTTTCACTTGTTTAAAACGTTAGTAAAACAATTTTTTCTCAATTAATTTCCATCCTATAAATGAAATTGTTAGCTATTGCTATTTAAAACAAATCAATTAGTGGCAAAAGATAGTAAGCCGGGCTCTAATTAATATTATTATTTTTCACTTGTCGCAAAAATACGTTATGTATATTATTATTTAAGATTTTAACGGCAAAAAGTATTTTTGTTATATGTTTTTGGGGTGTTATGCCGTGTTGCGCTAACTAGCCTTAAGGCTAAAGAAGGAGTTAGCGCAACATGGCATAACACCCCAAAAACAAATAACAAAAAAAATTATGTATATTGTTTCTTTTCAGCTTTCGATACAGAAAAAATGTTAGATTCACATGTATTGACTTATTTTTTTAAAGAAACTTATTGTTCAAAATTGTTAAAAATGAATATTGCTAATGTATTTAGATACTCTTCAAATTATGGAATATCCGGTTTAAACGGGAGAGCAGGGCGTTTCCTTAACCTTATAAACTTTTAGTAAATTCCTAATGTATCGGAACACGTGTTTTTGCACATACATTTGCCTTGATAATATATGTTGACGAAATGCGAAAAAATTAGGACTCATCGTGATGATATTCGTATATTACTAATTATTTTATATAATTTGAAAGTTAATTTTAAATTTCTGGGAAAGTTCTATTCAAGTTCTGTTACAATTTCAGTAATATTGAAGAACTGGTTAATAATGTTATGATAAGAGAACTTGAATTGAACCTTCACAGATCTTGAAATTCTAACTTTGAAATTTTATGAATTATTCAAATTCTGTGAAACAACAGATATAAAAAACTGAGCTGTGTATGGGGGGTGTTGTGTTATTAATTTAGCTCTTAAAACTTTTTCTTACTAATTTCGTTTAATTATTTAATTAAATATTTTTTTGTTTCTTTAATGTAACATTGATATCTCAATCTATATTCCCAACTACCTACTCTTTTGAGCAATGGCTAATGGGTGGAATGGAATATTCAATCTCATTTAAGATTCTCCAGTATTAACCTTACTTTAATAATAGCTTACAGGAGTAAAGTTGTAGAACCGCATGAAAGAAGGATTGGGTGCTGGTCCTCCAGTGTAGGCAAGGATTGCGCCCGGCGGAGGGCAGAAGGGCGCAAGTGACATGTGAAAGGACCGCTTAGACTTTCCTAAGAGTTGCATAGAGCGCACAATGCATAATGCCAGGCCAACTCGCATGCACTTGACGTCACGTACAAAACACTGAGCCATCGAATTCGAATATTCAATATTCGTGTTGGAAATGTGCTCCACTGGGATTAGTTTAATAGTGCTACATAGTATTTTAACTTCAAATGATCGAATGCTAAAAATTCAATTAGTATCTAATAAAACTATTTAATATTAAAACAGTTTTATGACATCTCGATTTCCCAAGGTCCTGTTCAAATTATTGTCATCTCCTGTGTTCCTCCAAACCTTCCTTTAAGTCTTACCTGGGAAGAAAGATTAAGGGAAGACAGAAGACAAACCATGTAGCTACGAGACTGATAATAATTTTTTATCGTGACTCACATGTCAATGAAAATAATTGGTAATATTGTTATCAGTGCAACTTATTTAGCTCCTCGAATCATTATTGACATGAAAAGACCATCGAATCGTGTAAATTGCATCCCCAAAATCAATATAGTTATCAGTGCAACTTATTTAGCTCCTCGAATCATTTTTGTCATGAAAAGACCACCGAATCGTGTAAATTGCATCCCCAAAATCAATATCGTCGTGTGGTTGAATTTAATAGAATCGTTTTTGTGGAAATATTAATTGTTATTACACCTATAAACTTTAAGTGATGCGATATAATCTTCAATAAACAAACAACATCAAATGAAACCAATATCAGCATAAGGTGAGGCTTCCTTTATTTCCCCAGTGATTTTACCCGATTGAATTATATTCTATTTTTCACATGCAGTCTATTTAACTGCTTTTCGGACATCAAACACCCACAATTATATGTAATTTTTGTGGTGTAAATAATATTTCTGTTCGACAAATTCGTATTCCTACGAACAGATCCTTTCTGTGAGGTTTTAAAACAGTTTATATTTTATTTATTCATTTATTTATAAGTACATGTTACGTGATTTATACATTTAATTAGAGAATATACATTAGAGCACCATACTAGGCAGCTGCCTCTTTCATGGTACCCAATGGAGGAATGGTTAGTTTGAATGTAAGTCTATATATTATTATATATATGATTGTACTACAAATTACTGGTTTGCGGGTCCAATAGTATCTATGTAAGTGAAACAATTGACATCATAACAGTGAGAATAGAAATGCCGAAAGATTTTGTGTTCTGTTCAAGAGAAAATTATGGATCGTAAGTAAGGAAAAATTGACCTCACACCAAAAATACCCCACAACATTTCTATCGGATTAATTCTTCAGCTATCTTCTAAAATCTACGAATTCTTTTTTTATAATCATCTTTAATAGCAAATATTAATAATATAATCAAATAGTTATAATTGACGTTCTATTTCGTCTTGAGAAGCCAATTTCATAAAGCTGCCACGCCAAAAAGTATGAAGCCCAGCATAATTGTATTAGTATAAGTTAAGCTTTTTAATAAAACAATAAAATATACACCTAATAAAAAATTTTAAATGGAATTTAACAAAAATATTAAAATGTTTTAACAAGCCGAGCACCCTTTCGCAATGCCTCTCCAAACCCAAAAGCCAATAACATAAGAAATAGAATATAAAAAGGAATAAAACACAATAAACCCCCTGCCAATAGATATGGAGGTTAGACGAGGAGGGTTGGAAGGAAGAAGGGGAGAGGGTAATCCTAGTTGGACTATAGCTGTGGGGAGGGTGGGGTGGCTGCAAACAGGGGTCGACCTGACTGGAAGATAAATTGGTCACATTACTAAAAAATCAAATGGGGACTTCATCGATAAGAAACGGGTGAACGAGTTACATTCATATAGTTTTGTTATGATATTATAAATCGTGAATGCATTATTTTTAATTACGTTGACAGTACGTGTAAATACAGTTTTATTCTATTATTTATTGTAATTACTTTTCTTTAATAACATGTGAAGGATATATCCATCAATGAAATATATCATTAAAGGAGAAGATAATACTAATAAATCTAAACGAAACATGAACAGAATCAGACACGGAAAAATAAAAAGATAACGGTCTCTTACCAGGACAACGTCTTTAACCACTCGAACATTAAACATTACTAATCATTATACGTCATTTTTGTTTATATTATATTTCTAATTCAGAATTAACAATGTTATCTTGCAACTGATTTTCCCATATTTTTGGGAGCTATCTTTTTGAGTGATTACAAATTTCTAAAAAATTGGTTCTTAACTAGGATAGTGTCTCGGATAAACATCTCCAATTTTTATTTGTATGGAATACCTACTGACTTTTAAAAGTATAAATGAATAATCGATTTTCGAACTTTTCTTTAATAAGTTAGACAAAACAAACTAGAAAACTCGCAGACGACAAGGTCTGGCAAATTAAACATTTTCATATTTTTTTGTTTGGAATTATAAGAATAACTCTACTTTTCAGGTAGTAGGGTAATTTCTTTTGTGAGCTAGGAAGTCTTGAAAAATGTATTTAAACAATTTTCTGAAACATTGAAAGAGTTATTGTTTAATTGTTTTTTAAACGTGAAGAACGTTACAATCACGTTCATAGATGGCGATAATTTAATTATTTGATTAAAATTCACTTTTTGCAAGTTATGCTTTAAAATATTAAGACCAATTATTTGTTTGCACCCTTACATACGCAATATCAATATCAGTTTTGTGCTTATACAAATTCTTTTTTTTTTCAAGAAAGGCTTACAAATACAATTAAATTAAATTGGATTGTATCACCAAAACTTTATTGTACTTGTATGCCTTTCTTGACCGAACACAGTTTTTATACGGCCAAAACTGTTTATTCATACTCATATTACGTATTTACGAGTGCAAACAATAACATAACTTAAACTTTATTAAACTGACTAAAATTTTATTAAACTGACTAAATTAACGAACGCGTAGATTATAACGAATGTTATTAATTGCGTTAAATGATTCACGTTTTATCAGTAAAAACACTTCTAAAACTACATCTATCAATCTCTGTTAAATAAATTGAGTATTACTTTGACTACATTATTGAAGTTCTATTTATTTTTTTGGGTACTGTACAATTGTGAGTTCAACGTTGGTATAGTGAAGCCGACTTTATGTCTGGTTTAAGACCGTTTTATCCATACAAACTTCAAGTTTTTCACTGTGCCGACCTTACACGCCGCGTTACATTTATACCGCGTTTATAAGTAAGGGGATGATTCTCTACATCGAAGCAGCAGATAAACCCAAGCGAACGCTCCCCGATATCTGGATACCAGGACCAGGTAGGCAATAAAACAGGCCTTGTTTTAGGCTGGTAGTTTGTCTATTTTCTATCAGGCCGAGGTGATTATCCAATTTACTCTCGATTACAGGCGCAGGAGATAAGAGAAATGGGTAAATAGTCTCACAGACTGAAAGCAAGAATCGAAGGAAGATTAGAGGACGGGAAAAGTTTTAACGATATTGGATGAACGAGGTTTTAATGATACTTCGAATGGGCCAATTCGTTGCCATGGTGATCCAAGATTAGTGGTCATTTTGGTTTTGGAGAATTACAGGCAGAAGTAAGGGAGTTAAAAAAAATGCTTTCGTTTTATTATTCTAAGCCATTCGAAGTTGATATTAAATGCAAGAATCTTCCAATAATCATCGATTATTTTTTTTTTCATTTTTAAAACTTTTAATTCGTGGTGAATTTTTCAAATATAATATATTAGTCTTTGGAAAATGAAAAATATGATTTTGATTACAATGATTTAAAAGTTTGTATGGTGATTTTTGAAGGCTTACATAGAAGAGAAGAAATTTCTGATTTTGTAACACATTTGTTTTAAACGTCTGTTTTTTTTGTACTTTTCTAGCATAATTTTAAACTAATTGCAAGGGTTTAAAATTAAAATACTATATTATTAAACAAATATAAATTAAATAATTTAATGTAATAAATTTCTATGCTTTTTTTCATACCGTTTCCCATGTGGAAACTATATCGGGACCTCCATGAAAAATCTTTACTTATTACGATAATTATTTACTGCATCAGCTTAAAAATGCCAGTAACATTGTTAAACAGGTCTGGACACTAATAAATAAGTTAAGGAAAATATATATTTTACCGTCATAATATTGCAAAATCTATACCTGTATCCTCTGTTTCCGTATTTATTCCAAATATCAGAAATTTGAGAATTTGCAAGGCATTTTAACCATTTTTTCATAGGTGGATTAAATTGTGAAAAGAATTGTGAATATGTAAGTCAATCGTAAATATTATTATGAGGATTTAAACTGATTTTTATTTTGTCTTTCCATATTTAACCAAAATTGTGGAATCCTATATATCTATGGATATACATATATTTTAAAAACAAGTATAATTTTATGAATGAATCGCTAGTATTTTTCAGGTAACAGCCCGCCCGGACATTCCGGGAAGTTTAGCGAATGGCGAAATATCCACTGTACTCCCAGATATACAATTTGCTAGGTATGATTCCCCGATAAATTTGATGTTGACATAGGATAAAATAATAACTTTACATTGCTAATGCATTTTTTAAATAACCACGCCGCACTAAGAACTCGGAACTGAGAAGACGTAAGGAGAAGCGCAACATGCGGTTTGTAAATATGTAAACAGTAAATGGAATTTTTCTTCAGATTTAGCAAATAAAACACTATTAAATCATGTGACATCTCTTGAAATTTAAGTATAAGTATCCGAAAGTAACATAACCATTGATTTATTTATTGGACAATTTTCATAGCGCCGCTTTTGTGAGATATCACCTCAGGGGCGTTTTACAGTTGATCCAGGTATTACAGAAAATATAAAAATTACAAAAATTAAGTTAAATAAAATGAGGTACAGGAACAGGTGACACGAAAATAGAAGATGGAGACTCTGCAGCAAGAATACTACTTGGTGAAGAAACTGGACCAGATGCTGCAGGGAAAGAGTGCACCGCATCCACCAACATTGCCAGCACGAGGTTCGTCATCCGTCCAGGTATGTGTTTGCTATTAATAAAGCGCTGACACAATATCCTCTCAAAGATAGCAGACCTTGGCAGCACCGCTGAGACATTCGACGAAGATAGAAGATGGAGACTCTGCAGCAAGAATCCTAGGTGGTGAAGAAACTGGACCAGCTGCTGCAGCGAGAGAGTCCACCGCGTCCACCAATAGTGCCAGCACGAGGTTTGTCATCCATCCAGGTATGTGTCTGCTGCTAATTAAGCGCTGATATAGTATCCTCACATAGATAACAGACCTTGGCAGCACCGCTGTGACGTTCAGCAAGTCCATCATTCTTCTCCATGTAATCTTGTTCCTGGTTATTGTGTTGGTAGTTCATTGTGCCCGTAATAAAAAGCGACGGTCGGGATAATAAATTACCCTGGGCTTAGCGAAACACTTTCTGTGCTTTCAGAGTTTCCGAGAATTCCTTTGAAAACATCTGGCATACCTACAGTTATCGATCCTTGTCTCAAGTTCAAGTCGAATCCTGGTCCAATTTCGATTATTTTTTATTATTTTATTATTCGATTTTAACACACTACACTCTAATCACATTACTTTAAAGTTCTGATTACTGGTTGTGTAGTTTATTTAAAGTGTTGATTGACTTTTTTTTAAATAATTTCAAAGAGATGTTGCCTCATTTCCCTTGAAAATACTAAAAAAAACAAAGCGGTTGGAGGACGCGAGGACGCTTCCGGCTGCCACGAAGGGTGCTACATCTCATGTTGATGTTGTACTTTATATTTCTAAGAAAATTACGAAAGAGGCAACATTATTAAAGTTACATCAGTAACACAAAAAGAGAGAAATTCAATATATTTCGAAGAGGTGTTCCTTTTAAATGAACGGTTCTTAACCTGGTTTTGAAGATCATCATCAGCCATGTTCATGAGAAGCGACTTATGTTCATGCAATATATTTCTAACTTTAAAAATATTTTCAGTAAAGTTTTTTAAATTAATTTAATTTTTTAATTGTTATTCTTGAGTTTTTTAGGGCATTATTTACCTTGAATGCCTATGTGAATGTGGTCGTTTCATCCTCATTTTCTCTTTTATTCTCCCAATCTGAGGTTATCCTCATGTTTATTTGGAGATCTTGGAGTCAAGCAGGATTTTGTGAAAGGGTCTAAATTTTTGTATTTGATTTTTATTAAAATGGTTGATATTTTGTACACCTATTGACCTTTGCTGAGCAATAGCGATAAGTAGCATATTTAATTTATATTTATGTATTTACTGACATCTGTTGTTTAATAGCGTAGAGCATTAGTTTATTTACGTTAGATGGTTACTTTAGATGCCATCAGGGAAAGATAAAGGGGAGAGAAAAGGAGTACAGGAGATTTTAAAAGATATACTTGAAAAAATTATCTACCAAACAAACGACGGCGACACGTAATTACGAGGTTTGTGTCATAAACAAAGATCACTCTTATAAGTGGGCTAGATCACCAAGAAGATACCAAAAGAAGGTTTAGGTAATTAAGTTCTGTAGTTATAAAAATTATATTTTTAAAGAATGGGTTTCTTTTGCATTCCTATGTCCCAATCTAGTGAAGTATATTCCAATGTTATATGAAACTATTTAGCTCCACACACAGTAATATATGTAGGTAGTACGGAGTGTGGAGCTTCTAGCCAGTGAAATGACCTACAGTATTTTTGTGAATTATCACGACAATTTGTTACATTTCGCAGTTCGTTATATCAAGTGAGGTTTTATATTAATCCACGCGGATAACACGTGTTCACAATGTGAGCCGGAAGCTTATTCTTTTCAGGGTTTGTGGTGAGAATTCCGGCTCTGCGTTTTAGCACAGATTTGTATTTTGAACGAGCCTTTTTGCAGTTACTATTCCTGTGAATGGTTTGTTTGAATTTTTAATTTATATTGTTTATTGGTTTCAGAATTAACATTTGGCAATGTTAAACACAGAGACAACCATCATTGCGGTTGTAATTATAACATACTTAACTTAAGAAAATGGTAAATTAATAAATAATATATTTTTAAAAAAATCTAATAGTGTGAATATTACAAAAAAATATCCTTTAGAATTTATAATATTTGTTAGTAATACTTACTAGTTTATTTATGATAACGTTATTTCAATAAACGCCCGGGTTGCCGGCAATTTAAAAAAATGGTTTTCGAACCTCTGGTCACAGTTCCAGAGCTCTGAACATTTATTCAACCATCTTATAAAGATTATTTTTTATTATAAATGATAAACCTTGGTCATAATAGAAAATATTTTAAAATTGTATTTTAGAAAGAAACAACATGTTTTATAGCCAATACCTACAATCTATGGGAGATATGAGTTGATAGTGTTATAGGTAGATCGAGGTCAATAATAGACAGCAAATTAACCATAGGCCTTTAATAGTTAGCAAGTTTAGATTTTCAGAACAAAGCGTCTCGAGTTCGACCTTCCACAAAGTCACCCCGCTACCGAGCTTAAAAGTACAATCATCCTAAAACAGTAAATAACTGTGATACTATAATTGTCAATTAAGACTTAAATAATATATTATCGTTTGAAAAGTTTCACAAATAGTGTTTGTATGATCATAAGAGTAGTTTATTTACCTTCGATAAAATCTTCTGTTCTCTACAAAGGATCAAATGAAAACCTTTTATATCATTTTAGATGTGAAATGGGAAAGATAGAGAAAAAATCTCAGTCATTAATTGGGCCGTGTTTCGGTGGAATTTCGCAATTCAATACTTGCTCAAACGTAAAAGGTGTTTCAGCTTTGAAGAATTTCATTTCACTCCCCTATTAATCGCCTTTACAGAGAACCTAAGACGTCAAATACTTGCACGTGATTTTATTTTATTGCTTTCACTCCAGATAATGCCTTTCCAGTTTTCAACAAGCCACAATTTTTATTTACTCATCCATATATTTATTTACTGCTCAAGTACCTTTAAATACATAAAAATATTTTTACAAAACAAGTATAAACAGCGTAATCATATGCTTTGAATTAACCAAAATTCAAAACAAAGACCATAGGAAACAAAATGAAAAACTAATTCCCAACCGTTTTCAAAATATACATATAAACTTTTTTTAAGTTCTTTCGGTGATATTTTATATTATTTTTTGAAATAACGTAATGAGTAAAACCTCAAATTGTAATATTTAATTATTGAAAACAATATTCGTTAAGGAATTGCTAATATTGTCTTGAATAATTAAATATTACAATTTGAGGTTTTAGTCATTAAGTAATTCCAAAAAATAAAATATTCATCCTAGGCTTGCAGAATAAGTTAATAGATGTCGCACATTAAAATAAAAATAAGATATATTTATCTAAGACACTGTCTAGATTACATTTAGTTCAAGTTAAATCTTGCGATCATACATAAAGATAGCAGCCAATAAAAATGATACAGTTAAATGTGACCGAAGGAGACAGGGTCCCACTAGCTCAGTTGGTAGAGCTGCAGCTGAGCTGGTAAGGCAAGCTTCCTGGGTTCGTGTCCTAGATGTGACCGTATCTTTTTCTGATTTTTCTGTTTCAAATATTCTTTGGGAATTGCTAATATTGTCTTCAATAATTAGAGATATTTTAAGTTCTTGTGACTCTACTAAGAACATGAAATGAATGAAGGGCTGTCAATGAGGGAATTAATGATTTAAAAAAGAAAAATCACATCAGAATCAATCTTCTGTCGGAGAGCTTTATTAGTATCTAAAATATAATCTCTGTGTCGTCATTTTCAACGTAAAAATTAATATATAAATAATATAGAATTGCTTTTAAAATTTTAACTCATTGCATTTTGTTTTTATTTTTATTTTTATCGATAAGGTACAGATAAGGTCTGTCATTAAATCCTTATTAATAAACTTTTAAAACTCGGCGTTAATGGAAACCTTTTATATTGGTTTAAGAGTTTCTTACTTAGGCGTCAGTTAACTGTCTGTATTAATGATCACTTATCCTACATGTTCAAAGCTACCAGTTGCGTACCCTAGGGTTCGCATCTTGGTCCTTTACTTTTTAATTTATTCATTAACGACGTAACTAACATATTCACCCGTGTTCTCATTCTAATGTTCGCTGATGATATGAAGATATATAGAATTATTGACAATATCGAGGACTGTCTATCAATCTAATATTAATAGCTTTTACGATTAAACAAATTAACTCTTAATGTAAAAAAATGTCAACTTATGAGATTCCACAGAAAAAAAAACCCATTGTTGTTCACCTACTTTCTCAATAATCACACCTTATTATCTGTTGATGAAATAAGAGGCCTTGGTATAACCTTTGACACTAAATTAACATTCATTAAACATATTAATAATATAACCAGTAAAGCAATACAAATGTTAGGATTTGTCTTACGGATTTCAAAGGATTTAAAAAATTTAAAAACTGTCAAATTACTTTACACTTCACTTGTTAGAAGCCAACTAGAATTTAACACCACCATTTGGAGTCCTTACTACATTGTACATGAGAATTCCCTTGAGCGAGTCCAACATAAATTTTTACGTTATATTAATTTTAAATTGGGAATATTCATCGAAAACATTAATTACCCCTCTCTGTTACAGTTATTGGGACTCGATACATTAAAAGAAAGAAGAATTTGTTCAGACATATTTTATTTATTAAAATCGTTACCAACCTGTTGAACTCCCCTGAACTTCTTTCGTTAATATGTTTCCATGTACCTAGTCGATCAGTTCGTTTCAAATTACCCTATCATTGCAACAATACAGGATCTAACGCTGAACTCAATTCCATAACGAATCGCCTGCACGTACTTGGAAATAAATATGTTTTGGATGAACCTATAAACATTGCTAGTTTAACCTCATACAAACACTACTTAATTAATGTCAGCGCTTCTCAGATTGACTATAATCAAATACAGTTTTAAAGTATTAATTTCTTAACACTCATCACATAATATCCGGGATTTATAATATGTTGTATTGTATTTATAATAACCTACTCATTGTACTTTTTTATGTTGATACTACTATTTCTATTGTTCACTTTTATGTATTTTATATTTATTTTATTTTATTATCTATGTTTATTCTGTATTCATATGTAAAACAATTGTTATTCTTTTGTAAAAGCCGTTATAGTCGACGTTAATAAATAAATAAATAAATAGATACGTGAAGAGAATAAACTCTAAATTTAAAACAAATATATGCCAAGAATATTTTAATACATCATTTTAAAAACAAAAAATCTCCTAATGAAACTCCGATACATGATACAAGAGCCTCAAAGAGGGATATACGAGATGTTCCAAAATTCAATACAAGTTTTGGCCAAAGAAACCACATATATCTGGCAACCAAACTTTACAACATCCTTCCTCCAAGTTTGAAAAAGATAGAAAAGATAAATAAGCTTAAGGAAAAAATCAAAACATGGGTGAAAGAAATTAATGCAGACATACTAGAAAATGTACTAAAAACATGATAGAAACTAAATAACATAAAATCAAAGAAATCTACCAGTCCGCCTCAGCACAGGACTACCTAGTGAGGAGGACTAAGAAGAAACTATATAAATGAAATATTATAGATTTTTATATAATGTAAATATCATCAAACCTTATAAATAGACACTAATAAAAAAAAAAAATAAAAAAAATAGGATTCTGTACATCTGAAAATTAAATAAAGGGTACGTAGAGTAATAAACGTAGGTCGAAGATTGTCTATTGATCGTGAACCTATATCACTGATGAATGTATGCGAGATGAAAAAATGGTCTGTTAGCATTTTTGAAAATGCCTTCCATTTTAACCGTCATACCAGTTTGTACCTTAAATATATAATAAATATCGTAGTCTGTATATTATTGGACCGGAAATAACAAATCACCAAACATAATAATGTGAAAGTTTTAGTCATTTATTTCCAAAATCGTAAAGTATTGTCGATAGCTCTATTAAAACCACAGTCTTTCATTTATTTAAGACACCACTTTCGGGGATAACCTCTGTTGGCAAATAAATACTTATGTTTTTTAATTTAATAATGGTGTATATAAGGCCATAAGCAATGAAGTTATGTGCGCATGAGTGATCTTTTCTGAACTAACAAATTAGTGTGCATCTTCGATGTGAGTCGTCGACTTGCAAAAGCCGCTCTTGAAATTTCTGCTGGTTCTGATACATTGAAAATAAATAAATTAATAATAGTTTCGCCAAATACCAAAATAATAATGTTGATATTTAGCATAAAGTATATGTTTTTTTATAATCAAAATGTGCCTAACAGTTTATCGTGACATCTACAGTGTTCATAATAAAATCCAGAGCGACTTTTGCAAGTCAATGACTCGTATACCAAATATGCAAAGAAGGTTTGACTCTGGGCACAGAAAACATACAAGAAAACTCGACGATTAATTTTTCTATATCATAAATATATACCAATAAAATTTTATTGGTGAGTCATATGTTTTATGCTTATTTTCACACTGTAACAATAACGAACTCCTGCACTTTCAATAAAAGGTTGAAACCCCCAGTGATGGCCAAGGATTAGTGGAGCTCTCATTCAAGGCAATTAAACAATTCTTTTTTTTGTTTAGTATAAATTATATAATGGCTATTAACTTTAATCGCATATATGCAGAACATGGTGATCAAATCAATCCTTTTACTACTGCGGATGCCAAAATTTGCAAATTTCTTATAGCAGTGGTAAAAAACACAACAATTATGCACCAAAATATTAGGTCAATTAATAAAAACTTTAATGAACTCCAGATACAGCTTAACCACCTTAATATAGACTTTGATATAATTATTCTCACGGAATGTTGGTTGTCAAACATTTATACTCCAAAATTAATTAATCACTACTCTTCCTTCAATTCGACAAAACATGATAGCCAGAACGATGGAGTCGTGGTATACACAAAAAATGATCTTAACCCCATTGTAACGGAAATTGACAGTATTGGCGCGAACTGTTTGCAAATACCATACAATAATGACACTTGCATTTTAGCAATATACCGCTCTCCTTCGAGTCGTAATATTACACCATTTCTAAATAGTCTTAATAGCATATTATCCAATTTTTCCCATACTAAAAATTTGATAATTATGGGAGATTTAAACATCAACATACTCCCAAACAATCCACATCACCAATGTCACGACTACCTGAACATGTTAGAATTCCATGGATTAATTAGTACCATCAATACACCAACAAGAATAGTCAATCAATCAACTTCATGTTCACATAATGGTCAAAACTAATAAACAAAACAAAAGCGTCGTTTACAAATCAACAATTACAGATCATTACACAACAATATTCACTTTGCAATCCGACACCACAAAAAATAGAAGAGATCAGTCTCTTATATACAATAATATTTACTTTGAAAATTTAAAACCTCAATCAAAAATAAATCTTAGCAAGAGCTCTTCCAAATAAAAAACTCAGATGACGCATGGAGATATTTTGTTGACTTTTTGAAAAATGAATTAAGTAATAATACCACAATTTTGTCAAAAAAAAATCAAAACAAAATTAAACCATTGAAATCATGGATAAGTCATTCAATTATCAACTGCATTCGCAGAAAAAATGCACTACACAAAAAAGTGAAAGACAATCCTTACGACATAATCTCATTAAACATCTATAAAAGATACAGAAATACGTGCGGGGAAGTCATTAGAAAGGCAAAAGAAATCTACTATGGAGACAAAATCAAAGGAAACAATAACGATCACAAAAAAATATGGCAAATTCTAAGAGAAGCCACAAATACTTAAAATGCCAAAGACAAACAGGACATACAAAAACTCTGCATTGAAGGAAAAATTAATGACACCTCAAAAAATCCTAAGCTTGTTGCGGATTACGTCAATAATTTCTGTATCAATATTGGTTAAAATCTTGCTTCTCGTCTACCAAATTATGGGAATGTTCAACCTAATGAAGCAGGACTTCAATACTCCAACAGAAGACTCAATTTCCAAATGGTGTCAGAAGAAGAGATTCTAAAAATTATCAATTCCCTAAAAATCACTTCTTCAGCCGGGGTTGATGACATAACAACCAAGATCTTGAAAACGCTGTCTACGGAAATTGCATTTCCCCTAGAACATTTAATAAACCTTAGTATCACTCAGGGCCACTTCCCCTCAAATCTTAAACAAGGTATCGTTATTCCTATACATAAAACAGGAAACAAGACAGATATAAATAATTACCGACCAACAACCCTATTAACAAGCCTATCAAAAGTATTTGAAAAAGTCATCAACTCATAGCTGGTATGTTTCCTCGTGAGCCATAAACTGATCTCAGAAAATCAATACGGGTTTCAAGAAAACAAGAGCACCTCGGACGCTATTGCCGCTGTCACAGATTTCATTGTCAAGCGCCTTAATAAAAGGAAAAAATATTTTTCAATCTTCTTAGATCTTTCCAAAGCCTTTGATACAATATCACACAGTAAATTAATAAACAAACTTGAACAAATCGGTATTACGGGAAACGAACTTAACTTTTAAAGTTACCTTAATGAGCGCCAGCAACAAGTTAAAATAAATAACATACTTAGCAACACTTGTTCATCTAACTACGGTTTACCACAAGGTAACATATTAGGTCCGTCTTTGTTCCTGTTGTATATTAACGACTTATGCAACATTATTATTCAGGGGAAAATCGTTAGTTTTGCCCAAAGATATTAGAAGAACGAGATGTGCTATGCGCAGTTCGTACTGAGTGGAATTGTTTTGCCGAGTGTCGCCGGTTTTGTTCACCAATACTACTGCACACCTTCGCTTACGCTAAGGCATCGCTAAGGTATCCGCACTAATACATAGAACAGATTTCTGTGCGTACACGTCCCGATACCGTTCAAAGTACCCTAATTAGGTAGTACTCCGGCTACGGTCCGGCGGCCAACATAGCATATCTCGTTCTTCTAATATCTTTGGTTTTGCCGATGACACCGTATTACTGTTTGAAGCTGACACTTGGCTAGCTGTCTACAAAAAAGCTGAAACGGACATAAGCATGGTAAAAAAATGGTTGGATATAAACACGCTCACACTGAACACCGAGAAAACTAAATGTCACACCAA
Source organism: Hesperophylax magnus (assembly GCA_026573805.1). NCBI lineage: Eukaryota > Metazoa > Arthropoda > Insecta > Trichoptera > Limnephilidae > Hesperophylax > Hesperophylax magnus. The sequence goes on along the minus strand of JAIUSX010000116.1, from coordinate 1,839,537 downwards.
GCATTAATATTACTGGTCAACCTCCTGATGATGCCTCCATCAGAATACACTCGTGTTTAAAATCCGATGAATGTTGTCAGTGCCCCTACATTGAGCGCTCTACTCAGATGAAGTACCTCGGCCTCACCATTGATCCATATCTGAAATGGAATCTTCATACTCAAATAATTGCAAACAAAATAAGAAAAACCATGCACTTTTTCAGAATCATACGAAACTTTCTCGGCTTTCAACACCTGAAAATGATTTATTTTGTAGTCTGCCAATCTATTATTGAGTATGGTATCATAGCATGGGAAGGCGGCACTTCATCTGCACTAGACCCGATCATAAAGGCTCAGAAAACAATTTTAAAAATAATTCTAAGGCTACCTATAAACACAGACTCGAATCTGATTTTTAATATTATTAATGTGTTTGATGTTCGGCAGCTATATGCAATAACTATCCTAACTCATCTATACCCAAATATACATAATTACTACGTAAAAAGTTCAAATACACGATGTACTCGAAGCAACAACAAAAACTTACTACAAATACCGATAACACACCACGTTTGGTCAACGAAACATTAAATACTTTGCGACAAGACTCTACAACATTATTCCAGACAGCATAAAACAATGTGATTCACAAAAAAATTTCAAAGATAATGTAAAAATTTGGATCAAAAATAAGAATAGGGCCTTTACCGGTGCATTCACCCAAATTCGCAGTTATTAAAGTCACAACATTACCACCACATTATTGAGCGAATACTTCTTAATACAAGTATAGGTATGTTCAATGGTATTAGGAACTAACACAAAAAAATTCTGCCTCAACACAGGCTAGCCTAGTGAGGTGGTATTTGAGAAACCACAATTGTACTTTTATTTTCTATTTACCTTCACAATATTATGTTTGTATTAATAGTTCTTCATTTTTGTTAATTTTATAACCTAAAATATAAAAGTTACAAATCAGTGTACACCATAATATGTATGTATAGTTGTAATGTGTAAAATTTACTAAATAAAGATATTATTATTATTATAAAAATGGATAATAAATTAGTGTATTATTTGTATAGTAACATTATACTTAACAACACAATAACGTGAGTAACTCCCTAAGTTACAACCTCATATCACCATTCAAAACGGTATCACCGCCGCTTGAAATGGATTGGAAATAGCCAGTTTATTGAGTTAAAGAAATATTCATCAACTCTAACTAATAACTTACTCGGTCTTGACACACACTCCTTGCTTCATTCACATTCATACATACTCTTCTATTATTCTGACTCTTGACATGGCGCGACTCAATAATCTGAAGTCTTCCTCGGGCGTCCCTGACTTCTGCTAGAAAATTAAAATTTTGAAAAATGATTAATTAAATACACAAAATAGAAGTTGATGCAAAAGTTAAAATGATTATTTTAAAAGTTAAAATAATCACATTTTGTAGGATTTGTCTCTTTATTTGAATATCTTGTGTGTTTTAAACTTAGGCAGCAACTATTTTTTTCTCCAAAATTGTAAATAATGTTATATGACTTAATTCTGAGTAACAACCTAATTACATAATTATTCGTTTGAAATATTATTTTTCCTACCTCACTTCCGGGTACATGAAGCAATCGTAAATTAATTAATTAGAAGTCACCAAAAGGATAAATACTAGAACTGTACGGCATTCATTAAGCGTAGTATCTTTCTTCGAGCGAACAGTGGACCGCAATTCGCAGGTATTAATTAAGTTTAGCATTATCATATTATATCTACCAACCTAGCACGCTTTGCTGCGTTATTTCATAACGAACGGGTTATTATTTTAAGAGGTAGGTGATATCCATTGACAAAGGAAAAATTAGGTTGGCGGGTTTTCTTGAAAAAAATATAATCATACATATGGTAGTGTTGCACGCATCAAGCGGGTTGACGATGTCAAAAATTGACTGGCGGCCATAGAACCGGAAAGGTAAGGAGTGAGATCGTAACCACGATTAAATCGCAGAACTCCACTTTCTTATCATAATTATAATACCCTCTTGACCAATTTCTGGCAATTGTCTAACATATTGACGAAGTAATTGTATGCACGAAGACGACTGAATCTGCGCTTACGTTATGATAAAACGTTTTGTAGCAACTCTCAACGGTTGATGCAAAAATTTTTGACGTTTACTGAGGCTTAATTATAAAGGTTCTAATAAAAATTTCTCCAGGTTTCTGAGCATTTTATTTCAAATTTAAGAATTGACTATTTAAGACAGTCAGGATTTGGTTACATCTTTGTCTTGCTTCACTGATTTATAAAACATAAAACTCTCTATGACACAGTCGTCCGGCTGTTGTGTATTTCTTTAAGTAATATTATTTTATAATACATTTCGTGCGGTCCACTATTAATTTCAGCCATTGGAAAAAGACGAAAACAGGAAATGCTATGTGAGCGTGTTTCGTGATCCAAAAATCTAACCGTTATTTGTTTAAATTTCTTGTTATGTTTTACCATCATTATGAAATTCAAATGGGACGACGATATACGATGTCATGCAAGAATAAAAGAGATATGGCACATGCTAATTATGCTAGAAGGTAGAACCAAAAGGTACTGAGTCGGTGGCGCCATTTTTTTTTGCATTACGAATGCTATTCTTTATTCTGTACTGTTAGCTTATTAGTATGTCAGTCGATGGCACGTTAGCTAATTATCACAAAGACATTAAATCTACGAAACAAAATATTATTATATGCCATCTAGTTAAATATATATCAACGTGCATACTTAGTACGTAGGTATGTGTACCTGCGTCCAGCATACAAACACGGATTCCCCAACACATTTCACATTCGGCAAACAAGTCAGCAAATACAAATTCATTTGATTATTCTCTTTAGATAAAACGTGTTCGATTATGGGACGCGTTCGGTACACAAAAGCGCGGGCGGATCATCCCATTAGGCTGCCTAGTTCGGACAATATTGTATTGAGTTAAATTGATTACGAATGTGAACATTCGTTCGGGGGAGTGGTGACCACCCCTTATCATCCCTATACCCCCCCCCCTAAGAGCCGTGTTTAACCAGGATGTTTGACTCGACGGATTGTGATGTTTGGTCACTCTGATTTAAAGGGAACTGCTATAACTTTAGTTTACCGGATTTTAGTTTAATTATAATCACGTTAGGTGTTTAGTTACTGCCGGACCGATTGTTCTTTATTTGGCTTTGTGTTATTTGTGAATTACGAACGGACACATTTCAAAAGTTGCTTTATTGTGTTAAGTTTTCAAGATTTAAAACTTTTCCAGCTTCAAACTAAACAAATAAAACCTAGTTATTGTTATTATTCTTACAGAAATGCGACAATTTTCAATATTCCATAACTCATAGTAAAAATGATGTTGTGAGTAAAAATAAATTTAATTACGCCAAATTTCATGACGCCAGTGCTCCTGATTGTTCAAAATTCTGCTTCAGAAAGTTTTTAGGCTCATTAATTATACGTGCAGTTTCAATTTTTTTTCTTTATGTGAGTACCGCACAGTTCCAATTGGTCACAACTCTCGGAAGCCAGTGAAACGACAGCATCCCCAATTGGGGTATGTTTTGATGATGAAGGTAGGGGGGAGTGAAAGGAGATGAGGAAGAGGAAGGTTTGATATGAATAGCCATGTACGGTGAAGTAGCTGGCTATGTAGATCTGGTCAGTAAATACGGCTAAAGCCATTTCGAGCAACGTTTCAATTCCGAATGGTGATCTTTCACTGGGGCGATTCTGAAAATATGATTTATCTATCAATCACTGGAGGAAGGCCTTATCTTGATATTTTAAATTGCCATCTAGGATACTTTTTTTTTCATAGTTTATCCGGTTCCGAGTCTTTTATTTAATTTTATTTGATATTTGTATTTCATCAAAATTCTCTTCGAGATTATCAAGGCAAAGTCACCTAACTAAATAACTAACAATAACTCGGTCTTGGCACACACTTGTCGCATTCACATTAATACATCGTCTCATACATACTCTTCTATTATTCTGACTCTTCACGTGGCCCGACTTGAGTATCTGATTCACTTGATCGTGCCATGTCTTCTCCTACCATTCGCATTCTCATCGTAAATTGTCTAAACACTCATTTCTTCGCTCATTCGCTCTACATAAATAAACTATCTAAGCGTCCCTTTCTTAATCTTACTCATTACGCTTACGCCTTGCACTCTTTGAGAATCTCCACATGTAAAGTCACTTAAGGAGGTCATAAATCACTCAATTAATTAAAGGATTTTTTTAATCGTGGCAGTGCAAGTGAGTTGTAACCATTGATGTATTATAATTTAGGAAAGACATGAAGCTAAAAACCAGGTTCCGCTTTTTGACCTCCAACTGATCTCCAACTCTCCCAACGCTATTTATAAAAGGCAAAACATAATTTAGCCGCTGGTCATTTTAGCAGCTAATAGGTAGACCATACTTTTTTCAAGAGAAATTAGCAATGCTAAGGAATTGTCGGTTATTATAATAATTGTTTCCTCAAATGTGAGGAATTAATTTACCAACTGACGGCATCCAATACCACACCCAAGAACACATTCTTTCCTTTGTTCACTTTCGACAATTCGCATGCCAATTTTTTTGTTATTACAACCATAGAGCTATAATTAGAGGGGCTACTACTTATAAATATCTACTTAAACTTATTTAACTATTGGAAAGCGATAAGCGATGCACGTAGACCGCACACACACACGGTATTCGGTAGTTGACTTGTGAAAATTGTTAAATCAGAAAAAATCAACCTCCAAAAAATAAGACCTTTCGATGGTCACCATTTTCAAACGTATTTTATAAATAATAGTAAATTTGGTTTTACTTAGGATTGAATCATTCTACCCAGGAACTGGAGTCAACAACTCTACCAACAGAGCTAAATCCCGATTGGATAAGACCGACAACATACGCAATAATTTCAGAGAAATGTGTTTATGTCAGCGTGTTTGCCGTCAAAAGCTGATAAAATCCATTGACATTGACAACGGGTCTATCTGCCGAGTTTCAACTTGATCGGATGTCGGAAAGTGGGTCAGTTTCCGTTTCCAACATTTGCATTCACACATTACCGAAAACGAAAGTGAAATTTAAAAAGACATTATGTATTTAAATAAGCAAAAAAATGACTTGGTAAAAAAATTGTTATTATTATTATTTATTCATTTACGGACAACAGTCCATCAACATATAATATTTTTACACGAACAAGAAACAAAGATGGCTGTGAAAGGAGAACATAAACAAATGACGAGCAACGACAATATACATATAATACAAAAAGTACTGATGGAAGATAATTACACGTGTTACAAGACAACGGAGGTAGGTTAAAGGGCTTTTAAAAATTACACATTACGTATCGACTGTCGAAATTCATTCAGGCTTACACCAAAAAAATTCAATGCTTTGACTAAACGTTGAGTTGACAATTCTCGCCATTCTGGACTTAGGATAATGGAAACCATAATTACTGGATTGCTGATTGAGGAACAGCAATTCATTATTTCGGAGTGTACGGGAAGGGATGTTGGACTGGATGAGCCGCAACAAAGCAGGTGTCAGTAATACTGTTGATAATTTTGAATATGCAAATCAGATCAGAGTCCTTTCTACGTTTTTCCAACGAAGAAATTTTTAAAGTTTGTTCAATTTCATCATATGAGTACTCGCCTCTTTCAAATCCCATCCTAAAAACAATTCTTCGTAGGAAGCGATGCTGTACGGATTCGATGTGACAGATGTAGACAGCATTAAAAGGATACCGAATGACACTAGCATATTCAAGGTGAGGGTGAACCATCGAGCAGTATTGTTGTAATTTTTTTTAGAGATTGTGAGAAAGTTCAAGTTTTCAGTCCACGGAAAGTTATATTTGTATTTCTTATATTATATTATATATTAACCTTATTGTCATATTTTTAGTCATTGAAGAAAATAATATCGATAACTATCAGTAAAAATATGAAAGAGTTAAAGACAGAGAAAATCAATATATATCTAACGGTGGCAACCGGACTCGAACTCAGATCCTTTTGTCTTACCGGGACTGGTATCTCTACCAATTAAGTTATTGCGACCGAATTGAGTAATTTTTATCATTCAACTATCTTCAACTATTTCCCAAATTTTTTAATATTTTGAAGATAAAAATGACGGCAGTCACAGTAAAACGAAAGGTTCTGGGTTCAAGTCCCAGTTGCGACTGTTACCTTCTTGTTTTCTCTTTAATTATTTTTTTTTCTGTATGGGCTGTGATGTAAGAAAGCACTGAAAGATTGACAACTTTAAATTTGGACGTCCAAGGCATTGGTGATACAATTATTAATTTGGTAATATTATTATTTAACATAGGTACCAATTTAATTTATAAATTAAATACGTGCATGCATATTTAATTGTGTCAATTAATATCATTGTATCGTTTGAAATCACGCGCCACTGTGTATTTACTTAAAGCTATCATTATTAACTGACCGTAATTGGCAGTGGCTCGCCGATAATTTGCGTTGAACAAAACGTGCATCATTTTGCGAACTTTCCCATTTTCAGTCAGGCCCACGCGTGCGTTAATTCCGAGTCTGAAATTACCAAGCCCGTCAAAGTCACCAGGCTCGGGTCAGTCAAATTGACGGGTCCGGCTCGGTCAAAATTGACGAGGCAGTCAAATAGAACGCCCCGTCAACAAGAAGATGAACAGCAATAAATACGTCATGCTAACGAACCAGGTTCATTGGAAGCGTTTGAACACTGACTACGTATTTGGGGTACTTTTTCATTTTCGTTGAAATTGCTGGTGATAATCAACCAACGAAAAATAGGAGTGAATTTCACATTATTTCTAATAATAAAACATCCCACGTAGGTACCAACCACCATTCCTTAATCATTACAATCAGGTTTCATAATTATCATTGACATATCTATGAAGCACTTAATAAACTCGTTCTTCAGCCTTTCCGTAATTGGGAGATAACATAAATATAGGTGGGGCAAAAGTAATGTCATAACGTGAATATGATTTTTTTTCAAAATAATCAATTATCATTGTGCTTTGAAATTTATGCTGTAGACAGATAGATAATTAGTTGACAACAAGCAGTAGAGCAACAAAGACCTGAAGAACGCGGAATTATAGTTACTGCTTATTCGCCCAAATTCCGGTCTGTTGTTTTAACGCGGCGTGAATTTCGTCGTCGTTTTCCTCCTCGTTCTGCACTGAGGCATCCTTGGCTGAGCGTCTTGTGCAAATCTTAATAAACTTACAGTGAAAACAGGCCATTTTTTTTCATTTCTAACAAAGTGGCAGCCAATTCACATTATGACATTACTTTTGCCTCTCTCTGTGTCTACAGAAAAAATGTCAAAGCACAGTGAAATTTGACGTTATTTGCAATCCCACCAGTAGATGATTACAGTTCTTTATAAATTATGTATGCATTTACATTTAGCAAGTTTGATAGATTCTTAAAACGCGTTTAATGAATTATTGTAATCATATGTTTACAGTTTATTCATAATAGAAATAAATTTAAACAAAATATATTTTTATAATAATTTTGTGCTGATCGTGTTTGTGTTCATTGTGAGTCGCGTTTTCCAAATAGTGAAACAAAAACAATGACGATAAAAGTGAAAACAGGGTTTGTCTGGCATTTAAATTGCTTTTTTCATCACGTTTGATTGATATGCTGTAAATAGTACAGGATATCAGAACATAAATTACATACGAACATTGAGTACTGACAAATGGGTTGGACAATGAAGACAAATAACTCCAGTGTCATCGTCGTGAAATGAATAATACCCTTTGACGATTTAACGTCATTATGATCAAGTCGACGATTTGATATTCGCAAGGGCGTTTATGATGTAACCTTGTGATTCTGGTGAATGGTTAAGCCTTAAAAGAAATACACTCACAAGTAGGTGTACTTTGGGTTAAGATAGAAAATTGTTAAATTAAATTATTGAATATATCGCTACTGAGAAATTATTCAAGGAAATTAGGTTAGTAATCCACAATTGAGATCTAATACAAATATCGATGTATGAAAATGGGATACGGATCATGAAATTTACTGCGAGCTGACAAACGAGATTGAATTTTAATGGAAAATAAGTTGCCTAAATCGCCCTAAAGGTATGAATAATGGTGAAATCTTCTTGACCGAATTGTAAAGCAAAGAGCGAGTAAAGAGAATACTGAAAAAATATGTATTTTTTATCTTAGATTAATATATATTTTTAAATAATCAAAAATGTGTAACACTTGTTCACTCTTTACTGATCTACGGCATTATAGGTTAAGGAGAATCTTATTAAAACAATCTAAATTTCACAAACAATCATAACAAAAGCAATACTAAAAATTCTACTTCTCAAGAAAATTACTTTTTTAAACTCTTTCCAGTACCAAATATCAACGATATATGCAAGTTTCGTATTATAAGAATCCGTAATTTCACAAACTTATGACAAATGTACGCCAATTTATAACATCTAATTTAAACAATTTACAAGGCATAAAAATTACAATAAAGTCCCTACTTACTTGCACTGTATACGACCTAGCGGAACACACAAATGAAATTAAACACTTAAAATAAAATTTAAAAAAAACTATTTTTTATATATTTTTTATGGTTGAATAAATTAATTGGTAAATTTTCAAATTGTAATATTTAATTATTGAAGAAAATATTAACGGCTCTCAAACGAAAGATGTGAAACAGAAAAATATTCAGTCGCATCTAGGAATTGAACCCAGTACCTCTTCCTTGCCGGGGAAGTGCTATGACCATTGAGCTAATTCGACATATCAACCTACCTCATTTTAAACTGTTTTATATTTCGACTGAGAGCCACCAACATTAACTTCGTTTTCTTAACGCCTATTTTTGGCTGCTATTTTTATGAATGATTGCAAGATTCTATACGAACTAAATGCAATATAGATAGTGTCGTGGATAAACATATCCATTTCTATGTCAATGTGCGACATATATTGACTTTTTTGCAAGTCTAGTATGAATATTTTTTTCTATAGATATACCACATCTTTCGTTTGAGAGTCATTAATATTTTCTTCAATGATTAAATATTACATATTGAGGTTTTACCCATCAAGTTATTCGACTATACAAATATTTGTACGTTTATTGAGAACCTACCAAAATAAAATCAAGGCTTCAATATCAGGTACAGTAATATTTGATAATAGTCTTATCATATAAAAATGGTAAAAATATTTTTTTTTCGAATCTTTTATGGGTAGGTACTTATATATCTAAAATCCATTTAAAAAAACTTCAATCCAATGTACTATCACGTCGGCTACCTTTTATTAGAAACGTTACATATAAAATCGGACAATATTTATTATGAATATTCAATAATAATTCACAAAAAAAGGGATTAATTTTTTTTTAAATACTGTCATTTAATTTTTAAAAACTACGTTGTCTTACTTTTCACGAATTTCCACAGTGTGTATTGTAATATAAAGTATACAATAAGTTTAGTTACGATTGGGTTTTTGAGATTTACGTTTTTGGGTGCGTTTCACATTTACTATAAACAAGTAAAGGGAGACAGTACCTACCCATGTCAGGTGTCTTCATTATTTTCAATCGGGCCTTAAAAAAACAGTGGCGTAGCTTTAGGCAGTTAATATTATTTCCAACGGCGTTACGTGGTTTTTCGCCCTGGCCCGCCGTATAAATTGGCGTGCCAAAAATAATGTCCCGCGGCTGACTGCAGCGGCCGTTACACGCCACTGCTCACATTTTATGAGGGCTGTGAATCGCCAATTTAAAAATGGAACATTAAAATAAAGTTTTTATTTAATAGATTTTAGTTATGACCTGAAACATTAAAGCTAGGGATGCGTGCTGAAAATAGTAGGAAATTCTGGATTTACCATCATCATCACCAGTCACTATATATTCACTGCTGAGAGAAAGCCACTCAAATATACGTTTGCTCTTAAATTTAATTAACGCTTTTCCATAGTTTTCGGGTTCTAAAATGGGCTTTAAGATCTCTTAATCACCATAGAAAAAAATTGTTTAAAAATTCAAATGCTGTATTTGTTTATAAAAGTTGAAAGAAGTACATTAGAGTTTTTTTTATGTTGTATGCGTGTATTTATTTTGTTTTCACGTGAATGTTGACAACGCAGTTAATAAATATATTTAAAAATCATCAACTCGATTATTCTACATTAGTTCCAAGTAAAGGCCCAGAGCAATATATCTTCCCGGCCAATTTTTTTTACTTTTAGTATATATGTTACTTTTTTTAATTTACCCCATACACGAGGCCCTGAATAAAATATTCCCCCTCAGGGAATCCTACAACTGCCTTGGGGATGCTGTGCGGAAGGAAATAAGAAAAAAGGTATTAGAGGAGGGTGGTAATCTGGGGATGAGGAGTGACGGGCGTATTCCGTCCCTCCCACACGAAGATCTTTATAATTTTAGCAATCTCTTCAAATTATTTGTATTGCTGTTAAAAACGGGATTTTAGGCCATTAACGAATGAATTGATAGGTATCCTGATCCTGATAAGCTTTGAGTAAAATACCTGATGCCCGAACACGTGTTCATAAAAAAAAATGCATTTCATTGTGACATATTAAGACAAACGCAGGTTCGTGAACATATGCTCCTATATTATTATGAATTTTCTATTATTTTTTCAGGAAGCGGTTTTGCAGTCCCGTTTTGGCAAGATTATCAACAATTCGAAGATATTTTTAATAAATACGAATTAGGTAATCATTTTTCTCCCTTCACTTCGGTGCAAGGCGATGGGTCGAGAGAGTCCGGCTGGAGAAGACAAAGTGTCCGAAACGGACTTCCACGTTGTAGGTGTAACGCATCCGCCGCCAATACCTCAATACCAGTATGAGGTATAGTTTTCAATAAAACTTTATGACGGTAAATTTTGTATTTTGTGAATGACTATTACCTTGTAAAGGGGGGAAATAAGGACTAATAATGAGTAAATTAGGACTCGAAATATCACAGATTGATTGATTAAATATAAATAAGTATTCATCGTAATCGACTATAAATGAATGTCTGAAGGACGAGGAACTACGACACTAAATGGAAGATGTCCACAGAGCGGATGGACTTATGAAGAAGAAGGAAAGACGATTTGTGATTTTTTTAAATGCATAGTTTGATCGCAGTGAAAAATGCGATTTGTAAAATATTTGTCGCAACCCTGTTTTATCGGCGAGTTGACCAGTTTTGTTTGCGGACACCGAATCTAGCGAGGTGGAGGGTGGAGGAGGGGACGGCCGATACGTGTACAATTTAAAATTAGTCATGTTGGTATTGGAAGGGGAGGGTCGTAAATCAGGCTACAGGGGCGCATAAATCTGTCCCGGGGTCCGTGGGGGTCTGGGACCGCGGCCGGGTCCCGGACTCCACCTTCCCACACCTGGCTGTAAAGACTTGGCCAATTAGAAGCGGATTAGGTAGATTTTTAGTCACGGATGATTTACCTTAGCCGAAGGGTCAAGTTTTTGTGCAAAAATATTTTTCCTTTTTAAGAAAACTCTTTTGGGCGAATTTCGTGAAATTGCTTTGCCCATTTGAACTGAATACATTTTTTTTAAATGTTGCAAAATTTGAAGTATATTTGTATAAGAAATGGCACTTAATTAATAATCTTCCACTTATAATATTGTTAAGATATTTAGAGAGTTCTATTTCATATTACCTACCTCGACGCATATATTTACTGATCTTAAGCCCTCTCAAGGACAAATTATGGAGAACGTAAAATTAAATTGATGGTACATTTTTTTCTTATTCTTTGAACAAATGATTTATTTATAAATTAATTTGAAAAAAATACATATTCTCAAAACAACTCCCAGACGCCATATCGTAAAATTTGTGAGGTTATTAATAACAAAATAGTGTAAACCACATGTTGGATTACCCATCTAGTAGTAACTAGATGTCTATAGTTCTTTTACTTGAACATTAACGGGATAAAATACAACTATCTATCGATAACAGTTTCAAATTAGTTTTTTTCTCAGTAAATTTATTCCTTGAATAAGTGCCTACGTTAAAAGATACGCCTTTAAAACAATACCCGCCAAAGGGTAATGTTAATACAAAGAAAAAGCATTAAAAACATTTTTTTTTTTTTAAATTAAACAATAACTTTGTAAACATCACTTATAGGTAAATACTTAATGCCGACCGGGTTTCGCTACAACCGTAGCTTCATCAGAGCAGTATAATACTTAAATCTAAAATTTAGATTAACATGTGTTGATATCCGGTAAGTGGACAGTCTGAGCTACAGTGGAAGAGGTAGGGATAGGTGGGAGATTGAGAGGCGAGTGCTCTTTGTCAATAGGGAACAATCTGAGTATAGGACTTTAAAAGGACACGGTAAAAGTGAATAAATGAGTATAGGACTTTAAAAGGACACGGTAAAAGTGAATAGGACTTTAAAAGGACACGGTAAAAGTGAATAAAGTCCTATACTCAGATTGTTCCCTATTGACAAAGAGCACTCGCCTCTCAATCCCCCACCTATCCCTACCTCTTCCACTGTAGCTCAGACTGTCCACTTACCGGATATCAACACATGTTAATCTAAATTTTAGATTTTAGTATTATACTGCTCTGATGAAGCTACGGTTGTAGCGAAACCCGGTCGGCTCAGGTTTCGTAATACGTAACATAAGAACTTTTCATAGCGTAGAGTCAATGAAACTACTTTACTGCTTCCTTGTAATAACGCAGCTTAAATATGCATCTCCTATATGGTCGCCTAATTATACTCTTAACTTACACCGCATGGAGAAAACATAAAAGGAAGTTCATATATAATATAAGTTGGGACAACTTTTTATTAAATCTGCTACAAATAAATGTAAAATCTAAAACTACCACGACTTTGTACCCGGAGAACTATTAATGGTGTTCTTATAATGTAATTACTTAAAACTTTTTAGACTGCCTCCAATATTAAGTGTTATAAATATATGTATCTCTGTTAACGATATATCTTTTATGACGACCATAGCACTAACTATTCATATCACCCCCACTTGCGATTTCACCGAACTGCCCATTCATACACAGAACTTACGATATATTTAAAACCTTACCGTCCTACGTCAATCCAAAAATAATTAGTTATAAATATAACTGATGTGTTTCTGTATTATGTTTGTAAAATGATAAAAAAAATTATACTGATAATTATTAAATGTATGTACTTCTGTACAATTTTTGTAAAATTTTGACTTGTATTATGATTGTAAAAGACCTACTGGCGTTTAATAAATGAACGAAATAAAATAAATGATATCATGTGACGTTTTCCAGAAAGTTCCGCAAATACGCACAAATCATTTAAATAACGCTAACTAAAAACAAAGTATAACATTTTATCTTCTTCAATAGTTGTAAAATTATTTGTACTAAAATATTATAATTGTATATCAATTTTCATTATTCGACACATTCGATTATTATTGATAAAAAATGGTGCAAACAAAGTAATTAATTTTTACATAATCACATGTTGTTCTCACCAACGTAAATAGTTGTTTCCTAGAATAATTATTTAAAAGTAATAATTAAAAAGTTATTAGTTATTATATAATTTATAGTAGTTCTATGCCTATATTCATATAGACTAGTAGGAGAGATCAAAGGGTCTCGCAGAGCCAACCTCTCCCCAAACCAGCATCTCCCGATCTCGCACACTACGCAGCTGGTGGACAGGCATATCCTGAACACACCTCACCCGATGAACCCGGGCACCTCTGCTAAATCATCAAACGTAGCGAACCACTCGGGGTGACCTATGGCAGAGGTGTTGGTTATCCAATAAATGGTTCCAAGGGGGGGGCGGTGCCTAAACCCGTCTATCAAGTTTCAAAAGAATTGACCGAATAATAGACCCATAATGACCAACTACAGTAAGTACATTTAAAAAATCTACAGTATGGCCATAATGTTCCCTAAGCCCAGTTCTCCCAAAGTTCAAAACTACATTATTCCATTTCATATTTGTATGCACGACCTCTCGCGGGTATTTAAAATATTGGCCATCAAAAAGAAAAATTCAAAGGGGGCAAAATTGTGACACGGGCCAGTCAGACGCATCGCCGAGGGAATATTTGAAAACATTTGATGGAGTATTTTGCAACATTTTGGACGAACTGCCGATTTCCCCCGCGACCCTCACCAATTTGCCATGAAGGGAACAATCAACAGCGAATTTGTCAATTTTATTGTCACGCTCGACGAAAACTTTGCCGTTTTGCATTTTTTCTACGGGCCCATTTGTGTTCGGAATTGTGTATGCAAATTCAGTGAGACTTTTTAGATCGTGTACCGTCGAGAAGTATCTCCTTTTTTTGTCCGATAATTTTTTTGTGTCTTATGTTTATAGCATCAAAGTTGAATTTTTTAGTGCGATAATTTTTTTCGTTTGGAAAATTTTTTCGACACTTCTGGTGTCTTTTTTGTTTAGGAGACGTCACGAGAACGCTCTTGTCTGTACAGTGTAAAGACAGGGGTCTATATGACCACCCGTTTGAGCAGCGTTGCGAGGCGGGTTAAGGTAAGGGCTGTAGAAATTGAATTGTTAATGTGGGTTCAAGACCCGCATTATATGAAGAGGACCGGATTATATGAAGAGATGCCGGTAACTCGTTCCACATATGAGCCGTCTTACACAAAAATGAGTCGAAGAAGCGTACGTTCTCATGAAGCCTATTCTCACCCCTTTAAGCAGAATATTTTATATACTTTGAGGCAATTTGGCAGAGTTGACTTTCAAAATAAAAGGATAATTAATGTATACATCTGATTTCGAAAAATTTGTCGCTAAGCCCGGGCAACGCCGGGGACTTTAGCAAGTTCTTTTTAAAAATATTTATGAGCCATAGATACAAATACTTTTTCGGTATAAAAATAAACCACCTCTCTAAGCTGAGCCTGCGCTGAGGTGGCAGAAATTTATTTGTTTATTTAAATGAGAAGACCAAAATAGAAAAAGAAAGATTTTCTTACATTTGAAATCGTGTTTTCAACGGTTTTTATTTTATTTTGTATTTAACAACAATCAATTTATTGTGAATTTCCTGGGTTTAACAAACCTGTGCATTATAAAAATAAGATGATGTAAACATCCAGAAGTAGATACAGTCGCTACGTGTAAAACACGTGTCAACTTTCCCATCAAGTGTCACGGCTAAGCCTGAATACATCCATACATAAACAATCAGTGCTACTATGCTCTGCAGGAACAGTCGGATTGGAGAACCTTTCTCAGTCGACTGAGAGTAGACTGAAATGAAATGAGACTCTATTATAGTTTTATTAAATCCGTCATTTATGTGAGCAAATTTCTAAAACAAAAAAATATATTTCACTAAAATTAAAACACAATTTGAAATACACCACTTTTATTTAATCAATAAATGACAGCCAATCAGTTTCGCTTATCTCAAGCTTCATCGGGGCTTATATGTTAACTATGTACTCTTAATTACACACAGACACATATTATTAATTGTTGTAATTTACTAATTCAATAAAAGCGGTGTATTATAAAATGTGTGTTTGTTTTTTGATCTTTTGATGTGTAATGTCACACCCCAAAGTATTTAGCTTCTTTCGAAAAAAAAATAAAGAGAAAAAAATTCTCGGTACTGTTTTTTAAATCTGACCTTCGCTTCCATATGCAAATTGTTTTATTTACCTCAAAATTACCAATGATAAATCTGTTCAGAAAATCAGTTTTCTATTTAAAATAAATTTAACTCTCTTCAATGGAAAGCAGCCTCAAACTTTTGCAAGAACGATCCCTTACAACTAATATCCGCACTTTTAAAGGAACAGCTAATAGCAGAGACGTTCAAATCATTGAATTCCAACCACGGCGTCGTGGGTTCAATCAAAACATCCTTTGATCTAGGAGGTTTTGGTTCAATCCCATTTTTTTACTAGCTATTTTTCCGCTTACAGTGATGGTCGGTAGTCAAACATATCAATTTCAGTTGTGGGTTAATCTGTGAGTGATTATAACCATGGTTCAAAGAACTCGGATTTATTGTGAATTTAAGTGTCATTTTCAAAATTGTAACTGATAAGTATTAATAATAATATAATATTTGTGTAATACAGTTTTGGGCTATTTCACTACTGGTGCACTTGTGTCAAGAATTCGGAGAAGCGACAAAGCATCGATCTATAATATAATATTTTAACAGAAAATTATTTTAACTGTCATTTTCAACTATTTGAACTGATGTGTTAAGAATTCAGACTTTCGACAATTTACAAAACCGATCAAGAAAAATATGCATGAAAAATGTTTTTATTAAAGAGCTGTAAATATCTTTCCCTGGTCGTTCTGAAGCAAATATTGTTTTGATTTATTCTTCAAGTAGCTGATGTGTACCCGGTGTTGTGGGTTATTCTTAGAAAATAGACATTTACCATTTTTTGTAGGCCTTTATATGATGTACAATCCCGTAGTACATTATGTTGATGTATTTCATAAAGTTTAGCCAGCGTTAGCAATGTAAGCGCCTGAATTTTGTTCTTGCTTGATAACAAAACGTCGACCTGAAAAATAATATGCATGTATTATTTATAACCTTTCGGAAAAAGTTCTCTAAATGATAATGAAAACCCTATCCAAACGCATAGGGTAGTTTAAAAGAACTTAGCGCACAAACAGACAAACGCCGATAGCGTCATTGTTTTATTCTATTTAGAGATAACACTTTCATCTTCACAAATTCAACCATTATAATATTCAATAATTTGTCACGGGTCTGCGCTAGTCTTGGTAATAAAAAGCGTTGTGTTTGTGTGCATCGGAGTAAAGACAGTTTATTTACAAGCAAGCTGCTTAAGTGGATCTTTCTCAATATTAATATATTAAATTAGTTTAGTCCCAGATAGTCGGCACTCCCCTTAGTATCCGAACAACCCCGCACTTAAGAATCAACACTTGGCGGCTCTCATGGCTTAAAATCTAAGCAGCATTTCACACAAAGCATTTACACAGTCCTTAATTAATAATCCATATGACCGATTTCAGACTGTTTGTATATTCTGCAGTTACTAGCTACAGGGAGATCGTGAACAATCAATAAGCTTTAGAGTATGAATATTATTTTATGGAAATCCATTTCAGATAAATTTAATCCAAGCAAATATTGCGGTTCACAGCAATAATTATTAAGTCTTATATTTTATTATATTTTGTACCGGCGGAAAAATCAAATTTTATTACATAGATAATATTTTTAATTTTGGAGGCGGATTTAGGCACTGCCGCCCCAGAACCAGTAATTTGTTAACCAACTGCCATGGGTCACCCCGAGTGGTTCTCTACGTTTGATGACTTTGCAGGGGTGCCCTGGTTCATCGGGTGAGGTGCGTTCAGGATGCGCCCGCCCACAAGCTGCGTGGTGTGCCAGATAGGGAGAGGCTGGTTTGGGGAGACCCTTTGACCTCTCCAACTGGTTTCTCACTCCGTCACTCCTGGAAACACTGATCCATAGATTCATACATTCCTACACATCCCTCATACTTTTTTTTTCTCAGAACTTCTTCTCCCTCCTTTCATTAAAAATACCCTCCACACAGCATCCCCAAAGACTTGTAGATATAGGCCTCGATGGAAATTATTGTGTGGTTTGTGTGGGGTTAATTTAAAAAAATATACATTTTTAATATGAACTACAAAACAAATATCTTGTTATACTCGCTATTTTTCAATTACATATCTAAAAACTGTCACGATTATTAAAGAACTAAAGCAGACCAAAACAATTAAAAATCTATTTTTTTATAAAAGTAAAATAAAAAATTCTCACGAAAAATTATAATATTGATTTTTTTTTAAATTTCCACAACCGATAATCAATTGCAATTCCCGATCAGTTGCTTGGAAAGCAACTATGTCGACAATGACACCACTAACTATTTTATGAACGGCAGCATAAATTCATTAAGAGAATATTAGCGATTCTTAAACCTCCACTCGAGTGATCGCGTTAACTACTTGAATATGAGTTGAGTGATTGACGTTCGAGTTGGAAAATTATCGCCTTCATTAAAAAAAGCATCACTATACACTATGTGCTTTACAGCCAATTAATTAACGTATATTTTCCAGTTAAAAGTATTTTTTTTCAGTATTTTTACCACACACAGTCGTTGTTTTGTGCTATTTTTTACCCATTAATTTATGTGGTATTGCTGTTATTTTTAATTTCTGTTGTTTGGCTTAAATTTATGTTACTGTTGTTTTAAATTTAATTTTGATCTTATTATAAGGGACCAAAAGTGCGGTAAAAAATATTAATTTTTTTCGTAGGCACTTTGAAACTCCCTGTTTTTGTAAAGGGTAGGTATGTATAGCATTTCAGTCAGTTCAAGGGTTGCAGCACAATAGACGTTGCAAAGTGGATTACTATACAGCCCGTTTATTAACATAAACTGAATGGCTTGATGGTCATTTGGATTGTTATTTCACAAGGGTTTTTAAATCACATACGTGAAAATTCAGGAAAAAGTAAGTATGCAATGTACATTCAGTTCCGTATTGATAAATACTCTCAATATTACCTTGTGAGAATCAACTCTTCGAAACCAACAGGTTACAAAAATTTGGGAGGTGGATTTGAGTACCGCCGCCCCGGGAACCATTTATTAGATAATCAACACCTCAGCCATTGGTCACGCTAATTGGTCCGCTACGTTTGGTGATTCATAATATGTTCTTCACTCCTGGACACACCGTTTCCTTGTTTCCTACCTAACCCTCATACCGTTTACCTTCCCAGAACTTCTTTTCCGTTCTTTTCTTTAAAAAACCATCCACACAGCATCCCAAAAGATGACAGGCCCTAAGGGAAATTATTCTCTTCGGGGCCTCCTGTGTGGGGTTTGTATAAAAATGGTTAGATGCAATTCGACCTAAATTTCTCCCAACCAGGTGCTGATAAACTAGTTGTTTCATGAGTGTTCATAGAACAGATCTATCATCTAGCTATTCATTTAAAGAAGAGTATCTGTGACTTGTGGCGGGCGGCGCAGATTTGATTTGTATTCAAACAGTTTTATTCCAAGTTTGATGAAATTTCGCACATTTTACTTTCAAAACGAGAGGAAGGTCACTGTATACATGATATTTCTAAAAGCCTCCTACCCCTTTTCCCCATCTCTTGATTTTGATGCTTTTAGATAATTGTTTTATGTTAAAGCACGGGCGACGCCGGAGATATAATTTTTTTTACTTTGACAGTTGCCAAAGATGCATTTTCAAAGCTTTACAATGAAATAACTCAAATAAATGAGGTGTATGTAATGAACAAAGAAAAAAGTATTAGTAGAATTTATGACGTAGAAGCAAAGGGTAGAAGAAATCAGGTATGCCCGAGAATGACATGGCAAGATAAAGTGAATAAAATACTTATATACTTAAGGTGTTTTTGCACAAAAACGGCGCTATACAAGTCATCCAAGTATTATTACTATTATTTATTATTAAAGGGGTATATTCTGAATGTATGATGTGACAATCAAGGAAAACAAATACTTATCTGTGTAAGGTGAGACGTATTTTTAAGGCCGATATACGCTAAATGGATATAAAGAGAATGCTTAGGTTGTTTGGACATAAATAGAGAATTAACGAAGTAAGAATTGCAATAAGATTATACGACGTGGAATGGTAGAAGAAATCGGGGACGCTTGATGAAAATATGGCACCATGAAGTAAAAAATAAACTTTTTCAAAAATCCTTAACATTATTACTATTTCCACTTTACCCCGATTATAGTAGTAGTTACCCCGTTAGTAGTGAGATACAAAAAAAAATAAGAAATGGCGTCACTATGTTTTAAAACCAGACCAGAATAAAGTAATTATTCATAATCCTTGTTTTACACCACTTCTCCTTTCAGCAGTTCCACTCGCTATGGGAAGTAAAGCTTGTGATGCACCTATAAAAAAGTGTTTCTTCTAAGCTCAATGAACAGCTACTTTTAATAAAAATTCATTTCCGATCTATGCAACGTGTTTGTATTTCAATCAAATAGCCCACCTCCTTGTTTAAGAAGTTTTCTCTTCCCCAGAATTGTGTGAGCAGATCAATTTCTAACAATAATTCCATTTCTATAGTGCTCCGCGCAATTAAAAAATTAGATTCTTTGGGTTCTAAATTATTGAAATATAATTTCAACTTTTACATCATCTTCATTGAACTATAAAAAGTTACATGGATTGGACAAGTCTTCCGGACCTGGTATTCAGTACTGATATACTAAGTCACGCTTTGCGTGAGCGAATTATTATATTAAGTAAAACACTTTCAAAATAAGCCATGATACTTTTTTGAGATCTCGTACAAGTGTGTTAGTTTTAGGTTAAACCCGTGGGTATATTAAAGTGCGACAACCAACTCCCCCATGCTAACACCGGTCAAAATTATGCATGCATGTATGTTGATCCAGCTTCTGGTTTATTCGATAGCGCAAAGTTTTGTGTTAAAAATGCATACAAATGTGTAAATAATTTAATAAAATTTGCGTAATTCTAATGGTGCATTTTCAGGGGTTGGTCTGGTCTCGATTTAATCCCCTTTTAGGTCCCATAGAGAGGTTGATACATAAAACTCAGTTCATAAGATTCAGTTCAGATTACAAAATGGCGTGGTACGATTTTTTCCGAGATTTATAATTGATACAAGTCGTACTTGATTTAGAAATTAATTCCTGTACTAAAATATTATATTTATTGTATTTGTGAATTCGTAGAACTCCATTTAATTTTTTTTATAAATTTAATTTAGATTAAATTTGATAATATTATTATTAAGTTCTGCAAGTGTTTTAGTTTTTTATTATTGTGACAGCTGTTTCGGCTTACAAGGCCATTTTCAAACTGTGGTTAGTCCACATTGAGACGACGTATTTATACTATTTCAAATGTAAATTTTTAAGGTGCATACATTGATTTATTACTGGTTAAACCGATGACATGATCTATTGTTGGTTAAACCAATCTATGTTTTCCCCTCAGTAAATGGTAATGAGTTCTTAATTATTTACTAATGACTTTATTGCTATGAATTATTTGGGTGCATTATACTGCTTGGGTTTTGTGAAAATGTATTTAGTGAAATTATATTTTTGTGAAATTGTAAAAATGAGAGATTTCCTACAATCAAACTGAATACCAATCAGTTATGTAAGACACTATGTCTAAACGCAATTATAAGTTGAGTGACTGAGCTTCACGATCCTATTCGTCATTTTTTCTTCTGTTCGCCTGCAAAGGTGTTTTCTTCTGTCAGAATGTAAACGTGTTTTCTTCTGTCAGCATGTAAACATGTTTTCTTCTGTCAGCATGTAAAGTTGTTTTCTTCTGTCGGCATGTAAATGTGTTTTCGGTGACAAGCGCGGGAAATTGAAAACACTTGGATTTTTCGTAATTTTTAATTTCTGGTATTTTTATGTATTTGAATCTTACCTTTGTTTTGGTGAATGTATGAATGCAAATCTTGGAAGTGGAAATCAACCCACTCCCCCGAAATACGATCGAGCTGAAACTTAGCATGTATACTCTTTGTCAATGATGATAATATATTCTATCAAGCAAGCATATACTCACATACATTGACGTATTTACGAAATAAATGTCGGTCCTACCTAATCAGATTTCGGCTCAGTTATTAAAGCGATTAATTCTTTCCCTAGGGGAGAAGGTTCGATTCTCAGTAAATATATATTTACTTATAAAAAATAGACGTAATGTAGTAAAATAATTACAGATGATTTTTCACCTATATCTAGCTAAATCACTTAACTATTTTTTAATTGATTTTTGTGTCCTTTTAATTGGAGAAAAGTTGAAAAGTTCTTCTGAAAATGGATAGAGTATTGGTGTTTCAAATTATTTATCGTAGATTTTTTGTAATCATTTACAGAATCACCTTTTGTAGTAAAAGTATTTTTTGGAGGCAAATATTTATCGGAAAACATTTTTTTTCCTTGAAAGTTCAGTCGAAACGATTTTACATCGTTAGTGAAATAACTGCAGAACTTGTTGGGGTGGTTTTGATTGGAGGGGGACAGACGGCCAACTAGATGAAACAAAGGGAGAGGAGGGTTACAGAGACCGGGCTGGCAGAAAGGTGAAGGGGAGGGGGTGGTGGGGAAAAGAATCGAGGGTGGACTGGAGAGGGCGCTTGATTTGTCAGGCAGGTACCACCTGACTGATTGGACTGCAATGGTCAGTGCACCTTTATAATATATGCCATACCTAGCTCGCGGATGCAGAAATAAAAGGGTGACAATGGAAGTTGACTGGCTTCTTTCAGTTTTATTTTAGAGTTACTTTTACTCTGGCGCAGTGGTAAAAACGCGTCCAACCCTGGAAGGTTATACCTCAACAGAAAAAATGTCATTAATGGGGAGAAGTGTGTTGAAAATGAATTAATTTATTACCGCCTTCGGGATTTGTTATTGTCGACTGTATACGGATAAAACTAACTGATATGAAATATTGTTATTTTTTTTTAAATCTTGTAATTATATTCTGGACTGAAGGCCTATAACGAAAGATTTGACAAATTTCGTAAGAAACCCTCAGTAAAGGTCGAATATGTTATGAGGAAGTCGAAACACGTGTTCTTGTAAATAATAATATTGTCGAATCTCGTTCATTATATTTATGCGGAAAAGGACACTTGCATGAACACGTATTCAGATATATTCTGACTGTCTAATATTTCATTTAGAAAATTAGGTATCTTGATAAAAATAAGTCATACTCATTTTTCTCCTCGTACTAATGTTGGATACCATTCGTTATTTCCGTTTGTCCAATATTTCAATAACTTCTTTTAAATATTGTTCCCTTATTTTCCCTTACTCATATCTGTTTTCAAATTATTATTACTATCAACAGTGTAATTTATTTAGTGCCAAGTGAATACTTTTGTTGTGATTTAATTCAGTTTCTTTCTTGGTTTCCCACTAACCTTTTTCGTTCAATCCTGGTCTGTTCGTTAAACTGATAAATTTATATTTTGTTATCAAGCGCGAGTTCGTCGTACATAACATGTCGTTTTGGAACCTACGAGGCCCATTACAAGAGCATCAGTTGTGCTTGGGATTTAGTTAAAAGCATTTATGTATTGCTAATAATGGTAAAACGCGATAAACTCGTGGTGCCTACTCAATAATTATCACGAAGCATGCACTTTATTTTATATTTCTAAGAACACAATTAAGAAGCACTACCTACATTGTTAAATAACTGTTTAATAAAATAATATAAAACTTAAGTAAAAAGGAATATTATTTTGTTTTTTCTAATCCCATTTCATAAAATTTAGTAAAATAACCATAACATATTTTTTACTTACAATATGTACCTACATACCTATCTTGAAGTTTCGTTCGACATTTATACAAGATGCATTGCTTCACTGCTTCGAAGAACACTATATATAACTAAACAAATACAGACAGACCAACGAAATATTAACCATCTGAAGTCCACATAGGCTGTCTTTGGAAATCCTCAGGCGGGTCACGCCCGCTTCACACACGACTTCCTCGCCCCTCTGGTAATGCCATCCCCCTCCCCCCTGAGATGGCACCCACCCTCTTCTGGGGGCATATTTACCCTCCCCCCTTAAAGTTGCACCCGTTAACTATAACTTTAAATATATTTTCTTTAAAATCTTTGCTACAATGCAGCAAGGTTTTAAATAAAAATCACAAAAACGTTAAATTCAATTAAAGTTTTTGTCTAGTAATCGATGTTTTGTTGAACTGATAGTGTAATTCAGGTTAAAGGAATTTAAATTTATAGTTTTTGCTAATACATTTTAATAAAATGTATTAGCAAAAACCTCCCGTAAACATTTAAGCCGTGAATCCATATCGCCATCTCCCATGACCATTATATCTCTTTGACAGTAGCATATGGATACTCGTAGAAAAGTACACGAGGGTCATCACTAGGTGTTGGATGATGTTTTAAGGTTTCATAATACTGCTCCCGGGTATCTGATCTTTATATTCAGTCAAATTTTACATTGGCAAACCAAAGACGAAACGGAGTTCCTTCGTCCTTTTCACATTTCCTACTTCCTATTTCTAGATTTTATATTATGTAAAAAGAAATGTGAAATCCATCAACTTCCATTGACCTTGTCAATAACTTGACATTGAGATTATAATTAAGTCTTTCAATGTTATATACTATCTTTGTATTATGAAAACCTAATGTTATAGTTGATTTGCTCACCTGCTCCAAGTATTCATCGTTCACAACTACATTTCTCAAACTCTCTCTCGAACTCTCTCTATCTCTCTTTCAAACACCATGAATCTAGATTTACTGAAATTCATCACTAACTCATTCTTCATACATACTTCGTTCATTCTAGACACGAGAGACTGTAGATCTTCTATGCTGTTAGAGATCATCACACAACGGGTAACATACTTTCAGATTACTCAATTTCACGCCCAATGCCACCTCTTTCAATTCTTGCATTCAGTTATTCATGTATAAATTGAATAACCATGGTGACATTACGCAGCCTTGCCTAACACCTTTTGTGATGTCAAACCACCCCGTAAAACCACCGTTCACCCTAATTCATGCAACGCTTCCCTCATACGTAATTGCCTCTATGAGATATGTATGATGTAATAAAATTTATCTTTATTTCAATTTTTTTTTTATTTTTTTTTTTATTTAATACATGTTACATTGTTTTGAAATTTACATACAGTAGATATAATGAATCACCATATAGCCTGTTTCATGGTGACCAATTGAGTGTAATTACTTTGTATGAAATATGAAATCTAGTGTAAACATATGAAATTAGTAACTATAGATGAAGCTAAAATTTTGGAAAAATTGTAATAAAAAGTAGAAGATAGAAATTAGAAAGAAGAAAAAAGTAAATTAGCATTAGATTGTAAAAATGTACATAATTATATTATTATATATATAATTTTTAATCTGTGTGCATGCAAGCACACATGTGTATATAGCAGCAGACATACCTATATACATATAACAACACATGTATACATTATACATACACCCATATGACGCATCCTCACGCATATAAACAATATATACACCTCTATCTGAGTACTCGGAATAGGCTACTAACACTATAACAATCACATATCAAAAAATCCCCGAGCGCTTTCCTGAAACTGTCGTATTTGGCTATTGATTTTATTTCTAACGTTAAATTATTGAATATTTTTGGAGCAAGAAAGTTAAATTGTCTTTGTGCCATTGAGGTTTTTATTGGGGGAATAGTATAATTGGATTTGTTGGAATATCTTGTATTATCTTGGGTCGATTCAAAAATAGTTTTTTTCGTATGTTTGAATTTATAGTAGGAGGATATGTTTTTGACGTATAAGGATTTTATGTTGAGTACTTTGAAGTCGTATTTGTAAATTTTTTTTTCATTACATTACAGTTTGGGGTCTAGTTTTGATATAATTGTACCGTTTGTGCAATTTAATTGCAGTAATAAAAACCTCGTAAGAGCGTTGTAGGAAATGAAAAACATATAGATCTTTTGATCAACTATCCCCACATGTGTGTTCATAAACAAATTGGTGCGGTTCGCTCTAGAATAACGGAGGTTATGGCGACGTTCTTGAGATTGAGACTCTGGTACAAATAAATTTATTTGAGCTAGAATCTCAATGTCAAATGTGTAACCGTGTATTAAGAGATAAAAATATTTAATCAGAGCAAAACCTCTATGTGTCTCTAACCACTCGAACGATCGCGCGTCAAAAAACTTTTTTCTCCGATTGCTCGCGGTTTTTTGGCGACGATTTTGAATATTTTCCGCCAACATTAAAAAAATCAAACCTCCGAATTTTAATACGGAAACATAAAACTGATTATAGTGCTATACAGCCAATGAATTCACCTATATTTTAATAATTATTCTATATTTTTAGAATTGATAGATAAATTATTAAAAAATCTTAAACTTTATAAATGCGCGAAATTTGCGTTTTTGTGATTTGAAATTGCCGCCAGTGGCAGTTTTAAAAATCTTTATTGAATATTTTCTACGTTTTTATGTTCTCTATGGCCTGTTTGATAATCACAGATGCAAGAATGTAATAGAAAAATATTTTTTTGCATGTTAAGATCTCTTCAAAAGTTTGGTCAGAAAATAATTTTGTAAAATTTGAGTGCGTGACGCGTCAAAATTGAAATCACTGTATTATATTATATAATAAATTTACCACAAAAACTGGTATAACGTTAGGAAGATACATTAACTGTCTACAATTATTAATAAGCATAGTCGCCGTGTTGGCTTTATTTTATTCATTTGATGAATTATACAGAGAGCCTATTTCACGATGTCAAAATCATGGTGCTACTTTTTAAATAATTGTAAATTAGAACTGGAGATTTGTAACCATGTTTTTATATTACGTGCAAAACGAGGAAATAAGGCTTAAAGTGAGATATATATCATAGATATAAACATTGCCAATATTTCAGGGGGATACTTTGAAAGTTGATGAAATTCACCAATATTTGACCAAAAATCACTTCTGACAGCTACCTTAAGGTCAATCTACATAGGGTAAATCGGAATATGTAAAATGATGATAAATTTGTATATATATATCAAACCTTTGTATGACCGTAGAATTTCAAATAAAATCATAGTGATAATTTTATATCTAAACGCAAAGGTATCGAAAAAAAATGGGGGAGGGAAAATAATTGATGGAACCAATAATTGATTTATTTATTAAGCCCTAATATCCTTTAAAATCAATATTACAGTTGTATGGTTACAATGAAAGAGCAGTATATTGATTTAAACATTGTTTACACCTTTTGTCATAATAAAAATGTATTCAGTTTATTGGTTTATTCATAATTTAAGAAAATCAATACATAATAATATCATTGTGCCTCGCTATAGAGTGAGATTCTGAGTATCGCTCTGGTGAGGGACCACCATTCAGAATTGAACATTGCTTGAATTGGCTTAGTTATGTTCAGTGACTAGATCTGGAAAAGCATCTTTACAGAAAAATTGACAAAATATAATTAAGACATAAAAATAAAACGAGTTATTTAATGTGTACAATAAACAGGGAAAAATGAGAAAACCTGTGCATTTGTTAACATGCATATTTCAATGATCAGAATTGAAATATACATATTAAATGTCCACCGAACCTTATCATATAGAACCTTTGAGGACAACATAACATGAGACGTGAGTATGCGGAAAGAAATGATTATAAGTCCAGCCATCCAGGCCATCATAATTGATGTTCAAACAAATTTAATTAAATTTATAAATTAGAATTTCATAACTAAAAAACCAAAAAAGAAAAAAATGAAATAAAAAAAAACCCTCAGCAAATCTATATTGTAGTGTGATATGGCTTCATGCAATCATAGCATAATGCCACATCACACACATCACACTTTGTAAGGGTCCTTTTGAAAATGTTATTTATGTTGCACCAGGCACATTTCACCTTTTTCCCGCTACGGACCACGAAGTGGTTGCCTTTCAGGATAGGTCGCAGAGTCTTTCCTTCAGCTATTAGGCCAATGGTCCGCACAGTCGTGTCAATTTGACTACGACAGAACAGCAGAAGGAGTTCATCCGCAACCTCACTCCTGAAGTTTCGGTACAAAATGCGTTTATTTTCCTTGCGGAGCTTTGAGCCGTACAATATATACGCATTCTGCACCGAAACGCTTAGTAGTCTCCTGAAAAGCTTCTTGTACCAGACCAGGTTTCGCTGTCGTTCAATGGGGAAGCCTGACAAAAGCTGATCTTTTCGGTCAACCCCCCCCATTACCTTGTTATAGTCTAGTACGAGTTGAGGTTTGTAAGTCCAGGTACCAAACTTTTCAACTGCCCCGATTTCTGCCTTATGGTAGGTGGACAACATACTTACCAGGTTTTTGTCCAACCAAACCATTACATTGAGGTCCCCGCAGTTCGAGTATACAACCTCACCTTCCCTCAGTTTGGACCGGAGATGGGACTTAAATGCAGAGGGCACAAATTCTCGGTTTAACCGCAATGTGCCCATGCAGTCCATCCCATTTCTTTTGAGGCATCGTGCCAATAATGGACTATTATAAAAATTGTCCATTATTAATGTATACCCCTTGTTAAACAGAGGGCTGGCCAGGTCGTATACTATCTTTGCAGTGGCCCCAACTGGGCAGATATTGTGAGCACCCAAAAAGTTGGCCTGTGTCATGTCGTCCGTCATATCTTCCGTTATGTCTTCCGTCATATCTTCCTGGTCTGGATTTGTCGATTCAGCCTGTCTGGAAATGGTCTTCCCCGTATAAATTTGGAATTTCCAAAGATAGCCAGACTTGGACTCACAAAGCTCGTAAGACTTTATACCCGCACTGGCCGCTTTGGTTTTGATCATCTGGACGAATCCCAAACGGCCTTTATAGCAGAGTAAGGATTCATCCAGAGAGATGTCTTGCTCGGGCAGGTATAAAGTCTCAAACTTATTTGAGAGGTGGTCCAAGACGGGTTGAATCTTTTGTAACCTTCGCACAGATAATGGTGCATCAGAAGAAAGACTTTCATTGTTGGTGAAGTGAAGGAACTTTTTAATTAGAAGAAAACGATTATAATCCATGGCTCGGCTGAAATAAGGCATGGCGGTGAGTTTTTTTGAATAGAAGTAGTCTTTTTCAACAGGAAGGGGACTAATACCTTGATACATTAAAATTGCCAAGAATACATACATTTCCTCTTTATTCGTGGGAGCCCATTTATTGGTACGCGCATGACGCTTAAATTGTTTTTTCGCAATCCATTGATCTGCATACCTGTTGGTCTCTCTCGCGATCAGTTCAACGAAATCTGCATCAAAGATTTTAAGAAAGGCATCCACAGGTTTGCCCATTTCGTCGGTATTGAAAGTTGGTCCCGGCGTGCCTGTGAAAGTCTCCCTTATCCCAGTAAAACGTAAGATATCTTTAGACCAATCGAAAGAGTAACCTTCAGGCGGCAGAATCGAACGCATTGCCTCACTATCTACCTGGTCTTGTCTACTAAAGTCTATGGCCATAGCGGAGTTAGGTGAAACGTTGATAATATTATGATAAGGTATTGGTGGCATGCAGAAGGTATCCTCATCGCTCTCTTCGTGGTCGACGTCACTCGCTTCGTCATCCTCGTCGCTCGATCTGTCCATTTCTGAAACAACAGAAAACCCAAATTAATTTAATGTGTCTATATTACGATAACCCACTGCCTCTGGTACGGCTTATGACTCGCAATACGATGGTCGCGGGATCAAATCAAATAAATTATATTTGAATAATTAGTGTTATTTTCACACAAAATTCATTTAAAATAATATATATTATATTTGCGGCACGTTCCAGAGTGGAAGATACCCATAGTATCGCCCTGGTGTAAGACCCCATTCAGAATTGAAACGTTGCTTGAAATGGTTTTAGCCGTGTTTGGTGACCAGTTCTGAATAGCCAGGTACTTTTCCACCTCCCTCTTCCACACCTCCTTCCCCTCCCCGCTACCTTCAGCCTCACAACATACCCCGATTGAGGATGCCATAGTCTCACTGGCTCCAGATGAGGCTCTTGTGAGGTATTCATATAAAAAAATAAATAAAAAGTTAATCAAATACTTGAGGCGGGCTATGTCAGGAGTCAGAATAGCACAGTCAGGTAGGTATGGAATGAAGAAAAGAGTGTGTGTGCCAAGATCGAGTTGCATGGTGGTTCATCCTCTCTGCCTACCGAAATGGCGTGAAGGTAAGTTAGTTAGTTTTATAACTCACGGTTTCCAAGTACAGACTCTTCTAGTACAGCTGCCTCGTCCACGTTACTGCCCATGTCTGACTCTGAAATAAAAGAAAACACAAATTTACAGTAGAATTTGGATATAATGACTTTGCATTTAACGGTCTACTGTTTTAAGTGACGATAATGTAAACTCTAGTAAGGTTTCATAACTTTTAGTAGGAAAACGTATCCGTTTAAAGTGACCAACTACGTAAAGCGACCTATTTTAATGATAATTTGTCCGGTTACAAAACCCACCTACCAATACAGCCTCGCTTTTGACTAGGAAGCTCGACACAATGAGTCCCGTGAAGCGAAAGTGTTTTTTCAATTTAAGAAAAAAATGCTGTATTACACCGTTTAGAAGCCGGTGAATCAAATGTAATCCTCGCAAAGAAGTTCGGCATGTCTTATTTCTCACTCTGCAATACCCGTTACAGAAAAAAAAAGATGTGTAATGATGCATCCACGTCATAACAACAATACATTTTGTATGTTTGTTATGTGGAATTTTTAAGTACTATGCTTATTTCCTGCCAATATACCAACAGTGAAACTGTGCTAAAGATATCAATATAAAATATAGATAATTGATTTTATATTGAGCCCCTGGTATGACATTTTAAAAAATAAACTCACCGTTCCCAAACGCCGATAATTCTTGGTAGAATGGCACGTCCACCCACAGCTCGCTGTGATAGCGGGCCTCCGGAGAGAAGAGTTCCCCACTCCGCGATGTCCCAGGTAACGGCTCGGGAGATGCTGCACGGATAGGCATAATTGGTGCATTGGGAGCCGTTGATTGGATCTGTGCGGGAGTGGACATCCACGGTGGTGGTACGGGTCGTGGCAACGGTGAAGGCGTCCCTTGTGAAAAGGGACACGTTGTTCTCTCCGGAGATGGAATTCTGAAAACATTTACATAAATCATATAAATTGTTCTCATTCACGTGTGAAACAGTAAGTACAGTATGTAAATAAACAATAAAATTAGAACTCTGTAAAATATGCACTGAATGTGCCAAATGCACAGAGCGCTGATCTTACCAACTATCACTGTAAGAGTGGAACGCTGTCAGGAAAAAACAATAATATTGTATCAAGCATCTAAATACGATTGCTTACTTTTGTTTAGTTTTTCTTGGAGGTGCGGTAGGGAGCAAAATGCGCGCCGCCTGCTTCTTGAATTTTCGGCTTTCCAGCTCTAGCCGGAAGGAAGCAGGCAGGGCCCTAACAGCCTTTAGGGCCTTGACGCGATCCTCTCGCACCAGTAGCAAAGCAGGGTCGCTGTTTAAATAAATACAAATATATGATGAGTTCAACGGCCACAGCAAAGTACTTTCATAAAAAAACATTAAAAAATACTAACACTCCAGACGAGGCTGCAATTGCAGCTCTGCGTTGACGTCCACGTGCAGGTAGTCTGGCACCAGCTCGTACCCCACCTCTCCCTCTTCCTCTGCCTCCTCTTGCAGTCAGCACCACTCTATATATTTTAAATTGAAAACACTTAATGTAAGTACTTAAATGTTTAAATTTTGTTAAATATTGCACTAATATAAAATTTGAAAATAATTATTGGGTCGTGGAGTGCTCCCTTTCCCTGGACGACATTTGTTTCTGCACAAATTTGGTAAAAGTGAAGAAATTAATTAATTATACAACTAAATTACTAAATTTTTATTGTGTGACGAAGGCTTTACACCATTTTACATGTAAAAAAGAGTCAACTTTTTGACATATGACTTAAAATAATTGGTTAACAAATATCTGTATTAATAATGAACCAATTCAAATAAAACTTATATATATCTCTTTGTTTTGAATCACTGTGATGGAATATCTATATTTCAAATGCGCGAGTGCAGTATATAAGACATTATTGTAAATCAAAAACAGATGACGTCTTCAGTTGACGTATTCTTACACAAAAACTTCAACCAAAACAATATATTAGAAACAAACTAATTAAAAACGCATTTCAAAGATAGATAAGTCAATCACAATAACACAAATATATAATTATGCGTTAAAAACCCAATAAATTAATTACTTACGGCATTTTAGGAAGAGTCCAAAATTTCGTGAATGTTAAAAATTTATGGTTTTGTTTTTTGACAGGACGCCTTATAAAACCGCGAAAACTCGTTAAATATCACTTCAAAGACAACGGATAAGTTCATAGACAAAGAGAATATATTATCAGCTATTCGATAAAACAAGTAGCTGGCCAAGGAAGCGTTTTAAATAATTACAATAAATATTTTACGAATGGTAGAAAAATCGGTCCATTTTTGGACCGATATCAATCGCAGAAAAATAAAAGTGGTCGATTTTTCGACCGAAATCGTTCCAGTGGCTAAGGAGTGGTAATTGGTCATGCTCGGGATATAAGTAGATGGGTGCAGCCATATCCGTAGAGACGCAAAATAAAAATCTTAAAATCAATTAAATAGCTTATATTTTTTTTAATTTCAAGTTTGTAAGGGTATTTTTGTGAAAGTGAATAACTTCTTCTGGGAAAAAATTTCATCTGCAATATCTACGTCGTTCGATTCCTCAGTAAAGAAATATATGAATGTAAAGTTATGTCTGAATCAGTTTCTAGTCAGTGGCTACAGTAAAGTTATTTCCGTATAGCGAATTCGGGCCACCCTGCACCGAGCGCTGCCGACTACAGTTGCAGTTGGCACGGATTTCGAGCCCGGCCGACCGCCCCTCCCTTCGCCAAAACTAACCGAATCGACTGACCTTTTCAATTTAAAATTGCCATTCTTGGCTTTGTCAAGTGCATTGCGGTAAATTGAATGGAAGCATATTGCCATGTTAGCTCAGAGTTTCACTGAACATACTTCTGTGCAATTGTTATCATTTACTTTTATTCATAATTATAACACATACCACCATACAAACGAACGCAGCTATTTTTGGGCTACAATTTAAAATTAATAAATAGACACAAAATTACATGGGTACCTTATTATAAGAACCAAACATCCATTTTATTACCAAATATTATGTTAAAGAATTGTCTCGCTCAAAGAAATAGTGTGTATTAAACTATTATCTCTAATACCTACAAACAATTTTTAACTACATATATATATATATATATATATAGTATATAGTTTGTAGTATATACAATATAATTAGAATGATCAGTTTCTATATATATATATATATTTAGTATTTCTAACTACGTACTATGTTTCATATCTCTTTATACGTAGTATCATTGTTTTCGGTACAATCACCTTTCACCCTCCACGTGGTTGATGTTTTTACCTCTGTAAATTGTTTTTTTTTTTTTATTTCTTTTCAACGTGAAAATCACCCAATGACAAAATAATACAAATTAGTTTATTCGGATTTTTCTCTTTCCTTATATTATTTCTTATATGTACTATTGTAATAATTAAAAAAGGTTACAATACCCTGTATCAATTGTGCATATATTATATTCTTAGAATTGAAAAAAGTAATTATTATTTAAAAGTTTTTCCAAAAAACGTTATTAATATCAATTATAAGGAACTTAGTCCATTTATTTTTCTTTTCTTTTCCTTTTTACAATCATCATTTCCTTAGTGTTTCAATAGTTAATCCCACAAAATTAAACTAAGTATCTGCCTACTTTACAGCACGAAAGTGTGTGATATGTTTATGTAAATACCAGTAGATATAATATCACTGTTTTATGGATTAAGACACCTTTATATTTTTTTCACTTTTTAAGACTAATCTGAATATGCCCGTCAGAAAGTGAAACTGATCCGGTCATTAATAAAAAGTGGAAGAAAGTTATAAGGCAATTTTAATCCTTAATAAAATCAACTCAACCTTAAACGTTTTTTATCCATTTAAGTCATTAAAACATTAAAAAAAATGGTTTGACTTAGTATTGAAGCTTCTTACCTAGAAACTGAAGTCGACAACTGTACCAACCTCTCCAAATGCCGATCAGGTAGGACCGACGTTTGTTTTGTATATTAATTTATGTAATGTCATCTGATTTCAGATACATTCATATTTGTCCGTGTGTGTTAACCATTGTTAATTTGCACATAAAAAATGGTTGATAAAGTTCATTATCATCGACAACGAGATTCAGCTTGATCGTATGTCGGGAAGTGGATTAATGTTGGCTTCCAAGATTTGCATTCATTCATTCATTGAAACTAAAGCGAAATTCAAATAATGTATTAAAAAAATTATATTAAAATGGAAATTCACCATGAGTAAAAGGTTTCCAAATAATCAGGTGTTGTTTTTTATAAGGCCTTGCTTTATTGAGTTTGTACTAACTAACAATTTTATTCTCAACCTTTGTTAAAAGTTAATGTTTTAATAATTTTAATAATAATAATAATTACAAACGTGGAAGTAAAAAACTTACAAGTTGTTTAAATAAATAAGGAAAGATTTGAAATTTTTTAATATTAAAATATTTAATGAATGAACCGAAATATTATTATTTAAGTTTGACAATTTTAATGCATTTTTTAAATTTCAGACGCAGTAATGCTATGTTATATTATATGAATCGAATATCTAGTAATCAATTGTCGTTTACTTACTAGACTTAGTAACAATTTACTTATAATGAATAGCTAGATACGCATATCTCAATCGTTTTACCAAATTACAGAACAATTTACACGATGTGAAAACCAAATTAAAATTTCGTATTTTTCTATGACGCGGTCCTTTATATTCTTCTGTGATAATTTGACGCCTTATTACGAATTTCAAAATACGAATTGACAAAAAAACTACTTTACTACTTTGTAGTTATAAATTAAATTATTTTCGGTCTAGACTTCGTCTTCTTCTAACATTAATTCTTGTGTATTTGAATAAAACAAAACATAATGGATATTGAAATTTCGCAGCATACCTTCAAGGATTTATCACAATGGCCCCATAGAATCCATTACAACGCATTAGTGAAGGTTCCAGCACATTGAAGGCGTTCATAAGGATCGGCGAAGTGGGTGGGGTAAGGCTTGAGAAGGGGGTGGAGGTGGGGGTGGTGGAGAAAAGCGGAGAAGATTTCGCCTACAATCTTAGAATCTTGAAATGTATGCAAATAGCATTCGATTGCTGTGGTTTTTGCGACCTGTGCGCCGATAACTAAAACGGAAAAAAATCAAAAATATCATTTCAACATAATATTATATTAATTTATCACTCAACAAGTGTGTTTTAAACTCATTGCAAATGAATTATTGCCAAGATGTCTCTGAAGATCTCTCTGAAGATACTCTCAGTATAGCCCCGGTGTAATACCAAAATCCAAAATTTAAATGTAGCTTGAAATGACTTTAGCCGTGTAGGGTGACCAGATCTGAATAACCCACCTTCCTCTCTATCATCGCCTTTCTTTCGCAACTACCTTCAGTTTCTCAACCATATAATGGGGGATGCCGTGGTCTCACTGGCTCCAGTCTATTGGAAACAGCTGGGACTCTTGTGCGGTGGTATAATATATGAAAAAGATTAAAATAGTTTTCTTTTTAATACTAAAAACGTTAAATTATTTATCTTTTTTATGCAATGTGATTTTTTTATTCAATATTCCTACCAATCTATTATAATAATGGTATTTGTGACACTGCAATATTTATTAAACAGATGGAATATGTGCAACTAAAAAATAATTAATCATTTCATCTTTTTAAAAAACTATTTATAACTTTTTCAAAAATCAGAAAAAGATACGATTGCATCTGGGACTTGATCCCAGAATCTTTGCCTTGCCGGGGCGCTGCTGTGCCTTGAGAAATGTGCAGTGATAAAAATTAAGATAATATTGGTGTAATTATGATACAGTTAAATATGACCGAAGGAAATAGGATTCCATTAGCACAGTTGGTCGTTCAACTCATCCTCGTAGTTTAGGTCATCCTGGGTTCAAGTCCCAAATGCGACCGTGTCTTTTTCTGATTTTTCTGTTTCAAAATTTCATTTACAAACGCTGGTATTATCTTCATTAATTAAATATTACAATTTAAGGCAGTCAAAAATATTTTGTTTGCCTTTCAGAATGGAATTATAATATCCAGTGATTTTATAGGGGTCTGCATTAGTATTATAATTATAGATAATCAACGACACTTTCACATGATATTACAGTTTCAAAATACATTAATATTTTGTAGGTAGATTTTTTATTATTATTCTTAATATTTAATGGATGCCACGAGAGAGAGCGAGTGTGTACTGTGTACTCGGCTCCCATCTCGGATCCTAGCACTTAGACGCCCCTAGATAAATAATAGGATATGACAGATAGGATTGTTACCTCCGTTTACCCCTTCACCCAGCTCTGCATATTGCTGCTGTAAGAGTGTAATAATCGAGCACTTACCTTAGAAAGTATTTACCTCTGGAATAATTACGTCTATCTCACTTCTCCCTCAATCCTTAATGTGATTTGGGCTCAAAATAAAGCAGCGGTGGAAAACTTTAATGCTGGGACATAAGATTCAACAAAATAAATGTATAATTTATATCTGCTTTACAACCGCCGTTGAAATAATTCTGTCTGATACCCGAATGGCATTTAAAATGGACTTTATTTAAATTAAAATAGAACATCAATCGATCGTGTATTATCACAAGGAATACGAGGAGAAATTTATGGGAATTCTTACATTATGTTGATAGTTAAGTCCTGCTGGTTTCTTGAAAATTCATTGGTCGCTTACAGTTTATAGGTGTACACCTTATACAATCACCATTTATGTGATATTTTTTCCACATGACAATATTGAGCTCGGGAAGAAAATTTCACTATTTAACGGACTTTTTCCGATGTTATTGATACGAGCAACGAAATAACATGCACTCTCCACGACGATGAGAATTCGAATCATAAAACAAATAACATGTGTGTGTGTGTGTTAATAACAAATAAATAACACTGGCGTCGGTCTTCTTTCTCCAGTTCTTGTCCAAGATAAGACTTTTGGGAAAAGAAAGGAACAAAGAAAATAACAATTTGAAACGTGAACATTGGGATGTGGAATAATCACAAAACTGTTTCAATATTCAACAAATCCTAAACGATTTTTTTTAATTGTAAAAAGCATTCACTTTGTGGCTCATCATAATTTATAATAAAAACACATAAATTTGTTTTTGACCACGATAGTTTTATTTTCACTCTACCGGTTTCGGAAGATCCCTTCCTTCGTCAGGAGAATATTTAAATATTCTCCTGACGAAGGAAGGGATCTTCCGAAACCGGTAGAGTGAAAATAAAACTATCGTGGTCAAAAACAAATTTATGTGTTTTTATTATAGATTTTTTTTAAATTGAATTAAAACTAATAATTTCCACAGTACCATTAAGGTATAGTTATGAATCGAATGAGGTTATAAGTTATAAACAAGTTTCCTTCAAATACTCTTAAATAATCTTATTTATTTATTGTTTTAAAACAGATACACATCTTCTAATATAGTCCTTAAATACACACACTTTTTTCTGTATAAATTAGTAACATATTTCTTATGAAATATGACCAAAATTATTATCTTGGGGGTATTATGCCGTGTTACGTTTCCTCCTTTATTATCCAACGTTTCGGATAGCGTTACAGTGTAGATCATCACATGCGCCCAGATGATAATCAAATTTAAATTTAAACTGTTAAAAAAATTGTTTATATTTTTTTCTAATTGAATTTCTTCTGGTAATTCACCAAGAAATATCTTCATTGCTCTGTACCTACGTTGCGATTTCTTTTCCAGTTTGATTTCGTTTCCCTTTCTGACGTATATGCTTGTGCTGTAGGTTTTACATATCATCCAGAAGTTGAGGTGATGTATAAATATGGCAATTAATACATTATTTTTTAGACTAAGAATACAGTACAATGCAATACAACATAGATTTGGCATTATCGTTTTTAGTGAGGCTTGGTTGAAAGATTCAATCTATATCCCAAGTATTAATGGATATTCATCACATAGCACCAAAATAAATTATTTACAAAATGATGGAGTTGTCGTTTACACTCGGAATGATGTCATAGTTTCTGTTGAAGAAATAACTATTCCACATGCCAACTGTCTTAAATTACAACTACCTTATAATGTATGTGTTTTAGCAGTTTATAGATCTCCTTCTCAAGCACACATTGATACCTTTCTTGACCACCTAAATGACTTACTACGTTCTGTATCAACACATAACCATGAAGTGATTTTATGTGGTGATATAAATATAAATATTCTGGATATGAACAACATAAAAAGTGAACAATATCTTTCACTTTTGATTTACCACGGTCTAAAACCATTTATTATTTCACCGACTAGAGTAACATCAAGTACTGAGAGTTGTATTGATCACATTATGGTTAAGTCAAAAGACGATCCTCAGAGTGCTGTATTCAGGACCAGTATTACAGACCATTTTGCTACATTATTGAAATATCCTAAATCCAGAGTAACAAAATCAAAAAAAATAGACGTTAAGCTTAGACTAACTGTGGATAATGACCTACTAAATTCGACACTGAAAGAGGAAACATGGGATACAGTCTTATCCACCAGTGATGTCAATACTGCAGCTGATAATTTCATAAGACGTCTAAAATTACATATTGGAAATTGCTCATATACTAAGAGAATCCATTGTAATAAAAAGCACTTGAAACCGTGGATAACTTCTGGAATTGTTAACTGCCTGATTAAACGTGACAAATTACAGAAGAGTTGTCGTAAAGAACCAAATAATATCGAACTGTTTGCACATTATAAAAGATACAGAAATTGGTGTTCTAAAATTATAAAAACGACCAAACAAACATATTATAAAGGGAAGCTTCACGAGGTAAAAGGAAACATAAAGCAAGAATGGAAAATAATAAAACAAGCATTGGATTTGCAAAAGGAATCAGTGCCCATAAATAAACTGAAAGTAAATAATAACATTGTATCCATAAATGATAATCCAACAGTCATTACTAACCATGTGAATAATTTTTTTAGTGATATAGGTCAAAATTTTGCTAATCTTTTGTGTAGTGCAAATAGCACCAGTGAAGAATCTTTAGTAAAAAATTATAATCCAACACAATCTATGCAAAATGCCTGCTTTGAATTCAAACCAACGAATTGTAATGAAGTTTTAAATGTGATTAATGAGCTAAAATCAGGTTTTTCGAGTGGAAATGACAATATGAGTGCAATGGTCTACAAACAAAATGCTTCTGAACTAGTAATACCTATTACACACATTGTAAATGTTAGTTTTGAGAATGGCTTGTTCCCTAATCATTGCAAAAATTCCAAAGTTATTCCTTTATTTAAAGGAGGAGATAACGAAGATGTAAATAACTATCGACCTATCTCCTTGCTAAATACGTTATCAAAAATAATAGAGAAATTAGCTAAAATTAGGTTGATGTCTTATGTAAAAAGATATGAAATTCTCTCAGATAATCAATTTGGCTTCCGAGAGAACATGGGAACAAGTGATGCTGCATTAAAAATGATCACCACAGTCGTAGAAGCTCTTGATACTGGCAATAAAGCAATGGCCGTCTTTTTAGACTTGTCTAAGGCATTTGATACCGTATCCCACGGTTTACTCTTAAAAAAACTCAGTTCAATGGGTATTGTTAATAAATCTTTAGATTGGTTCAGATCATATCTTGAAAATAGAACACAGAGAGTAATAATTAATGATCACATTAGCTCAAATAAATCAATTGTATATGGTGTTCCTCAAGGTAGTGTTCTGGGTCCAATTCTATTTTTGTTATATATTAACGACCTCTGTAAACTGAAATTTTCTGGATCTTCAATTGTATTTGCAGATGACACTGTCTTGGTGTTTGCTGCTGACACATGGAACGAAACGTATGCTCAGTGCGAGGCAGGATTAAGGGCAGTCAAAAATTGGCTTGATCAAAACTTGTTAACCTTAAACATGAACAAAACTAAATATATTACTTTTAGCATTTCCTCTGTAAATCAACCATCTTTGGAACGTTCATTAAAATTACATTGTTGTGTGCAGGAGTGTAACTGTCAATCTTTGGAAAGAGAAGACAACATCAAATACCTGGGTTTAATTATTGATAAAAATTTAAAATGGAACAATCACATTACTATATTAAGAAACAAAATAAGAAGGCTAGCCTACATTTTCAAAAATCTAAGAAACATATTGGACAAAGTTACATTAAAAACTGTATATTATGCTCTTGTTCAATCAATGCTTTCATATTATGTTGTCTGTTGGGGTTCTTGTAACAAGACTACCTTAGAGCCTTTGAATGTTACACAAAAATTAATTTTAAAAATAATGTATAAGAGAAATTTTATGTATCCATCAAAGTTATTATATAGTGAAAGCAAAATTATGACAATAAGGCAGTTGTACATAATACAGGCTCTCTGTAAATTTTTCAACAACACTATTACTGCTAAAAGATCTCAACACGTGCGCAGCACTAGAATGGGTTCTTCTTTAATGTATCAGCCGGTGTATACCAGAACATCCTTCGGACAAAGGAGTTTTTCATATAAAGCTCCGTTGCTATATAATATGCTTGGAGAAAATATAAAAACTATAGGTACGTTAAATTCATTCAAGAAAATGGTCAAAATCTCCGTACTAGCTGAGAGTGATGATTTTAGATCACCCATGTTGTCGCTTATATCATAATTCCTTGTGGAAGCTCTGTTTCGATACAATCCTTATTTACTTACTGCGCATGTACTTATTTACTTCTAAAATAACTTTTGGTTATTTATTATTATGTTACTTATTATTATTATTATCTACTTAATTATCGTATTAATATTTACTTTAATTATTGTCTAGCTAAATTATTTACTTACTTACTTTTTATTATAATATTATCTACTTACCTATCGGTTATTATTTACCTTTTTTTATTTAGTTATTTTTATTTTTTCTTATAATCTATTATTCATACTTTCCATGTTGTAACTGTTAGTATGGTTACCCTATGCTTGTGTCTGATAAGCCAGCACAGGTACCTTGTACTTTAGTTAACAGAAGAATATTATTGTTGCCAACTTACTTAATAATGCTTCTTTTGTTTTTATTTTTTTCATACATTTGTTACTAAAATTTTGTTTATTTTTGTCTACCGGTCTCGAAACGTCCGTGTCATAAACTTTTCTTTTTTGGTTTAAATTTAATTTAATGTTGTTATTATTTTTAATTTACATATATGTATTTTTTTAAATGATATTATTGTAAAGCTGCACATCTTGATACAGGAATGCCCTAGTGAGATGTGCAGAGTATGCTTTTTATGCAAAAACTGTATTTTGAATGAAATAAATAAATAAATAAATAAATAGTGTACAGATATATATATTTTTTAATGACATGACTTTTAACTCCACCAATATTTATCTCAATTCTACATCAGATGGTTGTGGACTCCTGATTGTATAACTTAAATTCGGTTGCTAGAACAGACGAAGATTTTCTCAAAGAGCTGCTAATGTGCGGGGTGGGGTGGGG
This sequence comes from Hesperophylax magnus, assembly GCA_026573805.1. NCBI lineage: Eukaryota > Metazoa > Arthropoda > Insecta > Trichoptera > Limnephilidae > Hesperophylax > Hesperophylax magnus. The sequence goes on along the minus strand of JAIUSX010000116.1, from coordinate 1,798,052 downwards.
CCGTCTTTACCAATTCGCACAACCTCACCTGTCACCATATCTCACCCAAACTTACCCTTAACCCATCCTTATATAATAAACAGTTTTAAAGATAATTATCTTACTTTTTAAATTCGTTTCGTGCTATTTCAACCATCGACTAAATATTATACTGTACTAAACAAGTATACGTATATCACGTGGTACGTCTCTCGTTCCAGCACTGTACAGACGAGACGGAGCGCGTACTCTTTCCTTTAATAATAAATAATAATAATAATTGGATAATTTTTAGAGCGCCGTTTTTGTAAAAAATCACCTCAAGGGCGCTGTACAATTTATTTCCTAGGATCTACATTTGTTATTTAGACCAACTGTGCCAACACGAGGTTCGTCATCCGTTCAGGTATGTGTCTGCCGCCAATATAGCGCTGACATGTGTCTGCTGCCAATAAAGAGCGCTGACACAACATCCTCACATAGATAACAAACCTTGGCAGCACCGCTGTGACGTTCGCATAAAAAGACCCTCTAAACGGCATCCCCAAAGTTGACAAATCCGTGTTAGTGTAAAAAAACTGCGTGATTCTTTTCGGGGCGTATCCTTAAAAAAATGAAATGATATTCTTTAATGGGCCATGTCAAGAGTCAGAATAATAAGAATGTGAATGAGGCAAGGAGTGTGTGCCAAGACCGAGTTATTTGGCGGTCCGTCCTCTCTACCCACCACTGCGGGGAAGCGGCGTGATGGTTAGTTAGTTAGTTAGTTTTAAAGGTAGGGTCCCATTAGCTCAGTTGGTAGAGCGGCGTCCCGGCAAGACGAGGTTCCTGGGTTCAAGTCCTAGAAGCGACCTATATTTTTCTGATATTTCTGTTTCAAATTTTCGTTTAAGATTTGCAATATGTTTTTAATAATTAAATATTACAATTTGAGGTTTTACTCATTAAGTTATTCAAAAAAATCTCTAATAATTACTTGGCAGTTGAATAGAGAATATCTTGTAAAAAAATATAATTTTCAGGGCTTAAAAGTGTTCAAGGGCAATATATATATTTTATTTATTTTATAAAATACAGTATAATTATTTAAATTTACATAGTAAGAACATATTTCAGCAAAAATTAACATGTTTACCTTTACAAGAGTAAGAGAGAGTTATACAATGTCGGTAAAATTCGGAATGGTCTTCTACAAATAAGTAATGTAGTTCCTGAACGGAATATTGTTTTGCTTGTTATATTAAACGTGAGTATTGAAATCTTATAGACATATAACACGAGCTCCTGGAGCTCACCTTATGGAGTAGTAGAATAATTATTCTAGGAAAAAAATTATATTTATTTTGCATACTTTTATAATTTAAAATCTTGTATTATTTTGTAATAAATAAATCAATAATTTAATTGGGGCAAGACTACCGTCAAGACTAATTGTCTAGAAAAAATTACCTACAAGATATAAGTCAAACTTGTTGAAAATGTTTACTTAATAGGAAATAAAAATATATTTCACACGGATATTGGAATAAAACCAACACAATTCTCCAAAGTTTTGTTATTTGTCAGATCTAATCATATTTTTTTCTGAATTCGCAAACACCTAAGATGCATATTCATCATTTTACTGTATAGTACTAGGCGAAATATTTTATTACAGTACCTATCCTGTACGTAAGTGGTTTTTAATGTTTCTGTTTTTAAATATACGTTTTCTCCTTGAAACCCGAGAAACGCTTTAGATATTCATTTGATACAGCGGTAAAGGATAAAACGTGTCTCCGTACAGAAGCTTTTAGACAGTTACTACCGAGATTGTAACTAATGCTTTTCATTATTCATGACCTTAATATTGTTCAGGCGCTAACTGCTAGATCATTCATGATTCATGATAATTTGTAATCATTTAAATTTGTAATCGCACATTGTTGTGTATTGCGCTCGTTTCATTAATGCGCACTCAATTCCTGAAGCAAAATAAATCATACGATATTGTTGATTGTATAGCATTCGTTAAATGAATCATACTTGTATAGTAAGTTAGCAAAAATAAATAAAGGATGCATCTCTTTGGAAGGTGGAAAATCAAATTAATCAATATAGAGTCCATTTGGAACAAGAAAAAGGGGACCACCTTTCCATCACAATATCCACAGTCGGTAGCAAGTAACACATCTAACAGATAACCGTTGAAATCTGCCATGACGTTTTGGAAAAATAGCAGAGGTTACCCACGGATACTTTGGGTTGCCGATCTAAAAATAATTATTGGTTTGGTAGAATTTGTACGAATCAGCGTCACTGAGATGCACGCCAGCATATCGGCCAGAATGTCACAAGAGTCCCAACTGATCCCAACAGTCTGCAACCGGTAAAACTATCGTAACTATAATTGAGATTTGTTATGAGTATATAAGAGAGAGTAAGAGGAAGGTGGAAAAGTAGATCTGGTCACCAAACACACCTAAAACCATTTTAAACAACGTTTTAATTCTGAATGGTGTTAGACTACCAGAAGATACTGATAAAACCTTTCACTCTGGAACGTGCCGCAAATGTAGTGTACTGTATTATTTTAAATGAAAAAATTATGAAATAACACAAATTTCTCAAATAAAATTTACTTGCGAACGTCGGGATCTAAATCCTCGATTTCCGGATTGCTAGTCGAAAGCCTTACCCCTCGATCACGGAATATACGAAAAGTATAAATAAGTACGTCAGTACATACCAAAGTAAAATTAGAACCTGTTTTTATTGTCTTAAAAATTATCTATCCAACCACCAATAACTTACTTGATAAAAAATACGCCCTAATCCAACCTCTTTCTTCTGTCGTGAATTCTTAAAACTTAAGTATTTCGAGTTACATTAGAAAGGGGTTATAAGGTGTTCCAAAGATATTTTCTTAGCGGCTTAAGCCTTATTGGTTGAATATAGAAACAGTTAGGAGATGCAAATGGATAGGAAACGCGATATTTTAATTCTTAATAGGGTTCTTAGTGCCGCGGTTACAGCCCTGAGAAAAGCGACTACGATTGCGAGTTTCGTTGAAAAAGCCCAAAGAGCTATTTGCATTTTAAACGTGATTAAAGAAAGTCCCCCGTGAATCGCATTGGGGTGCGATTTTATGTTTTCTTAAAAATGAAAATATTTGGCATGAGCTAATTAAATATTTTAACTTATGACCTGAAAATCTAGAAATTTTTGAACGGATAGGTACCAGCAGAGTTAAGGAGTTTGAAACATCATCGAAATCTTCCCGAATCATAGAAATGATGTGTAAAAAGTAGTTGAAACCTTTCGGGAACATGTCGTTGTTGAACAGATCGAAAATAAATTACTTTGGCTTTCCATCAACGGAAAATAATCGAAAAAATATTGTTGATTTCCCGGGGAAAAAAGCGTTTGGGGAATATATCTGGGGATTTACCAGGGTTCCACGAAAATTGTTAGTGGGGACATTGATAAAGAATACAAAAGACAGGTCACCATCACAACAAACGTGACTGAAATAAATTGCGGACCCCAAGTGAGTACACACATTCATTTGCAATATAAATAATGATTCTGCATATTTTCGACGATCACAATTCGGTATATTCGTCAGTAAAAATGCACCTAGTATTATTAGCTGTCGTTATCAGATCTATATAATAAGATGTTAAGAGGCGTATCTGACTTAAACAAGTGAGTTTAAAATGTAAATTTGATTTTGGTCCACGATGACACTGTTTTTTGTTTATTTCCGATTATTTTTATTTCAAATGCATAAAACCTTGAATTTAACATCCCATTAATCGCTCCACCCCCCACTCTGACCCTAACTGGTTAATACCTACTGATTTTTATGTTTAAATAGAAAAATAAATAAAAATTGATATCAGGAATAAAATTTCACTTACGTTTTTCCTCCAAACAAGATAAGGAAAATTAGCTAAATTGTGTTAGATACGTCATTAACACCATAATAGAATCCAATCCTGACCACGGAAAGCATTTATTGAGGGGTTGCAGTAAAGCAAGTATATACAGATGAATAAAAACTTACAAGTTTATTTTTACTTTTCACTTTCATCAATGTTTCCCTATGAAGGAGTATTCCCAATGCATTATGTGTCAACAAATCGTTTGTAAACATGGAAATAATTTGTTATTCCGACTATCCCGGGTTCTCAAGGGTAAAGTTGGTCCAGGGCTAGGCGGCGGATGCGTCTGCCCACCAGCTGCGTGGTGGGCCGGATCGGGGTAGGCCGATTAAGAGAGACCCTTTGACACCTCTCCACTCTCCAGCGGGATCCTTCCAACCCTAGGTTAGATGCGCGACTCCTTGAAACACTATTGGAGAGATGGATTCATAAGTCACTCCTGGACACACTGACCCCCAGATTCATCCACTTCCCAGAACTTCCATTTCTTATTTTCCTTAAAAAGACCCTTCGCACAGCATCCCTAAAGATGACATGACATGGAGTTAATGTAAAAAAAAACTTTCGGACGAAACTTCAGTCAAGAGTTATTATTTTTTACTTTGTTAAGAACATTGCTTGAACGTTTTATTTCATCTTAACTGTGATGACCGTCTTGTGATATTTATATCAGTGTATTAGTACATTTTTGTATCAAGATCAGAAATGGTTTCTCTCTATATTTTTTTATGTGTAGTCCAAATAACTTATTCATTGAATTCCTACAACTTACGTTACAATCAATCTGTCAAAAAAGTTTTCATAGAATATATACCATAATAAAAAACACTTTATCCAGAAGCTATTAATCTTCAGTAAAATGAAAACGCCTATGAAAAATGTTATGAAACGGTAATACCATCTTCTTATTTTCTATGGAGTGCTTTGTCCAATTTTTAAGCAATTTGTGAGCTCATTTTCATCACGGTTTTTGTAATAAATTGCGATGAAAATGTGTGAACTTTGAAAAGAAACACGTTTGAAATTTAGGGGAAGCACATAAATGCCATGAAAATCAAAACTGAAAAGAAATTTATATCCCAAAGTACCCATTTAATTTTTATACTTTTTATATTAACATTAACGCTGGAAAAACAGGGACTTTAAGAAATAGAGATTAGAAAACATTATTTCTAATATACAAACAGTGTGGTCTGAATTATTATTGATACTTGTACCGCATACCTAATTTTACTACCCTACTTTGCCCGGGTTTCAAGAGTCACCAAACGTTTTTTTCTTAAACTGTTTGAAAATTCGTAACAAACAATGGGACATCGTGTATTATGTTTTTAAACAGCATGCACTGTTCTTACTTTATGAAAAAGACTCCGAGTGAAAAGCGGTCAGTCGCATTGATCTAATTCATCACCGCAGAATCCATAATTTTCGACGTTTTTGCTGGACCAGTCAAACAGGGGTGACATTTATACCTAAACATAGTGAAAGATACTTTCACAATAACCCTGGTGAGAGACCACCATTCACAACTGAAACGAAATGTTTAGAGACTAATTCTGGATTTGCTGGTTACTTCTCATTTCCACTTTCTTATACGCAGATGCCCTACTTCCTTTGTCTAAAGTCTTTGGCACTTCTGCCACAGGGATGACAAATATCTGATATACATGTTGTGTAGTAGCAAACAACTATGTAGTCAAAACTATAAATCTCACACACACACACACCCAAAAAGTTACTGTAGCTGTCGTTTTCATATTCTGTAATTCTTTGTTCACTATTTTGCTCCTTGCACTAATCTAAAGCACTCGCATTACGTGATACAAATACTCCATGTTTAAAATCTCCATGACGTGAGTTGGAACAAAATGGAGTTAGCAAAATACCAGATGTATGGCAGTAATCGCCAAGATTCTGAAATCGTTGATTACCGAATACTTGTGTATCCCTGTAGAAGATTCTCTATTCTCTATCACACAAAAACATACTGTTTTCTTTTGTAGAGTTTTTTTATCGTAAAATATGAAGCTCATTGAAAAGCAGGTTCGTAACATCATAATAATATATTTTTAAATAAAATCATTGAAATTTTTCGCACGCGTTTCCTGTGACTGAAATAGTTGAATATTATTAAATCGTAAATATTCCACAATTTGCTTCGAACACGCATCCCACGCGTATAGCTGCCGACTGACAACGGAGCACAGAGCAGTGGCGTGCGAGGCACGCATTTTGACACGTTGACATTGTCGGCATCCGTGGCCTGTCAATTTCAATAAATATTCACCGAATTAGTTCACAAGTTAACCGCCAGGCGCTCATCAATATTCCAGTAGCGTGCCTCGTCATAGGGCAAATAGTCAAACCATGTATTGCCAGTACATGCATTATGTAAATTATATTGCACTAATGCAGTATTTGTAAGTAGTTAGGTACTCGTTAGCATGGACAGGTAATTGTAGTTTCGTAGGTCAAATTAAAAGACAGTCTCTAACATATTGTAAATTGTTCAGGAGAGGCAAAAACGTTGATCTCGTTGATTTCGTCTCTCACCCTGCATGCCGCATGAAGTCCTGAAAACCCTTCTGGATGAAAGGAGAGAGCCTCCTACGATTGCCTCTCACTCCATAAAATACGTGAAAACTTGAGTGACAACAGGCCAACGTGACTCAATCAACAATTACTGCTTATTATATTTTTTCACCTGTAAACAACCAACTTTATTTTTGTAAGAAAGGCTTTGTTAATGCTAAATTTCTAACTAGATGGCGTCGAGACATATGATTTCTTCATTTATTGGTGAAATATTTTTGACTTGTCAAATATTATTATTGTTGATTGAGGTATTAGTACATATTGAATCATTTGGCGGGTTGGAAATAAGCCGACATAGCTCAGTGGATACAGAGCACCTGACCGGACATCAGAAGGCACGGGTTCAATTCCCGTTGGCAGCATTTATTTTTACTAGGGAGATATTTTCAATTTGTATTATTATTTCGGATGACTAATTATTGCTTATAATTATTTGTTAAACTGTTTAACTTCGAATGTGCAAAAGAGTGTCAGTTCGATGGATGAAAGTGTCAAATTGTATTGATACTTTTATATGACTTTCTACTATACCCATACCTACTGCGAATAAAATTTTATATTTTTATTGTAAAATAAATTTAATTTTCTGTACTGTTCATGAGCATATTGTATGAACTTTGTGAATGTAAATTGTGAAAAATCTTCACAAGTTTACGAAAAAGGTGTTTATAAGCTTTAAAAAAGTGGTTAACGTGGCTTAGATATCCGTCAAACAAGGATGTTCAAAAAAATCCTAGATAGACAAAAATAAATTTCCGTATACAAAGGACGTTAATGATGGTAAATTGGTTTGTAGGTAAACATAAACTAAACTGGATAGTAAATGGAAATAACCTTTTTTTATATCCGTATGAAAGTAATAAATTGTGATTAAAATGATTTTTTTTTTATTTCGCTAATTTGCTTTTAGAGGTAAACGGTTTCAAAGAAAAAATTCACTATGGACATTTTTAATATCATTAACAACTTACACCGCCATCTAGCGGCCGAACCACGAACTGTGTGTACAAACGGTTCGCCCCGATTCGCAAACCCAGTGGACAATGTGAAAAATAAAATAAAAAACGTTTGTTATTGAGATGCAAGTCTGAACAAAATTTGTGTCGATTATGAATATTTATAAAGTTGTAGCTTATTTCAAAGAGATCTTTTCTAATATTAAATCAATTATAAAAAAAATTGTTCTTTGCTTAACACAATTTAATAAAAAAATTCAATATGTTTCAAGAACAAAGGTTTCTTCAGCAGTATACAACCGACAGAAATCGTGGTCGAGAGGTAAGGCTCTCGACTAGCAATCCGAAGGTCGTTGGTTCAAATCCCGAGGTGAGTTAATAAATTTAATTTTATGAAATTTTGTTTTTTAACAATTCATTCATTTAAATAATATATAGTATACTTGCAGCACATTACAGCGTAGATTATACTCTCAGTATCGCCCTGGTGCAAGACCACCATTTAGAACTGAAACCTTGCTTGAAATGGCTTTAGACGTTTTTGGTGACCAAATCTGAATAATCAGGTATTGCCCTACTTTCCTCTTCCCCATCTCCTCCCCCTCCCCACTACCACAAGCCTCACAACATACCACAATTGGGAATGTCATAGGCTTACTGGTTCCAGACGGTTGGGAGCAGTTGGGACTCTTGTGCGGAATTCACTTAAAACAAAAAAAAAACGAAAAAATCAACATATATTGAAAAAATCAACTAATTATTTGGTAATATAAAATATATGGATAGAAAAACATCGGTCCTAATTTCAATTGTTAATGGATGGATTTTTTTTTTCGTAAATGACACGCAAAAAATTAATAATATCCAATTCCGTCAAAAATTAATGCTAATTTCATGATTCTAGGGATCACCGTCAAACGTTTTTGCTGCTTCATACAAGTAGATCAATGCACAGATTAGATTAAAACTACGATAGGTTATTTTTATTCCACTTATTTCAGTAAAAACCGACATGAAATACAACATCATGAAAAATGAAATGCTGGGTTTTATCTCAACGCGCAACCAGAAGCGCCATGTCGTTTGTAAATTAATTTGCAAGAATTTTTATTCAATTTGGCGGGACATATTTACACATCGTTCAAACATTCGTAAGCTTTTTTTCTACCGTACACCGACACGTGAATGCTCATTCCACCAAACCACCGTCGTGTGTGGACATTTTATGAACCTAGCTTTAAAAAATACAGCGTTTTTAAAATGACGATCATGAAAATGTTTTTCAAAATGAATCAGGTGTGAAGTCATGTCTTCTGATTAGAATTTGTATGTGATGATATATTTTTTTAAAATCTTTGCATCAATATTAAGTATCAGTATATAAGAAGAAACGGAAAGAGAAAGGGATGATTTTCAGATCTATAAAGTAAAAATATTAAAGCCTTCTTATGTGCAGCCTTAAACTTAGGTCTTCCTCAAATGTATCCAGTTTTACCGATTCTTGGAAGCTCTCACATATCGGAAGCAGGCAGTTCTATTTGTGTCGTCAGCCCATCTCATCTTTAAGCGACCTCTGTGTCATTTCCAAAAGACAAACCAATGGTATAATTGATTACATCACATAATTTATCGCATTTAAAGAGTGTTAATAACACACTTATGTGTATATGAATCTTTCCAGGGCTATAAATTTATTGATAAATGTTTTGTTTTGTAATTTTTCGTTTTATATAATCTTTTGTTTTGTATGAATTGTTGAATTCATATTCCTTTCTTACAATTTAATTTACTTATTCCTTATTATGCTGTCTCAGTAGAGGTAAAGTTACAAGAAGGAAATCCATAATTGGTTTTATTTTGGCTATATAATACTTATGTACAAACTGAAATAAATGTAAACTATCGAAGAAAGCAAACACTTTGTGGCTTGACATTATACAAAATGAAAACAAACACTTAGTTTTAAACCACTTTATTTTGATGTATATTCGTCGACCGGTTTCGATTGGACTCAATCTTCATCAGGACAATAAAATATAATACAAAATATAGTATTTTCATTTTGTAAATGTAAACTGTCGATTTCCCGAAAATTGATCAATAAATATTATTTACAGACTCATGTAATGTTAAAAATTATTGTTTATGTCTCTGAGTACTTATAGTTCTTTTATTTAATAATTCTAATTTTAAATATTTCTTTCTTAATTTTGTTATCACTGGTAAATAGTTTTTTTTTTAAATTCTTATGTTAACGAGCACTCCATTCCTAAAATACAAGCACCAGCTTACATTATTAGGAGAGAATATAATAATGCAGCAAATTGTATACTGCTAAATCAAATATAACATATATATTTTTTAAACTTCAATATCCGTAGCCATTCAAATCGCTTTACGCATAGTTCTTTAAACCCCTGTCACAATATGGAAATCTTCTTAAATACACGATTAATCACTATTCTCCACTCGTGTCACCTTTTGGTCAAGTTCTGATGATGATAAAATGCAACTGGGGTTCTAATAACTGGGCAAAAAAAGTTTTCAATGTCAATTAGAAGTGTTGAACAAATCTACAAAGAAAGCTTCATTTTTTTAATATCTTAACTTATTGGGCAGCTACGTTACCATTAGAAATTTTTTAATAATTTTTCAAATCATTATAGAATATAGAAATGACTCACTCTTTCATTTTTACTGTTTTTTTGTGAACTTAAATGACATTTTTTCATTAGACATCAAGTGTTTATTATAAAGCAGGGTAGGTATGCCCGTGAATCATAGCCGATCCACCCTGTTGATCGAACATGCTCACGTTTGATTTGTTCGTTTGACTATGTCTCTGCAGAACAAACTGTTTGATGGCAAATCCTTTGTGTCAACACGGCGGACCCGCGCCCCGCACTCGCATACAATTGGCTGGCGAAGCTGCACCAGCAGGGGCGAAAATTTCAACGGCACACAGTTCTGATGGTGCAGAGGAACAATGATTAAAGTTAGGACAATTTTTGTTTTTGGTTTCCAAAGTTCTCTTCGAAGTGCAGATTCAAAACCATTTGTTGTGGCCAAATTTTCTCTAATATTTTCCCGAATATATGTTCTGTTTTATGCATAAAAAAAATATATATTTACTGATACAACCACAACGTATCCTTATGAAGAAGCCATTGGTTTTGAAACATGTCGATTATCTTGGTTTAGTATTAATGTACACGGGCCTTACTAATAAACGTTTTTTAAATTTTACACAACTAATAAACAACAATTAATGCATCGAAAATGTTTTTTTTTACCAATTTTGCAAAATGTAAAAACACTTATATTAAGTAAAGGGAAGTGTTATATTTTGATTTTATTGAAATAATGCCAAAAAGTAAATGAGCGGTTATTGAAGAAGTGAATCTTAATCATTCTAGACTAACAGATAATATAAAAACCAAAAGCTGTCACGTATAGGCCGTATAAATATAATTAGATATGTTTATCCAAGACACCGTCTAGGTTACAAAAATTTGGGCAGAACTTTATAATTAAATCAAAAGATGGCAGCCATAAAAAAATTAAAATAATTGATGAAACATGATACTGGTAATTCTCAAAGCCATGTATGGTTTTGATAAAAATACCTTAATTAGTATAGGCAAGACCAGAGTAACTGGATTCTAGTCCCAGTTGCGATAGTTACATTTTTTTAAATTTTCATGTTAAAATATATTTTATTGGTGGTTTAATAAAAATAACGCAGCTGATTTTTATTCCTCTGGATTCTGGATCAACTCAGTAAATACTTTTCAATATCACTTTTTGTAATAAATACACGTTTCTTCAAGATTGGTCTGCAATCATGTACCCCCTGAGCTCTTCAATAATTATGAGCAGACGGTCAGCGTAGGACACACGGTCACTCCGGTCCCGCTTCCCCTTTTCCTTGCGCTAACTGGCTTTTCTTCAATTCGGCCATAGCAAATATGCAGGGGAAGGTGTGAACCAACAGCACTAATATTATTTACACAATAAATTGTTCAAAGGTTGCAGTTAAGCAGGAAAGTCTCACTTTCGAAATATAAATAACGTTATCCAATTAATCATTAGAACGTCTGGCTGAAATGTGGCAAGCTGTGACTGCGACTCTTTTTCAACTAGTGATTAGTCAATCCTCTCAGTGTGTATATTATAATAAAAATAATTTTAAAAAAGGTAATTCTTATGTGCTTTCATTGTAGCTTTGACATTGTTGTTTGACGTTATTAACAACATAATGTTCTACTTTGCCCTTTTAAGTTTAACTATAACTATTCTAATATCTATATATAAAACACGTTATTAACCAAAAAAATTCTCTATTTTGTAACACAGTAAAACTGAACGATGAACGATAAAACTTACTGATAAAAAATATTGCAAATTTTTTAAGAATCCCTTCAAATTATCCCTTTGTTTTCCGGTTAAAAACGGATTGCAGAACCTTAACGAGTGAATTGATAGGTTTCCTGATAAACTTTAAAAATTCCAATGTATTTTCACGATGTCGGAACACGTGTTCATAAAAATCTTAACATTTTTGCATTTTAACGTTCATTACAAAATTTCTAAAACGTTAAACGGCTAAAATGGCAGTGATATGGCACAAATGCTATCTAAACTTCTCTGCCAAAAGAGTGACGGGAATATTATGAAATTTGTCAATTCATGGTAGATTATTATTTTGGAAGCTATCAATCACTGAACAAATCTACAGATATTATTCTATAAACGATAAAACTCATCATCTCTGTGATTTCTGCGCGTGTGGTGATGTGGCGATGCGATCAGATAACCGGAAACTAACATTATTAAAACTAACTAACTAACTAACCATCACGCAGGGGTAGGCAGAGAGGACGCACCGCCAAACAACTCGGTCTTGGCACACACTTCTTGCCTCATTTACATTCATGCATACTCTTGACATGGCCCGACTCGAGTATCTGATTCACTTGATCGTGCCATGTCTTCCTCGGTCGTCCCTGACTTCTGCTACCATTCGCATTTGCATCATATATCCTCCTTACACTCCTATCTTTGCTCATTCGCTCTACATGCCCAAACCATTTAAGCGTCCCTTTCTTAATCTTACTCATTACGCTTACATCAGCCTTGCACTTTTTGCGGATCTCCACATTCCTCACACGATCAAACATGGTTTTACCACACATACGCCTCTCTTATATATATATGCAAACCGAATACCATTCATATCCATCCATGTATAAAGTATGTGTTTGGATATGGATATATGTGTGTGTATTTATGTATGTGCGTATATGTAGATCTGAAAAGTCAGGTACTCTACCATCTCCTTCATTTCCACACTACCTTCAGCCTCACAACATTCCTCAATTGGGGATGCCATAGTCTCACTGGCTCCAGACGGTTAGCAGCAGTAGGGAAACTTTGTGTGGTTTCACAAAAAAAAAGAATTCATTGATTCCCAGACCATTTAAAGAATTTCACTGAATGTATTTAACAGATGTGTCACGTTAACTTCCAATACAAAACAGTAAAATTTTTGGAACATAAACAGCGTATATTGGACTCCCCTGTTTATGGAACTAATATAAAGTTTGAATATGGATTTTTCTTAGAGCATAAACCTTGTAAAAGGGACACCCGTCGTTAATGCATTAAAGTAAATTGGACTTTAGTGCTTTTGTAACTAGTTAAATCAGTAAAATTATAGTTTACGGTCTTCAGTATTTTATCCACTTGACTAACCTAATGAAATACGGTAAATTTTTCTGCATATTCAACTCAAAAAACACCAATAAGGTACTTCTGTGGTTTATCCTTTAAGAAACATAATATATATTTATATTTGATTTTTTGTATTGATTATCAGTGGCAGGTGCCAAATAGAACCCGAAAAAGGGTCACCCTTAGAACGGTTATCTCCAACGTTTTTTCAATACAACACGTATGAGTAAATGTATGACGTTCAAATTATTGAACCTACGCACAGGTAAGCTATTTTAAAGATGACAAGTCTAAATTTAAAAGGTATTTTTGAACGTCACTACTCGCCCATAATTATTGGGTATTAGCGAAGGAAGAGAGATCTACTGACGGATGTTCCAAACGAGTTCTAAAACTATCGACATAAACAAAATATATTTATTAATTTCTTTATTAACGCCATTTTTATGTTTTTTTTTATATATTAATAGAAAAAAATTACAAAGGGTGTTCGGGGGTAAAGTGCACTAACTTCGGGAGGTGATTCTTCGTGATAGTCCAAGTAAAAAACATTAATTACTTTTTAGAAATTCCAAGTTTTAGGGGTACTTTTCAGGTAAAATCGTAAAATTGGTCCATCGCGTGGGCCTGGCATTTTTACTCTGCTGTTGCTAAATCTGTATTCCCGCGCCCAAGCACTGTCGTTCCGTCAGTCTTTAAAAACTTGTATTTTATTCGCAAAGGATCTTATGATTTAATGTATCTTACAGTGTTTAACTATAAAAACTTGTTTATTTTAATCAAAACTTGTTAATTAAGTGTGTTTTTATCTTAGTTCGCATTTATTAAGACTTACTTGAAAGAACATCTTTATACAGTGCGTGTTTTCCCCAAAAACCTACTTTTGACATTGTGTTTATTTGTGAGAAATTTATATACTGTGACAATGTCTAGCTTCACCCATGAAGAGTGGGCGGAAATTTATTAGGTTTACATGCTACATGATGTGAATACACATGGAAAGTGGAAATTTTGAAAATTCGTTAAATTAGCTTGGCTTTATTAAGTGATTAATTTTGTTATATAGTTCTATTTTGAATTTGGTTTAAAACATACGATGAATGTAAATATAAACTTCAAACACTCGGCCTAATGTTATTGTTTACTTGCGGTTTCAATGGATACGGGCTGATCACAACGTTCCCACCTCGTTCTCGGGGAGCTAACAGCAAATTTATCGGGTAAGTTTGTTATCAAACTAAGGATTTTTAGTAGGTATGTCTTTTTCATGGGAAAAAAGTTAGAATTTCGGAAAAAGTAATTTTGTTTTTTCACTCCTACCATCGTGTAGAATCACCCCTTGAAGTTATTGCACTTTACCCCCAGACACCCAGTATATTAATACAGTACATATATACCACCATAACACGGGCATGTGCCTAGCATGGTGGTCGAAAAATTCCTCAATGCATGTAACTAATAATTTTATAGAATAAAGAAACTTTAAAAAAAAAAAAAAAAAAAATATATATATATATATATTTTTTTTTTTTTAAAAAGAAAGTCAAACATTCCCGGGTTACGAATAACCTGACAATATTTGAAAATCTCCTACTACCACCACAGTAAGCTGAAAATGTTGCTTGTGTTGTGATGGAGGACTTAGCCAGCCGAGGAATTGAACACACTACGCCTGGGTGGGACCCAAACGCGATGTCAACTCGGCCACCGACCGGTCCGAGTATTTATTATATATAACTTAAATGTCTCAGTAACAATATTTTGTATTTGTTATGTGATAAATTAAAGATGTCTACTGACTGGTATAATAATTTCAAAAGTATTCTAGGCAATGAGGAATAAAGATTACCTATAGTTGGAATCAGAATTTCTGAACTTCTCTTGATTCTATACTATATGTATATCTACAATAATATAATGTACACTCCTCTTCCAACCGCAGGCTAATGCTTCTCTGGAATAGTAGTATTAAATATTGTTATAAGCAATAATTAGTCATCCGAAATACTAATACAAATTGAAAATATCTCCAGAGTAAAAATAATTGCCGCCAACGGGAATTGAACCCGTGCCTTCTGATGTCCGGTCAGGTGCTCTGTATCCACTGAGCTATGTCGGCTTATTTCCAACCCGCCAAATTTATTTTTACTGGGGAGATATTTTCAATTTATATTAGTATTTCGGATGACTAATTATTGCTTATAATTATTTGTTTTCCTTTATGCTATACATCAAACCTTGTCTTATAAACGTTAGTTTATCATTTAAAAATAATTAAATATAGTCATTGTAAATTTTAAACCTTATTACTTACATGTACTTTTCCTGTAATTAATAAAAAATAAATCTCGATTTCTTGTAGACTTCTTTGAAATGAAACACGGAGAAAACCCTTGACGAAATATTGTTAATTTATTAAAAATCTAGTGAAAATATTCGTTTTACTGTTAAAAACGGACTAACTCGTTTTACTGTTAATAACGAATGAATTGACAAATTTTATAACAAACTATCTGTAGATGAAGCACGAATATGTTATGAGGAAGTGGAATACGTTCTTCAAAATAATAATACTTTCGCATCTCGTCCTTTATATTTATTCGGACAAGGCCACCTGCGCGAACATGCATTCATCACATATAGTCTGAATAACTAGTATTGTTTTAAGAAATGGTCATGCAATGGTCATCATTTTAACAGTATTTTGATTTTAACCGCACTCATTTTTTCCGTGTGTATATTAGTATGCGAACACAATAATACTGTTGGAATTTGCTCTGAGTTTCAAACCAATTCTAATTAATATAGATTAACTGACTTAGAATATAGATTTTTTTTAAGCGGAGACGTTTTACACGTAGCTCCCGTGAGCACTTAGGTCATGGGCCCATTGTGCTATCTCCCATTTTACCTCAATCCTTTAACAACAACCCAGTCCCTTTAATAAAGTTCACCAGGGTTGTCATTGGGTATGTGGCTATGTCTTCTGGTTCTACTCTATTTCTCCCCAGCTATCTGAGCCTAGTTCCCACCAGGGCACCATAGGTGAATTGGAGTCTCTTCATCCTCTTCACATTTCCTGCATCTATTGGTGTTTTATACTCCCAATATCTGCATGTGTCTCCTGAGATGGCAGTGTCCCGTTAGTAGTCCTACCAGTTTCCTCAGCGAGTTTCGGTCCATATCGAGTAGTTTCTAGGGTCTAGGGTCTGGTCCTTTTATGAGTACTTTGGATTGTCTCATTCCAGGTGCCCTTTCCCATTCTTTGCGGTGCTGGGATTTGACCCACCTATCAATATGTAATTTTGTGTGGCAAGCTGCTACTCCTACGGCCGGCTCGGATCCTACAAGTGGTGCTTTCGCCCCTTTCCTTGTTAGTTCGTCAGCCCGCTCGTTGTTCTCAATAACTTTATGTCCTGGTACCCAGATTAGGGTTATTTTATTAATGGTAACGAGTTCTGTAAGAACAGTCCTGCATTTCATCACCAGTCTGGAGTCGTATCGGTTACTTCCCAGTGCCATTAGGGCTGCCTGGCTATCGGAACATATGCGTATGTTTTTATTCCTGTACCCAATACGTATATTCTCCTGTGCGCAGGCCAAGATGGCTTTCGTCTCAACTTGAAATACAGTAAAGTGTGTTCCTAGAGGTATACAGAGTTCCCTCTTGGATCCCTGCAGACAGACTCCGCCCCCTGTTCCCTCCTCCATCTTGAACCCATCTGTAAAGCAGATTAGTTCCTGTTTGTAGGTAGGACCTTGAACCGTGCCCTATTCCTCCCTTGTGGGGTAGGTCACCCCAAACTGCCGTCTGAAGAAGTATTCGGCTTGTTTGCCGTCCTGCTTCATTCCAGCTGTCGGGCTAATTGCTATCAGTCTTGTTCAAATCTCTATGACTGTTTTTGGGCAGCTCACCTCTCTATTGACCTTTGAATTGTAGCCTGTAGGCTGCCGCCATCGCTGCCCCCTCTATTTCTAGGTTTAGTGGGGGTAGGTTCAGGAGCACTCCCATCGCTATTATTGGAGTGGTTCGCATAGCTCCCGTGATTCCTTTGAACGCGAGTCCCTGTATGTGATTGAGTGTGACCATCACTGTCTTCAGTGTTGTTGTCCTCGACCAGACTAGGGCTGCATGCATGATCCTTGGTTTTACAATGGCTGTGTACAGCCATCGTATCATTTTAGGATTGAGTCCCCACGTTCTGCCGCAGATCCGCCTAGTTGCCTACATTAGCGAACATGCCCTTCTGCCCACAGATTCCACCTGGTTTTTTCAACTCAGTTTGGAATCTATAATGACTCCGAGGTACTTAACCGTGTTCGAAGGTTCTCACTCCTTTCCATAAAAGGATGGATTGTTCCATCCCTCTAGTTTTCTTTTGGGTGTAAAGATTACTAGTTCTGTCTTGTCTGGATTGACCGACAGCCCTGTTTCTTCACACCATTTTTCCACTGTTGCCAGTGTTGATTGAATGAGACCTCTGGTTGTGTCTGCATCCCAACACCTTATTATGGTCGCAATGTCATCCGCATACCCCTGTATAGAGGCCCCTGTTGTTGAGTTTCCAGATGAGGTAGATGGCGCTAATTTACATCTTCTTTAAGGGCAGCGAAACTAGGTTATTTATGATCAAAATTTAATTAGAGAACTCACTTCTCTTCGATATTTTCTAGCTAAAAAAAAAACCAAATTAATTATTATATTCGCTCTCCGTTGGTGAAGTGATCTCCACAGAGTGTCTGTAGCAATATAAATTTGGAAAAAAACCTAGAAAAAAATCGGTATATTTTCAACTTCTACAAAGTGTTTTATTTTAAAAGAGGAATCTATACTTTTGTTCACAAGTCCTAACTCTTTACAAATACTTCTATAAATTATTCGTGCACATGTTTGACACAAAGCGCAAAACGCTTTCTTTGGTTTGTTGAATTATGAATTCATCAGCCCCTCCCCCTACCCTCCCCATTAGAGCAATACATCTCCCTTTCCCCCACTTCCCCGTCCGTACAGTTTGAGAGTGCGAAAAACAATTCCATTTCTGCTAACGGCAAATAAAGCACATTTTAATGTCTTTTCTTCTCATTTTTCAGCAAACAAGAAAGCACTTAGGTATCCAATTTTATAACAGTGTGTAAATAACAATTTGAACGTATAAAAATGCGAACATTCTTCAAATCTTTAATACTTCGTTTTGTATCCAATAAAAAATAAGTGGGGTACAAATATTTGCTAACGTCTTCATTTAGTTCAAGTTAACCTTACTGAATTAAATTTCCTTATAACCTGTGGGGAAAATACCAATTTTGTATGAGTCATAAGTTTTTATTTTTAATATTTATTTTTCTTCATTCATATTCGATGTACAGGAACTGAATTAACATAATCAATAAATTAAGTATTTGCATTTAAAACAATCTACCTGAAGAGGACAGAAATGTCAATAATTAAATTAAAAGACATTTTTTTCTTCTAATTTACTTATTTAGTACCTGACGTGTACCCGGCGTTGCTCGGGGACTTTGAGGTTGTGAGGCCTTTTTAAGATGTACAAATTCGTGGTACATAATTGTGATGTATCTCATAAGGTTTAGCCAGCGTTATATGAAAATATATTGTTTACTACTTGATTACAAAACGTCGTTTACTACTTGATTACAAAATATATTGTTTACTACTTGATTACAAAACGTCGTTTACTACTTGATTACAAAATATATTGTTTACTACTTGATTACAAAACGTCGTTTACTACTTGATTACAAAATATATTGTTTACTACTTGATTACAAAACGTCGTTTACTACTTGATTACAAAATATATTGTTTACTACTTGATTACAAAACGTCGTTTACTACTTGATTACAAAATATATTGTTTACTACTTGATTACAAAACGTCGTTTACTACTTGATTACAAAATATATTGTTTACTACTTGATTACAAAACGTCGTTTACTACTTGATTACAAAATATATTGTTTACTACTTGATTACAAAACGTCGTTTACTACTTGATTACAAAATATATTGTTTACTACTTGATTACAAAACGTCGACTTTTCTCTACTTTCTATAAATATTATATGCGTATATATAATTTTCTTTTCGGAATAAATTCTCTGAATGATTGAATCCGTTACGTAGAACTTAGCGTACAACGGACTCGAATAGCGACTTTGTTTTATATATACTAAACATATGTGTTACAGCTGAGAGGAGCGCCCCACATGGAGAGAAATGAGTATGGCTAATTTATTAAGAATCTCTTCAAATTATTCGTAATTCGGTTAAAATCGGGATTGCAAGCCCCTAATCGGATGAATTGATAGGTTTTCTGATAAACTTTTAGTAAACTTCGAATGTATTATCACGTGTTCATAAAAACCTAATTTTTAAGCATTTCGAGACTATATACAGGGTTTTCCAATAGGAGGTGTTATTTTGAATAGCCCGCTATTTCGGTAGATATTACTTTTAAAGCTGTCATTTTTTGACATTTGACAAGTAAAAACTACGCCATTAATAAAAATGGAACGATACACGCTTCAACAACGCATTGAAATTATTTAAATTCACTTGAGTGAATCAAATTCAAATCATCTTGAGTGATGAGGCCCATTTCCACCTCGGTGGCTTCGTCAACAAGCAAAATTGTCGCATCTGAGGCTCAGAATACCCAAGAGTTATTGTTAAAAAGCCTCTCTATCCTCAACTTGTGACTGTTTGGTGCGGTTTATGGTCCGGCGGAGTCATTGGACCTTACTTTTTTGAAAATGAGGCTGGAGCAACAGTTACGGTGAATGGATTGCGCTATCGAGAGATGATTAATGATTTTTTACTGTCGGAATTGGATGGTATTGATCTGGACAACGTTTACTTTCAACAAGACGGCGCTACATGCCACACAAGCAACGAAACCATTTATCTTTTACGATTGAATATCAAAATAAACACCTATTATTGGAAAATCCTGTATTATCAAGGCAAATGCAGGTGCATGAACACATGTTCCGATATATTAGGAATTTACTATAAGTTTATCAGGAAACAGCCAGCAAATCCCATTTTTAACCGGATTGCCAATAATTTGAAGAACATTTTAACAAAATAGCAATACTCACTTTTTCCGTGTGTGTATGATATAAAGACATTGTGAAGAAGGTTAGATAGGGGCTGTAGGAAGTGATTTGTCAATGCGGATTTTGAAGTGTCCCGGATTATACGATGGAGAAAAGACAGATGCCCGAAGCTTGTCCCACATATATTATTCAATATATAATATTTTTGTCGTTCTCTAACTCAAATTTAATGAAACAACAGTTGCTTCTTAATGCATTCCTTTGTTGCAAAGTCATACGTCAGTAGGTACTTATTCAACTTCTCCCCATTTATCTCAGCTTACGTTTATTCTTCTACATTTTTCGTTGTTATCTTTATTAAATTACCTACTTCTAAAAAATGTCCCAAGTAATTTCCTTACAACACAGATTACCAAAGCATTCTAAAATTAGAGTAAAAGATAATTTTGTTTATTGTTTCTTACATATCAAACTGATGGTTTACAGGAGATTCTAAGATTCCATGGAAAACACGGGTCGCAAAGGGTCGTAAAGGGGTAAAGGTAACGTAATAAGAATGGAGAGATCGTGAAAATGAAATAAAAAAATGGCGTTTCTCAGAAACGTGAATTCTTGGAGCAACAAGTGTTATATACCCAATTTGGTCATAGAAGGAGTGAATGACCAAATGGGTGTAGACGATCGAAAATTTTCGTGATTGAGGAGCATCGACAGTAATAATACTGTTTGGATGATTTGTGTAGCGCCGTTTTTGTGAAAAATCTCCTTTGGATAATACTTTTTAATACAGTTTTCAAACCACTTATATTTTACATAAATACTATAGTTTTTCTCAGATAATATCTCTTCTGTTACATCTATTCTTGAAATAATCTGACTCAATTATAATTAACTTGTTCGCACCAAGCCTCACATTGGTGCATCCCGATATCATTTTTCTTACATTTGTCATAATACACAGTATCCGAAAACTCGTAGTACAAGCGGGAAACTGGTGAATCTACTACGTTTTTCTAAACAATTTTTTTTCCGCAAATTCGACTTTTTAATGCAGTGTTATATTTTTAATACACTATAATATGATCGGAAGTTTTCAATAAATGCGTCAAAGATTACAGAGTAACTTTATTGTCGAGAGATAATTACAACGAATATATTGAGAGAAGGAGCATGATCGGCTAGCATCGACTGTTACCGTAATCATTCCGGTACATCCGACATGTTCTCTCTGTCATGAGTCATTACTACCGCCACCTTGGGAAATATCTTAAAACTACCTTAACTAAATACCAATAACTTAGATCTACACATTGTACCGATATTTGTTGAGTGGAATTTATTTTATTTTTTATTTTTTTTTTATTTAGTAAAAGATTATACATTTAAATACATTATTTAAGAAATGTTTTGACTGCCCAACTAGGAGGATTCCCGTTTTAGGACAGTCAAATTAGTATGAGTATTAACATTTTGATAAGTTGTTTGATAAGTATAGTATTACAATAATAATGAAATAATAGGTATTTGTACTTTTAACTGGTGCCTAAGCCTACTAACATGTTTGTATAAATATGAATAACAAAGAGAAGAAATACCATAAAATAAAAATATTACATTAAACATAAGATTAACTGCTGCTTGGGTAGCATTCTAATTTAAAAGTATTAGGTAAGTACATATATACATATAATGATAAAGATTATAACATAAACGTATCTTTTACTGTTTTGTTGGAGTTTTTGTTGTTGTTTTTGGTTTGTGTTTGATTTCATTTTTTGTGTAGTAAAAGTTCACTCTCCTTTCTACCTAATTGATGAAACCAATTAGTGGTCAATTTATGAAGAATAGCTGTGTTTTCCTTTTTCCAAGCATCGGGCATGAAGTTGTATAGTTTTGGACCTAAGAATGAGAAGTGTCTTTGAGCGAGAGATGTTTTAGTTGTGAGTGGTACAATTGGATTTCTCCGTGAGTGGCGGGTGTCGTGAGAGTGGTTAATAGATGGGTAGAGGTGGCGTTTTTGATGGGTGTTTAAAATTAATTTTCTCATGTATAGTTGTCTAACATCCAGAACTCGGAATTCTTCAAATAGTTCATCGCTATGATATCTAAATGGTTTTTTGAGGATTACCCTTAGTAGTGATTTTTGAGCTTTTGCTAATTTGTCCAAAACAGTTTTTGCACACCCACCCCAACCTAAGGATGCTGTTATGTTTGCACAAAGCTTGCTAGAGCTAACTGCAAAGTTATGTATGTCCACACGATTGCAGGAAACGAACCACGCACTGATGGCGTGTTAGATCACCAATACATACAAGTACATCCGCGATATCTCTGCTTGTCACGATCACGCGGGTTAACAGCCAATCATGTACTTCGTGTCCTTATAAGGGCATGGGGCACGCGCCAAAGAGTGGGACAAGCCCCCCCCCAGCGAGGACCAACGCAGGTCAAGTACTTGCGGCTAGCTGCCCACGCGCCAGTTGACCGCCGACCCCGCTGATCTCAACACAATGTGTTAGTTCCGAGTTACCATCGCCGCCGAAATTGGTGTCGCCATAGATATGGACCGGCCTGATTTGTTTCACCATGTGTGCCGCCAGTCCCTCAGAACCACAGCCTCCTTACGTTATATAGTTGGGTCCTGTCTCCGTCTGCCGATGTCTCCCACCAGCACCTTATGTTGTATAGTTGGGTCATGCCTCTGACCACGCCGCCAACCTCGTACCCCTGTGATGCTAGCTGCCCCACCTACCGTCGACCCCAGGCTGAGATCGTGAACTTGTAGACCCCGGCCTCAGCCCTGGGCGTCTGCCGCCCTAGCCTGTTTGTGTGGACCCCCTTGGCCATCCAATCAGTGCCCCCGTTTTGCTCCATCGTCTCTGCGACTCCGGCCGCCGCCCTGGCGTCCCTTTGCCGTCCAGCGTGGTGTGCCCTAGTGGCCGCCTTTCTGCATCAGCCCCGCATCATTCTGGCGCACCTTTTGCTGTCCAGCGTGGTGTGCCCTCGTGGCCGCCCTTCTGCACCCGTCCTGCACCCTGCCTGGCACCTGCCATGGCCCCTGCCGACCGTCTCACCGCATCCGCCGTAAATTACACGTGAGCGCATAATATACCTTGTCAATCAGAGCCCTTAGAGTCAATAGATTGCCTAAGTAACTAGTTAGGCCTTAAAAAGCTATGTAACCTTTGTAGATCTGTTGATAACCTGTATTACCTGTATAATAAACCTTCATAACAAGAGACTTGTTTTAATTGGGAAATTGACTATAATCCACACCCTGAATGATTGGAGTATCAAGCTTTGCCGCCGGCTTGTGCGGCGATGACTATTTGTGTAACACACCTATAGTATATTACATGGCCAAAACGCTAACGTAACACTGGCGCCGTCACTTGGGGCCTTTACTCACTCTTTACTCACTCTTTACTCACTTATAACTATCTAAATTACAGTATATACCCGTTCAACGTAACACTGGCGCCACAACATGGATAGTCAATTAGCCCGATAAAATACGTCTTTTGTTGCTATGTTTTACTATAATATTAATGTTTTTTTTCCCACAGCTGTGTGCTATAATTCAATTTCTGATCCGGGAGTGTTTGTAATACGAATGTGCCGTCGGAAGCGTGAAGCAAATACATTCTGTTACTAAATACGTAATAAACCAAATACGAGAAATTACGACGTAATAAATGTTAAATGTGGATGTTTCCGAGAGATAGATGTGTTATTTCAATTTTGGAATGCAATTTAATTGTTTCGTTATAGAAATAATTTTTTTTGTCAGGTTAAGCTTTGCTTATCTGTTTCATTGTAATAAGTTGAAATAATTCAAATACTCAAAAGAACTTCCAAGTATTAATTCTCCGTCGGATTAAATTCAGTTATCGTTTTTTAATTCACATTATTAAATAAATAACGTATTGGTTGTTTTTAATTAAGATCCGTAGACCTTACCGGTTGTTACCATTATTAAATCATGGATCCTCCCAATATTGGTAGAATTTTAAATTTTGAATTGCCGCAAAAGTAATATAACAGAAAATAATAGTTGGTTAGAATAAAAACAAGCAGCAAAAAACTCGCAACAAAAAATATTACACAGAAAATAAATTGTTGGTAGAAAATATAAAACACGCTACGAGCAGTAACTTGAGATATCTTAATAAGTCACGTCTATTAAAAATACCGACAAAGGATCCATTCCCGCGTCGCAACAGACAATATTTACGCATAATAATAATAAATATGAATTCGTCAAAGGTCGCCGCGTTCATGTTGATACGTATATTGTTTATTCTCGCACCCAGTTTAAGGCGATATAATATGTAAACTATAATACATATTTCGTGCATTTCTAATAATATTATTTAAATGAACAAGGTGCTATGTGTCATTCAGTGTTTATAACTCAAAGACGTCATGAATCTTTGAGTACATTTATTTTGGCTGACATAGTAGTCACTCTGTTTATTTTATTGTGTTTCTGTGAGATTCTGACTAGCTAGCAGACATCTTATAGAAATACAATATATAATTTTTTTTTTTTTTTTTTCTCTCTCTTTTCATCTCTCTCTTCCATAACTATAACTCGTTTTAAAGTAATAATAACAATAAATCAAAACTCAGACACTTTTATCACAATAAATGAGTATTGTGATATAGAAGATATAAGTTGTAGTTATGAAGTAACTACATAAGTTATATAAAATTATATTTAAAAATATACATTTTTGTATATATTTCGTTACGAAACACGACACGTTACATTGATTGAGGGTTAAATTCAAGAACCTTAAGTTTTAGTGGAATTTTTTTTATTATAGTAAGGAAAAAACCGCCTTAAGCATTCAATATCCTGCCCGGGACCGAAAAATAAACTTAATTTATATTTCGTGGAATTATTGTACTAAGAATATATACCAATTTTTAGTACAAATTAAGGTTATATTTGTATATATAATCTTCTTTTCGTTGACAGGAAACGGCGTAAGAAATGTCCTGTACTTTTGAAGTGATGATTTCGTTCTTCATCACTTAAAGTTATCAGTGGTAGATTAGGAACCCATTTTGTAAATATAACTCAAATATCTTGTGTTATAAATTGTATAGTTCAAATGAGAAACCCCGTATGTGGTTTTTGTTCAGACATTCTCTTATATAGAAAATTATGTCAAATGTTTTTGTATTTAATTGGTTACATACCAATTATTTGTTTTTTTCTGGAATTTTTTTTTCTTTTCTCCTTCTTGCGTAGTGAATACGTGTCGTTATTTTTAAGGAAGTCAATCTCTGGAAATCGGATTATGTAGTTCTCGATTTTTAAATTAAAAAGACTCGAATAAGTCTTATATAACAGAGATTGAATTATCACACACAGTAGTTGTTGAGTGGTATGTAATATGTTTGTAAATTATAATTGTGTAAATTGTTCCCTAACTAATTATTAATTGGTTATGGGTTGTGTATTGTAATTTCTTGTAAACACGTAATTGATTGCCTCGGTATCAATATGGTAAAAAAAACCAGCGTGTAAAGTCCTTCATAAAGTTGAGACGAAATAAATTGTGTTTTTGTATTATATGCTACACCATGTCAATTATGGTGTGAATTTTTTTTGTTGTAAACACGTATTTGATTGCCTCGGTATCAATAAAAAGAAATAACGTGTAAAGTCCTTCATAAAGTTGAGACGAAATAAAATTGTGTAATTATATTATATGTTATGCCATGTCAATTATGGTGTAAATTTTTTTTAGTTGTAAACACGTATTTGATTGCCTCGGTATCAATAAAAAGAAATAACGTGTAAAGTCCTTCATAAAGTCGTGACGAAATAAAATTGTGTAATTGTAATATGTGTTACGCCATGTCAAGTGTGGTGTGTATGTTCTCATAGAAAGATGAATTATAATATATACCCGGTAAGAAGAAATAGTTTTTGTAAAGATAACGTAATTATGTCTTAGATTTGGAAATCTAAAATTGTTGGTCATTAAGGACAAATGGTGGTTGCATATTTATGTCATTTTGGGACATTATTGAATCTTAACCAAAGAATTGGGTTGATAATTGCACTTAAGGTCATTTTGGGTTTTGTCTGGTCATTTGGTGAGAACACTTTATGAGTGTTCTGAAAATTTTGTCGAACGTTTTCGTTACGACGTGCTGGTGTTTCTTGTTAACACCTGGTACAGCGCTGTACGGTTTATAGGAAATAAATCGTTAAATGTCATAGGATAATATTAGCCTTATAATTAGGATCCGGAATCGCGGTGGCTTTACCAGTGCTGTACTCAAGGGAAAAATAATTACCTACTTATGAAACACTTATTTATAGACCGCTTTCCAGTTTTAGTATGCCAGGAGTCAAGTATGTTGTCAACATTGAAAAGTTTTCTCGGAGAAGCCTATTAGAAATAACTTTCACACCTCTTATTAATAATATCTTTATTTAATGCTTACCTGGTGTGAGAATGTACATTGTACATGATGCAGGATCAATTCATTTTGACGTCAATATTATTTTTTATAATTCAGTATAAGAATCCGTTCCATATTTTCTGGTGATAAATTATACCTATTTTCAAAAATCCACTTATATATAGAAAATAATAGTTCAACATCGACAGATGTCAGCGGAGCAAATTTATAGAGTTGTGTTGAATCGATGGTAACATTTAAATTTTCACTAATGCTCCGTAATTTATCGTAGCCAGGGTTTCTATTTAATATGGCATCGAATCTTTTTTCTGTCCACTCTTCATTGCTCCACGATAAAAGAGTCCTTATTTCATCTATAATTTCGAACGATTCGACGATAGTAAGCTTAGGATCCTCGAGTTTTTTAATAGCATTTGGAATTGTTCCGAAATATTCCATTATAAAAATTAGGTCACCCTTAATACTCGCATCTTCAAACAATAATTTAGCTTTCGCTATTGCCACAGCGTCCTTTTCATTTAAAATTGAAACGACACTTTTTATTTTTTCGAAATGTTGACCATAGTAAACAGCAGCTTTGAGCCAAGTTCCCCAACGCGTTAATATCGGCTCTGGTGGTAGTGCACTATCTGGAATCATGGTTTTAAATATGTCTACTCTTGTTGGTGCTTTCGAAAATATTTTTTTAACACAGGAAATAAGATCATCCACTTTCTTATATTTATCCCGCACAGTTGAAGCGACTAGATTTAGTGAATGAGCCAAACAGGTAAAGTGTATCATATTGGGAAACACATCTTTAAGTTCGCGTCCGGCTTTTAGCATATAAGGGGCAGAGTCTGTTGTTAAAATTAAAAGTTTTTCGAAGTTATTAACTGCAGATTCCTGCCACTAAAAAATTAAACTGTTTTTTACAAAATCCTTTATGGTTTCGGCATTGGTTTTTGGTAAAACCTTGCTAGCAATCAAATATGACCGAGTTACAATGTCTCCTAGTGGATTTACGACCAGATTAGCTATATTGTGTCCAAACTTATCGGTCGTTTCATCAACTGTCGCCCATATACATATATGAATGTCCTAATTTTTTTTCTGATATCGTTAATTTCACTACAAAACACTTTATTTAAATACACTTTTCGGAGAGTAGATTCACTCGGAAGATCCATAGTCGAACATTTACAACACACATATTTCGAAAAAAAGACGGAAATTAAAATTGTCTAGTTCTGTCCATGGAATATTAGAACATTAAAAACATAGCTAAATCAAAATAGAAATCTGTTTTAGACTTATCATTTGTCTTCATTATCAAATGATTTCTGCTTGAAACGTGCTTAGTTACTGTATATTTTTTTAATTGTTTTAAAGAAATATCACCCACGTCACAATAAATCACCCCACGATCAAATTTTAGCTCAGGATCGGGTTTTATCCACTTATTTATTAGATTAATTGAAGGTACTATAAACGCGGCCATGATGATGATTGATGAATACTAATTCGTAACTAACTTCTAAAAAATGAAATATTTCCTATCAGCTTGTCGTTTAAAAATATTTGTTTTAAAGTAAGACATATCGATTTACCATTACCTATTGTCTCTTTTCTTTATCATATGTTGTTCATTGAATAGAAAAAGACGAAATTATTATTATCGATTGCCAATGTGGTACGATAAACAAAAGTATCGGATTTCATATTTCCTGGGCTGAGCTTCAGTTAACAAGTCAAGTAAAGTCATTTTTACCACAAAAAGGACAAAGAGCAGTACGTCATATAATATTATTTTAGTGTGATTGTTATAAACCTTTCCACATAAACTCAAATTTTGTATACCGTAGTTGAATTACAGTACTGGCTTACATAGTGATACCAACAAGGAAACTGTATTGTCTTTTATTAATATTGTTTAAATTAAATTTTAACCTTGATTTCATATTTTCAATATATATAAAAATCAATGTATGTTTGGATGTCTGAACTTTGGGGATTTGTTGTTCACACACCTGGAAAGGTTTCTATGTACCTAAAAGTGAGTTCTGGCAACATAAAATTTGTGCATAAAATCCATTGTTTCCTATCCGATTGCAAAGAAACTTTGGTGAGTTATTGTGTGGATGCAAGAGAAGGTTTCTATATATAATGGTGAACTCTGGTGTTTTGAAATTTGTATAAAATTCCCTTATTTCGTATACTATTCATCTGATTGCGATAAAACTTTGGCGAGTTGTTGTGCAAGTTGTTGTGCACACGCCTGGGAAGGTTTCTATACATAAAAGTGAGCTCTGGCGTTATTAGGTGTGTATAATTTTTTTTCCTATACCATTCTTCCTATAGCAATGAAACTTTGGCCAGTTGTGTGGATGCTAGGAAAGGTTTCTGTAAATAATGGTGAGCTCTGCGTTATGAAATTTTGATCAAAATTCTCTTTTTTCTATATCATTCATCCTATTGTGATGAAACTTTGTTAAATTTTAGTGTTGCGCGTGATTAGTGTCAAAAAAAGCAGGGCGAGAAGGGAAGGGAAAGGGAATAAGAATAATAACATGACATTTATATAGCGCACTTCTGTGTTATTTCACTTCAAGTGGAATGGGGACGCGTGGGTAAGGACACGTGGGGATTATCATTCTTTCTTTGAATGGTATAGCAACGCATGCAGGGCATAGTATTAGCTAGTATTTCATAAAAAAAATACAATCGATATCACAAAACATTCAGACTGAAAATCCAATATATATTTAGGCACAAAAATGTGGTAATTCCGTTATTGGACGCGGTGGACTCTCTTGCTGCAGCAGCTGGTCCAGTTCCTTCACCACCAAGGATTCTTGCTGCAGAGTCTCCATCTTCTATCTTCGTAAAACGTCACAGCGGTGCTGCCAAGGTCTGGTATCTGTGAGAGGATAGTGTGTCAGCGCTTTATTAGCAGCAGACTGGACGGATGACGTACCTCCTGCTGGCACTGTTGGTGGCCGCGGTGGACTCTTTCGCTGCAGCAGCTGGCCCAGTTTCTTCACCACCTACGATTCTTGCTGCAGTATCTCCATCGTCTATTTTCGTGTCACCTGTTCCTATACTTCATTTTACTTAACTTAACTTCACTCTATTTTTGTAATATTTATATTTTCTGTAATACCTGCATCAACTGTAAAGCGCCCCTGAGGTGATATCTCACAAAAGCGGCGCTATACAAATTATCCAATAAATAATAATATTCCCCGTATGAAAATTAATTTCTTTAAAAAATAATGTAAAATTGAGAATTTGTTCAGACCAAGCCTCTAGTATGTATACTACATGCAGCTGCAAAAGGACAGTATGTTTAAAACGAATTTAACCCGTTGAATAACGATAATTTAATTGTTTTGCCTTTAATAATGAGCGTCCCTGGAATTCTTCAAAAAGCCACCGCGATTCCGGATCCTACTTATAATTAATTACATGGTAGGTCTTGGTAGCGTTGACCTGTATAATCAATATGCGATACGAGAGGATTGGTCTATATGCCTAAGAATTATTAGCAACCAGACAAACCATGACTAAATGAGAATATATTGTTAAAATCTTGAGTAGAATTTTTGTTGTTTTCCGTTTTTCAAAATTATCAATGGATAATAAGAAATAACATAACATGTGTATTGATACTTGTGTTGTATAGTGTCAAGAATTTCATTGTTAAAGACGCAAATATGGGTTGATTTCGATCAATCGCATGATATAATCAGCGTACACATTCCATAATAGGAATTTTGTGTATAAAAAAAAACATGTATAGTTTAAGAATTTCATTGTAAAAAACGCGAAATATGGGTTGATTTTGGTCAATCGCATAAGCGTATAATATTCTCTAACCAGAATACCATTTTGTATAACATTGTACAATTGTGAACATTGTTAATTGTTCTTCTTTTGTGGTTTGATGGAAAGTGTAGGCCTGGTGGTAAATTGTGTACATCCATTCGGTAATACCACATTGTATGCTACATTTGTTGTTTTGGTATTGTCTTTTTTTTTGAGAAAAAAAAAAAGCAAGCCAGGTATATTCTTTTTGTTTGGAAAGAAGGTGATGAGTGTTCTTTTCTGTTGGGAAGAAGGCCATGTGTATTTTTTTGTTTGGAAAAAAGTTGTGTATGTAAATCATAGCGTGTTTTGTATCGCGCCTTGGAGATCATTTCTGCAATTATTTTTGAAAGAGGTTTGGCAACCCTTGTTCAGTGTATTTGTTAGGGATTGTTCAACTTGGCTCTCAGGTAGTTAAATTTTTGTTTTGGCTCGTTAGGGAGTGTTTAAATCTTTGTGAAATGAGGTAGCTCTGTACCTCTCGTACGGCAAACAAGAGGACGTTGCCCTGCTTCAGCCACGTTGCCTGGGATCTTCTTTCATCGACAAGGAGGGTAGTGTTATGTTTGCACAAAGCTTGCTAGAGCTAACTGCAAAGTTATGTATGTCCACACGATTGCAGGAAACGAACCACGCACTGATGGCGTGTTAGATCACCAATACATACAAGTACATCCGCGATATCTCTGCTTGTCACGATCACGCGGGTTAACAGCCAATCATGTACTTCGTGTCCTTATAAGGGCATGGGGCACGCGCCAAAGAGTGGGACAAGCCCCCCCCCAGCGAGGACCAACGCAGGTCAAGTACTTGCGGCTAGCTGCCCACGCGCCAGTTGACCGCCGACCCCGCTGATCTCAACACAATGTGTTAGTTCCGAGTTACCATCGCCGCCGAAATTGGTGTCGCCATAGATATGGACCGGCCTGATTTGTTTCACCATGTGTGCCGCCAGTCCCTCAGAACCACAGCCTCCTTACGTTATATAGTTGGGTCCTGTCTCCGTCTGCCGATGTCTCCCACCAGCACCTTATGTTGTATAGTTGGGTCATGCCTCTGACCACGCCGCCAACCTCGTACCCCTGTGATGCTAGCTGCCCCACCTACCGTCGACCCCAGGCTGAGATCGTGAACTTGTAGACCCCGGCCTCAGCCCTGGGCGTCTGCCGCCCTAGCCTGTTTGTGTGGACCCCCTTGGCCATCCAATCAGTGCCCCCGTTTTGCTCCATCGTCTCTGCGACTCCGGCCGCCGCCCTGGCGTCCCTTTGCCGTCCAGCGTGGTGTGCCCTAGTGGCCGCCTTTCTGCATCAGCCCCGCATCATTCTGGCGCACCTTTTGCTGTCCAGCGTGGTGTGCCCTCGTGGCCGCCCTTCTGCACCCGTCCTGCACCCTGCCTGGCACCTGCCATGGCCCCTGCCGACCGTCTCACCGCATCCGCCGTAAATTACACGTGAGCGCATAATATACCTTGTCAATCAGAGCCCTTAGAGTCAATAGATTGCCTAAGTAACTAGTTAGGCCTTAAAAAGCTATGTAACCTTTGTAGATCTGTTGATAACCTGTATTACCTGTATAATAAACCTTCATAACAAGAGACTTGTTTTAATTGGGAAATTGACTATAATCCACACCCTGAATGATTGGAGTATCAAGCTTTGCCGCCGGCTTGTGCGGCGATGACTATTTGTGTAACACACCTATAGTATATTACATGGCCTAAACGCTAACGTAACACTGGCGCCGTCACTTGGGGCCTTTACTCACTCTTTACTCACTCTTTACTCACTTATAACTATCTAAATTACAGTAAATACCCGTTCAACGTAACAATGCATAGTCTAGAAGTGACCCACACATAGCATCATAGATGAGTTTCAATTCTTTTTTACGTAAGATATTTCTGATTGTCATAAACATGTACGTAAGCTTTCTAACCTTTGTGGCAACTAGATCTATTTGTCCGTCCCATCTAAGATATTTGTCTAATATAACACCAAGGTATTTTATACTGTCTACGCATTCCAATTTATAGCAATTACAGTTAGTGGAGTCAGTGCATTTATGTATAAAAATATTATGTGCTTCCTCGGGTTGGCCCGCTTCTGTCGCACTAAATCGTATAAATTTAGTTTTTTCCGAATTGAGTGTCAGCAGATTATAGTCTAACCAAAGTTTTAGCTGTTTTAATCCACTTTCTGCTTTGCAGTGTACATCATTCCATGTTTTTCCTTCAAATATTAGGACAGTATCATCTGCAAATGTTGTAATATGATTGGAAAAATTGCTGTTACACAGATCATTGATATAAATACTGAACAAAATAGGTCCTAAGGTACTCCCTTGGGGTACACCAAATTCTTCAAGGGCTGGATCGCTAACATTATCATTAATTTTAACTTGTTGGTATCTGTTAGTTAAGTAACTATCCATCCATTTGTATAGCAGTCCCTGAACACCTATAGCCTTTAGTTTTTTTAGAAGTATTTTATGCGAGATGGTATCAAAAGCTTTGGCAAGATCTAAAAAGAGAGCGATGGATTTATTACCCCGGTCAATATTATTGGAAATAATATCCGCCAGCTTAGCAATAGCATTTTCTGTTCCTAGACCTGGACGAAAGCCGAACTGGTTATTAGATAAGATTTTATGTCTTAAATTTCAAGATAGAGGGTGAGACGATTTTTTACGATTTTCTCGATAATTTTTGAGAATAAGTTGAGTAGAGATATTGGCCGATAATTATGTATATCCGATTTGTTTCCATTTTTATGAATCAATATAACAACTGATTGTTTTAAGTGGTTTGGGAATGTGCCTGTCTTGAAACTAAGATTACAAATGTATGCAACGGGACTCGCTATAAGTGGTTTCAATACTTTCAGCAGATTTGAGGAAATTTTGTCTGGCCCACAAGCATTCGATGGCTTCAGCTCATCTATCATTTTCATGACTTCATTAATCGTTGTTTGAATCTCGTCTGTTTTAAGATTAAGATCAGTTGAAGGTATGTTGGCTAGTTCAGATTCAGTTTTCTTACATTTTTCAAGGATTTTATTTGCGAGAGAGGCTCCTACTGAAGTGAAATATTGATTAGCAAAATTAGCCATCAATTTGGGGTTAGTAGTACTTGTGTTTTTCATATCAAATGATTGTATGAAAGACGATTTGCTGTTTTTTGTTTTGGTAATTTGACGAAATATTTCCCAGAAACGTTTTGGAGTTATGGTGTTTTCGTATATATGTTTTTTGTAGAAATTTTCTTTAGTGGAAATAATTAGTTTTTTACATATGTTTCTATATTTCTTATATTGTTCTTGAACTAGAATATTATCTGGTTGTCTTTTAGCATTTTTATGCATTTGATTACGTCTGTGGATGGATTTGACTAGGCCAGGGGTGATCCATGGCATGAGTTTAAATTGTTTGTTCGGTATAACTTTATTAGTAGTGTGATTAGATATGTAGTATTGTAATTTAGTGATAAATTGCTGCATTGCTTGCTCAGTGTCAGTCTGGTTTATTACGTTTTGCCACTTTTCTGTTGTCAGCTCCTCAATTAGTGCGTGATAATTTATTTTAGAAATATATTTGTTTTTAGGAGTAGAGGAAGGT
Organism: Hesperophylax magnus; assembly: GCA_026573805.1. Classification (NCBI taxonomy): domain Eukaryota; kingdom Metazoa; phylum Arthropoda; class Insecta; order Trichoptera; family Limnephilidae; genus Hesperophylax; species Hesperophylax magnus. The sequence continues at coordinate 1,763,877 of JAIUSX010000116.1, read as the reverse complement.
TTATTTCTTAGGCCGAGCGCTGTGGTATAATGATCTGAAATTGTTGTGTGTATAACAAATGAGTCTGCGAAATCAATGTTTTTAATGTTGATGTGATCCAAGCATGATTTACTTGCACCTTGTACTCGAGTGGGGGTGTCAATTATCGGAGTAAAAGCGTTTTCAGTGAGAAAACATAAATAATCATCGGATTGGCGATGATTGTCAAGAATAGTATTAATATTCAAGTCTCCAATGATTATTTGGTGTTCTGGGTTTTCTGTGTTGTTAATGATAGAGTGGAGTGAATTTAAAAATGAATCGATGTTGTGAAATGATGGTGATCTATAGATTGTAAAAATGCATAGGTTTTTGTTAAGCACGATTTTTAGACAATTTGCTTGTGTTAAGATGAGTTCATCAACTTGCGTCTGTATACCGTCCCTGACATAGATTACTATACCACTAGCTTTATTTATTATACTGGTTGTGTGGTACTCAGTATAATTTTGTATGTTTTGGCAGTGAAGTATTTATTAATCCAGCACTCAGTTAGAACTAGCAAATCGAATTTGAAATTGAGTTGGTCAAGAAATACGAGAAAGTCATCAATGTTGGTAATACTTCTAATGTTTTGGTGAATAATTTTCAGACCGTACGATTCCCAACAATATTTATTCATGTCTTCGGGATTATCAATCACATTTTTGTTACATGTGAGTATGGTTTCTTCGGGGATATCAAAAGATACTTTAATCATTTATATTTTCATTTTTAAAGTTATTTAAGTATACCCACAATGATAAGATTTGGGAACGTACAGATGTGTGTGTGGTGTTTGAGTAAAATAATGTGTGTATGCTTGTATTAGTGAGTCATAGTGTGAGAAGAATATTTTCCGAGGTAATGTGGATAGCTCGTGATTCTGTTGTTTGGCGTACGTAGACCCGTCCCGCTTTCACCCATACGTAAGCTAGCTTTTTTTCCGTAGTCGTCTTCTTCGCCAGGTAAAGTAAGCGTTTATTTGTTGTTGTTAAGTGTTCTGATATATAGACTGGCGTACGTCTTCCGGAGAGGCCTATGGAGCTCGTGTTAAGTTTGTCTTCCTTTGTTGTGGCGTTCAAATTGTATCTTTTTACACAACTTAAGAATTCATCTCTTAAGTGAATTTCTTTGAAACGTACAATTATAGGCCAATTATAGGAATTAAAACTACAACTTATTATCGACAATACAGACTCCAAACGGGATGTAGATTTATCAGTTTCCCGCTTGTACTACGAGTTTTACGTTACCGGACACCGTATATAATATATCCAACCATCCACTACACATGTACCTTCAAACATTTGTTCACCGTTCAACTTACAAAGAAAAAAAAATCTCACTTGCTTCAGTAAATGTGGTAATAAAACGTCTTATTTTCCACGTAATTGCCCCCCGGCCACATGATACATGCTATTACTAAAGCAGCCAAATTATAAATAGCAGAGGTTTGGTTTCTAATCAAAGCAATCCGCCTTAAATTCGTTGAATACAAATTAATTTCTCATTAGGCGAGCCACGCTTCTCAGTTTCATTTTCAGTAAGCCCGGCGTAGGTACTGTAATCGACTTTGGAAGTACTTAATGAAACCATCGAAATCTCTGGAAGCTTGCAAGTTGAATCAACACATTAAATGAAATTCCCCGTCCCTGTGCGGCCATTGAGCCGCTATTCGCAAGTTGAACGAGTTCAAGTCCTTATCCGGATTAGGCCTGGTTTATCATTTCTAGTTACAGCCTCCTGAAAGCCTCTAAAAACGTCTCGGCACTTGCAGGAACAAATGTACACCAAGAAAACAGAAGAGCATTCAAATATTCAATACAAAAGCTGCTTAAATAATAAACTCTTTATGTTATAATATCGCTTTTGAAATTGTTTCATTTCATTTTTCAATTTCATTGCCCGCAACGAGTTACTCCCTTCTATTCTGTTTTGCTTAGATAAAGAGCAGAAAATGTGTACGAGAAGTGAGAAACACTAAAATCTCTCGAACAATGAGTCAAAAAATTAAAACAGACGCCAAATTGTTCCACTTATTTTTCACTTATTCTAAAAACAAATGTTTAAAAGTTCGTGTTCTTTCTTCCAGTTAATTTTTTTTTCGGTGTTTTCGGTCTTAGTTTATAGCTGTTGTAAAATCAGTTGTTCATGCATCAGTATTTAGTGTTCATCATTTTTCACGAAGAACCAATCCAACCAATCAAGTCTTCGGCACCAGTGCGCCTTTGTGTCTGCAAATTACACAGCAGACATTCAAAATACTTTGTAGATCGAAGGCGTATTACTTTTTTTCGTGATTTCTCTATCAATCGAATAATATTATGGTAATTTATTAAAAAATAGCTGTACACCGCCATGCGTTTCTGTGGCTTATTCTGTCTGTGCAGATAGAGAAACAATAGCACGTGTTGCTTTTACGTCCTACAGATGGCGCTGTTTTTCACAAAAAGCGTATTTTAACCTGTCACAGATGACATCAATATAATGTTATATAAAATATTTTATTTTACGTGTTATTATGAAGAAACCTTTCAGATATTCGAGCGACGCTCTCTTCAAGGAATTTAATGTTCTAGATGTCCGACAGTGCTATATAAAAAAAATGTAATCCATGTTCATAAAAATAAAAACAAAATGAAAACAGCCGAACACAAACATCAAACCACAAGAAAGGGAAGAAATGACCTTTCCGTTCCAACAAGCAACAGAGCGGTTTATCAAAAAATATTCTCAAATCTCGGTCCTAAAATATATAATAAAATCCCCTCTCAGCTGAAACTGTGTGAATTGTCATCCTTCGGTCCAAGAGTGACAAAATGGTTGTTGGATCTAGGCAGGACTGATTCCGAAATGTTACTAAAAAATGTAATTTTTATAATTATTTATCACGAACGCCTCTATGTATCTTTATGTATCTTTTTATGTATCTTTTTATGTATCTTTTATGTATCTTCGATTTAACATGCTTATTTTATCTAGTCTTAAATCCTGTATTCATCTAGGATAACTTGAAACCTGTAAATTTGACTGTCCTATAACGGAAATTCTTTCTAGTTGGACAGTCAAAAGCATAAAATGTAACCTTGAATAAAAATTTCAAAGCAATCGGTGAAGAACTTTCGAAGATTTAAGGTTTTTAACAAACAAACATTAACATTAATGTTTATACAGATAAACCCACCTAACTAGACGAATACCCATATCACGTTTGTTATAATAATAAAAAAACACAAAACTAGAAATGCCTTCCGTACAAAATTTAATTGAAATGAATGTTTATTTTATTTGGTTTTACGCCCAGCTGGGGTTTTACATGGATTACAAGAACATTACCTAGGGGGCTATAGAAAATTATTCACAAAGTTTTTAATGTTTAAAATTTTAATGAAATAACGTTAAAATGACAGACTATTTATGAAACAATATTAGTAAAACATGTAACAGTTACATAAAATAAAATAGAAACTAAAACAATAATACTACATATAAATACTGAAAAAAACACAACTAGACGCTGATAACTTAGGTAATTATTGACCCGTTTCAAACATACCTTTCATTCAAAAAATCCTGGAGAAAATTACTGGTGCATAAATAACAAGTCACTTGAATTCATAAATTGTTCGCAAATCGTCAATCTGCATACAAAAAGTTCCACTCAACCGAAACCGGATTACTATGCTGTCAGACATAACTCTTGCCATAGAGTCAAGTAAGTTAACACATATCTCACTCTTAGACATGAGTGCAGCGTTTGACACGATCGATCACGACTTCCTCATTAAGAGATTAGAGGAAACGTTTGTTTTCAATTCCGTCATCAAAAATTGTCTGGCATCCTATCTATCCAATCGCTTACAAGCCGTGAAGGTTGGAAATAAAATGTCTAACTTCACAACACTTTCTTCAGGAGTACCCCAAGTATCTGTTATGGGTCTACTTCGCTTTATCCTTTTTAGAAATAATGCCGCAAAAATAATCGAGTCATTTGGTCTCTTGTCTCACTGCTACGCTGAGGTGGGTATCGAGAGTATACCTGGGTATCTAGCACGGTCGATCGATAAAGGTTTTATTGAAAATTTCGGTAACTTGTCATCGTTCCCGAACATGACTGCACACCACCGACGAATAAACAAAAATTCACAAGTGTGTTTCACAAATTCACAAATGCTCTTTATATGTTCCACTGTTATTGGTACTATAGCGATCTGCTGTCGTGCTCAGGTACGAGTCATCGACCTTATCGATTATAACCCCTAGGCAATAATGAATGAACATTTTTGACAATTTTACATAGAGATAGCTCAGAGCGCAGTTCAAAGTTGACAATGTAACCCAATTTATCTTCTCATAGAAACTTCGGTCTTATTGTGTATTACGATTTGGGAGGCGGGTTTGGGTACCGCCGCCTCGAGAACCATTTATTGGATAACCAACACCTCTGAAATAAGTCACCCTAAGCGGTTTTCTACGTTGGGTGATTCAGCAGGGGTGCCCGGGCTCATATATTCAAACGTCCGTCACTCCTGGACACACTAATCCCTGGATTCCTACCCACCTCTCATACATTTTTCCTTACCAGAACTTCATATCCTTCATTTCCTTATAAAAGACCCTCCACACAGCATCCTCGAAGATGACGTAGGCCCTGTGGGGAAATTATTTTCCTCAGGGCCTCTTATGTGGGGTTAATTAAAAAAATAATAATAAATAAAACCCCTCAAACCTCGTAAGGTAAATCTCTAGCCACAAACATCATATTCCATTACAGGCTCTGAAGTACAGATCTGTCCAGAGCGTCCATACTTATTAAAGTATTTTTATATATTTTTTCTGTAATCTGTAGAAATATGTGATTTATTCGTCGTCGGAAATAAAAATAATTATTCTTCACAGTTGCTCTCAAATATTTATACATAGACGTGGATAAAATCGTAAAACAATTTAAGGTGTGTAATTACAAATTAGCGAAGTTAAATAATTATTTGTATATTTTATTTTGTCTAAACAACGTAATTGGCGAAGTTGCCGTTTTCTTACTAATTTCCTACACAAATGGAATGTTTTTCTAAATATAGAATTCTTTCAAAATTATTATATATATATTAATAGTCCAAATTTACGGTAAGTTTTTTTTTACATTTTTGTGTTTTATTTTTTTAGAAAGATCAATGCTTATTTCAAATACCAAAAAAATTTCATCTAGTTTATAAAATGGCATTTCTTTTGACGACAACTTTAAAAATAATAAATAAATAGTATATTTTAGATACCTTGAGAGCATCCCGATAATCCGTAAAATTTCACTGTATCGTTGGGACTTGCTGGAAAATATATTATGAAATTATTTTTTTTAATATTGAAATATAAGTCCTTCTTCACAATAATCACGACGTTTGATTGATTAGACGGAAATAATCTTTAACACTCGTAATGGTAACTTTACCCACTCGAGCGATAGTTGCCCAAATTTGGGCAGTACCGCTTATGCCCTTGAGCAACAGCTACCTTTACTTGGGTACCTGTAGGTACTTATTTATACTATTTAAAATTAGTTTTTTTTCTTTTCATAATTCCTGAAAATACAGGAAAGTCGGTGAAATAAAAGTGGAGTCATTCACAGTAAGCAGTATATGTATTTACGAATTAATTTTTGGAATCAGGGCTGTCAAATCTAAGACCGAAAATTACTACCAGTCAAAGAGTTTTTTAAAATATAAAAAAATTGACGATTAACGGTTAATTTTCACAACTCTGATCATCGCTCTATAATTGTGTTATTTTAATATTTTCATTCGTTATCATTTATTAAAAAACATTTAAACCTCACATTCCAAAACGGTTCAAAATGATTACAAAGTCATTATGATGTAGAAAACGCTACTGGCTGTTAAGACAGTTATCACCATCGTTGGTCGGCATGACGTCAACAACGCTATGTTCACGAACAAAAGCTAACATGTCGTCCAGTAAAAAATGGCACATTTTAAATAGTTCTACACGCAGAAAAATGAGCATTGTTTTATTACGAATCTCTTCAAATTATTGGATAAAAACGGGACTGCAGGCCTTTTCTTGATAAACCTTTAGTAAATTCATAAAAATATCGAGGCACGTGTTCATGCACCTGCGTTTGCATTCATAAAACATAGTGACGAAATGCGAATATGTTAAGATATTTATGATTTTTTTCGTGTTCCAACATAGTGACAATACATTGGTATTTTACTTAAGTTTTTTCAGGAAACTTATAAATTCTTTCGTTACGGTCCTGAAATCCCGTTTTTAACCGGATTACGAATTATTTTATTTTATTAAATAAGCAATATTTTTTACCAGTAAGTTTTCTCTGTGTAGAAAATTTATTCATAAAAACGACAATAAATAAAAAAGAAAAAATCGAAAATACACCATAATAGAAAAAATATCTTGGCGGAGTGATAAGTCTGTCAAAGTCATTTGAAAATCTGTCCTTCATCCAGAATTGAGGATGATACGCCTCTAAACCGATACATTTCATACCTAGCATCACCGAGGCGCTCGCGTTGGTAGCAAGTGGTAAGTGGCACTAAGTGGGTTGGCTGGGGCAGTGAGAAGGGTGGCGGTGTGGGCGGGGTGTGTTTACCAGGATGACTGGGCCCTCAGCCGTCAGCCCTCAGCCCTCAGCCCTCAGCCCTCCTGCTCGGCCAACAGTTTGTGCGGAAACCGTACAAGGAAAGCACATTATGGATATGTCAGCGATGTTGCCCGGCGCTGGACCATTTTAAGCCAAAGGATAGAGCAAGATTTAAATTACACATTAAGAGTCTGTTTCTCGAAACATCTCTATTTCAATGGCAAATAAAGAAGATTTACCTTTTTACTAATCCGATGATAAATTTATAGATTGAAATTTTATAAAATGCTCCCTACACGGAGATAACTTAATGATATGAATTATTTTTAAATTATTAAATGATTCGTTTTCATGTTTAAAAACTGGACTGGAGGCCTATAAAAAATGAATTAACAAATTTCGTAACAAGTTATCAGTGAACACGAATATGTTATGAGGAATTCGGAACACGCCTTCTTAAAACAACAATACTTTCGCATCTCGTCCATTATATTTATTCGGACAAGGCCTAATATGTTATATTATATATTCTGAACGACTAATATTTTATATGGAAATGGATATGCGGTCACATTTTTTAACATTATTTTGATTTTAAAAAGTCGTACTCATTTTTCTCCGAATAAACTTGGATTTTTCTCTGCAACGCAAGAAAATAAATCAAATTTTATTAGTACGTATTTAGTTTAGTATTTCAGTTTTTACTACTGTGATAGCTGTTTCGGCGTTCAGGGCCATCATGAAACTGTGGTTATGCCACACTATACGAATTATTTATGTGATTTTATATTTACCCATATGTTTATTTGTTTGCTGTCTAAGGTTATTTATTAAGGCCGCGCCGCTAATCGAGCCGCTATCAATAACACAATAAAAAAAAAATTTCGATCACTTTTTAAATAATTTAATTTTCCACCTTCTACAATAAAACCATAACCTAAAATGGGTTCGTAAGTAGGAGATTTTGAACTTTAAAGCAGTTTTCATAGCCCCATACATTATATTTTTCTGGGTTATAAAAACTTATCTAAAAAATACTCGATCATTTCAAAGGCCAGGATGTATTCTACTCACAGTAGGTATTTAGTTAAAGCATCTGAAACATTTCTAGGCGACCAAATTTTCAAACCAAAAACACATGTTTTGAAATTACTACGTAGTGCATCGCCTTAATATTTTCTATAAAACCCGATTTACAGAGAAGGTCAATTGTGCGAGAGGCTTTACTCTTAAAATGTTGGTTTCCCACAATTTTACACAGTAGCAGGTATTCTTAATTGTTTTGTGATGACGTGACTGACGTAGTTAGTACGTACCTATTCGAATAAACTGTGTTTTTGGAAGTTATTGGTTGTCATGGCACACTTCGATATTTTACAAAATGGTCGAATCCAATAGAACTTTTGGCCATTCTTTACATTGGCAGAGATGTTTTGAAACATTAGAATCTGTCTGTCTAGCTTTCGATGCGTCTAATGTTGTCCAAGCATGCAAATACAAATATGTATCTGATACGCTACAGAACTTCAAAACAAGTTTCAAATTCCTTCGAAATATTAACGAAATAGAGTTAGAGGAACTCCTTCTTACTTAATACACCAATACATATATTAGTATTGTTTTAATTAGTTTCAATAGATTTAAAATAATTTTAGAAGCATTTTTTATTTTTCGGTTCTCCCCAAATCGCAACATATCTGTGGTTTATCCGTGTGACGTCACCGGTCACAAGGTACTGTATTTTTTATGGCGGCGTCGAGAATCGAGATGTTCTTTATTATTAAGTTTAATCGCTTTTAATATAGAGGAACACTAGGTAAAATTTCAGCTTCTCGTCACTTCGGTCATTGTATTGTACAAAAGTGCAAAAAAACATCAGTGACCGCATCTGAAAAACAATCTATCAGTGTTCCAAAATCTACATTACTGCGAAAAATGGTGTGACATCACCGAATCAACCAATAAGAAAGATGCGAGATTTCGTTTCGAGGTTCATTTTGATGAAAATACAGAAATTTAGTTAATGCAATCTAATAAATGTTTACTACAAATTCAAGTGTAAAATTGTGTAAAAATATTAATTTTGGATATACTATGATAAGTCAACTGCATATTCTCTTTTTCTAATTAATGAGGGCCTAAATAACACTGTGAAACAACAACAACAGTGAAATCTTTTACAAGCAAAACCTGAGTTTCATTGATTCAATCTCTATAAAAAATCTGAATGGAATTTAGACATTGTGGACTGGTTCCTTGAATCAACGGATTCAGTCGTGCCAACCAAGAAAAACGTTTTAATGTGATGGTTTTGTATTTATGTTTAATTGACGATTTATAAATTTTCTGAATAATTAAATATATAAAGCGTTTGTCCATCTATTTAAGTATGTATATTTTTAAGCCATAATGTTTCTCACTGGAGTTCCTTATTGTCGCATTTGGGTTCCGAGAATATCGTAAAACTGTATGTAGAAGACCGATAAATCAATAAAGTTTAGTTTACTTGAATAGAGTACAAGAGTCCTAACCATCTGGGGTCATTGAGACAATGGCATACCTAATTAGGTTATGAGGCTAGATGTACGATTTGAGGGAAGTACCTGGATATTCAGATCTTGTCACCAAACACCGTATCAACCAACGTTTAAAAAATTAATTTGGGAAATACCGAAAGTATCTATCTCCCGTGCAATGTGCCGCAAATACTATATAGTAACATTATTTTTAAATTATATAACTTTTAAATAACACAAATTAATTTTAAATTAAATTAATATATTTTGAATAGCAATCCAAAGGTCGCGGGTTCAAATCTCGGGGTGCGCAAGTAAATTTTGAAAGGTTTGATTTAACGACTTATTCATTTAACACTAATATATAGTATAGGTACTTGCTGCACGTTCCAGAGTGGAAGATACTCTCAGTATCGCCCTAGTGTAAGACCAACATTCATAATAAAAACGTTGCTTGCAATGGCTTTAACCGTGTTTGGTGACCAGATCTGAAAATTCAGGTACGCCTCCACCTTCCCCTGTCCCATCTCCTTCCCCTCTTCACTACCTTCAGCCTTACACCATACCCCAATTGGTAATACCATAGTCTCACTGGCTCCAGACGGCTGAGAGCAGTTGGGACGGTATTCACTTATAATAAAAAAAAACCACGACCTCCGCATTTGTAGTCGAGAGGCTTACGACTCGACCATTTCAAATAAATATTTAACTCTATTATCAATTGATAGCCACCTAATATTTATATGTTTGCAAAATCTGCCACTTTAGCAACTTCATTATTGTCTCTCATTTTCATTCATACGCAAAAATCTCATTCGCTTCGTGGTGCAATAACTATAATTAAACTAAAGTACATAATACTTCATTTCTTTTTGGATAGTTTTTTCTTGGAGCCTTGATTTAACTACAGGGCTAAGTAATCCCCTGTAAACGAGCTCTCAGATAAAACACTAAACCAACCTCCATCTGTTTACTGATTCGAGAACTACCAATTCTTTAAATGTGGTACACCCATCATCGAGAAAAATTGTAATTTGGCACTGCTTCATCAAAACGCTACAAACCAAAGAAGCATTTAAAAATCTTATTTTTGTGAGAGTTTAACACTTTTTGTGCCGGTTGTTAATTTTGGCAGCTGATTATATTTGCGTTTGCTAGGTGGGGGTGGTTTTTATTTTCCCGCGTGGTGTGTTTTTGGCGGGATAATTCTAGCCCGTAGCACTCACCTCCCGTGTTTCACTTCAGATAAGGGTATTTATTCCCACAGAATGAAGGCTTTGTATTTTTATCACGTTGGACAAATGTTTAGGGACCTGCTCGCTGTTTGCTGGTGAGAGATGTTTGCGCTCAAGAGCGATACGCGAGTTCACTCCCCGGGCAAGCCGTGCGGAAGGTTTGCCCGCCCTTTTGAATATAAAAATATCCAACTTTAATAAATACACTCCGGAGATATTCGGCTTCTGGCTACACACTTACATGCTACTCGTCCAGCGTACGAAAAGATAACACATCTCTTTCTTTACGATTAAATAAGGAGGTAGCACCTGGACACCACTTTTGCCTCGCAAACAAGACATTTTTAATAATGATATATATGCCAAAAAATGATCAATGGCACTTTCTTTTCATTAACTCCATACAGGAGCTCACGAGAAAAATAATTTACCTCGGGGCCTGTGACATCTTTGGGGATGCTGCATGGAAGATATTTTTAAGGAAAAGAAGGAGAGGAGGTTCTTGGAACGGATGAGGTATGAGGGTGGGTAGGAGTCCAGGAATAGCTATTTAAATTATCTTTCTCTCCCGCAAGGCGACGGGTCAGAGAGACTAGCTGGAGAGGTCAAAAGGTCTCCCCAAACCAACTTCTCCCGATCCGGCATGCCACACAGCTAGTGGGCAGGCCTCAAACCTCACCTGATGAGCCCGGGTACCCCTGCTAAATTACTAAAAGCCAACCACTTGGGGTGACCTAGTTGGTACTGCAGCGCTTCGGCAAGGTGAAGGTCCTGAGTTCAAGTCCTAAATGCGACCGTATATTTTTCGGATTTTTCTGTTTCAGCTTTTAGTATGGGAATCGCTTCAATAATTAAATGTTACAATTTAAGGCATTACACAATTTATTCCAAAAATAAAATAAAAATCGAAACTTTCGTAGAGAATCTTTGCCAACTTACTTTAAAATAATTATTATTTTTAAAAGGGATATTTTTCTAACTAAGTATTTACATTATTTAGCCAGTTAGAGTTTCCTCCACGTAACATTATAATTATGCTCAGTGGTTGAGCTACCATGTTTACAGGATCAATTATAGCAAACATTTCTTTTTAAGTTCAATTCCTTGCCGGAGTTTAAAAGTTTCCAAAGTACGATTGAAAAGCTTAAAGTAATTGCGCTCTTGTAACAGGTGAAGTTCGCGAGCCCGCCGGTAGAGTTTTGTACCGAGGCCACAAAAATAAAGTTTAACATACACTGGGGGAATGTATTTCAGAAATTCAGGATTTCAGGAATATGCTCAAAGTGCGATTAGCAACTCGCTGGCTGGATTTCATTTCGTAAAAATGTCTGGAATCACGGCGTAACTTTCAAGGTGAAGTCACCACACCGTGAAATGTGGAAACTCTTTTGAGCCTTGATATTTCGTTAGCGAGCCAAGGCTGAATACGTCTAACGTCTAAATTATACAATATGACTTACTAACTTTGCAAGACCTCAGCGAGACCTCCGAGCCTGCGCCTTCACACAGATTGGAAATTTCTCTAGTCTACCAAATATATGTGGTTTTGTTGGCTTCAGTTTTTAAGGAGAAACCGCGTTAGACCGGCTTATTTTTATGACCTTTATTATAGAAAAGTGCATTGTGGAATGAATCAGGCCAAAACCTCAGCTCGAAGAGAAAAATAGTTTTTTACTAATATTTGTTCTCCATAAAACGCACGCACGTTACGCACCAATATATTAGGGAGAATATTACAAATTTAATGTAAAAAATAGTTGCTAAACTGTCTGAAAGTGACATTAAAAATATCTGCTAGACTGTCTCAAAGTGACATTAAAAATATCTGCTAAACTGTCTGAAAGTGACATTAAAAATAGTTGCTAAACTGTCTGAAAGTGACATTAAAAATATCGGCTAAACTGTCTGAAAGTGACATTAAAAATATTTGCTTAACTGTCTGAAAGTGACATTAAAAATAGTTGCTAAACTGTCTGAAAGCGACATTAAAAATGTCAGTTCAGATTCGTTAAACAGTCGAGTCGCTCTGTTGGTCTGTGAGTTCTGATAGACAGAAGTCATTGCTTTCCGAGTATTACAAAGTGCATGGGATCTCCCACAAGTACAAGTATAAAGTTGGGCATAAATAAGTTAACCTCTCTCAATATAAGTGGATTAAGTATAGTTCCAGAAAAAAAGAACGAATTGTAGGTATATTATATAATTATTAGAACACGTCATTCAAATTAAATTATTAGGGACATTGGAATCAATTAATTTTATTAAATAGCTGCCAAGCTTTCTTTTGAGTGTAAAAAACCTATACAAAATTGCAAATTCCTATTTATCCATAATCCATTCAGTGTGGTGGATATTAAGGACGGGTTGTTTCGGAGAATTTGAACAATTCATCAAATTTCAAAGTTGATTTTCGAGTTTTGTGAAAGTCCTATTAAAGTTCTGTTATTATATCATTATAGGCTAGTTGCTTGACAGTACTGAAATAATAACAGAACATAAAAAAATCTTTCACAGAACTTGAAAATCAACTTTGAAATTTGATGAATTGTTCAAATTCTCCGAAACAACCCGTCCTAAGAAAATAACATTTGAGTGAGAAATTGATATGTGGATTATTTCAATAGCTAGAGTATACATTGCATATAATATTATAAAAACTGTTTAATAAAGCGCTTTACAATGACCATCGCATAAATTGACGATAATCACACACTAGAACTGTCGCTTCGAAAAAATACCTACTCTATTTAATCGGTACAGTAGGTATATTTTCAGAACTAATACCGGAATCTCAATATACGTCATCTGCATTGTGCTGGATTAATGATGGATCAAACCGTTTTATAAGAGTATTTATTTATTTAGAACTTACGCAACGAGTGTCATTTACATACATAATAGTTAATGACAGTCATAGTTCAATATGGAATGAAGAAAGAAAGGACAAATTAAAATTTTAAAACAAGATAAATTAATATACATTAGTACAAAGTTAGTGAAAGAGGTGATGAAGAATCAAACACGAAAAACCTGTTATTGGCATTCCATCCAAAAAAGCGATAACAACAACAAGAATAATTGCTATTATTTTTAGATTATTTGTACTGAATATGAGGGCTAGGCAACTTAGCAGTAATTTGATTGAATTTGCATTCAATATGAGGGCTAGGGAACTATTCAGTAATTTGATTATATTTGCTCTGAATATGAGGGCTAGGCAGCTACGCAGTTATTTAATTATATGTGCATTGAATATTAGGGCTAGGCAACTAAGCAGTTATTAGTTTGTATACTGTTCCTATAGTTTCCACATTGAGATTGTAATAAAATCGGACGGAATATTTAAAGTCACACTCTTAACTAAGCGACACATTGCATATTAATTTCGCGTGCCGCAAATTTAATCCAGGGAACATGGCGGATCGTCAAATAATCCTGTATGAAATCGTTAAAGTGGCTCAAGTTTCAAGTGTGCAGAGGTTTCCCCAGCTTACGGGAATTATGGACACTTCAAAGAACCCGCTTAGAATGTACCAGTATACCTTTACTAATACTGAAGTTACCTCGTAGCGTAGAGTAACAAACCGTGGTGGTGTGTGTGTAACCAGATTTCAAGTATTTTCGCGGAGTAATAATTTAATTAAAATAAATTATGCATACAATACTCACGTTTATGAAATTATAGTATCAAATTTAATCATGGTTTGTACTTTTGAAAGTTTAATTTTGTTTATTTATGTGAACACCAGACACAAGTAGAGTTGCCAGAACCAGTGTGACTAAGACAACACCAGTAGAAGTATGCTAAAAGATTAGGAAATTAAAATATTGGTAAGTATCTAGTTCTAATCTAGCCATGTACTGAGTACAGATGATGCATCTTTTTAATGTGAATATCGAACAAGAGTTCCAACTGCTCCAAACCGTCCCGAGCCAATGAGATTACGGCATCTCCAAGTGGTGTATCAGGTAGCGGGAAGGGGTAAGAGATGGGGATTAGGAAGGTGGGGTAGTATCTGACTATTCAGATCTGGTCACCAAACATGCCTAAAGCTATTTCATGCAAAGCTTCGATTACGAATGGTGGTCTTACACCAGGGCGATACTGAAAGTATCTTTCACTCTGGAATGTGCGCACGTATAATATGTATTATTATATTAATAAATTGTGAAATAAGACACATTCAAAAAATAAAATTTACTTGCGCACGCCGGGATTTGAACCCGTGACTTTCGTATTGCTGGTCGAGAGCTTTACCCCTCGATCACGAAGGTCATCGAGAATTCTTGCATCTTGCACCGCTTAAGCATTTTTATAAACATTTAAATCTCCATAGATACTTTTTACAAGTTTAAAAAAAATATATTTTAAACACCAGTGTTTTATCCTTACACTATAATACCCACGCTCAGGTTTCGCCTTTGTGGGATTTTTTTGTTACTCTTTCATTCTATATTAATATGTATGTACCTGAATTGTATGTATCAAAAATTTTGTTAATAAAACAAAAAAAAATAAACATAAAATAAATTTTAAAAAATATATTGAATTTGTATAATTGTAAAATGCTTAATGTGTTTTCTCTTTTCCCTTAATTTCTTGTTTACCATGGCACTTTCAACACTGTAAGAATCTTGTAAAACATAAAAGTAAATAAAAGCAAAGCATGAAATAATGCGGCATCAAAATAATGAAAATTGAACCAATTTTCATTCAAGTTTGAGACTGAAGTTGTGCATGATCAGTTGGAATATTCAAATTGTACTTCATAACGCTTTCAATAATTTACTTCAAGCCAATATGGACGGTATTTGTCATGAAAATATGTACTAATTTTCAAAGGGAACCGTTGGAGAAGTTATAGTATTGTTGAATGAATTAATTAAAGCATTTCCAGTTAGAGTCCGCTAGTTCTGTCCGTTTTTGCTGAAATGTTTAACGAGGCTAATCATTGTTTTGAATTACAGCATTAAACAATTTAATTTGTAACTTATTGTTTGGGATGAAGTTGTTCACATCCAACAATGTACCCACTTCTACTCGTTATTCATTGCAACGCTATAAAATAATTATATTGTAATAATCAGTTTACAGCTTTTTCATGATAGCCGTTTTGCCTGTCAGGCATTATAAAAATGTTGCTCTCCACATACGGTTAAAATAGGGAATGATTGTCCGCTGAAGAAAATTTTGACGTAGGTTCGGTCCAACGCATCATATTACAAAACAATAAATAATTACTTAATATTTCATTAATTTCCTATCAAATTATTTCACCGATTATGTTACGCCATAACTATTACATTTCTTTTAAATTAACAAAAATGTACGGTGATTGCCCACTTTATGATTCGATAAAAATATAGTAAAATGTACAGTGATTGCCCACTTCATAATTCGATAAAAATATAGTAAAATGTACGACGATTGCCCACTTTATGATTCGATAAAAATAAAGTCAAATGTACGTTGAATGCCTACTTTATGATTCGATAAAAATATAGTAAAATGTACGTTGAATGCCCACTTTATGATTGAATAAAAATATAGTAAAATATACGTTGAATGCCCACTTTATAATTCGATCGAAATTGGTATTAAAAGAAACTGTCTTTGATACCTATACACTTATTTATTTTGTTATGAATTGAGTTTTATTGAAAAGAGTTCAACGTTTAACAACAACTTTGCTGTTTCTGCTGATATGACAGTTTTTCCATTCACATTAAACTAATAGAAACTAAAAATCTCTCTGATTTCGGCGTAATATTTAAATACGTTATTGAGAAAAAAAAACAATCAATGTGCGAGAGGGCAATCACTTGTTGCGGCAATCATAGTATTGTTTACCCTACCTACAATTGGATAAAGCTTTCATTATCTCTGGCAGTCACATGAACAGACGCCAATTATAGTGGACACTGGTTCTACTGTGGTCAATTTCGAAAAACTAATTAGTTCAAAAAGGAAGCCTTTAAAACAAAACGGTTCCCTGAAATTAATCTGAAGAGGTTGTAATAGGATAATTTTTAGATTAAGATCGGGATATGCACTAATGGAAGAACATTGTGTCTGATAGGCCTCTCCAAAGATATTAGAAGAACGAGATATGCTATGTTGGCCGCCGGACCGTAGGCGAAGTACTACCTAATTAGGGTACTTTGAATACTGTCGGGACGTGTACGCACAGAAATCTGTTCTATGTATTAGTGCGGATACCTTAGCGTAAGCGAAGGTGTGCAGTAGTATTGGTGAACAAAACCGGCGACACTGGGCAAAACAATTCCACACAGTATGAACTGCTCATAGCACATGTCGTTCTTATAATATCTTTGGGCCTCTCTGATTCCCCTATGTACATTATAATAAAATGCAAATAAATTAAAGACGTACGACACACTTTCTTTGGCTCAATAGTTCTTGGTATCCAGTAATTGGCAGCGACACCAAAACAAAACACAGAAAATCATTTCAAATTATACTGTAATACCAGCTCTTAGATCTATCTACATACATACGCACACATTTCACCACAATCTTTACACATATGCTTTAATGATGTACATTGTAATGCTGTCCGAAACGTTGGCTAAAGAAGGAGGTAGCACAACACCCCAAAAATAAATCACTATAAATTTAAAACTTCGTTTTATTTCAACGAATGGTGGTATTCATAAATAAATATTGCGTTATGTACTTATGTGTTGAGTGTACATGTATTATTTTTCTCAATATAGATAATAAAAGTTCGTAATCTTTTAACACGCAAGCCATAAAAAAATAACAAACCTTCCTAAATAAGGTATCCTTTAGCAACAGACTTTATTTACATCTGTCAGCTTAAGTATATTACTAACTTTACCTCTTGTATTTTGGTACGCGGAACAAAGCAGTTCTCTTTAAAACTAGTAGGTAAAGAGCCATCCTTTTTACTGGGTAGAATTTAAAAAGTGCAGAATCATCATGTTAATTGTACCATTGTAAAAAACTCAGACGAATATTTAAAAACCGGAGTGTGTTTCTTTATTGAAGTGATCTGAAAAACTGTATTATGGTGCTTAAGTTAGTATTTAATTAAGTATAATACTTACTTAAGTATATAAATTATTGATGAATACCACAAATCAATGAAATAAAACTTGGTTTTGAATTGCTCATATTGTACAATAAAAATATTCTTGTTTAAGGCTGTGTTGAATAAATCGTAAATAGTAGCTGTAAGAATTTTGTTTATGGCATCTCAAAACAATAAAACTGCAAGCAAACTTGATTTAACACATAAACGATTTATCTGGAAGTTCTGCCAGAACCATTTCGCCCGCCTTTAAATTGAAAAGCTAAAGTTTAAGAGCGCTTTATGTGTTTTCGATGACAGTTCAATCAAAGTTTGTTTTGTGTGAGTAAAAAGAGAAAAGAAAAGAGGGTGAGATGTTATGTTGTCGCTTTGTCTGTTGAAGATTTAGATTTTTATTTTGAAAAAGTAGACTTAGAGAAAACAATTGTTTAGATGAAGAACTAAACTTATTCAATTATTGAAGATAATATTGGCAATTGTTAAACGATAAAATTAAACAAAAAAATCAGAAAATACGGTCACATCTGGGACTTGAACCCAGGATATTCGCCTTGCCGGAGCACTGCTCTACCAACTGCGCCATTGTATCCCTATCTCCTTATTTTTATATGAAATCCCACAAGAGTTCCAACTGCTCCCTACCGTCTAGATCCAGAAAGCCTATGGCATCTCCAATTGGAGTATATTGGGTGGCTGAAGATTGTAGGGAGGGGAAGGTGGGGAAGAACCTGGCTATTCACATCTGGTCACCAAACATGGCCACAGCCATCTCAAGCGACGATTCAGTTCTGAATGGTGGTCTTACACTAGTTCGATATTGAGAGTATCTTCCACCCTGGAACGTAGAATATATGTATTGGAAATCGCGATCTCCAGCTTGCTAGTCGAGAGCCTTACTCCGCGACCACGGAGGCCGCCAAAATATTTGACTGTAACATCCTTCGAAGAAGAACCACCAACATTTTTTTTTCTAACCACGAATTTTTATTGGCTACTATATTTTATGTATGATCGCAAGATTCAACTCAAACTAAATGCAAACTAGGTAGTGTCTTTGATAAATATATCCTATTTGTACTTTTCTGCAAGTCTACGAGGTTTTCTATAATATACGAAACATTTTAAATAAGAAAACTATCAAAAATTTCTATTTTGCATTAATTCAGTCCATATTGCAGTGTGGGATTATTGGGTGTGGAGGGGCTTTTAAGGCTTCATTACAGTCCATAATTACATTTCAAAGAATAATTATAAAAATCATCCTTAGAAAACCATGCGACTTCCCTACTTTAGAGATATTTTGGGAATTTAATGTACCATCTACAGAATTGTATAAGAGAATCGCCTTATATCGGATTTATAAAGATATTTTATACACCAAATTCACCCCCAGATAGCATAAGCATTAGATTCAAAACTAATTTATTTATTATTTATTAATGCCCTATCGGGCTTTTACATAGTAAGTTGACAGTATATGTATATAAGTGTAACATGTACCAGGATAAAATAGCTAAATATAATATACTCATAAGGTAATTAGAAAATAATATGGTAAAGTAAATCAAAGTATGAAGGCAAGACCTTTTTTTAAAGCTAATAAATATTACAAGTTAATAACTAGCAAATAGGTCTAAAATTAGTTGCCTTTTGAAACTCTCAAAGTTATTAACACCAAATATGTGGATAAGCTTACAATATTTGTTTGCAAGGTGATGAATTCTTGGAATTTGTGAGTACAAAGAGTAGTTAGTATTGAGGTTATTGTTACATTTAAAAGTGTCTATGCTTCGAGTTTGTCTGGCAGGTACATTCATATAAATTAATTCCAATAATTCAGGGCTGTCAATGAGAGATTTGATAATTTTGAATAAAAATAATATATCAGTTAGAACTCTTCTATCCGATAGTTTGAGAAGTCTGGTTTCGGTACGTAAGTTATTATAATTTATAAATTCGATGGGAATATTCATTTTAAAATTGATGTACCGAAGAAATTTATTTTGTACCTTTTCCAAGGCTTGAGAATGGACTTTGTAGAACGGTGACCATACTGTTGAATTATATTCTAATTTACTTCGTACTAATGAGCAATATAAATGTTTTAAAGTTAACACATTTTTAAACTTTGTCCCCATTCTCAAAATAAAACCGAATGGCTTAATATCTATCCCTAGGCTTAGAACGACCACGGCTCAGCACCACTATTTGTATTTAGGTGTGAGTTGGTACAATATATTGATGTCCAAAAATAAAATTATTGTAACCGAAACATTCAATTATGAACCATTAAAAATGTTAATAAAGTCCCTAAAATTGGATAATGATAAATTTTACCCTTAATTTTATTAATTAAAAAGGAAAAATATTTTAATTATCTTTAAAAAACTATTGTTATCATTTGTGTACCTATGTTAATATTATGTTTGTATTTATTTCATAAGTTTTTGATTTATTATTGTTTAAAAAAATCATTAGAACATTATTTTACTCTAAACGTAAATACTCCTACCATAAACACGAGCTCCTGGAGTTCAACTTAAAAGTAGTAGAATAATAACGAAAAAATATATAAATAAGTCTGCATATTGTTATCATCTGTATTGTTAAATAATTTACTTGTAATAAAAAAATTTAAAAAATATATATTTATGTCATTATATAAATACTCATCCAGCAGAAGGGTCAAGTCCTCTGTAGTCTTGGACTGGCGATCAACCAACTGAGCTACTTCCGCCTTATTACATTTTTATCAATCTCATACATCCTTTTTTTAATTACTAAGATTGTCTTTAATTGTTTTCCATGTTTACAAAAAGATGGCAGCCAAAATCTATGGAAAATAATTGTAATAAAGTGGATCATTTGGTAGAGCGCTAGTCCTGATAAGACTCTATGACCTGGGTTCGAGTCACGGTTGCGACCGATGCATTTTATTTATTTCCTGTCTTTGTCTGTTTCACATTTTATTTGATAGTTGTTGATATATCTTCTTCAATGATTCAACATAAATATTTTCTTAAACAAAACAAATCTGCTCTTTATATTTCCAGGTCAACGCAAATATTTTCATAAACAAGGTCATTTTTATCATGACCTATAAAGCTTTACAATATCCATTTAACTCCTGGACTTTTGTGATCGTATCTGACATAAAATATTGTGAGATTTAACTTAACAATAACATTGCTTTGAAATTATTTGGTTTTCCACATCGATATATTAGTCGATGGTATCCAACCTTGCCTTCTACTATTATAACGTCACAAAAACAATCTCACTATGGGCCTTAAACAAAACGCACAAAACCATATTAAATTGCTCGTTTTTAGATAAATGTAATATAAATAACACAGATACAAGTTTTTTTACTGGGCAGTTCATTGCCAATTATGACACATTACATTTTTACGCAACTTTTCAACCTTGAATTATTGTTACTTCTTGTACGGAATCGCATTCGTCAAAGTTTTTTGACCGAATGCGACAACACCAAACCCTTTTTTCTACCTTGTTGTCACATTACAAATAGTTAATTTACACCTTGTGAGAATTCACAACAAGGACGTTTTAGTAAAACAATAATAGGCATATCGGTAATCAATTGAAAATGTAGGTACATTATTGATATTCTTTGTATTTTTGTTGCACTTTCAATTTGAAATGCAAATCAAAAAAAGTCTAAATATACGACTTAATACTGACGATTACAGGTAAAGGGAAATTTAAAAAAATATAACACTTTTTGGCCTCACAAAAAAATTATTCTCCTGAATACTTAAAAAAATTTTGTTTTCTGTTAATAACTTTCCACAGTTGAATCGTTACGATTTTTAATGAAAATGTAATAAGCTCTGTATCTCCTTGGTCGTGGTGGTTTAATAGTTGCTTTGGTATTAGATCAATTCTGAATAGCCAGGTCCTCTTTACACTCCGCTGCTTGCACTTAGAATTCCTTCATGTCTATATATCATAGTTCTACTGACTCCGGATAACTCTTCGGAACCTTCTATGAGGTATCACATATGCTGTTTGTATTTTATTAGAAGGTTGTAAATCGTCAACTGAAGACTATTTAATCGATTTTAAAGCCCGAATCCCATTATAAATTTACCAGTTCTTTTGACCGCAGATCCCCTTTGCGGCTTCCGCCCCGCCTGCTTTCGTTGCTTCCTCCAGCCCCAGCTTCCCGCCTTCCACATCCATCTGGCCGGTGTGGTCGAGGGGCTTGTTTACCGCCCACCTTCTCTCCCCGCCCTCCCACCTTCTCTACCCGCCCTCCCACCGGCAACACGTCCGACCAAATGCTCATATAAATTAACTACGCACAACGCCATATTGTTTTTAACTTGGCGGGAATACCCTCTTCAAAGTTTATTTCCGACACCGCACGGTAGACACATATGTACCGACGTAATATATCTGTTAGTTGCAAGCACTAAATATTATGTTGTAGAATTGTAGAGCATGTTGTTCAACCCTTCAATTGCCAACTCGGCATTGCAGAGTCGTGTTGTGACGCGGAGAACGGGGACAAACAACATTTTCATTGTATGAAACAAATTCAAAAGTAGGAACGTTGGTAGGTACCTACTCAAAATTTTAATGCAATAACTTTTTTTTAAATAATTTTCGAACGAACGATAATAGTGATTTATTTTTGGGGAATAATGCCGTGTTGCGTTACCTTTTTACTTAAACATCGATTCGGACAGCATTACAGTTGTTTAATTACACATCTGACCTGATGATAGACCACCCCCCAAAAATATTATGTTCACACTTTCTCTTATTTCTCACAAAAGTTTTTGAACAATACAAGTAACATAGTGATTTGTTTTTGGGGTATTTTGCCATGTTGCGCTACCTCCTTCTTACCTCGGATTCGTGAATCTCATTGTCTTTGAAAAACAAAGTTGTCTAATTATTAATTATATTTATTTATTTAATTATTTAACGCCCAGATGTGTAATTTTCTTCATATTACGTATGATTATAATTTTGTTGGCAAATTGTAGGGCTCAAATAAATAATTTGACAATATCAATAGTAATGGATGAACCAACTCCCGGATTCCCAAGGGATCGAACCTAGGACCACTCATCTTTTTTTATTCATCAACGACATTAACAAGACCATAAACTACTCAAAATATCTCCTCTTTTCTTATGATATTAAAGCTATTGAAAAAAATCGATTTCATTCTTCTACAAAACGATCGTGATTCTGTTGTCAAATGGTCGGAACTAAACATTTCACCCTTCTGCATCTAGAAATGCAGTGCCGTCAGAGCATTAATAAAAATCTATTAACACGCAAAAATGAGATTCTAGACTTTCGCGTGATTATACAACCATATCTCTGCTTCAAATCCCACATATCTGACATTGTCTCCCGCGCTAACTAAATGCTTGGATTTGTTTTTCGTAATGCGAGATCGTTTACTAACGGAATCACAATACGAAAAACATATGAAGCCCGTGTTTGCCGTATCCTCGAATATAACTCTTTTATTTTGGCCCCTTCCGAATAAAACCATAACCTAGAAATTGAAAAAGCACAAAAGAGATTTGCGCGTTATCTATATACGAGAGAGTGTACGTACTATCAATTCTTATATAATAATAATAATAAATTTATTTCACATAACAATCATTCTATAAAACATGCGGAAACTTTGACTAGCCAAATAGGAATGGATCCTGTTTTAGGCCAGTCAAATTGACAAGTTTAGTTCATATCATAATTTAGCAGTTAATATAAAACAAAACCGGTAAAGTAAATAACAACCAGATAGTAGTAATAAAAAGATAGATCACCGCAGGAAAAGTAAAGTAAGGTAGAAAAAAATGGGAAGGGTAGTGTATAAGTTTATAATATAGTTGGGTGATTAGAAAACAATCGATAGCATTGAAAAATAAAGTATAGATCAATCCTTGTTCTTAAAGGGAATGCTCGATTTCAACACATTAATGCAAGCCGAAAAAATAATTTTGTTAACTAATTACTGGAAGTACACTTAATCCACTTATATTAAAAGGGGTCCACTTATGCCCCTAACATGTATACCCGTGGAAGATCCCATGCACTTTTTCATACTCCGAAAGCGAAGACTTCTGCCTATCAGAACGCGCCAATCAACAGAGCGACTCAACTGCTTAAATATTCTGCAATGACCATGAACATTTTCAACGTCACTTATGTTGATAACTCAGTAACTATCTTTGATAAACTTGTCGAATTCCGCTGCAGGCTTGATAAGCAAAAAAATTAAAATATTTAACTTAAATACTAAAACAAATAACTTCCTACGTCGTGTGAGATTGCAAAAGATGCATTTAAGTTCCATTTTTTAAATCAAAGTTAAGTTGAAGTTTAGGAAACACCCATAAATTATTGAAATAACCCAAACTTACCCTAAAAACCTACTTTGTGAAGTTTACTTAATCCGGCGACTTACATACTGAAATGGAAGATAGATAAAAAAAAGTGAGTAGTTACACGACTCACTGTTTTTTTTAATCTTTTTAAAAAGAAAGACAATTATTCCCAGGTTACAAATAACCTGACAATATTTGAAAATCTCCTATTACCACTACAGTAAGCGAACAGTAAGAAACTGTTGCTTGTGTTGTGATGGAGGACTTAGCCAGCCGAAGGATTGAACACACGACGCCTGAGTGGGACCCAAACTTGATGCCTATTCATATGGAGAACATGAATAAATAAATAAAATAGCAACTCTAAATCATTAATTATGTAGTGTTTTTACCTGTAACTGGATAAATCATCACAATGATAATTCATCACATCTTTAAAAAGTTATATAAAGTCATGGAAAGTGGTGAAACAAAAACTTTAGTAACTGGGTTATGTAGGTTAGGTTAGGTTAGGTTAGGTTAAAAAAAAACTTTTTTTCATCGATTCTAATGACTTTATATCATTTTTTAAAAGTGTGTTGAATTGTCACCGTGTTGAGTTAGCATGGAACGGTTTTTACCTAGTGTTGCGTGTGCAAAATCGTATCTCTCCAAGCCTAAATATTCAAATAAAAGTGAGTGCAAAAATTTAAACATGATACATATGTGTTTCAAATACGTATTTTTTTAAATTTCGTTACATACTCCATCACTTTTCTGAACAATCAGTAGCAATTTTAAAAATGATTCTTGGATTTAAAGCAAATTTAAATTCAATCGTAGGAATATTTCACATCACGCACAACATGCACAAAGCATTTCTATATATAAAATGTTAACATATAGTTTATAGAAAGGCATATTCATTTTACATAACATATATATGAAACACACATTTTTTTCCTCTCCTAAAAGTTTGAATCCGCCCTTCTTTTCGAGGAATTAATGGATTACGGGTTTGGTCAAAGTTCATTCGTCCTTAAAACGGGGCTTAGTAAAATATTTTAATTGGAATAAAAAATATGTTTGAAGCATGTTTCGCGTATTTGAGTTTCTAATTTGGCAGAAAATCATGTTTGATACACACAATTTCTTGTAAACGGAAGCCCAATTAAGAAACAGAAATGCTTTGAAGGGTTTAAAAATGATCTAACAATGTTTATATTATGTTTTTTGGTTCCGAATTTCCTAATAAAGTCTGTCTACTTAGCGTTTTGTTATTATAAAGCATAACGTCAAGTTCTCAGTAAATATATTTTATATATACTAAGGAACTTGTGTTAACATAACGTCAAGTTCTCAGAAAACATATTTTATATATACTAAGGAACTTGTGTTGATGTCTAATGAGATTCATCTAAGGAAGTAAGGCTTCGTAATGAGATGTCCATGAGCGTTGCCTCTAAAAATATATATATGTTACAGCTCGAACAAGAGCTCCTCTGACTATAGGGGAACTATATTGCGACTCGGTTGGGCAGCGTTGTGAATCTGGTTAAGGTAGGAGTTGTAGAAAGGGATTTATTAAAGTGGGTATTGAAGAGGGCCTTATTATTTGAAGGACGAAACAAAGATGTCGGTAGTTTGCTCCACATGCGAGCCAACTTAAAAAAAAACGATTCGCAGCAACGACCCGTTCTCGTGATGTCAACATCGACTGTGAACGTATTCCGCTCGTGTCGGTCGAGTTTTCACAAATACTCAGGGGTAAAATACTGCTATCTGATTCTAGCAGGCTCCATATAATTAAGCGGGTATGATTTGAGCACGTATTATACGACATAATCTTTGAATTTTAAGGACTTTGACTTTTAATTTTTGAATTTTAACGATCCGGGAAGACCCAAAACGCAAATAGCACGACTAATTACGGACGCAATTGAAAGATTATTGAAGACGACGGGGGAAAGCTTGATAGTTCTTGGTATCCGATAATTGACTGCTAGACCAAAACTAAACGCAATAATCTTAAATTATAATACTTTACCAACTCTTAGAGGATTGGAGTTGACAACACGGTATCACATCTACATACAAATCTTTACACAATCTTCACCACAATCTTTACACATCTGCCCTGATGATGAACATTATAATGCTTCCTGAAAATCTGGCTAAAGAAGGGGGTAGCGTAACATGGCAACATACCACAAAAATAAAAAAAATTTAGAAAACTATATAGAAGAGGATTTTTTTCTTTTTCTAAGTAAAACCAGCAAAAATTTCCTTTAGAGGAGGTTTTTTTTTCCCCGATCACGAAAATCGCTTTTATTTTCAGGTATATTACGAACCAGAATATTGATAAAAGGGACTTTAGGGAGTTATTTATTAGTTTAATGTAGGTGCTAGTTTCAGAAATGGTATTGTTTTTTGTAACCACATTAAGGCGAGGGCAGGGAATGGTTGGTTTAATTAATTAGTTAGGTACCCAGTTAGTTACAATGGTGATACATTACAAAGTGCCATTTTGCTATCTCCTCAATTTGGGTTCTCCATAAATCCGTCTGTGGTTTGGTGCAGCGCCTCAAGAGGGCGGGGATCCCCGTGATGGCGTTTTGGCGCGAAGGGATTTTGGCGCGAAGAGGGCGCTTACGGAAAATGGCGTCGTTGAGAGCGTGATTACTGGTGTTTTGTGTGAAACAATTATAACGGTTTTAGTTTTATTATTCACATTTGCAGACATGATGATTGTAATCACAGGTATCAGTTGTAAAATTGGAGAGAATTTTAGAAATAATTAATATCAAACTAGTACAGATCGTGAAAAATCTCGGATTGGTATAATCTAATCTTACTCTCGACAGTTCCGATTTTTAAAATGGCAATTAAAATAATAAATTTCTTCAACATTTGTAAAATTACTTTTAAACAAGCAGATGATTATTAATTAAACGTGATGTAAACAAAGTGTTTAATTTATTTATAATAACATAATTTACCTTTAAAAATATTATTTCATGGGTAGGTACTTTATACCTTGTCTAAATTCGACGGCCGGCATAGTCCAGTGGTAACGCGTTGGACTGCCATTCCGAAGGTCGCGGGTTCGAACCCGGCGTGCGCAAATAAATTTTATTTGATTGATTTGTGTTATTTCACAATTAATTAATTAAAATAATATATAGTATATTTGCGGCACGTTCCAGAGTGGAAGATACTACCAGTATCGCCCTGGTGTAAGACCACCATTCAGAATTGAAACGTTGCTCCAAATGGCTTTAGCCGTGTTTAGTGACTAGATCTGAATAGCCAGGTACTTCCCCACCTTCTTCTTTCCCTTCCCCACTTACCTTCAGCCTCACAACATCCCCCAATTGGGGATGCCATAGTCTCACTGGCTCCAGACGGGAGCAGTTGGGACTCTTGTGAGGTATTCACTATAAAAAAAAAAAAAAAAAAAAAAAAAAATACTTTTAAAAAAGTATCAATTTTGAAAATGAGACTCAAATTCAAAGCAAATCCGACTTCTAGAAATCATTTAAGCAGAGTTACACAGAAGAGAGGCACAATTGAAATGAGGGTCTTTTTTAAGGAAAAAATGGAGAGAAAGTTCTGGGAAGGGAAGAGGTATCAGGGGCGGGTAAGAATCTAGGGGTCAATATGTCTATTTCAATCCATCCCTCCCGTTGGATGGAATGAGAGAGACTAGCTGGAGAGGTCAAAGGTCTCCCCAAACCAGCCTATTCCAGTCCGGCCCGACATGCAGCTGGTGGGCAGACACATCCTGATCCACCGGGAAAAACCTCACCCAATGAACCCGGGCACCCCTGATAAGTCACCAAACGTAGCGAACCACTTGGGATGATCTATGTCAGAGGTGTTGGTTCCCGGGGCGGCGATACCCATAACCATCTCCCAAATTGATGAATGATGATCACAGTTATGAAAAGTAAAACGGACGAGCATGTTCTAAATTAATTTCAAAAGTTATATTAAATTGATTTTTCGGTTCTAAACTGTTAATACTATCGAAGGAAAACCGGATGACAACTCGGTGTGGAATGTGAAAGTGGAATGAAGCATTAGAATTCGTTGATTTACTATAAATATTGAAGTACGCAATAGATAATCACTATTTTGTTTACAATTAAAAAAATTTTTTACTGTTTATTTTCTTTCATTGTATTAGCGACATGATATAAATAGCCATGACTTCCCAACCAAAGTATCCTGAACTATCGTGTGCGGTATACACATTCAAAAATATTTTATGCTTAGTATTTTCATGAAATATTAATTATTTTTTGTTATTAATAACTATTTATAAAACACGAAGTAAAGTATTTTATTCACATTCCTCCTCACTAAGTATTCCTGTTACGAGGCGGACTGTGGGTTGTTGTATGGGTGTTACATCACGATATCATCATGCTCATGTGAGTTGATTTCCACAAATTAAAAAATATTCAAATTCATTTTTCATTTTTTTTTCAATTTATTTATTTTTATCTAAGGGGAGTACATTTTTGCGCCCGTCACACAACCAAGTTGGAATAAAACCTTATTATTAGTTTTTTCGCCTGTGCTCCAAGATTGGCCACACTGGGCATTTAGCTTGCTTTCACGAAAAAAAATCGTTGCTGAAAGACGTAGTGAAACGAAAAAAACAGTAGTAATATTATTTTTTGGATAACAACTGATAGCGCCTGTACACGTTGGCTCAATGCATTCAGCCAACGTTGGTGCCAACACGCCAACGTGTGAAGGCTGTCGAAAATCTGTCTGAAATCGATAATGGCATATTTTAAAATCTTTACCGAAAATATATCCATTAATATAAAAATATCCCTCTAATATCCTAATTTTCGTTTTTATTTTTTTCGGGAATAAAAAAAGAAAATATTATATTCTGCAAAAGAGCCAGTGGAGACTACGGCATCCCCAATTGGGGTATGTTGTGAGGCTGAAGTTAGTAGTGAGGAGAAAGAGATGGGGAAGACGAAGGTGAGGAGTACCTGCCTATTAAGATCTGGTCACCAAAAACGGCTAAAGTCATTTCAAGCAACGTTTTTGCATGCTGATCTTACACCATGGCGACATTGTAAGTATCTTCCACTCTGGAACGTGCGCAAGTATACTATATATTATTTATAATTAATAAATTGTGAAATAAGACACATTCATCAAATAAAATTTACTTGCGCACACCGATATTAGGCCCGCGACCTTCGAATTGCTAGCCTTACCTCTCAATCATGGAGGCCGTCAAATCTATATGAACGTGGAAATTATCGCAGCCGCGACAATTTATATGTACAGCACGTTTAATTATTGATCATCGTAATTCGTAAACGTAAATAATCACTCGCGTATTGCGAACTAGATACGGGGCCGACTTGTGAACGCTGTTAGCGGGTTGGCGCTAAGATCCTTTGATTTGTGTCCGAAAACCGACAATAATCTGACTGACCGGCCAACGTTGGCAGCAAACGCTTCCAACGGCGAAGTAGTCCTGTACACGTTGGGCCAGCGCATTGGCCCGATGCATTGGGCAAAGGTATACTAGGCCCATTAGATAATATAATTATTACGAACTCTGCTATAGTTTTTTTATTCAATCTTATTTTTTTTAAGGTTTTTCTTTTGTTATATTTTTTTATACGATGCATAATTTTTATTTAGTTTGACTTAACGTTATCTTTGTAAATATTTAGAATTTGTGTAAAGAATGTTAGATATATATAAGAAAATAGGAATAATAATTTTTGTAACTTATTTTAAAGTTCACTGGTTGATGCAGTGCTTGTTAAGAAAATAAAATTAAAAAGACACCCTTGCGGCCAAACAAATCGGAATTATAAATTGTTATAAAAATCACAAAAGGTGGATTTTCGTCTTTCGATATTTTACACTCGCTCTCAATTTTCACTTTGGAATAATGCGACCTCCGGAGACCCGCCAAGAGTTGACAAATCCACATACGGTTATTAAAATGTAATTGAATCCCTCGAGCCGGCAGGGCTGATCCCCAATTAGGAGGGGCCCCCTTGTCACCTGACGGATTAGGCCCCTTTTATCCCGTGCCCCACCCGCCCGCCGGCAAAGCCCCCAGACGCCGCAAATACACATCATTTGATCGGATTTCATTATCGTCAGAACCGAATGCGAATTACAGTCTGGCCTTTATAATAGTGCTTCATTCAAATACCTCAATTTTTATTTTAAAGGATACCGTACCGATAAGTCCCAACTGCACGTCAGTTTGTGAAACTCGAAATAAAACCTCCTGTCCATTCACGTCTATATTCACCTCCAGTAAACTTTCTTCATAATTGGAACTAACTGTAGCAACTAAATGATGAAATAGGTTATCATGTATTTAAAAAAAATAATAATAATTCCATATTTTAAAATTCGGGAGCCGTTTATTGAATAACCAATACATCTGCCATAGGTTCGCTAGTTTGGTGACTTAGCAGAGGTGCTCGTGTTCATTGGGTGAGGTTTGTATAGGGTCTTGCCGGCGGTTGCGTCTTCCCACCCACTGCTTGCCGATGCAAATCCCTTGATATATAATTCCCGTGATAAATGATCCCGATGCAAATATTTTATAAATACTTTCAGCTTGACAAATCCCACAATTATAATATCCGTGTGATAAATAATTATTATAACGGTATTAATATAATATTTATGTTCAAAATTGTAAATGGTAGTATAGACAGTCCTGATTTAATTAACCTCATTGAATTTCATATACCCACGAGAGCTAATCGTTCTAAAATTTTGTTTAAATGCAACAATATCAGGACTGAGTATTCCAAACACTCGCTTGTACCTAGGTTGCATGAAGTTAGTAATAGATACGCAGATGTGGCAGATCTATTTAACTGCACGCAAGGTAGGTACAAGAGGGCTATGCTATCAAATCTTTTCAATCAATATTAGTTTAATCTAATTCTACCTTATTTGCACTATAGAAACTTATGTACTTGTATCTCCTGTTTACTTACTCTCTAATGTCATTTCACAATCAAATGCCACATATATTTGTAATTCTTTTTTTTAAATATTTCTACGATTTTAACTGTGACATGTTATCATTGTTTATGGTATATTTATACCGTTGATATTAAATAAATAAATAAATAAATATTAGATTCTAACATGCTCGTTCAACGTTGGTGTGGTAAAGCCGGCCTTGAGCCTGGTTTAAGACATTTATAACCAAATACAATCATGGTAAATAAACTCAAGTTTTTCACTGTTCTTTTTTTTACACCGAGTTGATAAGTAAGGGTTTAATGTTTATATTTGCACTTATATGTTCCAACACACAGTTACTGAATACCAAAAAACTTATTATCGGATTTAATTTTGATTTTTTAAATATAGTATTAATATGTTGTGGGGAGAAAAATTTTGTCTTTCAAAATGATTACACTCCGAGTAACACAATATGCCACTTCCCTTGCCCCAGTCACGTGCCTGTATTAATTATTAGCCCGTGCATCTTTTAAAGTCTAATAATTTCAGTATTTACCCGTGCAATTGCCATCGTCACCACGGATGTTCTGAGAATGCTAATGACAATAATAATGATTGATATTAGGCCACGTGTGTCCGGCGGCGCGGGTGATTTGTTTCCGCTCGACACGTGGGCAGTCATTTCCAATAGGCTTCGTTAGCGAGCCCATTGCCGCCCGGCTACTGCTTGGCTACCCGAACCCGGCTACTTCGGTAGTATGGAAACTGGGCTACTTGCTAATAACAGTCTTCATAATATGTGTCGAGGCTGAATGGTGAACATGGACAGACTTTACGTTAATGTATGCACCGACTGACGCACAATGAGCTTCACTGTTTATTTTATTTTTTTCTGTATAACTATGTTTATACTTTCGCAATTATGATTTAGTTGTCACCACAACATAGTAAGTAGTTAATACTAATACGTTCTCACGTAAGAGTTAGAAGAAAAGTTGATGTCAGTATCCTTCTGGCTACCGCTTCAGTAATTCCGACTAACTAAAAATCCCTTAACCCACTTGTTTTATACTCGATTGGTATTTAAAATAGACTGTATTTAAATGAAAATAAAAGATCAATCGATCTTTATTTTAAGTAATTTTACAGTGTTTTTCAGTTCTTGTTTCTTCTAAGGTAAAACTTTTAGAAAAGGAAAGGAACAGAAGAAAAATACAAATTGAAAAACAACTGGGATGTAGAGTAATCACCAAACTGTTTCAATTTTGAACACCGCTACTACCATTGACGCGTTTGGCATAACTTCATTATTGTGTTAGAGAATTACGTCCAAACTCCAAGTCCTTCTGTTGAATTTGCATTTTTCGTCTGAAAATTCTAAGACAAAAATTTCCCCACTTGATTGGCAGTCGCCGCGGCCAAGTGAATTCTATAAATCAGCACGTTGGTGGACGTTGAATTCTTGAGTTCGTTGAATTCTGCATAAATGTGGCAATACTGCATGTGCGTGCAATAATACTCGTTCACTTCGTTTGGTTTTTTCACTTGCTTTAGAGATGTTGTGTTTATTGAGTAAAAAAAGTTCATCTAATGTTCATCATCGTACAATTTTGTGGAATCATTGTTGACTTTAGGAAACGCTTCCACCCTCTCGTTCTAATGATATCCAAGAATGCAGTATTGACCTCCACGCCATCTAGCTGCCTTTTTTCTTGTCTCACAACACTTACTCATCATTTCAGCCTTTAGCTTATTGTTTACAAGCCTCTTCGGTGGTTTAACCTTTTCAATCATCGCTACTAGTTTTATAAATTTTCATAATTGACGGATGGACAATAGTTGATACTGCTCGTAATTGTACGGTGGCGCTTACTATTGACAACCTAAATACATTTTTCTGAGTACTGGCACTAACGTTCTATTATCTTCTACGTACGATAAGCATATTTTTCATAAGACTCCAAAGATCACCCTTAGGAGATGCTTTTCAAAATTTTTGCTAATCTTTAAACTGCTACTTGAACCAGTCTGATTTTTTTGGTCTATTTAAATATGATAAGTATTGTAGTGTTTATATTATATATAAAGTTTCAATGATGCTCAACAGTTAGAGTGTGTAATTTCTAGTTATATTTGATATTTGGTGTTATGTAGATATGTTGTTTTAAGGTGTCTCCATAGGTGTCAGTAGTAGTATCACATGACAGAGACTATTGTCAAATGTTTACGAAGATAGCTGATATTAGCCAATCTAAAGGTAAACATTCTCAGTCAGCGTCTCCCCCACTTCAGAATAACTAAGAACATCTATAGAACGGAAATGAGTCAAGTTATATATTTATTTTGCTTGTAAATACGTCACTGTAATAAAAAAATCGTTATCTCAGACGCACTTAAGGATTATTAAAATCTTCCGATCATCAAGTGTATTACTAATAAGAAGGAAATAAACAATACACCTTAAGTACTAATTGGATTGGAAACAGTTAACTAGTTTAAAAAAATACATATTTTCATGCTCTTTGCTCCATCACTTGGTGGCATAGTTTTAACCCATACCTGTAAGTAAAAACATTTTTGCTTGAATGTATTTAAGAATGGCAAGTTTAGTACATTGCTACACTCCATACTTTCTGCTTCTATATTGAAAAATAATGTATTGTGTCTTTTCTACAAATGGTAAAAATTTGGCAAGCTCATCACGTAATTATTTTTATTACATCGCCATCGTTTTAAAACAAAATGAGACCTTTATTCCCGTACAAAAGGCTGGATGGTTCATTATTATATCCGCTCGTTCAGTAATTATCCCAACGAATCAATAGTTGGACAACATTACAGTCCAGCTGTAGCGGGATGCAGAGTTCGATTAATTGGAGCCATAGTCGGTAGTGGGCCGGAAGGTGGTAACCCACCCACAGTACTGTGCTTCATTAGTAGAACACACGAAATTAATTTAATGTTTATAAATTGATACTATGGTTTCAGTACCTCTCGATAGTAGATAAAAATAGAATGCGTACAGAAAAGATCTTTACTAAAATTCTTCGACTAGGTTGCACGAACATTTGCTTAGAATATCAAAAAACTAACTACTAGATAACGAACATAGACCAATTCGAAGTGTTAGGATTAGAATTTTTATTTTTTTATTTTTTTTATTTTAAATACATAAACGGCTATACTGCCTTTTATAAATAAACATATAACAGAGTACAAAAGTAAGAAAAATAATATCATTACATAATAATAGTTTTAAACTTAAAAATAACATACAATTATTTTGTGTATCACAACCAAAAATAACAAAAAAAGAACAATGAGAAATATCATCATTTCATTTCAACATGTCCATATTGCGTATATAAAATTACATTATGGAAAAATAATTTTTGAGTGCATGTTTATATTGCGCTAATTTTAAGAAATAAATGTCGCCGATGTTAGCATGTTCATTTCCCAAAATGTGTAATCGACTGATTGGTGAGTAATAATGTGATAATGTGTGTGTGTTATTATAGTAGAACGGTAGAGGTAATTAGTAGGATAAAAAAAAATCACTTGATGTTTTAATAAACATTTCTAACAAAATCGAGAAATCCAAAAGCAAACACGAACACAAAATTTGGAGAGAGAAATTTAATTTACTATTTCATAAAGGTAAAGGGTATGAGTGTTCCTTGGGAACCTCTTGTATCAGTAACAGTAAACAATTTTAATATGTGTGCCTAAGCTTTCCAAAATAAAATAGAACATGCATTTTGGCGATTTTTTTGCATAAATCAAAGCAGGCAGCAGTTGTTAAGCGGTTATTATTTAAACTTTATTGCAATCTACGTAAGGAGGGCGTGATTTCGTCCGATTCCGAAGTGCTTTCCCTTAAGTTTAAAAAATTACATTATGCATCGGAGATCAAAATTTTAGAAAGATTTTTTAATGCAACACGTCAAAGAAACGCACAAAAAAATCTAAAATAATAATTATTGATGATC
This sequence comes from Hesperophylax magnus, assembly GCA_026573805.1. Taxonomy (NCBI): domain Eukaryota; kingdom Metazoa; phylum Arthropoda; class Insecta; order Trichoptera; family Limnephilidae; genus Hesperophylax; species Hesperophylax magnus. Next base: position 1,729,072 of record JAIUSX010000116.1, on the reverse strand, counting down.
ACATTTAATTAAAGATGACTGTACAAGGGGTGCGTGGGGGGAGGAAGCGGGTACCACTGTACTGGGGTCTGATGTCACCAGACCGAGAACTCCAAATGAATGAATACCGTATTGTGCGACCCGCCTCTGTCCAACTAGGATGGGGGGCCCGTCCGTCCCCCATCATTGTACTCGGGACAGACTGGCCGATATTGTTGTCTATTGGTACTTTTAGGTTGGTTGAATGGATATTATTTTGTCTCTATTTGGATTTTTTACCCGACCACGCAAATATGAGAATATATATTTATACTCAACACACTTTTGATAAGTGATATAAAGTCATTAAACATTATGAAAAAAAACTGCCCCATAAACCTAACCTAACGTAACCTATTTAGCCTAATTATTTTCACATTCAATTTGAGAGGTGGATTTGGGTACTGCCGCCACGGGAACCATTTATTGGATAACAAACACCTCTCCCATGGGTCATCGCCTTGCCCCGCAGTGGGAGGGTTATATTAAGATTCCTACCCAACCATCATATCCTTTACCTTGCCAGAACTTCCACTCCTTCCTTTCCTTAAAAAATAACCTCCACACAGCATCCCAAAAGATGACATAGGTCCTTAGGGAACATATTTTCCTCAGGGCCTCTTGTATGGGGTAAACGAAAAAACAAAATCTTTTCTGGACTTTATATCACTTATCAATAGTGTGCTGAAGTGTGTTGACTTTCCAGTATCCTGAGTTGCACGGTTACCATACATGGTAACAATGAGTCCGCTTGTTCTTTGGAAATTTGTAGTGAATAATTTTGTACGTACAGTTTTGTTACAGTAGACAAGTGTTTAAGGTGGGAAGGAGATTGTCGTACAAACGAAGACGTGAAGAATTTAGGCAGGATTGTAAGGTACGGTTTGAAAATAAAAAATCTAATGTATTTTTCATTTTGTTTCTATTGGGTGACATATTCATGTTGGTTGTGCACTGTGATTGGAACTGTGGAACAAACTAGGATTTACTTTTAATTAAAGAGTCATTTTCAATATTGGAACTGATTATGTGAAGAATTCATACAATGATAATGTTCCTATCTTTAACATAATACTTTTGACAAGAAAATTATTTTATTGTTATTGTTTATTGCTAATCTTTTGTCAAATAAAGTCAGATTTTTGTAACTTTTTAAAAGTCTTTACCCTTTAGCTAACGTGCAATTCTAACGTGTGATTTTTCATTTTTTTTTTTTTTATTAATAAAATTTTTGATACATATACATTTCAGGTACATACATAGTAAAATAGAATGAAAAAGTAACAAAAAAATCCCACCAAGGCGAAGCCTGAGCGTGGGTATTATAGTGTATGGATAAAACAGTGGTGTTTAAAACATATATTTTTTTAAACTTGTAAAAAGTATCTATAGAGATCAATTTGAATATTATTATTAACTGTGGTGTTTAAAATATTTTTTTTTAAACTTGTAAAAAGTATCTATAGAGATCAATTTGATTATTTACAGATGTATTTATTTATTAATGATTAGTTAACAATTAAAACACATGAATGTCCAATTACAATCAATTAATGTCCAATTACAACTTATTAATGTCCAATTACAACACTTCAGGTAAGATGCTTTATAATAGGTGCGTTAGTTGATATTAGGTAAAAGTTATAACAAATAAATACATCCGCACATGTATTAGTCCCTACCTCATACCGCGTTGGCGATATAAAATTATCTGCTGTTGCTTCGTATTATTTTTTTTTGTTTCAAGTTTATTGATCAGAATATAATCAAATAATATTTTTTTGATGGTTGTTGAAATTAAATTAAAGGCAGCAGTGGCAAGTTAAAAAAAATATTTAATATCGTTCCTTTTCTGTTGCGATCTTTTAAATATTATTTTAGTTTTTAGTGTATTCACTTTTCTGTCATTAAAATTATGAGGCTTCAGTAATTGTAAAAATAAACTGTTGTAAAAGATTTTTTTTTGATATTGCAATATGAACTCAGCTCACATGGTACATAATTATCTACCCCTCTTTTAACTAAATCCCATCCCCCTCGATTCACCACTGGCCAGAGTGTGCAACTATCCTCCCCTGCCGAATGTCAAACAACACCCCCTGTCAAAACTATAACCTATAACCACCACTCACCCCCGTTTCCCTCCCCCCTACCGTCCCGTATGGTAAATAAATCAAATGTTTTAATTAAATGCGATACACGTTACATGGGAACATTGGTATATTAAAAAAAAATTGTGTTCATTTTAATTCACGTTCACAGGTTAATTTTTATTTTATAAATATTGTAAATGAAAATCAAATGGTTACGTTTATAAAATACATAATTGTTTTACAGTAGGTAAGTTATATTATATATGTTCAAGGTGTCCGGGGGTAATTTCAAGAGGTGATTTTACATGATATATACATTAAAAATATATACTTTTTTTTTTTCAAAATTCTGTCTTTTTAAGGTAGTTTTCTGGTAAAAAAAAGCGAATTGTTTGTATGGAAACTAATCTTCTGCGGAAAAATGTGTTTGTTCAGGAATAACAATGAAATTTTTAAATAACTTATTTGTTTTTGTTTTACTCCTACCATCGTGTAGAATCACCTCCCGAAGTCTGTGCACTTCACCCTTAGACCACTATACATGACTTTAAACCCAGATATTGAACATCGATAAACCATTACTTTGAGAAAATTGTATTTATGTTTGCATGTCTTATGCGGGATATACAAATTTAACGCAGATAATGAAATCTCTTTTCAGTTGAGCGTGATAACCATTGATACATTCCAGGTAGCCCACAAGCAAGCTAAAGTTAAGCTGGTTGGCAACAAATCATATTTTAAAAATTATTTTTACTAAATACTAATTGTACAAAATATATGCCTTTTCTCTACATTCTACAAATATATTATGTATTTATTATATATGTAAACCTTCCGGAATAAATTCTCTAACTGATCAAAATGCATTGCTTAGTTTAGAGAAATTAAGCGCACAAACATACATACGCATATAAAGACTTAATTTTATACGATTTGGAGATATCTTTTAATAAAATTACAAAGCGATTGGTTTCTACGAAAATAACTTCAATTTTTCTCGCTCCCTATTTGAAAGTATTGCAACCAACTTATTCATGTATGAATTTGAAACAATCATCGTAGAGAAAATGCACTCCCCACGAAATGTGAAACGTTATTATATCTCATAGCGTGACTCTAATTGGCGCGCAGTACAGCCAAAAGTAAACGATCCGTAAAATTTATTTATGCGACTCCTTTGACGCGATGCACGGCGGCGCGGCGAGGGCACACGAAACGAACTGGGTAGGTTTTATCGCGATGATCATTGCTTTGAAAAATTCATACAATTATTCATTTTAAGACAAGATTTTATTTTTATTTTTATTTTAAATTTTTGTTGGAAAGTTTTCTAATGCTTTTGTGTTCCATGTTCTATATATGTTTCATCATTAAAAAAACCCAATTCAGCTTTGTAATTGGTTTGCCTTTATGTATATTTATGAACGTTCACTTTTATAAATACTCGCACTTTAACCAAATTATGTATACAATGAACCCGTTTATAAAATTTAAAACTGTTTTCTAATTTTAAAACATATTTAAAACGTTAAAATATATGTGATCAATGTACCAAAATAGAATTAATCGAATTATAACAAAATAAACGGCTGGTAGTTGATGGTGGTTTTCAAATTAAAAAGATCAGAATTATTCACTAACCTTCTCTTAAATTGAGATCAATCTTTTTATTCAATTTATTTTTCACGAACCGAATGAAAATGGTTCGCAATATTTTTTTAATATTTCTACAGACAACAAAAACTATGAAGAGCCAAAAAAGGACAAAAAAGAGGCAAGAAGACGCAAGAAGGGATAGAAAGATCCTAGAAGAGATAAGAAGAGGCAAGACGAGACAATAGAAACCAGGAAGAGCCAAGAAGAGCCGATTAGAGGCAAGAAGAATGAAGACATAAAGGAAAAAAACAACGCTCAATCAAATCATTTATTATTTCCCATCCTAAATTCCAATAACTTATTAAGTTGCCATGTATACCGGTGGATTAAATTTCTACCTCTTTCCCGTTTTCAGTGCACGTGTTCTAAGTCCTAACAAAACAGTGCCCCTGGTGTATCAGTCTCATCTGGACAGGATTTGTCCTGGCTGTGGTGGTACAATTGTCTCGTATCGTACTGGACAGGAATCGGATTAACCAATTCAAATGAATTGGCAGTCGTTCCATACACTAAACTTTCCACCGAGAATTTATCTGGATAACGAAATATAGTAAAAAAGTGAATGTTCACCTTCAAACTTACATACCAGAGTTTTTTTATAGATTTAAAAATTAAAATATTTTCAAGGGTTGTATTTTTCAAGTCCGCTATCGAAATCTGTCGGAGAACACTTGACGCGTATCTCGGTTTTGTAGTTAATAGTAAGTCCAAATCGGGTCAAGATGATTTTTATAAATTAATTTCAATGCCGCAATGATGTGTCTACGCAATGTAACTTGGCCTAAAATTGTCCGCATTCTTAATGCACGCCGACCCGTGAGGTAGCGGTGTTAGTTCTGCCAGAAACCGTCGACCAATCGCAGGAAGTTTACGGTGTTAACCATTTTAAAATGACAATTTATTATTTATGAGTATAATTAAACTTATATATTCAGAATCAGTGTTAGTTGATCTACACAGTGTTGGTTAAACTGTGTACCGCAAGAAGTCTAGTTTGCCGCTAAGGAAGAAGCCTCAAAATTTTAATTTCTTTTTCCCGGTATGATTTGAGATTTTCACGGCCAAAAGAATTATTATCATACACAATTTTCACCACAACCTTAGATTACACATCTGCCCTGATGATGGTCACTGCAATGCTGTCCGAAACGTTAGCTAAAGAAGGAGGTAGCGCAACACGGAATAATACCCCAAAAACAAATCACTGTATTTAATTTTTCCTATTCATTTAAAATTTCATCTTCTGATATGATATTCTTCATGATGACGATTGGTGGCTGGAAGTAACATTTATTTTTGATTTTTTACGAAGTTTAACATTTTAAATTGAAGCCTGAAAAGAGAGAACCTAAATATAACTGTGGACCAAAAAAGCCAAAAGTCGCACCTTGCTTACCAGGTGTAGACTCTTCCTTAAACAAATTTTAATTTTAAAGTAGAGAAGACATGTAGAACTCCTTTCCATCACTTGATTATCAAATGTACCAGTGGGTCAACAATCCATTCGCAAGTTGACGGTACACTCCTGATTAACAGAGGAGAAAATTTTTATAGATTTTAAAAACGTCCCCGGGCACGAATTATCATTTTCTGAGCTACAGTTGGATATCGCCTTGGAGTCAAAATCCTAGACTGGCTTTAACAGCAATTAAATAACTGTTGCCGTTTGGATTGTCGAATATTTGGGAATTTTATATATATATATATATAATTTTTACATTTATTTATAACAATTACAGGTAATATAGCCTAAGACGTTATAATTGTACCATTTATGCAGTGTATATGCAATGCCAAAAATCTCGCAAATGCGCTATAGGACACAAAAAATAAATCTATTTTTTTATCTACTGCATTCAAAAAGCAGGTAGCTCTCCCCACAGGTGAGTTCATTGATAAATTAGTGCGGCTTGCTCTACTATATAGAAGATTGTGATGACGTCCTCGAGAGTGAGACTCTGGTACAAAAAAATTTAGTTGGGCCAGTATCTCATTATTAGATAAGTGACCGTTTATAAGTTGGTTTTTCAAATGTGGAAATGAAATCCGAAACACGAGAACAGTTACAGATGGTAGATGGAGAGTTACGTGTTTGTTTATCTCATTTATAGTCGCGTTTTGACAGAATTATTTCTAAAAGTTCAATTGCACCCTTCTCATTCATAAAATTATTACTAGCATGGGATAAAATAATATTTTATCCATGCTAGTAATGGAATTCACGAATCCATGTAAATAAATTACATTTACTTGGTTTAATATTGTGTTAATAAATTAGCATTTACTCGGCGATTTTTCTTTCATATGTCATATAAAATTCAGTTTATTTATAAACAAGTTCTGCTGTGTAATAATAACTACGCGTTTCGTCTTCTGAAGGCATTATCAACATATGGCGAAACCACTCACTTATAAAATGATTTAATTATTTTATTTTCAAATAGTCAAAAACAAATTGATTTTATTTTTGCTTATTAAGTACTCTAAAAGATTAAGATTACGGCCTAAATTTTATATGTGTAACGAAGTGTTTATTTTTTATTAGGGATTATTTAAATAAGTCTATAACCCTTCCTAATGGAAACAAAACTGTAAAAGTTCGACAGCGGAAGACAAGTGGAAAATCAAATGCCTATCGACTAAACTAGCATTTTTATGTGATTTCACAAAAGCGCCCGTTGTTTGTTCAGTGTAAAGACGCTAACTATATCACCACCCAGTTGGGTAGCGTTACAAGGCGGGTTTAGCTAGGGGCTGTAGGAAGGGATTTATTAATGCGGAGTTTGAAGAGCTCAAATAATATGAATGAAGAAAACAAATGCCAATAGATCTCAACATAATCATTATTAGCCTTTGCCAGGTTTCTAACCAGAACGATGGGCATATAGAGTCAAGTATTTAGCAACATAAAAAATAATCAATTCATCATGGACGACTCGTGCTATTACGTGTGAATTTTTAAAAATTGATTCACATTGAAGTATCGAGTTCCATACCAATTTTACATAAGCGCCTACTTTTAACAAAAAGTGATAACTTTTGATAATCTTTTTAGATTTCAATTAAGGATCTCATCCACCCACAGCTTAAAGCCACTGCAAAGCCTTCACACTATGATTTGAATTACTCAAGATTGGCCCTTATAGCAAAAAAAAGCCGTAGAGTCACGTGGGGTAACCGTACGCGGAGTGTAAGTGTTCGCAGTGATGTTTCCGACAAGATTGTGCATGTTAAGCGCCCGCGCGTTCCTTAATTCAGTAGCCTTCTGGATCACGCCGAAGCAGGACATGTGTACAGTGGATGCTAATTTGTCAATAAAAACTGGTAGGTAAATTACTTTTTTTCGTGCTTTTCTAAAATTTTTCATCTTTGTTACCGATGTGTGCTATTGTGTAACCAGATGTATCAGAGCGACGTGGTCTATGATAATTTTTAGTGAAATATTGTTAGTTAGACGGGTGCAAAGTGATAATTCTAATAAAGATAACCACTAATCTGATTTTTAAAGTTTATTGAATTTTGGTGTGATGGGGTAAATGTGCTGGGGTAAGCGTTCGCAGTTGGACGAGTGCGAACACTTACCCCGATAGATAAAATTGATTTTATGGCATAATATCTCAACCCTCGTTATTTTTTTACAGTGAAATATGCCGTGTATGTACGTAAGAAAGCACCCAGAGAGGTCAGTTTGCAGTCAAGAGCAGATTGAAACTGCAAAAAGGCTTATGAAAGAGGGGAAGAGTCAGCGGGCTGCTGCAGATATTGTTGGGATCATCGAAGCTACTCTGCGTAAACGCCTAAAACTAAAATTAATAGCAACTTCAATGGGGAGATATCGTCCGACATTTACACCAGATAAAGAGGTAGATTTTTAGATAAATAGATTCTCAATCGAAATCGTTGATTATTGTAAAAAAACTGACGAAATGTTCTACGGCCTGACTATGCAGACAATGAGAAAAATTGTTTACTAGTATACTGAAATCAACAAGATCGAGAACAGATTTGACAACATTACAAAAACGGCTGGCAAGGATTGGGTGTATGGATTTCTAAAATGTAACCCTGTTTTAGCTTTAAGACAGACTACTCCCACAAGTATTGCGAGAGCTATTGGGTTTAACGTTGTTCAAGTTCGGCGGTTTTACGCAAACTGAAAAATGCTTGCAAGTCTGAAATAATTATTTCAAGTCCCTATAAAAAGAAACTTCAGCAGAAGCAGACAGATGCAGATGCAAAAATCGTCCGAAAACCAATATTTAAAACCATGGAAATCGGACGACCACCTCTTTTCAAGAAAGTCACACCACAAAGAATCACAAAGCGTAAGGCGGGAGATTCCAGCGTGCATAACTGTTTGAAGAGAGCACAAAAACAGGTTTCAAAGGACTATTTTTGCCCACAATGCAAGGAGAAATATCAAGATCCACCAACAGAAGATTGGATAGAATGTATTGTGTGTAAAGCATGGTGGCATGAGAACTGCACTGAGAAGTGTGATAATTGCAATGGGTGGTAACTCTTCGCGGTGCGAACACTTACCCTACGGTATGCGTATACTTACCCCGCACACGGGGTAAGTGTACGCAATCGACATGCATGTAAACTTTTTTTATATAACTTTTTGATTTATGAACCATATGAGGTTTTTATGGTTGTTTGAGATGCCTTAATAATCGATCATATTAATAAACAAAAAAATTGAGTAAAATACCTAAAGCTTTTTAATACAAAAATCCCAATGTAAAAATTGCGCACGGTTACCCCACGTGACTAATGAATTTATGAAAAATCAGAATTATATCTCAAATAATTATAAACCATTGAGAATCGGTTAAGAATCACTAGGCAATATTTCACATTCTTCGTGAACACGTTTATAGAGCGTATTCAAATCCTGCCGTAAATACATTTTTTTCTCCACGGAATCCAACCTACTCAAAAATGTGGCAAAATTTGTAGTTTGCACTAACTTGTGAATAATGCAGAAATATTACCTATTCATTATTTTTTAAAGCCTTAATCTCGGAAACAATACACCGATCTTTAGAAGAGGCAATTCAATTAATTTTACCTCGATACACAACAAAACCTTTTTACGTAGTGTTTGCTTTCTGTTTTTAATAATCTCACCGAGAATTGTCACTGTAGAAGAGGTTAGATATTCGTATTTGATGTTCACTATTTGCCACGACAGCTGTTATTGGATATAAACATTCACCTGGAACTCTTTTATTCTCAATAGAAAAATACATTTCAGGCACATGTGCAAAACTGAACGCCAAGAAGAAGTATTTTCAATTATTAATTATTTATCCCCAGTACGCAATCCATTAAATCGTTAGATTTTTTTATGTAAAGCCTCTCTAGTGTTTCAATTGCCTTCCATTGCCCACGCACCGCTAAAACCATTCATTTCCATAATTCAACAGTCTCCTTTAATAAATATCTCCTCTTAGCAATTTACGCGCCAAAACGCCGCCATCTATCGAGATAAAGTTGAAGCTGACACCCTCATCTCGGCCCCAATTCATAAATCTGCATGTTCAATTATTACAAGATGGGGATTCCCATATTATATAGGTGTGGCTTTTTTCCTGCAGAGTGAGGCAACTCCATACATTATAATACCTTGAGAGTATTCCCATGTTCCGCGAAATATCTCGCGACGGCCATAACTTCAGATAAGCGTAAGTTATGCCCGCTGATTATGATCCGCAGGCCCTTCTTGCGAAAGAATAACACGGCAAATTTGGAGGATACTTTTACTATCAAATCTACGGAAGAACTCATCAGGCGTTCTTTCGTAAGAAACATAAGCACTAGTAAAAATATGTTTGTTTCTGAAACGGAATAGTGAAAATACGTAATTCAACCATAGTCTTCCATATGTTTTGTGAACGAATGAGGCTAAAAAACTGATGCACTGAAGGTATGTGCAGATATTTCAGATATGCTGTGTACAGTGTATGCATCAGTGGCGGTCGGTGACTTTTTGTAGAAGGGATGCTGGACATCAAATGTTTATACTCGTAATTACTACGTACTTGATATCAAATATGCACATCTAGATGCTAGCCCAAGAACAAGATACAATTAGGTACCGTCTAAAATTATCTCCAAAAATCCATTAAGCTCCATAACTCAATTTTTCCAGTCTCCAAATTTTTTTTTTCCGCAAATGGCCAAGACACAAAACTTTTTCGCATTAATGATTCAATTATACAATCACATTTTTCACTATTATCATTTAGAACACGTTGGCTAAGTATACATCTTATTTTGAGGATTCATTTTATTTATTTAAATTATGATTAAAAAGTAAATCGCAGGATAATAATATTCTATAAGAATTCGACTTCAGTATTCAAGCTCAAAGCAAATTGTCAAAGCAGCGCGCGCATAATATCCAATGGATTAGTAATAGAGTATACGATTCTGTGCATTATACATATGAGAATGAAAGACGGTTTTTGTACGTTGGATGCTATCATTAATATCGTATAAAGTTGACGAAGATATTGGCTTGCGGGCCTAAGTGCGCATACGCGGAAATAACGTATGTTCTAGCATTTTGGATACGGTTTACAGATCGCTACCATATCACAGTATTATTGCTTGTATACGTGTGTTTTACGCGTTTCACAGTATTTGAGAATGTTTGTGTATTTAGACTCACCCGCGCACTTTGTATCGTGTCGTTCGTTGTGCGTACTCAGAGACGGGACTATAATATGCACGATGTCTTATAATAATAATATGTGTATGATTTTTTACAGCGCCGTTTTTGTAAAAAAAAAACGCATTAAGGTCGCTGTAGAAATATTAAAATATTTAAATTGTAGTATTGCTGTTTACGGCTAGAAGTCCAAATCTTTTTACTCTAAAATTTTTAAATCTCTAAAGTTTGAATTTTTAAATCTCAAAATACTACTTGTTAATGGATGGTTTTATTCCTTATTTACCTGAATTAATGATTTATGTCTCCTGGAAAAAATGCTTTTCATTTGTAATTATAATTACTAATAATTCGTTTTTATAGCTCTATAATTCCTTGATAATTTCTAATACTGAGATTTGTTAGATTAAATTGTTTTATTAATTGCATTTGTAAAATGGTTTCTTAGTGATTCTCTTGTGCCGAGGCAGACGTTGTTCTGCCACAGACCGCCTTTACGAAGGGAAGTTAAATTTTGGGTTTGTATGTATTTTTGGATGAGAAATCAGAAAAATTAAATTGTCGTTGAAAAAGTATTTTTAGACCTCGACAACAGCGATGTGGCGCTGTTAATCGGGTCTAAAACTATTCTATATTTCAAACTGGAAGTAACCATACACTTTAATTGAAATGGTTGGGCGGTTTCGGAGATTAGCGTGTACGAACACAGTAACACGTGATTTTTATATACCAAGATTATGTAAGGTCTTCTTCTGCAGCACATCTTTTTATAAAAAAGGTTCCATGATAACTCAACACAGTGACAATTCAACACACTCTTAAAAAGTGTTATAAAATATCTTTAGAAACCATGAAAAAAATATTTTTTTAACCTAACCTAACCTAACCTACATAACCCAGTTAATAAAGTTTTTGTTTCATCACTTTATATAACATTTTAAAGATGTGATGATTTATCCGGTTACAGACTTACACATATTACGTGTTAATAAGGCTCCCGTTACTTTTAATGATTATAAATACATAAAAACATATCTAAAAAAAATGAAATTCAGCTTTAAAAAAAACACTGTGTAATTATATTTATCAGTAATCTCTAAAGACAGAGAATTGTTGGCTGTTTACAAAAGTTGTTGAGTTGTCAACAAAACTCCGGCAGTATGCGTCCGCCAGTTGAAAAGGTTTTAGCAAGCGTGCGGAAGCGTCAACGGAACAAGATCTTTCCAGGCGCTTCCTATCTATTGCAGGTTACCAATTCCTTGCCTCGCGCAGACATGACATACAATCTGAGTTTCGTGATTATTATTATGGAAGGTGTAAGAACAAAAATACTTTTGGCGTTCATATTCCTCTTAACTCAATGGTTCCGTCCGCACAAAGCATGCACAACGCGCTGAGCCGCTCTCAATAAAGTGTACGGGCCTTCCCATCAATTTTCAAGAATTAACTAAATCAGTTGCTTAGCTGAAGCAGCTCAGCGCGTTGTGCGGGCGTCGTGTGGACGGAACAAATCTTTATCAAGTTCGCAGTCGCACATCAATGAACTTTCAAGTGGTACCTACTTGGTTCAGATTTTTTGTAAATAAAGTAGCGCCAAATCTTATCTTATTTTTCATCAATCACTGAAAAAGTTTTCAGAAAAAATAAACCTGCAGAATTACACCCTTGAGATTTTTATTAGCGAAATATCCGAATCCCCAGAAGCATTGAAATCCCCCGCCACTGGATGAGGGATGAAAGTGATCCGCGAATATGTACCAATATTCTACGTTCTATGATATCCAGTGCGTATATCCTTGCTACCATAATAATATACACTATGCCCACACCTATCAACCTGCCCTTAGGTAACTAGGTAAGTACCCCCTTTGAAGCAGCCTTGTATATACTGCGTACCTCGTTCATCCTTTCTCTGGTTCTGATTAAATTCTTTTCGGAAATTCGTGCCATAAAAGGTTAATATTCCGACGTTTTTAATACGCTCGGTTAGAAGGCTCAAGAGGTGCCGGCGCCGAGGAGAAAGGGAATCAGATAGGATCGCGGGAAGACGTATGTGCACGAATTACGATATTTAATGGATTTCAAAGAGGGTAGCGGAGAAGGTGGATGTGTAAAGGGAGCCACCAACTAAGCAGCCATTCAGATATAATCATTTATTTAAGCCGTAAAAATAGTTCCAGGTAGGGAGGCAAAGGAAGACGTTAAATAGGTAGAAATACTTCTTCACAACTTTAGTCCTGTGCATCGTACATGTGGGTAACCGTAGGTAGACAAACAAAAGATGTTGATTTAGTATCACCGCCACTTAATATGTTTCGGTAGTTATGAGTATGTATCAGGTTGGGATTCATATCACATCATCACTGAATCACATCATATTTCACATCATGACTGGATGTGGGTCGGTACTCGACGCCATGCGGGCGAAGACTTCTGATCAGCTGGTGATTTCCTGATTTACCAGAGATATGCTCAATAACCCATGCAGATGCTTGACACCGTGGATGGTGGAGATAAATGGTGGTAAATTCTGAAGTGTGTGGCCCTCAACAGTGCCCAGGAGTTACAATTTCTCTACGGGGCAAATTTATGTGATTTCATGGGTGATAGGCGTACTCTGTGCACTTATTTTACTATAAACACAATAGATAATTTAACACTTTTTTAGATCTACGTTTGATTCAATTCAAAGGTTTTCGTTTCATATAAGCCCGAAAGCCTTCGTGACAAAAACAAATCTTTGAAATCTGATTTTTCGTCGATAAAAATTAATTGAATTTATTGATTTGGAAATTTAAGGGATGAGCGTTGATGACAAATATACTTAAAAGTGGTAAATTTGTGCAAAAGGGATGGGAATCTCTATATCTTCCCCAATATTAGGAAATGCTGATTATGTACAAATTTACAAAAAAATGTCTTCTTACGGACCTTTATACTCCCAGCCATTTATTTAAAAAAATAACATTATAAAATTTTAGAAAGCACATTTAATTTCCAACAAAATTCTACTTGAATTTTCAGACAAAACATAATTCGAACTTTCCTTGGAATTTAAATCACTGACGTATTGAGCGAGTTATTATTTACAATTTATAAATATTTTTTCTACATGTATAAATACATAAAAAATCGGTATTTCCTAATTCATAAATCAAACATTGTAAATATGTTTATTTGGCAAACAAGCAAGCAGAGAGTTATTTTGGTATAATATGAACAATGCTTGCTCATTTTTTAAACCTGTTATTTAAGACATGAAACGGTTTTTTTTAAATATATGATTTTTTGCAGTTAGTTATATCCAGAAAAAATATAAAATAACGGTTATTTCTTTATTAAGGCTTTAAATCATTATCGACAGTCACCAAACCGGTGATCCTTTGACAATAAATTATTATTAATGCTGATTCATTGAATTGGAGCTGAAGCAATACAGTCGAGCGTCCCCTGAAGGACCACTTCGCCCGACTAGAAACAGGGGACCTTTTCATTAAATATTCTTGCATTGACGAGCAATCGTATTTCTCCGACGACAATCCAATTCCATCTTGGTGATTGGAGCGCGCCATTATCGTCTTTGTTTTAGTATTTAAGAAAATTGACTTTTATCTGCTTAAGAATCTGTAAAAAAAGGGATTACACTTTTCAAAAGAATCTCGTAATTAAATTTCGTAATTAATTCATGATTTAATTATTCTCTAAAGACATTCGATTATCATTCTATTTGATGTGATTATTATTTTTATTATATTTGAACCTACTGAAAATTTACTATTTAAAATCATAGATGATTACAAATAATGAAATCAGAATTTATAAATCGGATTCTCCTATAGAACTATGTATATTTCGGAATACTCGGTTTGAGCAGGAAACTTTACCTGATCGAAATCATTTCACTTTCACTAGAAAGTTTCGTCATATAATCCTTTTTGTTTCACGTAAAGCAGATATTTTTTGAGGCAATATTACTATTTAAAATAAAACTAAAACTATATAAACACCACTTTGGACCTTTTTTCATATGTTTAACTCAACTTAAAATAGTACATTTATTTCAGTGGCTGCAATTACACAAACATATATTATAGCAATAAAGTTACAAACCAAGTACAATGGGTATTTAAAAATATGAAACAAACTTTAAAAATTACACTACACGTATTTCGTTACTTCTTTTTAACTCAACATACTCCTCTTCTATTATATTTGTCGGTGTTTATTGGAAGATCTTCAACTCTCTACACAGGGTGTCTGGAATTAAAGTGCACAAACTTCGTGAGTTGATTCTACATAATGGTAGTAGAAAAAAGATAACTAAGTTTTTTGTTATTCCATTGATTTTCTCAGACAAAAAAAAATTTCCAAAGAAGAATATTATACTTTCAATTAATTTATTTTTTTTACCTGAAAACTAAAATATATTTATTTTTATTCCTTGTTCTATTATGTAGATTTTCCCCCGAAGTTTGTGCACTTTACCCCCGGACACCTTGTATAGTATTGACTTCTGTGATTTCGAATTCTTTCGAGGGAGAAAGCATATTTTTTTTCATGTAGAGTAATATGTATAATGATTCTGTTTGTGTGGATATTTATTAGGAGGAACGCATGCGTGACCTTTTTCATACAAAATACTTAACCAAACCGAAAAATTATTTATTTAATCAAAAGGTATGGCAAATCCAGTAGAGATATTTGCATTTATTTTATTTATTTATGATTTAAATGATAAAATGTAGGCCACCAAGGAATTCAATTTTTCTTGATTGGCAACTTTGGCCATTTTGTGTGTGTAATTCTTAAACAGTAATCTTGCACAGTCTACTTTGTTAAAATGATTGAATGTAAAATAAAAATTAACACGTCGTAAAAAACGTTTGTTAAGACGAGACAATACCCTAAAAGAAATCCAGAATCTTAACATAAGAATATACGACGTGGCCCTGGTGGATTGTTTGAATTAGCCCTATCAAATATCTAAAATAGAGTGCGAATCTTAACGACATAAGTGATGAAGTCGTGTGAAAACAATATTTAGCGCAACCCGGCGTCATGGACGGACCTAGTAACTTACCAAACGATCACTTTAGAAACATTTAGAAACAGATTTTAGTAATACGTTCATCAGAAATAATAAAATGTGAGCGTCGAGCAAACCCACTCTATGAGAGTATTATGTCGCCTTAACCTGTTGAAGGCCGGAGTATAAAACAGAAAAAATATTAATGGAAACTAATATTTTATCAGCCCAAGCGATGATGATTTTGTTTTCATACATTTTTCGAAGCATTAATGTGGAAATCGCATAGCAAATTATTCTAATATTCATATTAGAATGCTCCGTATTCCACAGGTTAAAATCATTGGTTCTCGATTTGCACTTCATCCTAACTACCCTTTACGATGATGATTTAACCACTTCAATAATAACCGCACTTTCATGTCTGTGTTAAAACTTCTGAAGAAAATTCACAGCGGCGTGTGGCAGCTCGTTTGTCAGAAACCAGATAACATTTTTGGTTTATCGCATATTGAAATACTTATCACAAAATGCTGTAATGGATCCTCGTTCAGACACCCAAGATCTATCCGGAGCGGACCCTAGTTCACAGGAGGTCATAAAGTTCGAGGAGGTCTCTGGTCTTGCAATAGACTAGCGGATCCCCGCATGCAAGTACAACTTACAGTTTTCAGGGCCATTGAATCTGCCTGGCTGCCCTATGGCTCATGTAACCTAATCATAAGGCAGGAATCTATTCCCTGTGCCCGTAATCCTAGGATGTATATGGGAAGGCAGAAGATTCTCCATACTTCGTATCCCGCTCACAGGGGTAGCACGGAACAAATAATATTCGGAAATTCATCATTTTATTTGCGTTCCCTAACTTTTTTTTATTATTCGTCTTGTTAAAAAACATTTTTAACTTTGATTTTTAGTTTTTTTATATATCATTACGGTGTACAATAATAATGCTATATAACAAAAACAAAATAAAGCTAAGGTAAGAATAACAAACTAGATACAATAAAGTTTGGGTAAAGTGAAAACAAGAGTTCTGTAAATGGAGAATTTTAGTAAAGTTCTGGGGGATGTAGCTAAAAATGTCCGGCATATTGTAGCTGTAGTTGATGTTATAAATAATATAGTTAGCCCACAAGAGGTTGGAAGAAGGTACTATTATGTTAAACTGCAACTAAGCAGTTTGTGAACAATGAATTATAATGAATATGGAAAGTTCCAGGGTTTCTTATTAGATAGTGAATAAATTTGATAATAAATTTTAAGTATTTTTGTCAAGACATTACATTCATGTTTCTCATTTGAAATGTTTATAAACGTGCTACGATATATTTTATTTTTATTTTTATATGCTATTTTTCCAACATACATTGCATTTACGTCGCAATAATACCATTGTTATAAATACAAAAATATCACTTTGCTTAATCCTCAATAAAACCGCCTGTTTTTTTTTACTACCTACATATTCACCGTATTGGAGCTCGGGTACAAGTGATTTTTTTTATTTGAAATATATTATCAAACTACAAAGTGAACGATTTCTACGAAAAACTATCATATTTACGAATGTATGAATAGCTTAAATATTATGTTTTCGGTAATTTAGAAGCAGGATTTGAAAACATTTCTTAATAATAACTTATAGTTTTATTTGTTCATTGCTTTGTGTTTGTGGTATCGATTTCCTGTAAATTTTTTTGACCCGCAATTCCTGTTTCATCTTTGGTTACAGTTATAAAAATAAAACGCTTTGAAGATTAATAATTCTGTTATTCAAAAACCTTAAAGCATTACGATGAAAATCAAATAATCATATTTATCCACTTCATATAGAGCCAATGAATAAAATATTATTATCATTACAGCTAGTGGAATGATTAATCCAAGGTTATTTTAGAAAAAAATTGGTTTGTCAATATTAAAATATTTTTAAGTGAGAAAAAATAAAGTAAAAGCAATTAGACTACCGTTATGTAAATAATACGTGAGAAATTGGCAATGATTCTCTTCGTTTTTCGGAAATATTAAACTATTCAATTAAATCCGGCTACTAAATAAATATTGCACCACTTGAAATATCTTAAGGCTCACCAAAGTTTAAAAATAAATTTACAACCTCATTTGCGAAGATTAATCTTGAAATCCCATTACCTCAGTTATTACTTGAAGTGGGTATTATATCTCGGAAATTGGGTATTTTAAAAATTTGTAAATCAAATTTAACAAAGTAATTATTAATTTCTGCAAGTATTTTAGTTTTTATTTTTAGTATTGAAACACTTTTATGGCTATTACAATCCGGTTCCTACCTAAATTTCCCTCTCTCTTGTTTCTTCCATTTTTGAAAAAAGCCCGACGATATCGATCTAATGAGTGGTTTACTCTATGGGTTTGATGTTATTGTCGTCATTGCATTTCGTTACATATTTGTCGCCCCCTCGTAATCATTATCGGAAAACAGTATAATTAATTAGCCCCAATCATCGTTAGATTGATATTGTGTGTTATCGAGAGTAATCGAAGAGCCGATGAGCCGATTTATTTGAAACAATAAATATTTGTGACACAAAAACTGTTCGTTTTGTGAACCATTACTAATAGACTATAGTGCCCAGATCAAGACCAACATCCGAACTTTCAATTGAAGCTTCAATATTCACAAGGTAAAGACCTCCTTTCCCCTCCTGTGTTTCCTTGTGATAAACACGATTGTTCATTATTATTTTCTTGTGAAAATTTACAATCCATTCGTCGAGTACCTATCGATTCGGTACGCACATTTTTTCAGCGAACAAAGGCACTATCAAACTATTAATAAAAACATGCAAATAAGTCATCTTAATATGGCCTAAGCACAATTTGATAATTGGCGAAACAGATATCACAATAATAAAATCTAAAATAAGTATTTGCAGAGCAATAATTAATTATATTCAAAATAAGATGTACATCCTGTCGTCTTAAGGCTATCAATAAATGACAACCGTGACTATAGGTATATTTGCCCATTGAAAAAGAGTGTGAATTATTATTTCACGAATGAATTTTTATTGTTGTAGTTTTATAAATATAATTCTGAACCCAATTAATGTTGTATCCTATCTTATATCTACTATGAAGTGATATCTTGTTTTAATATAACGCCTACATTACACGAGAGTAAGCTTCTTATTTTTTTTTCTTTCTTTTCACAAACACTATTTTGTTTTTATATAATTTTCTCATAAATTTTTATCGCAAGGAATGTTTTATTTTTTTATATAATTTTCACAATAATTCCACTTTTTTATTACGAGTAATATTTTGTTTTTATATAATTTTCTCATAAATTTCAATATTTTTATTACGAGCAATATTTTTATTTCATATAATTTTCTCATTAATTTCAATATTTGATTTAACATAATTTTTTTTTTTAAATTATGTTTTTATTAGATTTTAGCATGAGACTTTGGAGAGACATACGATACAGGAGAACTCCTTTCCCGGTGCGACTGGTACACCTGTGGGCATTGATCATTACGGCATCTTGTATCACAAAATAAAAAAGTGCGGTTCAACATTCTGGCAGCCCTGGGCTCCTTCGCACTGGCCGGGCCGAGTGTATTGCCGCCAACTTTTATCTTCACACTCCAGTGGCTTCCGTCGTTATTCTCTCATACCAACCAACCAACCAACCTACTATATTTTGTTTTGGTATTTTCTTCTTATAGACTTAAAACTTTGAGAAAACGGTATCGAATAAGATTAAGCATTCTTCATATGAAACATATTTCCTTTTCTCCTAAAAACAATTTGCTTGAGAAATTTTGTGACGTTTTGATGCAGAATTTTTTAGTTAAATACACCTTCTGTCAGTTACATCATTTGACCAACATTATTTGACGAAATCATCTGACACACTGAAAAATTCTATGCGATTGCTAACTAAAAATAATTAAAACTAATAAGATTTTTCAAATGAGTAGTTATTTTCATTCAAAAATAAACGTGTTGATCCGTTTGTCCCTTCAAATTAGAAATCCAGGAGTCTCTTTGGTTAAAAATAAGGTTTGTAGATCTTTGAACATTTTTCTATATTTTCTATCACTTTTAAGGCTGTCACGAGGTGTCATTGATTAACCTTTTACGTTTTAAAATCTAAAATGATCTTTAAAAAGATAAAATTCTATCTTCAATCTCAAAGGTACTTATAGTATGTTCATATCATGCATACTTAGTTTTTAAAAGTTAAGATTTATTTTAGTTTAATAATAACCACCCTAATTTTTATGGATAGTTATATTCTATTTTGCTATTAATAAATTAAATTGAAAATCCTGAACCAATCTCCGTCAATATGTCAACACCTAACACAATTCTAAGAAAGAGTAGAAGTATCTTGTGATGACATATGTTTATAATCCCAGCTTAGATAAAGTTGTAAACAGCTTCTATTCTAAGATTTAGATATCGGTTGGTATTTTTCCCCCTTTTAATAATTTTCTAATTTGATAAGCTGATTGAATTACTATTGCATATTATACTATATCCGCAATAATCCGACAATTAAATCAACCAGGAGATAAGACTAATTAAGTGTTATCAGTTTTCATAAATAATACGATATGAAACAGTTGTTTTTTTTGCAAAATAAAACATCCGAAATACGCATTTTTTTAAAAACACCTATAAGTTATCTTTAAACCTTCGACTTGATTTAAATAATTTTGTACTTACTTTTAAGCATTTCAACCAATTGAGCACATTCTAGAATTAATATAAGAGATTGTAAAAACGTTTGGCAAGAGCTTGTTTATTATTTTTTACATTTTTATGGCTTAACACCTCTTCGGTATTTTATATAGTCATTATATTCCGCTCCATTATTATTACTCCATTATTTGTTGGGCACTGGTAATGTACATTGTTGGATAAAATTATTGATCGCAATACCAGTATCAATATTGTATCCAGCCTAATAATGCGTACATAAATGATACGGGTTGATTTCTAAACCACAAGCCCAATTTATATATTTCGTATAAATTGGGCATTACAATAGTATTTCCCGGGAATAAGAACGACACAATCCTTTGATGCGATACTCCTTTATGAGCGGCAAAGCCTGTCATACGCAGCCTCCGCGTGACGTCATCTCCCGTAGGTTGGAACTTATAATGATGCCGCTAAAAATAATGGGAGATAAAAAATAATAATAATGAGGCAGCTTGCTTTTAGGGTTGACAGTTTTTTTGTAAGAAAATCACAAATAATGAGAGGGCTGTCAGCGGAATGTTTGGATTATAACGATTGCAAAATTGTCACCCTCAAAAATAAACATATAAAAAATGTGTTTTTGCAGAAAATCTATTCCTTCATTTTGGAAGGACTTCTTGACTTCTCGGTTCCAAAAAACCGAAGGAATTTTACGCAAAATTCAAATCTGAAGGTTTTTCTTCCAATAATATTTATTATCTCAATTTACCAATATTTTTATATATTTTTTAAATATGCTAATATCATTAAAAACAGTTTAAAATTGTGTTATTTTAAAAAATTGACGCCCCTCTCTGATATTTAGAAGCCACGATGGAAAAAATCTTATAAAGATTAATAGAATTCATCCTTAGTATCTCCGTATATGCTTCCTATAAGTCTGCCGGTCTACCGCTATAATTTATAATAATAAATCAATTTTTTACCATATTTTAAAGCTACTACAGATCATACAATATTTAATTATTGAAGACAATATTAGCGATTCCTAAACCAAAATCTGAAACAGAAAAAGATAGGTCACATCTAGAACTCGAGGCCAGTACCCTCTCCTTGCCGGGGCACCGCTCTACCACTGAGCTAATTCGACCCTATATCCTTCTGTCATATTTAACTGCATCATACTTCGAATAAGAACTACCAACATTGTCTTCATTTTTATCATCGCACATTTTTATTGGCAACTATCTTTATGTATGATCGCAAGATTCAACCCTAAATGCAATCTAGACAATGTCTTTGGATAAACATATCTTATTTTTTTTTATTTTAATTTTAGACATCTATTGACTTTTCTGCAAGTCTACGATGAATATTTATTTTTTGGAATAACTTATTGAATAAAACTTCAAATTGTAATATTTAATTATTTACAATTTTAGCGATTCCCAAACGAATCCGCTCTGCCCGGTGGAGAGGTGCCCCGGCAAGGCAAGGGTCCTGGGTTCGAGTCCTAGATGGGACCGTATCTTTTTCTGATTTTTCTATTTCAATAGTGAAATATTACAATTTGAGGTTTTACTCACTAAGTTATTCCAAAAATAAATTATCATACAATAACTGAAACATTAAAGCAATTAACTTATATTCGTAGATATCTAGTAATATGAAAAAAATGATTTTAAATGAATGCGAATAAAATATCTCGAACATGCTATAACCATTGCGCCGAGTTTTTTAAACATTAACCACACAGGCCACGAGGAAAACAATTTCCCTCAGAGCCTATTTCCTCTTTTGGGATGCTGTGTGGAGGATGTTTTTTAAGAAAAGTGTGGAGATGAAGTTACAAGGGATAGGTAGGCATCTAGGGTTCAGTGTGTCCAGGAGTGACGGACATATGAATATATCCCTTCAGAGCAGTTGGAAAGGTCAAATGGTCTCCCCAAACCAGCCTCTCAATTTGGCACGTCACACAGCTGCTGAACACACCTCACCCGATGAACCTGGAAACCCCTACTAAATCACCAAACGTAGCGAACCACTTGAGGTGACCTATGAAAATGGTTATCCTACAAATGTTACCCGGGGTAGCGGTAACCAAACCCGCATCCCAAATTATAATATATTGCCCATGTGGGATTATTTACATTATTGAAAATAGAGCTTTCTCAAATACGTTTTAACGTGATATTAAAAGAAATCCGATCAAACTATGAATGAAATAATGATGAAATATGATCTCACGTCAACGTTTATCTCTTCCCAAAGCAAATATCCTTGACGGGAAATCAAAAAATTCTCCTAGGATATGAGAGTAAAAATGAAAATAAGAAATAATACACTATTCTCAGAATACAATATCACATCGTCAACAGATGGCGCCAACTTCTCTGAAAAAATCACGAGGGTTGCCCGCCTTATAAAGAACAAAGCAAATCTAAGATTTCTAAATATGACTAACTAATTAACTCACCATCACGCAGTTTTCCGCGGGGGTATGCGGAGAGGACGAGCCGCCAAACAGCTCGGTCTTGGCACACACTCATTCACATTCATATATCATCTCAAACTTACTGTTATATTATTCTGACTCCTGACATGGCCCGACTCAAAAAGCGTCCCCAACTTCATCCATCATTCTCTTATTTCATTAGTTAAATCAATACCGCAACAGACAGTTTTAAGTAGAAAAGATAAATGTTCATAATTATTATTATTTTGTTATGTACCGTACATTCATATGTGCGTTATTATTGTTTTATTGTGAAAGAGATTATTTATCTATTTACAGTACAAGATTACTTAATAATCTTAACATTTAGGAACATTTAGGATACAAAAGGTTTAAGTTTATTTGAAGAAAAATTATAAATATCCAATTTGAGATGTGGGTGTAAGTAGGTACCTCCGAAAACATTTATTACGTAACCAACACCTGTGCCGTAGATCAACCCTAGCGGTTCGCTACGTTTGGTGACTTAGTAGGAGAACCCGGGTTTGTTTAAAGGCGGCGGACATGTCTGCATCTGGACTAGTTGAGGAAGAACTTTTGACTTCTCTTTTTGGAATCTCTCCACCCATTGCCTTATACCGCAGTTGGATTGGAGGATTAATACGTCCGTTGCTCATGGACACACTGACCTGCAGATTCCTACCCACCCTTCACCCCTTTTTTCCAGGACGTCCTGTACTTCCTTTCCTTAAAAAAACCACCATTGCATCCCCTAAGATTACATAGGCTCCGAGGAAAATTATTTTCCTCAGGGCCTCCCGTATAGAGATAATTAAAAAAATGTATGCATTGCATTGATTTTTTAGAAGTTTCAAGCATTAAATCACTTTTCCTATTGTACTATATTACACTGTGCAAGTGTAGGATCTTGAACAAGTCGTGGCGACGACTAAGTGTGGACCTCTAATATCTTTGGTGTGGACGGAAGTTTGATCCATACTGACATGAAAGGAAACTGATATCTCCAGTTTACATACGGCCTTTCGACAATTAGGCTCCAGACAAGCCAATTGTATTGATTATTTTTGTGTTCACCAAATATTTCAATTCACCACAAGTAAAGAAAAACTGAGCTAAAATTGGGCATACGGACCCATTTTAATCTATTTTGCTTAACATTTAATAGGTTCTATAATTAATTTAGATCAAAGCCGCTAACAATAATTCGTTTGAATTTCAATTCCATTTTCACCAACTCAAATGAATATTATTAATCCGATTAATTAATTAAATTTGTAATAATCTTGAAATAATTAATTCAACGCACGATTATTCTAATATTATAAAAATAAAATTGGAGACACTATATAATGTGTACTTACTCACGACGGTTAATGCAAATTAATCTCTAGATATATTTTAAAATAACGTTTAAATCTTGATACTATTATTATTATTTAAACAATTAAATATGAGTAAATTTAAAGAACAAGATAAATAAAGAGATAACGGTTTCAACTCGGAATCGAACCAAGAATCTTTGTCTTACCGGGACAACGTTTTTGACCACTCGACCATTGGGACCTAATTATTATGTCGTATGTTATCGATCTCATATTTAAAAATTCTGAATTAACAATATTATCGTGCAACTAATTTTTTTCATATTTTTGTCTGCTATCTTTTTGAATGATCACAAATGTCTAAAGAATGAAATAATTCCGCTAAGACAGATTTCTTAGGTTCGATTCCCAGTTGAGACCGTTATCTTTTTTTTTATTTTCCGTATTGTTATGTTGCATGTTTCGTTTAGGCTTGTTAGTAGTATCTTCTTCTTCAATGAAATATTACATTGACGTGTATATCCTTCGAATGTTAAAGAAAAGTTGTTCTAATAAAATTTTAATTTATAAAACATCAATACAAATGTATCAGATGTCGTCTACTCATTGTGTGCCACATGTCAAAAGTTTTGACTTTTTACACTTGTCACGCGAGCTTTAAAGCTCAGACACATTACGCTATACGCATAATCGCTTATTTGGAGTGGCCTATGCAGATTAGATGTTGAGGTGTCGCAACGTGGAATAATCTTCCTCGGGAGAAGAGGTCAGATCAATTGTTAACTGCCGCGGAATATCATTGCTTTGAATGGGATCTGTCACCTTGACAGGTGACGACCGCGCGATCAAGGCGTTCTGTAAATTCATTTGACCTATGATTCGATTTGATTTGCCTACGGCAGGAGAGGGGGTCGCATAATTTTCAAAAATCGCCTGGCTAGCAGATCACGGTGTATCATCTTCGCCACGCCCACACTGCTACAGGTCTGTATGGGATTGTATGGCGACCAATAAGGCGTTATTTTATTTATTTATTTATCTATTCACTTATACATACAGTTTATAGGTATACATATTGACATTGGGTGCAAGTAATACAGATAGATGATTCATATGGTGACCTGATAAATCATCACAATGATAATTTATTATATCTTTAAAAAGTTGTATAAAGTCATGGAAAGTGATGAAACAAAAACTTTATTAACTGGGTTTTGTAGGTTAGGTTAAATTTTTTTTCATCGTTTCCAATGACTTTATATCACTTTTTAAAAGTGTGTTGAATTATCATGGAACCGATTTAAACATCATAATATTATGTATGAGTAATGAAAAGAAAAGTAAGAGATATACATGTAAGCTGAGTTAAAGTTATATAAAACGCTTTGATGCGTATAGTGTAATGTGTCTCCCCCATTATGCTTTTCCATGTGTATATATTAGTTATAAAACATGAATATCGTCTAATAGGAAAAAATATAATAGAGAGTTTGAGTATCTTATCCAATGTTCGTGTTCAAGCTTGAATGATTTCGTGCGAACCGTACCAAACAGTACATTTACTTGTCTGCCCTACCGCAACGCATTAAATCGGTCAAGAGCATAAAAACTGGATGTCGAATTCAATAGCAATGAAATTTAATTATTTTTCTTTAATATCAATGAATAATATATTCAACAAAGGTCACGTTCCTACTGATCTCTTAAAACTTATTTGCATATTAATTTGAAAACTTATTATAGTATTCAGTGTTTTCACATTGATCCAACTGTTCAACTATTTCCATGGTTTAAATTTATACATATTTCGTCATTAATATAAAAAAGACTTAAATGAATCAAAATTCCACACTAAATTCATTCCATTGAATAGCTAATTCTTAGTAGTTTAGAAACCGACAATACAGACAAAAAATATCGATGTTAAATATAAACGAAATATTATTTAAATATATACCTATTTAAGATTCACGGCCAAAAGTGATTTGTTTTTGGGGTATTATGCCATGTTGCGCTACCTCCTTCTTTAGCCAACGATTCGGACAGCATTGCAGTGTCCATCATCAGGGCAGTGCAACACGGCACAATACCCCAAAAACAAATCACTATAATGCTTACTTATTACTTTAAAAAAAAAATGAGGGTACTTAACTCATGTTGTACCCATAATATAAGAAATGCTTACCTTCGGTAGAAAATTCTTATCAATTGGCAATATCGATCAATTTTAAACTGTGATTAAAATTATTATCACCATTGAGATTACCCAAAAAAATAGAGGAACATTGACCGAAGATTTAGTACAGAAACAGTCCTCAGTTCGTGGCTTCAAAACTTACGTGACTGGTACAATAATTATTATTGCTGTTCAGTGCTGCAATTTTCCATCTGAAGATGTTCTACTTCACTATCATTTAAAAAAGGCACCTGAAAATATGAACCATATTTAATAGACTACTTCACAAATAACAACAAAAACAATTATAAATTAATATCTGCAAAAACTGTCCATATTAGTAATACTTATAAATAAAATTATATGTATCTGTACAAATTAAGCTCTTACAAAAACCGTAATCGCAATAAAATAATATTAACATTAAAAAAAAAATTTTAATCGGGTGACTGATTTTATTGACCGTCTGCGCTAAATTCATAGTAGTTCTTCACCTCATTACAATATATTATGTTGATTTAACTGCTAAAATTGTTACTAACACTGCTAAACTACGTTATTTAACATTGGGTATTTCTTTTACGTAATTAATAAACAAAATATACCCGTCAAATCCCAGTGTCTACTAAATTATTATTATTTATTATTAGTTCTTCAACCTGCCGCAACTTTGTAATAGCTTTGTAAAATTCCGATGTACCCTAGGGAAACTCTAGACGTTAATTTTACCTTGATCATGAGCCATGTTAGATAGGAACGTAATGTTGTTAATAGGTTTTAGAATGATATCTAGCACTGATTTCTCAAAAAGTTTCTGTAAAGCAGACATTATACAAATTGATCTGCAGTGTGATATATATATATATTTTTTTTATGTGACACCTCACAAGAGTGTCCCTGCCTGTGGAGTGCACAGACAGGGGAACTATGTCACCGTTGTGGCGTTGTGAGGCGGAGTAAGGTAGGGGCTGTGGGAAGGGATTTGTTAATGCGGGCCTTGAAGAGGCTCGGATTATAGGAGGGAGGAAAAACAGGTGCCGGTAGCTCGTTCCACATACGAGCCGACTTACACAAAAACGAGTCGTAAAAACGGCCCGTTCTCATGAAGCCAACGTCAACCGTGAACGGGTGTTCAGTTCGTGTCCGTCGAGTTTCGCGCACGTGCACCGGTGCATCAGGAATCAATGCTGCTAGCTCCTTGGAGCAGGCTCCATTGAAATACCTGTAGAACAGACACAGCATACCTACATTGCGTCTATGCATTAGAGAAAGCAATCGGTCTGTTAACAACGGATCGTCAATCAGACGGATCGCTCTCCTTTGCACAGATTCAAGCAGGTTTATCAAGTATTTTGGGGCACCAGCCCAAAGGTGGCTCCCAAATTCAATAGTTGGGCGGACTTGAGACTTGTACAGGGTCAGCAGCTGGTCACTGTTGAAGAATCTCCTAGCCATGTACAAGACGCCCAACTTTTTGGAGGCCTAATTTACTCGGGCTTCTATGGAACCCCGATACTTGAGCTGGTCTGATATAGTAACTCCAAGCATTTCAATGGAGTCTTTATTGGGGAGAGTGCTCCCATCAAATTGCACCAAACAGTCATTGATCTCCGTCTTTGCCGAAATCAGACACGCTTGGGTTTTTGAAACGTTGAAACTGACCAAGTTGGCCTTACCCCAGGCACGAACCATCTCTAGGTGGTGGTCAATTTTTTGCTTCAAAACTTCCCGAGCTGTTCGGACATCATAGGTGGAAGGGGGCTTGTCAAAAAGATAACCCTCGTGAACGGTGCTGTCATCAGCGTAGCAGTGAATTGGTGCACATTCAACGAGATCATTGATGTGCAATAAAAACAGTGTCGGAGACAGCACAGATCCTTGTGGCACCCCCGCATTGATTTGGTGCGGTGAGGAAGAAGAGCCGTCAACCACGGTTTGAATTGTTCTTCCCCTCAAAAAGTCCGCAATCCAACTATGCAGGGTTGGGTGGATCCCATACGATGGTAACTTCCCGACAAGCGCCCGGTGCCAGACTCTGTCAAAGGCTTTGGAGATATCCAACCCAACGGTTTGGGTTTCACCAAAACGTTCCATGTACCGCCCCCAAATATGCGTTACATATCCGAGTAGATCGCCACACGATCGGTTACGACGAAATCCATATTGCCGATCGCTTAGGATATTGTTATTCTCGAGATATGTGAGCAATTTGTTGTTAACCACCCTTTATCGCTTTTATCGCCTTTTTTATGAATGGGTGTTAAATAACTCTTAAAGATAATGACTAGTTAAATAGTTTATATAGAGGATATATCAGACTACTAATACAAGTTATTAAAAATATTGAAGGAATGCCAACAAAACCTATATTCAACTAGATTAATATGATGAAATCAATAAATTTAAAAAACTCCCTCAAACACTTAACATTTTTGTATTTATATGTCAATATTTTGTGTAGTAGATCTGTTTTAAATATTCTCCTGACGAAGGAAGGGATCTTCCGAAACCGGTAGAGTGAAAATAAAACTATATTGGTCAAAAACAAATTTATGTGTTTTTATTATCAATAAATTTAGTTCACAAACATGAAGATGAAGATGTCAACAAACACGAAAATGATGAAATCAACAATCCTAGTTCACTACCATGAAGATGAGGAAGTCAACAAACATTAAGATGTTGAAATCAACAAACCTAGTTCACAAATATGAAGATGAGGAAGTCAAAAATCAAGAAGATAAGGAAGTAAACAAGCACGAAGATGATGAAATCAGCGAACACGAAGATGAGAATATCATGATGTAACACCAATACAACTTCAGAAACAGGAATCACTAGTGAGGAGGACCGTGAATAAACCACCATACTTTGTATTTACTTTTTTGGAATAATTAGTGAGTAAAACTTCAAATTGTATTATTTAATTATTGAAGATAATATTAGCGATTCTTAAACGAAAATCTGAAACAGAAAAATCAGAAAAGGATACTAGTCCTAGATGTGACCGTATCTTTTTCTGGTTTTTCTGTTTCACATTTTCGTTTAAGAATCGCTTATATTTTCTTCAATAATTAAACTATTCTTTGTATTTAAATAGTCATTACTTAATAAAAAAACCTATAAATACTTTGACCGTATCCCAGAACAAAATTTTGGTTTTGTTTTTAACTATAATTTTTTTATTTAATTTTTGAGATAATCCTTTATTACATAACTGTTTGAAAAATAATGCTATCCATTGTAACTTACGGAGAGAGTAAGATGGATGATATTTCTGTATAATATAGTGAACGCTCATGCAAAACTACTGATTAAAGAGTTAAATGTCTACGAACTACGAACAGCTGCACCACATAAGCATTTTTAAATGGTGAAATAGACCTCCAAGGCCTTGAAATGTATTAGCAAATGAATGGAAACGGGTTTTAACACTGAATAAAGTTGTAAACTATATCCAATTCTTTCACCAGCCCACTCCACATCGATCCACGGCTTGACACGCCGGAGTGTTACAGACACAAAATACTTTAGTTTCCATTTATCCGTGTTATTCACCAATTTGCAACTCTCGTTTTGCGCACGATTAGATCAAAAGTAAACGCAACAATATGTGCACAAGATAAATCGTTTGGCATAATTGACAATTTAATGCAAATATTTGCAGTGGCGTCATACTTATTTGAATTATATTTGTTTGGTGACCGCCTCGCACATTATTTTTTTTAATACAGTGTTAGTGTATTTTTGTGATGTAAGAATAAATCAGTATAAACCGTCATTTATCCGCGGGGTTAAGAGTGTTAACTATTATTTAATAATATTCATTAGGATCTCAGTTTCATCCCATTTGTGTCTTGTTGGCATGGCAGACTTGATCTCGTCCAGGTCAAAAGTTTCAGATAAGAACTAAATTAGAGTTTGGCCTTTTTTAATTTTAATTGTTACAATGTTTACACTCAAAATATGTATAGTGTTAGTGGTTGTGTCGTTGGGAATCAATGCACAGAGGTATTTTGGTAGATTTAGAAGAAGTCATTGTGTGAGAACTGAATCTAATCCATACACACTTTATAGTACTAAAACTTCCTACGATACAGTTAGAGGGGATTCCGATTCTCAATCAGGTTTGTTTATTTGAATACTTATCTTTATTTTAATATCGCTTCCTGAGATAATGAACTGTCGTTATACGAATAGTGTAAAGTGAGAATTCAACATAAACAACACTCAAATAACACGAACATGAAAAATATTACAAAAAAATCTATGATCATTAACACAAGTCTATTTAAGTTTAATTTGTATAACTCCAGTATATCTTTTGCAACAAGTATTTTCGGACCTTCATATAAAATAAATTCAGCTTGCTTGTGTTTGTGCACGCAAAACTCGAAAAGTAGTCTACCAAAAACGCTGAAAATTTCAAAGTTTGTTTTTATTCTTATTAGTATCAGGAGTGTTAAAAAAGTAGTTTGAATGGTAGAAGAAGTCGTGGACGCCCGAGGAATACTTAACGCAATATCTTTGCGCTGGAATGAGATAAGGAGTCAAATTAAAGTCGATGTAATATAGTTTTTTAACAATAACATTGTGGTATACAGTAGTAAATGGTGGAAGAAGTCGCAGACGAATTAGCGAAGTATTGTGGGGTCCACTAGTAGGTATTAATACCGTAGCTACTTACCTTTAAATACCTACGTGTTGTGTGATAATTAAAGATGAAGACATGTTTGTTTCCAAGCGAATTGGAACCAATATCAAATTGTGCCGATTGCAGATTTTTTTAACATTTTACCTGAGATCAACCATTTCGGGGTCTCTAAAAGCAAATTTTCGTTTAGTTCACAATATGACCAATGACCATCTCTTATTAATATAATTATTCCATGAACATAGGTTATGTAATATAATTAGATCACTTATGTGCAGAATATAACAGCTCTGTAAATAATACGTTTAAATCATCAGAAGCAATCATAATATTGTAAAACTAACAATCCAGCCGTAAATGTGCAAACAATTATGTTTCTATTTTCGTCAACCACTTTTTGATAATGGCCTTGAGCGCCGAAACAGCTGTCACAATACTTGTAGAACTGAAGAACAGTAATTTATATTTTTAGTTTACTTTAAGAACACTATTTTTATTTATTTTATAATATATATATTTTTTTATATTAATTCCACACAGGAGGCCCTGAAGAAAATAATTTCCCTCAGGGCCTATGTCATCTTTGGGGATGCTGTGTGGAGGGTCTTTTTGTGGAGAGGAAGGAGTGAACATGGGTCTTGAAGAGTCCCATGTTGTAGGAGAGAGGAAACACAGAGGCCGGCAGTTCGTTCCACAGCCGAGCTGTTGAACTTAAGAACGAATCGTAGAAGCGACCCGTTCTCATGTGACAAATGTCAACTGTGTACAAATGTTGGGCGCGCGTTTGGCGTGTATCCTGACTACGCACCGGTGCCGAAGGGATCAATGACGCTAGTTCCTCAGAGCATCTTCCATTGTAATACCGATAGAACAAGGACAGCATACCTACCTGACGCCTGTGCTCTAAAGATTGCAGTCCGTTTGTTAAGATTGGGGAATCTATCAAACGGACCGCCCGTTTTTGCACAGAGTCAAGGGTTTAATTATAATGAGTAAAACCTCAAATTGTAATATTTACACATCGAAGACAATATACGCGACTCTCAAACGACACTTTAAAAAAGTAAAATAATTCCTAGGTGCAACCGAATCATTCCTAGGTGCGACCGAATCATTCATAGGTGAGACCGAATCATTCATAGGTGAGACCGAATCATTCCTAGGTGCGACCGAATCATTCCTAGGTGCGACCGAATCATTCCTAGGCGAGACCGAATCATTCTTAGATGCGACCGAATCATTCCTAGGTGCGACCGAATCATTCCTAGGTGCGACCGAATCATTCCTAGGTGCGACCAAATCATTCTTAGGTGCGACCGAATCATTCCTAGGTGCGACCGAAAATTTTTCTCTTTCAAATGCTTTCGATTGAAAGTCGCTAATATTGTCTACAATGATTTTTAAACAAACTGATCTTTTTTACTTTATTTCTATTTATTGTTTTCTTCGGGGACAGTTCATTTTCATATATTACTTATATATCCCATAAAATTAGTGTTGTGACGGTGGACGTCCATTTGGGTGTTGTTTCTAGAGCCTTTCGGGAAGTTGCTTGCACCACGACCGAAAGAGTACCTCTAAACAATATTTCTTCCAAGAGTGCCTTGGAATAAATACTGTAAACTATATATACGTGTGTGTGTGTTTATGTGTGTGGGAGCGTGTGTGGATTTGTACTACCTTTGGCCTACCGCTACAGCACTGTGAAATTTTATATTTTTGTGTTTGTTTTTGTGCATTGTCACTAACGTAAATTCTGCAGACAGATTAGACTAGGGACATTTATATTTGAATTGTTATACTATTTTTTTATTTAACCTTATTTATTTATGTTTTTTCGATTCTAAAACGTTGATATTGCTAGAATTCTAACAATTACAACAAAAATGTTACGCAAAGCAGCCACAATTTCACGACATGGGTAAAGTTTGTAAATATCTCAAATTCAACACACTTGGGCGAGTTCATTTTTATGATATATTTTTTAATTCGTAGCTTGGTAGATTTTTTATCTCGAATTCAAATAAAATAATTGGGCGAGTTCTTTTTTAAATTGTTCGAGTCAATGACAAGGGCATCCACGCGCGTTTCATAAATACCGTGTTTGTGTCTCGATCTAATGAATATTAAATGATATTATTAGATATGATTTACTTTAATTTTCAAAAATTTATTAAATGGATTTCTATGATCAAAACACAATGAAAACAAATAAATTTATTTTTTCAGTTTGCAAACCGATCCAAATTTGGCACTTGGTTAGACATGGGACACGCTATTCATCTCCAAGAGACACGGCGGGGATGAAGTTAGGACCAGAACTAAGAGATAGAATCTTGAACAACTATGAATTGAACTACGCAAATGACGATGACGCATTATGTGCTGCAGATTTAGAGGGTTTGTCCACATGGGAATGGGACAAAACTATTGAAAGCGAAACCTACAACCTAACCGAGGAAGGTTGGAGAGAGGTTAAGGATATAGGTCAACGATACCAAAGAAGATTTCCAGAACTGATGTCGTTCTATTCCCCAGACCAGTTTTACTTCAGACACACAGACAGGCAGAGGACTTGGGACAGTTGTAGAGCCTATATAGAAGGACTCTTTGGAACACACGAAGACGTTAAAATTGAAGAGGCAACAGCTGTTGATAATATTGTAAAGGTAAAAAATAGATCAATAAACATTACAGGGCATCATCAGGGCAGATGTATAATTGATAAAATATTGTGTGTATATGTATACATGCAATACCGTTTTCCCAGCTTCTATCCTTTGAGAGATGGCGTTACAGTATAATTTAAATTTGTTTTCTGCGTTTAGTTTTGGTGTAGCCGTCAGTTACCTGAAAAACTATTGAGCTTAGCCCCGTAATCCCTTTTAATATTAATGGAGTTTTTGCGAATTTCAATTACCTCACCTAATTAGGCATGCTCTATGTGTTTTGGGTCTTCCCAGGTTATTAAAATTCAAAAATTAAATCGCCGTTAAAATTCAACGTTGTTAAAATTCATATATTGTGTCTGGTTCTCATTTTAGCCCTACATGAACTGCCCTGCTTGGAGAGAGGAAGTAGAAATGAATCACGAATTTAGAGATAAAGAACTGACAATCCTTAAACAGCAAAATGGATATAAACAAGTACTTCAAAGTTATTTTTTATTAGAACTAATTTTATTTTAAGTGTTGGATTTCGTGTAACAAATTTGCTTGTTTTTTACAGCTCGTATCTGATGTCTCCAAAAGGCTTGGTTTTAAAAATAACCTGACAGACGAGGAAATCGAGTTAATGTACAACCTCTGTCGCTTTGAGAAGAGTTGGTTTCCCGATCAGTTTTCTCCATGGTGTTCCGTATTCAAAAAACCAGATCTTTTGATCCTGGAGTACTTTGAGGACCTCAACCAGTATTACAAAACTGGATACAGTCATGAATATAATCCAAAGATTGGCTGTTTACCTCTCAGACATATGATGGAGACATTTAATAAAACTATAGCCAATAATATAGCAAAGCCAAGAGTAATTGGTTTGTTCTCTCATGACACGATGCTCGGATTGGTTTTTACAGCCCTCAGATTTGGAATGGATGATGCACTGTTGAAAGGTTCTGAAATGAATCCCAACAGGAAGTACAGAACCAGTTTACACGCTCCTTTTTCTGGAAACATTGCCGTTGTCCTGCACAAGTAAGTTTACAAAAATATTATTCTTATTTCTAACTGATTTTGAACTTATGTACCAACTGAAAACATTTAAAACAATATTGGTCCAAGCACACTATCTTGCGGAACCCCAAAAGTATATATATATATATAGGTTCACCCCTCCAGTTCAGAAGCGAGGTGAGCTAACAGCTAGGATAGGTTGGGTTAGGTTCGAGTTAACTGGCATAGATGACTCTACTGCTAGTTACTAATAGAGTTTATATAGTTTTTCAGAGACGTATCTGGTATATTGGTTAGTACCTCCAGTTCAGAATCAAGGTGAGCTAAAGTTTCTACCGAAGAAATTTTGAGAGCATAACAGAGAGAACGTTGACCTCCAGGTTCTCCTAAGTTCTTATAAGAGTTTCTAGGAAAATGTTTTACTGAAATGTCTCTGACAACATGAATTACCTACTCTCTTCTTGATAATACCACGTTTAAAATGTTATTGTGATTTATTTTGCCACGTTGCATAATACCCCAAATTATCACGGCAGATGATGATGGACACTATCATGCTATCGAAAAAGTTGTCTAAAGAAGGAGGTGGCGCAGCCTGGCGTAATGCCACAAAAATAAATCACAATAAAACTTTTGGCCGTGAAAATCTCAAATCATATCTATTTAAAATCTCTTTGAATAGATGCGGAGAAGGAAAATACGAAGTCCAGTTCTTCCTGAACGAGAAACGAATGGAGCTGTTAGGCTGCCCAAAGGGACTCTGCTCCTGGGAATATCTTCAGAACTTCCTGAGCATAACAAAAGACTGTAACCTAGACTTTTGTAATCAACCCAAGAAAGCGTAAATAATTATGTTTTTTTTTATAAATATAATAATTTAATTTACATAAACAAGACTGTTACATTTTATGTTGTTTTTATAAGTTTAGGATGTTTCAATTATAATCCACCTTTTCCCATTTATACCCGACCTTAATTCTCAACTCTCGTTTTCAATATTTGTTTTTTGTCAGCGTCAATTTTATGTGTTCAGTTATTTATTTTGTTTTTAATTTAAGTATCAAAATAATTATGAAAATGTATTGCCTATGTTTAAATAATTTTTTTTTGATAAGAGACATATACCGTGTGTATACCTAATTTTGTGGATAAAAATAAAATTTAATCAATAAAAAAATGAGTTTTTTTAATTTATTTTCAAGTAAGTCGTTAGGTTATCCATTTTGTCGACGTAGGTTGTCATTAAAATTGGTGATTATTTTTATCAACCGACACCATATTATCTACATATTTTCTACAATAGTTGTAAATTTATTTTTAATATGTGACGTGGTTACGCATAATTTAACTGTATTACTTACGTCACGTTTAAAATTAAATATTCAAATGAAACGATGCGTTATCCGGTTTTCTCTAAAAAATGTTGTAATTTAGAAAAACTGGTATTCAAACTATATTTTGAAAAATAATTCAGTTAAGAAGGTACATAACAAGGCTTATGATTAGATCCATGTTTTTAAATTTTATTTTTATTATTTGAAATTCTGCAAAAATATTAAATAAAATTTTAAAAAATTGTAGGAAATCGGTATATTTTTTTTGTAAAAAATTCCAATTTAAAAACTAAAAATGTGTGGGAAATATGTTTTTCATAAGTTCTTTTTGAAGCACTCTCATTTTTAACTTCCATTGATCTTAATGTACATTTCAATGCAAGACGGAAACCTTTAACTGAAAAAAGGAAACAAATCAATATTATATTATGTCAGTTAGTATTCGGAAATTCAAATCTGAAAATATCATAAAACACCATAATTTTAAAAGCACTACAAAAATTAAAATCAAAATAAAACACAGATACAAAATTCACAATATAAACACAAAATATTCAAACTCACATAAATCTAAAATGACAAAAATTTGTACATATAAATCTCCGACTATTTTGATTTCGTTTCTTAATCACCGTAATAACATTTTTTCTATGATGTAATTATTGTTTTGTACCTATATAAACCAAGAAACCCTACATTCAGTGAGTGCAATATTTGCGTACCTTGCAATATGAACTTATTGCTATGCAAAAAAAAATAATAATAGAAAGCATCTGGGACGAATTGAGTCAACAGCAATTTGGTAGTTAATTTACGTAGGTAAAGAATACGATTAAATCAAGTGTGAGCAGTAGAAAATATTCATAAACTATAGACACGTTTATATAATCAGCACGATTCATTCGTAGATTTATTATTGATGGTACTTGAAATCACAGATATACGGGCACGTAGATTTATTATTGGTGGTACTTGGAATCACAGATATACGGGCACGTAGATTTATTATTGGTGGTACTTGGAATCACAGACATACGGGCACGTAGATTTATTATTGGTGGTACTTGGAATCACAGATATACGGGCACGTAGATTTATTATTGGTGGTACTTGGAATCACAGACATACGGGCACGTAGATTTATTATTGGTGGTACTTGGAATCACAGATATACGGGCACGTAGATTTATTATTGGTGGTACTTGGAATCACAGATATACGGGCACATAGATTTAGTATTGGTGGTACTTGGAATCACAGATATACGGGAACGTAGATTTATTATAGATGGTACATGGAATCACAGGTATACGGGCACGTAGATTTATTATTGATGGTAGTTGGAATCACAGATATAAGGGCACGTAGATTTATTATTGATGGTGCTAGAATCACAGATATACAGGTACGTAGATTTATCATTGGTGGTACTTGGAATCACAGATATACGAGCACGTAGATTTATTATTGATGGTAGTTGGAATCACAGATATACGGGTACGTAGATTTATCATAGACGGTACATGGAATCACAGGTATACGGGCATGGTAATTCAAACCTTGCCCGTGTAGTATGCCTGATCTATTCTGTGACAAGTGCACCAGTCAGCTAATCAAAATAATAATTAATATAAATGTAATCAAGCTAGGATCTATCTTTAATCCTTATTCTCATGCTGATTGGAAGTACACTAACGTCACACTGCAAACTATAGGGCGACCCAACTCTGAACTGCATTCGTTCCGAAAAAAATTGAAGCCAGGTGCACCGTATATTATTCTCTATAATATGGCATGTGCTCCGCTAATGATCGCTGTATATTTAGTTCTCAGTTGTGTAAATTCGTTATTTGTTGCCTCTCATGATGTGATGAAGATATTTGATTAGCTGCCTTAATTGTATGAATTTTACTTATTCATTGCTATTTCTAAATTCTCAATTATTCCATGTAAAACCTCTATATTAGTTACCATATCCAATCAGGGTCCATATTTTTGGAATGCACCAAATCAAATACGGGACTAAATAGAAACTTTTATATGCATCAGAAGAGGGTATTAATTAAATCAAGGTTGTAATACTGACTACCGTCATAAATGAAAATCTAAGAAAGCCGGCCTCGACTGATGATTTTTATTTTTGGTTCATTTTGACCACAATCACTGCACTAATCGATATAAATTTTGGAAATGTTAACTGGAATCTGTACTGCGCCAAAGGTAAAAGAAAAAAGAAAAGGACGACTTTTAAAAAGTATCCAATACTAATGATACATTATTTGCCAAACTATTTTAAGATATTACACGTGTTTACAATCACCCCAGATAAGATTATTCCAAAAGGCCTTGGCACTGAGATTACAGAAGCATTACCTCTTACCTTTCATAATAAAATGTACCTTATATAGTGATACGATAATCACATTTCTATTTATTTATAACAATAACACGCAATAAATACTACGTACATTTCATGATCCTCAAAGAAAAAAATCTTATTTTACGTCGCTCGAAATTAATTAAATTAATGTCCAAATTTGAATAAGTTACAGTCTTTAATGTATGCTCATTTTAATTGAATAATTTATTTATTTATTTATTTATAATGTATTACAAAAAACATGGTAAGTAACACATTATTCCCAATGAGTTGAGATAAAACTCATTACGGGAAGTACAGAAACATAAAATACATTTTACAAGGATATTACACTTTTTAAAAAAATACAACATATTGAAAAGGAAAAGAAAAATAAATGAAAAAGGAAAAATACATTGTTAAGAATAGAGATTTTAGAAATACTGAGAGACATCTATACACATGAAACATAGTAAGCCAACATATGAAAGCGAGCGAAAATTCACTGGTTTAAAAACATTTTCAGGAAATAATCTTTAAGCGTTTTAACTAATATTTTTTTGTTAGTTACTGATTGCTTTATTTCATTAGGTAATGCATTGTATTGTCTATATGCAATATATTGTAATGAGTTAATACCAAATTTTGTTGTGTGGGTAGACGATGCTAGGTGTATTAGATTTTGGGACCGTGTTTTGTGCTGGTGTATGTCTGAATTAAATGCTGGTTTGATGTTAGTGTGTGAGGATCTATGTATGATTTGTAATATTGTACAAGTGATATTGTATTTAGGTAGAACCGTAAAAGGAAGTATGTTTGTCTTTAAATATATATCTTTGATATGTGTATCCCACGGTAGACGGTAGATATTCCTTATTGCTCGATTTTGAATCACTTGTATTTCTGATATTTGTTTTTTAGTAATAGTGCCCCAGATACTAACTAAATAACTCAGATGGGAGTGAATCATCGCATAGTATGTGGCCCGTAGTAAAGATGTAAATAGAAGACCTTGGAGTCGGTACAGTACGCCGGTTATTGGGGATATTTTAGATTTCACATGCTCAACATGGGAATTCCACGAAAGTTTAGAGTCTATTAATAGCCCTAAATATTTCGTGACTTCTATATTTTGGAGCTTCTCAGTTCCAAGTGCGATATTCATGGGCACATAATCCTTATTACCGAAAGTTAGGTAGTGCGTTTTTTTTATATTGAGGCTCAATTTATTAATACGCAGCCAATTAGCTAGAATTGAGACATCTACATTCATTTGAGACTCCAGGTCACTCAGGCTTGTACTGTGATAATAGATTACAGTGTCATCCGCATAAAGTTGGAGGTTTCCAGAGATACCACATTTAGTTATGTCATTGACATATAGCAAGAAAAGCAGAGGCCCAAGAATTGATCCCTGTGGCACTCCACATGTGATTTTACCTAAGCCACTCGAGATACCATTGACTTCAACAAGACAAAATCTATCATCTAAATAGCTTCGGAGGAGATTTAGGGGCTTCCCAACAATCCCCAAATATTCCAATTTCTTTAAGAGTATTTCATGATCGACCGTATCAAAGGCTTTTTTGAGATCTATAAATATGGCTGCCACATATTCACCCTGGTCTATATACTGTTGAAGGTTGGAGATAAAATCAAAGGCGGCACATTGAGTACTAGAATTTTTCCGAAAGCCATATTGTTGTGGTGTAAGGATATTATTCGCAGATATGTATTTTAGGAGTCTATCTTTGATTATGGTCTCAAATACTTTTGAAAAAACCGATAGAAGTGATATAGGACGGTAGTTAGAGATACATGTTTTACAGTCTCCTTTGTGTATAGGTATTATCTTCGCTAACTTTAATTCATTTGGAAACTTTCCCGAGGACAGTGACCAATTAAAAAGTTCTGTAAGGTGACCCGCTAATTCTTCTTTACAAGTCTTAAGAACTGATGGTGTTACTCCATCGAGTCCCGGTGCTGCTTTCAGCTTAGTTTTAGAGATGATCCTCAGTACCTCATCTTTGTTTGTCCTAGCCATGTACAAGGATTGTCAAGCCTTCGGTTCCACAAATACGGTATTACAGTCATCCGGGAATGACGGAATGGTAGCTGCTAGCTTTTTTCCTATTGAGAGAAAAAACTCATTAAATGCGGATGCTATTTGGCTCGGATCCTTAATTACGCAGTCATTTACCACAAGGGATTCTATTTCGTTAGTTGGTTTATGTGTTCGGTTTGATAGAATAGAGTTTATGATTTTCCAGGTTTTAGTGGGGTTATTTTGGTTTTGTTGAACGCTGTTCGCATAATATTTGTGTTTTAGATTTCGCCTATAATTAGTTATGGTATTTCTCAATCTCTTTTTAAGTGTTACAAGAGTAAGATTACCAGGGTCTTGTTTCCACTGCTTGTGAATATGGTTTCGTTCTTTGATTAATGTATTTAATTTGGAATCAAACCACGGAGTATTCAGTTGTACCCGACTTCTTAATCCCGTTTTTGGTGTAGTTGTACCTGATTCTATTGCCTTTTTAATGTGATAATTGAAACTTTTAAAAGGGTCTTCTGAGTTGCTTAAGTTGATCGTGAAATTGTTATCAAGAAGATAGGATTTTACTGACATACTGTTGATGATAGGTCTCGTAATCCGGGATTTGGTTCTATTATTAAAACATTTTTTTAAGTTGTTCTTATAATCAACAATAAGTATATTATGGTCACTAAGTGGATCATCAATATTCGATATAGTAGTCTGAATGTTTTGCCTATTTGATAAGATGTGATCTATTAAGGTGCAGCTTGTATCAGTGACTCTCGTGGGAAATGTTTTGTTATGTATTGAAAAATTGTAAGATTGTAAGATGTTGCAAAAATTTAATGAAGAGTGTGTGGATATGGATATGTCAATGTTAAAGTCTCCGAATATTAATGTATCTTGTCTACTTTCGTTCAGTATTTTTTCTAGGTGTATTAGAAAATCCTGCATATTTGTGTTGGGTTTTCGATAGATAGCATAGATGTTAACTGGTTTCCTATCACTGCTACTAAGCGTTATACCTAAAAAGGAATTTTCATTTGAGAAATTTTCAATAATTGCACACTTTATAGTATCAATCACATATATTGCTACGCCGCCTCCTCCTTCGTTGGGGCGAGAAGCAAAAACACTTTTGTAACCATTCAAGGAGTAAAACTTTTCCTCTCCAATCTTAAGCCACGTTTCCGTAATGACGAGCACGTGTACAATGTACCGCGAACTTCTTACTTTTTCTTCGATCTCATCAAACTTATTACGGATGCTTCTCGCGTTCATATACATTATTCGTAGACAGTTCGTCACGGGATTATAATTCTCGATGGTGAGGCACTTATGCTCATGTATGTTACACTCCATAATCTATAGTTGCAAGGTCGTTCTTGAGTGCAGCGATGTAGGCCGGGCAGTTATCCCTATCTCCAGTTGAGTGATCAGCAGGCTTACCAAATCTGGTGCATGTCGCGCAAACTGGTTTGATGGTAGAATTTGGGCAGGACTCACCAGTATGATTCTGTTGAGCACAATGTCCACATGTGGGTTTGGTCTCTCTGCAATACTTGTATGAGTGACCAATCATGTGGCATTTGGTGCAGACAGTAAGGCCAATAAAATCTCGGACGCGGCAAATAGTCCAGCTTATAAATACTTTCTCTTGCTCGACTAGAAATTTACGTACGGTAGCGGGTACTGCGTAGATACGGTGACAAGCGTTACCTGTGCGAGCACCAGCCAGGTGACTTAGTTTACAGCCTGCAAAAGTTTCTTCAATGTCTTCAACGTTGGGAATACCAGTGAGAGCCATCCTTAAAAAATCTTCGTCGGTCAGGTCCCGGGGAACATTAAAGAATATCAGTCTCGGTAGACGCTTTGACGGTAGTCGGGCCTTCAGTTTGCTCGAGTTGTCGAAGCAAGGTGCATTTAATAGCTTTTGTCGTTCGCCCGTGGTTGCCGTATTGATCAAGATACCTTTATTTCTTATTTTTTTTATTCCCGTGACCCGAACGCCTAGTTCAGATGGCCGAATTGTATCTTCAATCATTTTTTTCGTACCGTCACTGTCCTTTGTGGAGTTCGCATCCGTTGGAAAGATGCAAACGGCAGGTCTTGGTGGTCCGACGCGATGTCCTTGTTGAGTGATTGGTGGGGGTTGGTGAGCATCATATGGCTGTTTTCGGGCGATGTCAGCAAAAGAGAGGGTAGCCTCCGTTGCCATTGCCACTCTCTGCATTACAGGCCCGAGATCAGACTCTAATTGTATGATTTTTTGCTCAAGGTGCCTTTTTTCCCTCTTCTCGTGGCGTATTTTTATTTCTGCCATTCTAAGTTGTGCTGTAACTGTAGCTAAATCCGCACGCATCGTCTCGCGCTCCAACAACAGCTGAGACAATTAATGACACTTTCACGACTTTTGTAATACATTCGAATTTACGATAATCTCTTGCATAAACAATAAATAGCCAGTTTTAGAGGGAACTATTTTATCGTATTCAAGATAAGATAAGACAAGATTTTTTAAAGGAATATTTATCTAGCACCTGCTGCTATTATTATTATAATTGCTTTAGTTATTGTTCGACAATCCAATAAAATGGTCGGATTTAAAGAACTGCTGGCTTTGGCTGGAATATTAACTCTTTGCAGTGGAAAAAAGTATTTCGGAGAGCCTCTATCTTACTGTTTATCTTCTGACTCCGATCCTTATTTGTTTTTGGGGTCCAAAACATCATATAGTGTGGCAAGGGGAAACGCAGAATCGGAATCAAGTAGGTCTTTTTAATAATACTATTTTAAGTGGCTTAGGAAAATAAATCTTGGAAACTCTTTTATTTTGAAAGCAATAGCAACAAAATTCGACCTACCTGCTATGGAACGTACAATATAGTTCCTGTAAAATTTCGAGCCATATAATATTATTAGTCTGCAATCTCACTTCTCACGCACGTCACATGAAAATTTCGTATGTGAATTAAAATATTACATTCGATGGAGCCACTGGACGAGGCAGTGTTTACTTTGTGTTTGCAACTAAAACTTCTACTTCCCAAGGTTAGCCAAAAATAACCTAGGGAATAGATGGGCTTTACTTTAAAAAGACTGCTAAAAGTTGCGTGATAGACGATAACAGAAGTTGAAACCTAGTACTAATCAATGTAAATCATGGTAATATGATGTTGACATTGCTTATACACGGAGAAAAATAAGTATTGCTATTTTATTAAGAATCTCTTCAAATTATTGGTAGACCTGTTTAAAACGGCGTTACAGACCGTTTCTTGATAAACTTTTAGTAAATTCCTAATTAATCGGAAGACGTGTCCATGAACCTGTATTTGCCTTTATAATATATAATGTCCAAATTCCGACATCGTGATAATATACTTGTGCTATACTAAATGCCTATACTAAAAGTTTAACAGGAGACCTATTAATTCATTAGGGCCTGCAATCTCGTACTTTACCGGATTACGAATAATAGGAAGTGATTGTTAATAAATTATCAATACTCATTTTTCTCACGATTTTTTTATTGTTCTCCTTTCAGCATGTAAACCAATCCAGTTTTGGTCTGTGAATCGCCATGGATCCCGCTACGCATCACCAAATGAACTGGAGGGCATGAAACTGGCAATAGACCTCCGGGATTCGATTGTGAAGAACTACGCCTCTGGCCTGGCTCCTAAAGAAGATCCTTTATGTGATGCAGACCTGGCTGCTCTGACTACTTGGAAGTGGGATGAGACCATTGAAAATAAAACATACGATCTAACAACCGTAGGGTGGAAGGAACTAAAGGAAATCTCTACTAGATACCAGACAAGATACCCAACACTTTTAACAAGGTACTCTCCCGAAGAGTTCTATTTCAGGCACACCAATGAACAGAGAACTTGGGCCAGTTGCAGGGCTAGCATTGAAGGACTTTTTGGTTCATACGAAAACATTACAATTGAAGTACCCGAAGAAGACGATGAAGTTATTAGAGTAAAAATTTATTATTATTACTCTGAAAAATTATTTTCCAACACACCCAATTGATATTTCAACAGCTGTTTTTTTTTTTTTTTTTGAATAATAAAATTATTTTGTTTCTAGCCTTATAACATGTGCCCTGAATGGTACAAGCAAGTAGCTGACAACCCGGACTTCAGAGACAAGCAACAGATTATCTTCCGTCAGCAGGATGATTATCGAACGGTAATTGACTGTTAACAAAGTTTGACATTTAAAACGCTTTGGGGATATTTATTTTTTCGCATAATATGCGGACAACCACGTTGAAAACTTGAATAATGAATTATAACATCTTGCCGTAAGCCTGTACTTCATATAGACACACATTTTAGGTACCCAATGTCAATTTGCCTATTTGTAAAATAGCTATCTTTCATCCATGGCAAATAATTTTTTTTAAATAATGTATTTCAAAACAGTTTTTATAGATTGTGGTAACGACATTTCCGTTCATTTAACACTTTCTTAACTTATCAGAAGTCAAACTTCTTTACCTATTATGATTGACATTGTTATAAATCACATGTGTACGTCGTTAACACTACCTCGATCAGTATTATTCTGGCAGAGGAGTCTCCAGTAAAAGTATTTTTGGATTTGCTAGAGAGATCTATTAAATAGATAAAATCATCTACTATGTTCCTTGTTTTTGTTATTGTGCAGTATAACTACAGCTCTGAGACAAATGAATACTGATGAAATTT
This sequence comes from Hesperophylax magnus, assembly GCA_026573805.1. Classification (NCBI taxonomy): domain Eukaryota; kingdom Metazoa; phylum Arthropoda; class Insecta; order Trichoptera; family Limnephilidae; genus Hesperophylax; species Hesperophylax magnus. The sequence continues at coordinate 1,684,145 of JAIUSX010000116.1, read as the reverse complement.
TTTTTTAAGCTATTGATTAACGTATCCAAGAGACTTGGTTTCATCGAAAACCTCAACAATGAAGATATCGACAACATGTACAATAACTGCTGCTACGACAAGAGTCTGAGACCCGCAGAAGTCTCCGGTTGGTGTTCAGTATTCACCAAATCAGAACTTCATCTACTGGAATACTACGAAGACTTGGGGCATTATTACAAATCTGGATTCAGCCATCCTTTCAACCCAAAACTTGGTTGTTTGCCATGGAAGCATATGATGGAGACTTTTAATAAAACAGTTGCGGAAAAGGTGGCCAAGCCAAGAGTAATCAACATGTACTCCCACGACACTCTCCTCAATCTAATGTTCACAACTCTTGGATTTGGGAAGGACAGCGAGCCTCTGATGGGAACAGGATACCAGAGCCTGCTTGTAAACAGAACATTTAGGAGCAGTTTGCACACTCCGTTTGCCGGGAATATTGCAGTCATTTTACACGAGTAAGTTGAATCTACTTTAAGATCCATTTGTGACATAGTTATTAACAAAAAATATATGCTGTCTTTATTATAATAATGAATTTGTAGTTTGTTCCTATAATTTTTTTAATGATTGATATTGATTTTAACAGGTGTAGTTCCGGAGATTATGAAGCACAGTTCTACCTCAACGAGAAACCTATGGAGCTGGACGGCTGTCCTAAGGGAGTCTGCCCCTGGGAGTACTTGAAAGAATTCTTGAAAGTAACTGAGACTTGCAATCTTGATTTCTGTAATCTCTAAAAGAGCTAACATTGGTGTCAATAATAAATACTCAAATACATTAAGTTATTTTCTAAAATATGTAGGTACATTTGGTGGCTTCAATTTTTTTATTAATAATTTATCAATAAAGGACTAATTATTGAAGATTGATGGAAAAAGCAGCTCGAAAACTATAAATTGTATGTAATTTGTCCTAGCAAACAGCTTTTGTCGACTATCGTCCAACAGATGTTTAGGATTTTAGGAGGCGGGTACAGGTACCATTTATTGGATAACCAACACCTCTGCTATAGCTCTCCCCAAGTGGTTTGCTACGTTTGGTGACGTTAGAGGGGTGCCCGGGTTCATGGGGTGAGGTTTGTCTAGGTCTATTAGTGGCGGATGCGTCTGCCCACCAGCTGTGTGAAACGACAGATCTCTTTGACCTCTCCAGCGAGACTCTCTCGGAACATCTCATTGTACCACAGTGTCCTGGACATACTGACCCCCAGATTACTACCTACCCCTCGTAACCTTTTCCTTCCCAGAACTTTCTATCCTTCCTTTCCTAATAAAGACCCTTCACACAGCATCCCCAAAGATGACAAATGAGTGGGAAATTATTTTCCTCAGGGAATTCTGTGCGGGGTTAATTTAAAACAGGTAAGTGATTTACATCATTTCCTATTGTTTGGCACTGAAAACATGACATGTGATGTTTTTTTTATAATATATGTCAATCTTTGTAGGTATTGTTTTATTTAACTGTACTATTTATTATCCATAATTTATATTTTTAATTATATTTGTGAAGAATTTGTAGAGGTACATTCGTTTTATTGGGACATCTTTGAACTGTGTTATGTTTAGTAAATATTTTGATGATATTATTGATATTTTCTTTGCCGTTAGCTACACTGAAATATTCAGGAGATACACTTCTATAATGAGGGCGATAAATGTCTGGATGCATATTAAATTAATAGTTAGGCCTTATGAAAACGGCATTAGGTTAGACATTGATGCACATAAAATATATGTACTATTTATCCAAGAAATTTCTCAGACATGCGCATCATCAATGACGCGAATAAATATATCACCCATCAGACTTTGAGCTCACTCTTGATAATGCTGTGCATGCGTTTGCGGTAAGCACGCGCAACGTTTGTTTTCCAAATTGCCGAAAGATGGCGTAATCGTTCTACTATTTTTGTCAGTGAAATCTCTTGTTAATTGTCAATCAATGAAAATTTCTGAACGACATAATACATGATAAAAAAAATTCTGAAATACATGATAAAAAATTCCATACAATATAAATAAAAATGTTAATGTACGTTTGTTCAAAATCTTAAATCTCCGAATGTTCTTAACCGATTGCTTTGAAATTTTGACACATCATATAATTCATAGATGTCACTTGTGACAGGAAAAAACGAGTTTTTTTTATAAAAGCGTAATCTGTTGGACTAACAAGCATTCTTTGAAACACAGCACCATCTGATGGACGTAAAAGCATCACGCTTTGTGGTTTTCTGTCTGCACAAACAAACTGAGACGCAGCAATGCGTGGCGGGGTATTGTTAGTATTAAAATATAAACATCGTAAGCTGGAAAGTTTTAATACACTTTCTTTTAAAAAAATTAATAAAATATACAAAGCATTGGTGATTCCAAAATGAAGGAATAACGGGACCTACCATGGATATGAGAATTTATTAAACTGCCCGAACGTGACAGTAAAATTGATTCCAAACATGTAAAAAAAAATATATAAATGCATGAAACAATGTAACATTGTTTGAACCACTATATATATTTTTATATGTAAACGCCGACTGGTTTTGGAACTACGTTCCTTCCTCAGGGCAAAATATATACTAACTTGTGACCATACTTATACTAAAAAGATAGTATTTATTTTTCCATGAGGAAGGAACGGTTGTTCCGAAAGCGGTCGGCGTTTAAATAAAAAAATATAAAGTGGTTCAAACACAGTTATGTAGTTATGTTTCATTTATTTATAATAGATAACAACAAATTTATAGCTACTTTCAAATGAATATCATATAAATGCACTTCGTAGCAGATCCTGCGTCCTGGCAATAACGATTTTATTCCTTAGATGTCCAAAGTACTCCTTGAATAAAGAAGACCTTAAATCTCTTTGAATTTAACGGTAATGTCGTAACTTGTAAATGTCCTCGATCATGACTGCAGATCGCCAACGAATAAACAAAGTTCACAATGACTTAATATTTTTAATTTATTCGACGTGAACTGTTGTTGGTACGTTACCGATCTGCAGTCGTGCTCGTGTAAGATGACAAGTTATCGACATTATTGATAAATCCTTTGTCAATCGATTGTGCTGAATACCGTTGTAGCAAGAGCTATCAATACAAATGCAATCCATCAATCTATACCCACAAAGTATTTATCATCAGTTCTAGTAATAAATTGGGTATTTTAATTTGCTTCATATTAAGAAAAGAGTGATTATACTATAATATGTCAAATAAGGAAAAATTGAGCTTACTTACATAGTTTGAGAAGAATCTTTACCATAATTGTACTTTTCGTTATTTATTTTATATTGGCCCACTCTTTTCGAATTTCAAACCAAAATTAATATTAGGGGTAGTCGAGGGGTAAGGCTCTCGACTAGCAAGCTGGAGGTCGTTGGTTAAAATACCGGCGTGGGCAAGGAAATTTTATTTGTTTAATTTTAAAGTATACTTACAGCACGTTCCAGAGTGGAAGATACTCTTAGTATCGCCCTGGTGTAAGACTACCATTCAGAATTGAAACGTTGCTTGAAATGGCTTTTTTGGTGAATCTCCTTCTACTTCCAACTACCTTCAACCAAACAACATACCCCGATTGGGGATGCCTTAGTCTCACTGGCTTCAGATGATTAGGAGCATTTGGAACTCTTGTGCGGTTTCACATGAAACAAAAATATCGCTCTACTAATCAACAATTTAATCCCTTAAACGTAAAACTATCTCTGGTGCTTTGGTCTTATACAAAATATCTATCGAGAGAATTGCATTAAACTTTCATTGACTTGAAAGCCACATCTATTTTTTGATATTTTAAATTCTTTTATACACTTGTAAATATTTTTGCAAGCATAAAACATTTTATTATTACCTTATACATGACTATTAAAATCTGAAAACCTCTTTAACGTCAATATTTAACCATAACATATAACTAAAAAGTCAAAAGCGCCCACCCATTAATCAACACGACGTAACAAAATGTTATAATCAAATTACAGCGTAACAATTATTGACAAAGATTAAACGTAATTCAATTCTCTACCAACCACATTCCTTAAATTTATAACTTTAAATAAATAAATAAATATCAAACTCTTTCAATTTACATACACATCAAAAAAAAATATCGCATAATAATTTATTTTTTTTGTTATATGGTAGACATTTCTAGTGTTCTCCTTTATGCTATTATCGATTATAAACCGTATTGTAATAACTTAGCTTTATTTATTTAATTACAAAATTAATTAATAGATATATTAGTAATTAATACTCTTCTGGCGGAAAGGGTTTAGGTCGGTCGTACTTGAATAACTGGAAAGGCATTTTCGTCCGATATTTTTTTATATAAACAAATTATATCAAAATCTTTGTATCTCCCAACTATATGTTTATGTATTTAAAAATGTGAACCGTGTCTTCCCCATCTTCAAATTCTTGTCTTTTGTCTGGAAAAATATTTTATCTAAATAAATTTAGTTACTTTATTTTATATTTAGTTACCTACACTTATCGGACCGGAGATGCGGAAGTTTTTTTGTATTTTTATCGTAATTTTTTGTAATAAAATACATACATTTTTTTCGGTTACATGATAACTTCTCAAAATGATAATTCAACACACGTATAAAAAGTGCTTTAAAGTTATGAAAAGTGATGAAACAAAAACCAGGTTATATAGGTCACATATGTAACTATCTAAGCATATGTTTCATCGCTTTTCATAACTTTATAGCACTTCTTATAGGTGAGTTGAATTGTCATTTTGATGAGTTATCCAGTCACCATTTTTTTCAAATGAAATATCACTAAACGGCCCAACACTGACTTTAACTTTAGATTATGGATTTTTATTACAAAAGCAGGCTTTAATTTCAGGCAATAATTTTGTATTTGGGGACTTTAAGTACTATTTAAAAGAACTTAAATAAATATATATATATATATATATATATATATATATATGTATTATTTTCAAAGACATAGCTGTATAAAACAAAATGCATATTCTCGATTGGGACCTTGTTTTCATCTGCATGAAGTGCGTTAATAAATTATTATGTTGTTCGTTAGAATCTGGGTAAAATAATTCATTCTGAATTTGTTAATACTTCTGTATTATATTATATTTGAAGAGTTTCTGTAGAGCGTAACGGTAAAAATTTAGTACAGCGTCCTTCAGCATCTTTCAAAAAAACGGTGCTATACAAATTATCCAATTCCAATTACACATCTTTATTAGTTTTGATTTAACAACATACTTTTATGCACATAGCAAAAACGCAGATCAAAAACATTTTTAACCGTCTGTAATATGTCAAAAATATTTAATTTTTTTGCCGAAACAATAAAAAAAAATTTTATTTGGAATATCACCAATTTTGTTATATTGGAAAGAGATTTTAGCAGGCGGGTTTGTGTACCTGTGTTTGTAAAGGCTAGTTTGGGGAGACCCTTAGACCTGTCCAACTGGTCTCTCGACCCATCGCCTTGCGCCGCAGTAGGAGGGAAACTTTCATATGTCCATCACTCCTGGACACATCGATCCCTAGATTCCTACCCAACCCTCATACCGTTTACATTTAGAACTTCCTCTACTCCCTTTCTTTAAAAAAGACCATTCACACAGCATCCCAAAAGATAACACAGGCTCTGAGGGAAATTATTGTAAAATTTTAAAAAAATAATGTATATATATTTAATACGTTAAATTCCTATAAACTTAATAAGTGAGATATTTAAACTAATTCCAATATTTAAAAAAAAATGTTTAAAGTTGATAAAAAAATATTAACATCGATTTATTTTATTTATATCATTAATTAATCGCGTAAGTGTAAATACCTATTCATTAAAATTTTTAATTTTGCATTCTTTAACAACAACCACATTGACATAAATAAAACATAAAAAACCACCCATTCCACAAGATTTCTGCAAGCTTCTCAATTACCTCACCTCGGAAAGGTCGTCTTCCAAACCTAATCAGGCTTTGTGTCACCCGCATTCATTTATCATAACCACATAATAGATTTCAATTATTATTAATCGAAACCTCGATTCAAAGGTCTGACCCGAACACATTAATTATACAATGTTGTTTTAATGATAAAGCCATGCCTTTTATCGACCACGCTGTTTTTTCGGTCAAATCATGCGGTCTTCTTAGGGTACTTATCGCCTTCGTTAAATCTGCCTTGTTGAGATTCTAATCGGAGTCATTAACATCAGATGCTCAGATACCCGAGATAGTTAAAACTCAATACTAAAAGGTATATAAAACCAAACTTTTTAAAACATTTTATCACACTACCGTTTGTAACGTATCGAGCGCTGGTACTTGCACTTACGATTTAGTTATTGTTCGGCAATTCAACAACATGGTTGGATTCAAAGTACTGCTGGCCTTAGCAGCCTTATTGGCAGTGTGCAGTGCAAAGTCTTTGTTACAGCCTAGGGGGGAATGTTTGTCTTCTGACTCCAATCCCTACATACTGTTTGGATCTAAGTCTTCATACAGTGTCGCAAGGGGAACTGCAGGATCTGAATCAAGTAAGAATACCAGTATTTTTTAATATTTTTTTTAGTTGATGAAATCTTCAAATAAAACCATAAATTCTAATTTTGTTTATATATTATTTTTTTTCTGATTTTTAAACAACCATGTTAAGGTTTCATTTGAGAATAACTACAATAACTTTAATAACCTAATTACAATTTTATTTAAACCTGCCAATGAATCTTGTGGTCCGATTTCTAAAAATAATTCTTATTATTTTTTTTTTTACATTTTTTTTTATTTTCTGTGACATTAAACATTAAATTTTTTACATGTTTATAAAAACTGATAATTTATTGTTTGCAAATCAGAATTTTATTTTTGTTTTGACGACTTAATTTAAATAATAAAAAAAACTTGTAAAGTGTCGAACGGTTTGATAAGAATCCTATCTTTCATCCTTCGTCCTGACGAGGGCAGGCATCTTCCAAGACCGGTCCTCAGTTAACAAGAGGGTTTCATTGATTAAATCTAACAGATAGTAACCTTCCACCTCTGCATATTAAGTCCGAATATGTGTCTCGTTTCAGCATGCAAACCAATTCAATTCTGGTCGCTTAATCGCCATGGATCCCGCTATGCCTCACCAAAAGATTTATTGGAAATGAAACTGGCAATCGACCTCCAATCTTCTATCTTAAAGAACTATGCTTCAGGCCTGGTTTCTAAGGAAGATGCCTTGTGTGATATAGATCTGGCCGCTCTGACTGCCTGGAAATGGGACGAGACCATTGAGAACAAAGGAAACGATTTGACTACTGAAGGATGGGAAGAACTGAAGCAAATCTCCGCTAGATACCAGAAGAGATACCCTGAACTCTTAACTGGATACTCTCCCGAACAGTTCTATTTCAGGCACACTAGTGAACAGAGGACCTGGGCTAGTTGTAGGGCTAGCATTGAAGGACTATTCGGTTCATACGAAAACATTACTATTGATGACCCAAGGGAGCAAGATGAAGTGATTAGGGTAAGAAACTTAACCTTCGTCATTTATAAATACATATTTAACACAGTTACACAAAAGATTTTAATGTGTTTTTTAAACATTGATTACTAATGTTGTTATAATTTTTGCAGCCTTATGACATGTGCCCCGAATGGTCTATTGAAGTGGATGACAATGATGACTTCAAAAAGGAACAAAAGAGAATCTTCCGCCAACAGGACGACTACCAAAAGGTAAACCAACAATTTTCATACTACACAAATAAAATATTACAAAAATATTAAAATCTCATTAAGTCGGTAGTGATATTTCGTTTTTGCAATTGCGGGCATCGATGCTGCAACCGTTATTATAGTGCCTAGTCACGTACATATATTGTAACAGCGTCAATACCAGACCGCACTGTAAGTTCGAATAACATCACACACCTCTGTGCATCCATGGCGCTGAATGAAATTCTTTCAACTGCAGATAATTTCGCGACAAAATCAATTTATATTGCTGCGTTACGAAATACGAAACCTTATGTATAGAATTTTTTCAGCTGTTAACCGACGTGACCAAGAGGCTTGGTTTCTCCAAGAAATTGAAGCATGACGACATCGACATTATGTACGACAACTGCCGTTACGACAAAAGCCTGCGGCCCACTGAGGTTTCAGCTTGGTGCTCTGTTTTTACAAAGCCAGAACTGTTTCTAATGGAATACTATGAGGACTTGGCACAGTACTACAAGTCTGGATTCAGTCATCCTTTCCACCCCAAGCTTGGTTGCCTGCCCTTGAAGAACATGATGGAAACTTTCAAGAAGACTGTTGCTGATAAGGTGGCCAAGCCAAGGGTCATTAGCATGTACTCCCACGACACTCTCCTCAACCTGATGTTCACAACTCTTGGATTCGGAAAGGACGACCAGCCTCTCATGGGTACAGGATACGAGAGTCTGATGGTCAACAGAAAGTTTAGGACCAGTTTGAACAGTCCTTTTGCTGGGAACTTAGCCGTTATTTTAATGGAGTAAGTGTTATTGTTGTTATCGTTTGCGGAATTAATACCTAACATTTTATTTCGTACAATTAATCCAAGTTTTCGTATTTTATTTAAAGCACTTTCTAATATTATCTTTTCTTGTTTACAGATGCAGTTCTGGTGAATATGAAGTGCAATTCTTCTTGAACGAGAGAGTTATGGAACTTGAGGGGTGCCCAAAGGGAGTTTGCAAATGGGAGTACCTAAAAGAATTCTTAAAAGTTACTGAAACTTGCAACCTTGACTTCTGCAATGTCTAAAAATTCCAATCGTCCTATTAGATATTAAGTAGGTATTACCAATATTAATATTGACATCGCATTAATGTCGGTAATTAAGATATTATGAATAAGTGGTAATTGATTATATTATATCATTTTGCTTTAAATAACTTAGTGTTTAATGAAAATAATATTGTGCTTTAAATGTGATAAAAATATCGTCTTTGTTTTACAACGAACAAATGTACACTGCTAGTTATAATTTTTAAAATAAAATCGCACGACCAATAGTCGAAATATAAAAATATATGTTTGTTTCATTAAATTTTTCACACAAAAAAAAAGTAGAAGTCTCTTTAGTAGTCAAATTTATGGTATACAAACATTAATGCAGGTGCACGTGAGCAACTATAGTTGCGTGAATAGTTGGCAACTATTTCACATATCATATATATTTTTTTAAATGTCTTCCTCAAGCCGGGTGCGGCAGTGCGCACATCCATACCGTAATACATTTTAATATAGCGACGTAACTGTTGCTCACAACTAGAGTTGATCGTGTGCGCATGGACTTAAGGTAATTGAAAAATAACAATATACCTACTTGCATAAAAAACTCTTCCAAATTCTTAATCCTATTAGTTACCCAGTAGGTATTCGATTTCTCCTAACAGCCGTCTTGCTCTTCCAAGCGAACTCATTTTTAAAAGGTTCTGATTATTTTTTCGGTTTTTCAGCTCTTAACTTATTTTCACCTTCGCCTCCATTCATTATATTTTAGGAGTCAGATTGAACTTCTAGATCTTAATAGCAAATTCCTGCGAAAGATCCTATTAGTCGAGACAATGCATTCCAATACCTCATCAGAAACGTTCCCGTTGCCTCGGACCATTGAAATACATTAAGTACCCTGGACAACAGGATTGCATAATTCAGAAATTGTATACTCATTCAACTTTAGGTATAAAATATCTGTGTATAATTAATTGTAAAAGTAAGTATTATAAGTACGTTGGTATTATCAAAATCGGGTAATTGCTGCTTTTAAAGCAATCAGGTAAGTTCTTTAGACTGATTGTGATTTCTTAGAACCCACAAATCCAAAAATATATTTACTTTCAAATAGTGCCCATTAAACCAGAACTTTTTTTGTATATTGCATTGAGCAATGGAAAAAGGATAAATTGGTAAAGAAGAAGAAAACAAACCACCGAGAAAAGTGAGTATATCTGACATCGGAACACGTGCTTTGTTAATATAACATCATGATGAAATGCGAAAATATTCGTATTTTCATGAACACGTGTTCTGACATCGTGAAATACGAATATATATATACTATTATTACGAATATATTTATATTCGTAATTTACTAAAAGTTTATCAGGAAACCATTTCATTCGTTAATGCCTGCAATTCCTTATTTAAACGGATTATCAATAATTTGGAGAGATTTTTAATAAATTGCAATATCTACTCATTTTTCGCCGTGTGCCTGTCTCTTGAATATTTAAGTTTTTATTAATCTAAAAAATCAACCTTTTTTAAGATTTAGAGTACCACAAGCAAGGTTGCTTTATGAAATCAAATGATATTACGACAAAAAAATTAAAATGATGTTTTGCAGTCTAGTTTTATTAATAACTAGACTGTAGAGTCCAATCTTATATTTTTATGTAGTATATTAATGAGCAGGTTTTATTATTCTCTTTCCCCCCTCTGATTTTTAACTTGGGGAGGAATAAATGCGGATTTTTCAAACCCAATAATCGAAGAGGAGGCTCTTAACTAAGAATTTCCATTATAAAGGATCTGAATAGAGGACTTGGGGCCGTACAATGAATACGTGTACAATAGATAATGACAGGAGATATTTAAAATTTCCTTAAAAAATTCAACGCTTTCAACAAATAATTAATGGCTGAATATTCCAATTCTGAATTAAATTGCTTTTATTAGAAATAAACATATTTCGAAAAAGCTTATAATTAAATATATTGCGAATCTAATAATTATTCTGGTAACCATTTACTTAAAATCTAAGCCGTTTCATTTAAAACATTTTTTCTCAAAATGTGGGAAAATTATGGAGTTTGACAACATTTTATACATCAAGGTTTATTATGTTACCAGCTTAAAAGATTACCAGAAATTACCACAGAACTCTACACTGGACTGCTTACCGCTTCAAACAAACAGATAACATTGTTTATAAGTAACTGCGAAGGTGATATGAAATCAACATTTTCAATAAATCTTTACTACAAATTAGTTTACATTATGAACACCAAAAATATGCTTTAAATAAATTGAAGATTTTCTTATAGTTTCGCTTGAGTAAAATAAAATAAATGTAAAAATACACTTTTATGGCTAAGATTAGCTGTGACAGTTTCCTTTAATTTTTTTTTCTTTATTTATTAATAACAATATATTTGAATACAGTTTTTTACATGCTTTTGGACTACCACACAAGATACATGTCCGTATTATGGTAGTCGATTAATTAACTTCTTACTTTGTTTTAAAATTATTCAAATAATTAACTTTTGTAAACCATTTAGTGATTAAATCGACCATTTGTAGACTCAGTTTGCCAAGCGATATTTACGCCCGAATACAGGGTTCGTGCTGATATAAGATACACCAAGAAAATACCCATTTTTGGCTTATTTTAAGAAATTACATGTATCATATAGGTCTATAGGACATAGGTATTTGTGATGTCATAGAATAGAGCCTTTATAAAAATAGCTTCTATAATACTGTCTCTTTCAGAAAACTTCATGTTCCTGGCAAAGTAAATTATTTCTATAACGATGCCAATTTAGTTCTTTCTCTCCGGAGCCAAGATCATACAAGATTTTTTCCAGGTGAAAGATGTTGCTTTGATTTTGTTGTTCCGCCTCTAATGATTCGATTTTCTTTTGTCCCTTTTAACGAAGGTGTTTCAAGACCTTTTGAACGCCGTCATAAAAAGAGGATCATTGTACAGGTTATGTTTTTAATAACGGGGCATTCTTATACGAAATGCTAACACGTAGGACAAAATATCTTTGAAAGCAGAAAATCTTTTGGTTACATCTGAAGCAGAACAATTCCTAAACTGTGATCCCTGGCATCAAGAATTTACACAGCTTTTCCGTATGCTGTAACTTAAATAGTTGTATCCATTAAATATATAAATTGAAATCAAGTAAAGAGCCTTTGCATGAGGCGGAATTCGACAACTTTTCCATTTATTACTCCATTACTGTCAAAAAAACCAATTAAGCACCTCAACATAGATTCTCTTGGTGAGGTATTCGCGATATTTTTTTAAATCATTAACAGTAACAACATATCAGCTTACTTACACATCATCAATCTGTATTTTGTTGTCTTTCATAAATGTCTTATAAAAGTCTATAACGTTTTAATACAATCGATGCCTAACATCACCTATATATATGTGTATAGATTAGGTTCATTATTATTGTTTTTATTTGAATAATTTAACTAAAAAGTAAATAGAAATATAAGTTTTAAAAAAATGTAAACCTTTTATCTTCCAATTGCGTTACTACAAATTTGAAGTATTTATACGAAACAAAAAATAATTAAAAATATATATTTGTGAGTTGTAAGGATTTACGGCGAATTCACAATGAAGTAATTCAACAAAAAGGAAGGCTTTAGAAATTTCTCCGAGTTATTGCCGCAGTAAACACAAAGCTATGGAAAAGTCGATCTAACGCCGTGTTGTTTATTTTTCTAGCTGCTGTGACCATTTTATGTCGTTTTCATTTTTATTTAGATCATATATTAAATATATACCTACCTTCTTCGGTGATTCTTTAGTAAAATGTTTAGGAGTTTTTAATTTTTTTGTCAAAAAAAGGGTTTAAATTGATCCAAATGGTTTTAAATTTATATTGTAATGAGCGTTGGAGAAAAAAATTTATTCCATCCACTCAAAATTGTTTGCACGTTTGCGATTTGCTTAATATTTTATATTTGCGAAAAATATCGCGAAAGTGTATTTTAAAAATGAAAAGTTATTCGTAAATATTCATATTTGTCATCATTATATTTAAAATATCCGTTTTGTTTGTTGATATGAATTGATTAGGTGATCCATAACCCAGTGGGTATGAGGTTGAATCATTCACATTCATCCATCGTCTCTTCCATACTTATGTTATTATAGCCCGGTGGGTATGAGGTTCCCTCATTCACATTCATGCATTGTCTCATCCATTCTTCTGTTATTGCCCGGTGGGTATAATACTGAATCATTCAGATTCATTGATCGTCTCATCCATACTTCTGTTATTATAGCTCGGTGGGTATAATACTGAATCATTCAGATTCATTGATCGTCTCATCCATACTTCTGTTATTATAGCCCGGTGGGTATAATACTGAATCATTCAGATTCATTGATCGTCTCATCCATACTTCTGTTATTATAGCTCGGTGAGTATAATACTGAATCATTCACATTAATTGATTGTCTCATCCATACTTCTGTCATTATAGCAAGGTGGGTATAAGATTGAATCATTCAAATTCATTCATCGTCTCATCCATACTCTTCTGTTATTCTGACTCGTGAGATGACCCTACTCGTTTTTCTGGTTCATTTGATCATGGCATGTCTTCCTCGGGCGTCCCCGACTTATTATACCATTCACATTCGCGTCATATATTCTCCTTACACCCCTTTCCTCGTTCATTTGCTCTACATGCCCAAATCATCTAAGCGTCCTTCTTAATCTTAATCATTACGCCTACATCAGCCTTACATTCTTTGCGAATCTCCACATTTGACAGTCTCCCGTACGACGGTTTCACCACATAGGCGCCTCATGGATCTCATTTATACCATGTAGGTAACTGGATAACTCAACACAACAACAATTCAATACACCTTTAAAAAGTGATTTAAAGTCATGAAAAGAAATTAAACAAAAATTATTTTTTTGATTGTTTTTATAATCTTTTATATCTCATTTAAGGCGATGCACTACGTCGTGTAATATTTTAAATTGAGCCGCTATCAATAACAACCCTTACGTAAATGGCGATAAGGTTTAAATTCTCGCTTAACACCATCCGCCTGTTTTGATTTATGCAAGAAAAAAACATGGCCAAAAAGTGCCTTTTATTTTATTTTGTGGATGTTCAGGTATAAATATTTAATTTTTTTTCGATCATTTTATAAATAACTTAATTTGCCACATTATACAATAAAATCATAACCGAAAATGGGTTCGTAAGTAAGAGATTTTGAACTTTAAAGCAGTTTTCGTAGGCCTTTACACTATTTTTTTCTGGGCTTATAAAAAGATTTATCTAAAAAATACTCGATTATTTCAAAGGCCAAGATGTATTCTACTCGCAGTATTTAATTAAAGCATCTGAAATATTTCTAGGCGACCAAATTTTCAAACCAAAAACACATGATTTTGAATTACTACGTATGACATCGCCTTAAAGGTGTGTTGAATTTTCATTGTGTTGAGTTATCACGTAAGCCTATTATTTTATGAGTGACGCGATAGCAAAATTTTACGGATAATTAGAGTTACTCGTTGTTTATTTTAGAATGTTACGTTTACATGGCCGAAATAATTTTATTGTTTTATAATATGTTTCATTTTTCATTCACCACTGCATGGTCACCCGCACAGTTCCCAGCGGAGTATATTCGCTGGTTTGACACTATCTCCGCTGGTCGGCCGCCTTGACCGCCGCTGCCAGGGCTGCGCCTCCCGATACGCGGCTCCCTGTCGACTTAGCGCGCAATCCCGCCCGCCCGTGGGCTTGGCACACCCCTGCCCGCCTCTCCTTGCTACAAGAGATAAAAAATGTGTTTCGAACGTATTATGTTTGCGAAATAAGTGTAACCAAATGGAATGTTTTTTTGTACATTATTATCTACCTACAATGCTTTTTGCTTTAATGCAATATGTTACAAATATCTTAACATTTACCTAACGTTCGACTGTTTTTTTAACTGTTGCCGTGAAGCAGAAATGTTGAATTGGTATTAGTTTCAGGGGATCCATAATGGAAACATATTTTAGGCATTAGGATTTTCATAAAGATAAGCAAACGGTTTGCAAACATTAAGGATTTGTTTTTTTTTTAATAAGTTTAAAACCTACAAATTTATTAAAGTGAGTTATTTTTGGGGTATTATGCCGTGTTGCGCTACCTCCTTATTTAGCCAACGTTTCGGACAGCATTACAGTGTTCATCGTCATCATCGCTGATAATTCCTGATGATGGACTAAAGATGGAAGTAGCGCAACACGGCATAATACCCCTAAAGTAAATCATTATAAAACTTTGGGCCGTGAAAATCTCAAATCATATGAAACGAATTCACGTAAATACCTTTATTATGAATTCAAATTCTTTATCACAAAGTATCGTGTGACGTCATGTGGTTGTCAAAGTGAAAGCGGAGCATTGAGAGTTGGCTAACTAATTATAAAACTAGAACAATAAAACTAATATGATTAATGCATGTTTGTTTTACCATTATAGTCCTAGAGAGAAGTCGTGGGTGCCTAACGACATCACCGACGATCGTCCTTTTCTTTCCCATACGTCTTGTATGTTAAAGAAAGAGACAGACTAAACCAGAACCATGAGATCACGTATGGCTTCTCTCTGGGACTACTATACATGGTGTCCGGAAACTCGTAGTACAAGCCGGAAACTGGAGAATGTATACCACACGGGGAACCCAAATAAACATAAAGTTTTTTGATTTGAGCATTTTTATAAAAAAAAAAAAAAACAAAAAAATATATTTTTCGGCTATTTCAGGGTTAAAATTTTTTCGTCATTATTTGTTTTACTTTTAAATTTTTAAATAGTTTTAATTAGTTGGGTACTTTGATCTTCAGTAATAATTTATAAGAATTTGATCCAAAAAAAAATCAACTTCTGACTCGATTTACTCGAAAACGAAAGCTCAAATCAAAAAAAATTATACTACAAAATCGACTCCAAATGTGATGTAGATTCACCAGTTTCCCGCTTGTACTACGAGTTTCCGGACACCATGTATAATAATAATATTATTATTTTTTATAATAAAATAAAATAAAATTATAGATATTTTAAGAGTTTCCTCTTTTATACCTTTGCAGATGTTTTTCACAATTTCAATTAACTGTTTTTGTAAAGTGAGAAAATTGGCAGTTTGCCGCAAGGTCGGGGTCACTTTAGTCAGCATTAGTCTCTGGGTCCTGTATACAGTACACAGTACAGAACTCCATACAGTACAATACAGTATAGTACCTACCCGGCGTGGAGAGAGTGTGGCCACAGCGGCCCGGGGCTTATAATCCTCTATTCATATGCAAATTCATTTTATTGCTAGTTTCGGCTGCGCAGAGATAGTAGTGGTAACTTTGCCACTCCTCTGCGGACTCGAAGCCGCGCAATTACAGAGTGCGTTATCACCCCAGCGAGAGAAAACCCTAAAAGTTAGCCGCTTGTTTTCGTTTAAAATATAATTTACATATCCGTGCGGGAGTTTGCTTTATTAATTAAAGCAATAACCGCGTTTTTGAATGGGGACTTTCTCTTCATTCATAAGCACGTGGGAATTGTCGACAAATATCGTAAATGTCATATTAAATATGTTCAAAAATTTCAACGATAGTTTTTACGATTTATTGATTTTAAGTTATATATACCCTTAGAACAAATGAAATTAACATTTAAACAGCACATTAAAGATAAAATCACACCCTTAATTAGCGTATTTAGCCGGTTATCATACCTGTTACCAAATAAAATTTTAAAAAAGGTCTATATTAAGACCTCATACATTTACATTTAAACTAATTGATTGAAATCTGGGGAAACGCATATGAAACATACATAAATGGACTACAGGTAACACAAAAAAATGTAATCAAAAAACTTAAAACAAAACTACTAACATTAAGAAAAATTAAGTGAATATAATACATGTCTTCTTATATACAAAATAAATAATAAACTCATTCATACAAATACAGAACTCATTAAAACATCCCAAGTACACACACACTTTAAACGGCAACACGATAAAATACATTTAAACACCATACATACTCACTATGGCAAGCAATTCATTTTACGAGGGGGGCAACATATACAATTGCCTCCCAGAGAAAATTAAAAATGAAAAAAGTGTAGCTACATTTAAAAAAAATTGTTAACTTTTATGCTCAATCAAAAAACAATGAAACTGAATAATTATGTTATGTAATGTTTTAGTTATTTCTAGTTAAATAAGTGAAAATGTAATTTTGTTTTATCTAGAATAAAAACTTTAAAAAAACTACACCTTTTTATTAAATACAATACGTACACTTGAAGATCAGCGTAGAATAAGCGTCTCATTCTTCTTTTACAAATTTGTAAATTCAGAGCTTGACCTTTGAGTCTTGTCAATTTAGGAGTACCTACTCGACACACTAGACATAATGACATATTTCAATGCCACCATTCACAAACAAATGATGTAGTAAACTAACCAATTCCTCGCATATATAGTTTAGCAAATGAATACACCAATGATATCGAAATTTTGTATGTAATAAATTTGATGTTCAAAACACACTTTTATTGTCATTTATGTCAAGATATTATTTCTGATAATTTCATATTTAATTGTAATATTCTATTCAATTGTAAGCCACTGTAATGTAAGAAATATTTTTTCATAACCCTCGTGTACAACATTTTCGACACCTTAATATACCCAATGTAAAAGCCCGATGGGCGAATAAAAAGAGAATTGAACTACATGAAAATTTTTGGGGGTTTTGGGGAACCATTTATTGGATTTTCATCACCTGGTCAACCCAAGTGGTTCGGCATGTTTGGTGATTTAGCAGGAGAACCCGGGTCTATCGGGTGAGGTGTGTTCAGGAAGCGTCTGCACACCAGCTGCGTGACGTGCCAGAGAGGTTGGTTTGGGGAGACCTCTCCAACTCCGCAGCGGGAGGGATAGATCATCCGATTGTGACTCCTGGACATACTGATCCCTAGATTTCTACCCACCCTTCATACCTTTTCTCTTCTCAGAACATTTTTATTTTTCTTTAAAAATCCTCCATACATCATCCCCAAAGATGACATAGTGTGGGGTTAATGTAAAAATAATAAAATATAAAAATTCGGAAATATTTGAGCGTCCCTGGGATTCATTGCAAATTTTCACTCGTAACATTCCCGTGAAGTGATCTCGAATAGGGCCGCTGAATTGTTCCGCATAATCCAACAGTTTGTTTAAGGGCCCATGAATTCAACTGAAATTATTCTTATTATGTGTCGTATGCAAGTTCGTATTATCGCGGATAGCGATTTGTATAATATCTCTATTAAAAATTCATAGTACATTAGGTGCATATTACAATGGCAAGGAAAAAATTAGGCAAGTAACTGTGAAAAGGCGAGTGTTTTCGATTTAGCTGGTGAGAGAATGGTTTTGTTAACCATATGGCGTTGTTTTTTCATTTTATAAATTTTTTAAATAATAGTACTTTTACTAAAATTGTGCTAATGTTGATGAAAATATAGTTTCATCTTACTTCTTTCAAGTTAACCTAAGCCCATTCGTACCCCGAGATACTTGCGAGCGACTCGAGTATTGTGTGCATAGCATACGCATCGTTAGTGATTATTCGCTATATTACTTTGCCAGTGTTCGTACACAACGCGACGCGACGACAGCGGGTTTGACGTCAGTTGCACGCAACTGACAGCGGTGACACACTATGCTAATTACGTAAGCATCTACTACTATTTTCTACTGGAGGGGGAAAATATTCAAGTTTATTTAACTATAATTTTCAGGAATACATAAAAATGAATTTAGCAAAGAAGTCGTGGATTGTGGTTGAAAAAATTCATTTTTACATCAATCTTATGTAACTCCTTGGCGGCGCACACTGGGGTCAAAAATAGCAGTTTGATGCCAAAAAACTATCTTATAATGTCACTTTATTCGTTACGAAGTACTCCATTAGTTATTTGCATCATGATATTAGCAGACAGAGGCGATTGACTCAACCTTGCAACCTGTCACACCTCTCGGTTGAGAACGATCACTCATGGAGAAAATACGTGCGTTGCGTTAGCCAACGCAACCCTTAAGTCAACGTATTTATTTTGGAATAAATAATGGAAATGAATGGAATCAGTGCAAACAATAAACAGGATATTGTAAACCTTTTTTGGACTTCTTCAAAAATGTATATGATGAAGACCCTCCAGATGATAAAATACCCGAATACAAATTTAATATGACCACAAACTTAACAAACTGCCAAATCACACAAAAGTGTTGCGAACAAAAATTACTTTTTATTTTTCGGAATAACTTTATTGAGTAAAACCTCAAATTGTAATATTTAAATATTGAAGACAATATTAGTGATTTTTAAACGAAAATCTGAAACAGAAAAATCAGAAAAGGAAACGGTCACATCTGGGACTCGAACCCAGGACCCTTGTCTTTCCGGGACAGTGCTCTACCGACTGAGCTAATGGGACCCTATTCCCCTCGGTCACTTTTAACTGTATCATAAAGATGTGACCGTTTCCTTTTCTGATTTTTCTGTTTCAGATTTTCGTTTAAAAATCACTAATATTGTCTTCAATATTTAAATATTACAATTTCAGGTTTTACTCAACAAAGTTATTCCGAAAAATAAATATTCATTCTAGACTTGCAGAAAAAGTCAACAGATGACGCACATTAAAAATAAAAAATAAGATAGGTTTATCTAAAAAAAAAAGACGCCGTCTGGATTGCATTTAGTTCGGGTTGAATCTTGCGATCATACATAAAGATAGTTGCCAATAAAAATGTGCGGTGAAAAAATGAAGACAATGTTAGTAGTTCTTATTCGAAGTATGATACAGTTAAAAGTGACCGAGGGGAATAGGGTCCCATTAGCTCAGTCGGTAGAGCACTGTCCCGGAAAGACAAGGGTCCTGGGTTCGAGTCCCAAATGTGACCGTTTCCTTTTCTGATTTTTCTGTTTCAGATTTTCGTTTAAAAATCACTAATATTGTCTTCAATATTTAAAAATTACTTTCCTTAGACACTGACAAATCCGCTGGCCCAGACAACATTCCACCAACATTCCTCAAAAAATGCTCTAATACATTTTCTAAACCACTCACATTACTATTTAACCGTCTCTTGTCCCTTGGACATTTTCCAGACCGCTTGAAATCTAGCTTCATTACACCGATCTACAAAAAAGGAGACGATACTGACATTGCTAATTATTGCCCCATTTGTATACAATCAGTACTGCCAAAGCTTTTTGAATCATTGGTCCTTGATGAAATCTACCCCAAATTAATAAAATTAATTAATCATAAACAGCACGGTTTTATCAAATTAAGATCCACCACAACTAACTTAACGGTATTTCAAAACTTCATTATACAATCATTTGCAGAAAATAAACAAGTCGACTGCATATATACAGACTTTTCGAAGGCATTCGACAAAGTATTCCATAAAATACTAATCCAAAAACTATTTTCTCTAGGAATAAGGGATAACATGCTAAAATTGTTTAGTAGCTATTTGTCAAATCGTTAACTGATCGTTAAAATAAAATCTTGGATGTCGAAAGCTTTCCGGGCTACCAGTGGCCTACCGCAAGGTAGTCACCTTGGCCTGGTTTTGTTCCTCATTTTCATCAATGATATAACCAATTGCTTCAACGATGTCGAGGTATTGCTCTTAGCAGATGACATCAAACTATACAAAAAAATAACTGATATAAATCATTGCCATATATTACAGTCAAATTATTAGTAAGTTGAGAGATTGGTGCTTTCAAAATAATTTATTTTTAAATGTAGTAAAGTGCAAAACCTTGACTTTCTTCAGAAACAAAAATCCTGTTTTATTCGAATATTCCATCAATAACATAGCTTTAGAAAGAGTCACGGAAATGAGAGATCTTGGAATTATTTTGGACGAAAAACTTAGTTTCACCAATCATATCCATCAAATTGTGAACAAAGGTATGAAAACACTAGGCTTCGTATTAAGAACAACTAAAAACTTTAATTCTTTACAAGCCATTAAACTATTATACGTATCTCTAGTAAGAAGTCTAATTGAATATAACTCAGTAGTTTGGTCTCCATCTTACAAAATTCACATTAACAACATTGAGCGAATACAAAAAAAATGTCTACGTTTTATAAATTTTAAATTAAATATCCCTGTCGAAGACTTAAAATACAATTTCTTATTAAATACTCTAAAAATACATACATTAGAAGATAGACGTAAAATAAACGATTTAACGTTCTTATTCAAAATACTTAACTCTAAATTCGACTGTTGTGAACTCCTGCAACTTATAAACATACATACACCCACAGTAACAACACGACAAAATACAATATTCTACAGCAGCACACATAAGCGTAACTACATTGCCCACTCTCCGATATAACGACTTCACACCATGGGAAATCATTACTTGGGTGATGTTGACATATTCAATACCAACTTGGCAAGTTTTGTGGATCATTTAAAACATTTATTTCAACAATACTCCTAAACACATCATGTAAACCTACAAATAAAACCTACAAATTCTGTTTTTGTTTCTTGTGTTTGTATGACTTGTTGCATAGCTTTTATCAAATGTAATTTTATTCTTATTTTTTATGTTTCAAAGTATCTGTCAAATTAAAATTATACTACCAACCATGTAAAAGCCCTCTGGGCGTTAAATAAATAAAAATAAATGGAATGTACCTGATACAAACCCCAAAAGTGATTGTGGCATCTTCGTGTTCAGGTATTATCTTATTTTTCCACGTTATATTTTTAGCACTATCTGTCTTGATGAGTAAAAGTATACATCAATTAAATACAGAAATGAGGTTTTGACTTTTAAAAATTTCAGGCTTCCATTTGAACATTTTAACGATCAATAATTTATGAATGACTTTGAATTTTTCGCACTATTTTGCCAAATTTAAAGTAGTTAATAATTTTAAAGTGATCGGTGGTCATAATTAAAGTAATCATTTTTTAAATCTCGGAACCAGACAATATAATATGGTGTTAGTAAAGAAATCTGTTAGATAAGAGATCCATTTGAATTTCGTAAACATTCAATTTAAAAATTTTGAACGTAATTAATATAGTGGTAAACTTTTAAACTCAAATAGAAAACATCGTGTTCTCCTTTTCTAAAACTGTTTATACCAAATGTATCATCGTAATCGAAAAAAAGAACGAGGTTTATGAGAGACATGCAGTCGTGGCAGTTGGTGACAGATAAAGAACAACGTGACTCGACGGCTTTTGATGTTTCGTGACAAATACACAGCACTACCTAAGTGACCCGAGCGGCTAATTAATAAAAAACGCATAGGTGCAAATACCGGTATTCGTGACAAGACGACAACTGTTCACGATAACGAAGAACTCCGGACATCTGGAATTCCAGATCAACTAATGCTGCAGAAAAAAATGGAATTAAGTATACACTAGACTCGCATAAGTTTTTTTATCCACGGGCCAGAAATAATAAAAAGTGTAATATTGCCGATAGGTCAATTAACAGATGAGGCCCAAAAAGCACAATGCAGGGATTTTTTTGAATTCACGGAGCTTCCTAAAAACGTAGCCTTGAAAATATCCATGCTGATGTTTTCAATTTGTTGTTGCTCGTTATGGATCCTCTCATAACGAGCAAAAAGAAGCTGCCAAAAAAGACTGACCACACTCCTCAAAGAAGCGGAGGAACTCCTAAAGGCTCCATAATTAGATCAGACAAGTGGAACTTAGCCAAGTACTCAGGATGATGATGATGGTAGTAATTATAATGATGATCATAATGATGCAAATGATGATGATGATGAAGATGATGATGATGATGATGATGATGATGATGATGATGATGATGATGATGATGATGATGATGATGATGATGATGATGATGATGATGATGATGATGATGATGATGATGATGATGATGATGATGATGATGATGATGATGATGATGATGATGATGATGATGATGATGATGATGATGATGATGATGATGATGATGATGATGATGATGATGATGATGATGATGATGATGATGATGATGATGATGATGATGATGATGATGATGATGATGATGATGATGATGATGATGATGATGATGATGATGATGATGATGATGATGATGATGATGATGATGATGATGATGATGATGATGATGATGATGATGATGATGATGATGATGATGATGATGATGATGATGATGATGATGATGATGATGATGATGATGATGATGATGATGATGATGATGATGATGATGATGATGATGATGATGATGATGATGATGATGATGATGATGATGATGATGATGATGATGATGATGATGATGATGATGATGATGATGATGATGATGATGATGATGATGATGATGATGATGATGATGATGATGATGATGATGATGATGATGATGATGATGATGATGATGATGATGATGATGATGATGATGATGATGATGATGATGATGATGATGATGATGATGATGATGATGATGATGATGATGATGATGATGATGATTATGAAAGTGATGAAGACTCAAACATGTCAGACAAAGAGAATTAAGTTAGTAATTCAACTAAATTGTCTAAATATGACCTAAAATTGGTAAAGTTTACACATAATATATATTTTAAAAATACTTTTTTTTTTATTGGTGCCCTTTTTTACTCATTTAAAGTACGCTCTAGCGTGTTTAAATCGCACTTTATGGAACGCGCGTTTTTTAAAGTTACCATGGCAACATCAACAAATCAACAAAATGTGAAGTCTAAATGTCAACTTTTAACTATACATCTACTACGTTTTGCTCCTCCATCCATGTTATGAACCTTTCATATTCTTTTTTATAAACGTCCTTGGATTTTTCAGGTATTAACCGCTATTCTGCTTTGGTATTTAAATTATGAATGTTAGAACTCATTTTACAACACACAATAACTAGTAAAAACTGTGATGTCAACTATTAATCTTATGTGACAGATTGCAAATTAATGTTTGTGTTTTTCATTTCCATGACAACAAGATATTGTGATGTCACATCACGAATTCATTAATAGTTCTTATTTCCAAATTTTTAATAATAATATCAATATTTATGTTTTCAAAGTGTACCAATAAAAAAAAATAGCGTAAAGTATTCGTGGATAACTGGTCTTTAAAACACTTGCTTTATTTCGAGCACTCGGCTACGCCGTCGTGCTCGAGAAATCGCGCGTGTTTTAAAGACCTGTTTATCCACTTATACTTTAATATACTAATAAAACCTTCCTTGCCACATTCAAATTTTCACATTAAAACGTGTATTTGAATAACGGGCGCTTTTCAACACTGTGCGTTTTCGAATGCCATACAATTAATATGAATTTCGATGTATTGGTGAACCCAAAATCTACTTAAAGGTCGTTTTTCAAGGTTATTATAAAGAAAAGCAGAACAATACTGCCTCCATCCTCAGAATCAGTCGACATCGTATTAACTCACGGCTGCACGTAAAAAAATATCAAGTCATTTATGTGTACGGATGGCCTAACGCTAAACGTTAAAGTATTGAAGTGAAGGCCATTTAATGAAGTCATGAGGGGTTCGCGCGGCCCTCCCACTTTAACTATTTCGGATGAACGTGTTACTAAAACCTCAAAGGTTTCTAGAGGGATCCTTACGGATGTCCGTTATTTATGTTTGAGATTAATAAAAACAGGACCTTACCATTAGTTTTTTGGGGAAACTCAGTAAACGCCAAAGATGTTTTTATCATCCAAAAGAGGTGCCTAGGAAAAATTACAAACTCTGATCACCGAGATTCATGTAGACCATTTTTTTAAAATCTCAAATTTCTGACAGTGACGGACATATATATAATGGAGTTATGCCTGTTAGTTCGATCATCTCCAGAAAAGTTCCCACAAAAAAAACTCAACACATAAACACGCTACAAGGTTCACAGAAAACTTATTAATCCCAAAAGCAAACAAAACTATATTTCGAAGAGTACCACACTACATGGTCATTGAAGTATATAACAACCTTCCACGTAGCATCAAACAAATAACCGACATACTTAAATTTAAATCATCACTACATCACTACACCTTAAATGAATACCTTACATAAATTAAATACCTCTGTTTTTTTTAATTTTTATTTACATACATTTGTTAACATGTAATTGTTAATGACCGTAGGTCTGTCCATTACGCCGGGCCGCGCGCCATATGTTGTTTTTACACGACTTCACTACTTATGTCGTTAAGATTCCCACTTTGTTTTATAGATTTGGTAGGGTAAATTCAACTGCAGGTCTTTCCAATACTCCAGGGCATCGCGAGCATATTTTTATGCATGGCAGCTTCACGGCAACATCGTTAAGATTCTGGCTTTAAAGGGTATTGTCTCGTCTTCACCGTAATATTTACTTTTTTAATGTTTCAACTGCTCTCGACCGTCTGAAGCCAGTCAAACTATGTCAGGCTAAAGGTAATGGGGAGGGGAATAAGGCGAGGAAGGGGTAGAGTAGGGGGAAGTACCTGGCCATTCGGATCTGGTAACCAAACACCATTAAAGCCGTTTCAAGCAACGATTCAATTCTGAAATGTTATAAAGAAATAAATGATTTAAAGTCATGAAAAGTGATGAAACAAAAACTAGGTTAAATAGGTTATATAGGTAACTGTAACTATTTGACCTAGTTTTTGTTTCATCACTTTTAATGACTCTATCACTTTTTAAAGGTGTGTTGAATTGTCATTTTGATGAGATATCATCGAACCAAAAACGTACCTGACAATTCAAACCTGGTCACTAAACACAGATATAAATTTGGAGGCCTCAGAACGGGTAAGCCACCCAGTGAGGCCAACATTACTGGATTGTACCATGAAATGTAAAATATTGTACCAAATAAAAAAAAGGAAACTTTCGATTTTGAACGATTTAAAAAACAAATACCGGTTTTTCAACATTTTTGTATGGGTCTTTATCTAAAAATCACTGATATGTATGTTGATAACGACACATTAAAGCCAAGTAGCCTACACTGTGCAAATATCATAATGTAATCGGTATCGATTTATCACTTATCGTGATTTATTTTTCACAGCATAATTTTAATTATGTAGCAGTTCATAAGCTTACTTGATGACAGATAACCAGATGATTATAGTCATTCTTTAATATCACCTTCCTATCTGTATACAATATACCAATCTTATCTATATAAAATCAATGTCTTTTTTCAATGTTCTTCAAGTACTATTTGCAATGTCAATGTATACGTTATTTATTCAACAGGTTTGCTGTATCTACATTTTGAGAAAATTTAAAATCTCTATTCCCGAATTGGTAACGAGAATCATTTAGCAACATTTTATTTTAAGAATTTAAAAAGATTTTTTTTATTTTAACCATAGGAAAGGCCACCAAGTGTATTCAGTCACCTACAGTAAACAGCGTCCTAGCGAGTAACTTGCGTTTGACAATATTCGGGAAGGCAATCTCATAGAATAAATTTCACATAACAGTTGTTACCGAGCAATGAATCCATTTTGCAGATGTAGAACCGACAAGCGACAAATTTGTCGCACGAACCCTCGTAAGCTCCGCGGTACAGAGTGCGGAGAAATTTTGTTCTTTGCAGTAACAACAGGGCGCTACATGTTCATATTTTATTGACACGCGTTATCCCGTGTATTGCATTGCATGTATTGCATTCTTTGCAAAATTAAATTAATTTGAAAATTGCTTGCTGAACTATACTAATGAAACTACATACGGCAGTTCTCTAATAATTATTATTTTTTGGTAATAATTATTCCAACCCATTGGGGCTACAATTATTGGCGCTACTGCATACTAATATCTCGTCGAAACTCATGTCTCATCTAAATATAATACATCATTGTTTCAACCTTATTTTCAAGCACATTTTTGTAAAATATAACCTTTAAAGGTTAAAAATATCTGAAATTGTAATAAATCACTTTAATTTTAAGGTACTGTGGGGTAAATTATAGGGAGTTTGCATCTCCCGAAAATAACAACAATATTATATTTATTTTACAAGCAATAATTATTCGCCTGAAACACTCATCCACATTGAAAAATCGCCTGATAAAAGATACATGACGCCAACGGGACTCGAACTTGTGTCCCTCCAATCGAAGGGACACGAGTTCGAGTCCCGTTGGCGTCATGTATCTTTTATCAGGAGATTTTTCAATGTGGATGAGTGTTTTAGGCGAATAATTATTGCTTGTAAAATAATTGTTACCCTTTGTGTTATGCATAAAAAATCTTGTCTTAAACATTAGTTTACCAAAAAAAAATAATAATTAATATCATTTTTACCCACGTTCTTGTAAGGCTGGTATCATTATAAACATGTGCGCGATACCCCGCACGGTAAATAATATCATTCTGTCTTCAGCAGTCCTGCCGTCGGGTTGACCCTAAACTTCCTCTAGCGTACGCGATTTACTTGTTCGTAAAATTATTATAAGTGAGTTTTGTTAAAATAAAAAACTAAATTAGAATTATCCAAATTCACGTTATTTCACACTAAAAATAATCACTCAACCTCGGATTCTGCGGATTTGGAGAACTGCAGAATCATTTAGCCATCAATCCATTTAAACTGTCAATGATAACCAATCCTCCAAAGTACCTTTGAAAACAATTCAAGAAAAAAAAAAGGATCTAACCGAAACCATCAAAACTTATGTCGATGGTTTGTCTGTCTGTAACTCTAATCCAAAGAACTCTACAAATCTGATTCAGGTAGGCGTTATTTTCATAATTGGAGCTGAGTGGAATAAATAGAAAAATCTATGAAATAGGTACTTACCTATAATTTCTTTTATTACCTGATATTTTGTGTTCATTTTTTAGTTCTTAACAGTATTTTAGATTATTTATTAGTACAAAAATAATAAATTCTATATTTGATATGTGTGCCTATTTCTTTTATTAAAATTTCTTGGGGTTAATCTTTCCAAGCAAAGTAGGATTTCATAAGAGTCTGCGCTTTTCCATTTTCAAGAAAACGTTGTTTTAACTAAATTTACTAACTAAATGATTTTCCACGGGTCTATGCTAGTGGCATCATAAATAGGAAGTCAAAAATAGAAATGTTAGTAATTTTTAACAAAATCGCATAACGAATGATAGGTGAACATAAAGAAATCGCATAAACGAATCATAGTTGAACGTGAATAAATCGCATGAAAGAATCATAGGTGAACATAAATAAATCGCAAACGAATGATAAGTGAACATAAAGAAATCGCAAACGAATGATAGTTGAACGTGAATAAATCGCATGAAAGAATCATAGGTGAACATAAATAAATCGCAAACGAATGATAAGTGAACATAAAGAAATCGCAAACGAATGATAGTTGAACGTGAATAAATCGCATGAAAGAATCATAGGTGAACATAAATAAATCGTATTAACGAATGATAGGTGAACAAAAAGAAATCGCATGAAAGAATCATAGGTGAACATAAATAAATCGTATTAACGAATGATAGGTGAACAAAAAGAAATCGCATGAAAGAATCATAGGTGAACATAAATAAATCGTATTAACGAATGATAGGTGAACAAAAAGAAATCGCGTGAAAGAATGTGAAAGTGAACAAAAAAACACATTTTAACTCTAGCAAACTGCTTAAAGTGGTTAATTATATTATATCTTCCACATTCACGCTATTCCTTGCATCCAGGTGATTAAATTAAAATTCGATTAGAGTTTATGCACCAACCTGTACCTCAATTTCCACAAAACACAGTAAACAAGCTAGGCAGCTTCGTTACCAAACTTCAAGTTGCTTGCAGGCAGATTGCAACAATACTACACAACGGGCCATCTTACCCCAACTCCCACTTGCCACCCTCTCCCAGCGAGGGCAAGCAACGCAACGGGGCCAATTCAATTAAGGAGACAACTTACTGAGTTTCAGAGTGAAACAGTTTTAAAATATTGGACATGGAAAAAGCAAGCCCCCTTATTAAATACATTTATACAAACTAAACCCACTTCTTACTAACATTGTCAATAAAAGGTGGAAGTTTAATAAAATAGTTCTAATAAATTTGTACGAAATATTTAAAATCATGCGTATTTGTTGTAATTTAAACTCGTGAGTGAAATATAAATATAATTTAGTTCAGGAAATGCTTTAAATTATCAAGGGGAGGATGTTGTATTGATAAATACTTGTATTAGCAAGGGGAGGATGTTGTATTGATAAATACTTGTATTAGCAAGGGGAGGATGTTGTACCTATTGATAAATACTTGTATTAGCAAGGGGAGGATGTTGTATTGATAAATACTTGTATTATCAAGGGGAGGATGTTGTATTGATAAATACTTGTATTAGCAAGGGGAGGATGTTGTACCTATTGATAAATACTTGTATTAGCAAGGGGATGATGTTGTATTGATAAATTCTTGTATTAGCAAAGGGAGGATGTTGTACCTATTGATAAATACTTGTATTAGCAAGGGGAGGATGTTGTATTGATAAATACTTGTATTAGCAAGGGGAGGATGTTGTACCTATTGATAAATACTTGTATTAACAAGGGGAGGATGTTGTATTGATTAATACTTGTATTAGCAAGGGGAGGATGTTGTACCTATTGATAAATACTTGTATTAGCAAGGGGAGGATGTTGTATTGATAAATACTTGTATTAGCAAGGGGAGGATGTCGTACCTATTGATAAATACTTGTATTAGCAAGGGGAGGATGTTGTACCTATTGATAAATACTTGTATTAGCAAGGGGAGGATGTTGTATTGATAAATACTTGTATTAGCAAGGGGGGGATGTTGTATTGATAAATACTTGTATTAGCAAGGGGAGGATGTTGTACCTATTGATAAATACTTGTATTAGCAAGGGGAGGATGTTGTATTGATAAATACTTGTATTAGCAAGGGGAGGATGTTGTATTGATAAATACTTGTATTTTCAATGCCGCTCATCAGATGTGTGTAAATCTAAGTTATTGGTATTTAGTAATGTGATTTTAAGATATTTCCATAGTTCGCAGTAGTGACGCTACATACCCGAATGGTTACGAATAACTGCCGATCTCAAGGCCGGCAGCTCAGTACCTGTTCCTTCCCTCGTGAGAATATCTCAGAGTTTCCCATCGAACGGTCGTATGTCCTACTAGATAATCATTGTAATTATCTCACGATAATAACGAAACTCGTAATCTTAGACGGACCAAAATATTCATTATAAACTCCTGATCATCAAATCTATTCCTGTTTAGGAATAGATTTGACAGAAATATATCTAGAAATCTAGTTAGGTGAATGATAAATTTCTGTATGACTGTGCATTGTTAACCGGATAACTTCTAACTTTAAATAATACACTCAGTTTTGAAACATATGAATGTGCAAAAACGCATAATTGGTGAAATAATTATTTGTGTCTGAAGGACGCTTTAAAATCATTACACTCCATGCGTATTTTGACTTATTAATAATGTATCTGTGACGCTCTCTCTCTAATATTCACGAAAAAATTTCAGTTTATTTTCTCTATTATTTTTTCACATTAGATCTATTAGGATTTTTTACACTAGGTCCACGCAGGAGGCCCGTTTAATGTGAATACCGCACAGGAGTTCTAACTGCTCCCAACCGTCTGGAGCCAGTTATACGAATCACCAGTACCCCAATCGGGAATTTTTGTGGAGCTGAAGGTAGTGAACATGGGAAGGAAATGGGGAAGAGGAACGTGGTGGTTACCAAACGTTAGAAATACTAGGTAGAAATTTGAGGGTCAGTAAGTAAAGGAGTGACAGACGTGTGAATCCACCCCCCTCGCTGCAATACAAGATGTGGGTCGAGAGAGATACTAATAAAGGTACCCGGTACTGTTCTGATACCGTTTTTGTATAATATGCCTCGGGAATATGCTTGTAGAATGTTATATTTTTTATTAGTTTTTTGTATACATACATATGTAACATAATCATGAGTAATTAAGCCTGCAACATTGATTAAAAAACTGTAAAAACACATATATGTATACAATATATAACCTTTACGAGAGTTAAAATACTCGATATGTCTGTATTCAACAGTGCGTATGGCAAGCGATTATTTTGTTGAGAGTTATCTCATAAAATAATAGTCTATATTTATATTAAAGCAACCTCTAGAAGTCACATTAAAATCCATTGAAAGTAACACACAAATTCCGACAATAACACAACATCCTGGCAACAACTGGCAACCACCCCCGGAGTGGAGCTATAGAACTATGGAACTGGGGAGACTCCTCACCCCTCGGCCCCCGAAAACAGCCCCAAGGATTTTCCATGTAACAACGCAGGAGACAATCATCACTTTACATACATAATGAACACCCCGTAATAATACCTCTTCCATGCGAGTGAAGGGGTTGTTTCAAACTAATCGGCTGGCTGCGAAATTGCCCCTAGGACAATTGGAGGCTGCAGGGAATCCTGTGTATTATGTGTGACTTTACATAATAATTCATCTGCGCCTACTTGTACTGATGGAACATTTTTGTACTCAAATGAAAACTCTTAATTTTTTATCGAAGAAAGCAAAACACTTTGTGGCTTAAAATTATGTAAAATATTTTTCTATACTTTGTTTTAAACCACTTTATTGAGTTATATAGGTCGACTGGTTTCGGTTGCACTCAACTTTCTTCAAGATAATGAAAATATACATTAATTAACTATATAATCTAACTTTAATAAAATATAAAGTTTATATTTTCATACATAAAACAAAGAAGAATACAGAATGCGACTAAATGCTCAAGTGTTTCGTGATCCAAAAGTCTGGCCAATTGGACAATAACATTGGAGAATACAGGGAATCTATTGTATTAGGTGTTTCTGTGCATGACTTTAAATATTTAACTCATATTTACCTACTTGTATTGATGAAACATTCTCGTATTCAATAATAAACTCTTTAGTTTTTATTTATTATTTTTTTTTTATTTTTTATGTGACACCTCACAAGAGTGTCCCTGCCTGTGCAGTGCACAGACAGGGGAACTATGTCACCACCCGGTTGGGCGGCGTTGTGAGGCGGAGTAAGGTAGGGGCTGTATGAAGGGATTTGTTAATGCGGGACTTGAAGAGGCTCGGATTATAGGAGGGAGGAAAAACAGATGCCGGTAGCTCGTTCCACATACGAGCCGACTTACACAAAAACGAGTCGTAAAAACGGCCCGTTCTCATGAAGCCAACGTCAACCGTGAACGGGTGTTCAGTTCGTGTCCGTCGAGTTTCGCGCACGTGCACCGGTGCATCAGGAATCAATGCTGCTAGCTCCTTGGAGCAGGCTCCATTGAAATACCTGTAGAACAGACACAGCATGCCTACATTGCGTCTATGCATCAGAGAAAGCAATCGGTCTGTTAACAACGGATTGTCAATCAGACGGATCGCCCTCCTTTGCACAGACTCAAGCAGGTTTATCAAGTATTTTGGGGCACCAGCCCAAAGGTGGCTCCCAAATTCAATAGTTGGGCGGACTTGAGACTTGTACAGGGTCAGCAGCTGGTCACTGTTGAAGAATCTCCTAGCCCTGTACAAGACGCCCAATTTTTTGGAGGCCTGATTTACTCGGGCTTCTATGGATCCCCGATACTTGAGCTGGTCTGATATAGCAACTCCAAGCATTTCAATGGAGTCTTTATTGGGGAGAGTGCTCCCATCAAATTGCACCAGACAGTCATTGATCTCCCTCTTTGCCGAAATCAGACACGCTTGGGTTTTTGAGACGTTGAAACTGACCAAGTTGGCCTTACCCCAGGCACGAACCATCTCTAGGTGGTGGTCAATTTTTCGCTTCAAAACTTCCCGAGCTGTTCGGACATCATAGGTGGAAGGGGGCCTGTCAAAAAGATAACCCTCGTGAACGGTGCTGTCATCAGCGTAGCAGTGAATTGGTGCACATTCAACGAGATCGTTGATGTGCAATAAAAACAGCGTCGGAGAGAGCACAGATCCTTGTGGCACCCCCGCATTGATTTGGTGCGGTGAGGAAGAAGAGCCGTCAACCACGGTTTGAATTGTTCTTCCCCTCAGAAAGTCCGCAATCCAACTATGCAGGGTTGGGTGGATCCCATACGATGGTAATTTCCCGATAAGCGCCCGGTGCCAGACTCTGTCAAAGGCTTTGGAGATATCCAACCCAACGGTTTGGGTTTCACCAAAACGTTCCATGTACCGCCCCCAAATATGCGTTACATATCCGAGTAGATCGCCACACGATCGGTTTCGACGAAATCCATATTGCCGATCGCTTAGGATATTGTTATTCTCGAGATATGTGAGCAATTTGTTGTTAACCACCCTTTCTAATACCTTCGAGAGTATGGAAGTGATGGCTATGGGGCGGTAGTTAGAAGGGTCGGAACGGTCCCCCTTTTTTGGGATTGGGTGGACGATTGCCTTTTTCCAAAGATCTGGCACCTTTCCACTTTTGAGAGAGAGCCTAAATAATTTCGCGAGCACTGGAGTCATTTCTGCAGAACACCTCTTGAGGACCAAGGCAGGTATTCCGTCCGGCCCACTGGCTTTGTCAACTTTCAGCTCGTTCAAGACTCGGAGAACCTCTCTGTTCCGGATCTTCGGTTCCTCCATTTGAAAACCGCAGTGCGGAATGGAAGGGGGAGTCTCTCCGTTATCTTGAAGAGTTGAGTTTTCCGCGAAAATTTTGCCTAATAATTCAGCTTTCTCGCGGGCCGAGTTAGCCAGCCGACCATCAGGCTTGGTCAGAGGTGGGAAAGTGGTTCTGCAGAAATTTCTTCCGATCGAGCTAGCGAGTGACCAGAAAGCACGGCTACCAGTGGGGCAGTCAGCCAGCTTTTTCGCAATTCTCTGGTCGTGATCGCTCTTAGCTCTATTTAGAACTCTCTTACAATCCCTTGCCCGTTTTCGGTATTCCGAAAGGTTATTCATGGAGCTAATCTTCCGGAGTGCATTAAAAGCCGTATTTTTGAGTCTGACAGCTTCAGCACAGCGATGGTCAAACCACGGTTTTGTGCCCGCTCCAGAGGATTTGACGGAGAAGGGAATGTAGCAATCCATTGCTGATGTGATTACTTCTTCTACCTCGCGTGCACAAATTGATGGGTCCTCGGAGCTAAAGCATACAGTACTCCAAGGAAAGGCGCCGAAGAAAGACCGCATGCCGTCCCATTTTGCTGCCCTGTAGTGCCATACCTTCCTCTTTACATGTTTGTCGGGTTGACGGTTCATGGAGGATGGGACAGAGGTGGTAATCAGGCAGTGGTCAGAGGATCCTAAGGGCGCTGTCACCTCCACTCTGTACCCGAGTGGCTCACTAGTGAGAAACAAATCGAGTAGGTTGGCTCGATGTGATGGGATGTCTGGTATTCTGGTCGGAGATTCTACGAGTTGGCTTAGTCCATGGATAAGGGCAAAGGATTCCGCTGATCTACCGGCAGAGTTTGTTGGGCCCGAGAACTTCAGCCATTGTTCATTATGAACATTGAAGTCCCCCAGGATTACAAACTCGGCCGATGGGTAACGGGGCAAGAGAATATCTACAGTGTCACTCAAGTATTTAAACAACTCAACAGTGTCTGATTCGGCAAGGTTTGGTGAGCGATATAGGCACGCATAAATTCTCATCATACCGGTGAGATCCACACGTACCCATAACACTTCGTGTTTTGCGCTCTCGATATTTGCGAGACGAGCGCAGCTGATGTCAGCACGGCTGTAAAGGCAGACACCTCCTTTGGGCCTGAAAAGGCTTTCCAGATGATATCCTGGGCAGTTCAGATAGGAGGTATCTGGGGGCTCGGCAATCTGTGTTTCCGTAAGGAAGAGGAGATGGGGATTTTGTGAGAGAAGGTGGTGGTGGATGGGAGTTAGGTTGGTGTGCAGACCGCGAATGTTAGCGAAATTCACCTTCATCCTCGGTCCACACTGAGGACTCCTACTGTTCGCTGTCGCTGAGTTTATATTAATTTGTTGTGAGTTCATAGTTTTTAAGTTTGTTTTATTTGTTTGTGGGATTTAGGATGGGTTGGGAAGGATTAGGTTAAAAAGGTTGGGTGGGGAGTTGGAGAGTGGAGCAACTGGATACACCAAATGTAAGGTATGTTCTTCTGACTGCGGTTCTAGGCAATGGGCAGGAGAGTCCGGCTGTGGAGGTCGCCCAGTGCGCCCCAAACGCTAGATGCTGGGTCCTCACCGGTCACGAACCGGCACAACATCAGCGCCAGGGTTTTTTCGCTGGCTGATGGGGCAGCCCACCCTTGGTCGTGAGCCCAAGGGTCGGGCCCCTGTACTATCCAACGGCCCGGACAGCGATAACCGGTTTACTGGATCTCCCTCAACCGGCCTCTCCCAGCCCGGCCCGCCCCGCAGTGAGTAGGCCGACCCATTCATCAGTGTGATCCAGAACGCACAACCCTCCATGAGCCCGGGCACCCCTGCTAAGTCACCAAACGTAGCGAACCACTTCAGGTGACCTGTGGCAGAGGTGTTGGTAACCCAGAGTATGGTTCCCGGGGCGGCGGTACCCATTGACCACCTTCCAAATTAAAAATTTGGAAGGTGGTCAATGGGTACCTATTATTACTAGAGACAAATGCGATGAAATGCGCAATCAAGATCCGAAAGTCCGATCAATCGGGCCTTAAATTTCAAATACAAAACTGTGTTCCATCATCATTGTAAAATTCAAATTGAAATGCTATAAACCATGTCATGAAATTGTAAGAAAGCCAGAGCGCATGGTAAATGAACTAGAACTAAAAGGTATTAAATCAGTGGCGATATTAGTTTCCATTCAAATCTATAATTGAAGTATTTCTTACGTTCTAGAGGCTATTTATTCAATGGCTAGAGGATATTATTTTTAGTAAATTTCACGCCAATAGACATTCTTACTTAAATTCATGTTTAAAAATAACTTTTACCCTAACTTTTGATTATTTAACGGCCAACGACACTAGCGACTAAATGCTTGTAAAACGTATTACAAATTCTGAGGGGCAGAAGTTTCCGCCGAAGTTAAACAATTCATCGAATTTCATAGTTAATATTCAAGTTATGTGAAATTTATATTCAAGTTCTGTTACTATAAAGTTCAGAGAAACAACTGATATGTAATGTAATAGAAAAATAACAGAACTTAAATAGAACATTCACATAACTTGAATATTAACTTAAATTTGATGAATTGTTCGAGTTCTGTTAAGTAGCTCTATGATTTAACAACAGTGAAAATGTTTCTCTCTTACACTAACATAAAATTACTTTTCAATCGATTTCTAATTCTTATTTTTATTGATAAACTAATGTTTATAAGACAAGGTTTTTATGCATGCCGTTGGCGGCATTTATTTTTTCTCGGAAGATTTATGTGTGCTTCAGACTAATAATACTTGATAATAATAATTTGATTTCTAATTCAAAATAAGAAATTATTTATATAATTACTTTACAACAGTATTGGTCAGAGGATATATCTACGTTTGAATCGTAGAAATCATTATACTTTCGCAAAATTAGACTTCGCGTAATGTTGATTGCTCAGACTTGGCATCTCGCAACCGTCCTGAGCTCTGGAAGAATAAAAATGTACTATCAAACACGGCTACCGTCTTGACAGGATTGACTGAAAATAAAACAAAAACAAATTTACAGACAGACGAAATGCAAAGTGGTCGAGTCAAAACAGACCATGCATGAGACAATCCATGCGACTAACCCACAGACATATGAATATTAATAGACGAGAAGTTAAGGACGAGGGGTTAAAACAAGAGTTGCGGGACGCAGAGAGGAAAGCTGACTGTGATTCGTCAATAAATCAATCTGACAGTAAATAGGCATCTCGCATTATAATATCACCATTTAGTTCTTAAGGCTGGCCGCATACATACGTTTTCCGTATTCGATTTTCGAATTCGTTTTCCGTATTCGGAATTCCGTGAGACTAGCGCAAACGTTCGTTTTTCTCCATTCGGAATGTATAAACGTCAGTACCAGTGTTGCCAACAAGGGCGATATATCGCCATTTAGGCTACTCAGAGCGAGAATCGGCGCCGAAAAAATCTAAAAGGCGACTGGTCGCCAATTAAGCTACTTCAAAAACATCAATTTTAAACATGTCCCGAAATTCTCTAGCCCACCCCACCCCCATGAAATTTATTTTTCTGGGGACAAATTTTATATTTTCTTGAAACTCTCTACCCACCGTCCCCATGAATTT
Organism: Hesperophylax magnus; assembly: GCA_026573805.1. Taxonomy (NCBI): domain Eukaryota; kingdom Metazoa; phylum Arthropoda; class Insecta; order Trichoptera; family Limnephilidae; genus Hesperophylax; species Hesperophylax magnus. Next base: position 1,647,007 of record JAIUSX010000116.1, on the reverse strand, counting down.
TTTTTTTTTTATTTTCTGGGGACAAATTTTATTTGAAATTCTCTAGCCACCCCCCCCCCCCACGAAATTTTTATTTTCACGTAAAAACATCAATTTTAAACATGTCCCACCTAACAGCAAATTCGGCTACTTTACGCTACCTTATGTATGAGAAACGGCGATATTAGGTCAAGATCCGTTGGCAACACTGAATTACGAACGGAAATTTCCGTGCGTTTGCGTCGGCACAAACAAACTGTATGCAATAGCTGCGTTCCACATGACGTCATTAGGTTTTTTCCATTCGTTTTCTCCGAATGCGCCGGCTCGCATTCGGAACGTGCGTACGGAATTTGTTCCGTTCGGAACTAAAACGAACGTGTGCGGCAGTTAATGTATTTTCTACGTATTTTCTAAATCGAATACGAAAAACGTATGTATGCGGCCAGCCTTAAAGTTAAATCTGCTTCTGAATGAATAGACATGTTTACATGGGAGCGCAAATTACTCGCCACGTTATGAACAAATTTGCGAAGTCCAAATTCGGCAAAATAAATTTCTTCTATTTTCAGAGTCGAATATTTCGTTTATGTATTTAGTTAAGACTCTTTTATAAATGTTCATAATTTACTTCCCAGCAACCAACCAGCTTTGTGTTTCGCGTCCAGACGTATCTCGATGTGATAGTATATGTTTCTACAACAGATCATATTATACGATGTGAATATGCTTAAAATAAAGTAAAATAATGCTTATATATGGAATGTAATACGACAATTGGGTTTATTCTCTTTTTCACATCTATTTTTACAAGTTTTCATAGCATAAGTCACCATTTTGCCGTGTTATTTCGTAAAATGAACCGATGATGCCTCGACCATAGTTCGCACAAGAATGATGAGGTCACGTTTTCTAAATTCACTTGAGGCCATACGCGAGCACAGCCGGCTCCAATGGAACCGGTATGGGGAGTGGGGAATAATACGCTTTTAATCACTTAGGGCAGGTCTACTAATATTCATATGTCTATGGACTAACCATATTAACCAAATAATCTGAGGAAAATTTTTTGATGAATTTTACCAATAAAACGAAAACATGAAACATTACTTTTTTACACTCTAATGAAAACTTCAATGGAATTAGAGAAATTTTCAATTAATTATATATAATGCAAGTATTGTCCATCTTTGTTATAAGTTTAGACGAAATAAAACACCTTCAAGCATTTTAGAAATTACGATTTGTTTTTAGTGCGCATTTAAATAAAATTATCCTAACAGCGCAATTAATATCCAACGCTGATTTTAAACACTGAGAGGCGTTATATTTCTCTATAGTAGCTAGGACCAGATCAGAGTTTGCCAACCAACAGTTAAATCTGTCGTTTCTTTTCAAATACTCAAACACTCCCGAAAATGTATTAAAATCTCGCATTCCGAATATAACATACTTCTTTAAAACACTTTCATCTCAAAAGAAAAATTGGAAAGTATTCGAAAAAAATCATAAAAAACACATCTGGTTATATTATTTAAAACAAGCACTGCAGTTTTGAAGAGCTATTAAAAAAAACACAACTTACAAAAATTGCGTTTAGTTTGTTTCATTCGGTAAATCATACCGTCTTATGCATCAAGTCCTGAAGATGACTTCATTATGGCAGTCAGAAGCTTCGATAATAAACATGACAAAAAACGGTTTGAATGATAGTTTTTTGTAGCACTCCCAAGAGCGCCCACTCTGTACAGTGAAGCTATGTCACCACCCGGTTAGGCAGCGTTCAGATGCGGGTTAAGATAGGAGGTGTAGGAAGGGATTTATTAATGCGATTCTTGAAGAGGCCAGGATTACACGGAGGAGGAAACACAGATGCCGGTAGCTCATTCCACATACTAGCCGTCTTACATTTTCATTTTCATGAAGCTAACGTCAACTGTAAACGGGTGTCACTCGTGTTCCGCGCTTGTACGTTGAGTATCACGCACGTGCACCGGTGGACCGGAGAACAATGCTGCTAGCTTCTTACAGCAGGCTCCATTAAAATACTTGTATAACAGACTCAGATTGCCCACATTGCGTCTATGCATTAGAGATGGCAATCGGTCTGTTAACAATGGATTTCTCATCAAATGGACCACCCTCCTTTGCCCATAATCAAGTAATGCGTGCTCCAGCCCAGAGGTGGCTTCCAAATTCAATTGTTGGGGGATACCTGAGATTTGTATAGGGTTAGCAGCTGGTCACTATTGGGGAATCTATACAAGACACCACTTACGGATTGTTACTCACCGATCTCAAAGATTGATGATCCCTGATAAAGGTCCGGAGCTAGAGTTTTGCGATATTTCAGAAATTATTCAAAGATGCAGACAGGATTGTAAAGCGTAAAACGCGATTAAAAATAATCCATTTAAGCCATTTAATTTAATGCAGCGCGGAACATAACGAGCTTTTACTTTTAATGAAAGATTTTTGGCTCCGTGCGTCTTGTTTTAAATAATTTTCACGGCTCAACAATTATAATATTATGTATGAAGTTTCCCGGAGTTGATTTAAATAATTCTAACTGGCAAATTCATCAAATTATTTTATTTAGTTCTAAAAGCAAAAATTACAATAAAGACAATATCATGGTGTGTAAATATTTAAGCCACTTTTTAATGGAAAGGACAAGATTATTATTAAAATAAACGGTTCTTTTTTTAATTACTTATTTAATTATTATTAATCTTTGGGAAGTGAAAAACAGATTATTATAATTTGTTACATTTTACCAAAAATACATTTCTCACTGTGTTAAAAATTCTACAGAATTAGCAGAACAGATTTATGTAAAACAAAAACAAAAAACCATAATATTATTATATGACAAGAAACTAACAAATAAATAAACGACAAGAGGAAGGTCACTCATAAAATATCAGAAAAACACAAACATACAAACCATTCCATTATTCTTGAACTTAATTTACATGGCACGACTCAAGAATGTCATTCACTTGATCGAGCCGTGACTTCCTTGGCCATGTCTTCCTTGGTTACGTCTTCCGTGGCCATGTCTTCCCCCGACTTTTTCTACAATTCACATTTGCGTCGTATAATCTTCTTCCATTCGTTTCTTCGTTCATTCTTTCTGCATGTCCAAACCATCTATATTGTTCCTTTCTTATAAGCCTTGCATTCCTTGCGAAACTCTACATTTCTCACGATGGTTTTACCACACATACCTACGCCTCGGGGATCTTATTTACACAACAGTCTACTTTAATTCTTGCTCCTACATTTCCGTGCCTTATTGCCATTTATCGGGATAGGTACTAGCACTCCATTGTGGATGTCTAGTTTCGCATCTTTGGACAATATTTTTCTAGTGCCAACCGCATTCATTTCTCTGTTATTAGGCTTTACAGCATTTACCCTTATTATCAATATCGCTATCAGCCTTTTTGTCTCTCGTAAACGCACTTTCCAACTTGCTAGTTTGCTTATATTTCCAAAAAGTTCTCGCAGCATTGTGCATTACATCGTTTCCATAACACGAATCAGGATATTTTTTTCTAAAATCCACGTAGGGGTGGTTTGTGGTGTTTGGCGTGTGGGTAGATGTGTTCAGGCGCCCGAATGTGGATAGAATGGATGGAGAAGTTTCAACAATCAACGTGAAATCAGCGGCAGGTTCAAAGCGTTCCATCGGGAGGCTTTCACGGCAAAAGGCTACTCTTTTTTCCCCCTCATTCGCTCATGTTCCAGGCTGTAATAAATGCATATTAAAAGCTGAGGGGAGGCCTAATCACGACGAAATGGAGAATGCGAATTCCATCAGAATAAAAAGTACTGCCGAGTTGTAAAATGCCATTCAGAGGGGAATGTATTTTACTTTTGTTTGCCAGCCATTCAGCGTAATTGAAACGAGCTAAAATTTTAAACCATAACTTTGTTAGTTTCATCCAAGTTAATATCGTTTTGAGATCATTTTTACTTTTTTATTATTTACACATTTAAATGTTGAAACTTTTAGCATTTTTTTCTAATCTAAAATTTTACTTTTCACGAATTACGTAAAATTAATGTACCTATTGCTTTTGAATGGAATATAACATTAAAACACGCTAGTAAATGCCATTTGGATTTTATGTTTAATTTAATTAAAATAACCAAAAACGTATAGTACGAACGCAGACCGGTGACAAATCATGGGATATTATAAACATGGGATTGATAATTGAGACACATGGAAAAACATGAAATCTGAGCTTACTCGTCAAAATTAACCCTAAGAAAGTTCAGCAATAAAAATACATTTTAAATATTTAATTTAAAAATATTCTGGTTAAAAATATTATATTTATGAAAGGTACTTAACTTTTCTCAGTTTTTGACATAATCAGTTCCAATTTTAAAAGTGACGAATCCGAGATCCACAACCGAAATTAGTATGTTTGATAATACAATTGAGCTAAATCAGAAAAATATCTCTCAAGCGGTTAAATATGGCGCCATTAAATATGTCCAAAATGAATTTTTCATCTGGAATTGTTTTGTAATACAACAAAAATCGCAACGTGGTTTTCACCATTAGCTATGTATTTTTGATACATCAATAATATTTAATCTTTATAAAAAATTACTCGTGCCAACCGGGCAGTATATTTAAGGATCAGAAATTTCGTTCATTTTATTTTATTGTTTTGTGAAAAAATTGCCTCACAATTAACTTCTACAAAAAAAGTCTATAAATGGGTTCGACAAATTAAATATAGGTAACCAAACTAATGTAAGCAATAGACAAAATTTCCTGATCATCATCCCAATAAACGCATTTTATCTGATTGAAGCACGAAAGCTAGTTATTTTTTTCTCATAAACAATTTCACTGTAATTTTATAACATAACTCATAAACTATGGAAGAAATGGTGACAGGTAAACATATACCTTAAAAGTTTTTATACATTTGAAAAGCGTAGATACTTTGACATTCAGGAGAATCCCACCATTAAACGTATTCCTTGTGAGAATGTTTTAAAAGAATGCCTCCAATCACAGAAACAAATAAAAGTCTCGAATGTTCCAGTCGAGAACAGAAGAACCGGGTAAAAGGTTGTATCTTTTTCAATAAAACATTCCAAAGAAGTAACGGTGCAAGTTTAAGGAAGCACGAACTAACGTGTTCTAGAGATTCGAAGGCAACTTACCCGGAGCAGGGTCGCCGCAACCACACTAATAAAATATATATTCTAAAATACTCATTTCGGTCGTGTATCTGTCTGTGATCGTAACTCTGGTTCAATAAACTCGGACTTGTTTTGAATTTATTTGTCATTTTAAAAATTGGTTCTGATTGTGTTAAGAATTTGTACAAGTACATTTATTTGATAATTCTGAAGCAATTTTCCTTGTTCTGATGTGTTCTTTACATAAACGTTAAGCTTCACAAATCCTACATTTATAATATACCTTGTTTTGATAATGTCATTTGGCTAAAGGGCTTTTAAAATATTAAGGTATCAGGAATAACGATCTTTAATTACAGTGATTTATTTTTGGAGTATTATGTCGTGTTAGCCAACGTTTTAGACAGCATTACAGTATTTTTTTTATTTTTTATTTGAGATACCAAAAGTTTACATTAATAACAGCATAATAATAATTGAGTTACAATAATTAAACCATATACAGGTTTCCACATAGGTATTGTATACAAGTGTAGTGATTCCGAGATATTTACTAATGAAAATTACATTTCAAGAGACAAGTTATTTAAGGGGGAATAGGGAGGGGGTAGGATGGGGAGGGATCGGTTAGGTTGAGGTATGTATAAAGGAAGTTAATAGAGTGGTGGTTGTATTAGATGGTATCTGTAGTTATTGTTATTGTAAGGTATCGAGAAAGTGTCTGTGCGATTTTAAGGAGTGTGGTTCAGAGTTAAATTTGTCAAATTGTGAATAGTGTGTGTTAAAAGTGTTGGACGCAGGATAGATGAAAGAATTCTGCTTAGAATTAGTGTTGCATCGAGGGAGGCTAAAAATCATGTTTGATCTGGTTCGTCTGTTAGGAACTCGTATCTGTATTCGTTCTAGGAGTTCTGGGCAATCAACAACGGACCTGGCTATTTTTTGAAGAAAGAGTACATTCGAACTTCTAAAGTATCCATCAACATTGGAGGGGACCCACCCTTCCCGACGGCTGTGTGAGGAAACTGATTGTTTAACCTCCTTAGCCGCACACGTCAGGACTCTATTGTAAAAAGAAGCTAATTTTATTTTAAAACGATTCTAGACCCTCCAATGTCCCTGCATGCATGATTGTTAGTACGAAATAATGTATGCATACTTACATTAACAGTAACACAAAATAAGAATACATCTGAAATGTGTTCGCCTGGTGAATATCCATCAACAGGGCAAATATGTAACACTGTAATGCGGTCCGAAACTTTGGCTAAAGAAAACCCCAAAAATAAACCACTACAATACGTTTGGCCGTGAAAATCTTAAATCGTATCTACGATCTTTAACTTCTAAATGGGCGTGGTTTTTTTCTATCGTTCAGTTTTTTAAAATCTTCAGAGACCATTTTCATTCAAGACGCAGAGCGATGTTTATTTATTCTATTTTAAACTTGCATTTACAGTTAACCTAACCAATAATAAATATATATTATATTTAGTTAATTTTCGGATGTTTAATTGAAAAATATCTATGTCTGAGGACAAGCAGAATCATTTTTCCGAACGGCTTACTAATGGTAGATTAGTTCTGAATCTCGTAACAACTAAAGTCCTGTGTCTGCGTGCTCTTGGGAAGTTGTCGGGAACATAAAACTCATTTTTTTTGTGTAATATCAGGAATACAGATAGGAACGTTCAGAAAATTATGTGCTGTTATCAGCAAAGCAGTTTTCCTTCTATCGGCGAGGCTATTTATACCCAGCATACCGGACAAAAAGGCTGATGGATATAATTAGGGATAATTCCCGAAGTCTCTAAGATATAAATATCTCGGGAACGTCATTTATACTTTCTTTACCATTAGATAGAAAGTAAAATATATGTACGTAGTTTAATTCTGGGCTCAAACGCAAAATAAAATTTATCCTCATTTTTTTATAAAAGTAACATAACCAACGCTGTAATTTTTTGTTACAATTTTTTGAATAATCCGGCCTTTCTTATTCCGTTCTTATTCCTTTTTATCGGTTGGTTCTACCTTACAACATCACCCAATCGGTGTCAAAGTATTAATGACTCAGAGTAATTATTACTGCGTAATTTAAAAACGATGCTCCTAGTTGACATTACCGTATACGCAAACTAAAGCAAAGCATTTAACTAATCTTCTAATGCTTTAAATCATATGATTGGAGGTTTGCACGGCTAAAAGCATTATAGTAATTTATTTTTGGGGTATTATGCCGTGTTGCCCTACCTCCAGGTGTGTAAACAGATGTTAGCATATCTGCTCTAATGATGGACACCTGAGAATTGTTTAACATTTACACTGGGAAGAATTTTTGAATTCGGATCTTGAAGAGGCCCAAATTGAATGAGAAAATACGGATGTCGGTAGCTCGTTCCACATGCGAGCCGTTAGCAAAAGCGAGTCGAAGGAACGACCCGTTCGCATGAAGCTAACATCAACTGTGAACTGGTTTCCACTCTTATGTTATTATTAAATTATGAATAGGTTTTTGGAAACCCTGCATGGCAATCGACAATGAAAATTCCTTGATACCTGCAAATATTCGAATGCATATGTAGGCTATTTTTGTGATAAATCGTGTTTATATTATGCTGGTTATAATTTATTATAATTGAGTGGTTTTGCATATTAAAGATTGTGGCGACCTTGTGCCAGGAACCTAAAAGCCAGCATCCCAGTATCCCAGTGTTGGCAGTTGCCAATATAGCTAGTATATCGCACTCCCACCCCCGCCCGCAAGTACCCGGAGCAATTCATCACCCTGCCCCAGCGGTAAGTAGAGATCTAACTTGTCAAAGGAACTCATTTGAGTCTGTGAAAGGAAGTCAATCTCCGGCAGATGTTAGATAGGAGCTCTTCCCACCCTGTCTTGCGTCGCGCTTCTCGCTCGCGCCCGCTTCCGGATCCATCTTCCCTCTCGCGGGGGGGTTGTTAAATAATGCCGTCGCCGCAAGTTGATTGCAATTTTATGTCAATTTTGTCTGCAGTGTTTATGTTTCTTGTTAAGTTTAATTACAAATAATAAACTATCCTCGGTGACACTGCTTTAGATGCCATTCATTCTGCACAAAGTTCAGAGCATTCAGCTTTATTCCAATACATCACGTGTAATAGAAATACGCCAATGACTTCTAAAAAACTTCGTTAGTACGTAAATTATAGATTGGTTCGAGTAGATTATTTCAATATCGCCCTGGAAAAAATCCAACCATTCAGAATCATGAAGTTTTTTTTATGCAAGTTCCAGCACAAGAGTCCCAAGTGCTCTTTGAGACTATCTTTATCCCACATTTGAGTATATTGACAGTCTGAAGGTAGTGAGGAGAGAAAGGAGATATGAAGAAGATGGTTGGGAAGTACCTTTCTATATTATAGATCTGATCACCAAAAATAGCTAAAGCCTTTTGTTAACATACGTAACGTAATTTTATCCAGTTAGTATCGTTTCGGAATATACGGTTTTAGATCGCGTTTGAAAGCAACAATAATTATGAATGAAAATTGTAAATAATAACTTTTTTACTACGACGATCAGATTCAGAAAATTAACTTTACATCGTCAGCACATTTTTAACGTCATTTATAGTTTGTGAATTTACCCTATTTTACTATATATTTTTATAATGAATTTAGCCGTGTTTAGTTTGAATTTTTCAACCTTCCTCGCCCCATTTCCCTCCCCTCCCATTCACTTTAGTCTCACAACATACAATAATTGGAGAAACCATAGTTTTGCTGTTAACGTAGTCTTGTGCTTTATTCAAGTGAAAATGTTTGCAATTCAAATTTATTTGATATAAAATATTTTTGTTTATCATATTAAGAAAGCTTTTTTCGTAAATTTTATCCGACACATCAAAAGCTTCATAAAAAGCCTCAAAATAAACATTTCGAATATAAAAAAATATTTCCAAATCGATAATTATTGGTATACTCCGAAGATTCCGAGATTTCCTTTGGCTTAGCGACTGAATTCACACAGAAAGGAGGCTGAATCTCTTTAAAGGAAATGTTTCACGTACATTTCCAACAGGATGGCATTCGCAGCTGTAACATTTTAATGATATTCCCACTAGCGTACATCTTCACTGGAATTCTTCCTCTTTATTCCGCCATATTATTTGTCGCGGTGTATCTTTTTTATCTTTTGCTCGAGCGAAACGGAAAAAAGCATATAGCTCTGGAAATATGTCAAACGCGCCAGTCATTGAACGTATTTCTGGGAAGAGAGATCTCGCTTCTTGCATCGTGCGAGTACAATAAAAGGTCGTTACAATATCAGATATCTTCAAGGTATCGCTCAATTTCGCAACAATGTCCGATTGTGCACACCGTTCGACCAACCTTCGAATATTTTGTTTATTTTCGTATTCGTAAAAAACATTTACATTGTGTCTTGCCATGAAAATTACAATATTATGTACTGATTATAAATACAGGTTAATTTTTTGTTTACCGGTTTCAAGGAAGTTTAGAAGGGAAGGCTCTTTTGAAACCAGCAGAACAATGTAATAAAATAAAGTTGTTTCAAAAAAAAATTATGGGTAGAGTTATTTATTTTATTTTTCAATGTATTTTTATATTTTTCGACACAATAACTTTATTTCAAAACATTATTTGCTTTTTATTTTTATTTAAACATTCACAGTGAATTTTAGTACGAGTTATAAGGTACTAAATATTAAGTTATAAATAGTAATGTACCTATAATATGTGGTAAAGTACCTATTATACATATTATCGTATACATAGTATCGTACCTATTATACATACTCGTAGTAATGTACCTATTATCCATAGTTATGTACCTATTATACATATTAATGTACCTAGTATACATATTCAAGTACCTTTTATACATAGTATCGTACCTACCATACTTAGTTATGGACCTACTATACATAGTATTGTACCTATTAAACATAGTAATGTACTATTACGTATGCCCTTAAAAAAATTTGGTAATTTCGTCTGGGATGAAAATTATTGTTCTCAATTCTCGCTAAAGATATAGGTATGAGTAATAATAACAAAAGATTCTAAACAAGAAGACAGCTTGTGGAGAGATGAAGATTTTTTTTTTTAAATCAGTAAGAATCATTTTGTAGAAAAAAAAATAATACAGGAGTACACGAAGTTCACAGATTGTAATCGTTGTAAAATCATGCCAAGAAATTTAATAAATTAGTTTTATAAATAAGAATTTTTTTTTTTAAATGTCAAGAAAAGTCAAGAAAAATGTAGCAATTGTTCGTAGTGGGTATAAGTTAAGTTTGCGTCAGAGATTAGTGAGATATTTGCTTCATTACTGTTGTTGGCTTCCAAATGAAAATATGTCTATATGAAAGTTGGCTTCTTATGCCTAGGCCTAACTCTACAAGTACATACATTTTAAAATATAAAAATCACGTGTCAATCTTCGAAACCGCCCAACCGATTTCAATGAAATTTTCTGAATGTGTATGGTTGATTCCAGCTTGAAACATAGGATAGTTTTTGATATGATAAGGTGGCACTGTTTTTGAGATCTAAAAATTTTTTTCGGATGTTTCATCCAAAAATACATACAACCATAAATTTTAATTTCCCTATATAGAAGGCGGTCTGTGGCAGGACAACGTCTGCCCAGGCCCACTAGTATTATTATAAATAATCAGCTTTGATTTTCGACTTCGCCCTGGACAAGATTTCCGTTTTCTGTCATCTTATTAAAAAAATATACTATTGAAAATTTGTAACAAATAATTTAGGTTGTCTTATGTTTTAAAATATAATAAAATGTTTTATTAACTAAAAAATGTTGATAAATTACAAACAGAAAAGCTACGGATATTTTCATATCAGAGCTCACAGTTCGTGGTTTTGCTGACTTGAGATTTGTGATATCACACATTTTTGGTTAAGTTTTAATTTCTTTTTATAAACGAAAAATATGCAATGTTGGACGTCTTAACTTAGGAGGAAAGGCGCTTGAGGAAATACTGCACAAAAATGGTTCTATATAAATTATCCAGTTATTATTATTATTAGCTAGTTGTGAACCGGCGGTACCTGAGTAGGAACCCGACGCTTCTGACCGCTAGGTGACCAGTATACTATTTCATAGATATTCATGTCAGTTGTCTGTTATGAGCGTTATTCCTATGTGAAATTATTCACGTTTAATGACCTCAAATTTAATTGTCATTTTAAAAATTTAAACTGATTGTGTGAAGAATCATCAGACAAGCGATAAATTTGGTACATAGGAACGCTCGGCTGGTAACAAGTATTACGTAATATAATATTTACATATAATAATTTAAATTATGAGAAAATGAAATCCTCCGCACGGGAGATCCCAGTGAGGACGTCGTTATATCTATTTGTTACATATAAAAGGAGGCAAATAAAACACTTATTTTTATTACTATATATACAACAACATACTAATATCGGTTGTCAGTGATATTCGTTAATCGTGCGTGAAAATACTCACTTTCAACTAACTGAAATTCGCTTTGAATTTAAGTGTCGTTTTCAAAGTTGGAACTATTTGTGTAATAAATAATTCAAACGTGTGTTAAATAGGTACCTACGTATGATAAATATTGTTAATAGAAAATGATAATAATTGTTTTATTCAAATTTGAAATTTTAATATCCCATGATTTTTCACTGGTCTGCTCTGCGAGTATTGGTTATGCATAATTTTTTTTTTTTAATAATCTTTAAAGAGTGTGATATCTAAAATATAATTAACATTTTTCAAAGAAGTATCCATTTTAAGGCACCTAAAGATTTTTCAAAATTGCGAACGAATTAAATTGTGGGTTTTAACTCAAAGCGAGATAACGAATGTTCTAAAAATTGCGCCTTCTTCAATGCTTTGAGTTAGTTTTCCAGGCATTGAAGACCCAACATGCTACGCCATCTTACCAGGCTCTCGGCTCTCAGTCGGTAATGAGGAAACCTGTATAATCAAATGCATCATCATTAGGAAGACCAGTTTGAAGGGTGCACCGGAAGCGAGTTGCGCCTAAGGGTTGCAGGCTGTACTGGGTGGGTACTGACGGTGTTCCGGATGCACAAAAACCACCCCATGCCCCTCGCCCGAACCTTTTTTTCAGCTGAGATCAGATTTTCATACAGTGGACTTGTATCCGTACACACGTCAATGTGGTTCACTCATTACAGGAGTTTTCACATTTAACCTTTTGTTTTTAAGTTTTTTAATTATTTTTGTTCTGTTTTATTTTTGACAATAATTATATGTATTAAATACGGTAAGAGTATATATAACTCCAAATGAAGTACAGAGCGTCATGTTAAGAATAACTTTATGTTGGGTTTCAGGTTTAATCTCTAGTTCAATTCAACATTATAAATATTACATTTAGAATCACGTTATTTAAATCCTAAAATAAGGAGAAAAATGAGTACTGCTAATTTATTAAGAAACAGGATTGCAGGCCGTTTCCTACTAAACTTTTTGTAAATTTCTATAATTCTCATATAAAATGGAAATGCTAAAATGGTTCCATGATAACTCAACACAGTGACAATTCAACACAATTTTAAAAAGTGATTAGAAACGATGAAAAAAAATTAACATAACCTAACCGAACCTACTTAATCCAGTTAATAAAGTTTTTGTTTCATCACTTTCCATGACTTTATATAACTTTTTAAAGATGTGATGAATTATGATTGTAATGATTTATCCGGTCACCGCTAAAATATTACGATTTTTATGTTGATGTTTTCCGACATCGTGATAATACATTCGTGTTTTACTAAAAAGAAACCAATAAATCCATTTCAATCCCGTTCAATCCTGTTTTTAACCGGATTACGAAAGACTTGAAGAGATTCTTAATAAATTAGCAATACTCATTTTCTCGGTGTTTTATTAAGTATTTTCTAATTCAGTATAACTTCATATTAAATATAATCACTTTTTCAGTATAACCTCTTGTTATAATATTTTATTCGTATTTACCAAAGTAGAATTTTTAAGCTTTTTGGGGTAATTTTATTAAAAATTCGAAATTGATCACTAATTCTATAGTTTTTTTATAATCACTCTACGTATAAAAGTAAAAAGTATTATATATCAATTTTCACACTACTTAAATTTTCTAACACAAAACAAAACTGTTGATTTATTTCACCGTAAGTCTATAACAAGCAAATCCCAGAGTCTCGTAGAAGAGAAAAAACAAGTGAAAAAAGTTGTAAAGCTGTTTTTTTCAAGTCATATTTAGAGAGATCGGTATTGACAATGAGCAAAAAATTTTAGATTGAGGTTATAACATTGACTAAATACAACTATATATTTTATAGCAACGTTTTCTGAAAAATCACCCCAAGAGAGCTGAACAAATTTGACTTCCCAGGCTTTATCTAATTATGTACCGAAAACATACCTACTAGCAGGTCACTTCGTATGTTATTATTACTTGATTTCTTGAAACGGAAAACAAAAGCATTCATTATTTATATAATTAAAATCCTCTGGGTTTCATATGAGATAAAAATAAGTGAAAAGAGTTATAAACGTTTTAAATTAAAAAAATTATATTTCTTAATGCATTTCAAACTAATTGGTGAAGAGATACATCAACCACCTATAATAAAACATAAATGTAAATCGGTACAGTTACGATTTATTTAGCTTCTCGATAAAATAACACGATGTGTCATAAATCTTATAAAAATAGCCACAAAACTAGTCACGTATGGCAACAATTGACGACCTTTGATCTTAGGAAAATGATCTTAATCAGAACAAACCTCCTCATATAACGACCTATGGAATATATAATCTTGATTTTCTTAAACGTCGTAATGTTTTGTAATGGTGCATATCACTTTTTTACATTAATACTCCAAAATAAATTAATTAGTTTGTACCAGACATGCCTCTCATTGTGTCTGGTGTGTGGAATTAAAAATGAAATTGGCGTGATTTTTTATAAACAATAACGTGATCTGATAAATAATTGAATTGGCAAAATTAGTAGGGATGATCATCGATCTTACATGCGGCCATCATCGATACATCATTTTTACTTTATGTTTATCTGTTATCTGCACTGATCACATGTTGATTTCTTTAAATTAAATGATTGATTATTTTCAACAACTGATCAAACTGGAGCGATAAGGATTCCTACGCTTTATTTATTAATGAGTTCTTATTTTAGTACGTAGTTCGCAGATATGTTTATTAATAGGTAAATGACAGACATGCGTGCTATTTTTAGTAAATCAATCATCTCTGTAAAGACTTACACAACCGTATTACGTTTTAGGAGTCCGGAAAATAATGGAAGGCTGATGTTATAGCATGGTGAAGAAGATTAAAATAAAAAAAAAATATTGATGAAAACAGTGAAATATTTTATTCAAAATTAGGTGGTAGAAGAAGTTGGCGGTGGTTAGGAAAATGAAAAAAAAAACATTATAGCTATCTATCGAAGACAAACTCAAGCTAGCCTCTCAGGAGAAGGGTGTACTGCATATTATACTGTGAACAACTGATGACTTTGTACAAATCGCAAGTGTGCCCACTGTTGAATTTGACAGCCATCTCTTGTCTGGAGCCCCAAAATACATACAAAAAAAACAATCTTACGTAACTATCTTAATAAAAGAATTACAATCTTTAGAGCACAGGCGTCAGGTTGGAAATGCTGTCCTTGTTCTACAGATATTTCTAGTTTATACTTTTTCTAGCTTTCTACACTTGCAACTAGCATTATTATTTTATTTGGCACCGGTTCATACACGACAAACGCGCTCAACATTTTTGCATGTTTTAAATTAGTTACATAAGAACGGGTCGTTTCTACGACTCGTTCTCGAGTTCAACAGTTCGGCTGTAGAACGATTTTCCGACATCGGTGTTTCCTCCCAATATGGTTATCTTCAAGACACATGTTCACTCCTTCGTATTCTCAAAAAACCCTCCACACGGCATTCCCAAAGTTGAAGTAGGCAGTAAGGAAAATTATTAGCGAAAAAAATTCGTATGTAATGAAAATGCTGAGTGGAAAATAGAAAAAAAATCTCCTGTGTATCCGGGAAATATTTCTCTTTTCGCCTCCTTACAAAGTAGCATGAAAATATTCGGAATCAACAATTTAATCGGGGCACTATCATAGTGCTTACAATATAAAATATTTATAGAGTTCGAATTATGAATTACTTTTTTCCATCATCAGCGCGCAATAAAACAAAACTATTTTAAGTACGTGTACCTACGCCAGTGCAAAAACAGTTGGCATACTTCATTAAAAAAAATAATCGCTTTATTTTGCGAAAAAAAAAACTCCCGCTGACATTATTGTCCCTGTTGTGGGTATTAACGGCACACCACCCTCCGCCCTCCACGTGAATTGTATAGAGGAGGTGGTAATTGGGTTCAGACAGCCCTCTCGAGGCCATTGAAACGGCCGCCCGTTCCAACGCCGTTAATTAATAATCCTAAGTTTATTGACTAACGGCATTACCGACACCGCCACCGAAAGCAAAGGCTTTTAACGGTACACTGATTTCTTCCATTGCGGACCGGCTGCAAGTACTCCTGCACTATTGCACCTATATCTGCCACCTAGATATCTGGCACCCATCTGGCTCCTAGGTATCTGGCACCTTGTTATGCTATTTGTAGAGGCAGCGAAGCGCGTGAGGTTAAGAGAGGCTATTTGCCTAGGTGAAGCTTTGCTGATGTCCACAATAAATAAGACATCGTAATAGGTAGTTTAATATTTTTATATAATAGTTGAAGAATCACAAGGAATTGTGTATATTTGTACAATAATACACTTTCGTTGTTATATTTCTAAAATAATAAATTGTTTGTTTGCATATATATATTCTAAAACGTGTATCTTACTTTGTGTAGATATATACTAGGTTGGTAGTGGTTGTTGTGTTATTTAATTCATTTTTATTTATTTATTTCTTTATTTATTTTTATTTTATTATTTTTTTTTTTTATTGTTATTAAGTTTAATTTGTAGAACTCCATTTTATTTTTTATATATTCAATAATATTGTTATTGGGTTTATAAAAACAGTTTATTTTTAAACAAGTTCTGCTGTGTAATTATTATTACGCGTGACAGCTGTTTCGCCCTTTGAAGGCATTATCAAACTGTGGGTAGCCCACTTACAGACGATACATTTATATTATTTCTAGGTAGGTATTTTAATTTCAATAAACAGCTGCAACAGGGCGAAACAGCTGTCACGCGTAATAATAATTACACAGCAGAACTTGTTTAAAAATAAACTGTTTTTATAAACCCAATAACAATATTATTGAATATATAAAAAATAAAAAAAAATTAATTCATTTTGTTAAGAAAAGTGAGTATATTTTGTTCTCTTCATACTGCCCATAAAATATTATTTATTTATAATATGCCTAAAAAGGCTTTTACATAAAAATGATACATGATACAGTGTATATGGGAAAATATTTGTATTATATAGGAAATAATAACACTTTGCAGATGTAATCTATTATAAAGTATCTACAAAAAATACTACTGATAATTAGAAAAGTAAAACTGATTAAAAGTATAATGAGAATATAATGAAAAAGATTTGTTTTTAATTAAATTCATTAAAAGTGATGAAACAAAAACTAGGTTAAATAGTTACATATGCAACCTATTTAAACTAGTTTTTTTTTTCATCATTTTTCATAACTTTATAACACTTCTTATAGGTGTGTTGAATTGTCCGGTCACCATTTAAAATAAATCCTGAAAAGAAGATTTTTTTAATTTTAGCGACTATTTATACATTGTACATACAACATATGATTCTGAATAATATATATATGTATAGTATTTATTTTATTTTTTTATAGTATGGTATTTATTAGTCCTCCTCACTAGGGTGACCTGTGCTGTGGTGGACTTAACTTATTAATTTCTATTTTATTTATTGTTTATTTATTTATTTATACTGGGTTTTTACAGACGATCTCACTTACGTGAGAACAATCTAGTTATAAAAACTCAGTTAACATACACATACACATACAAAGACACATTAATTCTCATATACCTAAATAAAGATTAAAATATAAAACAAATATAATTCAAAATAAAAAAAATAATTATGAAATACAAATATTACAGCAAAGTAAGAGACGCGAGTAATACATAATATAATCAGTGCAACATATTATTTAACATTAGCAGAAAAAAATTTCTGAATCCATACAAATTATCGACAAAAATATCTACTTCAGCACACTCAATCTTATTATACAGTCTACAAATTATTTTTGACTTCTAGTCTTTAGGCATAGCATAATAAATTTATTATTGGCGACTTCTGTCAACCATCCTGTGTAGATATAGAATTTACCAATAATATGATTTCAATAATTTCTCATACTTAATATAAATAGGAATTATACGTAATGAAATAGAATTGTGTGAATAGATGTTGTTTATTTATCAATCGTTTTGAAACAATGCAGACTTTTTCAAACAATAAATTTAAAAAAAACTAATATCTTCGAATTATAAAGGGACGTTATATATCCAGTGCATTCGTATGTCGTCGAGGCATGTTAATGAAATATGTTCATGGTTCCTGATTTTACCATGCATGGGCTTTTTAATAATAAAATTAAAAATTCATTTAAAATACGGCCTTCGTGGTCGACTAGATCCCGGCGTGCGCAAGTAAATTTTATTTGATTAATTTGTAAAATAACATTTAAAAATAATAAATAGCATATTGCGGCATGTTCCAGAGTGGAAAATACTCTCAGTATCGCCATAATAAGAGCACAATTCATAATTGAAGCGTTGTTTGAAATGGCTTTGGCCGTATTTGGTGATCAGAAAATTGCACCCCCCCCCCCAGGTATCCCCCCTCGCTCTACTCTTCCCATCTTCTTTCCTTCCCCACTACCTTGAGCCTCACAAAATACCCCAATTGTGGATGCCATAGTCTCACTGGCTCCAGACGGTTGGGATCAGTTAGAACTCGTGTGTGGTTTCAGATAAAAATAAAAATTAAACTACGTAATTCAAAACTTTTAAATTTTAACATAAAAATATTTTTTTTACATATTAACATAATAATAACAATATCACGTCTCAAAATTATTCCATATTATAATTTTGTTTAAGTATCTTAACAGTGAACAATTTTTTTTTTTAATTTACATATTCGATTCTCTGTTTTCAGGCTATCGGGAAGGATATTATTATTGTGTATCCCTCATAGCCTATGCTTCTTTTTCCTCTTTCAGTCTTTAGTGTTAGTATAGAATTCTTTGTGTAGTCTTGTATAGTGTTCGTGTGTACTTGTGACGTTTTTATAAATGTGTTCATTTTGTATATTATAGATTAAAAGGCATAATTGCAAGGCTTGGGGTCGAACTCTAAAAGCCGTTATCTCCGGCTATATGACGCCTAATGGACTGAAATTATTGATTCGTACTAAGATGTTAAATAAATTAATAAAATTTGCGTAAAATAGCATTTGTTGAAAAATCATCATTCTTGCGGGCACATTTTAATGATGTAAAATTTTTTTGTTAATTTGTTAAAAATGTAGTCAATTTTTTTGTTTCCTGTTTAAAACGGGATTGCAGACCTTTAACAAATAAATTGACAGGATTATTTGGGTTTGAAGGATGGAGTTGTAAACACAGACTTCTCAACAGGTAGATGAATTATCAATGCCTTGAAAGTGAAATTTAACTTGTACCAACCTGTATTACCCGATGTACCTCGTGTAATCTTGCTAGATACCTCGAAATACAGATTATGTTTGTGTGATGTTACCTATTTTGACGCAAGTTAGCCAGTACAAGTGCAAAAAAAATGATTTATCTCTTATTTCATAGAAACATCGGAATCACTCCATACAACTAATCTAATTTTCCTAGGTGCTTTAATTGTTAGTGCCATTAGATACCTATGTGGGTACTATAATAAGTGAATAAAACATGTTAGGTAAATCAGACAAGGAGACGAATGAATTCACATGAAAGTTAAATGAAACCTTACCACACCCTGTATCGCTCAGTATAACTAATCTAATCTTCCAGAGGACTACGTAGGGGCTAGGTGCTATGTATGTAGAAGCTAGGTGTCGGAAGTTATAAGTTTAAGCGTTATTGACGTAAGGGGATACCCTCCCCTTAATATTTTTCTTGGTAAGCAAAAAGAAATTTAAAAACACAAGTAATATGAATTGGAAATGTAATTTTCCCCAACACCGAATTCCTCCGCAAACAATAAGTTTCAGGTTCTAGGGGAGGTTATCTTGTTCGCCCAAAAAATGCTTAAGTTTTATGACAGCGATTATCCCAGACAGAAGTGGCAAGACACGGAATTAAATTGACAATAATATTTGTATATTACGACATATTGCAAAGACTAAGGACAGACCCCCATTGTTTTCAAATTCCGGCCTCGTTTCCGGAAGATTGCTTTGAAGTTTCGGACGCTCTTTAATTGAAAATATTACTTTACTTTATGGCTTACATTACCAAGGTGCGTGGAGACGTTTACGATATCAAACGGTTCCTGCCTTAATACCTTATTCCACTTTCATTATATTCACGAGATCGCTCTACTTTCGTTTCATAGATGTTTTGAACATAAGCAATTCAAAGTTGTAATGATATCCTGTATTAGATTGTTATGGGCAAAGCTAAAAAACTTGCCCCGATAAAACTTTAATTAGCACGAAATCATATATTACCTAGATTTACTTTAGAGTGAGATGTAGTCAATATTATTTCGACGAAAACGTAAATTTAAACATATATTGTCAGATTATTGTTGAATTTATGTAGCTAATTAAGAGAGAAAATCTATAATATTCAAATACTTTTACGATATTTATCTTTTCTTTTGTAAGAGAAAGTGTTTTTTTATGATTTGAAGATACCTTCATAGCATAATGGAATATTTATTCATAGTCCTCCTAGAGCGGACTGTGGGGGGTTATGTTGGTGTTAATTCATAATTTTTATGATTTCCACAACTTCATGTTTATAGACTTTCTCACCTTCATATCTATAGACTTCCCCATCTTCTTATTTGTGGACCTCATTTTTATGGTTGTTGACTCAATATTGCTGTGTTGGTGTTAATAGATAATTTTTATGATTTCCTATCTTCTTGCTCTAGATTTTCTAACCTTCATGTTTGTAAACTTCCTCACCTTCATGTTTATAGATTCTCTTATCTTCATGTTTATAAACTTACTCATCTTCATATATATTGTGTTAATAATACTTCATAATGCATATATTTTTTACGAAAATTTTATAGCAGGACACGAAAGAATCTATTGGCCACCTTCTACATTATTTTATGATGTATTTTTTCAATCCAAACCATCTAGCCCGAAGTCATCAGGGATTGTTTTTGTAATGTAATGTAGAAATTAGTTTTCATGAATACATATTAATGATATTTGCAACATTTTTAGATATCATAAAAGTATCTATTATTTTATAAAATTTTGTAAATTGCTGGAATTCTTCTCTTTCATACCTGTTATTGTTATTTTTATATTGCACACAGAACCTCTGTGTAGCAATCGTTTTAAAAAATATCTACTCGCAAGCTTCATGAAAAGTATTTTCTTCGTCTAAGCTATTACTGAAACTCATTTTGTATCAAGTGGTCTGGCCGTGTAATTTTCATGATGCAATTTCCACCATCATAAAACCATAAATCCAAGGTGTCCGGGTACCTGAGCGCCACTTTCGTTCCTTCCCCCGGCGGCTGTACACTGTACGCAGTGTATAGTAAAACGAGGTACATTCCGGCCTACCCTAAAGTTTCCCAAAGTTTCCGGCGCTAATCCTGCATGATTTTCTCTTCAGTCTCTTCAAAGTTTGCCTGGTCAGTTAGGCATTTGAAACTTGCGTCAATTCGCGTGTTTTTGTAAATAATTTGTACGTCTTAGCCTAATTGCTATCCAGCTGTAATTCTGTGGTTTTATGACACAAGCTGATATTGAGAACTGTATTATTTGTCGGTTTGAGTTGGTGGTCACTTTTTGTAGAAAATACATCACAGCGTACGAAGAAAAAAATATGTACCTTGTTAATACGCCCTCGAAGAGAAATAATTGTATCATAGACTGTATACCGGGCATAAGCTTAATAAGTATATCATGGACTGTCTGTATACCGGGAATAGGCTTTTATTTTATTTTTTATTTATATTTTTTTTATTGAATGAATAGTTAATACATATCAACAAACCAGTCCTGCTAAGCCAATTGAATTGACTTGTCAACAGGTTTAGTTACATGTACATTTTAGAGTTATAATTTACATCTTATATCTACAGATTCACATTTTTTCATATAATTTTTCATACATATTAAAGTAATTATTTCATTTCCGATACCCATATATTTAACCTTATTCATAGACTCACATTGCTTTATAGTGTCAGGTAATAAGTTAAATATCTTCGGTATGTTGTATTCAAACGTTCTTTGTCCGTCCCGTCATTGCGCGTGAATCTAGTGCTGTAGTTATGTTCTAATTTTTCTTTATGCTGCTGGGTAAATATATGCTTAGTTATAATTTTTTTGAAGTTTTTTAACAGGTAAAATTTTGCACTCGGAAACAGCAACGGTGTATTATGTCTCTGTTTGAAAATATTAGGGACGACTAGTAATTTTACAATTGCGTTTTGTACAATTTAGAATTGTTTCAGATTGGTTATAGTAGTACTTCCCCATATTGTTAATCCATATCTTATAATAGATTCTGCCATTGACAAATAAAATATTTTAAGTGTTTCAATTGATAGAAAAAAATTTAATGTGTACATTCTGCCAGCAATTGATCTGAGTCTTTTACAGGTTTTTAAAGCAATCTACTATAACACCAAGATAGACATATTCCGTAACTAATTCTAAGCTTTCACATTTACAATTAGTTGGGATATTTTTATGGATGTAATTTAAATTATGAGAAATAATATTAGGATTAAATTTAAATTTGGCATTAGGTGATCTTGTATGCAATACTTTGTTTTTTTAGCATGTATTAATAGTCCTGCATCATGTGACCATTTACAAAGTTGATTAAAGTCAATTTGCTTGAGTTCAATTGCAATTTTTAGATCTTTATGTGATATGATCAATGCCGTATCATCTGCGAATACAAAATGTTTAACAAAAGAGAAAAGTGTTTTCATTATAGTTACATAACTTATATACAGTGTAGGTCGAAATATGGAACCTTGTGGAACTCCTGCAGATAAATTTATTGTTTTACTAAAAGTGTTATTTATATTGGTTTTCTATCTCTAGGATAATCTTTAAATACAGTTTCGGCATAAGCTTATAAATTTTAGTTAGTAAGTTGACATTGATAAAACTTTTAAATCGTTTGCGATTTTTGTCATTGAGGATATCTGCATAATTCTCACCACAAACTAATCGCCTCCTTTTAATGATTTTTTCAGGCAATTTGGATACAATGACGCTTCGAAAAAAATTGTCAAATTAGTTGGTTTCTAGTTACATTCCAACGTATTGATGAAACTGTTTTTTAATATATTTTCAGACACAGGAAAAAGTAAGTAATTTTTGAAATTCCTCGACAATTGTTATAGTTTTAAGTTATTTTTATACTGTAAAGGGTTCCATGGTAACTCAAGATAGTGGCAATTCAACGCACTTACTAAAAGTAAAATCATTAAAAGTGATGGAAAAAAGTCCTAAAAAACCAATTATTTAACCTGGTTTTTTTACACCACTCATGACTTTATATCACTTTTTAATATAAGAATTAACAATGTATAATATTATTTTATTTATTTATAAACGCCCTACTGGGCTTTTACACAAAGATCACAACATAAATTTAAAACCACAGTATAACACAAATTATAAAACATAAAATACAGTAAACCTAAGTTAAGTTATTATAACAATTAACTTTAAAAGAAATTCTTTAAATTTAAATACGTGTAATACAAAATAAACATAAATTATAAAAGATATTATGTATATTTAAATAATGTATATTGAATTAGCGTGTTGTTGTAATTAGCTTATAAAAATGGTAATTGAGTTCATTCACCAAAACAAATATATTGCTCGATATACGATATACCCTATAAAAATTTCTGATACAAATGATTTTATAAAGAAATTATTTTTGAAATTAGAAAATTGATCAATGGAAACCCATTTTACGGAAATCTTCCTTGCACAAATAATCAATTTTATTAGACTATTTGGGGCGTTAGAGTCGACAAGTCTTATGTAAAATGGTGAATCTTTGAAGGATTAACTAGTAAATACGTATAAAAATAGACTTGGAGAAAACTGAACTAAAATGTACCATTAAGAACGGTTGCGACTCGCCGCTTCAGAAGCACAATGTCTTGCATTTGCGACATGAGATTGTCTTCTCAGCCGCAACAAGCGACGGCGCGTTCCACACCCCTCCCTATTTTTCTATTTCCGATCCCCTGAGAAAGATAAATAAGCCTTTGTATGACGTGCAGATAACAGCAACATTGCACCAATTACGTTACAAACACAGACTTAGATATAAGACTCTTTACCTCCTGCGAATGATATTACTTTTTACCCTGAATACATTGGCCTCTCACAGCGAAGTGGTTTACGTAATTGATTTTGAATTGAAAAGCGGCACGTGCGATTCTTGCACAATGTATTTTTTTTTAATTTAATATAATCTAACGGGTCTGGTCAGGTCAGATCAATCAGGTCTGGGTTTCTTGATGTTGATTATTTGATGAATAATACGCGTAGCGGGCACAAACTTATTCCTTATCAATTAAAAGTTCTAGGTAATTTATTTTTACAGAGTAGGTAGGGACCTACCTAAATTATAAATTTATTTATTTATTGCTTCTCACTATACATAAATCACGTTTTTTCTCACAAAAATTAACCTTACTAGGACTAAGCCTGTATCGAGGTTAACAATTTACATTTGAGTGATGCAAACCCAGAGTAATCACAAAAATATAGTAATGCTACATAAAAACACAAAATATTGAAAAAAGAAAGTTATGAAATATTTTTTTGATGAGTTATCAGATGGGTAATTTGACATTATATTGCTATAATATTTTAACCATAACTACCTACTTATTAATCATTATTCCCGAGAAGAAACAAGTAGATAATAAAGACAGCTAGGGTGACATTCAGTTTTTATTAAATAGGACTTATATAAAATATTATTGTTTTAGAAAGGACAAGGATGAAAAAATATTAAGACAATCGTCTGTCAATACAAACATCTTAATTAACTTTTTAAATTTAACTAAGGAATCGGTATACTTAATATGATTTGGAAGAAAATTAGACATAAGTGGTGCCTGATATAAATAATTTCTTTGACCAAAAGAAGTTTTAGTATCTACCGCCACAAAGTTCAATGTAGAGCCAGTTTGTTGTGTTCTTTCAGCAAACTTAGTACTGATACAAAATTGAAAAAGTATTTGAGTGATATTTGGCTGTTTAAAACACATACCATTACATTTCTTATAAAGTAGGTTGGATGGATAACAATTATTTTTTTATACATAATTTTAAAGATCAATTTTTGAGAAATATTTAGTGGTTCAACATTGGCATTTAGACATGATTCCCAACATACTATGTTATAAGAAAGTCAAGATTGGACTAAGGCAAAATAGACGGTTTTTTAATTTCTCTTTGTCCAATATGTGTCGAAGTTTTTTAAAAATAAATGTAAGTCTCCTGATATTCTTTTTAACATATCTATATGGTCATTTCATCTTAAAAAATTATCAATCTTTACACCTAGATACATGATATAGTCTACATTTTCCAAAGAGTGGCAATTACAATTCAGCAGACAATTACATATAATTACTTTTCGAATGTCAGAAGGCTAACTTTTTGGTGATTTATTAAATGTCACATATTTAGTTTTTATTGTGTTCAAAATTAAGATGTTATTATTCAGCCAACTCTTTACTGCTCTTAATCCTGAGTCACATTTTTCAAAAGCATCTTTCCTGGTTTTACCCTCAAATATTAAAGCAGTATCGTCTGTAAATTACACAAATCACTAGTGTAGTTTAAAAATAATATTAATGAATGTGTAGGATCGTACAATATTCTCATAACCCGGATTAAATCGCTTTGATGACTTACTCAGTTAGTAAGTAGACTAGTATATTTATAATGCATAAAACTTACAATATCAGTCAGTTTTCTCTGTATGTGATACAGTTAAAAATGACCGGAGGGGATAGGGTCGAAATAGCTCAGTGGTAGAGCAAAGCTCCGGCAAGGTTGAGGTCTGAAAATATAATTGATTATTGTCTAAAGGCACACGACTTATTCCTAAAATAAATATATTTGCTGGTTAGCATTTTTGGATCACAAATGGGTTTCATCATTATTAAGGTTTTCATTTTGAATGAGCACTTCATTAGTACAAAAAAACATAAATTAGTATTAATGATCTTATGGATAATTATGATAAACGTAAAAATGTTTGTAATTTGTGGTAACAATGTATCGGTGCTTCACTATGTATTGAAACCCTTGAAAGTTCTTGAAAATTAATCTTTACTATCTCATGTTAACCTGCAATTCCTACAAAAATCCAGCTTCATACGGACTAGAGTTACATAACTTATTTTGCCATCACCAAACAGTTTTCGAAGCCCAACAAAGTTTCTAAGCCACAAACATAGCGGCAGTATTCTGTTAGAAATAAATATTGCTGTCAATGAAAGTAATCGCAGCGATTTGGTTTCTCGGGCGAGACGGTCCAGACATTTACTCATTGCTTTAATTAGTTTGATGTAATGTCCTGAGAGTTGCTCTTCTGCTATTCTGCGCTCCTAATACCTCTATCTGGTATCCAAACCGCCGCCGCCCGCCGCACCACTGAACCACCCAAAGATATTAGAAGAACGAGATGTGCTATGCGCAGTTCGTACTGAGTGGAATTGTTTTGCCGAGTGTCGCCGGTTTTGTTCACCAATACTACTGCACACCTTCGCTTACGCTAAGGCATCGCTAAGGTATCCGCACTAATACATAGAACAGATTTCTGTGCGTACACGTCCCGATACCGTTCAAAGTACCCTAATTAGGTAGTACTCCGGCTACGGTCCGGCGGCCAACGTAGCATATCTCGTTCTTCTAATATCTTTGGAACCACCTATTGGGTTTACCAGACCTAGTCATAGTCCCCACCACTCTGATATTATTATTAAATTCCTAAGGGAAAATATGAAAAACATTTTAATTGTTGTTGGAACAATAAAACGTTCATGCTTGGTACTTCGGTACTTGAATCAAATGCATCATAATACTTTTATGATATATCAGTTGTCATAATATGAAAATAACTGATATTATCTACTTTTCAATATCAGAGCAACCCCGTAATCTTCGATTATCTTTAATTATAAATCAGTGATTACAATCATACTCACCCTAAACGAAACATAACACAATTTAATTAGCATGTATATTTATTTATTTATTTAAATGCCATAAAATGGCCTTTACAATAGAGTGATTACAGAACAAATAATGTGTTCACAAAAATATTGTTGGAAGTGATACAGTTGTTAGTAATATTAGTATAGTGTAGTAATATTAGTTGTACTAAATAGATTATGTTGTATAATCATTAGGTAATGTTTTAAAAACTTGCATTAATTTTACCTACTTCTGTTTTGTTTTATTCTCTCGCGTCTTAACTGTAAATTATGTCCATGTAATATGTAATATTATGATGTAACAACTCTTCACCTATTATGTATACAATACTGCCACCATGGGTGGAACAACAACATCCTCCACAACAAGTGGTTTTCTTTTCATTGTTATTTTTTTGGTAAACTAATGTTTTTAAGACAAGATTTTTTTATGCATAGCACAAAGGGTAACAATTATTTTACAAGCAATAATTGTTCGCCTGAAACACTCATCCACATTGAAAAAACCTCCTGATAAAAGATACATGACGCCAACGGGACTCGAACCCGTGTCCCTTCGATTTCCGGTCGACAGCTCTGACCACTGAGCTATGGCGGCTTATCTCTTACCCGCGAAATTATTCAATATATACTAGTGTTTCATTCAACAATTACTGCTTGTTACATTTTTCACCTGAAAACAACCAACTTTATTTTTATATGAGAAAGGCATTGTAAGTGCTAACTCTCTCACT
Organism: Hesperophylax magnus; assembly: GCA_026573805.1. Classification (NCBI taxonomy): domain Eukaryota; kingdom Metazoa; phylum Arthropoda; class Insecta; order Trichoptera; family Limnephilidae; genus Hesperophylax; species Hesperophylax magnus. The sequence goes on along the minus strand of JAIUSX010000116.1, from coordinate 1,619,613 downwards.
AGATGGCGTCGAGACAAATTGTCTACATTTTTAGGTGAAATACTTGGTGAAAAAAAAATCCTGTCTTAAAAACATTAGTTTACCAAAAAAATAATAATTAATATTTGACAAGTTCAAGTATTTCACCTAAAAATGTAGAAAATTTGTCTCGACGCCATCTAGTGAGAGAGTTAGCACTTACAATGCCTTTCTCATATAAAAATAAAGTTGGTTGTTTTCAGGTGAAAAATGTAACAAGCAGTAATTGTTGAATGAAACACTAGTATATATTGAATAATTTCGCGGGTAAGAGATAAGCCGCCATAGCTCAGTGGTCAGAGCTGTCGACCGGAAATCGAAGGGACACGGGTTCGAGTCCCGTTGGCGTCATGTATCTTTTATCAGGAGGTTTTTTCAATGTGGATGAGTGTTTCAGGCGAACAATTATTGCTTGTAAAATAATGGTTTTCTTTTCACTAAATTATGTCCATGTAATAAGTAATATTGTGATGTAACAACATTTAACATATTATGTACACAATACTGCCACTATGGGTGGAACCACAATATCCTCCTTCAGTATCTCAAGGACGATGATGTTTTTTTTTACTTGTGACGGCATAATAACACTTTCCTAAAACATTCGAAAACCTTAGCACAGGTTCTCCTATTGAGATGTTCACAAAAAATCCCTTACAAAACTATACGGATACTGATTGTTAATATCGTTGTTCAACTGGTACCAACTGTGTATACTGTTTGTAAATGAATAGAAATTAATAAATAAAATTCTAGAGTTCTTCATTGAACTAAGTGTAAAAAGTAATTATTTGTATTTTCGCCATCGGCCAGTTAAATATCGACGATGTTGGCAATAAAGTTAACATACATAACAACATTGCAAAGTTTAATTAATTCATTATTAGCCAATATTTTTTCGATATTATTATTGTTTGTTGTAAAGCTTATGAAAGCTTGTTCAAACGAGAACACTGTTCACTTAACAAAAAAAACAAATTATATCCTTGTACAAATGTATAAGTTACCTTAGGACCTTTTTTGTTACTACTTCATTTTAATTGAAGACTTTGGCAATTCAGATTGTATAGCCTAAATTTAATGGGTAGGTAACGCCAACACGAACTTAATGAAATCTAGATAGTGTCTTTATTAAAAAGTATTCATCCTAGACTTGCAGAAAATTCAATAGATGTCGCATATTAAAAATAAAATAGGATTTATTTATTCAAGCGTTAAGAAATTGGAGATAATGTTGATAGATCTTATTGGATGTATGATACAGTTAAAAATAAATAATTAATAATAAAATTAGCCGCCAAAAATATGGGAAAAATTAGTTGTAAGATAAAATTGTTAATTCTGAATTAGTAATATGTCCTAGATGTGACCGTTTCCTTTTCTGATTTTTCTGTTTCAGATTTTCGTTTAGAAATCACTAATATTGTCTTCAATATTTTAGTAATATGAGATTGAAAAAATTGACGTATAATAATGTACGTGCATTTTTGTCTATTTTAGATCTCTGACACATAAATATGTTTAGAGTGTGCTGAAGTAAATTGCTCAAAAATATGTAACAGTAGTTAAGATAAATATGGATTTATTATAATACATCTTTTTTGTTTCTCTTTACATTTAGTATCATTTGAGTTTTATATATATATATAATATATATATATATATATATATATATATATATATACATTTAGTCATGTCATATATATATAATTATGTAATTTTAAGTAGAAGTTATGTTTCCTTTAACATGGTAAGTTTTTGAATCCATTATGTATAATAATTTTTTTTCATTATAGGGTGTTCTCGCGCAAATAAGAATACAGTATAAATAAATAAAACTCATTTTAACTTATGTACCGTTGATACAACCAATTAATTTTGTATTGTATTTGAAATCAACGCAATCATATTCATGTTTATGATAATAACATGAATGGAATGATGCAATAGATTTGAGAGAGTGCAGTCCAATCCCAAAGTCGAGTGTCGACTCGGGGGAAGGGATATCTTGAGTCACCAGATACAGCAGCACTAAACACTCTCAATTAAATGCAACCCCCCAGACGCAAATGGTCATGTAATGGGGGACTGCCTTACCATCCGAGTAACGGACCATCAGCCCCATATTACTCAGCAATATTATCTTTTTTTTAATTTATATACTTTAAAAATTAAAATTTTGGTTATTTTCTCAACTACCATTTTATTCATCTGAATTAAAATAAAAAATGTAAAACTTCGCTAGTAAAACTTGATCACACTCTAATGTTCAATTTAATAAATTTTATAATATTATTGGTACTTAAATAAAAATGCATTTAAATGTTATTCTAAAATAAAAATTCATTTAAATTTTATACTTAAATTTAACAAAAACCATTGCATCAAAATGTTTATATTCTTGTTGTCACGAATATTGCCATACAATGATCGAAAATAAACATTGTACATACCGACACAATGACAAAACATTCGCTTTATCTTTTTTTGTTTTGTCATCGCTTTGTGTATACTGCACATTTTGTGTTAATATTATTTGATCTGTATTGGGTAAGGCGCGCTATAGGAATAATGTTAAGAACATGGCCACTAAAACTAAATTAGTATTTTTAAGTTTGTAATATTAAAGCGCAGTTGAAGTGAAGTGACAAAAAATGATGCGAATTTTTGAGGCCTCCGTGGTCGAGGGGTGAACAACTCTAGCAATCCGGAGTTCAAATATTACTACACTTAAAATAATATAAAGTATATTTAAGACACGTTCCAGAGTAGAATATACTTTCAGTATCTCCCTGGTGAAAGACCACCATTCGGAATCGAAACGTTGCTTGAGATGGATTTAGTCATGTTTGATGACCAGATTTAAATAGCCAGGTACTCACCCACCCACCCCCCTTCCTCTCATCTCCATTTTATTTAAACCATTTCAACAAATTACTGGTACATATTACGCATAATTCTATAAATGGAGTTCGCCAAACTTGTTGCCTAAGTCATGACATCCTATTGAATAGTGAGTGAGTGGGTCTGATAGTTAGTGCATGTGTTGCAGAAAATGTGTCATTTAAAAAAAAAAAAATAGTTAATCATTTATACTGCCGTTAGATTTAATACAAACAAACGACTGCCGAATAATTTCCAATAGTTTTGTGAAAATGTTCAATAAAATGTAATGCTTTTTAAGGAACAGAAATTATGAATGCTTGTGTCATTTTGAATTTGTATAATATGTCTGCGCCCCTGAGGTGATATCACACAAAAGCGGCGCTATACAAATTGTCCAATATTATTATTATATTATGTTTCTTGGGTTTGCCCTCACTTCCCGCACTGTCGTGTTCCATGATTCTAGAGAGTGCATATTTGCGACGAGTTGTTGTTTCGTTGTGGCTCCTATCTACCACCACCGCTACAGCAACCGGCCACCCCACGAGAGACCGAGAGGGCTAAGAGATCAGCCCGAGATAAGCGGAGGCAGGACGAGAGGTGGCCGACACCGGAGACTGGAAGGAGGAAGGTCCTTTTTAGGAACACGTGTCAAGTGACTCCCCTCCGGAACAATGTGGTGAATGTTTCCCCAAACTATTTATGTATCAAGTTAAAATTTAATTAAACACAAACTAAATAAAGGTGCGCCGGCTTAACACTGTGATATTTATTCTCCGTAGAACTGCCTGCCGAATAAGGCGTAACATTTTGCTTTTAATTGTGTTTAGGAAATGGCTTAACAATTTCACTAAAATTTAATGTTGGCTGCTACGCATTTATTTTGAAACAATCATAAATTTTTCGTGAACACGCTACGGAAAGCAAAATTCATTTGGAAGATTTTCTAAATATTTGCGATATAGTGGGTTTCATCCTTAATTGGAAATAAAGGTATACTAAAAATATGAACAATGCGCTTAAAATATGAACAATCTACTATATACAACCAGTACAATAGGGTATCTTCACTGATAATTAAGGTATATTTAGTTAAACTAATTGAGTACAATCGGGTATCTTCACTGAGAATGAAGGTATATTTAGTTATATAAATCGAATACAATGTGGTTTCTTCACTGATAACAAAGGTATATTCAATTTATTTTTATGTTGACGAACAAATTTTCTATAACAATTTAAAATGTTGTATTTTCGATTTGCCTCCAAAACGACATTCGTGAATTCGGCGGAGATGACGTCACGCCGTGCAAAGTTGCCAAAGTAAGCCATTTTACAAGCCAGTTGCTGTTTCTATGTCATAATGGGGTTGTAGCCAGTTGGAACCGTTTCGGAATGTGCGGTTTTTATAATCAATAGCTATGAATGGAAATATAAAATTACATATTTATAGTACAATAATTAGAAAATAACTTCAAATCTTCCACACATTTTGAGCGGTATTCATAGTCTGTGAAAATATCACAGAAGATGAACCGCCAAACATTTCGATTTTAGCACATACTTCTTGCTTCATTCACATTCATACATCGTCTGATATAATATTTTATATATTTTTTTCTGAATCTGTTCCAGGCACGACCTAAGTATTTGGTTCAATTGATCGGGCATGGCTTCCGCAGGCATCCACGACATCTTCTACCATTCACATTCACAATCATACATATTCTTCTTCTCACACTCCTTTCATCATTCGTTCATGACCAAACCAACGAAGCGTCTGTTTCTTAATTACATAAATCTTGAATTTTTTTAATTTCAGTTACACTTACAGGTATATATCAAAAATCAGTAAAAATTATTTGTTTTTAATATTACCTAGTATTAACGTTGACTAAAACAGTTGTCAAAGATCAAATGTACAATTATTATATGGTCGAGAGGATAGGCTCTTGACTAGCAATCCGAAAGTCACGGGTACAAATCCTGGCGTGCGCAAGTAAATTTTATTTGATATATTTTTTTTTATTTAACAATTTATTTATTTAAAATTCTATAAAGTATACTTGCGGCATATTTCAGTGGAATATACTCTCAGCATCGCTGTGGTATAAGAATCAAATTGAAACGTTGTTTTAAATGGCTTTAACCGTATTTGGTGACTAGATCTGATTAGCCAGGTACTCCTTCCTCTTTCCCATCTCCTTCCCCTCCCTACTTCCTTCCCTCACAACATACCCCAGTAGGGGATGCCGGTGTCTCACTGACTCCAGACGGTTAGGAGCGGTTGGGATCTTATGCGGTATTCACTAAAAAAACTATTAATACTTTCATAATAATAGTATTAAATTTTATGTTTTCCCTTTTTTACACAATTTTCTAAAAAAATCTTCTAATAAACTAGAATGCGTTAGTTTTTGTTATTGGCGTAGTTCTTAAAAAAAAATTATTTATCTAAAAGTACGTGAAGAGGATGTTAAGGAGACAGCATCCCTTATCTCCCGAACCTACCACGTAATGTAAAATCCAATTTAGATGAATGTGCATAGTTGCCGATAAAGTTAGCCGTGAAGTACTCTCCTAGTGGAAGCTACAGCTCTAGCAATATTCACAATCCACCCAGCTCTACCTATCAACCCGCCCACTGTACCCAACTATCCAGCTAACCAGCTACCCAGTTACCCAGCTACCCAACCTGACACAGTGGCATTGAACCTTCTAATAATTATGCATTATGTCTGGAAATTTTAAAATATTAATACCACGTTAAAAAGGTTCGTCAATATAAAAAATACATATTTGTAATGGGGGAACAGAACGGTAGATGTTTACCTCAAACCTATTAAAATTAATCACAAAGCAATAATTATAATCATGTTTGAAAATCCTTTCCAACATCCGACGGAACAGCTAATGATTAAAAACATATCACTGTACCTTAATAAACTGTTCGCTAAGAAATCGTGCATTAAACTGTGTAAAAACATTACCTCACAAAATACCTTACTCGCAAAATATAGTGCAAAAATAAAAACTTTCAATTACCCTATATCAAATCTTTCACAACAAAACACAAACAAAAACCACACCACATAATCTGAATTGGCTGTTCAAAAGATTTGTAATGTGGTTGGATGTCTGAAAAAAAACATACATAAATTCGAAATATTCTTAGCAAATAACACTATATATAATGGACACACGTCATTCAATTCCTAACAGAATTACATAATGTTACAACATAAAAAATATATATAGTTTTCTGCTTCTTTGTAATGTTCATTATCTTGTAATTACTAAATTTATAACTTTTATTTTTCAGTGTATTTTTAAATTTCGTGGATATTGTATGTTTTTAAATTTTGTGTGCAATTGTATTAAATAATAAAACATATAACATCAATTATTAAATTTACTACGTTAATTGTCCGCTTTGGAACAGATTTTGGCTAATGAGGCGGGTAATGAAAGTTTTTATATTAAAAAAAAAAAATAAGGTAAATTTAGACAAAGAAGGTCTGAAATAAAATGTTAAACTCCCACCTTTTATCAAACCTATTAAATCAATGATTTAATTAATCATATCTGAATATTTTCACATTTTATTATTAATGCCACTTAAAAAAGATTTACGTTTAATTAATTTGCGGACTTGAGCGGACAGAACTGGAAACAGTGTTACTGATTGGAGAAATAAGCTATGAATGTTTGCTTTAAAAAGTTATATAACACACTCCCACCCAATAAAACAAATTAACACAAGGAATAAATTCATTAAGTCCAACAAAATCTTATGGAATTATCAGAAAACGAACCGACTATTTTTTAAAACATTGTCATAGAAGTTATTGAACAAACCGTACCTAAACCTGAACTACCAAAGAATCCGCTGAAAACCCTGTATCCAATTCCAATTCGCCTCAGCACAGGATCTCCTAGTGAGGAGGACAAACTAAATATTTTCCTTTTAAATATCATATCTCTTTTATTATAGAATGGTAAAATAATATTTTTTTTATAATTTATTCCTGGTAGATATGACGTTTCCATCGATGTGTTTCTTTGTGTAACTACTAATAGAAAAAGCGACATTCAATATTTTGGATAAATTAGATTATGTATGTAAAAAGGGTTATTTTTTTTCTAAATTCAACACCTAAATGGTCTACAAATAATTTGTTAAATTATGGGAAAATAATAAAAAAAAGATGACAGTCTCAACTGGGTTTTCAAACTTTGTCTTACCGGGACAACGTCCTTAACTGACTTATAGTACGTCATTTTTGTCATATTTCAATATCATCTTGCAACTAATTTTTCCCATATTTTGACAACTTTCTTTTTGAATGATTACAAATTTCTATAGAATTGGTTTGCAACCTAGATAGTGTCTCGGATAAACATCTGATTTATTTATATGGAATACCTATTGACTATAAAAGTCTAAATGAACAATAATATTTTATTGGAAAAACTTTTCCTTTATAACTTTTGTATGTTATACCATTAATGTAATATATCATTGAAGAAGAAGATAATACTAATAAATCTAAGCAAAACGAGACAAAGAAAAATTAAAAAAATAACGGTCTCAACTGGGAATCGAACCCAGTCCTTCCAGGTTTATCATTTACCTTTACACCCTGTGTTGTTCTGTATCATATTTCGTATAAAATAAATAGTATTATTTTCTTCTTCAATGATATATTACATTGATGGTACAATTATTAAATCATGTTTTAAATTCAACCAAGTAGAATGTTTTGAGAATCTTCTGCAAACCACTGTGGCTGATTCAGATATTAATTATTGGGTTATCCAGTTGGAACGATTCGTGGCAGAGTCGGTGCAAGCAACTAGCAACTAGAAACCCGCCCTCGCTCGGCCCAGTGCAGTCAACATACACCACTACACCAATCCGCCAACCCAGCGCACCAGCCGCAAACTTTCGTATTATTATTACTCTCAGAAGTGAGTAATCGCTTCAAATTTTGTCTGCAAGTCTATTCGTGTTAATACGGTACAGCAGATGAGACAGTATTTTATGTAGTAGTAATAAATCTAAATTATTTAATTATTCGACCATAGTTTGTCTACCTGATGGTGAAGTAACGTGGCTGTCACAATTTGTTGAATGTTTGAAACCATTTTGAAATTTTCGTGTGAAACTGTAATGGGTAACATTTTTTTATTTCAAATTGCAATAATAATAAACATAGGCCTGAAATTACAGTTTCACGGGTAATACATTTGTAATCTTCTTAAAATCTCAGCCTGCGATGTTTGCGCTCGTAAAACTCGAAAAGCAATTTGCAGATGCCTCTGAAAAATTCAAAGTTTCTTCTTATTAGTTCCAGGAGGGTATATAGAGTAGCATAAATGTTAGAAGAAGTCGGGGACGCCCGAGAAATACTCAACGCAATATCTTATTCCGGCGCCGAGAAATACTCAACGCAATATCTTATTCCGGCGCCGAGAAATACTTAACGCAATATCTTATTCCGGCGCCGAGAAATACTCAACGCAATATCTTATTCCGGCGCCGAGAAATACTCAACGCAATATCTTATTCCGGCGCCGAGAAATACTCAACGCAATATCTTATTCCGGCGCCGAGAAATACTTAACGCAATATCTTATTCCGGCGCCGAGAAATACTCAACGCAATATCTTATTCCGGCGCCGAGAAATACTTAACGCAATATCTTATTCCGGCGCCGAGAAATACTCAACGCAATATCTCTGCGCCGGAATAAGATATGAACTCGAATTAAAGTCGATGTGGTGTAGTTTTATAACAGTAACATTGTGGTATACAGTAGTGAATTGTGGAAGAAGTCGTAGACGTCTGAAAAAGATATTAGCAATAGTGAAGCATTGTGGGGTCTACTAGTGCGTTATAATCCCTCAGAGGAAAATTCATTTTTTTTTAATATTTCATTGTTTTTGTGATCGTTTGATACACTTCTCTGTGATCGTTTATCATGAATTAAAATATATTTAAAATTCTATGATCTGAGGTAATATCGTCACGGAGAAAAATGAGTATTACTGATTTATTAAAATATCTTAAAATTATTGGTAATCTGGTTAAAACGGGACTGCAGGCCGCTTCCTGAAAAACTTTAGGATAATTCAATTTTAATTAGATTCTTTAATTTAAGTGTTAGTGCCCATGCGTTTTTTTCGATGATTAACGAAATGCAATAGGATTTTTAGAACAGGTGTTCGAACGTCGTGACGAAAAATTTGTATTTTACTAAAAGTTTATCAGGATACCTTTTAATTCATTCTTTAATGGCCTGTAATCCCGTTTTTAACTATAATAGGAATAATTTGAAGAGATTATTAATAATTAGCAATATTACCCAGTTGTCAAAAGTATATATTCTAAACACAGGTATGATTTGAAATTTTCACGGTCAAAATTAGATACGGTAATGGCTTTCTTTATTTCTAGTGAAAAACCAAAAGTTTAATTCTGAATAATCAATTAGAATTGTCAAAAAGCCCAATACTGGGAATATTCCCTGTAAACTGTAAAATTCCCAGTATCCCTTAATCACCTTACAATTATTAATGCCTATTCTCTATTATTATAATATTTATATACACTAATCGTTTTCTTTTAATATATTGTTGTTTCATCTTGGTTTTACTTTCTCTCTCCCTCTGTATCTATATATAAAGACACATTTTGTATTATTGCTAAGTTTAATTTTGTACCCTGCCGATGCTCGAGTGAAGCGAAACCGGTCGGTCTTAAAATTAATAAAAATTCGTGGTTTTAAACAAAAAATATTGTTTTATTTCATTAAAATGTTAAACCACAAAGTGATTGCTTTCTACGAAAATAGAAAAAAAAAAGAATTTATTTATGTTTTGATAAAATAAAGTTTAGTAAGATTACATCATTTTATCTATTTCCGTTTTATATCAATGTATATGTACGCAATAAAATCTCAACAAATTCAAATAATCAATAAATTGTAATTATCTATTGTTTTCATTCTTCTTTGTTATAACTTTAAACTTTATTAGATACAGTAACAGTTGATATCACTTAGGTAAAACTTTACCTACAACTATTGTTTTTAATGCGCCTTTAAAAAAAGCAAACATTGACAATAAACAACTTTTTGTTAAAACTGCTAGGTTTTTATTATTATTCCGTCGAAAAAACTACCGCTCATAATCAATAACTGTTAAATGAAAGTGACGAATGCTTTTAATTCATTGTGTCAGTTTGATGAATCTAATGAAGTTGTCTGACAGAAAATTTGTCAGACCTGGATTTATTACACAGAGACATTGACAACTTAATTGACAGCCCTGCCATCACGATTATTAAATTTAATTAATGCCATACGATATTATACGATGTTCTCACTAGATATATTCTGTTCTTATAATCCATGTCAAAGCCCAGCTGGGCCTAAAATATAATAAAATAAAATATCTATTATATATTAACCACCCCTTTAAGCCACAATGAAAATGGTCGATAATGCTTTGTGAAATTATTCTTTAAAATGCACTCTGCCAAAACCTTGTTCCCACAATCAGTGATTTTTCTGCCTTGTTGAATTTAGCGCAGACATATTGCAATCAGTCGCGCTGAGGCCATCAATGCCCCTTGTGTTCCTCTTATTTCACCAGAATTCCAACTGGCCATTGCTCAACGTCTGCAGATCACTTCCGTTATGCCCGCGCCGCCTTTGTGCCCTGTACTGCAGAGGTGTGCAGTGTACAGGGTGCAGTGTGCGGCCCATCCCCAAAAGGTGCAACACGAACGAGGCGCGAACGCGGAAATCACGCTCTCGGGCAAATAGAGCACTTGTCACACAATTTTGATTTTTCAACACAGGACTTTTGTAATCCCGACCTGAGTGCTAAAGCTCCATCCACAGTGGTCAGCTGCGCAGGTGAAAACATAAATGTGTGAATGGGAAAAATAAAACTGCCCGTTTTTGACAGTTCGAACTACAAGACATAGATGGCTCTAGTAAAGATAGAATTTTGGGGTTATAGACTTATCCGACAGATGTCGGTAGCATAAATTTACCTCATCATGTTCAGAATCGAGTTGGACTGACCACTTTAACCAATTATCGACCTTAGATTCGTTAATTCAGCTGTAGCATAGCCCGATTTTGACATGATCTGACTGAAGTACATATTTGACTCACTTGATTGACACGTTTCTATCTAGAACATCTCCAATTTCTTCTTACATCCACTAGTGCATCACATAAGATCATTCTACACCTTTCACCGTCCATCCGCTCTACGTGTCCAAAACATGAAAGCATTTGAATCATTGGCAATGTGGTTTTAGAGAATTGTCTAAATGTAGTATTGTTCTAGTTTCTATATTATTTTATGTTACGGTTACATTTTTTACTAATGTTATTTTATATTCTTCATCTTGACGCTTACCACTCTTTTAAACAAAAATGCCTTCTTCTATAGAAGAAAACTCATTTTACGAAATGTTTTAGTTAACATTTATTTATTTATTTACAAGTACATGTTACATGATTAATACATTTATTTAGAGAAGATACATTAAAGCACCATACTAGGCAGCTGCCTGTTTCATGGTGCCCAATGGAGGAATGGTTAGTTTGAATTTAAGTCTAGTGTAAAAATATTTTGGTAGAATTATAAAAAAAAATTGAAAAGTAGTAAAAAGATGTTTTCAATAACTCGCAAAAATTACCAAAGTTTTCTATAAAATAAACACAAATATTTAAAGTAGTACACATATGTACATACATACATACACATGCACACGCAAATATACATACATACATACATGCATATATGCATATACATATACATGCATACATACAACATTTATATACCTCCATACATGTATCTTCTTCCTCACACATATAAACAATATTACACCTCTATCTGAGTACGAGAAGCAGATTACGGACACTATCCCACTAACTCATCAAGAAATCCCCAAGCGCCTTCGTAAAACTGTCGTATTTGGCAATTGACTTTATTTCTATTGGTAAATTGTTGAAGATTTTAGGAGCAAGAAATTAAATTGTGACTGAGCCACCGAGGTTCTTGTTACTGGTATAGTAAAGTTGGATTGGTTGGAATATGTGGAATAATTGTGTTATGTTGGAATAATTGTGTTATAGGTTGATTCAAAAATGTTTTTTTTTATGTTTGAATTTGTAGTAGGAGGATAAGTGTTTGGTGTATAGGGATTTTATATTGATTACTTTGAAGTCCTTAAATAAGTTCTTTGTGGGGTGAATGTAGTGTACTTTGTAGATAGTCCGCATAATCAATTTTTGAGCTTTAATTAATGTATCTTATATAGTTTTAGAGCATCCTCCCCAGACTACTATACCGTAAGATATAATTGATTGACATAGGGAAAAGTATACCGTCTTTAGTGTGTTTTTATTTAGAATATTTTGTAATGATATGAAGATATACGCCATAAATGGTTATACTCTGTAAACTAATGAAATTAATAAAAATAATAATGAATAAAATATAAAACTTAATATTGTAAGGGAAAAATATTACCAGTTTTACCGGTTTACGATTACTTTAAAGTTGTCCAACTAACCGTTTGGAAGCATTACTTACATGTTAGCTCTTCCCTTTTGATGGGAAGGTGTTGCGTATGAACTGGTGTGAACGTTGCTTAAAGTCCAAGGGGCGCAATCACCGGACAAGGGTGCGCCCGGGCGTCCAAAGCCTCGCCTTAAAAAGTCGGGGGTAGTTTCGGGGTAATTTTCAACCTTTTCGCTATCACCTCCCCCCAACCCCATGGGGAGGGGGGAGGGCAGTAAGTCTTTTCACGTAGGAAAAACTGGCGTGAAATAAAATTGAAATAGTCCGGGAAATATTTATATCGGGGGCACGTACCGATCGTTTGCCTGACCCAAAGAAACGAATTCTTAAGACGTGAAATTGATACATCTGGCCAGTATTTGTTACCATTTTGTTCGCCATTTTTAAAAGAAAATATTTTTCCTTATTTTTTGTCAAGATATCAAATGACCAGTGAAACGTTTTATGAAGACAGTGCCTTTTGTATTCATAACCGCAATATACAAGCAGTCACTACCCGGCTTCTTCCAAGTTTCAACATAATTTTCTTTAATACGTTAGTAGTATGTTAACAAGTGAAGTGTGAAGGAAACATATTGTAATATTTTCGACATTTAATATTTCAAAAATTCAAAGCTCTCACGGAGAAAAATGAATACTGCCAATTTATTAAGAATCTCTTCAAATTATTGGTAATCCGGTTAAAAACGGGATTGCACGCCTTAACGAATTAATCAACTGATTTCCTGATAACCTTTAGTAAATGACGAATGCATTATAAGGATGTCTATCACGTGTTCATGAAAATCCTCATATTTTAACACGTGTTTTGATTTATTAGGAATTTGCTAAAAGTGTATCAGAAAACAGCCTGCAATCACGTTTTTAACCAGATTACCAACAATTTGTAGAGATTTGCAATACTCGTTATTCTCATTTACATATAGCGGTAGCTACTAGAAGTTTCTCGAAAGTTTATACATGAAACCCGCATCGCATTAGAACCAACTGGTAAGACGGTAAATTTCGCTGCATCTACCTACTCGCGATTTGCTGATTTGTTCTTGAACGCATGTAACCAATATCCCATTCAGTCTTATAAATTCCTTCGCTTCGGCTCTCTTACTTCACAGTGGAGTACCAGGAGGACTCAACGTCTTCCCCAGTGCTGAGCACCATCTACAAGTCCGGTCTCCACCAACGCGGTGTTGAGCCACCGACTTCATCGCCTCGACCACTCCACACCGACATCTCTCATAAACTCTGTGTCTAAATCTCTCTGACTCAATAAACGCTGTGACCTCACAAACTGTTTCATTTGTCTCCTTACCACATCCTTAAAAACACTTCAATTTCGCCTTTAGTTAGATACTTACAATAAAATGATGACACAACTAATTAAGATACCTCAATCCCCAAAAAATAATTTAGATTAATGGGAAGTTATGAAAACGTGATTTTTAACAAAATTTTCCTGGGAAATAAATGACAATGGAATGAAAATACATAACGAAGAACATAAAAAATAAGAAAAAAGAGGTTTCCCATCAGTGTTGTTCCCCCAGCGGAACGACCTTCCTTATTGAAAGGTATAAAGCTCATTAACTATCCATACAAAATGACCCCTACATGTTCCTCCTTTAATGCTGTTATCTCCAGGCGGAACGTTTTCCCTATCCAAGCGAATTTATGATCAGAAACGAATATATTCGATAGGAAAGAATAAAACATGTTGACCTTCCACCGGTAAATAAACTAGCCGGGGCATGAAAACAAATGCGAGGGTACTGTTTATAGCTCCCAAACCAATTGATTCAATAAATGTGCTAAGATTGTATTTTATGAGTGGCGTCTGATATATCATCTCCGCCTATTGCGAGAAAAATACATTTCCATTTTTCGATTCGTGCGTTTCCGTTGGATAATAAAATTTGAATTATGCCTTAATAAAGCATTATTAAGAATTCGTTGTCTATCCGGAACCTTTCCATATTCGGCGATCGTATTGGCCAAGTCGAATAAAATCCGGGCAGATGTCTACTGATAACATTTGTTTTAAAGCCCTCTCTTCATTTCGATCGTAAACATCTCAATGATTTTTGTATTCATTTAGTTATTGGTTGAGAGATTGTTTGGTAGATATAGAAAAAAAATAACTAAAACTCCTCTATTGTTAGGAATATTTAGGCCTTTAACCCGCGTGTTTTTCCTTCTCCGACATATTAATATCACCCCAGTATACATTTGGAATGAGTGGAACAACAAATAAGCCAGAATCAGCAGTTCAAGATAGTCCACTGCCAGAGCCGGGTCATGTGTAGAAATTTTCGTTGCCATGAATAGCGCAAACGTCAAAAGGAAATGCAAATCCGCAGTCATGACAGTGCTGTACTTCCTTCTAGCCGTTCTTAGCCGTCTCCTCGAAAATAAGAAGCCGAAACGAAAGATATTTCGGCTTATCAAGCATTGCCATCCCACTTTCTGTGATAATACCTACCCAAATTTAAATTTATTAATTTTCTACCTCACTAAGGAAGCTCTACGCATCACGACTTCTCCCTTTGATAATTTGTTTTGAACTGTAATCCAGAATAGAAATGTTATTAAGTTGGACTTTCCATAGACAGGAGATATTTCAATACCGTTTTGGAGGATTGTGACGATCGCCAATTTAAATGGGTTGTTGGGTGAATGATTCTGTGGTTTTCCAATCCGCAGAATCCAAGGTTGCGTGATTACTCTTGGTGTGTAATAATGAGAATTCGGATATTTCCAATTTAGTTTTTATTTTAACAAAACTAACGTTACAATAATTTAATGAACGAAACAGATCGCATACGCTAGAGGAGATTTAGGGCTAAACCGACGGCTAGACCGCTGGAAACAGAATAAATTATTTGCCGCGCGAGGTATCGCGCGCAGACTTACAGTGATACCAGTCTCACGTGAATTTAGGTAAAAGTAATGTTGTCATTATTTTCGGGAGATGTAAACTCCCTATAATTTACCCTACACCATATTATTTATTATTTCAATCAACTGGCATATTCTAATTATTAACTTTCTTACTTCATCTCCACCTCTTCCCCACTTTCTTCGGCCTCAAAGTAGTTCCACTACCCCGGAAAAATAATCATCTCGTGTGAAATATTACATTTTTTAAAGTAGTCTAGAATACAAGTATGTTGTGTGAGTGAGAATTTATGAGACAAAGAAAATTGATAGGCTCTGATAGGTGTTCTTTGATTGTCCTTATCGGTTCTTCATTACTGAGGATCGTAACCCCCATTGGGAGAATTAAGTCACTCCAGCGCATTGGTGACCTTCCTCTGCTTTTTCTGACAAACACTTTGCCAGTGATTATAAGTTTCTCCAGGCTGAAGTCCTCCGTTTGTCGAGAAACGTGTCTAAAGTATGTTAAAATACGTTGTAGGCAGACAGTTGAAAGCCTATTGTGGATGCCTTTTCCAGAATGATTGATTGATAATTTTCAGAGAATGTAGTTTCAGCCCCTTTTGGACAACCATAATAAACTTAAAGTTGTATAAATTCTAACAGTTTTACAAAAAAAACTTGGTGAAAATTTTATTCAATTGATAAACGACCGTGTATTCGAAATCTTTACTAATATACAAACTTTTTTATTATTTTAATTTTTTTTGAAAACTGCTTTAATAATATTCTATTATCCGCATAATAATATTTTTTTTTTTTGTATTAGGCAATTCACCCTAAAGAGAGTGCTATGTGCCGTTAAAGTTAAGGGAGATGGTTATAATTTTATGGGAAATCTATACGGGAATAGGAAATCTCAAATATTGAAGTCATTCAAGTCTATGAACTTGTATAGAACTGAGAAAATGCGAGAATTGTTGAGAGAAAGTAAATAAGGAATACTAAGGGGAGATTGGTGGGTGATTTTTATAAGTAAACGATAAATGCCTTTGAAGGATGAATGATTTTTACAATTAAAGAAAACGTGATCAAGAGTCTCATTTTCCATGCCGCACTGGCAGAGTGGACTATCTAGGACCCGGATTTTAAACAAATGGGATGCAATGGAGCAATGACCAATTCTCATTCTCGAGATACAGGATATAAATCTTTTGGATTTTTTCTTGCCGTGGAACCAAGGTTTACTTGGAATATGATTTTGTATTCCAGCATAAAAAGCACCAGTTCGGGTTTTCGTATTAGTCCAATTTTCTTCCCAGGAGCGGATCATGTTGGATTTAAGAATTGGGATGACGTCAGAGATAGGAATTCTAAAATCTAAAGGATTAGAGCCAGAAATTGTTCCAAGTTTAGCAAGAGAATCGGCTTTCTCGTTACCCTCAATTCCTAAATGGCCAGGGACCCAAACCAATATTGTCTCGAAATTTAATTCATTTAAAGATTTAAGGGTGTTTCTGATATTATAAATAATATAGTCTTCTGGTTTATGGATATTTGAGGAAATTTTCAACACTGCGCTTAGTGAGTCAGTGCACAGTAAGGCTCGTCGAATATTGAAAAGCTGGATTTGGCTCAAAGCTTGTTCAATTGCGAAGCATTCTGCAGTAAATATGGAAATTTCTTTAGGCAATTTATAAGACAAATCTAAATCGAATTCGGGAATGTGTACCGCAGCTCCACAATCTTTGTTATCAGACTTAGAACCATCTGTGTAAATGAGAGAAAATTCTGGAAACTTAGAAGATGTAATGTTTTTAAATTTTTCCTCAACATTTTGATTAGATGAGGTTAAAATATCAGTTCGGAAGTCTGAAGTTATAACGTTGGGGATATAATTGATAGAATCAAATGGGATGGTGAAAATAGGAAGGATAGGATCTTTTTGTAGATTTTGGAGGGAAGAAGACAGAGATTTGAATGAAAGAAAACTTTTTAGAAGGAGAGGAAGTCGATTTTTATCTGTCGATCTTTTTTCGTTATTTAAGTAATTGAACAAATAATCAAGGCTTTGTTCTAAAGGGTGACGCGATATAGAAAAAGATTTAAAAATATATTTATCAGCTAGGAATTGTCTCCTTAAAATTAAGGGGGGATCAACACATTCTACCTGGAGAGAATTAATTGGAGAAGATTTCATCGCTCCAATAATTATTCTGAGCGCTTTGGACTGAATTCTTTCAAGTTTTTTGTCCAAATATTTAGGAAGAGGATCAAAAAGAAATGTTCCATAATCCAAATGGCTTCGCACTAGAGCACCATACATTAATTTAAGAGTAGTAGCATGAGATCCCCACCACACTCTGGAAACAGCTCGCATAATATTTAGCCCCTTTTCACACTTAGCCGAAATGTTTTGAATATGCGGGAGCCAGGAAAGTTTATGATCCAAAAGTAGTCCAAGAAATTTAATTTGCTTAACGATTTGAAGAGGGACATTATCAAAGCAGACAGAAAAGGGGGGTATTTTTCTTTTGCGCGTAAAAGCCACTACTTTAGTTTTAGAGGTAGCTAAATTCATCCCATTTGTTAACAACCAAACTTTAATATTATGTAAAGCCAAATTCAATTCCTTCGCAGCGCGCGATAGATTTTTGTGTGATAAATATATAAGGAAATCATCAGCAAAATAAAGTCGCTTGATAGATGAAGGAATTACACTGTCTAAATCACTTATATATATATTAAATAATAATGGACTGATTACGGACCCCTGAGGTAACCCTTTCCATAGTTTGCGATTTATAGTTTTTGAGGAAAAGTGGATAATAATGGATCTGTCTGTTAGTAAATTAATAATAAATTGAACTAGTTTTAAAGGAATTTTTATTTTAATTAATTTTTCTTTCAAAATGTTAATTAATACATCGTCGTAAGCTGACGAAAGATCAAGAAATGTGGCCAGAGTGCAAGAATTAAGGGACTGAGATATACGGATGTCTGTTGTTAACACACTTAAATTATCTATGGTTGATTTCTTTTTCCGGAAGCCATATTGATTAGGAGAGATAATTCTGTGATTTTCAACAAACCATTCCAATCTGTTCTTTATCAAGTGTTCTGCTACTTTCATTAAACATGACGAAAGAGCAATAGGACGATAGGATGAGATTTCAGATGGATTTTTGCCAGGTTTTAAAATCGGAAGGATTTTTTGAACTTTCCAGACTTCCGGAATAAATCCCGTTTCGAACATGTAATTAATTAGGGATAAAAAATATTCAACCGACATGTCTGAGAATGCTTTAATGAAACTATATAAGATTCCATCAGGGCCAGGAGAAGAGTCTGGAAGGGAATTGATTACTCGATTTAATTCACTTATTGAGAAAGGAGAGTCCAGCCAGCTAGAGTGAGATGGATAAGAAATAAAGGAAGGCATTTCCTCACATCTGGCAACTGACGGAGGAGCTATCTTATCAGCAAAACCTATAATAATTTCTTCTGGAATATGTTTAGAACGCTGCGGAGTATATGACGAACCGAATTTTTTTAAATTGGACCATACGGATGACTGGGGAGATTCAGGAGACAAGCTTTCACAGAATTTTCGCCATCCAGACCGCTTTTTGTTTTTCAAAACGCGTTTCGCTTCTGCCTGGGCGCGTTTCACAGAAAGGTAATTTTCTAAAGACATACATTTACGGAAAATGGAAATTGCTTCTCTTCTGGATTTAACGACACTAGTGCATTCTTCATCCCACCATGGGGTGGAATGTTTTATCTTAATGTTAACATTACGTTTTTTAAGTGTTTTTTCTGCAGCTTTTATTATCATGTTAGGAAATAATTCACAATGTAAACTAGTGTTGACAAGGGAAGACTTAGATGCTTGAACAATGGAGTCTAATTCTGAAGAAAAATTTCTCCAATTCGCGTCTTTCGTTTTAAATTTAAAACTATTGTTTATCGAAAAGGAATGCGTGGAAGATAGATGGTGGAAGGTAATTATTATAGGAAAATGGTCACTGGAAAGGGGATCTTTAAGAATGTTCCAAGAACATATGGGAATCACCGAAGATGAGCAAAGAGATAAATCGACTGCACTTTTCCGATGTTGAGGGGCAGTGAAACGAGTTGGAGATCCATCATTTAGTATACATAAATTATAGGTATCCATAAAATCTAATAGATTATGGCCAGAACGGTTTGTTAACTCACTGCCCCAAGAAGGAGAATGAGCATTGAAGTCCCCAAGTATCATATACGGGGGACTAATCTGGGATATAAATGTTGACCATTCGTTTTCAACAAAAATTGTAGAGGGAGGGATATATATTGATAGTAATGTAATATCAGATATAACAGCAGCTACTATCTGAAAATTATTGGAGAGAGTGTGGAAAATAATTTGTTTAAAAGGGATAGAATTATGTATAATAAGAGCAGTGCCACCTTTGCCATCCAGTCTATCATGTCTTAGACAATGATATCCAGGAATATTAAATTGGTATGAGGGTTTTAACCACGTTTCGGAGATGGCAGCAACTGAAATATTATGTTCATCAAGTAACTGTACAAGATCAATTTTGTTGGCGAATAGACTTCTACTATTCCATTGAAGTATTTTGCTCATTTGCGGATACATCGGGAAGGCTAGAGAGTAAAGATTTCATATAATCGGCAGCGTTGGACGGTACTTTATTGTTATTTGAAAGGATCGTAATTAATAGGGTAATTAAAGTTTGAATAAAAGAAGAATTTTCAATCGTGACTTTAGGGAAGATATCGGAAGTGGAACAGTTTTTTAAGGCAGTCCCATTGGGAGCCTGGGATTTATTATTCCCATTCGGGTTAAGTAAAAGTTCATTATGTAGTTTTTTATCGAAAGAAGGAATAAATTTTGGATTAGATTTTATCGGTTTGAAAATTGTTTCTTTGTGGGAAGATGATAGAGGGGATTTAGGGGAAGAAAAATGAAAGAGAGAAGCGTTAGACGTTATCTCTGCAAAAGATTTTTTCGTAGGAGGGAATAATTTAGAGGCCTGAAAGTAGGAAATATTGTCTGCAGCCATTGACTGTTTGATATTTCTCTGTCTAGATAACTCTGGACAGGCCACACTAACAGCAGTATGGTTGCCCTTACAATTAATACAAATAGGGTTATTCGTTGTATTTTGACACTGTTCAAAGGGATGATCCTCTCCGCAATGGAAGCAACGAGGAGGGGAACGACAAATAGGTTTTGAATGGCCAAAACGGCAACAGTTGAAACATTGGATAGTCGGGAATCTGTATATTTCAACGGGAAGAGCGTTATAATAAATAAATACACGGGATGGTAATGTTTGACCTTCGAAAGTAATAACAACGGATTGGGAAGGTTTCCATATAGTGGTTCCGGTGGAAGTATCCTTAAAATTCAAACGACGTGCTTTTAAAACTTTTGGAGTTAATTGAGAGTCATTAAGAGCATCTACTATTTCTGTTTCTGATAGATCGGTTGGGATACCTCTTACTCTGCCCATTCTGGTTAAATTGAATGTAGGTATGAAAGATTTAAATTTATTATTAGAAAGAGAACCTATTTTTTTAACAAAATCATTAGCTAATGTGGCTGATTTAAATTCTATGGATAGTTTGTATCGACCTTCCGGTTTTATTGATCCATTTATAATACCGAGGTTATTGAGTTTTGAGCTAAAAATAAATTTACCAAAATCCAGGGGATGAATTATTTTCCCCTGTTCAGTCCTTTGGACATTGACAATAAATGGAGCTGAAGATGAAATAGAATACATAAGCTCAATGGCTTTTGCTTCTGGAGGAATGGTATCATTATAACTTCCATGAGAGATTGGGGCTTCGTTTGATTGTGAAAGAGATTTAATTTTAGGAGGTACATTAAGGCAAAGCGGAGGACGTCGTTTTCGTGAAGGAAGGGTTACAGAAGTCTGGGTATCATCAGTATCGTAGTCGTCTACAATATTAGAAATGGGTTCAGGGTCCGGAGGTCGATTTTCATCTTCCTCCATTTCAACAAATTAAACAATAATTATTATTTTATAAATAATAAATGATAGAAATAATACACGCAACTTCGTCGCAAACCAATAACACAAACAAAAATAATGAATACGAAAAGGTAACAATAAATAAATCTTATCTGTACGCCGCGCCGCCGTCAAAGTAAGCCGTCAAACACAGAGCACTGGTAAACACGACTGCACACTACGGAGGTTCGGTGACTAATCCATAATAATATTTGGACTTTACTGACATAAAATAGTTCACGGAAAGATGTACACATTGCTTATCCAGCCATAGAGAGTTGTCTATCTGTTGAATAATGAATTTCGGCAATTTTTCCAATGTATTTTAAATGTTTTATGTATTTCTCAATGTTGAAGATGTCTTTAAAACAATTACATTTTAGAAAAAAAATACCCTTTAGATTTATGTATTTGAAATACACGGTACTGTTTAAACATTGCAATATTTTTATTTCAAACATGAAAAAAGTTGTAATAAAATCTCACCACAAACATTTTAAATTTAAAAACGTCGAAATATTTCAGAGAATTAAAAATTTTAAAAATACAGCCTTTTATTTAAAGAATTTGCAAAAATGCTGGCACTGTCATACAATTAAAAATTATAATAATAATTCCCTTGAATAACTAAAACAAACACATTTTGGAATCATTATTGCACAATTTAAAAAATTGAACTCTGATAAGAAGTCAAAAGAACATAATTATTACACACATCTCTAATAAGAATTCAAGTAAAATATTATAATTATACACAAAAAGTCTAGTAGAAAATAATTCATGCCTTTGGTCTCTTCATGTTAACTCTCATTGCTTACAAATTGAAAAAAAAATGTTTACTCTTTATTAATTTTAAAATTGGTAAAATAAATTAAGTGAATTTACAATGTAAACTCAATTTATCAAAATTTGATCTCCCTTTATTGAATAAATTTGTTTTAATTTGATTTGAATGACCTAACGTTATAAATTTGATGTCATTACATAATACATAAATGCCTCCGAAGAATACTAGACGGAATATATTATTTTACAACAATAACTAAGGACGGGTTGTTTCGGAGAATTTGAACAATTCATAAAATTTCAACGTTCATTTTCGGGTTCTGTGAAAGTCCTATTCAAGTTCTGTTGTTATATCATTGTAGGCTAGTTGCTTGACAAAACTGAAATAAAAACAGAACTTGAAAAAATCTTTCACAGAACTTGAAAATGAACGTTGAAATTTGGTGAATTGTTCAAATTCTCCGAAACAACCCGTCCTTATCAATTCTGTTATGGAGATAATACATAGACTTGGCAATGAATTAACAGATATCCCTGATGTTTTTGTATTAAATATTGACGCATTTAAAGCTAAATTAGTTCAACACTTCTTAGTAAATGTAAAAAAACGAGTTATTATAATTTTTGCAAACGTTTAAGCAGCTTGCATATTCGGGATATATTTTTTTTATTTTTTATTATTTTTTTGCAGAGTTCAAGGTCGCGTGATAATAACTTAAGGCGATGCACTACGTCGTGTAATATTTTAAATTGAGCCGCTATCAATAATAACCCTTACGCAGATGGCGATAAGGTTTAAATTCCCGCTTAACACCATCCGCCTGTTTTGATTTATGCAAGAAAAAAACATGGCCAAAAAGTGCCTTTTATTTTATTTTGTGGATGTTCAGGCATAAATATTAAATTTTTTTTCGATCATTTTAAAAATAACTTAATTTACATTATACAATAAAATCATAACCGAAAATGGGTTCGTAAGTAAGAGATTTTGAACTTTAAAGCAGTTTTCATAGGCCTTATACATTATTTTTTTCTAGGCTTATAAAAAGAATTATCTAAAAAATACTCGATTATTTCAAAGGCCAAGATGTATTCTACTCGCAGTATTTAAGCATCTGAAACATTTCTAGGCGACCAAATTTTCAAACCAAAAACACGTGATTTTGCATTACTACGTATGGCATCGCCTTAAGAGGTACCTATAGTGTATTTGATCTTTTTTATTCATCTTATGCTGTTGTTTTTTATTTAATTTATAATGGTATTTTAAAATCCCAATAGGTCGTTAATAAATAAAGAGAATTGGATTGGTTATTAAAATAGAAATTATGAACAAAAACATTATTTGAATCACACAAACAAAACAGTAATTTTGCCGAGAAACTGACGCACATGGCGAATGTGTGCCAAAATACAATGTTGCCAGATCTTTGACAGCCGATTAAAGACAATTTAACTAGTAATAATTCGAAATAAATAAATAGAAATAATGGTACAGTCTTAATCCACTATCTTCCCCCTGACCACAAAAGTGGATCTGCACGGGACACCCTTAAATCAGAGTCCACTTTTTGGACTTGTGACATCGCGCAAATACCGCCCTTAGTTAATCCTCTATTTATGTTACAGCATTTTATGTATTATAGCTATAGAAATAAAACTTATTTTCCTTGTAATCCTTGTAATCACTGACTTGTAATCCTTGTAATCACGGACGTTCTTCTACTATAAATTTTAAAGCAATAACTCTAAAAATTAATTTAGTTTATCTGTCAAATTTATTGAAGTTATACGGTTATTTTTTGTGCGCCTGACGATTTTTCAGTACAAATATGAATGCATTTCTATATTTTTTCACAAAAGCATTTTTTTAATTATTTTTTTGTGATTCTATTTATACAAAAAATATTAATATGTTTTGTATTTAGTGTAAAATATTAACAAATACCTTCAGACGTAAGCCAATCTAGTTTCATCGCGGTCAGTGGTTTGCTTACGTAAAACAAAACTAATTATTTATATATTAGCATAAAGATTGTTTAAACATAGTCTCCTTATTAATTTGATACCAAAAATATAAGAATAGATTCGCTTTTGAGGTCACACTGGCGAAAATTCCAACTTCCCATCGTAATTATTTTGGCGCTCTTACTCATTATAAAGCCCATGTCTACTCATCCTCACAATATTTTGTGTTAACAGTTAGTAAATATTTTTTTTGTTCATATTTTTCTGCACACGTATAACGAAATATTATTTGCAAATAGCCCGTCTAATTGTGTAAACGAATTATATTTTTTTTAAATTCACAACGTGCATTTTTTATTTACCTCTATAAAAATCCCAACACCAACGTGACAGCACACTTTTATACTGTCATTTAGCGTACGCCAGTTTTTTTTACCCGCATAGCTTTGAAAGCAAGTAACTTTTAATTTTTCAGAAAGACTGTAACAGTTTTTGATATTAATCGAAAGAATAAAAATTTATCTACAGTAAGAAATAGTATTTATATCTCGCATGAAAATTTAAAAAACCTTTTATGTATTTAAAAGATTAAATAAAATAAAAACTGGTTAACATAAAAATGTTTTTTTTACATGTTTTCTGTTTTTTCATCTACTAGTTGACGTGTACCCGGCGTTGCTCGGGGACTTATTTGGTTTGGGGTAAATTTTTGAGGTTACGAAGCTTTTTCAAGATAACAATTCCGTAGTACATTAATTTGATGTATTTCATACGGTTTAGCCAGCGTTGGCAATGTAAGCGTTCGAAAATGTTTTTTATGAGTTGATTACAAAACATTGACATTTCTCTACTTTTTTTAAATATAACACACATAAGGAAGATTTTTTCTGAATGAAATAAAAACCCTATCAAAACCCGTTGCGTAGTTAAGTAGAACTTGGTGCACAATCAGACAGAAGCGGATAGCGACATTATTTTAAAATATTTAATTAGTTAAAGATGAAAATCAAATGTTATCTTTAAACTTACGCATAGAATAATATAATTACGGTAAATTCTTTGCAATGCGTTTATGCGTCGCGTGGTTTCCCGTTTGTTCCGGGCCAATCCTGACCGCTTTGCTTAAATGTGGGGCAAGCAAGTAGTTAAACAGTGTGTAACAAAAATACAGAATAAACTTATTGATTTAAAATACAATAAAAGTATTTAAATAACACTTAGTTTCAACTTAATTCGTACATTTAATAACTAGTTTATATCGTGGGAGATGTGAGTTGTCTCCATTCTATGTTTAAGTTGAAATCAAGTTTTGTTTTTTATAAATATCCTTTACATGCAGCGCATGCAACATTTGTCAAGTTTACCAAACACCGTTTAACTGTTGGGAAGTGTTTTCTTATTGAAAAGGCTGTTAGTAATTAATAATTATAAAAAACGTAAACAAAATAAACAGTAAATATAGGTAGGCATAGTAATTTAATATGGTGTTGGAGAAGTCAACGGGAGTTTCATCTATTGAAACGGTGAAGTGGACGTTTTCCTGTATTTATCATACTTCCCGATGAAGCCACCACAGCGCGGGCAATAGTGTCCGATGTCCTGTGAACACTTGAGGCAGAAGGGTATAAGACAGCAGCCCAGCACCCCGCCCGCGAAGCAGATACACGCAGCCCACAGGTACGTGAACACTCCCGGAGTGGACTTCAGTACCGTGCTGATCTGCAGCGAGCAGTAGGGACACTTCACCGAGGCGGGCCAGCGAGATAAGTTGTCCATTGTTTTGTATTAATACCTCTCTAAGTAACCTTTTCGATGAATGGTAAATGTTTTTACAAAATTTGTATCAAATGTGTCAGTCGACTCTTGGATGCTTTTGTTCTTTTTTTTAATTATATTTAAGTTTTAGAACAAGTGCCTATCTACGCTAATGGTCATTTAACAATGATGTTTATTTTACTCCAAATCAATGATCAAATAAAATTCCCAAGAGAGGAACTGACATACCAATAAAACATTCTGTCCAAAAAGCACGAAAACGCCATTTCCTTTGTCACTATTCAGTGGCTTGACATTTTGTTGATATTTTGGGACAACAACTATTATTTCTTACTTATTCTATTTAATTAAAATTCATTTTTGTTTGTAAAATACGATTTTCATGCATAATTTTTTTTTCGGGCAAGCCAAGGACTATAAATATATAAATAGTAAATATCTAGGAAATAACAATCAATTTTCAAAACGTGGATACGTAATATATATTATTATATGTATTTTATTTTTACTCCACAACCTAATAAACAATACCGATATATAACGTTGTGGGCACTGGTTCATCCATCGAGTTATATTATGTTCTATTAACCCATTCCTTACCGTGCTAAAAGTAACTTCGTCAGGCCTCCCTGTAACACAACTGTACTGTAACTTACTGTATAGGTTTATGGAATTTTTTACGCTTTTTACAAAAATATAGACGTGCATATCTTTTTACAGGCTTGTATTAATTTATTGGAAGAAAAAATATTGATTTTGTGCATTAAACCTGAAATTTTTTCATTCATTGGATAGCAAAATATTATTCGCAACGGCCAAATTCGATGCTTTCCGGCCGCCTCGGGCCAAGTAAGTTGGCCACATGTGGAAATGCGCTGGTTAAAACGACCAACAGAAAAAAAAATGTACACACAGAAGGTCGAAAGTACATTTCATTTATAAGCTTTTTATAATTGCTTTACTACAGTAATAGTGGATTTAATTACTATAACACCAGTTGCGTAGAAAATTTGTTAAATAAGTAACAAGAAAATCCCCTCATACCTTTTCCTTAATTTATGAATTAATTTATTTATTCATTTTCTGGAAATCGACAGTTTACATTTAATCAGTTTGTATGTAAGTATTATATAGTAAAATAAAACCAATTATGGATTTCCTCCTTGTGACTTTAACTGAGACAGCATAATATGGAATAAGTTATTTAAATTTGTGAGAAAGGAATATGAATAGGAATATGGAATATGAATGTTAATTGTAGCATTTATTAGAGGATAAAGAGTGCAAGCGTAATGAGTAAGATTAAGAAAGGGACGCTTAGATGATTTGAGCATGTAGAGCAAATGAGCGAAGAAAGGAGTGTAAGGAGAATTTACGACGCAAATGTGAATGGTTGCAGAAGTCGGGGACGTCCGAGGAAAACATGGCACTACCAAATGAATCAGATACTTGAGTCGGGCCATTTCAAGAGTTAGAATAATAAAAGAGTATGTATAAGACGATGTATGAATGTGAATGAGGCAAGAAGTGTGTGCCAAGACCGAGTTGTTTGGCGGTCCGTCCTCTCTGCCTACCCCTGCGGGAAAAGCGTGATGGTTAGTTAGTTAGATAGTTAGAGGATAAAGTTTGGATTAAAAATCAAAGTTTGGAAGTAAAAATATTTATTAAGCAGGATTGTTATTTATACATATAAACAATATATAATATATTACAAATAATATAGTTCACAAAGCAAAGTAAAACATTTATTTAACAGGAACTAAACTAACAGGACAAAAAACCATCTGGTGTTTGAAATATACTTTAACTTTTTAAAATTGCAATATTTTAAAATCAAATATGAATAAAAGTTTACCACATTTCTTACAACATTATATGTCGGTATAATTTTTTTTTTTTAATATTTTTAGTATAGATCATATGGGTTACATTAATACATACATATTTTGCAAAATATAATATTTAGGTTCATAATTGGTCATGTATACCTTATCAGAGAAGAGAAGCTTTTGTGCCTGATAAGGGAGCCACGATTCTTACTTAGATTCTTAAATGTTAACTATATATTTATTTTTTTATTATAACTCCACACAGGAGGCCCTGAAGAAAATAATTTCCCTCAGGGCCTATGACATCTTTGGGGATGCTGTGTGGAGGATCTTTTTGTGAAGAGGAAGGAGTGAACATGGGTCTTGAAGAGTCCCATGTTGTAGGAGGGAGGAAACACAGAGGCCGGCAGTTCGTTCCACAGCCGAGCTGTTGAACTTAAGAACGAATCGTAGAAGCGACCCGTTCTCATGTGACAAGTGTCAACTGTGTACAAATGTTGGGCACGCGTTTGGCGTGTATAATAATATATATATATTTTTTTACTATATATTTTTTTTTACTATAAATTTTTTACTATCATAATTTTTTTACTATAAATATATATTTTTTACTATAATTTTTTTTGGAAAAAGTTTGATTTTATTTATTTGTTCTTGATGGTTCGTAATACAGCGCAATTCGGAAGGGAGAATTATTGTAGTTTTTTATGGCTTGGTAAATATAATGGTTTTGCATTTGAGTTGTTTTAAAGATTGGCGTAATAAATTGATTTTCATTTCTCATCAGTTTGTAAAATTCTTGATATTCTGTGTTATTTTTTTCTTTACACATTTTTATAATGGAAGTTTGCTTAAATATATCATCAATATTTGGTACTGGAAACAATTTAAAAAGCAATTTTGTTGGAAAAGAACAGTTTTTTTTTAAGTATTACCTTTATAATATTTTTTTGCGAGACTTTTACTGAGTTTAGGTTGTTTTTATAAGATTCTCCCCAACCTATGAAAGCAGGGAGTGGACAAGAGCATAATACACATTTTAATTATACTGACATATAATGTTGTGGGCAAAGTTTACCACATTTCTCACAACATTATATGTCGGTATAATTATGTTCATTAGGTTGTGCAGTAAAAATGCATTTTATGAAAAATTGAAGCATTGGGTGGAAAAGAGGCGATTTCGCTAAAATTGAGTTTTTAGTTCTGAGAAAATCGAGTTCAAAGATTGTAGTGGATTTATTTTTCGATGAATCTTTGTGTTCAGTATTTGATAATGATCAAATCCGGGCACACTATTATATAGTTGGAAAATAAGTAAATAGTAAAGAAAATTAAAAGCAAACTATTTAAGAGAAAAAAAAATGAAAAAAACATAATTTAAAAACGTCCTTTTATTAAGGCATTTGCAAGAAAGCTGCAACCTCACTTATTACCTCATTCATGCAATTAAAAAAATATAATAATAATTCCAAATAAATAACTAAAAAAATTGACATTTTGGAATCACTTTGGCACAATTTCTTGGAATTGTATATACCAAAAAAATGCAAAAGGCATTTATGTCATTAAACAACATCACATTCATGGAATTCTTATAAAATTCACGCGGTAACAGTCAATTTGCTATTTGGGCGGGTTTACGTAACGCCGCCTCGGTAACCATTTATTAGATAACGAACACCTCTACCATCGGTCACCGTGGGTCAAAATGTTTGTTTGGTGATTTAGCAGGTGTTCCCGGGTTCATCGAGTGAGGTGTGTTCAGGATGCCCCTGCTCACCAGCTGCGTGGCGGGCCAGATCAGGAAGGGCTGGTTTGGGGAACCCTTGACCTCTTCAACCCCTCTTCTAGCGACATACTAATCCCTAGATTCCTACCAACCCCTCATACCATTTTCCTTCCCAGAACTCCCCAATCCTCCGACTTAAAAGGTTGTCTCCATTAGGTATTTAATTTGAAATCAAGTGATGTTTTTTAAAGATCCTTTGCATGCAGCGTAATTCAACAAGTTTACGAAACACCGTTTAACGGTTGGGAATTGTTTTCTTATTATTATAATTATTTAAGAAGTATAATAAAAACGAAGTCAAAATAAACAATAAATATTGGTATGTATAATAATTGAATAAAATGTTGGAAAAGTTAATGGGATTTATTATAAGTATTTTTCTATTTAAACGGCGATGTGGACGTTTTCCTGTATTTGTCATACTTCCCGATGAAGCCACCACAGCGCGGGCAGTAGTGTCCGATGTCCTGTGAACACTTGAGGCAGAAGGGTATAAGACAGCAGCCCAGCACCCCGCCCACGAGGCAGATGCACACAGCCCACAGGTACGTCACTACTCCCGGGGTGGGCTTTAGCACCGTGCTCATCTGCAGCGTGCAGTAAGGACACTTCAGCGAGGCGGGCTCTTTCCACATCTTGTGCTGTATATGTGATAAGTCTTCCATTTTATTGTATTAATACTTCTCTAAATAACCTTTTCGATGAATGACACGTGTTTTACAAAATTTATATCAAATTTGTCAAGTGACTCTTGGATGGTTTTGTTTTTTTTTAATTATTTTTAAATTTTAGAACAATACCGACGTGCCTACCTACGCATATGCTCGTTCAACTTGGATGTTAAATATCCTCCAATCCAATGACCTAATAAAACTCCTTATTTATTATTCAGTGGCTTGACTTTTTGTTGACATCTGGGTTCAACAACAATTATTTCTCACTTACCATAACTATTCTCACAACCTATTCCATTAAAAAAAGAATTTTCGTTTGCTGAATACTGTACATATTTATGTATAACAATTTTTCTGGCAAGTTTAGGACTCTAGAAAATATTATGGAAATAAAAAATATTTTCCTTAACGAAGATACATAATTTTTCATAATATTATTTTTTTTATTTATAATAACCTAATTAAGATAATTACACCAACATTAAGGGTCTTAAATATTATTTGCGCGTAAATGATAAATCATTGCATGGTGCTTAATTAATATTTCTATGAATATAAAGATCAAGGTGTTATAATAAATATTATCATTGATACATATAATAAAAAATAAATCTTGAACCAAAATATATTATTTAAATAGTTAAGACAATATTAACGGTTTTTAAACGAAAATTTTAAGTTGTAAATCAGGAAACGATACGGTCACATCTGGGACACGACCCCTGGTCAATATGTGAGCCCCGGGGCGCACGGCATTTTCGTTGAGCCTCTGTATTTTTATTGTGCTATGAAAATATTTGTACGACGGCTGCTAATTAAATTGATGAAATATAAAATTTGGCCAGTTTTACTGTCATTAAGAATTGCCTCGTCGGTGAATACAATATTTACTTAAATATCGTACCAAAAGGGATGTTTAGACGATCAAATAAATTTAAAAAAATGTTTGATAAGAATGCGTTCACTTGTGAAATGATTTTCCTGCCGTTTTTTTTTTCTTTGATACACTTGTATACATGTTGGATGAACACTTAAGCGGCATTTAAAAATTAATCCATAAACTTTATACTGTTTTTAAGCTGACATCTTATAATTAGCCGACCGACAGTTCAAAACAATGGTATCACTCGTGATATTGGATAATAAATAAACCACTAACCACTGGACAGAGGATTGGAATTTGACAATGTAGTTTTTTTTAAATAACGTAGGCGATAAAACTACTCTACAAGTAGAAATATTGGTAAATTTATTTTATTTTTTATATATATATATATATAAATTACAAACAATTCAAAACATAATGAACCTTTGTCTGTCCAACTGGGAAGGATTCCCGTTTCAGGACAGACAAATTGTGTATTTAGTACATAATATTCTTACAGTGGAATGGCGATGATGTCAAAACAAATTTTGAGAACATTGTTGATTGCATTCGAAGTGACAGGATAGTTTCTTTATCATTGAAAGAATCGCAAAGATGTAATTTATTACCATGGTCAATTTGGATAACATTAGTAATTCCTTTTTCGAAGGAAGGAAATACTTTGGGGTGTGACATATTGAATGAAAAAACATACACTTAGTAAGACACCACTTTATTTTTGAATCAATAACGATAGCCAACCGGGTTTCGCTTGTCCCAAGCTTCATCAGGGCTAAATATCAACTTGATCAAGTTGATATTTAGCCTGATGATGATGAAGCTTGGGACAAGCGAAACCCGGTTGGCTATCGTTATTGATTCAAAAATAAAGTGGTGTCTTACTAAGTGTATGTTTTTTCATTCAATTAGTAATTCCATTCAGAACAGATGAATGGTTTCTTTCGGGACATCACAAGTCTGAGATTCTTTCCAGGGCATTTTGGAGAACATTTACAATTGTATAGTTAGAATTATGAATCCTATAGTACTTTTTTAGAATTTCTTAGGTGATAGAAATTATACATTACTAGACCAGAATATATGCCATATAAATTTCCACTTTTAAAATTTCGAATCTTTATTTATTATATGGCTAGTCATTATTATGCAGTAATCGAAATAAAACCGCACAAAAGATTCGCAAATTTAAATTCAAATAATAACAACAATAAAGATCAAGTATTAAGAACAAAAATAACCATTTTTAAACTTGAAATAAAAACTGACTTTAGATCCTTATCTCTCTTAAGTATAAAATAGCCTTTTGGAAGATAAAAAATAAAATTTAACATAATATTATCAACGCTTTTATATATTTTTTTCTATCTAAGTACTTAATAAGTACTAAAAACATTTTTTTTTTAAACAAACACGTATTAGTTCATATTAGATATGTGAGTTTGTGTTAGCATGAGTAGAATCTCCCCATGTCTAGAAGCCAATTGCTAACCCAAGTAGGAGTATTGTCTTTGTGCATGTGATGTGTTTGTAGTGGGTGGAACTATTGGATTCCGACTTGCAGGACGGGTGTTGTGGAGATGATCAATGAATGAATAGTGGTGTCGATGTTTTTATGTATGTAAAATAATTTTTCTTATATGATAATGTGTTAGTTTAGTTTGTTTTGTGGTGTTAAACTGATGTAATAAAACTTTGTTTTATACAGAGCTACAAAAGTATTTTATAAATGAATCAATTGAAGGGAGTTGAAGGACGATACTATGTATTTGGTAATATTATATTATTAAACTGTTAGTTTAAAAAAAAGTTGTCCTGTGTAATTATTAATAGGCATGACAGCTGATTCGCATTCCGAGTGTGTAAGAGATCTCTTGTCTCTCACGTAGACTGTTATATTTAATAACAGGAGGACACTGTGTTTTTACTTATGACTCTATCTAAAACACGCGAATATCTCAGCACAGTTTCTCCTAGTGTGGTGTTCCAAAAAACACTACTACTAACCTATTGACATTTTCTTTATTACTGGAACTTATTATCCACGTAAACTGTAATCTATATAAAGATCTGTTAAATGTGTGTACTAGAAAATGGAAATAAATAAATTCAATCGTTATCCAGGAAATGCGTGCATAGTTGGAATAATTACTGGATTTGCTTAAAATCAAGCCAATTTGGTCAGTGAGAGCAACCTTTTTATTAGGTAGTATTAATTATGTTATCAATGCCATTTTAAGTTATCTGAATTTCATCACAAAGACTTATGTTGTGTTGTATTGTTACATTGCCAATTTAGGAGGTGGGTTTGGTTACCGCCGTCTCGGGAAACATTTATTGGATAACCAACACCTTTGCCGTAGATCTCCCAAATAGTTCGCTATGTTTGGTGACTTAGCAGGGGTGCCCGGGTTCATCGAGTGAAGTGTATTCAAGATGCGTCTACTCACCAGCTGCCTGGCATCTCCAACTGGTCTTTATTGACCCATCGCCTTGCGCCGCAGCGGGAGGGATAGATTCATATATCCGTCACTCCAGAACACATTAATCCCTAGATTCCTACCCTTCATACCTTTTTCCTTCTGCTTCCTTTCCTAGAAAACACCCTCCATACAGCATCCTCAAAGATGATATAAGCCTTAAGAGAAATTATTTTCTTGACGGCCTCCTGTGTGAGACTAATGTAGAAAAAATTGTAACCCATAGAAAAGCCAAACAGACCAGGCAAAAATAAAACAATACTCAGCAACACATCATAAATAAAGCTCGCTTGATTTAGCCACTTGTAGGTGTCGGCTCGGCCTGCTCGGGTGGGTCCCGCGGGGCACGACCGCCTCGCCCTCCCCGCGCAGTGCGGCGCTCGGCGCTCGGCGCTCGGCGCTCGGCGCTCGGCGCTCGGCGCTCGGCGCTCGGGGTACCGCGTAGGTTCCGCTTTGCACAGTGCGTGATCTCTACCGCAGGAGGCAGCCAGACACGTTCTGCGCATACAAAGCAGTTAAATAGCTGTAGGTGTGCACAACTATAGGGTGTAATGAAGTCAAACTGTTTTTATTTCAGAATGTCCATATTAAGATTATTTGGAGATTAGTTATTAAACTTTCTTCTTATCGACATTAGTAATTGTAGATGTGTTCAACTGCACAGAATATAGTTACAAGAAGGCTATAATAACATAACTCAGTAATAATTACAATTAAGGTTGGCATAATATTTTTTTCTGTACATGTTTGTAAAAGCCCATATGGGTGTATAACATATTTAACTAAATAAATATTATTTGCCATATTATTGCAGTAGCCCCATTACCCCGTTTATATTACGTTTGGTGATTTAGCAAGGGTGCCCGGGTTCATCGGGTGAAGTTTGTTCAGTTGCGCCTGCCCACTAGCTGCGTGACATGCCAGATCGGGAGAGGGTGGTTTGGGGAGACCTTTTGACCTCTCCAACTAGTCTTTCTTGACCCGTCATGATAAATTCATACGTCCGTCACTCCTGAACAAACTGATCCCCAACCCTCATATCCTTTACCTTCCCAGAACTTTCTCCCCTTTCCTTCCTTAAAGAAGACCTTCAACACAGCATCCCGAAAGATGACATAGGCCCTTAGGGAAATTATTTTCCTCAGTGCCCCTCTACCTGGGGATAGTTTAAAAAAACGATTTATTGATTTTTTTCAATTTGTACAATTTCTTATAACATTACAGATGGGGTCTAGATTGTTATAATTGTACCGTTTATAAAATGTAGTTGCAGTTACAAAAACCTTTTAAGAGCGTTGAATGAAATGAAAAACATATCAATCTTTTGATCAACTACATTTAGGAAGTACATGGCTCTCTCCACGGGTGAGTTCATGAACAAATTGGTGCTGATCGCTTTACAATAAAGTAGGTTATGGCGAAGTCCTCGAGAGTGAGACTCTGGTACAAAGAAATTTACCTGAGCCAGAATCTCGTTGTTAGATGTAACCGTTTATTAAGAGATGAAAATATGTGTGTACTAATTTTGTCTCTAAGGAGTGGTAATTGGTCATGCCCACGATATAAGTAGATTTATTTATTTTAAGGAACATGAACAGTCTCAATATTAATTTAATATACATAGGAGGATGGAAAAGAAACATACCAATTATAAATGTTCACAGATGGTTGAATTGGTAATATAAAACTAAGTATTTAGTGAATGTAGACTAAAATATAAAACGCAGGACTAAGTAACAAATTTAAAATCCGAATTAAGTACTACTGGAAGTAGATGGGTGTAGCCAGGGATATAAACAGTTTGACTTTTTTAAAAAAAATTAAATAAAGCTATAATTTTGAACTTGAATTCCCAAACTGGATGATGGTTTCCAAATTACCTACTAATTTGCCTAAAGTTCCGCGGAATTCAACGGCAATGACCAAGAGGTTAGAGGCGTTTTTCCGGCAAGACATCCTTAGTTCGATTACCAGTTACGTTTACCCAGTTTAACTTTTTTTTATTTTTTGTGTCCTGTTCTGTTTCATGCTACTTTTAGATTTATTAGTATTATCTCCTTCTATAATGTTTTTATACTTTTATGTGCTCTCACTCGTGAAAACGTTTCGTCGAATATCACAAATATGTCGAATATGAAGATTAAATGAATACTAGAAATCATTCAGAAGGATCAACTCCCTGAAGTCAATACCCAAATTTAGTTCATAATATTTTCTTTTAGAACAAAAATTACTAAATAACAACATAACAACAACAATAATAACAATCCTTTCCATTTCGCCTCAAATATTTATACTAGATGCCATAAATAAAATACTAAAAAAACATGAAAAACACTATCCACATTTGTATTTAATTAACTCGATATTTCGAAAACCTATCCGTTTTGTTTGGGGAATTTGTAAGAAAACTTCGCTTTTATCTCGTTCATATAATAAAAAATATTTTTTAAAGTTCAACCGATTGTTATGATAGCGACGCGAAATACGAATTATTGATTTTGGTTATTTTTGCGATTTTATTTATGGCATCTAGTATAAATGCCATAAATAAAATTTATACTAGGATTTTATTTATGGCATCTAGTATAAATGCCATAAATAAAATTTATACTAGGATTTTATTTATTGCATCTAAGTGAAATTACAGTTTTCTTACAAATTCCCCAAGCAAAACGGATATGTTTTCGAAATATCGAGTTAATTAAGTACAAATGTGGTTAATGTTTTTGACAACATTTTACATGTTTGATAATAAAATTTTATTATTTAGAGTAATATTTATATTAAATGCGTACACCGGGAAGAAAAATTTATTGAGTTTTCGAAAAAGTTTTTTTTTAAATAAAAATAAGATGCATATATCGCATTTGACGTACAAAATAACCATTGACTGAACAAAAGTAATGAAAGTACTGAAGGGTTAATCTTATTTCTCTTAAAAATGGTTTAAAAAGTTTATATTTTGACAACATTCTATGTTTTCCACCCTGTAGAAATGTGGAGTGTGTGGTGCATGGGGTAGCAGCATCACGCACGGGGTGTATTATTGTCCCTCTGGGAGCACGGGGCCAGGGTGGCAGGGGGCAGGCAGAGAAGCCCTCTCGAAGCGCGTGTCAATGTGCCGGATGATGCCTAGATTCGTGTTCCTAAAGGGGTTGCTCTATTTGGACTGCTAATAAAAACTGTCGTGTCTGATTTTAAATCATTTCTATTTATGGATCGTTTTATGTTTGCGCGTTTTCACTATAAAAATCCCTTGCAAATTACTCTATGTAATGCTGGCGCAGACCCGTAAAGCACTGAAAATAAGAAATATTATTTTATTTATTTAAAAAAGAAAGACAAATATTCCCGGGTTACGAATAACCTAACAATATTTGAAAATCTCCTACTACCACCACAGTAAGCTGAAAATGTTGCTTGTGTTGTGATGGAGGACTTAGCCAGCCGAGGAATTGAACACACTACTCCTGAGTGGGACCCAAACGCGATGGCAACTCGGCCACCGACCGGTCGAAATGTGTATTTGTATTTATATAAAAATATGTATTTTTAATATTACTTACCTATTTACATCATCAAATTATATTGTTTAATGAATGGTTATTCACATCTTCGGATCTACCGGATCTGCCCTGATGATGGACACTGCAACGATGTCTGAAACGTCGGCTAAAGAAGGAGTTAGCGCAACACGGCATAACACCCCAAAAACAAACAAACAAAAAAGGTTATTTTATTTATTATTTTAATTATTTTTTTAAATTTTAGTATAGTTGTGTTGGTTATCTAAGCAATGCAAAATCTTCCATCCGCGGTAGTATTTACATTACCCTAACTATGAGAGCGTCCTTTTCTTATAAATAATCATTACATTTCCATAGGCCTTTTTACTACACTTTTGTGATAAGGTCGTATATGGATGTGATTTGATATTTGCACGGCCAAAAGTATTATGGTGGTTTATTTTTGGGGTATTATGGCGTGCAGCGCTCTCTTCTTTTTTGACAAACGTTTCGGACAGTAATACAGTGTCCGTCATCAAGGCAGATGTGTGGCTGATGGTGTAATGGTGTCCGAAACGTTGGCTAAAGAAGAATATAGCGCAACACGGCATAACACCCCAAACATAAATAACATTTAAGGTCGTACCACACGTAATCATCAGTGATAAAATTTTCATTTAGTAATATGTAGTTTTCTTTCATCCTTCCTCTGCCAGTTCCATGCGATGGTGTCATAAATCAGTTTTCGTATTAGAACTTCTTTGTGGACTACAACTAACCTCACTCGACTACAGCGCAGTATTCCATAAAATGAATTTTCCTCACCATCCTTTCATTATCCTTACCAGCTTCCTTATTTAGAAAAGTTTTCTAAAATAGTAGCAATCAACACAGCACGACTCTGTCTAAAGTATACTTGAGCCTTGAGCACTTACCCGGAATAATTTTGTATCTTGTACCCAACAAAACTATCAATGTTGAGCTATTGATGGAACAATGTTGTTTATGTTATTAATTTATTATTAATTATTTAACATAAGGACTCTCTTAATGATCTGTAGTGGTACGCCACTACTTGACTCGAACGTTATTCTAGAAGTTTCCAAACAAGGTTCTCGGATTTTCTTTTATTTTTTTAATATTTGTTTCTGTAGCAATTGGAATGTTCGAGAATGTTTTATTTTCCACCTAGATAAGCGACAACGTGAACGAAATGGTCAGTACAGTACCAGCAACCGCGACATCGAGATCGAATTATTTTGCCTACGTGACGCGTTTCGGAACATTCTCGAAATTCACTTTCCTTTCGTAAATCATTTTGTTGTATTTTCTACGTTTATTTATTGTTTTCGGATATATTATTAAAAACCGCCTCAGCCATATTTCGTAGTTATTTACTAATAAAAAGAATACAGAACATAACTACAAATCAAATACACCAGTGGCAGCATTTTGAAGATCTTGGTTTGTGAAGAACGTTGTATACAATGTTGTTTGTCAAAATCACGGAGCGTGATTTAATTCATAGGATTAAAGGGAGAAAACGGAAATCTTATATTTTAAACTTTTGTATGTTTATATCTGGAAATACAACAAAGCCAAGAAGCTAACGGATGCAAAAAATTTTGTTTTTGTAATGAAAAAAATATTCTATAACATTATTTTTAGTCGTCGAAACAGAATTGTGTAGTAATATTGTGAATTGATCTCATGACAATATCTCGACTATAAATCATTTGATTTATTCGTGTACTGTTGTAAACTACTGGACGTAATCAAACTACACGTATCTAAACGAATCACCAGACAGAAATTAATATTTTAAACAAGTATATCTCATTCTATCTGCGGTTCGCATTCCCTAAAACAATGGATTTATTTGGTAATACTTGAACTATTCAAATTTCAAAGGCCGTATGTGCAAACTATTTATACCTTATAAAGAACATTTTAATATTTAATTTTAATAGCGTTGATTTGAAGGATCTTAGCGGAATAAATGTTTTTATGTTACATATATATATTTCCTGTATTTTGTTAATGCTTGCGCATTTTTGTTATTATTTTAATGATAATTCATCTTTTTTTACTAATGAAAATATATTTATATGCCCAATGGGCGTTTAAAATAAAATTAATATTGTTATTTGCTAAATACTTTAATGATTTGTGTGAATTTATGTTAGATGAGCGTGTTGTTTACATAAGGCACTACGGAGTGGAGTAAAAAAACTAATTCTGCATAAATGATTTTGATAATTTCTAAATTTTTTTTAATACCACTTAACTTTGAAAATTGTGTTTATTGTATTTTAAATATTAAATTTAATGAAACATATCATAATGATTTCGTTTCGTCAATTTTTCTCAAAACGAGAATATTGTTGGATACAACGTTATTCACACTCATTAAGCTATCTATAGTATAGAACAGCATCTTAAGTCATATTGAATCCCAAACAAGGCAGCAAAACTCCCCTAACTCCATCTTCCCCAGCCACGTGATTATCTCCCACCTGTCTGCCGTAATCCTTATTCATCGGCGAATGATCAACATGTGCGACGTAAGCCTCATGTTATAATATAGCGGCAGACTCATAAAAGATTGGTCTGGCAACTTTCGTCTCCTGGTTTACTACGTCATCGGGCGGCCGCCGTTCCAATGCATATTTAATGCACTTTTGATATCATACCATCTTACTTTTTATTTTGCCTCCACCGCCGAAGTTATGATAGGCCAGTAAGTAATACTCGCTACTCGCTACTCTCTACTCGCTAGTCGCTAGTCGCTGGGAGTTTTATTAACTTTAGACTGGAGGCGCTGGTCGGTCCATTCAAGCGCGTCTCATCTCAAGATAGGTACTCAAGTTACCTATAAGATAGGTTTAAGATTTTCTTGAGAAATTTAGGTACCACTTAGTTACTTTTGAAAATGTTTTACCTCATGCTGTTCTTTTTTGTTATGATTAATTTATTAATGTTTTTTGACAAACAGTATCAAATACAATATTAAAAATGTAAACATAATTACAATTTGCGTACATACCTATTATATTATAACACTGATAGTTCTGTAAACCCAATATAAATACCTCGCTTCCAAAAAAGTAAGTTTTTAATTTTCACCTATTTTAAATCTAAACCAAAATTTCCTTTGAAATCATAATACAGGGTTTTCCAATAAGGGGTGTTATTTTGATATTCAATCGTAAAAGATCAATGGTTTCGTTGCGTGGCACTTAGCGCCGTCTTGTTGAAAGTAAACGTTGTCCAGATCAATACCATCCAATTTCGGCCATAAAAAATCATTAGTCATCCCTCGATAGCGCAATCCATTCACCGTAACTGTTGCTCCAGCCTCATTTTCAAAAAAGTAAGGTCCAATGACTCCGCCGGACCATAAACCGCACCAAACAGTCACACGTTGAGGATAGAGAGGCTTTTCAACAATAACTCTTGGGTTTTCCGAGCCCCAGATGTAACAATTTTACTTGTTGACGAAACCACCGAGGTGGAAATGGGCATCATCACTCAAGATGATTTGCATTTGATTCACTCAAGTAAATTTTAATAATTTCAATGCGTTGTTGAAGCGTGTATCGTTCCATTTTTATTAATGGCGTAATTTCTACTTGTCAAATGTTAAAAAACGACAGCTTCGAAAGTAATAATCTACCGAAATAGCGGGCTATTCAAAATAACACCTTTTATTGGAAAACCCTGTATTTGTAAGTAGGAAAGTACTTAAATACCTACCTACTTAATGAATAAACACGACGATTTCACATTTGAGAAAAGAATCTTAACTGAACCGTTACAACGGCCACTATTTTGAACCGGAACACAATAAATAGATGAGATGTGAAATGGTCATGTTAAAACGGGACTTCGCTACGCTCAATCAATTATTCAGAACTTTAAGAGGTGTATCTGACTTAAACCAATGATTCCTGAGCTTATTTCGAGTAAACATGTAGATAAAATTTTGGTTTCTGGTGACTTCTTTTGCCTGAAAATAGTCAAAAACAGTATTGTACTGTTAGAGTCGAAGCGGGAGTGGGGAAGTTAGTTTTAGAAAATTTTAAAACACCAAATGTTCCACCGGATAACATTTTTTTGCATTTTTACGCCAAATAAGGTCAAGTACCGGTGATTATAGTTTTTCAGATACATCCCTTAAAACCAATGCATAAACACACTTTAAAAAATATATATCTTATTTACATTACATACCCTTCAGAGGCTCGCTCGTGGTTAGGGGTAAAAACAAAAGCTGATAAAGACTAGACAATTTCAGACAGTGGGTTCAATTTGTATTTCTTCGTGTTCTCGTGTCTTTTCCATTATCAGTTGTTAGATGTCTTAAAGGTAAAACATATTTATTTTTTAAAGAAACTTTTGGTTTCCACCGTCTGCTTACATTATTTTATAAGTACCAAAGTAAATACATGACGTAGTTTGTTATTTTGTTTTCAAATGTGAACAAATGTTTAATAGGTCAGATAAACTGCCCCATTCCCTAACAACCCTCCCTCCTGACCGCCAGAGGTTGTGTTTCCCAACTCTGACCACGTAGCTCCCCTAAGAAAATTGGGAAAGGTAAATTAAAATACTCCGCAGTCTTCAGGCGGGTAAATACTTACTCCTGTCAAAGCGATCGAGTTTATTCTTCCGAGAAAAATATATGACAGCCTTAATCACATTCCCCATATTTAGGTTTGTGCCAACTGGGTATTTTTATTTATTCAGAACTTTACTCAAATCAAATAAAACATAAATTCCAAGGACGAAAAAAAAGAAAATTTCGAGGAAATATCTTCATGCGAATATCAGGCAGATTGACAAATTT
This sequence comes from Hesperophylax magnus, assembly GCA_026573805.1. Classification (NCBI taxonomy): domain Eukaryota; kingdom Metazoa; phylum Arthropoda; class Insecta; order Trichoptera; family Limnephilidae; genus Hesperophylax; species Hesperophylax magnus. Next base: position 1,577,630 of record JAIUSX010000116.1, on the reverse strand, counting down.
TATTACCATTTCTCAGTCCATTACACTCCTTCAACCGCGCACATCGCTAAGCGAGCTCCGGGGAATACATGTCGCGGTGATTTTAGAGAAGAATTGTATGGAGCAGAAGTAGGAGTGCGGAGGAGTGTTTCGGGGATGAAGGAAAGAATGCCGAATGAATAAATCACGCCCGAAGAGATGACGAGGCCATTCTCACACTTTAAATATAACTCGCCCCCTGAGAAATGCGCGACTCAATTTTATTTCGCCGAAAACGGCATCGGAATATTTTCTACGCCAAGAAATAAAATAAACATTATTTTTTTTTTTGACAGGAACTTTACAAATTCTGAGAAAAGGGCGCTATTTAAAGTTCAAATATATGTTTACCAAAGATAAATTCCTATCGACTTAATTTGTTCGCTTTTAATATGTAGAAATGCGAGCCTTTTATTTTGCGTCGGAAACCTTATTAAATTATATTTTTTAAATAAGATTACATATTACATGAAAGGAAATAAGAAATTCGCTAGTGAGTTTTTAATATCCCAGTACTTTGTATGGAAGCCCATTGGCTATGCGGATATCTCTTTAAAATAATTAAACAAACATTAAAAATACCCGTATTTTGTTACAAAGGAAATTAATGTAATAAGGACTATTAAGGCCTCTGAAGGATTTCTGTATATTCGAACTGAATTTAAAGTCACTAAATAAACAAATATGTGGAGGATAATACACAAAATAATATGATTATATGGAGGATTGGAGTCGACTTCAGACTTAGAAAATATGAAATTTTGAACGGAGGAGAGTCAATTTAAGTTAAGACTTGATAGAACTAACTAACTAACTGTCTGCTAATTTGTATGTTTAAAGGTGAATTAAATAAATTCAACGGTGACTAAAATGTGCGAGTTCATGTATCGCTGGTTAAAGTAAACGTCTCTTAACATCATGTTTATTGTGTACAACATGTGCGAGTACTTTCTTAGTGAAAAATTATAAATATTTTTTGCTGTAATCTCAAATTCTTTATTAAAATTTAATACGTGTTTAGAAAACATGATAGTTATCGTTATCGGGTTTGAATCAGTAGAGAAATATAACAAGCATGTTTATGGCCCTCGCTACATGCATACCTACTAACATGACCCTAATAATTCTTTACCTCCCTTCTCCGCCCCTCTCTTCTCCCAACCCTCTGAACCCTCCCCTCGGTAGATCTTTCGGACCTCTAACTTTCCACTTTCATATCGTTTCAAAAATTGGAGACCATTACCTAAAAGCACGGGCTTTTAGGGTCCAAGTTCGCAGAGGCCTTTTTATGGGCCGAAATTGTTAATATCGCGAATAATTTGGAATTCAATATGAAAGGGTCAGGGATAAATGCGTTACATGAATATTTATTCATCTTTAAAATAATTATCGCGGCCCGTTCGGCTCCCGGCCGCCAGTTCAGCGTTCTATACATCTAATAAATTGGACCGTAATAATTAAAGATTAACACCAGAAATACTACCGACTTGCCCCGGAGTCCGTGATTTATTTATCAATGTCTGATTTACTGAAATGAATCGGTACAATACATTTCTTTAAACCTTGCGTGATTTCAAACAATGTTGATATTTAATTAAAATGAAACAATGTATAGTTAGATTTTCACAGTATTACTCATTTTTCAGAAAAAATATACTCGGGAAAACGGCCTGTACCATAAATCTTACGATACAAGTTTCTTTAAAACATGTTTTTTACAAAAATTATGTAATTTGAAAACATAGCTGGAATTTACTTTGTACTGGCTATTATTTGGTTCGTTTATCTCTTATCCTTCTATTCCAATGGATGTATCATTCGCAAGTCACATGGGACTTTTTTAGCACAATATTTTATGCGAGTATTTATGCACGCAAAATAAAATATATTAAATGCTATATTCCATCCTCTTGAGAGCCTACGAAACTAGTAAATCTCTCAATTATATCGATGGTCGTTATGGGGTGGGGTGACAGAAATGAATCAATAAAGGGATTTGAGTATCATAGTCACGAAGAGGCCATAATTAATCGAAGGAGGATTCCCTGGTAGATATGTTTTAAAATTTTAAAAAAAAAAACAATAATCAACTATCAAGATGTAGTCAACGTACTTACAGTATTTAACGATACTAATTCAAATACTTTACAGAAATAATAATTGTTTGTGTTTTCGAATAATGTATCACGTAAGTACCTGATACAATTAGGGTTGTATTACCACGACTAGAAAATAATATAGATATATGTAACGCAAACCATTATGTTAAATGCGAGGTTTAAAACGGAATCCCATCAGGCGTGCCTCCATTACAAGGGTAGTAAAAATGCATAAACATGCCAGACAGAAAGGGTTCAATTGCTACTTTATATGTATGACAATATGTAACCTTTACTGATAGTGTGGCCCTTATGCCTTACGTGTCTTTATCGTCTCCATTTTTCCTTCATACGAAAATTGGACGTACTAAGTACGGGTGCAGTCATAAGAAACTAGTACCTGCCTAGGAAATATTGATATTGATAATACTAGATGGGCCCTCAGCTCTTAAAGCGATGTATATTTTATATCAGAATTTGCTTGCAATTTAACTGATCTCAAGGGAATCGTGGAAATTTAAACACTGGAGGTGTAGGTAAGTTTTTAGATTCTCACGGCCAAAAGCATTTTTGTTGTTTGTTTTTGGGGTGTTATGCCGTGTTGCGCTAACTCCTTCTTTAGCCGACGTTTCGGACAGCGTTGCAGTGTCCATCATCAGGGCAGATCCGGTACACATCTTCGGATCTACCGGATCTGCCCTGATGATGGACACTGCAACGCTGTCCGAAACGTCGGCTAAAGAAGAAGTTAGCGCAACACGGCATAACACCCCAAAAACAAACAACAAAAAAAACTGGAGGTGTAGTTTGACTACGAACAAATACTTTGTATATTTAACATTCTGTACATTTTATGAAACAAAAAAATATTTTATGATATTGGTAACTCCTCATCGGTTTACAAAGCCATAAATAAAACGATTGTGTGGTGTAAACTCAATACTTAATTTAATTGTCAAATGTTTTCATGTTTTAGTATATGTATCGCTTCCACGTTTTCCGACGTGTTGGGCTTATGTTGGGCCAATGTGCTGACTAAAAATAGTACACTGTTTACACGTTGCGCTAGCGTATTAGAGCGATGTTTGATCAATGAATGCGCTAAGCCAATTCTGCACTGGCCATTTGTTCAAGGTGGTTATGGAAACAATCGCAGCCGTGGCAATTTATTTGTACAGCACATTATTAGCTTAATGTGCCCCAAAGAAGAGTGACCAAAAAAAATCCCCAAAGCAGATGAAGGATGCTGACTATGATAACTATGATGGATGAGGCCAACGTGTGAATGTCGTTGGCGGGTTGGTGCCGAGATCCTTTGACGTGTGCATGTAAAACCGGCACTAATCGGCTGATCGGGCATTATTTTCCCAACGTGTGCTGGCGGCTTAAGAAATAAGGTGTGTTTATCCGGAGTTGTATTGGGTTCCATCCTCGCCGTCCACGGTTGCGCTCGATACACTTGATAATTTCATTAGTGTACTAAGCAAATAGTAGGTATTGTCGATTGGTAACTAGTATTTCTGAAGTTTATATGCGAAAGACCTATCTGTTACATCATATATCAATGATAGCAAGGGTCCAACAGAACTATAAGGGTTATTTTTCCGTGCCTACATTCCTATTTATAGGTCTATGGTAGAACCCGCGCAAGTGTGGAGGGGGTATTTAAGACGTGAAATGCACAGAAATCGCTGTTTTCAGATGACCACGTGATAACCGAAATGAAATGGTTATATTTACGAGACGAATAAAATGTTTTTATTCCATAATTTTTGCGATGTTTTTAGTTTTTTAGTTTAGTTTTTAATTTTGACGGATTTACCTGTATTCTTTGCTTATTTGTTACCTGTAAATTAATACACAAATAACTTTGTTTTCATCACTTTAATATATATATATATATAACCTCTACATGTTTCATGAACAAAGTTCACCTCATCAGGAGCCAGTATATACTATACTAATATATATATATATATAGGAATAATATATAAAGAGACAACATCTAAATACAGTGGAGATGAGTATAGACTGATAATAAATATCAATAAAGGGAAAAACAGGCAATTATTTAGTTAATTATTTCTGAAAGTGTAACTTCAGTTTTAGTTTAAGTATGTTAATATACTTTAATTTCTTTATTTCTATCGGAAGGTTGTTGAAATACTTTATTCCTAAATGGGTATAGTTATTTTGCATGTGTTTGGTATTACATTTTGGAATTTTGATATTGTATTGATATCTTTTAGATTTAGGTTTCAAATTTTTTGGTTATATTATCTTTATAAATTTGGATAATTGCATTTTTCTTGAATATATCCTCTACTCGGGGCACCCCAAAATCTGTAAATAGCGTTTCTGTTGGTTACGTGAAGGGTTTCTTGAGGATTACTTTGAGGATTAGCTTCTGGACCACTTTGATCGGGGTTAGAATCTTATTGTATGACCCCACCCATCCAATAATTCCGTATTGAATTATCGACTGGATTAGTGTGTAGTATACTCATTTTAGGTTACTTTTTTTTTAAATATTTCTTAGGACGGGTTGTTTCGGAGAATTTGAACAATTCATCAAATTTCAACGTTGATTTTCAGGTTCTGTGAAAGACTTATTCAAGTTCTGTTATTATATCATTGTAGGCTAGTTGCTTGATAAAACTGAAATAAAAACAGAACTTAAAAAAATCTTTCACAGAACTTAAAAATGAACGTTGAAATTTTATGAATTGTTCAAATTCTAAGAAACAACCCGTCCTTAATCTTATAAATATATATACACACTTTCTGATACGCTTAACCAATTCACAGATATGTCTCTTCCACTTCATATGTTGTTCTATTATCACTCCGAAATATTTGATTTCTGATACTGAGTTCAATATTGAACAGCCTTTGATACATGTGTTTTTATTACATTTGTTATTGTGAATAATTATTTTAGTGTTAGGGAGTGTTTGTAGGTTGTTAATTGAGATATGTATATAGTATATCTTGTTAGTTTTCAATGAGAGAAGATTTGTATCAAACCATTATTTCAACATGTTCATGCTATTATTTGCTTGTTCGTTTACTACATTCCAGTCGATCCCATTCACTATGATAGCTGTGTCGTCGGCATATGATATTACGTTTGCGTTAAGTGGTAGTTTGAAAATATCGTTGACATAAATTATAAATAGTAGGGGGCCTAGGACTGTGCCTTGCGGTATCCCGAAATTACTTGTTAGTGGTAGACTAAGTGAGTTGTTTATCTTGACTACTTGGTATCGTTCAAATAAATAACTTTTTATCCATTTTAGAATTTTATCGTTTATCCCAACACAATTCAATTTTTTAATAAGTTTATCATGAGAAATACTATCGAAAGCTTTTTTAAGATCTATGAAGATTCCGAGACATTTCAAAGATTTGTCAAATGTGTCCTGGATTATGTTCGATAATTTGGCAATTGCATCTTGGGTTCTTCTATTTTTCATAAATCCATATTGGTTGCCGTGAATTACGTCATTTTTGTCAATAAATTCAGTCAATCATTTTTTGATAAATTTTTCAAAGATTTTCGCAATGTTAGAGATCAGCGATATTGGACGATAATTTTTCACTTCTCATTCATCACTTCTGGGTTGCCAGATTTTTGAATTTGAGTGATGATGGTTTGTTTATATATAGTTGGGAATATTCCGCTTTGGAGACTAATGTTGATTAAATGTGTTAAGGGTTTTGAGATATGTTTTTTGATAGTTTTTAGCCTTTATATCGTCTTCATAATGTTTGTAAGTGGAATATCACTTTGTTCTCTCAGCCATGTTTTTACTATTGTTTTAAATGTGTTCATTTCCGTTATTTTTTATATGATTTGGTAGAACATTATATAATTTCGTAGCATTGTTGACTTGGAAGTAGTTAAATACAGGGTTTTCCAATTGTATTTCTTCTTTCAGAGTTCTAACCAGAATATTTAGAATTGTCTTTAGTACCGTTTAATGAACATATTCTTTAGATTTCCTACATACAAAGACAATTTCGTTGAATTTTTAATTATTAAAATTCTTGCTTTATAATTGGAGTTCGCTGTTTCAAAAACCCGAATAAATTTTAATTTTATTGTACATTTACGATACAATAAAAAATCAATAGCAAAATATATTTTACAAACAATTAAATTTTTTTACCTTAAAACATTGTAATTTAGAATAAAACTATTTTAACACGTGTACGTATATTTATCATATATATATAGCGTGTTTACACACAAAAACTTGAAACCCATATTGCCGACTAAGGAGTATAAAAAGAATCTAACGAAAATCAAATCTAACACCAGCTCTTATAATTCATAAACTTTTATGCATTTCTCTACCAATGCAGACAGAGTTGAAATGAGAAGAAGAAGAAAGGGTGAAATAAAAGCGACTAGCGAGGAGTGGAAGAGAGGTGGAAAGAGGAATAGAGTGGAAGAAGTCTGTACCTCCTAGATTGCTTTTTCTCCTAACAGCTTTATGATCGGCTGCCTTGTTAAAGGCCCGGCCGTCTAATATCCCACAATTTTCTTATATCACCTGAGGTGGTGAAGCCAATTATAATGAAAATTGAATTATAGACATAACAGGCAGGCTCCGTATTAGTGGAGGGACAGGGTACGAGTACAAACTCCGCAAGCGAACGAGGTGTAGTTTTTAACGAGCATTTTTGCTACTTGCCTGCTTTAGTGTCTACTCGTTTGACGTTAAAACTATAATTGGTTCGAAAGATACATGGTTTATAACTAAACCCTTGGAAAATAAAATGCTTTGTTTACGTGCGTAATAATAAACAACAATAATTAAACATATTTCAAAAGATTGTGTTAAGTTTTCAGGTCTCTTCAACAAAAACACTCGTTTGAACTTAACCTATTTTTTTTACAATTAGCTGACGTGTACCCGGCGTTGCTCGGGGTTAACCTATATTTTCGAGTAAAGTTTTGATGTTGTGAATTCTAGTGCCTGAAAACTGCGTGCCTTTTTAAGGAGGCAATAATTTTATGGTTACAATTGAAAAAGCTTACTTTTTAAAGGTATTTATTTCATTTAATCGTGCCATTTTTGTCTTTGGCATCCTCGACTTCTTCTACCTTTCACGTTATACATTCTCCTCACACCCTTTTTTTTCATCAAGTACCCCACATTTTAGCAGGCTTCAGTATATAATTCATTTGATCGTGCATTGTCTTCTTCGGGTATCCCCGATTTTGTCTACCATTCACTAATGTGCGAAACATTGTCACTATTAAAAAACTACTTTGGATCGACCGTTATTCGCTTTAGTATATCATTCTAGTGCTGAGATAATGCTTTAAGGCGAAGCTTAATGCCAAATCACTATTTAGATTCATCTTTATAACGAATTGGTGTACATTATGAATACCAAAAAATATGCTTTAGATAAATTGATAGTTTTTGTGCGATATCCACATAAATAAGAATCGCCCTATTGGGAGACGCATATTCAGAAGAAACACATCGCTTGAAATGTCTTCGACTGTTTATAGCAACTTACAAATTATTAAAGATGCGATAGAGTTATTTAGTGTAGTATTCTTGTATGGTATCACATAAAAAAGCTTTAATTTTGAAGCATTGGATTGTAAATCAGTTCATATACTCGTATTTGAACATACCTGCAACACATATATTGTGTAGGTCATGTAGATAGAATACATTGGTGATACATGTCATCATATCGGATGTTAGTTTTAATTTAAAAAATTACCCAATTAAATAAACAAATACGGTCCATAAATGATTCGACCACCGTCACAAATTGCCAGAATAGTATCGTTAAATTATAAAATACAATTAAATGAACAGAATTTCCCAACAAAATTGCCGAAATGGTTGATTTGTAATTTATAAGCACAGTTAATAAACATTTTGATTGTCCATTAAGCAAATCCTTCCTGCTATTTACCCCCAGACCAGTACTTACACGATGGGCGCCTACCAACTACTGACGGCGTGTATGACGTAGAAGCGTAGAGGCGTATAATACTCGTATTCACTGTATAACTACACAGCCGTAGTATATTGTGTTTAAACAACCTTTGCGGTAGCTTTTATTAGAAACTTACAAAAAGTTAAATAACTAGTAACTTTATATTTCTGTTTCAAGTCATGTCTTGCCATTCAGTTATTCACTCCTGTTGATATCATCACATCTGTGAGGTGGTCTAATGGACTGTTTCAAGTCATGGCTTTTCATTCAATCATCCACTCCTGTTGATATCATCACATCTGTGAGGTGGCCTTATAAAAATCGATATAATTCTTTTCTATATTCTGACACATATTCAGACACATATATTCCAGAGTGGAAGATACTCTTAGTATCGCACTGGTGGAAGATCACCGTTCAGAATAAAAACTTTACTTGAAATGGCTTCAGCCGTGTTTGGTGACCAGGTCTAAATAGCCAGGTACTCTCCAGCTTCCTCTTCCCCATCTCTTTCCCCTCCCCACTACCCTTCAGCCTCGCAAAATACCCCAGTTAGGGATACCATAGTCTCACTGACTCCACATGCTTGGAAGCAGTTGGGACTTTGTGCGGTATTCACATTAATAAATTTTCTCTTAGTTTTTAAAAGTTTACAACAGAAGCTCCCGTATAATTTGATAAAATTCATCACCTAGTCAAAGTTTCCAATCTTTTAAATTATTATTATTTTTCATATGTAAAACGAAAAATAGCATAAATAAATGTTTGTCTAAATAATAGTGTTTGTTAGTTTTGTACGTGGTAAATACAGTTTACAAAATCCATAAGGTGAGCAATTGTAAAAACGTTAGATATGTTTCCGTTCAACATTTTAGTACTTCTAATAACATATGTCCATTAGTTAAATAAAATTCTGAAAGAGTCTATCTTCTGCTATCAGAGAGCATTTCATTTTCGGATTCGTTCAAACACTGTGAATCTATTTAAAATTGAATGTTAAGCAGAAATAATTGATTGCGCGATATTATTTTGTTAGGACCCGAGGGGTTAATGAATTGTTGGTGTTATCATTCTTCTGACGCCCTATCTTGTCGGAGGTTGGCTATCATCAATATTTACCTTTCAAGTTTCTCTTATTTGATTTCGTGTCGGCCTTACACACCTTCCAGCGATCGAAGGCGACTTAAGGAGAGTGGTGGTGGGGGTAAAATTGGCGTCTTCTCAGACACACTCTGTGGCGCCCCTGCCACATTGGAGGGGACCCACCCTTTCCCGACGGCTGTGTGAGGAAACTGATTGTTTAACCTCCTTAGCCGCACACGTCAGGACTCTAATTTTTTTTTGTAAAAAGAAACTACATTTATTTTAAAACGATTCTAGACCCTCCAATGTCCCTGCATGCATGATTGTTAGTACGAAATAATGTATGCATACTTACATTAATAGTAACACAAAATAAGAACACATATGAAATGTGTTCGCCTGGTGGTTTGGCATCTAAAATTAAATAATAAATAAGGAGCACAAATTTTATAAGTGGAAGTATGATTGAAACATAAAAAATATACAAGCCGCGTATCGAGGGCAGTTTACCCCACTATCACGGGGCGGTCCCGGCAAGAATGAGCGTGGCAAGCGGCCTGGCCACAACGATCCCAAGCACCCGCGTCCCTTAGCCAGTTTTCCGAGAGTACCCTCGAAGAAATGTAAATGGGGGGAGGGGGGGGGGAGATACTCCCAAAGACCCTAGGGAATGAAGTGAGCCTCAGGTCACCGGAGGCAGGACGGAAGGGGACCGGGCCCGCGCAAACATTCCCCAGGCCCGCTCATGATGCCGGGGGAGGCACCCGTGGTTCGTGGGACAGCCGCCCCGGATTAATGTCACCTTACTGGATGCAGGAACAGGGTCTATCCGCCCCCGTGGTGGGGAAATGAACAATACAGTACGATAGAGTTCAGTTCGACAACCTATTCATAAACCAATTTGTTAGTAACAAATAAAAAGGCAAATAACAAACTTAGAAAATAAGTTGTGATCAACAACAAATTGACTGTTCATAATAGAAAAAAAAGAAGGGAAAACAAAAGATTAACATCAGTATTATCATTATCAACGCGTTCCTAATAAATAAGGCCCAAATTCAAAAGTAAAAGGAAGAATGTGCATAAAAAATAAAAACAGTGTAAAGAACTGGCAAAAACGGTGTAAAAAGCCAATATACACAATAAATGAATAAGAAATAATAAAACAAACAAATAAAATAATAAATGCATTGCGATCATGCCATAAGACAAAGAAAGTAAAACCAATGAGTATATAAAAATAAAACATAAAGCAATCGCGCATAAACAATATTAAAGTTGTTATAGAGGAGTAACCGTGGAGTGACAGGAACAATACGCTTGGCACCTGAAACAAAGATGATTTTAATCTAAATCAGCGACTCTAAGCACAGGCCATCTCTCTACCCAGGACTTTACAAACTTTACAAACGCCCCTGCCACAGTGTTAAATTGATAGTGCAGCGAAGCGCTTGTCGGTCAGTATGGCGATACTGGACTCAATAACACACTGGGTTAAAGAAAGCTGGCCGACCTGATATCGATGATTTCGGAGTTAGTCCCGATTTGTATACACACGCGGTGATCAAGGTAAATATTTTTATAATCCCATTAGGTACTGAAAACATTCAAACTATCGAGTAAATCCAAGAATAGAGAACCGCCGGTCCTGAACCTATGAAAACCATTAGGTAATTACGTGGCTATTTGATCCCCACCCTTCTCCTCCCTTAGGCAATTCTGTCCAGGGTCATGATTAAACTGTGGTCACATGGCCCACTGTCCTGTGACGGCCGCCATTTTAATTGTGGATATTTAAAACAGCACGCTAATGAACCAGAATTTATTTCACATTTCAAATACATCTCTAACAATGCATACTATGGAAAGGTTTGTGGTGGTATGATATTTACTTGTATGAACTCCCGTTATTCTGGTAATTATTTCAAATGTATTCAAAACCTTATTCACAATTATCCAATTATTTTATCTGCAGAGTTTTATTATAATTTATACCACCATTCCAAAATGGTTTTATTCTAATTTCTACCACTTGCACTCAGTTAAAAATAATTAAATACATATCTTCTATTTGCTATTGTATTATACACTTACAAGTCTCGAATTACACAATTTATCAAAAGAGGGACTACCGAATAAACAACCTATTTATATAAGTTTTATTCATGGTACTAATGTAGGTTCCATGTTTTGTCATAAATGCTTTTATAAATAAACATTTTTCAACTTTAGATTCTCTGAAAAATACTTATTTTTTTCTTCTTCGTAAAATTCCAACGAAAACCAAACAATTTTCATTTAGATATTATATTATTACAATTCATGTTTGTACTAAAATTCTGGTCGGTCATCATCAACATTCTACCTTTGACCAATTATCCATCAAATTTAATATCCATCACGCAGCCGATCAATCAATCCGACCATATATTCCACATCCCATCACAAACGCTACAATCAATTGCGTTCCCATCCTGCACTCCAACATTTTGCAATCCGACAGCTTCGAGGATTAAATGCAAGTCAGCAAAATGATAGTTCAGATGGATTCATCCATCTCATCTCCTGAAGCTCTGGTAGGATGCTGGGTGGGCAAGTATGTAGATTCAACAAGATGTGTTAAAGGGATTGCTGAAATATTTAAGTTGTACGAAGATTATGGATATTTTCGTTCAAAGGCAGTTAATTCTTTCCTACCCAAGTATTCACATAATCTTATCCAAATATATCAATCTGTTTTCTATATTTTCCTACATGTATATGTCATTTTGTCGCATTTTTCAATTCTGAAACTTATTAAGATTATAATACATTTCGATTCAATAAATTGACATCTCTGAAAATAGAGATATTAGATGCAGGTTTCAAATAAATTTTAGGCGATAATTTAGTAATTTAAAATTAATAGAAATGTATTTTTTTAATTAAAAATATTAAAAAAATTAAAATAGATACAAGAATCAAACCACGGTGGAAGGCTATATGCTGATCATTACACCACCAACGTAAGAACGGTGGCATAAATTCATTACACGGATGTGCTTGTGCTTGACTTACTTTAACCAGTGATTTGATTTTGTATTTTTTTTTAGCTAAGGTCGAGGGAAGTGGTTGGGGGGTTATTAGGATGAGTGACCAATGACGACATGTAATTCAAGTAAGGAACTTAACATCCTGTATGTACTGAACATATAAGAATGTCACGTATTTACATCTCATCAAAAAAAAGTTATATTTTATTTATTTAAAACAAGTAAAATAAGGTAGGAAAATATGGATTTTTATACTTTTTTGGCACTTTCTCATTTATGTTTTTCACTTGAAAGCATGGTCGTGAAACAATTAACAGAGCTAATGAAAGGGATACCTGCTATAGGAATCAAACTCTTCTACCAAGTCCCAGTCGAACAACCTTGGGTTAAACTGTGAATAATTTAACTTCCGCTCCACTGCAACCTGATAAAATAACCTTCTTAAAACTTTGATTAACAACGTAACATTTCCGAAACTTTGCCAAAAACAATAATCCTTTTAAAAGCGGCCCCTGCTTCAGGTGTTCCACAATGTTCCAGAATGTTTCACAGAGTTCCAGGGTGTTTCAATGTTCCAGTGAAATGGGGGTCGGCCGCTCCAACTGCACTGGTGCAGGGCATTTATCAAGCGAACACCCGCTCATTCGCGTTATTAATTATTCATTGAATCAAGCGAAATCAAAACCAATTTCACGCTTCTTTGATCCTTTCCATATTATCCATTCAAATTTATATGCCCATCACTGCGATGCGTATCTACCCATCCCGCAACCGTCAACCGTGTAACGAAAGCCCTACACGGCGGGCATAGACAAACTTCTACTTTTAATCACATTGTCGACAAACAAAATATGTAATTGAAATATCTATGCAAAAAGAAAGAGCTGTGGTAAATTGAATTAAACATAAATTCACAGTACTTGTTGGTAGTGGGCGGTGGTAAAATATATACCGCATACTGTAACACTTCCTGTCTCAAATTGTGTCAGATCATGTAATATTATAACATACATCGTATTATCTACCAAAATCGAACAACATATGCAGTACTTATTTACATGATTTTTGTTGGACGTGGTGAGCGATTTTTGTTCTCGATGCGCACACGTCTTAAAATGTTTGAATTTAACAGTAGCGATAGTTTGACTGGTGTTATTTTTAAAGGGTGTTCGTAATATAAAACACAATGTTGTCATTGTATAATTGAAGTTTGTTAATTATCTATGGAAGTGACATTTTATGATTACAAATAATATAATTCAGCCTATACGCGCTTTCAAAAAACATACGTGAATACCATTCTACTATGGTCTGATTAAGGATTGTGCGTCTTTTTTTATTAAAAAACCTTTGTACCTTTTTTCATTTAATTAGTAATATTGAAAATGTTTTAAGGAATCCGATATTATCTACTATGAATTATATCCTCTCATTTTTTATAGAATCTCTATCGATACCGATAGTATCTACTATAAATTATATCGTCCAGAATCAAAATGATCAGAACCTAATCTCGAGAATCTAAATTATTAATATATGAAACCAGCTAATTTTGAAGGTCCCGAAGAGTGTGAAGAATCTCAGATGTAATCGTTTTGTTGTGTCTCCGGGGTTTTCTCATAAATCGGTTGGAATTACCTGGACCCCGACCTTCAGGTTCTCATCTTATTTATTATTCTAGCTAACGCCATCTACGGGTAACCCAATAAACTGAATGCCATCAATGGGCGAGCTCATACACTAATATCAAGGATATTACAGTTGGTGCTCCAATGTAAGAGGAAGACCTTTATCCATACGTTTACAATAAAACGTTCACAATCTGTGAGTTGGGATTACAAATGTTTCTGAAATCGGTACAAAAAATTTAAAATTATCTACCTCAGTTTTTATTTGTCCCCTCACCTCCTTCTCTACTCTTCTCCGGACAAAATGAATTGGTTAATTTCGAAGGATTCAGACGTCAGAGTACTTTATATTCATTGAATCATTATTTCCTACAATTCCCTGCCGATAAGGTAGGTACTAGTCAGTAGATACAGGTAGTCGCTACGCGGTAAGCTGGGTTCCTACCACTCGGCGTGGCGCTAGTGCGCTGCGTGGGCGGTTTGCGCGCCTCGCATGAATGTTGGTAGTCTGCGGTCCCGGCGCGGGCGCGTGTGATAAATAGCGCAGAATTACTTATATAATTATCATTGTGAATGCGGCATTATCGTAACGGGAAATGCAAGCTTTGGCCGTGTGACTGTGACGGGATCGAATGAGCGGTCGCCCTAATGAAACTATTGTTATTTTCTTACGCGGTTTGGAAACCGCGACATCTATTTTGCATATCGAGTGCCATTAATCAGTAATTACCCAATCCAAAGTTAAATACATATATGTAATATATCTATTTACATATTATTATCATCAATATGTTCTGCTAGTTTGTTCAACCACTGCACTCACTTAGTTCTACCATCTGTCATCTCGCTGAAAAAAAGGCGAACTGCCTAGGTAAATGAAAACCCCTAAAATGGATCTCGTTTAAAAAAAATACTGTACAAAATATTCAGAAAGTACAAATAACATCTTTCAGGTATATCCTATTTCTTACAGCTAACCCAATTAACAAGAACTACATATAATATTACAGTTTGTAGATATACGTACGTACCTACCGAAGAGATAAAAGAGGAAATATTTCATTCTCCTCCGTGGTCAAGCGTTAAGGTTCTCGGCTAGCATTTCGAAGGTCGCGGGTTAAAATCCCAGCGTGCGCAAGTAAATTTTATTTGATGAGTTTTTGTTATTCCACATTTTTTCATTAAAAATATCGTATCGCCCTGGTGTAAGACTACCATTTAGAATTTAAACGCTGCATGAAATGGCTTTAGCCAAAGTTTGTAAGGGGTTATTTTATAGTATCTCAAAAAAAGTCACGTTAAAAATATTCGAGATATCACTTTAACATGAATCAACTCATTGCAGTCCTCTATTTGGACCAATTTGAGCCATTTTCAATGCCACCACCCGCCAATGCATCACACCCCCACCCCTTCAATCAGTGTAACAATGGCTGCAAATAGGGATGTTTTACAAAACACTGGGCTCTCGTCTGAGCCACTAAAATATTCATAAAAATGCCGCGTCAAAAACCCGTCCAATAAAACAGTTAAATCCCAAATTATTTCATTAAATTGCATCCATTTATAATTTTCCCGACGGGCGCTATATTTGTCGCCGTGATCCGATGGCAATTTTTCAATCCCTCCATGAATATTCATTTTGTTTCTGGCAACCCCAGCCAGCTACAGCGGTAGGGTCTTCTCACCCACACCCTGGCAACACCGAACCACGAGTTCAATTTTCAGGAGCGCAATTTGAATTTTGAATTCGAAATTTGAAGCTTTCAAAATGCTGACTACGACATGAAGATGATTTCACACCATCCAAATAAAGTTGCGTCGGTATTTATAACATTAATTTATTAACAGATTGCTACTCTTTAAACATAATTTGCATATTATCTTAAATGTTTTATCTTTCTACCAACTGTAGAAATTTCTCTGTTCTTACTGTGAGAAAACTGTCCTACGGTTATCATATTTTTCAACTTTTGTACATAAATCTATTTTTTTGTTACCTGCCCAATGCAACGCAATACTAGTTAGCAAAAAAATTGAATTCGAATTGAGTCAAAATTGTTGAATATTTTAGATAACTTCTTCCACATTACATAATTAAATAATATGTATTATTGATTATACTATGCATTTTTTGTAACAAAACTAGATGATAGTTTACAATTTGAAGCGTGCCAAAATTGTTGAAATTTTTATCAGATATCGATTGGTTTCGTTGATACTATTTAATATATGTACATTACCTAATTAGATATCTTTATCCCAGTATTAAGCCGAAGCAAGTAGAAAAATCATAAATGTCGATATGGGAACCAAAAGATTTGCCAAAAAGAGCTTTTCTCAGTTTCAGCGTAAAGTCAATAAAAAGACTTTAAGAATCAAAAAATATATAAATATTTTGTATGTATCAAATTGTTTACAAATCTATTTCAAATCGTTTTCATGTTAAAATGACTATTGTGTCAAACAAGAATTTGGACTTGTTGCATTTTTATACTTCGCCATCGACTTATGTGTATTTTTTTCAAATTAAACAAAAAAGTAATTTTTGCTATTTTATTAGTGCTAAATAAAATTGTCCGTTATTTCAATATATTCAATGATTTTTTTAAAAATAGATGCCGACAAATCTTTTATATGAAATATCCGCACTTTCTTCCGATACGATGATTGAAATACTACTGTCGATTTCTAAATTGATTTTCACTTTTTTCATCAACGAGAAGTGGGTTACTCACATGAATTACCACGCTAAATTGATAAAAACACATTTATTTTCTTTCGTACAGCGTCAGGTCTGTTACAAGTTACTCCATGGATCATATTGGATGAAGAAACGTGTATTTGAAGATTCTTTATCTTTTTTCGCACCCCGCAGCTTTCAGTAATTTCCTTTTTCGGGTCTGTTTTCTTAGTAGTTTTCCCATTTCCAGAAGAGATGAAAAGCAAATTGAGATTTGGCTTCCACGAGATATAATACGGAGGTTAAAGCAAATGTTTTCGATATTCTGTATTGATGATGGTATGTGGTATGTGGTGTGTGGTGTGTGCACATAATATTTTCTTTATATTTTTGCACTCGGGAATATTGTAAGGGAAATGTTGGAATGCACTTTATATTTTCCAGAAAACGAATGATGTGCTTATCAAAGCATAAAACTTCTTAGAAAAATAAATATTTTTATTTTGTGCAGCTCATCAAACAAGCGTTGAATTGGTTGTATTTTTCTGTTCGTAGGTACTATAAATGCAGGAAGGTATCTGTTATGTCATTTATTATCTGAGAATATTTATTTATAACACACAGTTGCTAAAATACAGTAATGGAAATATAAATAAATATATGGTTAAACGGATATTTGAAAGGAAGTGAGTGAGTGAAAAAAAATACACTGATTGTGTTTTATAATATACACGGTATTCGGTAACTCGCAGTGCAAGCCGAAAACGGGTGCATCTACGTTACATTTGGACTCTTGTTTTAGGATTTGATTAGTACTTTTTGTTGGAGATTGGAAATTGAATCCCAAGTTCGAATATTCTAGGACAAATTTAATTTTGATATCGGTCGCTAGGGGCTTGATACAAGCTTTAATTGTCTTTTAAAATGAGTTGAAGCGGAGATGTAAGGCTCTAAAAGACTTTTAATCCTTTATTAGCCTAAATACAGAAAGGTATTTTTTTAAAACTTGACATGCTCAGATCGAAAAACCAGATTTTTTTGGTTCTCTATATGATGAAGTTTCACCGCTTGTACTAAGAGTTTCCGGACACCGTGTACGATGTATTTCCTAGTCTGCTGTAAAGTAGATTTTTGCATGGTATGAGGGTAATGTACGATTGTAAATAATATGCAAATAATCGTGTAAAAGGTACAAACATTTTATAGCCACGCAAAAGCGTTTAATAATGTTCATTAAAAAAACTGTCAATTTTCGAATTGAAATATATATTAAGCGAGTCTGCACATATTTTTATTTCAAGCTTGTTTTATACTTACCAAATGGAGAAATTAGAATATTTCCCCCAATATTAGTGATATTTCCATAGAGTTTAGTTCTGCGCGCCGCCGCTCCTGCTTCCTGTTGCAGGAACAATAGCGCTAACTGGCGGCGGCCCCACCAACTACCAACTACAGACTACTGAGTCGGGAAAGCCCGGTTTTCCAGAGTCAACCAGACTGTGAAATGGACCAATAAACAAAGGCAAGGAAC
Organism: Hesperophylax magnus; assembly: GCA_026573805.1. Classification (NCBI taxonomy): domain Eukaryota; kingdom Metazoa; phylum Arthropoda; class Insecta; order Trichoptera; family Limnephilidae; genus Hesperophylax; species Hesperophylax magnus. The sequence continues at coordinate 1,559,583 of JAIUSX010000116.1, read as the reverse complement.
ATGCCTCCAATCAAATCTCTCTTATAAGTTCTTAACCGATCTTAATTTCTATTAAAAATAAGTATTTGCCCTATTCAATGCAAAAACTAAGTTTAAAATTTTAAATAAACTTTGAAATACATTTTTTAAGACCGTTACGTATCATGAAAAGCGTTCAAAAAATTTTATCGCTCGTGGATTTTACAGCATTACTAGTTTTTTTGCTTTTGGATGACATAAAAATAAGACCAACGCGTCTTGTTTTTTATAGTGAATTTATTTCAATACACCATAGCTCTCTAAACTAGCGTCTCTTTCTTGCACAAAATTAAATTATTATCGAAAAACTATGATCATTTAATGAAAATTCGAGAATTTATGATACTTTTGACGATAATTTTGCTTCACAGATAGCATATTCATTAATTTCTGATGTGATCCACTCGGTAATATATATTTTTTATGTAAATACCGATCAAAAGTATGGCATCCCCAATAGGGGTTCCTTGTGAAAGGGAAAGTAGTGGGGAGGGGGAGGAGATGAGGAAAAGGAAGGTGTGGGAATACCTGGATATTCACAACTGGTCACCAAACACGGCTTAAGCAATTTCAAGCAACGTTTCAACTCTGAATGGTGGTCTTACACCAGAGCGATACTGAGAGTATCTTGTACTCTGGAACGTACCGCAAGTATATTTCATATTTTTTTTTAATAATGATTTATTAAATATCACAAATTCATCAAATAAAATTTACTTGTCATTTATTTGGCCGTTATTATATTATTGCAATCATAAAAAATCGTTTATTTTCAAACCAGTCAGTAATGAAACCAGCATAACTTCAAGCATTTAATTATTATGGTTTAAATAAAATGGAAGGCATACTTTCTCAAGCATAAATCCAGCGCATCAGCAAGAAGAAGGGTAATTTCAACCCTTGTACAGTATTATGTAAGGTTCCCCGTTAATGAATTTAAAATCGCTCTAAGCCGATACCGACAGCGAGTGCTCGGTTGCCGGTTGCCTGGTTCCTGGGTGGCTGCCCCGCGGACCGTGAGATATGCCGCTGCCGTTACGAGTATATTATATTATTTAATTCAAGTATTATTCGCCTCGGCGGGCACATCAGATGACACACAGAAACAGGAAACGGATAACTAACGTTTCGTCTGAGAAGTGCTCCCACTCTTCAAGAAAACTCAAGTTCCTTCCTGCTAAATTTTGGCACACGAGTCCGAAAAACATAACTTTTAACGTTATTTACACCGTCTTAAATATAACAAATGATACTAACTTTTTGTGCCAGTGTTTCTGCTTGAATATTTTGTGATGCTTATGAATCCATGGTTGGCAATGATGGCAAAATGGTTGCTATAAAGTTTTGGTAGTGATTTGATAAAAAGTAGTTTAGTTTATACTGTGGATAATTAGTAATTTTAATTATTTTCCGACTATGGTCATGGCTCCGTACTTTGCTGAGGAATTATGCTGACTTCAGTAGTCAGCATAATTCAAAATAAAGCTCTTGGGGCTTTTACATAAAGCAAGTTTTAAGTTAAATTAGTTTATTTAAATTCAAATATTTATATTAACAATTAAGATAATATTGGTGGACATTGACTTGTTGAGTTCGATAAATTCGGTATGGGTGCTTATTTTTTTTTTTTATATGTGTTTATTCAGTTTTTTTTATTTGTACATTATTTTCTCTTACTTAGATCTTACAAAACTGATCAATCAGTTTAATTGTAAGAAATCTTTCACTTTTTCTATTTATTAGCTTATAATAATATATTTAATTTCAACTTGATATCTTGGTACCACAATATTAATTGTTTTTATGTTTGACGGAGGTAGAACGATCTAATTTTCGTTTTTATTTTTGAATGAAATGTCTCATTTTTAATATCTTCTGGTAATGAGTTAAACAATTCCGGAATTTTATGTCTTTTTGTTCTATCTGTAGCTATAAATGTAGCTAATGTAATATTTGTTTATTGACATCCTCACAACTGAAAATTTAATTTACAAATTACTATATTATATTAAATTATTCGTACAAAAAGTTCATACTTACTTTAAGTGGGTGGGAAGGCATAATTTTTATTTGTGGATGTGATTTTCTTGTGTGATTAATTTTTATGATCATCATTTATTATCAATTATTGCCTTTATGTAAGGTTCCTTTTTCGTACCATTATTTATTTATTGGATAAATTGGATAACGCCGCTTTTGTGAGATCACCTACAGTTGAAGCAGGTATTACAAAAAATGTAAATACTACAAAAATTAAGTGAAGTTAAGTTAAGTAAAATGAAGTTCAGGAACAGGTGACACGATGATGGAAGATGGAGACTCTGCAGCAAGAATCCTAGGTGGTGAAGAAACTGGACCAGCTGCTGCAGCGAAAGAGTCCATCGCGTCCACCAACAGTGCCAGCACGAGGTTCGTCATCCGTCCAGGTATGTGTCTGCTGCTAATAAACCGGGGACATTATACCCTTTCTCAGATACCAGACCTTGGCAGCACCGCTGTGACATTCGACGAAGATAGAAGATAGAGACTCTGTAGCAAGGATCCTAAGTGGTGAAGAAACGTACATTATATGTACATACATAAGAATAAAGGACGAAATTCGAATTTTTCTAGAGAACTCTGTTGTAGAACCCTGTGATGGATATTTTTATCTTTATTTATGTATTCGATATTATAGAAACAAACAGTACATGAGTTATAGAGATGAAACAATTTACATGAATGAAATATTACAATGTTCGGTACCTAAAATATGTTTCCTTGTTATGTCTGGTAAGTGGTATGTGACCGATCGGTGGCCGAGTTGACATCGCGTTTGGGTCCCACCCAGGCGTAGTGTGTTCAATTCCTCGGCTGGCTAAGTCCTCCATCACAACACAAGCAACATTTTCAGCTTACTGTGGTGGTAGTGGGAGGTTTTCAAATATTGTCAGGTTATTCGTAACCCGGGAATGTTTGTCTTGATTTAAAAAAAAAATAAAATGTACATTCCCTAATTACCAAGTGACGTGTGTACTGTGTAGTATATAGATGTTGTTCAATTTTGCAGGCTACCGACATCTGTAGTCTAGAAATTTGAAGTTACTACGTTTAACCAAAATGGTGTGAGTCCTTGCTTAGAAAATAGTGTCAATTTGGTCGGTATAGCAGGTTTCATTTTTACTGCTAGACATCACAATGACAAGTGATTTATTTACATGTAGTGGGTTTTTGAAGTCTTTAAAAAGGCTCGCATTATGTGTTTTTTCGTTCCTTTCTCAACAATAACTCGATAATAAACAAGCTCATAAGTCAGAGCGATCGTAGCAGTGTTATTCGCACAGTTCTTTATAAATATTACACCTGTTTCAATAGTTTGAAATAAATGTAAAGTTGTGTCAAGAAAACCAGTTTTAATTCAAAAAGGATCAACCCCAATTTTTTAACATTTGGTCCTTCGAGCCGGATTACAATCAGGAGATTGTATGTAAAAAAAACAAAGAACCAGCAGCCAAAAGGATACAAAATTGATTGAAACTGGAAATCATTAAGGAAAGTGGACCACATCGCAAATCTGAGATAAGTATTCAGTGCTTTCCTTCTTATCATCCATTTTATGTTTATTCAGGTCTCATGTAATTTAAACGAGATTAATCTTAAATAGAGTCAATATTATAAATAAAATCACTACCCACTTGAAAATAAGAATATAATATTATTGAATAGTGTTCTCAAATAGTATTGTCAAGATTGTCGTGGTATTCTTTCAAACGGGTGTTTGCTAAAATAAAATAATTGTCAACCGATATTGACAAAATATAATTAAAAATGGAAAATATGAAGTCATTAATAAACAAACGCGGCGTAATCAAAGGAAAACTAACCCGATTCGCGGATTCCTTAAATGCATTGTCGGTAAATGAAATTAAAGTAAGATATGAGCGGGTGAAATCATTGTTAGATGAATTCGAAGCAGTTCAACAGAAAATTGAAATGTTACCGGATTCAGACGAAATTGAAAATTATAGTCAACGAGAAGCTTTCGAAAACCAATATTTCTCAGTTTTGGCAACGGCCAAAGGTGCGATCGAATCCGTCGATCAAAGTAAGGTGGAAATTAAACTACCCAACCTCCAATTACGGGAATTTCACGGCGATCAGAAAAATTGGGTTAATTTCGTCGAAACCTTCAAGACTTTAGTCCATAGCAATAGCAATTTAAGCAACGTACAAAAATTCTTTTATTTGCAATCAACTTTAAAGGGAAACGCATTAAAGATAATTGCTAATCTAGAAATTTCTGAATTAAATTACATTTCCGCTTGGGAATTATTAAATGAACGTTATGCAAATTTAAGAACTACCGTTCATAAACACATCCAAGCTCTATTTTCATTAAAAGACATGAAACAAGAAGAGCCTGTAGCATTGAGGTATCTAATTGATGAAACAAACGTTAGTTTAAAGGCATTACAAAATATCGGGGTCAAGGTAGATCAATGGGATCCATTGGTTATTTATATAATATCAAATAAATTAGACACAGCTACCCGAAAAAATTGGGAACAATATATATTACAAGACGAATTACCGACGTTAAAGGAATTCTTAAAATGTTTATCTGCTAGAGCCCAAGTATTGGAACTGATGAACGCTTCTGAGAAAAAATTTTCTAGCTTACATAAAACACAACTAGGCAACAATAATTGCAAAAAAGATTCATCAGTATTTTTAGCGGTAAAGGCTAACAACTGCATTTATTGTAACGAGAAAGGTCACCATATTTATTATTGTAAAAAATTTCTAAAATTAAAATTACATGAGAGGATTGATGCTACGAAATCAATCCAAGCTTGTTTTAAATGTTTAAAGGTGGGTCACCAGGCACAGAGTTGCAAGGCAACCTTTTCTTGCAGGCGTTGTGGCAAAGATAATCACAACACCTTGCTACATAATGAGGTACCTCTGCGGGAGGCCTCCAATATGGATGCTGATAACGAGGTTTCGGTATCGAATTTTTCTGCATCGGATAAAGCAGAAAAAATAATATTATTGTCAACTGCCAACATAGGAGTTGTGGGTAGTAACAATAAAATTTTTAAAGCCCGCATTCTGATTGATTCAGGGGCCCAGTCAAATTTTATGAGAGCAGAATTTGCTAATAAATTAAATTTACCATGTGAATTGATAAACAAACCCGTTTCTGGGATCCATAATAACATCACTCACATAAAAAAGAGAATTTCAGTGGAGATGAATTCGCTTCATACTGATTATAAAAGTGAAATATCATGTCTGATTTTACAGGAGATTACAACAAATTTACCACAAGTGACAATGGCGAAAAAAGACTTCAAGTTACCACGAGGATTGGAGCTAGCTGACCCGAACTTCAATATAGCTGCACCCATCGACATCCTGTTGGGCGCGGAGAGCTTTTGGGAAATCCTAACCAACGATAGATTGAAACTCGAATCGGGACCAACACTTCAACGTACGCAACTGGGATGGATCATATCAGGACCAATCCACATGTACCCAAAGCAAAGGCCTGTATCAGATTGTTGTAATTTATCTATAAATAAAATAAGTCATCAAATAGAAAAATTTTGGAAATTGGAGGAGATTAATCCAACTAAGATTTTAAATCATGAAGAAAAGGCTTGTGAAGCCAGTTTTGCTAGTACTCATACTAGACAAGACGACGGTAGATACGTAGTAAGTTTACCGCGTCGAGCATGCATTGATCAGCTGGGAAGTTCATTGCTCACTGCTGAAAAAAGATTTAAAAATTTAGAGAGAAAATTTGTGTCAAATCCCGAATTGAAGACACAATATATACAATTCATGCGTGAATATGAGGAATTAGGTCATATGGAGGTGTGTGACCAGTCAAAGGGGGATCGTGAATCCTATTTTTTACCTCATCACGCTGTAATAAAAGAATCAAGCACTACTACTAAAGTGAGGGTCGTTTTTGACGGCTCCGCCAAAACTTCAAATGGAATTTCTCTCAATGACGCCTTGATGACGGGACCGGTTATACAAAAGGACTTATACACCCAACTTTTGCATTTCAGAAAACATCAAGTAGTACTGACGGCTGACATCGAGAAGATGTACCGCCAGATTAACGTGTGTGAAACGGACCGTGACCTGCAGAAGATAGTGTGGCGCGAGTCGCCGCAGGAGGTGCTCAAGCATTACCGTCTGAAGACAGTCACATATGGTCTGGGGCCTTCCTCTTTCTTAGCCACTAGAAGTCTACGGCAAATTGGTATGGATAACAATATAAATTTTCCTAGAGCTAGTCAGGTCATAGAAAATGACTTCTATATGGATGACTTGTTAACCGGAGGAGATGACATGGAATCCTGTAGAGAGTTAAAAGAACAATTAATCAACATCTTTTTGTCTGCGGGGATGACCTTGAGGAAATGGAGGTCCAATGCCTTGGAGTTGTCAACCGAGTCGGGCCAAGCTAAGATTGCCGAATCAGGCAATTCTGAAAAAATTATTACTGACAATCCAAAGACTGAGAAAATATTAGGATTAAGATGGAATAATGAATCTGATTATTTTTCTTATGTAATAATGAAACCATCAAGTCGAACCGAGAGTAAAAGACAGATATTATCTTGCATCGCATCAACCTTCGATCCATTAGGTCTTCTAGGACCGATTATAGTTGTAGCCAAATTGATAATGCAGAAGTTATGGCAGTCTAAAGCAGCGTGGGATGATCCATTACCAAATGAAATATTAGCACCCTGGAGGTCCTACCTTCAAGAATTAATTCAACTAAATGTGTTGAAAATACCAAGAAAAATTATTTGCAGGCAATCTACATATCTACAACTACACGGTTTTTGCGACTCATCTGAGAAAGCTTACGGAGCCTGCGTTTACATGGTGTCAGTGGACCATGTCGGTAAGCGGCATTCACATTTAATAACGTCCAAATCAAGAGTGGCGCCATTGAAGTGTATTTCCCTGCCCAAGCTGGAGCTTTGTAGTGCTGTGCTACTGGCGAAATTAATTAAAAATGTAAAACAAGCGCTAAATATAGTGGAGATCGACACACATTATTGGTGTGACTCCATGATAACGTTGTGCTGGCTGAAAGGTCAACCTACGAGATGGGCTACTTTCGTTGCAAACCGAGTAGCTGAAATACAAGAACTTAGTGATCCAGATCTATGGAGACATGTATCATCAGCCGACAACGCAGCAGATATACTTTCAAGAGGAACCACTACAGATAAATTGATAAATTCTGCAATATGGTGGAATGGACCAAGTTGGTTGACCGAGGGAGTCAACGCTTGGCCTATATCAAATATTTCGTGTTCAAACCCTCCTGAACTCAAAGGCAAAAATATTCTATTATCCACAGATATTCAAGAATGGGAGATATTTGAAAAATTCTCATCATTTATTAAATTGAAAAGAGTTACTGCGTATGTATTGCGATTTGTCAATAACTGCAGAAGTGTTAAGGGTAAAATTTCAGACAATTTAAGTGTGGCTGAATTGGAATCAGGCTTGAAATGTCTATTGAGATCAGCTCAAATACACGCCTTTCAAATGGAATTGAAAGAATTAAAAAACCATGGCATCGTCAACAAGAAAAGTAATTTAAAATCTCTTAATCCCTTCTTACATGATGGTCTAATATATGTAGGCGGTAGGTTGAATTTGGCTACACATTTATCTTACCAACAAAAACACCCAGTTATCTTGCCGGCTAAACATAAGCTAACTGAATTGATAATACGTCACTACCATTATGTAAACCTACACGCAGGACCTCAAGCTTTGTTAGCTGAAATACGATTAAAATTTTGGCCCATCTTTGGTAAAAATACTATTAAAAAGATATTACATAAATGTATTGTATGTTTTAGATGTCGTCCCCGAACCGGTCATCAAATCATGGGAAATTTGCCACCCGAAAGAATTACGCCGAGTCGTCCTTTCGCTATCACCGGAATAGATTACGCCGGACCAATTCTAATTAAAAGTGGGACGCTGAGGAAGGCTCCCCTCGTAAAATCGTATTTATGTATCTTTATTTGCTTCTCAACCAAGGCTGTTCACTTGGAATTAGTTTCGGATTTATCTAGCAATGCCTTTTTGAACAGTTTAAAAAGGTTTATATCCCGTAGGGGACAACCTGAAAAGATCTTTTCCGACAATGCTAGTAATTTTAAAGGAGCTAGTAGCAGACTCAAAGAGCTGTACACCAGCTTGAGGGAAAACAACGACAATATTCAAAATTATTTAGTGAACAGAGGTATTGAGTGGAAGTTCATAACCCCTCGAGCCCCTAATCAGGGAGGTTTGTGGGAAGCAGCAGTAAAATCAGCAAAATTCCATTTGTATAGAATCATTAACAATTCTTCATTAACATTTGAACTCTTGTATACCTTAATTTGTCAGATTGAGGCCTGTTTGAACTCCCGTCCATTAACTTTCTTATCCGACGACATCCATGATTACCAACCTCTTACCCCAAACCATTTCCTTATAGGCACTGAATCCTGTATCATTCCTGAGAGAGACGTCCGGGCGATACCGGACAACAGACTAACTCAATATCAGAGGATCAGTTCGCTAATTCAATCGTTTTGGTCTAGATGGAAGCAAGATTACCTGATGGAACTACAAAAGAGGACTAAATGGCAGACCAGCACTCAACGGGCACTGCAAAAAGACGATCTGGTGATTTTAAAGGAAGATCATTTACCTCCACCTTTATGGAAAATGGCCCGAATTCTGCATACACACCCTGGAGCGGATGGAGTAGTACGAGTTGTTACCCTAAAAACACCTCAAGGAGTCTTTGTGAGGCCCATCACAAAGATATGTCTGATGCCCCTGGATTCAGACACTAAACCTGTAATTGACGTCCCGGACCTTACCAAGGATTGATTATGTACATTACACTATGATGCTTATCTTCTCGACTCCACATTGGATGGATCAAGCAGAAGACCTGAGAAGAAAGAAGAAAAAAAAGGAACAATAGTTGTGTTGTGTTCAGTGTAAACTATATTATTTGTGTTATTGAACTATTTAAATATGTAAAAATTAGTATGCAGACGTGTGTAATTTAGTCATTTTTGAATTTTTTTTGGTTATTTAATAGGATTAATAATTTTCTAGTTATTTTTAGTTAATTAATAGAGTAATTCAACAGCATTTATACAGTTAAATTTATAAGTTTACCAGTAGGGCATAAAAAAAGGAGGTTTTATTTTGTTAATTTCTGCTATTTTGAATTATTTTGTTAGTATTTTTGTGGTATATTTAGATTAAGAATTTTTAGTTTATTCTGTTTGTTTTATAGTTTATTTTTAAATAGATTATCATTCAAAAATTTAGTGCAATTTTTGAATCCCGCCCCCTGGCAATATGTTCAATTTTGCAGGCTACCGACATCTGTAGTCTAGAAATTTGAAGTTACTACGTTTAACCAAAATGGTGTGAGTCCTTGCTTAGAAAATAGTGTCAATTTGGTCGGTATAGCAGGTTTCATTTTTACTGCTAGACATCACAATGACAAGTGATTTATTTACATGTAGTGGGTTTTTGAAGTCTTTAAAAAGGCTCGCATTATGTGTTTTTTCGTTCCTTTCTCAACAATAACTCGATAATAAACAAGCTCATAAGTCAGAGCGATCGTAGCAGTGTTATTCGCACAGTTCTTTATAAATATTACACCTGTTTCAATAGTTTGAAATAAATGTAAAGTTGTGTCAAGAAAACCAGTTTTAATTCAAAAAGGATCAACCCCAATTTTTTAACAGATGTGTGTACGTATATTTGTGTGTATGTGTGTGTATGTGTATATATGTATGGCCTTAGTATCAGCTTTAGTATCGACATGATGCCACATTATAATGCACAAATATTAAAATAAAATATTATAGCATTTAGATCAAAAATACACACTGAAAACGAAACTATTCAACTGCACTAAAACAACATCATGTAATGTATTTAAAATTATTTCAGAAAAAAACGCAATATAATATATTTATGATTGATCATATTAGCCATACCACTAAATTTTAATAACTTGTAAATGAATTCCTCTGCACGGGAGATCCCAGTGAGGATATCAGTATCCCTATTGTTAAAAAAGGGGAAGATTATTAAAAATATATATGGTGTGTAAGAAGTTATGTAGTTGTTTTTTATGTTAGTGTAAAAAAATGATTGTCGAAGGACCTTGAGTGATTGAGCAATGCCCACTGCACATAAGATAATATTTGTTGTATGGATACAGGAAGGACTCACCATTAGGAAAGGGGCACTTGTTTCTTCCCGTCTTTTCTTCACAACAATGTCACTTAACACAAGCGGATTGCACTATATCGTCGCGAATAATAATTTCGTAAGATAAGGGAGACGAGATCTCGATCGGATGCGGTTTTATTGTTAGCGGTTCGGGTTATTGCAACATACTGACAGATTACCAAATGGCACATAAATTTAGCAGGAATAGGAAGGAAGGTAGGACAAAGGATAACAATACTATCTCAGTACAGTGGTCGCAGGTATGTGTATATCTGTGCATGAGATGTATGTATAAATTAATGTCTATTGCAAATTGGCCCAACCATGCCCCCCGCCTGGAAGGGGATGAAAGAATCCACTTCCATAAACCATAAAAAGGTCAGAACGCTTTAACGTTAAAACGAACAAAATTGTAGTAACACGCGGTAAAATTAGTATTAATTTGTAAAAAGGTCAGAAAAATGTTAATATGTGATGCTATTGTCTTAATTTAGTAATAAAATTAATCAGCGGTAAATTTAAACTAAATTAAATAGAATGTAGAAAATAAAAAAGAGGGCCATAGATGTACCATCTGATGACCAAGTTGCCAAGGACTATTATTGCGACGGTAAAGGGCAGAGTTTTACTACTGCTCTGCGGTATATGCCGGTGTTCGTTTTGACATCAGCAACACGGGTCACTCCGTCCAAACCGGGATATACGTTGACTATTATGCCAATAGGCCATTGAAGAGGCGCAATATTGTCACACTTGATCATTACAATTGTGCCTGCCGTTACCGGGTTTGAACTCGTGTTCCATTTCTGCCGCGATTGTAAAGTATTTAAATATTCCATACGCCAGCGGTTCCAGAAAGTCTGGACGAGATGATCGACGAGATGCTTCCTTTGCAGTAAGTTTACAGACTCGTTGGACAAGTCAGCGGCGGGTAGAGATTTTAACGGCGTAAGTGTTAAAAAATGCGCGGGTGTTAAAGGTAACGGAGCTGAAACATCGGTGACACTAAGTACCGACAGCGGACGTGAGTTTAAAATTGCTTCAATCTGAGAAAGCACTGTCTGCATCTCTTCGTAAGTCAGTAGAGAGGTGCCTACGATTTTATTTAAATAACTCTTCAGGCATTTAATGTTACTTTCCCAGATTCCACCAAAGTGTGGAGCTTGAGGAGGATTCATTTTCCATTCGATGCGGTTTTCCCGTAGATTATTTGAGAGTTCCTTCTTATAATTACGAGACTCTATTAGATCGAATAAAGAGTTTAAATGAGACTTAGCTCCCACGAAGTTCGTTCCATTATCGGAGTATATTACACTCACAGGACCACGACGAGATAAAAAACGCTTGAAAGCGTTGAGAAAGACTTCGGTGGAAAGATCTGAAGCGAGTTCGATATGAACCGCACGGGTCACTAGGCAGATAAATATGCAAATGTATGCCTTTTGACTTCGGACCCCCCGACGTCTATAAGGGATTATTTGAAGCGGGCCAGCGTAGTCAACACCTGTGTGTAGAAAAGCCTTGGCTTCGCGGACGCGACAAGCGGGTAAATCTCCCATTATTGGGAATTGTGGTTTAGGCTTAACCTTGAAGCACGTATTGCACCGGTGCACGCGCTTCCGGACCAGATTACGCGAGGAAAGTATCCAGAATCTTTGTCTTAGCAGAGACATGAGTAAAGTGGGACCCGTATGTAGGTTCTTGATATGATAGTAATCTATTATTAAATCGACTACATGATCACGCGCGGGTAATAGAATGGGATGACGACTGTCAAATTCTATTTCAGCGTTTTTTAATCTGCCTCCTACCCTTAGAATACCGTGATGAAGAAACGGATTCAATTTTGCAATAGCTCGCCGAACCTTCTTCCCATCATTGACTGCCCTTATATCTTCGGAGAAATGTTCTTGCTGTATTGATTTTATAACAGCTATTTCTGCCGTTAAGATATGACTTAATTCGAATGTTCGCGGTAATTTCTTAATGAAACGAAAAACATAGATTACAATCCGAATTAATTTCGGCCATGAACTAACACGAGAAGCTAGTGCACACAGTAAAGGTGGAGCAATTGTTTTGAGGCGGTTATTGTTTTGAACGGACATCAAAACTTTAGTTTTCAGTTCGGGTGGATCAGATACAGATTTCGAATCAAAACGCTGTAAAGGCCAATCATTTTTAGGTAACTGAGCGAATGCGGGGCCATTAAACCATAACGGATGGTCTATGAGTTGAGCGGGGGTAAGACCACGCGACAGGCAGTCGGCGGGATTGTCTTTCCCCTTTATATGATAGAAGCATTCAGCCCCCAGGTGTTTGTGTATTTGTGACACACGATTGGCAACGAAGGTCTGCCATTTAGCAGGCGGTGAATTTATCCACGCTAGAGCAACCGTGCTGTCGCAAAAAGCTAATGTCGTATGAGCTCTTGAATTTGATGCGTAGGTATTACTGACCGTATGCATTAATCGCGCAAGTATTAGCGCTCCACATAGTTCTAATCGCGCAAGTGAAATCGTCTTAGCAGGAGCGACTTTGGATTTGGCACATAATAAACTAATTGTGGTTTTATCAGTATTCGGACAGTAAACATGTAAGTAAATAACACCTCCGAATGCGCGTTCACTTGCGTCTGAAAACCCGATAAGGGTTAGTACACATTGGTGTTCGATTCCTACAAAACGAGGAATTTTAATAGATTGCAGCAATGGCAATTCTTTTTCAAACTGTCGCCAAAGCGTGACAACAGTTCCAGGAGGAGTATCGTCCCAATCAAGCTTGTATTCCCATAGAGACTTAATTATAAGCTTGGCTAATAATACAACTGGTGCAACGAAACCCATCAAATCCCAAAGACGAGCAATCGTCGAGAGAATGTTTCGTTTAGTACAAATTCTTTCGTTGGAGTTTACAACAAATACGAAATTATCTGAAGCGGGTATCCAATGAAGCCCTAGTATTTTTAGGTTTTCATCAGGATTAAATTCCACATGTTCCTTAACACGACGAGCTGAAGGAATCGTGGACAAAAGATTAGGAGAATTGCTAGAGAACTTTACAAGGTCAAATCCTCCAGAAGCGAACAGCTGAATTAATTCCGTCGATAACTCGGAAGCTTCCTCGACCGACGAACAACTGGTGACGAAATCGTCCATATAAAAAGATCCGTTTTCCACCAAGTTGGCAGCAAGTGGAAAACGAGGTCGTTCATGCGACGCGAGTTGGCGCAGTGTACGCATTGCCAAAAATGGGCTACAAGACATGCCGAATGTGACGCGATTAAATTCGAACAATTGTAAAGGGTCGCTATTGTTAAATCTATAAAGTATTCGCTGATAACGACGGCATTCTTCTTGCACTACAATTTGAAGATACATTTGTTTTATGTCGGCGGTTATAGCTACTGCAAACAATCGGAACTTGAGTATAATCCGAAACAAATCACCTTGTAAATTCTTACCGGTATGTAGAATGTCGTTGAGCGAGTAGCCCGAATCGGATTTCATGCTCGCGTCCAGAACCATGCGGATTTTAGTAGTTGATTTATCCTCGCGAACTACAATATGATGCGGAATGACGTAATGGGGTAAGTCAGTATTATCGACAGGCGAAATGTACCCTTTCTGTAGGTATTCGCGCAATATTTTGTCATACTCTAATTTTATAGCGGGTTGAGCGATTAGTCGGCGTTCGAGAGATCGGAACCGGCGCTCAGCGGCTGGCAACGATTCACCGAGGATAGAAGGACTGTTGCGAAACGGCAACGCAACAATGTAACGACCTGTCGTGTCACGGGAAGTGGTGAGTTTAAAAGTCTCTTCACATTCCTGTTCATCAGGCGTTAAAAACTTCTCGTCTGGAATGTCTTCCAATTCGAAGAAGCGCGAAAGGCAAAAGTCATCATTTTTCGCAAACGTACAAAATGATGGTGTGGCGTTTATACTTGGGGTCTCAGTCATCGTTGGAGCAGTGCCCAGGATGAGATAGCCCAAAGTAGTTTCTATAGCAATTGGCTGGCCGGGATAACCTGATATTTTGTTTGCTTTAAAAATGCGAGCAAACATGTCACATCCCAAGATAATATCAATTTCACCGGGAGTGCAGAAAGTATTATCTGCTAAGGGCAAATTGTCAAGATACGACAACGAGGCGCGGTTGACGTTAACAGTAGGCAACTCACTAGTTATAGTTTCTACTACATAAGGTTCAATCATATACGAGTGAGTGTCGTCGTAGCGGGAGTATAATTTTAGACAAGTCATGCCCTTTGTCAAATTTCTTGAGTCGCCTATTCCCGTGACGTACGTGCCTTGCGATGATCGCACCGTGAGATTCAAACGTAAACAGCATTTACGCGTAATAATATCCCTTTGGGAGCCGCTATCTATCAGAGCACGTATTGTCTGCACCTGGCCCTTAGCATCTCGGGTAGTGCAAACGGCAGTTCCTAAGAGTGCAGTAGTATTTGCTCTAGTAAATGAATTTGTCACGCACAGTGACACCGGGCTTGCAGAATTTGAATCGTCATTATCGACGTCTGCTGGCGACGCGGGAGACGGTATTTGGTCTCGTTGTGGTTTTCGCTGATCAGTTTGTTTGAAATGCAACAAACTATGGTGGTTGAGAGTGCATGATTTGCACGTACTCTTTGATTTGCACGCTTTTGTGCCGTGCCTAGTACTGAGGCAGTTAACGCAAACTCGTATATTCGATGACTTAATTAAATTAAATCGCTCGCGTGGTTCTAAACCGGTAAATTTAGAGCATTGATACAAAGGGTGCGATCCCCTTTGACAACAAAAACAAATTTCGACAGAGTGATTGTCGCCTTTTTCGACATTAATAAATGTCTTTGCGGAATTATTATTATTTGAGCCAAGACGGCTCGACGTAGGTTGTGCAATTTGCGCGCGATTAAGAATTCGTTGCTGTCCTCTCACAAAATCAATTAAATCAGAGCTGGACGGGAAAATTTCATCATTCCGAATAGACGATTCGAAAGCCTTCACTGTCTCTATGTCAAGACGTTTAAGGCCCAGTTGTAGCAATATAAATTCTGCGAGATTCTTGATTCGTAACTGTTTCAGTGCGGCAATGTTAGTCGCGTATGTATCTGCAAATTTTTCTAGCGAAGCGGGCGTAACCGAAGTAACAGCAGGTATTTTCAGCAATCGATCAAAGTATGACTCAGCGAGAACGCGTGGATCATTATATTTGGTGCACAATGCGTCCCATATCACTTGGTAATTTGTACCGGTAGGTGTTATAGTTTTGCAAATATTTAAAGCTTTTCCCGTCAACTTGGACATCAGATACTGCATCTTTTCTGAATTATCCAATGAATTATTCAAATGGATAACCGAGATATAAGTCTCATGGAAAAGAGGCCAATTTTCTAATTTTCCGTCAAAGCACGCTATTTCTAAAGGCGGTAATTTAATTTGACGGCGAGGTTTTTCAACTGGATTGGCCAGCATGTTTGCTTCGGTATATTTAATAATGCCGAAAATTTCCTCAAAAGCATTTAATTGAGAATATTCAGCGACTGCTTCTGGGTTCAATTCCAGTTCACAATTAACCTTTTCATCTAGAAGCGTTATAAATTCGGACCGAATTCTTTCTAATGTACTTGCGCCTGATAAAAAAGATTGCCGATTGTTAACACTATCAGAAGCCTTCTTCATCTTGTCGAAGACTGATTGCAAACATGCAAAATTAGCGGCCAATTTTGCATTTAAACGTTTCAAGAGTCTTTCGTCCCGTGACGACCCGGACGCGCTTGTAGCCATTTCTGATTCTGGTTATTTTATTATTGAATGCGGTAAAAAATATTACAATAATAATATTTATATAAAATAAATTGATTAATATTAAATTTTTATTCAATAAATTAACTTTTATGCCCGTAGGGTTAACTCAGTGCGGGTGCCGTGAAGGGTTAAGTATAGATAATGCAGGTAGAACAAATTTATCACTTTACGTCTTATTGAAGTATTATTCTTTTTATGTATAATACATCCAATACTGGGATGTATTACAATAAACAAATTATTTATAATGAAATGCGGTTAATTTTAAATGCGGTTGATATAACAATATCGGTATTATTATTAGAAATAGATATTAAATAGCGGTATTGGCATATATTAAATCTATTCTATTTGCGGGTAAATATGTTATTTCCGTTTAAACCATCCAGTAATATCGGATAGGAATATCCAGAAATAAAATGCGGGTAATTATTAATTAATTACGCGTGTATGTAAAACGCAATAACTCTCTTATGGTTTATTACCGAAATTACGGAAATTACGGTTCAATATCAGGCTCGTTTGGGCCAACTATGGTGTGTAAGAAGTTATGTAGTTGTTTTTTATGTTAGTGTAAAAAAATGATTGTCGAAGGACCTTGAGTGATTGAGCAATGCCCACTGCACATAAGATAATATTTGTTGTATGGATACAGGAAGGACTCACCATTAGGAAAGGGGCACTTGTTTCTTCCCGTCTTTTCTTCACAACAATGTCACTTAACACAAGCGGATTGCACTATATCGTCGCGAATAATAATTTCGTAAGATAAGGGAGACGAGATCTCGATCGGATGCGGTTTTATTGTTAGCGGTTCGGGTTATTGCAACATACTGACAGATTACCAAATGGCACATAAATTTAGCAGGAATAGGAAGGAAGGTAGGACAAAGGATAACAATACTATCTCAGTACAGTGGTCGCAGGTATGTGTATATCTGTGCATGAGATGTATGTATAAATTAATGTCTATTGCAAATTGGCCCAACCAATATATATTATTATTTACAATGTAAATCTCATATTTCTAACGCTAGTGATAAATCTGCATATTATTTTGTAATTTATAAACAACACAAAGCAATCCCAGTCCTGCCCTGTAAAGGAACAAAGACGCGTGACAGTATATTTAGGTGAACCCGCCACCCCGAGTAGATTAAACTGCGTGTAAAATTTATTTCGCATTTGAATAACAATGAATATTAATAAGGTATCTGCCACGCGTGAGACTCTCAGCTCGCAGCTCGCACTACTCACACTCACTCCTCACAGCCAGTCTCTCAATTCCGTTTCCGTAGCAGGCAGCAGAACTGGCGCTGATTCGACTGATTATTGTCTTAGGCAAAGAGGCAAATGTCCTCTAACCAACCAGCAACACTAACTATGATACTAGTTATTCTAATGCGTGCGGTTTCTTCGTAAATTACAATGATAATTATCATGCAGAGTGTTTCCATTTGGTTACAAGGTGTGTGATGTACTCATTAAAGGACGAAAACACTAAAGGCGAAAATAAGAAATTCACTAGTGAATAATTCTATAATTATAATAGGATTTGTGAAGCTGAAAATATCCACCAAAAATATTTTTCTCGGGATCATTGCCTTTCGAAAATAAACTTTGTAAATTTTAGAGACGAACAGAAATTTACCTTCTGAATGAACACCGTTAGAAACTTAAAAAATTTCTAAATCTTTCAAAAATTTTAACAAAAATAAAACATATTTAAAAATATTTATTTATGCATTTTGGGTTTTACAGATGTTATCACTTACGTGAGAACAGTGCAGTAATGATATTATAATTTCTTTTTACTTTATTAATAATTTTTGTTACATTACCCACGCACAGACAATGCAATGGGTTCCCTTAACTTACCTTTTCCAACATTTTATACTATGTAATTATTTATTTAATTAAATTTGTATGTAACTTATTTTTAAAATAAAGGAAAAAATAAATAAAAATAATTCAGTTAATACACCTACAATTACAAAAGTCTACTCAGACATAGGATGCATTACATGGCGTAATTTATTTACACTGGATTTTTACAGATTAGCTCACTTAAGTGAGAAATATCCACTTATAAATTTCAGTTAATACACAAATAAGTACATACAATTAGAAAAATCTACTCAGTCATAGATTGCATTTAACTTGCATTCATCTAAATAAAGATACAAGGACAAAACAAAGAAACGTAAAAATACAAAATCATATAAAAGCTCACTCAAATGACAAACAGTACAAAGAAAGGCAAGAGACATTAATAGAACCGCAAGTAATACATAATAAAATTAACGCAACATATTTTTAACAGTAGCTGATTTGTTTTCTGAATCCGTATAATATATCGACAAAAATGTCTACTTCGGCACAGTCAACACATTGGATCAAAGGGCGATGTTAATTTTAAATGTTTCCATATGAAACACGCTATGACGTCTTAAACAATTGGAATTGTATATATATTTTTTAATATTGTTAAAACATATTGCAGTATCAAGATGGCCGTGAATTATTTTCTGTTAGAAGTTTAGATGTTAATTTTAAGTGTATTACATTAATAATTTTGGTACCTACTTTTATCGCTTCTCTAAATTGATCCCGCAATCAGTTTCAATTTTGAAAATGACACTTAAATTCAAAGCAAATCCAAGTTCTTGAGTTGAACTGAAGTTATAGACAGAGTCACATTTAGTCGCGGTTCGTTTTTCACTGGGGTTCAGAACATCAAGAGAAGACATTATTTATTTATTTATTTATTTTATTTGCAAAAACAGTACAAAAACCAATACATTGCAAAAGCGGTAAACAAGTTATGGAAGAAAATTTTATACATAAGTATACAGTTAAAACATATGCAAAAGCGGTAAACAAAATATGGAAAAAAAATTATACATAAGTATACAGTTAAAACAAATACAATATTTCGCGCTTAAAGTCGTTGTAGGACATATGGAAAATATCCAAGTTAGCTGGAAGGGAGTTAATTAACCTAGTGAGTCTTCCCAGGTGCATCACCATTGGTAAGTTAGTTCTGGACCTGGGAAGAATTAAAAGCCTGTGTTGGCGGCCTCTCGTGAAATTATCCGGGACATAAAGTCCTATTTTTGACAGAATGTCTGGAATTGATAGTAAACCATTCAGAAGCTTGTAAGCCATCAACAATAATGCGACGTCCCGTCTGGAACTAAGGCTGCAGATATTCAGCATTCCCGAAATAAATGCTGTTGGAAACAGCCATGGGTAAAAACCAAAATCTCTCATATAGAGGTATCGTAAAATTTTTTTTTGTATTTTCTCGACCATTAGTACGTAGACAGTGTCCTCTGGCCCCCACACCTGAGATCCACTCTCGAGAATGCTACGCACTAAGCTAAAGTAAAGCAGCCTAATGACTGCAAGGTTTGTCGGTTCCTTTGAATTGTGTAGGTATGTCAAAACCTAACTAATTATATTTGTACACCTTTTTCCCTTATTTTCACTCGTTTCCCACATTTTTATTTTCAAGCCCCTTAACTAGAACCAACTCACATTATGTTTTTAGGTAAACAACACAACAATTAAAACAAACTATTTTTTACTGGTGAATTTACAAATGCCATTAAAAGCAAACGTTTTGGGAAATGCAAGAACCAGAAAACAAAAAAGTACAAAATTTACTACAAACTACCGAAGAAAAATATCATTTAACTTGCATCTAATTGCAAAGTTCGGAGGCCAGCACGAACGGTGATGGCTCGGTTAATCTCGGTGACACTTGTTAAATTCTGTATCGCGGCGCACAAAGATCGTCTTGTTTTGGCGTAGATTATAAGATTTCAACGTCAGGGAGACTGTTTTATTGTTTATTTTTTTATGAAATATATTATACTGATTCTATAACGCATAGTATGTGAATATTGGGTTGCTCTTTGACCTTTTTTCGGTCGCGTCGATTTTAGAGGACAAATTAAAGGCAGAACTTTAATGGTGCGCTGTTTATAAAGTGCTAATCTTTTTAATGGGGTTCACTGCACAAACGCACCTCAGAGAAAACCGCCACTGGGCACAACCAAAATTGGTATGTTTGTTATGATTTTAGTACGCTATCCACATAAAAATAATAATCTGTTATTACTTATTATTTTTAGCAATGGCGCTCATCGTTCCATGACCGAAGGTATGATGTGTGTAACTTTTGAATTTAAATAATATGAATAAATTTATTCTGCCTATTTGAAAATTCAATTATTTTTATTCAAATTGCTTACCAAATTCATGGAAAAATGCATTTTGATCAGAAGTTTGCCGTCTTTAATAATTATATTTTTAAAATTCGTTTTTCTTTTCAGCATTTATGGACTGCACGCTACTGCATTTTAGTAACTTAGAAAAGCTACCCTTCGTGAAGCTCTGAAAATATCATACGTAATGAAGGAGGAAAAACTGTTTTATAAGAGCGAGTCGCAAAAATAACCCATCCCGGTGCAATTAATGTTGTTTTTAAAAAAATCATACCTACGTTTTTATTGAGCGTTAAAGGTGGCAAACGTTAAAAACTCATCACCGTTATACCATCCCATTCTGTACTTTGAGACGGACAATTCACAATATTATACACTTAAAAAAAATCATTTAAAGTGAGCATTCCGGCAGGAAATACTCTTCCTAAGTGAAAATCATAAAAGTAAACAGTAAATCTGACTGTAAGGGCACTTTTACGAATGTGAAATCACGCCGCCTCACTAATGGCAATAGTAACAATAAAGGCGGGCAATTTTACTATTGCGAATAACGTATATGGCCGCAAATACCGCCCCGGACATTAACATATGTCCATATGCGGGTCTCGGATTATTCCTCCTTTCTTCCCTTCTCGCTTTCTGTGCTGTTCAGTATAATGCTGATTGCCTATTAAGTTCGCATAGTACAAAGAACAAAACAATCGCCGAGTGTGGCGCACTTTATATTGATATGAATTCATCTCTTTTTTGCCAGGTGGATGGAGAGTTAAAACACCACAAATGAATATGATGTAATATTCATATTTCAGTACATAACCAACAAAATACTAATAATCATCTAAATACATGCATGTTCAATATTACTTACGTATGTTTTTTTTTTATTGAACGAAAATGGTTTTCGCTTAGGTTACGAAGTCTAATTGCTAAAGAGCTGTAATGATATGAAAAAACTATTCAATCATAAAACGATAAGGCGTGATAATGCCTTCAATAAACCGTTCAATATTGTAAAAGTTTAGAAAAGAGTGAGTTAAAACTTGGCAGATTTTAATAAAGTAACAACGTACAAAACAGATCCTAAAATTAAATAATTTATTAAAAAACAATTTTAGTGGGCACTAAATAAACCTACTTTTAAAAATCTTTAATTACCATATTATGATTCTGAAAGGAAACAGCTTCCGGGCCCTTTTCATGTAAATTTAAATTTGAATTTTAGGCCACAATACTTGACCAAACTGTATCATTATTATAATATTATAAAAGATGTAGTAAATATATAGTACAAATTTGTGCTTCTTCAAATTATAAAATATTGGCCAATAATTAAATCGATTTTAGAGGCAAACTCAGCAAATATTTGTAAGTTAATTATAATTATTTAAAAAATATATATACCTCTGCTACTATGTACGCATAATTAAAAATAAACTTAAACTTAAATTACAAAAGACTTATTTACGTTCAAACACAAATTTTCGTGTGTAAATTAAAAATTTCATCGCAAAAAATGCTTTTTCCGATGCTTTTTTTTAATATTCTTTATATAAGTTGGAGAAGAATATTTTTTAATAATTACCTAAAATTTCGAAATATTTTATTCTTTAATGGATTTTATTTTATAATTTCAAACACAGATAAACAATGTAGTACATGTCCGTCCTAAATATTAACTACACTTTTTAATTTTATTTATTTTTTAATGTGTCAATTTACAACACGATTTAAACAATATATCCACCTATTGCCAACTATATCTAAATGTTTCAAAATGACATCACATTGTCTTTTCGAGAAATAAAAATAAAATATTATTTAATTATTCTTTAAACAACATTGCAACAGTCTCAGATATTCGTGATCTCTGAATAACCCTTGATAGTAAACTACAATATAACCTTCATATACCCCAAATCACAAATAAAGCTGCAAAAATATTAGGTTTCATCATAAGAAACACAAAACTTTTTAATAGCATCGATATCATTAAGCAACACTACTTTGCCTATGTACGCAGTCATTTGGAGTTTGCATCAGTTGTTTGGTCTCCATTTTACAAAATCCACATAAACAAAATCGAAGCAATCAAAACAAATTCCTAAAATATCTTTGTTACAAGTCATTTTTAAGATTTAATAATTATGCAGAGGCAGCTTCATACTTTAAAATTGATTCAGTGAGTGTACGGAGGCATCATAAGGATGCACTATTCCTGTATAAAGTAGTTAACAATAATATTCAATGGCCAGAGTTGCTAAACAAGATTCCATTCAATGTACCTGCGCGTTCAACACGCTCTTGTGTCCTGTTTAGGGTTGATCAAAGCAAAACGAACTCTAAGCAGAATCTTGCCTTAACAGACTATGCAATAATTACAATAGCGTATTATCTAAGGTTGATATTTTCAGTTGCGAACTTACCAAATACAAGAGGTCCATAAAAGAATATTTCTCTGATGGTTTGTGAATAATGTTTATGTCTCTATTATTTAAAAAAAAAAGTCTCTGTTATGATTTGATTTACATTTAAAACCTCACTCCATGGCTATAAATGTATTGTTTTGTAAATTGTTCGTTTTATGTAATCTTTTGTTTTGTATACATTTTTTAATTCATATTCTTTTCTCACAAATTTAAATAACTTATTCCATATTATGCTGTCTCAGTTAAAGTCACAAGGAGGAAATCCATAATTGGTTTTATTTTACTATATAATACTTACATACAAACTGATTAAATGTAAACTGTCGATTTCCCGAAAATGAATAAATATATAAAATAATTACTCTGTTCGGTAAAATTTAAGTTATATATGAAACAGGCCCCGCAGCCGTTTCTCTTAAATGCATTGGTTTGATAATTAAAATAATAAGACCCCTGTGAAATGATTTCAAGTTAATATTAGAATTTCTCTGTTTACCCTCATATATTTAATTATAAGAACAGCTAAAACATTTTATCTTTTTGTCTTGCTAAAGAGGCGTAAAGCTGTGGATATTGATCTGAAGGGGACCCGAAGCTCCTTACTTTAATTAAAACTGTTTCTACTCTATCTGACCGAGCTCAAAGTTTCCATTATATTCTTGTTTAAATGGAGAGTGTTTCATCATAAATGTAAATACAAATGCTAAACACAGTTCACGTGCGCGGTCCCTAAAGGGTTAGTGGACCAAAGTTATGCGGACACTCGGAACAAAAACAAATAAATGATTTGACAATAAAAAGGAAATAAAGATTTTCATCAAAGGGTTAGAATTATTCAATGAAATTAATTAAATGTGATATCTCAAAGTTGGCTTTGGCGTGGAAATAGAAAACGTTTAATATTGAATTATAAACCTAGGATTTGGGCAGCAGAAATACCAAGAATTTTTAACAAACTAAATGTTTGGGGGGAAAAAAATTATGTGACAGGATAGCAATTACTATGAAAGCAATTAATTTATATAATACGTACGTATGGATAAAACATAGACTTCTTACCAAACTGACGTTACACTGTCATCTAGTAGTTAACTAATAAAAAAATATTAAAATTTGAAGTGATCCAAGTATAATAATCTGTTTCCATCCAGAAGGTCCGCAGTAGAGAGCCAGAGAAACCGGAGAGTACATCGAGAATCATTTGGAGTAGCATTGAGGTGTACGTAGTAGTAAGGAGCAGCAGGGAGCTGATTCTTGAAATGTTTGAATTCTGAGAAGATGCCTAGGGCCAATCAAGTCAGCGGGGAGCTGATCTCTGAGCTGGTACGAGACGAGAGAACAGAGACCTGACGGAGATACTGGAGACGGAATTTCACCATCATCACTTTTAGAACCACCATCGCAGTGTACTTGGGCTGAAAGGCTACGACAGAGAAAGACCAGAAGAAAGTTATCTGTTTCGTGATATTATAAGTTATTTATATTGTAACAAGCACGAGTTGGTTTGTAAAAACCCGGAGGGATTTCTCCTCTTAAGTAGAGGAGAATTTAGTAGAGGTACCTACCTGCCTTGCATAGAAGGGCGGTTTGTGGCAACCGTCGATGGCTTAAGGGTCATTCTATTATTGTGCTAACAGTTATAAATGTAAGATAGTATTTACTTATTCTCCATCCTAAAACCCGGAAAAGTATAAATTACTACACTTTTTTCTGAAAAGCACCGAACAAATACAATTCGGTACTACTACCAAAATGTAAGAGGGTTACGCACCAAACTCAATACCTTATGAAGTAATAATATTCCTACATTAAACAATATTATGTACTGTCTAACAGAAACCTGGCTTTATGATAAAATATCTTCCGCTGAATTAGACTTCACCAACTATGATGTTTACCGGCTTGATCGTGAAAATGTTATTGGAGGGGTTGTGATATCGATCAGAAATATTAAAAAAAATTCAAAACTATTGAAATCAAAAAACAATAAAAAAGCGACAAAAATAATACGAGTGTGATGGTAAAAGATTGTTTTATAAATTCTAAAATGTTTATTTGATGCACTTATCCTTCAGCAAAATATAGATAGACTAGTGTGAAATAAATAAAATATTCTTAAACGTTTGTTTATTCCGTTCACGGAATCCAATATCAACATCGTATTCAATTAATAAAAGCCCAATTATATTAGAAAAAATCATCAAAGACCTAGGAGTACTCTTTTTTATCAGGAGATTACCCAAAATTACCCAAGTATTAATTATTATAACGTACTCAGAGACGTGAACGGCATCCGACAGTCCGACATCTGGACTTGGACATATGTACCTACACATACTAACTTTATAGTTACTTATTTTTCTCGTGGTACGAGCGGCGTACCGGTACCAAGATTCGTACAATCATTCATACGCCGGGAGCTGGGAGCCGCACCGGGGGAATCGTATCGGGCGAGTATTTTCATTGCCCATACGCTCTAAGCTCACGGCTACCGTTCAATGAGCTTTGGCGTCGTTTAAGAGGAAGCTACAAGCCCAAAATGTGTATATTCTTGTTATTCCTTATATTGTATGTAATAGGCATTAAAATCGCCTCACAAATGGAGTCTAGAAATGTTCAATTTCAAACACAAAACTGGTTTTTATTTATTTTGTAAATAATTTTATAAGAAAGCAAAAAAAATTAATCCAGTGAAACTGTCACAGATAATCTTAGTTATAATACTGTATTTTTTAAGTTGTTTCCTTTACGCGTTCATACATTTCTATTGAAAAAATATTTTTTTAGTAGTTTCCGTTTTTATTTTTTCTTGAGTAATATATTTTTTCATTTGTATTCTACTTAGGAAAACCTTCAATTTATCTAAAGCATATTTTTTTGGTATTCATAATGTACACCAAATCGTTATAAAGGTCAATCAAAATAGTGATTTAGCATTAAGCTTCGCCTTAATTGAGCCGAACGAAAATAATATCGTGGCTCCCGCTCTTAATAAAAAAATGAGTCATGACCCATCGCTACCTTGGTTATTTTCGATAGAAAACT
This sequence comes from Hesperophylax magnus, assembly GCA_026573805.1. NCBI lineage: Eukaryota > Metazoa > Arthropoda > Insecta > Trichoptera > Limnephilidae > Hesperophylax > Hesperophylax magnus. The sequence continues at coordinate 1,533,765 of JAIUSX010000116.1, read as the reverse complement.
TGGGTACCTTTTATCGTCACTATGACGCAATTCTCAGTAAGGCCTGGCAAATTTTCGGTTTCGTCCTACGTAACACAAAGACTTTTTATAACATTGAGTTAACGAAACTAATTTACTGCTCCCAACTAGAAAAATCGCAACTAGAATATACATCTCCTGTATGGTCACCTATTTATACTTGTAACTTGGAGAAAGTTTCTTAGATTTGTTGAGTCACCTATGATCTAATCTAAAGCTACCACTAATTTCCACTAGGAGAACGATTAATGATATTCTTATTCTTGTAAATTACTACATAACTCATCAACTGCCCTCAAATGTTAAGTGTTATAAATATCCATGTCCCTGTTAAATCTATCTCGACTCCACCACCTTATCCACTCACTACTAACGCGATGTCGCCGAACTGCCAATACATATACAGACCGTTTCGATATATTCAAAACCTCTCCGTCCTGCATCAAAAAAATGTATGTAGTCGTGAAAGAAACTGTTTTTCGATTTGTGATGTTTTTCTACACAGAGAAAAATATGTATGACTGATTTATTAAAATCGTGTTAAAAATGTGATAACTAGCAATTTCCTAATAAAAGATTAGTATATTCAGAACATATCGGAACACGTGTTCAATGCAGCTGCGCTTTTCCTGATAAATATAACATAAATATTCTTTATAGCACGTGTTACGACATCCTCATTCGTGTTTTACTGATTGTTTGTTAGGAAATCTATCAATTCATTCGTTAAAGGCCTGCAGGCCTGATTTTAACAGAAATATGAATAATTTCACCGATGTAGTAAATTAGCAACATTTTATATCAGTAAGTAACATAATAAGTCCGTAACGGCGCGTTCTCGCTGCCAATCTTGAAGAATGTATCGCTTCAGGACACGCAGAGCGGACGAGTACTGCGATGGAAGGAAAGGAACGTAATAGTCCGGGCTTTAGCTAAAGTCTCTGAACAATCGATGTACGGGACGGTGGGAGTATTGCTTAACCAGCCGGTTTACGTGGTGGGCACCATTGGATGGTGAGGTTCAGATGTTGTTGATGGTTGGCGTCGATTCCTGGTTGGTCCGTGCCGATCCGTGCTATCGATAGTGTCTCTACCAATTATCCCTTTTAACACGTGATCACCAATGAAACGTGGTCACAAAATTAGTGAGAAAACTCGCTGCCAATCTCAAAATGTCCCGGGCTTGCGCGCAGCCCTTCCTGAAGTTGCGTATACTTATTTCACCTACTGATATGCATTATACGTATTGACGTACATTATATTTCTGTCATATGTAAAAAATGACTTGCATTATGTTTGTAAAAGCCCTACAGGCGTTCATTAAACAGATTTTTAACGATTGTAGACTGATGGTAGTATAAATGAGATCTATAATTAACTAAAGATTAACAAAATAACGTTTTTTAATTCAGTATCTTTCTTTAACTTGCCGACCAGATTCTGAAGAGACTTCGTCTATAAAATGGAATAAAGGGCAAAATTATAGGTACTTATAATTGTAATTATTCAGTAAACTCAGAACATTTATGGTGATGGAGTGATGGTGCTCTTATTATGTTATTTTTGATTGTTCTGTGAACATTATTTAGGAATTCTATATTTTTTTTCACAATCAGATAAATTTAATTTACAGATACCTTTTGAATCCCAAACTACATTCAATGTCAAACTTTTTTTAAATTATTACTGTTTTCCAATAAAAGTCACCCAAAACATTAGACAGCCTCCGTGGTCTCGGAGTAAGGCACTCGCTTACGAATCTGGAGGTCACATGTTCAAAATCCCGACGTGCGCAAGTAAATTTTACGTAATTAATTTGTGTCGTTTCACGATTGTTTCATTAAAAATAATATAAAATATACTTGCGGCACATTCCATAGCGGAAAATACTCTTAGTAGCGCCATGGTGAAAGACCACCATTCAGAACTAACACGTTGCTTGAAATGGCTTTAATGGCTTGGTGACTAGGTTTGAATAGCCAAGTGCTTACTCACCTTCCTCTGCCCCATCTTCTTCCCTTCCCCACTACCTTTGGCCTCGCAAAATACATTAATTGAAGATTCCAAAGTCTCACTGGCTTAAGAAGGTTAGGAGCAGTTGAAACTTTTATGAGAAATTCACATTTTAATTAATTAAAAATTAAATATTCGTTCTGGTCAACAAAATTTGGGTGATATAAATACTCAACCGCTATTAACCCAAAGTGCCATAAAACTAGTTCACTGAGCGTAGCGAAGTCATTTTTTAACTCGACCAGTTGACATTTCATCTGTCTCTAAACTTGATTGTAACATTCCCTTTCCGGTTCAAGATGGTGGCCGTATTGGAAACTACCTTTTTATCCAGCCAGAGTTCGCATGATCGTGGCTGTTGCTGATAGCAAGTAGTCAAATCGGAATAATCAATACTATTATGGTAACTACTGATGTAAAGAAAATTATAAAAAAAATCTAAGTACCTACTTACAAATCTTACAATTTCAGAGGAAATTTTGGTTGAGATTTAATAAATAAGATATAATTAGAAGCATACTTTTTTGGAAGCGAGGTCTACTGTTTAATATTCAATTATGATTATAACTATTACTACTATAATAGTTATAATCATAATTGCTATCGATGTTAATAAGGGGTGGAGCGATATTCACTAATCCGTCCATCATAAGTTTGGTGCCCATCGTGCGGAAAATGCGGTTGTTGCTAATTAAAATGTCAAAGAGGGAAAAATTAATTAAACGCCGCCCGCGCCGAACGACTCAAAGGTCCCGGCGTTATTAAACCGCTCGACAAAAATACCACTGTATAGCGTATAGCGGCTGCAACAGCTAGCTTTAGAGGACTGGACGGATTTTACACGGAAACTGTTTCAACGAGGCTAGAATATAATTTAATTTTACTAAGAAAATACGTTATTTAAAAGCTTATTTAAACTCATCTATTCTGAAAATTATATCCATAAATGGTACAGTTGTAGACCTTAAGACAGTTATAACTACCTATTAGTTTACTGTCTTAAGGTCTACAACGGTAGTAATAACTGTACAGTTGTAGACCTTAAGACAGTTATAACTACCTATTAGTTTACTGTCTTAAGGTCTACAACGGTAGTAATAACTGTACAGTTGTAGACCTTAAGACAGTTATAACTACCTATTAGTTTACTGTCTTAAGGTCTACAACGGTAGTAATAACTGTACAGTTGTAGATCAGTTTACATTATTTCACGCAAATGCATCGATCAACTCCTATAGTCAAACAACACTCCTGTACAAAAAGCCTGAAAATATTTATTGATAACTGCGAAGTATTTTCACACAATTATAATATTTATGTGTAATATTTAACAGCCTCCGTGGTCTAGGGGTAAGGCTCTCGACTGCAAGTTTGAGGTCACACATCCCGGCGCGGGCAAGTAAATTTTATTCGATTAATTTGTGTTATTTCACAAATTACAAATTAAAAATAATATATAGTATATTTGACACGTTCACGTTCCGGAGTGGAAGATACTCTCAGTATCGCCCTGGTGTAAGACCACCATTCAGAGTTTCCTTTACCAAAACGTTAACGGTTAACTTGCGATGTTGCCAAAAATAAAAAATAAAAATAAAATGAATAAATCTTCAGATTTAAATTTTCAGTACCTAGGTGAAATAAAAAAATAAGTATTTGAAAAAAGTTTTTTTTATTGTTGAACTTTAATACATGACAATTAGTGGAAAAGAATGATTAACTTTTTAAAAAGTTTAAAAAATATGTGATCGGATTTATAATTTAAAAAAATGAATTTTTCCACCATTTTGACCACTGTGCGGCAGCCAGATACAAAGTTCAGGTAAGTGGCCATTTTTGTCCGCCTGTTCGTTTTTTTAATAATGTGTAATTTTGATGTGTCGGAGGAGGATTTAAAAAGTGTAAACATACGCAGCCTCAACTCCTCTCAGCCCCCCAAATGTTCTCCTAAAGGCTAACGCCATTTGTTTTTCGCGCATATTAAAATGTTGCCTGCAGAACAGCTTTTTATATCACTCTCGGGGAATTCGTTGACTTTTCAGTTACATACCTTGTATGAAATAAGCATTGCAAGTTTAAAATTTCATTAAAGTCTGGAAATAGGAATATGTAAAATTATTTCTTTTAATTAATTTGTAGTTCATTGAAAACTAAAAAATTGGAGGTGTTTATTATGATAATAAAGAATTTGTTAGAGAGATCGTATTTTCTGTCTGTAAATCCAAGTTCGAACACGTGGATCGTTTTAGAGGCCATTATTTTTGTAGTGGTGTACTGGATAAATAAAAAAATCTTATTTATTTTAAAAATATTTTTGACGCTTGATGTTTGGATAAAAATTTGAATTCAAAATTTTAATAATCTTTATCGTACAAGTAATATATAAAGGCCAAAGGGTATTAATAGCTTATAGGTACAACCATTATTTTACTGCCATAGATCACCCCAAGCGTCTGTCCACTAATTAATATTATGTGTGGCGATTGAGCAAGTAGTTGGAGAGGCTTGTTGAGAAATACTATTTCACCTCTCCAGTCGAACTCTCTCTAATAATAATGATAATTGGATCATTTATATAGCGTTTACGTTTCTGTGGAAAATCACCTCACCCATTGCCTTCTCCGTAGTGGGAGGGATGTACACGGAGAAAAAATTAGTTAGTATTGCTGATTTATTAAAATACGGTTAAAAATGGGATTGCAGACCGCTATATATTAAGCCTTTAGTACACTCCTAATACGTCGGAATACATGTTTATGCACCTGCATTTGTCCTGATAATAAACACGGATGAAATGCAAAAATTAGAATTTTTGGGAAAACGTGTTCCGACATTGCGATAATACATTCGTGTTTTACTGGAAGTTTGTTAGGAAACCTATTAATGCATTCGTTCAAGGCCTGCATTGCCGATTTCGACGGGATTACGGATAATTTGAAGAGATTCCTAATAATTTGGCAATATTTCAAATCAGTAAGTTTTCTCCGTGTATTCATACAACTGTCACTTCTGGACATGTAGATCCCAGATTCCTATCCAGTACCTACCCCTCATATCTTTTCATTCTCAGAACCTCCTCTCTTTATCCCCTTAAAAGATCTTCCACGTAGTAGACCAATGCAGTTAAAAATAAAGTTTAATAATTGAATTTTTTTAAATATTCACCAATATGTATATTCATTATATTCATCAAACAATACTGAGACTCGAACTGGTTAAAAAATACGCCATTAAATGAGAGATATGGTACATATCAAAATTGGTAATCCTTGTCGCATATGACATCCGATTCTAAGGGTTATTACATTTTGATTTGGGTTCCCACATCCGCCAATCCGCTTAAAGGGGGGGCCCCAGTGCCCAATTTAGAACAAAGCTTTACAAGAACGTAATAAACAATGTATTTTATAGTATCCATATTGCAAGAACCTTCCTCGTTCCTTTGTATCAACTGGGAAGGCTACCCCCACCCACATTTCCAATTAAAAGTATTATTGGTAAACGTTTCTTTCAAATATCCTAAATTATTTAACGACGGGTTAAATTTAGTACAATAGTTATTTTAGTACAATAAAATTAATTTTTCCACGTGATTTTTTCAAAACTTTGTTTAATTTATACTCACTTTGTAAGATTTTAAAACAGAAGTTTTTCCCAGGGGTTTTAGCATTTCATTAAAGAAGTTCGGTACTTAAGTAGGTACCTTGTATAAAATGGGAATTAATTAAGGATAATAATAATATAGGAACTAATTAAGGATAAAGTAGGTATTATAAAATTGAAGTATGAGGTCAATAAAAATGAACGAAAATAATTATGTCTTGGCACCTCGATTAGTAGTAGAGTGTTGGGCCCGGTAAAACTGGGGGATCTGGATTTCAAGTCCCAGTTGCAATCATTACCTTTGAGAGTTTTTAATGCTGCTATCTTCATCATTGATTAAAAACTTACCTTCCTCGCTATTTGGGCCAAGATATTTTGTTTTAAAGTAATTGTACCAGAAATAAATCATTTTCCCAAACGTAATACAAAAATATCGCCAAATAGCAGGCCGCTCCAGAATAATGGACACGAAACTTTACGTAAAATTACGCAACTCGTTATCGGCCTTTTTGTTATAGTTCGTAAAAATATTCCGAATTTTGTGAACAGGCAGTTACTGTAATTTCCCAAAGGGTATTAAATATTCAAATACGTTCAATTTACTTTCACGTAGATAGATAGAAATAATAATTTACACGTGGAATCTAGGTAGCTCGTGGAACGTAGGTGGGCGCGCTGAAATGATTGGATTTTATTTAGTTGAGGCACCTCATACACGCTTTTCTATTTTTGCCGACTCTATTGACCCGAATCTAGTATTTGTTCACTTCTTCATTTCATATCTTCCTGTCCTCAATTTCTTATTTCTTCCGGTAGCTCTTCACGTGCTCTCGTGTTCTCGTGGCACTCCCAGAGTATCAAGGAGGAAGAATTTTTGTATTCCATCAACATTTTTTTCTTTTTAACATGCATACATCTTCTTCCACTACTCCAATTCTGGTCGGCGACCCATTGCATTGACTAGGCGCTACTTCGGCTACCAAAGTTCATATCAGGCCCAACCTCTCTTCTCACAGGATCCGGAGTTGTTTCGGTCCACTGGACGTGTTTCATCTGAAATATAACACTCAGAAATCGATATTCTGGCATTCTTAATAAATGACAAGTCCACCTATATTGTGACTTTTCTATAAAGAGGCAGTATAGATGTCCATCTTTTTTCTGGTTGTCTTTTTCGAGTACAAGTGTGCCTTTATCCGGAATAACGTTGCATCCAACAATATTCCAGTTTTAAGAAAAATGGAAAATTAAATTATTTTTGTTTCATTATAAAATAAATAAACATACAAATCTTAAGAAATACATAAGTGATGAATAAAAGGTAGTTATTTAAATTAAAATATGTATCAAGAATTTACCTAAGCTGAAATAGAACATTATTACGCAATTTTTTTTATCTCTACTTCAGTCAATAGTGCCTTATAGAAAGCAACATTCTCTTCTAAAATAAATTCACACATATCGTTGAGGTATTTGAGCTTAACAGCAAATAAAAATTTGAATAATTCCAACGATTTAAAAAACATGCTTAGTGATATTTTTTGACAAACATTATTATCGTACATCGTTCAGCTTCTTGGCTTTGATCTCTTCTCAGTTTAAAACATAAGATGTCCGTTTTCTCCCTTTATTCCCAAGAATTAAACCACGCTCCGCGATTTAAACTTAAATTAAACCATTTTCCATAAACTGCATAATAACACACCGAACATTATTCCAATAGAAATAAGGGGTTGGTCGAATACTTTGTAAGGAACCAGCTTGCACAGCGCGGGTGTAAAATGTGCGCCCTAAATTTTAAGTTTAGACTTCGTAATTCAATATTTCGTTTATGTGAAATCACTATGAAAAAATACACGATTAATGTTTACTTCAATTGTGAAAACACTGATAGTTTTGTTGATTTCATTATTCCGGGCTCAATTATGCTCAACCCCGGTTATGAGGAATTTCCAATATTTTTTTACTAGATCTAATATGAAAGCCAAATTTTAATTTTAAGAAATGTTTTTATACCAAATATTTTTTCTGATTTGAATTAGCCCATTGAAAACGGGCCTGGTTTTCAGTTGAGTTTATATTTATAGATAGTTGTCAATCACTCCACAGGGCAGAATTACGTCAGGGGCGTTATATATATTTTTTTAATTTTCCGAAAAATTATATCGAAATAAACGGCAGTGGCGCTCTCCTGCATCGGCAAAATCAAGCTGGTCGGGATATAAATCATTCCCTTGTCGGCCACATATGACGCCCTTTTGATTTACTGGAAAAATAAACAAAATTGCTGTAATTTAATAGTCAGCATTCTGCTGGCATAAAAGAAAATATAATTAGTGATACGATAATTAATTAAAAATTAAATAAAACATTGTCTAAATACCTGTTATTATATGTTTGCTTGTGGGTAAAAGTGTATTTTAACCAATTATTATGTGTTAAATATTCGCCAGTAGCGTTTCGTACCTTTCTCTGATTCTTCTCTATTTTTTCTCAACTACAGTAGAATCATTTCAAATCGATTCTTTGTGAAGTGGTGTACTGTATCATAGGACTTCTTCGCGGTAAGCACAAATACATGCAAAAACAAAATACAAACATAATTAAATGCAAATAAATTTAGACTTAAAATAATTTATTTACCTGTAGTTTATATGAAAATTTTACGATAGAGTAGTATGTTAATAATTGCTTTCATAAAAATAGTTGTTTGGAAAAACACCTTTTCAGGATGATCGAAAGAAAAAGTTTTTTTGTACAAAACTTGATAATTATAATTTGCTTGAATTAAACAAAAAGTTTAAAAAAATAAATTTATAATTTTTGAAAGCCCAATGCTTTAAGGCTTTTTCTAATATTAATGTAGGGTTAAAAATAATGTTTGCATTAAAAAACGATTTATTACTCACAGTATAAGATAAAAATACAACATTACCTACAGCAGATTCAATCAGCGTTATTTTCCAATAGAAAGCATTGAATAACCTATAAAATGGGGTATCCTACAGTCCCTCTAAATTATGTTGCCATTTTATAAATAGGCAATATTGTAATAGCGGATTTTTATCGGGGATAGCTTTTTATTTGGCTGGCAATGGCGGACAATTATCTCTATGTTCGGACGCCGGTAGACAAAAGGCAACGCAGACCGGGCTCGGTTCGCAGAATGTGTGCTTCTGCACTACTACCAATACCTATACTACAACAGTCTACAGTTGCAGCTCTATTGGGAATTCAATTGGCATTCGACTGAATGTAATGGCTCCCTCGGAGTGGCAGTGGTAAACTGGATGGGAATAAAACTCATATTATGACTCACAGTTCAAACGAACGAAAACACAGAATGTCTTTTATATTGGGTAAATACTACTTAGTATTTCGTTACACTTTTACTTTACCTTGTGTATTGATAAAAAAAGACACCATTACCTTGACGATTCATTGAAAAGTTCTTCTAACCGGTTATCACTGTGTGATGGCATTATTTTATTAAAAATTCAAATAACTTAGAGACAATCTGAACGTTCGTTTCATCGGGAGAAAATTTTATTAATTAATTCCTGTTAGCTTAATTGATGTATTAATTTCATTTTTTTATTTTAATTTATAAGGAAACAAAAACAGTTATAGACATTTTATTGAAATAATTACAGGTTACATGGTTGCGTGAACCAGTAAAGTTTCCGCATAAAATTCATATTATATTATAACATATAAATAATTAAAGAAAAAACATAAATATAAAGTTGAAAAAACACTGACTAAAATTATATAGATAGATAATGTAATCCAAGTGCCTTCATAAAAATAATGTTAACTATCATCATAATATATTATATATCATATATTATATCATATACAATATTGTTCATAGTAAACAAAAAAAGAAAGAAAATATATAATTGTCGATTGTGTATTTGTAATTATGGAACAATCACTGTTTTACTTATATATTCTTTAAATATTTTTTTATATCATTAATCATTTAGTGTTTCACCTTGTGAACATTTTCAAACTCGTTAGGATCGTAAAACTCATAAACTAAAAAAACCTAATTCATATTTCCGCTTAACTTAACTTAACTCACTCAACTCACAAATAAAAAGTGTCTTAAAAATTGAGTCAATAATTATTTTAAAAATTGGTTAGTAATTTGTATCCGCGTGGTACTATATTAATTATTTATAACATATATCTAAAAATTGCATCCGCTTTGACAAAAACCCATCAGTGTGTTGTGCATTTGAATTTCCTGGCTTGGCCCCGTTTGAGGTCCGTACCCCCGGGCGACTCCCCGGGCTGCCCAGGCGATTGCTATGCCACTGAAGTATTCCATCAACAATTTATTTGATACAAACCTGGTCTTGTGGGCAATCAGTTGATACTATTCGGTAAAATTTATTTATTTGACTTTTTATGCATGTAACTAAATAAAGTACCATTTTTGAATGACATCATTTTATTAAAATAAGTGCATAGATGGATAACATTGAATTATTAATAATTTAAGTAAAATGTACAATCACAATAAATATTTATTTTTAAAAATTTTGAATAATTTTAGGGTTAAAGTATTTGACACAATCTACTTTTTGATAAGGCAAATTGCGATAGCCTGAAAATCGTCACGGCACGCGCGCCAGTGATGGAAATCCACAAGTTTTTTTTATGCAATATGTATTTCTTTTCACGTTAAATTAAATATGAAGGTAAAACATTTTCGAATTCAAAAGTGACCTTTCTAAATTAGAAACGATTAACGGTTTCTTTGATAAAAGACTCAAACGATTTTAATAAACGTGGATAGAAAATTAGAAGGTTCGGTAGCCTGTGGGAGTGTGGGTACATTATTGATGTGTATAGAGTGTATGATGTGTAGGGCGTATGGTGTAGGTATTATGAAGGACGAGGGCGGGAATGGACGGGGTGGACGTGGGGCCTAAAAGGGAGGAATTCGCTGACCAGCGGAGGTAGATAATCTGCTTTCATCCCTTCAAATTATCTCCCAGCCAGCTTCCCTTTGCGTTGCAAATCTACTGCGTAAATGGACAAGTCAATCGTGATAACGAGCCTTGTAATTGAACATTCCTACCTGTATACACGTGTACACGTATCTAGGTATAATCATTATTTTTTTATTACATGAACTTAACGAAATATTATTTATTTTCCCTTAATTGTTCACCTACATACGTGTTGGTTAAATATTAACACGAGGGAAAGTTTTTTTATGCGATTACCGCACAAGATTCCCATCTGCTCTCCCAACCGTCTGAAGCCAGTGAGACAGTTAGTTAGTTTTCGGAAGTGAGGAGAGGCAGGAGATGGGGAAGAGAAAGGTGGGGAAGTACTAATTTATTAATATCTGGTCACCAAACACGGCTAAAGCCATTTCAAGAAAAGTTTAAATTCTGAATGGTGGTCTTACACCAGAGCGATACTGAGAGTATGGTCCATTTGGGACTTGTCGCAAATATTTTACATGTTATTTTTAATGAATATATTGTACAATAACGCGAATTAATCAAATAAATGCGAAGTTTTTCGGCGGTGATTGCATTGAACAAAAAATTCGTTGCTTGTTTTAGCAAGCAGTTGTAACAGTAGGTAGATATTAATAACTATTACAGAATAATATGTACTGAAAGAGCATTTTAAAAATAACGTATTGTTTTCTAGAATTAATATTAAGTATTGTTATAACCCGTGGTTTGGCTTGATGTTTAAACTGTCAGAGTGAAATAAACAATATTTTAAAATAAACATTATTAAAAAAGTTGCTCCAGGTGAGGCTCGAACTCACAACCCCGGCATCGCTCACTAGTGACTGTCTTATAAGTACCGTGCGCTAACCAATTGCGCCACTGGAGCCCGATACACTCTGGGCAGATACCGGACCATACTCTACCCATAACTACTTCCCAACAATAAGATTTGTTGTCCAGAAAAATTACATAATTTATCATCAGCATTCTTGAGTTCGGATTATGCAGTTTGCAGACCTATACTTGTATATGAGATTCCTACAGCGCCCTTGAGGTGATTTTTCACGAAAACGGCGCTCTATAAATTAACCGAATATTATTATAACTATTCACATAATAAGAATCGAATCGGTTCAAAATAAACCAACTCAGGCATTATACCATGGAACCTGGTTGTCCACATTGCTCAAGAGGAAGCTACATTCCAAAAATGTGTGTAATCTTGGTATACCTTATATTGTAGGTAATAGGCATTAAAATTGCTTGACAAACGGCGTCTAGAAACGTTCGATTTCAAGCACAAAACTGGTTTTTATTTATTTTTAAAATAATTTTATAAGAAATTAACAAATTTTATCAAGTAAAACTGCCACAGATACTCTTAGCTATAATATAAATATTTTTTAAACTTGTTGCCTTTACGCTTTCATACATTTCTATTGAAATTGTGTTTTTTTTTTAGTAGTTTACATTTATATTTTTTATGGATTAATTTATTTTTTATTTGTACTTTACTCAAGCGAAACGATAGGAAAACCTTCAATTTATCTAAAGTTTTTAGTTGGTATTCATAATGTACACCAATTTGTTATAAAGATTAATCAAAATAGTGATATAGCATTAAGCTTCGCCTTAAAGATTATAAGAGAGGTCGAGAATATTGCAAATTAGAATCTTTAAATGAACGTCGTGACTTCAAAATCAACAACAATCTCCGTCTACTAAGAAACCCTTAAACTTTCCATATTCCTTTCCAAAGAACAAACTTAACTTAACCTTTTCCCAACCTCGTGTGCGAATGTGTAGACCATTCAACATCAGTAGTGGCAAGAATCCGAACACTTTTAGCGATAGCCCCCACAACATTACAAAATTTCTTGAATCTCTTATTTTAACATGACTTAACTCAAACTTTATTGCCTCTTGTTATTTTATTGTTATTCACATACCCAGATATTTATTATTTTATGTTTTCGTATTGTTTAACACCATTATCAAACGGTTAGTTTCATTATCTGTATTTAATTTTATGTTAACGATTGTATACTAGACTTTATTCTAGGCGATTACATCAGTCAGCAGTTATTATTAAATGTAGCGTGCGGATTTAGTACTTCTTTAGATTATTACGTGCGTCAATAAATATAATTTGTACATTTATAATTAGTTTAATAATATCATGTATATCTACATTTCAATTGAACGTTCTGTTGACAAACTGCTTGCTTAGGTACTTTGGAAGAAAAATAATTCAAAAATTAAAATTAAATTTAAAAAAAACCTTTTTGCGTTATAAACTAAAAGAAAATTAAAATAATTTTCAAGTTTTTAGCGATAAATGGTTTGGAAAATTACCAATACATTTTTTAAAAAACATCCACCACTCTAAGTACACGGATAAAACTTACTGATATGAAATATTATTAATTCATTTAAATTTGGTCAAATTATTCGTTCTCCTGTTAAAAACGGGACTGAAAATTTCATAACAAACTATCGGTAAAACACGAATATGTTATTAGGAAGTCGGAACACCTTTTCTTAAAAACAATATTATAGACGCATCTAGTCCAATATATTTGTGACGTCGAGAAAAATCTAGATTAACTAATTAATAATAAACCGCTCGACCTACTTAGTACCTACTCCCGAATTATGTACCTGCAGTCTAAATCGCATCGTAAACAAAGCAACCTACGTACTTCAAGCACCTACTGGTCTATCGACGACAGTAACATCGCAAGTCCGTCTTTCACATTACGAGAACTCGCCAGAAGGTTCGAGTCTACGGCCTATGCATAATTGCCGCGCTGTCGAAGGTTCCTGAAACATACAGTCTGTGCTAGTGCCTAGGATTTAGTTGCCATCCATCTACCTACTGCTGCCGTCGGCCGTGTAGTATAAATATGCCCAACGCAGCGAGTCAGTTAGTCAGTCATCAATCTGCCGCCAGTGGATAAATCTCACGAGTGACGATCGGTGCGCCCCCGCGCCCCCCGCAAAGGACAATATTCACGGCTTCGCCCGTACCATCATGGACTCTATCGGGACATCATCTTAGCGCCTTGTCCAGATCGCCGTTCCTGGCAAGCGCTACTCGGATTACAAGCGCCCTGGTTCCAGTGTCTCTGATCAGCGCTTCTTCCACGCCATCATGACCACCACGAGGACACGCAGCATCCTCACTGGTCTACGCCGTTCCCGTTCAACCGCCTACAAGGTCCGCCGCACCTTCGGCCGTCTCGTCAGCACTGGAGTGCCTGAAGACCTACGTTCTTCGCCAGTGCCTGACCTTCATCGAGTCCCGGTCACCAGCGCCCGGCGTCGACTCACTGACCCGCGCTTGACCAGCACATCACCGCAGCGTCCGGCGTATTCAACTTTTGTCCTACATCATCTCCTCGTCTCGGCAACTGACTCAATAAACACAGTGACCTTCACGACACGCTTTTTCATTTCGTGCCTCTCACCATTGATCCCCAAATATTTATTCAGACAAGGCCACCTGCTTGAATACTTGTTCAGATATTTTCTGATAACGTCTGTATAACGTATCAGATATAAGTGTTACTTATTTTTCTCTGTGTTATTGTGACATGTTTTAACATCACAAAGAAAGTTATTTGGTGAGTTTTCCGAGGCAATGTTATCGATCTCGATTCTTATAAGGCATTTTAATTTACTTGTTCATTTCCATCGGAGCACAGAGAGTCGGGGGTCCAGGTGTGGACTAGACAAGAACTTCCAAATTTTAATTAATAATCAGTTAAGGAAGTTTTCTGCGCTCATGTGTATCGTGTCAAAGACTGCAGATAAAATTAATTTGAAACCTAAATCTTAAATCTAAAACATTCTGTTATCTGCATGGGAAAGATTACCCAATATCTACAGTTATTACAAAGATAATCTCAGTAAGCACATAATAGGATGTAAAATACAGATATATATATATATTGTCCTCTTCCCGTATTATGTTGATCCAGTAAGAAGTTGTTAGACTAAGTTGATCCACCTTTAACACCATATAACTTGGCTATTATGGAATACATCGGTACGAATTGGCAACAGTGGTACAATAATTATCAATGTTGCCAGTTTGCCAGAAAAACCATTTGATATACTGTTCCTTAAATTTTCTAAATTTGTATGGAAATCGGATGCATAATTTATGTTGATCTACCCAAATTGGCATACTTATGTTGATCTCATATATATTGATATATTCCCGTAGTATGTTGATCCAGGTAAGAAGTTATTAGACAAAGTTGATCTGTGTCCCTATATATGGTTTTACTAAATGAACCAATCAAGGGGCAATCGGTGGACTGTTCATCAGAAGGTTTTATGTGATTCCGTAATCTTTTGTGATATTGAACTCAAAGTATTAGTCTCTAGAGTCGAATATCGCATGAAATGACTGTGAGATGGTACCGTTTCAAATCAAAATGACGTGTGTTGCTTGAATTGTTTATAAGAAATGTATGCATATTTAGATTGAAACGAAAATTTCGCAAAAACAAATCCATAAAAAAATCATAACTTAGCAGGGGTACACGGGTTCATAGGGTGAGGTTTGTCTAGGTCCTGCCGGCGGATGCGTTTGCCCATCTACTGCGTGGCGGGCCGGATCGAAAGAAACTGGTTGAGGGATACCTTTCGACCATAAAAATCCAAAATGGCGGCAAAAGGAATAATGTTATGTAGGAAATTTTGAACCTCTATCTTTTACCATCTCTCCTGATTACGCTTCGTGACTTAGTAGGGGAGGCCGGGTTCTTGGTTATAATGGGTAATTAATGAATGATTGGACGCGGTTGGAGCTAACTAAAAACTGTCCAAAGAAGCGAAGCTAGCAGTCCACAATGGAGTGCTGGTACCTACCCTAATATATGGAAATGAGGCATGGAATTGGCAGAAGAAGGCTGAAAGTAGATAGAATACTGTATAGATGAGATTCCTGAGGAATATGTGCGGTAAAATCATGTATGGCGAAATGTGCGTATGCTGTGTCTATTCTACAGGTATTTTATAAGGGCCTGTTAAAAGGAACTAGCAGCATTGATCCCCGGTGCACTGTGCACGTGCTTGATACTCGACAGACACGAGCGGAACACAGGTTCACAGTAAAGTTGATGTTATCTATATACGAACGGGTCGTTTCTTCGACTCATTTTACCGTAAGTCGGCTCGTATGTGGAACGAGCTATCAGCATCTGTTTTTCCTCCTCCATATAATTCGCGCCTCTTTAAGACCAGCATTAATAAATTCATTCCTACAGCCCCTACCTTAACCCGCCTCATAACGCTGCCCAACCGGTTGGCGACATAGTTTCTCTGTATTTAGAGTGTAAAGACAGGGGCGCTCTAGTGAGAGGTGTCACATAAAAAAATCATACCGCCGAATTTGAATATGGAGACTTACAAAACGAAAAACGAGTTGGAAAAACGACCCGTTCTCATAAAGACAACATCAACTTTATTGTGAACGTGCGTTCCGCTCGTGTCCGTCGAGTATCAAGCACGTGCACGGTGCACCGGGGAACAATGCTGCTAGCTCCTTTTAACAGGCTCTAATAAAATACCTGTAGAATAGATTTCGTCATACATGATTTTACCGTACATATGCCTCAGGGATCTCATTTCTACAGTATTCAGTCTACTTTCAGCCTTCTTCTGCCAGTTCCATGCCTCACTTCCATATATTAGGGTAGGTACCAGCACTCCATTGTGGCATTTCGCTTCTTTGGACAGTTTTTTGTTATCTCCAACCGCGTTCAATCATCCATTGATTACCCATTTTAAATAATTACCCATTATAATCAAGAACCCGGCCACCCCTACTAAGTCACGAAGCGTAATCAGGAGAGGTGGTAAGAAGTTCAAAATATACCATATAATATTATTCCTTTTGCCGCCATTTTAGATTTTTATGGCCAAAAGGTATCCCTCAACCAGTCTCTTTCGATCCGGCCCGCCACGTAGTAGCTGAGCAAACGCAACAGTGTACAACTGCTAAGTTATGATTTATGATTTTTTTATGGATTTGATTTTTACGAATGTTTCGAATAGCTCTAAAGATGATTCTTTTAAAATCATCTCATATTTAATATTATAAAACAATATGACCGGAAGTCGGCATCTTTCTATAAAGCATAAACTAAAAAAACAGCTACAAGGTGGTTACAAATGCAATTATATTTAATCAATTTGTTCGATTATATTTTATGTGAAGTTGTTTTCACAGTGGCCCAATGAATATTATATGGGGCCAATTGAACCAATTTGACTTTAAGCATTTTCTACGTCTTGCGATAAAAACTTAGGCTTACGATAAAAATACTCATAATCAACGGCAAAAAACTAGATGCCTACCAAATTCTTGTTTTGTTAATCTCATATAAATTAAGCTATATACTCATAAACCGATCGAGTGAAAAGCTGCAATGATCCCGACCCCGGGGTCATTGCAGCTTTTACGGAATGACGAGGAAAATAAGTTTTTTTTAATAAGTTGAAAAAATTACTTTTCAAAATTTCAATTATGTTTAACGTAATACACTATCTGGCCTCAAGAAAATCAGTTTAATCACGAACCGTAACTATTTAATGTAATAAAATAACAAAACAAATTTATATTAACATCATAGTTTGCTTTAATCTCAATAAAAAAATAAGGAGAAAAAGTTTTTTTTATGAATGAGATAAAACTTTCCCCCAAATAACATGTATATATATATTATTATAATCAATATTATCCGGGAACGCGGTGGCAAGACGTAAAATTCCATAGCCGTTGATTATCAAAGACAAATTAAATTATACTTATTATATGAGTTAAATGTATTCTAATCAGGGTGTTGTCAAATCCCGGCCAGTCTGCAGCTGCATTCTCTTAACAACGAAGTTTTGGTCTGATCACATTTTCAATACAGTATTATTTTTTAACGAAATTAGTTTTAATACAGATAATATCCAAATATACCTTTTTGTGTATAAAAACATATCGGCTTTTTAGTTAGGATGTGGTGTGATATGATTTGTATTTTTTTATAAAACATTATTATGAAGCATCAAGGAATTATCAAAATTTAAATAAAATATTTTGAAGTGTTTCATCCTGTCCTTTAGTTGGTATTACTATACTGCACGTGTTCATTCATCTTCTGCCATTTTTGTGCTAAAAATACTTTATTCTTATTCAACTTCTTGAAGCTAGCTGTAGTGTTTTGTAGAAAATATGATTGGCATCTCATTATAATATTAACAATATTTTTGTTGTCATTTTTTACAAATAAAAAATTGTGTGTATACCGCACCAGAGTCCCAACTGCTCCCGTCTGGAGCCAGTGAGACTATGGCATCCTCAATTGGGGTTATAATGAGGCTGAATGTATTGTGGACCTCGAAGGAGATGACGAGGAGGAGAGTACCTGGCTATTCAGATATGGTCACCAATCACTAATTGTAAAATAGTACAAATTAATTTTTTATATTTATTTGAACCCTCGACCTTCGGATTGCCAGTCGAGAGTCACCCCAAGTAGTTTGATATGTTTGGTGACTGAGCAGGAGTGCCCGGGTTTATGGGGTGAGGTGTGTTCGGTTCTTGGCGGCGGATGCGCTTGCCTACCAAATGCGTGGCGGGCCGGATCGATTAATCCTCTTTCAACGCATCGCCTTGCAACGCAGTAGGAGAGTTGGATCTTATGTATATCACTCGAACACACTGAGCCCCAGATTACTACCCACCCATCATATCTTTATTCCCAGAACTCACTGTCCTTCCTTTCCTTCAAAATACCCTCAACACAGCATTCACAAAGATGACATAGGCCTCGAGGGTTACGATTTTCCTCAGGGCCTCCTGTGTGGAGACGATGTAAAAAAATACAAAAAATAAACAACAATCTCGCTAAATCGTTGGCGGTGACTAATGGTAGGGGTGTTGGTTATCTAATTAATGGTTCCCGGGGCGGCGGTACACATAATTGTAATAATTCTCGAGGGCTCTGATGTAGACATTATGGCTCCTGTTGATTTACGAACATATACTAAAACATCGTTGGTTGGAATCGGTGCTTGAAATGACTTTAGCCATGTTTAATAAAAAACAAATTGGAATAAATTTTTCAGCAATCATAATTTAAAATATGAAAAATTAAATTCTCACCAATCTAATTTCCGCAATTTTAATAGGCACATATTATGGAAATTACGCTTTGTTTTAACTTAATCATTACAAGAAACTTACGTCGAGAGAGATGGTAAAAGTACATTAAAATAAAATTTTATTCAATCAGTTCAAGTGCAAAATTTCTCTTATAAAATGACCTAGACAAACCTCACCCCATGAACACGGGCACACCTGCTAAGTCACGAAACCTAGTAAATGATGCATTGAAGTAACGTTTTTGTTTAATCAGGTTCAAAAGATTTTTTTAGTATAGATTTGACGTTTGCGAAAGTTCCATTTCAATATAAATACGCGTAAGGCAGTCTATCCTCTTTAAGTATAAAGTCATTTTCATAGAATATGGATGTACTAACAGGATCTAAAAAGTAAGAAAACTTTGAAAAAAATTGGCGGTTACAAGTTACAACTCATGCAAGCCGTCAAGTTTCAGAAATATATGGATCAACAAAATAAATCGTGTAAAATGTATATGCGACCGAAAAATGGGCGTGGCTTACAGCTAAATCTCGATGACACAAGTTGATCTGGAGGGATTTACATATGTATGCCAGCTTGGGTAATGGATCAACATATCCGGGGTGGATCAACAAATGCAAACGGATCAACATATACCTGGCGTACCGTCGCTCGAGATCAACATAGTACGAGAGGGGATAAATATATATACGAAACGCCCATCTATTATACACGGCCAGCAATGAAGCGCAAATAACTTATCAGAATTAGAAGAACAAGTGTTTGCTTTTGAAAAGGCAGGAGTGGTTCTGCCCATCGATGAAGAAAACATAACGAACTCCTGTTACGTGAACTTATATACAAATAAATCAATAAATAGTTGTATACAAATTATAAACTACTATTGCTTACTGAAAGAATTAATTTGTATTAGCTTACAATGATATATTATTCTAAAGACCTTAAGAATTGTCATTTATTATTTTTTTTTTGGTAAACTAATGTTTAAGACAAGATTTTTTATGCATAGCACAAAGGGTAACAATTATTTTTATAATCAATAATTATTAGCCTGAAACACTCATCCACATTGAAAAATCTCCTGATAAAAGATACATGACGCCAACGGGACATTTATGTTTTTCATAATTTTCTTTTGATGTAAAAGTCAAAATAAAATTAAAATTCTGTAAACTTTTAATTTCTTGTTTTATACCCATAATTGTAAAAATTTAACTGTAAATTCAATATGATAAGATTTATAATGTAAAGAACCCGTTAGACAAACTGCTAAAAAGCAGTTTATCGGGACTTTTTTGCCTCATATTTGTAAAGTGTGTAATATATAATTTAAAAAATTAAAAAAACTATGGTAATCAATAATTAATTATAATAAAGATGCTAAATGTTGTTTAATTTATTGGGGGAGGAACATAAAAACTAAAGTATTTCAAATCATTCTATAAAAAATATGGTGCGGAAGCTCGTGGTGCTTATACATGGTGTCTGGAAACTAGAGGAATAAGCGGGAAACTGGTGTATCAATTATGTTATATGACTTTTTGTAATTTACGGACTTGTCGTGCCTTTATTTTAGCACGTCGGGTAGTACACAGTAAAGTATATACGTAATCAAGTACTGGTATTAATTAGGGAACTGCTTGCAACAAAAGGGACACTCTACTAGCATGCATCGCCTTTTATAGAATCTCGCAAGCATACTATCTCGCTTGCACTTATAGACCTTAACACAAACACCATACTTTTATTTATTTTGGTGAAAAACGAGAATTTTTAAATACGTCATTGCATAGACCCAGATCCCAAAAGTTTTAAGCTCTTAAAATTTAAAAATTAACCAAATTAAACGTTCAGATCGAAATAAACAATAAACGAATGTGATATCTATGTGACTCTGTACATAGTACGAGTTTCCGGACGTCATGTATAGTATAGGTAATTTATGGATCAGTTTGGATTCTTCTTCTCTTGATTTGTTGGCCATCTGACTCTAGATTTGTCCAAAAATCACTCTCTAACATCGTTAATTTTACATTTTGTTACAGCTCTCGCACGTTTGGCTCATTTTATTTGTAGATGACCACTACTTCTCGTTCTTTGAAGAAGATCATTTATTGACATTTAAAATGAACAAATTATTTTTTGCTGTAATGCCAAATCCCTCCCTGTCCTATTCCTTCATATCCCGCGAACCTGTAAACTTTATATTGCGTGAGAGCAAACTGTGCCCCTCATATAAAAATCTTTCAAACGGATGAGATAAAGGGATGAGAATCAATAAGTCGAACGGAGTATTTGCTCGAACCTATTCCGCCCTGTAAGATAACACACGCCGGAGGTTCATCTCTTACTTTCCCTCTATGGAAGTAAAATTTCTTCGTCTCCAGTCACTCCGTATAAACTCCCTTTGTAAGTCAATCATATGAGAGGGGGCGACACCCCAACTTCCTATCCAGTACCCCAACATCCCAACAAGCACCAGCGGGTATAGTCCATGAAATGAGAAGCCTCGAAAGTGAAAGGATTTACAATTTTCAGCGTTTCGTTACAAAGGAAATGATGAGATGCAATTAACTTGCTCTCGGAAGGAAATAAACCTTTTGAAAACTAAGCACATCAAAATAATACTCCATATAATTCTTTAAAAGTAGCTTGGAGTTGCGACTAAAATTTCATTATTAATGACGGCCTCCGTGGTTGATTGGTAACGATGCAGATGTCGCGGATTAAAAACCCGGAGTGCGGATTTAAATTTTATTCAATTAATTTGTGATATTTCTCAATAAATTAGTTTAAAATTATTTATATTAAATTTGCTGCACGTTCAAGAACGAAAGATGCATTAAGTATCCCCCTAGTGAAATACCACCGTTCGCAATCGAAACGTTGCTTGAAATGGCTTTAGCCGTATTTGGTGGTAAATCTGAATACCAATAATATCTGAATAAATATTTCCCTACCTTCCTCTTCCCCATCTCATTCACCTCCCCTCTACCTTCAGCCTCACAAAATACCCCTAATCGGAGATGCCATAGTCGCACTGACTCCATATGACTGGGAGCAGTTGGAACTCCTGAGCCGTACCCACCTAAAAATATATATAAATTAATCACCGTTATTGGACTAACTAATTTGAATTTCTTCTTTCTTGTAAGTTATTTCTTATCTTATAAGTTATCAGCAGGCGTCACAAAAATATTTTGGATCTCATTTTTATCTCATTATATCACGCACAAAAATAATCGCAATTTTTTCCCCGTTTTCGGCGTCCCTTCGCAAACAAATACTACTTCAAAGACTCCCACAGAATATCTCGATTGGTTCCATTACTTCTGAAAAGCTGGTCGAATATCATCCATCTTTGCTGAATAAAAAGTCTTTATTACTGAATCGCGGATGAAAGGAATTTAAATATTAAATTTGAATTTCATCGCTGCGTACACAGACAGCTTCTCCACGGCTTGGCGAAGATCATGTAAACACGGATAAGACTTTTCATTTCGCTTAAATAAGATCTGGGATTCAATATAGGAAAGTCCCCACTCCCAGTTGCACCTTCTTTCTACTTCTACTTCTACCTACCCCTGTTCTATCCTTGCCACCTGTTTCTTCGCCCCGGTCACCCACAGCATCCTCTCACCTCTGGCTGTGTCGCTTCTTCCCTTCCATGAATTAAACATACCGCAAGGGTTTCTTATAGGTAAATACAGACCGAAGGTCCCCGAGCTTTATCACGAGATGGACTTATCAGGGGGTGCATGGATGGGAGGAATTGTAATGCGCACTTTTATTCATATTAATATTCCCTGAAATAAATTACAATCCGTGAAAATGAAACATCAAAAGATTTCATTAGATCGGGCGATTTAAAAAAGATTTGTGTTGAAACTATGGCGTCCTCATTTTCGAAAAAATTTGTGAAATTGAAATTCTGGAGTGGGAGAAAATGGACAAAAATATTATCAGAGAATAACGTTATTCAAAATGATGGTCATTCACAAGAAATACTGAGATTGTATAATCTCCAACTCTGGGACGAATTGAAACTATGCCATGTATATTATTAGCACGCTCTACAAATTACTTTATTAAAAATAACTTTCTTACTTTTCTTTGCGTGGAATAAATAATACATCATATGTACAGAATGTTAAGAAATATACCTGATTTACTTTACGCAGTAATTCATGAGGACATTTGAAAAATCAAATGCTAATTACATTATGACTCCAGCAACGAAAAAAAGTTATGGATTTATTGGACGATTGTGGTCGGAGCGGGGGGTCGGGGTTCAGAGTTACTCGGCAGGGTGACCGTGACGACACGCGAAATCATTTTTTTTAATTTTATGTTTCAAAATAAAACCGAAAACAAGAAAAAAATGTCACCGGAGGCCTAATTTTTTTTACATTTTTGACTCTAAATAATTTCAGAAATCACTGGTATGCCAAGTGCATCTTATCTGTAAACCCCTTGTAAATAATTTTAAAATTCATTTACCAGGGTTTGAACCTCTTGCGGCCTTGCATCTTATAATTATTTTGTGCTGAGATGGCACTTATATTCTTAAATATAAATAAATTTCAACTAAATTCTGGCGATAGCTTGAACCAAAAATTTGTTTACATCGCTTTAACTGAATAGTTTGTGTATTTTCATTTAAGCTTTGATTTTTATAAAACTGCATGAAAAGCTCTCTGCGGAGTTTTCATGTCGCTGTAATCTTTACAATGAATATACAATTTTCCCATTTCCTCACTTACCCGCCAGCTGAATGCAGCTTTCTCACAGATGGCAGTAAAACTATTTTGCTTCCGGCCGGATATGAATGCGTGGTCCCGCGGGCGTGTGCGTGCGTGGTTGACACGTGTAGCGCTGTACGTATACGCTGCTTCAGTGGCGCAACTATCTGCTGCAACATCCTCCGGGGCCCGGAGTGTAGGTGCCATGGAAATAAAAACAAATACATTTTTTTAATTAAATGTAGGTAATGCTGTTCACACTTTAATTTCATATTTTGTGTAATTTACCAACTTTTAATTTGCCGTAAGGTTTATCATATTTCATTAAAACAAATTATATTTAACTCCTAGACCATACTCTAGAGCTAGTTCTCTTCATTTATATAGAAATACTAAAAAAAAATATGTTTCACTATTTGTTCTTATGCCATTTACTGTGTATTATTGTAACAATATAGTAAATTAAAATGTGTAAATGTTATTTATTAAATTGTTAAAATTAAGTGACCTGCGTTACTCGCAACAGTAAAGCTACGATTACACTGCTTATTTTTAATTACAATATTTTTCGGTAATTATTATTGCTTTGTTTAAAAAACCTACAAAATATTTTCTTACATTAGTACCAATAACCCCCAAAAGTTTCGCGATATGAGCGTGAAAAACTGTATACTTTTAGTCGGTTTAATTTTTTTACAAAGGGGTTGAAAATTTGTTTTTCCGCCACTGCCGAACCCTCTACACTCTCTACAGACCGTACACTCTGCAAATGTACCTTACAGTGTTCCCAGTACCAAGGACCAAGTACAGTGGTGGAGGCCCAGGACGGAAATCGACTTGCCAATCCTTGTAATAATACATAAAGTTACCGTGGCGACAGGTGGACACCTGCTGTGGCACGCCTGCATTGGCGTTACACCTACCACCAATAATATTTTTTTTATTATTATTTGTCAGTCGTGGAAAAAATAGGAATTGGAGTAGAGAATGTAAGGGAAGTACAACAAAATGATAATTTATTTAAATACGTTCACAGTAATCATGGAGTAAAATTTGGTTTTGAAATTATATAGAACCCGTGCCGAAGAATTAAAAATATTATTCTTGTACTATATCCCTCGCAGTCGAACACATCTACTTTAAGGTTATTAAATAATATGAAAAGATTAGCAATAATTTATGACACACGTAATTTAATAGTTCCACAGGATGTGTGAACATTATGTGGAACTTTGCAGTGAGTCGTGGTGTCAAGTAAGTCTGAATGAGGTTTGGGGTAAGTCCGAACAAAGGTTCACTCAATAAACGTACGCCTAAATTGATTATTTTCGAGAGAATAGAAAACAGGTCAATCCACCGTAAAATGTTTCACCAGCGCTTGCCTAAAAGAAAAAGAAAATATTAGAATATATTAAAAGTCTGAACATTCGCCATTACCTGTTTGGTATATTTATTGTTGGTTATAATAACTAATATATTACAAGTCCGAACATTCGCCATTACCTGTTTTGTATATTTATTGTTGGTTATAATAACTAATATATTACAAGTCCGAACATTCGCCATTACCTGTTTTGTATATTTATTCTTGGTTATAATAACTAATATATTACAAGTCCGAACATTCGCCATTACCTGTTTTGTATATTTACTGTTGGTTATAATAACTAATATATTACAAGTCCGAACATTCGCCTTTACTTGTTTTGTATATTTACTGTTGGTTATAATAACTAATATATTACAAGTCCGAACATTCGCCTTTACCTGTTTTGTATATTTACTGTTGGTTATAATAACTAATATATTACAAGTCCGAACATTCGCCTTTACCTGTTTTGTATATTTACTGTTGGTTATAATAACTAAAATATTACAAGTCCGAACATTCGCCATTATCTGTTTTGGAGAATTTTGAATTATCTCACAATTAGTTATTATAACCAACAATAAATATACATTATGCATAGATATAATAATTGAATTTTTTGAAATTTCAACATTTAATTCAAAAATATACCCATGTCTTAATAATTGTCTCTTAATTTTGTATTTAATTATTTGCATTCAAAATAACGAATGCAGATGTTTTGAACCACCATTAGATAATTAATAAAAACGTTATAATTTTATTCATTCAACTATTTTCTCACGCACCACCCTTCCCCAATAAAGTACACACTTGGTAAGTAGCGAAAAACCCTTTTTGGAAACATTTTCTAAGGTTCTCTTTGTCGTTGACATTAGACGACTGCCGATGACAGGTTGTAATGTCAACAATAGAGCGGATCCGTGTTGCCGCCGTCGATCCATTCATCTGATTGGCTTCCGTCGCCGCCGCAGCCCGCAGTCGCCCGCAGTCGCCCGCAGCCGCCCCGACTCGGCGCTAGGGCGGGGCGGGGGCGGGGGCGGGCCTCTAGGGCGGCCCGGGCCAGCGCTGGGGCCGCCAACAAATACTTAAAGATACGATCCTAATAACGTCTGTCCGAGCCATTCAGCTAAAAGACCCTGTTTGATTTTTGTTAAGAGTAAATGTTAAACCTTTTCATGTGTTTGGAAATTCTTTCTTGTTCACGAAATGTATTTAGGTATTAAATAAAAATGTCAACGAACACTAACGGGAATTGCTAGAATGGGTTCGTATCTCTAGAATAATATACACATAATTTTGGCGATAAATACATAGTATAAAAAAAAATAAAAAAAAAATTCTAAATATTTTTAACACATAAGTTACATACACATTTCGCGAACAAAAAATTACATTCGTATTAATGTTTAAAAAATGTTACTTAAGGGAACTCACAAAAGCGTTGCCAAAGACATTAACAAAATAAGAATAAAAATAATCTTTTTAAACAAAATAAAATACAACCAATTTATATAAACAGTGTTTCAATATCTAACTCTCTGAGCCATAATTTCAAGCCATGAATTAGTGAGTGTGATATTTTATTAGCCATTTGTATTAGTTTGACCAATAAAGATAAATAATTTATTATTGGTTTGTTTGTACAATATGCCAGTCGGAAATGTTCTCTTTCCATTATATATAACCTTAATAATGTGCTACTCAGCTACTCAGTTATTTGTAAAGGCTTACTAAACGCATATTATTGGTGGCAATGGTGGTGACGGTGTACAAATGAATTTTGATTATTTTTATTTTTAAATTTATTTGATTATTTTTCACTCCCAGTAAACTTGTATTCACCATTTTATTACAATTGTAGAACAATCAATGTTTCACAAGTAATTAATTATAAATAATACTCGTATATGTGTGTAATATATTTTCGGCACCTTCCGGAGTTAAACATAGTCTTTGTGTTGCCCTGAATACAAAAAATTCTACCATACAGGGTTTGAAACCATCATCAGAATAGCTAAAGCCATGTTTGGTCACCAGATTTGTAGCCAGGTTTGAATTTCCCATATCCCTCTCTTTCCCACTACCTTAAGCCTCACAACAAACCCCAATAGGAGATGCCATGGGACGCACTTGGAAACTGTTGGGACTCTTGTACGGTATTCACATTTTGTAAAAGAGTGATAATATGAGTATCTTCTTCTTTAATCTAAGTAATTAATATATGAATACATTTCCTAATGCGCTCAATAAGTTCTCTTATTATATATCTTGTCGATCGCATAAAGAACGTCCATTACATTTAAATTAATAGACTTGCCCCAACATGTATTCTGGGTATCATTTCGATAAGTTAGAGGCAAACCACGTATTCGAGAATGTTTTGAATATAACATGACGCCAGTATGGGCACATTGACCACCGAAGAGCGCACAATAAAATAACCAGACCATGCGCAGAAAATTAAAGTTTGCTAAAGTAAGGCAAAGGTTTGTAGCGCTGTCCATTGTAGAATTTTTCTGTGCATCACCTGCACGGTTGTCTCCTGGCGTAGCGACGCAATTTTTTTGTGAGGTGGGTAAATTATAAAACATTGTAATAGAGTCATTATAAAAATGTACAAAGTAAATTATAACACATATTTTAAAAACAAAAAGTGTAAAAAAATATTAAATTTATATTGAAACGAGCCCGAACTCTTGTGTACCCGATTTAGGATGTGTAGTTAAGTTTTTTTAGGCAACCAACAATTTACACGCCATTGTAAGAAGGAGTTTTCTGAAGCAGATTTCATTTTCGAGGACCAAATTGGGATGTTACAGTGCAAGTTACCTGTAGTATTCACTGTAGTTCAGATTCATTTAGTGACAAACCTTCATCGCACTTAAATAAAACATTTTTTTTAATATTTTTGTAATCAAATTATGCTTCTACTATTCGAAACATTAGTTCAATCGGATTATTTAAAGACAAAATTCATTTAAAGAAAATAAATAAAATAGATCGATGGGGCCATCCCTACAAATGTTCACCTAAAGTGAACTTGTCTTAAAAGCTTAGGCTTATTGAGACTCCGTGACAGCCGCAAAAAGAAAATGTCCGAATCAATGAGAGTTTTTTCATCCCCGGCTGGAGGTTGCGGGTTGCGGGTTGGGGCTCCTCGAGGCGCGGCAAATTGGCTGTTATACCGGGATTCTCGGAAAGTACAAAAAGCTTTTCATTTCGACACCTGATTGGGATGGCTGCACTAGACGGCTTTACGGTCCCCTCCTATCAATATTGCATAATAGACAAATAAACTACAATCTATGAGTGGGGGTGTCTCTTTTACTGACACTATTGTCTATTGTCGTGTTTTGTAGATGACTTTCACGTTGATTTTGGCGCTTCTCGTGAATTTAATTTTGCTTTTATTTCTTCTCTGCTTTCCTCTTTTCTCTACGCCAGCATTTAATAAGTTTTCTACTGATAGCAGGTAATTTTTTTAATAAAACCTTTTCGATTTCTATCCACACCCACACAGGAGACCCTGAGGAAAATAATTTCCATTTTTAAAATGATGGAGAGAAAGCTCTAGGAAGAAAGGGTATGAGCCATGGAGAGGAATCTAGGGATCAGTGTGTCCAGGAGTGACGTATATCTCTCCCATATATATCTCTCCACTACGACGCAAGGCAATACGTCGAGAGTCCAGTTGGAGATGTCAAAAGTGTCTCCCCAAACCAGCCTCTACCGATCTGGCACCTCACGCAGCTGGAGAGCAGGCGCTTCTAGAATACACCTCACCCCAACATAGCGAACCACTTGGGGTTACCTATGGCAGACAGTTATCTAATAAATAGTTGCCGGGGCGGAGGTACCCACACCCGCCTCCCAAATTGTATTACAAACAGTGGAGCAATATCAAAGCTGGGATACCACTAGATCTATGATCTAGTTAATATAACCATGAATTTTAAAAACCATAGATGAAGCTATTCGAGAACAATTTGAAGCCTCGAGATAAGGGGAAAATTATTGTAAAATTCCAAATATTACTTTTTTTAATAACATAACCTATTTCTTGTCGCACTAAATGCCTAAAAAACAGTTATATGTAACATCATTAAAGGCGATCCACCTGAGGTTACCTATAGAAGAGTTTTAGTTATGTGCAGAATATAAATGGTTCCCGGTTTATTAATATTATGTTTAGAAATCGTTACAGTTTTTGTTTTGCTGTGAATCCGTTTTTTCTAAATATTTATTTTATTTTATTGAAAATGCGGTGACGTCCTGCTTTAAGTCGACCATTTGTTCATATAATCTGCAAATTGGTTTTTACATTCGGTTTCCGGTTCAAGATAGTGGCCGTTTTAGTAGCTCAGTAAGTATTATGGTTTAAATGTGAAATTAACGTGTTTATTGGATTTTCTTCGGCAAATTTTTTTTCTCAATATTGTTGTACCTGCATGCCTGAAGAATGTTTGAAAAAAGAGTTTTCGTTGATATAGTGACGTTTCTTTCTACAAACTGTATAAGTTCTTATTAAAAATATTTTTTAAATATTCCATAAAATATGTAAGTTTATAGGTATTTAAGTAACTTACAAATCCCATGATATCGGAGGAAAATTTGGTTTCGATTTATTAAAAAAGTAAAAATTCGAACCTTTTTTTTTCTACGTCATGTCTACTGTTCAAAATATTTAAAATCTGTGCTTACGTATTATTTTCCATCTTACTAGGAATAAAACGCCTGTACTAAGACTAACAGGAGTAGTTGTTGAGTCAAGTTTATGTTAGGTATATAAAAAATTCAGATTTAAAAACATAAAAGTTTGAAAGCAATTATTTTGAAGCAGTTGAAATAAGCTTTTACAGAATAGGCTTATTATTATAATAAGGCATTAAAAAAATGGTAGCACAAATTTAACTAAAAACATATTTTTTACATGGTGTCGGGACTTCTTCATATATTATCCTTGACTTTCAGCCAATTGTTTTTAACATTTTTCTATTTATTTTAATTTCTTTCTAAAATTCCCATAAACCGGTATGTTTCATAAATATAATTCAGGGTGTTAAGGGATGTAGTTTACTTACTTTAACAGTGAATCCTAAGATTATTTTGAGCAAAAAATTTTAACGTAATTAAGGTCTCTAAATTTTTATGTTTTGTTTTTTTCAACTTAAAACATATAAATCAGTGAGTGTTGGACAGTTAGGGCGGGTGAGGGGTTGTTCGGTTACTTGGCTGAGTGACCTGTGACGACATGTGGAAGAAATAAAAATGGTTCGATTTTTAAAAATTAAAAACCCATCAATAAAGTCACCGGAGACCAAAATTTAATTTCCATTTTTACTCTAAATAATGCGTGGAATCACTGCTAAGTAAGTCAAGTGCGTTCCTTGACACCCTGGCATAATACATAATTTATACCATTTTGATGAATCGCAGTTTTGTTTAAATCTGACATTGCACAAATAGAAACACGATGTAATAATATTATGTCGTTCACTTTAGTGCGAGCGATATTAAGGCTTTAACGTCTATGAAGAAATAAAAAAAAGTCATAACTCTCCTAACGTGTCCGCGGGCGATATGTCCCGCTAACTGACTGACGTGGCACATAGCCTTTGGCAGTAGCTTGTAGGGTGAGTGTAGCCTGTGGAGTGAGTGTATCCTATAGGTTGTATAGCCCACCTTTGTGGCGGACACACATAATAAATAACACTTATTACGTTTTTATTACACTCGACGGTAATGTCAAAACGCTTTGTACTAAAAAATGTGGACAAACAGTGTTTTGCTTACAACGCTTTCAATTCAGAGCTTGAGGAGTTGGGAGGAAATATACTAGATAATCCCGTTAGCTTTGGTAGGGTACATTAAAATCTATCAATTTTACGGGAAAAAAATTTCATTCGCTAAATCATTTTTTATAAAACAAAATAACCACATTTCAGAAAATTTTATATAATTTAGCCACGATATATTTTTCAATTTGTACTTGATAATTTGCTTGTGTTGGTTAATTCAGCTACCTTTGAGATAGAAGAACATACATTTTTTTCAAATTAGAATCTTAACCTTTTTACTTCAGGAAAATCCGCTATTTTTATCTTTAAATTTACCAAAACTATATATTCGAGTCCATGTCTAAAAAGTTACAAGTTGATTCTGTCCATGCCGGTTTCAGAAAAGCATTCAACAGAACTAGTCGTAATTTATTGTTTAAAATCCCTTCTTAAATTTTGAGTAGCATTGTATTTAAGCATGTAGTTTAACAGTTTTGTAAGTAACAGACAATTGGCTGTTAAAATTGATGGCTTTACTTTAAGTAAATTCATGGCCACCTGCGGTGTTCCCCAAGGGTCACATTTGGGACCAAGTTTATTTTTGAAATTGTGAACGATTTTGTTACTATTTTCAACGACGTACGAATGATATGAAAATGTACAAAGCTAACATAAATATTAATATCAAACATTTCCAAAATAAATTGTTTAGACTTTTTGTTTGTTACGAAGAGAACGGTTTGCTAATAAAGCAGCTGGTCCAATTTCCTCACCACCTAGGATTCTTGCTGCAGAGTCTCCATCTTCTATCTTCGTATCACCTGTTCCTGTACTTCATCACCTGTTCATGTACTTCATTTTATTTAACTTAATTTCTTCATAGGAAGCAATTACTTTGTGGTTAGACATTATATTATACAATAAAACACAAACACTTTGTATTTAACCACGAATTTATTATTTCATATATCGACCGGTTTCACTTTGACCAAGCTTCTTCAGGATATAATAATAACTAAATGCTAAGACAGAGTTATGGCTTATATATAAGAGTGACAGAGGGAGAAAGAACAAAATTAGAGGGAGACAAAATATTTGACATAGGTAAAATGGATAATCAATTAGTGGGAGGGAGACAACAATACAATAATCAGTTACTGGGGGGGAAACATCAATACACATCATAATCAAGTAAATGAACAAACAACAGTTAACTGTGATCTATGAGATATTAAAAAAAGATTTTTTGTTGTATTTTACATTAACTAAAGGACAATATTTAGATATATGATAATATTAATAATTAATCACGCTACAACACATATATACTATCATGGGTTAGGATGGATTGCGGGGAATAAGTTAAAAATAGGACTATAGGGTGTATTTTTTTGATTTGATAAGTTAATTTGATTATTAAGTAAGTATTCTGACATATTTGTATTTAAAGATTTCCTAATTTCTAAAGCTTCTAAGTTATCTAGTTTTATACCTATACTATTTTTATGTAAGATGCGAGTTCCTGAAATTTTATTAAATGTTATTAAAAATTATTTGAGTGTATTAATAATTAGATCAAAAACCAAATTTTAAAATATCATAATCATTTCGAAATTACATCAAATAAAGCTTAGAAAATGTTTTGTTACATATTTAGAATAGGCAGCCAATTAAAAAATATTCAAACCATAAAAATGTATATGTCATTAGTTACACAGGATTCAAATCGATTACAACTCAATAGTGTCTGTAGCAAGTTATGCTCCATTTATTTACTCACGATAGAAATAATCGGTATATCAAGAGAATGTAATTATGATTATCTACTTTGTCAACAAAAAATATTATAATGATCAGAACGTAGAATAATGAATGACTTAACTTTTTAAATAAAAATCATAAATTCAATAGCTGACAGCCCTTGAGGCTCGATGGTAAGCGTTCAAAGATGTTTTGAAATGGAGATATGTAAATACGAATTTTAGAGGGAGCGCACCAATATTAAAAAACAATGTGAAAAAAAAACAAAACGTGTCAATACGATTCCCGATATTTCAGTAGAAGAGGTATTAAATCTAAGCCAATGTTTCATCAAAAAAGAATCTATAGAAAAAGTCATAAAATAATTAGATAGCAATAAATCTGCTGGACCGGATGGTATTCCTCCAATATTTTTCAAAACCTGTGTTAGTAGTCTGATACATCCTCTTTATAAACTCTTTAACAATTCTTTAAGTTCTGGTTCTTTTCCAGCTCAGTGGAAAAAGAGTTATTTAACCCCTATTCATAAAAAAAGGAGATAAAAGCGATATATCAAACTATAGACCAATTTGTATAATGTCTGCTTTACTGAAAGTTTTTGAGAAATTAGTCCTAGATATCATTGTAAAACCTATCAACAACATTATTGTTCCAAACCAACATGGCTTCATCACAGGTCGCTCTACCTTAAGTAATTTAATGATTTATGAAAATTACATATCTGAATCTCTGGGTCTCAAACAACAAGTGGACAGTATATATACTGACTTTAGTAAAGCTTTCGATAAGGTTCGACATCACATACTTATTTATAAACTTCGATCATTGGGCATCAAAGGTAAATTATTGAGTTGGATTGTTAGTTATCTTAGCAATAGGGTGTTTAGTGTTAAGATTAATTCTGTACAATCTTATATACCTTATGTATATAATCTTATATACACCTTACCATTGTAACATTGCAGGTACCATAGCAGAAATAAATTCAGTAATGAACCGACTACACAGTGCAGGGAATAAATATTGCTTGAACACTAACGGTACTGAATGTCTATCAGCCTATAAACACATTATTATTAAATCTGTATGTCAAATATGAACTTGGCAAACATTAAACGGAGTATGTGCGAACTATTTCCACTACTCTACAAATTACGTTTAAATAAATAAATATTATAATACTTAGTTAAATATAACTTAATATTATGGTACTTTGTTTAATATTATAATACTTGACTTAATATTGTAATACTTAATTTAATATTATAATACTTAGTTTAATATTGTGGTACTTGACTTAATATTGTGATACTTGGTTTAATATTATAATACTTAACTAAATGTTTTTCTATTAGACTTTTTGTCGCTTCTTATCCTAATCTTGCGTAATAGAGATTGTTAATTAGAGTTACATAGTTTATAGGCTAATGTGAACAACAATTTCATCCTTTTTTATTCAATTGTTTTGGAGGATATCGGCAGATCATATATTTTTATTTCATTTACTTAAATTTCATGTTACCTACGTTTCGTAAACTCTTGTTTCATGTTACCTATATTTTGTTAACCTATGCATTGTTCAATCTTATATTTTATGTAATCTGTATATTCTTATATATTATGTAAACTCTTTATTGTTATTGTATTTAAAAAAAAACATAATAGCATTGTATGTAAAAGCCCTATGGGCGTTTAAATAAAATAAATAAATATTCGAGGCCACAAGTGGGGTTCCTCAAGGGTCTCACCTCGGCTCAATATTTTTCTTATTATTCATCAATGACATTGTTGACCAATTTAATGATGTAGAAGTTCTGCTATTTGCTGACGACTTAAAAATATATAAAAGAATACGAAATATATCCGATTGTCAAATTTTACAGAGTAATTTAGAACAACTTCATCAATGGTGTGAACAAAATGCTTTATTTTTGAACATTCAGAAATGTCAAGTAATACGATTTTCCAAAACTCGTTATAATATATTACATGAATATACATTAAATAATATTAAATTAATACCAGTATCACATATTCGTGACTTGGGTGTAATATTCGTTGAAAACTTGTCATTAATTGAACACATCAACTATATAACTAATAAGGCTTTAAAGATGCTTGGCTTCCTTTGCAGAACTTTAACCGATTTTAAGTCCATAGATTGTATGAGAACCCTCTATACTTCATTAGTCAGAAGTCAATTGGAGTATAATTCACCTATTTGGTCCCCTTTATATAAAGTTCACTCCAATAATATAGAAAGAGTTCAGCACAAATTTCTTAAGTACGTTAATTTTAAGCTCGGAATTCCTATTGATTACATAAATTATGTCAGTTTGATGAATCAATTGCATCTAATAACACTGTCTGACAGGAGAATTATTTCAGACCTGGTTGTGTTACACAGAGTCATTAACAACTTAATTGATAGTCCTGCCATCCTTGCCACTATTAAACTACATGTGCCGACTAGGAATACAAGGCAAAATATAACATTCTTCTGTAATACATACTCGACCAACTATCAGACACACTCACTGACCAATAGGATGCATGATCTGGGCAACAAGTATGGGGGTGTTATTGATTTATTTATTGACTCCATATATAGAATTAAGCATAATCTACATCAACACTTTGTTGAATCCTACAAATTACAGTAGCTTTGGTAAATTAGTTTTAATGATTTGTTTTATATGTAATGTTGTTGTAATTTATTTTTTACTTTATGTTATTTTTTTTCCTTCTTTAAAATGGATTACATCTATTTACTGTCAATATCTCCTGTATAATACATATTCTCTTATTGTACTGCATCTTGTATCACTTCTATGTAAAAGCCTTTTTAGGCGTATATATATATAAATAAATAAATAAATAATAATTAAGTGAAAATATTTAATAAAACACAACTTATTTGAAGTAGAGCAAAAGTCTCCAAGCAAATGATTTAGTTGCATTTAAAGATACACTGTGATTTTTATCATACCTATAATATATTAAATTAGAGAATAAAATGTGTTTTTCATAATTTTCGTAGTTTACTTTGCCATTCTTTTCTATCGAGGGAATTTCTTATAATTACCGTTTGGTTTACATATGTACCTATAGATACTATCTTAAAAATTATAACTTTTTTTTGGAACTTAAAGAGTTAAAAAGATATGTTTTATAAATCGATAGAAATTGAGAATGCAGGGGCTTAACATAGTTGATTTCTTTCCATATAACTCGCAAATAAACATCGAGGCAATATTTACCGTATTACTGCGACAACTCCAACACGGAATCACAATTGTATACTCCGATTCGCCGTTTACAGAATTTAGGTAATGTTTATAAGGATTTTGTTTACATATTTATCAATTACTCAATATAAACATGTTTTAGTAAAATTTAAATGGGCAAGCAAAACAGCAAATGGAATTAATAGAATTATCAATAATAATGATTGGATTATTTATATAGCGCCGTTTTCGTGAGAAAATCACCTCAAGGGCGCTTAACAACTTAATTTATGAACCAATCATATCAAATTTATTTTTGAACATGCATTAAAAAATTGTGTTTAATACGAAAGATAAATATTATAATAAACAATTACAGTAAGAATCGCTACTCCCTTATCAGGCACAAGAGTTAATGTTTTTTAAATAGTATTAATTACCTTAAGTATAATAGTTTGTAAAATATATATTTATATATACAATGTAACTCATATTCTTTATATTACAATAAAATACAAAATAAAAACTGACCAACTCTGCTTTGACAGATTTTCATTTATTTATTGTACTGCACCTAATCTGCTATTCTCCATCTTGCGTTGTAATGAATTTTGTTTTTATTTTGTTGTGCATATTTCCATGTTCTTTGTATAGAAAAAGTAAAACTAGTGGTGTGTTTGTTTTTATCTCCGATCCAATTTATTATAGTATCTCTACTACTGTAAAGACCATTCAATAGTGCGTTTAGAACTGTTATCATATTGAAATATTATTGTGTTTTATTATCCACTATATTTCGTTCAATTTTCCAAAATTCAAATAACTCCGGTGAATGGTTTTCTTTTATCTGCTTATAAAATTAAGTTGGAAGACCATTTTAAAGGGGGAAAAGAAATAAAATTAGGAGAAGAAAAAAAACTTTTCACCTTTGTAAAGGTGATAAAACAAGCAATAATAATTATTATCTAAACTTGGAAAACAACAAAAAAACTTTGGTTGTTAAAATTTAAATTCTCATAAATTCGTAATTTTTTTAATAAGAATTTTAAAAGAACGCCTAATTTTGTATATTTATTTATTTTTCTTCCAGACAATTTTTCAACCCGGATTCGCCAATGATTTCCGTTTCATATTATGTTTCAAATTATTTCTTTCATTATGTTTAAAAAAACCCTTATAATTTATAAGTATTTCACTGAAATCGATAAAATTATTTTGTTTGAACGTACTTAGAGATCAATGGCAAACATAATTACAGTATTTTTAATAATATTAGCAGCGTTTTGCTTTTATAATTATAACTTTAATTGATATTTCAAGTCTCCATTGCTCACGATAGAAATAACGGTTCAGCTGAAATATATTTTCCTTAATTTATATTCATTTTAAAATACAACTTGATAGGATTCACTTTTGATAGGAGCCAATGAAAATTCAAAAAAAAAATTCTCATGTTTTTAATTATCAATTTTTTTCTTGCTAAAGCAATCCCGATGAGTTACAAAACTCTCTGTGGAAAGGGAAGAACTTACAATACATAGGTAGAAGTTAATAGGTACAAGTTTACATTGGTATTTTGATATCACAATTATAAGTTCCATAACAGTATAAAAATTTAATATTTTGTCACGTCTGATGTCACGTCTGATGAGCATGGACCCTTGTCAATCACCAGGGCTATTATGGGGCTAAGGCAAGGAGGCATAATCCGCGGTGGTCCGCCAGCGGTGAGCAGGTTGCGCCGGGTGGGATGGAGTGCGCGAGGCCATCCTCAATTAATCAGCATCCATTGAACGTTTAACGGAACAATGATGATTCATTTTTGTGTCACCTCGACAGCATGCTTGGTAATCCAGTGTAGTCTCCAAGGAATTACCCTTCAAAACCACTCACAAATAAAACCATTTTTTAATCCAAATAACTGATTGTATATTTTAATCTCTTCGAACAATACCACTCGAACAAAGAACCGGCTGATCTCGCGCAGGAGTCAAAGCGTCTGTTTTATGTTTGGTTAATTTACACGGAAAGTCTCCGAAGGATCGGTTCATGGTATTCGCGTGCTCTTTTTCATTTTTTTTCAATATTAATTTGTCCCGCAAAACGCAACGCACAACGCGGAATCGTCCTCCGTATTATTCCCGATCTTCTTACCCGCGTTATTTAGCCCGCCCGTCCAACCGATCGCAGGGCAGCCACCCGAAAAAACTCTCAACAAAACAATAATCGGGCACTACCCTGGCAATCCAAACTTGCACAATTCTTTTACGTTACAATTTTTACAAATGAAACGCTTACTTTACTTTCACCAGCAATTCCTTAGCTTATTTGGTGTAAAAAATGCATTTCGGTAAAAATAAAAACATGTCACCGGAAACCAAAATTAATCTACTTCTTATACTCCAAATTCAATTTGCTCAATTCATGTTTTTCGACTGCGCAAATATGTATATACCTACATATATATGTAGATATATAAAATTATTTAAACTGACATTGTACAATTATGTTCTGTAGACAACTTATCCCAAAAATCTAATTTTATGTGTGTATTTCAGTAGTACCTCCAATCAGTTGAGCATTTTCCTTGGTGACGTAATTTTGTTCGGGATAAAACTCCTTTTGTGTTCTGCTTTCCCATATTTAACTGAAACGTACGTATACGTACGAAAAAAACTTCGACTATCTAAAATTTTATACCTATCACTTTGTGTAATATCTTATACTAGGGCAGAACCTGTGAATTCTTGAAAAATCAGCTTGCAATTTAAAGTAAAGCATTTTTTTGTTAAAATATTATATCAGCTATAGATAGGTATTTATGGCATGTGTGAATTCTTCACAATCACTTCCAATTTTTCAGTGCTCAAAAATTGGCATGACTGAAAGCCAAATAATATAATTTGTATGTAAAATGAAAAAAAGTACATTATTAATAATAATTATATTTGAAATACTTTTTATATGAAAAAAAAAGTTCTACTTTATAATCATTTTTAGGCGTGACAATTACAAATAACAATCATACATAACAGCGAAACTTTTATTGAAAATAATATTTAACTATTAAAATAAAGAAACTTAAAAATTTCTACAAAATAAACTGTTTTCATATTTTTTATCAATGTCCAATTTTCTCTGAAACTTGACCACTGTGCACATTTAAAGTACAAATCATTTCTAAAAAATAATGTTTTTTTATATTGGTGAAACATACAAAAAACCTTTAATAAATGTGGAAGAAGTCAAATTATAAAAAAAACAGAAAATTTTACTAATAGATTTAAAAGAAATCATTTGATTAAATAAATAAATACGTAAAAGAAATCACCGTACAGTCAGGCGGGAGGAGACACAACCTTTTCGGCTTAAGCTGTGGCCGTGACTGAACTATAAAGGTGTAAGTATTTCAACACCTGCATACGAATACAGTTATACATTGATAAAATCTCAAATTTTTCTAGAGGAATTCCTCGCGAAGTTACTAATTCATCGCCTACAAAAATAAAATCTTGTGATTTCCGCTCATCTTATAGTTGAAAAACGTCTTACAAAATTGGTAGTCCGTTTTACATAAGATATTTAATAGTAGGGTCCTGTTTTTATTAATCTTAAATGCAAATAACTTGCATCTCTGGGAATCCCTCTAGAAACATTTAAGATTTCAGTAATACGTACATCAGAAATAATTAAAAAATGTGATCGTCGGGGCAATCCCCGCTATCAGGGTATTGTGTCACCTTAAGATGAGATGAGATAATATCCTAAAATGAAGTCGGAATCTTAACGACGTAAGTGAAGAAGCTATGCACAAAAATATGCGACGTGTGGACCTGGTTTATTGGACAAAACTGCGGTTGAATTTGCCTCAGCAAATATCCAAAATAAAGTGGGAATCTTAACGACATAAGTGTTGAAGTCTTGTAAAAATGTAACACCGTAGTAGACAGACACACGGTCGAATTTGCCCAAACAGGCCGATAAAATTGATCTTTCCGTGAGGTTTAATTAAAAAAAAAATTGATGCACGTATTACTAAAATTTCAGATGTTTCTAGAGGAATACCTCGGAAAGTTACTAATTCATCATCTAGAAAAATGAAATCTAGTGCTTACCATTAATTTTATAGTTGAAAAACGTTTTATAAAGTTTTCAACCCGTTTTACACAAAATATATTAATGGTTAGGAGATGTTTTATTAATCTTAAATATAATTCACTTACAATCTTAGAAATCGCAAAATGACAATTCAACACACATATAAAAAGTGCTATAAAGTTATGAAAAGTGATGAAACATGAAACACAGGTTACATACGTAACTATTTAACTTAGTTTTTGTTTCATCACTTTTCAAAACTTTATATCACTTTTTATACGTGTATTGAATTGTCATTATGAGGAGTTATCATGGAACCCTAAAAAATACATATTATCGTTACAAATTCGTCGGAAATAATTCAAATGTGCGCCTCGAGCGAACCTTATTAGAGACCTGTGTCGCATTAGGAGTGTTATATAGGTAATATAATATATTCTATTTTTCTGTTATTAATAGGTTGTGGAACTCCGTCGAATTAATAAAGTATAATGAAACCAATTTCTTAAACTTTATTTCACTCTTATTTATTTCCAACCGAACCGGTTTCAGCCAATCATGTTCATCTTCGGACTGGTACATTTTTGCTTAAAAGTAATGTATTTATGCTTTATTTGTTTATTTCTAGCATCATTCCCTATAAATTTACAACGACTTGTTAAAATTTAGGTTGGTTTACAATTACTCTTAGGAATAACATACGTTATATTTTATTGTGGTCCCCACATAATAGTTCTTAACTATCATACTGTCGAAAATTTTGTGTGTATTTATAGCATGCTGTCATTTATATGACCGGTCGGTGGCTGAGTTGACATCGCGTTTTAATCCCACCGAGGCGTAGTGTGTTCAATTCCTCGGCTGACTAAGTCCTCCATTACAACACAAGCAAAATTTTCCGCTTACTGTGGTGGTAGTAGGAGATTTTCAAATTCAAATTGTCAGGTTATTCGTAACCCGGGAATTTTTGATTTCTTAAAAAATATATATATAATAAAAGGAATGAAATTTTGATAGGCGATTCATATTTTCTGTTTAAAATTATTTATTTCGATTCAGTTTTAGGCAAAAATATCTGACGTGATTGTCTGAAACGGTAAATTCGGAAAGAAATAAGAATGTAAGAAATTAGTTACATCCGAGAAAAACATTTATTAATTTGATAAAATAAATAAAAGAAATTAGTTTTATTTATTTTATCAAATTAATAAATGTTTTTCTCGGATTTAAACTTTTTGTGTGTTTCTGGGAAGGTTTTATAATATCATTGTGTGGGGTAGGTAAATAATTATTTTTGAAATTGAGCTGCTTGATGTCGGTTCATATAATACTTTTTTTTCCATTAAAGGAGTATTATATTCTATATATCCATGGTACCATAAAATCAAGTTCCAAACCATCATCTCTCATGAAGAATTTATTTCTGAAAACGTTTCTCCAACTGCTCCAGATTTGTGAGGGGAACCAAAAATAATGAATTATTGATCCCGTCTATGTTTTTATACGAAATCTCTTGAGGTTTCTGCTGAAGGTCGATACATCGAATCGCACCTTATTTATGTGTCTCGCCTCCGAGCTGGACCATTGCACAAAATAAAATCTGACCATTTGAACCCAGAGGGAATTCCGAATTACATTCTTCAAAGCGTACTTAGCAAGAAATTGAAAAAATCAATCGGGCTAGGTTTCACTTTGTTTTGCAATGAAGTAATCTTATTCATGATTCGATAAAAAATTGAGAAGTTTTTAAATTTATAGGAAACTGTAAATATTAATTTCCTCCTAATGTTACTTTATTGCATGAGAAGTACCATCTGCGCAAAGCCTTGGAAAGTGACATTCGGGTAATATTATGAAATTGATTATTTTTCGGATAATATTATTAAAATGATTCATTTTCGGGTAATATTATGAAATTGATTCCTTTTTGAGTAATATAATTAAAGTGATTCCTTTTCGGGTAATATTATGAAATTGAAGTGAGTAAAAAAGAGGACGGTTGAGAATTAAATATTCACTTAACGAAGTTAAAGCCATTTCAAATAACTTTGTTCATTTTCCGAATGTTGCACGAAAACCATGGGGTTTTGTGAACAGAACACCTTGAGTAAAAAAAAGTTTATTATTGTAGAAAGCAATCACTTTGTGGTTTGACATATTTAATAAAATAAAATACTTTTTTGTTTTAAAACCACGATATTTATTAATTTAAGAACCGACCGGTTTCGCTTTACTTAAGCATCATCAGGGTACAAATTAATACTAAACAAGAAGTACATAATGTGTGCATATATATAACAATATATAGAGGGAGACAACATGATACAAATATATTGGTTTTTAGTATTAATTTGTACCCTGATGATGCTTAAGTAAAGCGAAACCGGTCGGTTCTTAAATTAATAAATATCGTGGTTTTAAAACAAAAAAGTATTTTATTTTATTAAAAAAAAGTTTATTTCCAATATTCTCTTATAATGTCGTTATATTAAGATAAAACACAAATTTTAATTGTAATGTAAGTGGCTACTTAAATTCCTACGTTAATTACAAAACATTTATACTTTATGCAACTTTTTTTTAATATCAAATAAGGTAATGTACAATTGTCCAGGGAAACTTCTTCTTCTTCTCTATGACAATTCTTTTTTCTAACTTTCTTCAAGCAGTTAAGTACCATAATATAGGGTTTTCAAAAAAGATGTTAACACTCATATGGTACTATATAATTTTAAAATAAAATACAGAAAATAATATTAGTCTATTATAAAGCTAGCAGTCCACAATGGAGTGCTGGTATCTACCCTGATATACGGCAGTTAGGCATGGAACTGGCAGAGGAAGGATGAAAGTAGAATTAATGCTGAAGAAATGAGATCCCTGAGGCGTATGTGTAGTAAAACCATTTATGGTCGTGTGAGAAATGTGGAGATCCGCAAAGAATGCAAGGCTGATGTAAGCGTAATGAGTAACATTAAGAAAGGAACGCTTAGATGGTTTGGGCATGTAGAGCGAATGAACGAAGAAAGGAGTGTAAGGAGAATATATGACGCAAATGTGAATAGTAGAAAAATTCGGGGACGCCCGAGGAAGACATGAAACAATCAAGTGAATCAGATACATCATCTCATATGTACGAGATGATGTATGAGAGTGTACCAAGACCGAGTTGTTTGGCAGTCCGTCCTCTCTGCCTACCCCTGCGGGGAAACGGCGTGATGGTTAGTTAGTTAGTTGATAGTAATAATAATATTTGGATGATTTGTAGAGCGCCGTTTATGTGCGAAATCACTTCAGTTAGTTATTCTTTTGCGTTTGGTTGAGTGACTGAACAATAATTCTTAAGGTTTTAAAAATAATTTTCTAACATAAAAAAATCTGATAAGAACAAAGTAACTTTCTGCCTTCACCGTTTTCAGAAAAATCCACAGTTACCAATAATATATACCTTGTACATTGCGAAACTGCCCAAGAAAAGTGTCGGCATATGCTCGGTTTGTTTCTTGGCGAGTTAATGAGAGTCTCTGTATTGGGTGAGGTTGGGTGGTGGGGGTGTGAGGTGGGTGGCTGTGCCGGTGGTAGGTACCGGTAGCAACAGGAAGCAACCCTAATGTAATTCAGAGGATCGATCAGGAGGCCACGGGCAATTAATCTTGCCACTGAGGCGAGTTACAGCAGCCATTAGCCGCCAATCTGCTGTGATGCGTTCTGGCAGCTGATAACTACTATTAATACCTTCCGAGAATCAACAATTACTGAATTAGTTGATGTTACCATAGTTCTTTCAGACTTGAACACTTATACTTGTCGTAAGAAGCAGAGGTTACTGGTTACTGTCAAACATACCAAATGATAAATATTATAAACTTGCCGAACAGATGTAAACATTATTAACAGATGTAAACAATATTATAAACTTGCCGAACAGATGTAAACATTATTAACAGATGTAAACAATATTATAAACTTGCCGAACAGATGTAAACATTATTAACAGATGTAAACAATATTATAAACTTGCCGAACAGATGTAAACATTATTAACAGATGTAAACAATATTATAAACTTGCCGAACAGATGTAAACATTAATTTTTCGTCTTATTTTGAACGTCAAGTGTGCATAATTTCATTGAGAATTGTCGAAATTCTACTTTAAGGAGTGGGAAAAGGAGATGGGGAATGTTTTTCAAAATCTCATGTAGATAATAACCTTGCTCTTGCATTGAGGACAAGTGTGAAAATTTCCATCAATCTCAAAATAAATCTGTAAATATATTTTAAAAGAATGAAGCCAACTACAGACATTTGTCTTTGTGTACGAAAAAAAAAAATATATATATATATTTCTAGGTATTTCTGTCCCGGAAGACCCATGCCCTTCACCAGTACCTGATACGTGAACGAGTCCGGTCACCAGCAGCGGCGTCGACTCACTGACCTCACTGAGTCTTCATCATCGGTCCTCAAGTCATCTCATATACGGCAACTTGACTCTCAAATAAAACTCTGTGACCTTCACAACATCTTTCATTTCGTGCCTCCTCACCAGATCCCCAAACACCTAATATTTTAAAATCTCTTCAGGTGTCATGTACTTTTATATTTTGTAAACACAATACCTTTTATTGTCGTCATCAATGAATTGTATATAACTCTTATCTATAATAAAATTACCG
This sequence comes from Hesperophylax magnus, assembly GCA_026573805.1. Classification (NCBI taxonomy): domain Eukaryota; kingdom Metazoa; phylum Arthropoda; class Insecta; order Trichoptera; family Limnephilidae; genus Hesperophylax; species Hesperophylax magnus. Next base: position 1,489,321 of record JAIUSX010000116.1, on the reverse strand, counting down.
CAATAACTGTACTCATAAATAAATTGCAACTCAATTTAAGTAAATGTAAAAATACTTGATTTTTTTTAAATCTAAAACCCGATAATATATCGATACTCAACTCATTTCAGGCAATAAAATAAATTATTTGGGTATAATCTTTGATTATATATTTTTTTAAATTTCACATATAAGAAAATATTATTACGAACAAAGCAATGAAATCGCTCGGTCTCATAATAAGAATTGCCAAAGACTCGTTAAATGTCGACTTTAAAATCTAATTTGTGTATAATAATAATAATATTTGGATGATTTTTTTTTTTTTGTTCAAAATCACCTGAAAGGCGCCGTACAAATATATAATACACTTTTACAAGTATACATGGAGATAACATACAGTACGATACTTACCTGGTAGGTCACTTGTTATTAACACTTAATTAACATTAACTAATTGTTTATTAGCGAAATTTAGATACAGGATTTAGGACATAATTGGAAAATTCGATATAATTGGACTTTCTCTCAGGAATTTTATATTTAGTTTAATGGTATAACAGCTTAAAAGGGTAAGTTTTTTAGTTTAGACCTGAATTCTGTTGAACTTGATATTGATCTTAGTTCATTAGTCCAGAGCCAAATGGAATCAAATAACTAAGATTATATGGTTCATTTAGATTCCATTGAAAAAATACAGCATATATTTTTAAGACATTACTAACTTTATTCAAATTATATACTTAATACTCCTCTTGTAAATATAAACTATAAATGTCTAATGAAAAATATAACAGTAATAAAGATGTCGACAGAAGATTGGTATCCAATGTCATGTTATCAGGTTTCTTTTTGAAATGATTGATTTCCTTGCATTATTGCGTTATGAGAGTCCTGCAGCAAATGATTTCATCTTGTGTTGACAGAGTCACACGGACTAAATTATATTTCACTGCAGCTCAATACTAATTCCTTTATAAACTCCCTTATTTATACCACGCATAAACAGCATACGCCGAAGTAGCAGGTATTTTTAATAACATCTAAAGAAATTCACATGCTTCAAAAGATTTCACTTGTTTTTTGAAAATTGTTCTTAGTTAACATTTTGTTTTCTTTTGCCTGATTGTAAAAAAATGGAACTGCGTAATTTTTTGTAAACCTTTTTTGTAAAAAAACGTTTTATTCAATATTTAAAGGTATTTGAACCGTAAATAAATAAATTCTGTCTTCATTAGGCTCGGGATTATTAACGAATCAAGATTTTAATCCAGAGTCATTGACCATTGTCGTGTCGTCACCACGGCATGTTCAAGATATCACACAGCAGAACAGATGTTCAACACAGCAAAGTGTGACTAGGTGATCTTCCAAAATGTAACAAATTTTAAAATTAGAAATTTTGTACTGAAAATGAGTGTATAAAATCCATTGTATAATAATTAAAATATTTAATAAATTACGTACAAGAGTGATTTTTAAAACCCATTTTCGGTTTTGTCAATTTGTTTTAATATTGTTTTTAAGCGGCCGCTAAGGTTCTAAGATAAGTTCAATGCATTCTACGAGTTATTTTGAAAGGCCTGAATCTCGCTTGAAAATGTAGGAATATAATCAATAGCTGGGACGTGCAGTGGCTTTTAACTACGGGCTGTATGGAAAAAATAATGTTTATTTCATATTTACTTTCTGAAAAACTTTGAAATAATGATATTAAATTGACAAATTTATGAAAAACTTCAACTTCAGCTTTCAGAAAAATTTATATTATGTACGTACATAAATATTTTATTTAATGTAGGTTTATTCAAAGAAAATTCAACGGTTTCAAACGGTTCCCCAAACAAATCACAGAGCTTTGAAGATTCTCCAAGAAATACCGACCAACATAAAAGAAAGAGAAAGTGTGTTAAAATTTTTAAAAATAATGATAAAATATAGAAAGTATAATTTTTTGTATTTTGTGATGAGAAATAGTTAGTAACTCTATTGCCATATTATTCTGGGATTTTTATATTAGAAAGCATTGACTTTTTTTTGTGAAACACTTGAAAGCCATGTCGGGAGTTAAAATAATAGAAGAGTATGTACGAGACGATGTATGAACATGTATGAGGCAAAGAGTGTGTTCCAAGATCGTGTGGTTTGACGCTCCGTCCTCTCTGTCTACCCTGCGAAGAAACGGCGTGAATAGTTTGTTTTTTTAGTTAGTTGACTTCAAACCACATTTTTGATATTAAATTGACAAATTTATGAAAAACTTCAACTTCAGCTTTCAGAAAAATTTATATTATGTACGTACATAAATATTTTATTTAATGTAGGTTTATTCAAAGAAAATTCAACGGTTTCAAACGGTTCCCCAAACAAATCACAGAGCTTTGAAGATTCTCCAAGAAATACCGACCAACATAAAAGAAAGAGAAAGTGTGTTAAAATTTTTAAAAATAATGATAAAATATAGAAAGTATAATTTTTTGTATTTTGTGATGAGAAATAGTTAGTAACTCTATTGCCATATTATTCTGGGATTTTTATATTAGAAAGCATTGACTTTTTTTTGTGAAACACTTGAAAGCCATGTCGGGAGTTAAAATAATAGAAGAGTATGTACGAGACGATGTATGAACATGTATGAGGCAAAGAGTGTGTTCCAAGATCGTGTGGTTTGACGCTCCGTCCTCTCTGTCTACCCTGCGAAGAAACGGCGTGAATAGTTTGTTTTTTTAGTTAGTTGACTTCAAACCACATTTTTCGAAAAACATTACAACCATTTAGTGGTTTCATTATAGAATAGTCTTCAAAGTACAACATGGTAAAGTAATTTTTTTCTGATTAATACTAAAAACTAAATTTATGCGTAAAATTTAGCTTACTTCGAAAAAACCAAAGTTGAAATTACTCAACCCTCAAATATCTCAATAGAGAACCTTTTGGTTTTAAATTGTACATTTATCATGCAACTTTCTTATAACAAATTAATGAAATAACTAATCCATGAAAAACATTCAAAGATTTTTTTAAATTAAAAGCGTTGGAAAGCAATTAACAATAAAGACTTATCGCTTACAGTAAGTACAAAAAGAAAATGATCTCAAGAAACCATACCTAAATCTCGAAGTAAAGATCGAATTAGACGTTGCAAGGGCTGGTGGGGGGGGGGCGCATCGGAAACACCAATAGCGTTATTCTCCGGCGGAGAACAAATGGCCCGCCCGTAATGGAGTGTCTCAACGGAAAAAAGAAATCTCAAATTAAGCTCATTCGCTGGGCGCTGATAACGGCGATTTATCTCGCCAAGCAACTCGCTACAGATCAACCATTACTTGTGCTTTAAAGTCAATGGGAACTAATAACGTGTCCGTATCGATTATGTCTGTACATCCGGAAATACCAACACATGGGTGAACCAGTTCACGGTCAGTACAGTTACTATTTTGCGGAAAAAATAAATATTTATCAAAGGGAAGTTTTGAAACAAAAATTTGATCCCCACCTCGAGAAGGTTCGTGTCTGGGGTAAGGCCAACCTGTTTAACTAGCACAGTCGATCGATAAAGATTCTATCGATAATATTGGTCTGACTGCAGATGGCTAATATAGAAGCAATTCGTCATTTTGAAATGTTGTTTATCCGTTGGCGATCTGTAGTCATGCGCGGAAACGATTACAACTTACCGATATTATTTTAAAGCTGCTGGCATCTGTTTTTCTACCTTCAATCTCCTCCGCAGCCCAACCTGGCGCTCTTGTAAGGGATCACATAAAAACTTAAATTGATGTTTGATATCGACTGATAAAATAAACATTTAGTATAAAAATATCAGGGTTAGGAGAAAGCATCGCCATTCTAGAAAATAGGGGCCATTTTCCGGTGTCTTAAAAGTTTCTGGAATAATATACATTAATACTAAAATTTTAAAAAAATCATAGGTTTTGTTATAGCGTTTCAGATTTAGAAAAGTACATAAAAATCTCTAAAACTTCAACAATGCTTTGTTTTTAAACAATATATTTTTTTGTTTTTATCTACATGTGCCAAGTTTCAAAACTAATTAATTTAAGGCGATGTGATATTCCAGGTGCCCTTCGAATTTGGAAGGGGCGCGGCCTATTGGTGTAAGTTAAAGGAAACTTGAGAACCAATCAGAGAAAGCCGAACGCCACTGCCCAATTACGCCCATAAACGCCACTGGTAAAATTTGTCAAAAATCCGGTATAATATAATATCGGCATAATGCACAACTCTTCCATTTATCAAATTTTATAGGAGGCACAAAAACTGTTTTTTAACTCTTCGTTTTTTTATGTGACTTCTCACAAGAGCGCCTCTGTCTGTAGAGATAAATAAATATATATATATATATATATATATATTTATCTCTACAGACATGGTGTCCGGAAACTCGTAGTACAAGCGGGAAATTGGTGAATCTACATCACATTTGGAGTCGATTTTGTAGTATATTTTTTTTTGATTTGAGCTTTCGTTTTCGAGTAAATCGAGTCAGAAATTGATTTTTTTTTGATCAAATTCTTATAAATTATTACTGAAGATCAAAGTACCCAACTAATTAAAACTATTTAAAAATTTAAAAGTAAAACAAATAATGACGAAAAAATTTGAACCCTGAAATAGCCGAAAAATATATTTTTTTGTTTTTTTTTTTTTTTATAAAAATGCTCAAATCAAAAAACTTTATGTTTATTTGGGTTCCCCGTGTGGTATACATTCTCCAGTTTCCGGCTTGTACTACGAGTTTCCGGACACCATGTATATATATATATATATATAAATATATTTATATCGCCACTGGTTGGGCAGGGTTGCGGGGCGGATTAAGGAAGAGGTTGAAGGAAAGGTTTAATTAATGCGGGTCTTGAAGAAAGAATATTACTTAAAATTTCTACAGGTTGAGTAATAAAATTATGCCACAATTTTTAAATCATTTTTTATTAAGTAAATTTTTAGGTGGGTCCAAATATATAAGGTAGGTTATCTATACCAACATAATAGGAATAACATTCCAATAACATCACGGTAATTTTTTTCAATACAGAATTAGAATCATTCGCTTTGGTTGGAGGAGAAGTGTTCATTAAAGCAAACATTTTGTTAACAGTTAAATAATGGACGGAATGTAGCGAAGCCGTGTTTTAACTTAATAAACTAAAAATCTCCATGTCTAGAAATTTGTTGGATGAAGTACTTACTCAAATTTGATTTAAAATAAACCAAATGCTACGCAAAGACAAATTATAAACATAAAAATGAAATAAAAGCCGAGGTGAAGTAAATCGCAATAATAAATGCCAATTGTCTCAAAATTTTATTTGGAAACGAATCAACTACGGTATCAATCTATCGATCAAAAGTTTGTCTTATTGGAGATTTAAATAATTATTCTGGATAATTGTGATCCCTAAAAAAATATCTAAGGACTATCATGGTCTTTTTTTAAGCCTTATAAATGAACTCACTCGAAAAATGAACAATTCCAAAACCTGCATTGACCATTTAGAATAAAACATAAAACACAAGCAATCTGTAATGCGTGATTTGACAATAACTGACCACTTTATAATAAACATATAAAACACAAGCAACCTGTAATGCGTGAACTGACAATAACTGACCACTTTATAACAATCCTAGTAATAAACATATTTTATTTTTTTATTATTTAAAAATATATTTCTTTTATATAAAAACATAAATATGTTAAACTAAAAAAAAAACTAATTACAATAAAAATGTTTTCTTTTTAACGTAACTACCCAATAAAACACAAGCAATCTGTAATGCGTAAATTGACAATAAATGACCACTTTATAACAATTCTAGTAATAAACTTAACGCTTGGAACCTTTAATACCAAATACGTCCCAAATTTCGTTAAATTTTATCACTGTGCGTCGCTTTGGTACGAAAAAGCGCGCGAAATTTGAAATTGGTTTTACACTCTACACTCTTTACTCGTTGTTTTGTTCAGCTGCGTTATTTACATATTTTTGGCAAAGAAATTATTGCATGGTTGTTTTTCAAATTGTATCATCATATAAATCGACTGAATTAAATAAATTACAATACCTAATTATAGTTAGGAATTAGGTGTAAAAAAATACTTACTTGTACATTTTCATTGACAGATAAAGAACCCTCGGAAACAGCAGTATTTTTTAATTGTTTGTTTACGGAAAGATTACGTAGAGGACTGTAAAAAAAATTTAGATACATTACATTACAAAAGACATTGCATACATTGGAAAAATAACAATTAATTCCTATTCCATGAGTATATCTTACCTAATAGTCTAATCGTGTTCGATAATCGATGATGACCGATTTATAATAATTTTTTTGTATATTTAAATAATGATTGTAACTTATTTTATCGTGCGTTCATTTTGCAATGTATATTTGTTATTATTCTTTATGTTTGATTTGTAAACATAACGTAAAATAAACAAATATTTCTTATTGTTTCTAAGTATAATTATGCAAAAAAATATTTGAACTTACCCAAACATTCCAGCATGTTTTTTATTTCTTTTTAGGCCACTGAGCGTACCCAGTTTTTTAATATCTTTCCTCCCCATTGTATTAAACTAGGAATTTAAAAAAAAAACGATTACACGTAAACTGATTTTAGTTGAAAAATTTTAGAGAACAGAGCGTCACTAACATAAAGAACATCTTCATAGCGCCAGCGCTGGGCGTTAACTGAATACAAAAGCGTGTAAGCCTTACGTAGACGGCATAGAGTTTGTTTCACAATGGCAAATTCAATGTTTACCTCCCCGAAAATCGATCAATATTCGTGTAAAAATAAACAACGCGAAAATGCATATTTTGTTTTATTTTGTGAAGTTCTGGTACATATATGAAAATTTCCTTCGATTATCAAATAAAAAAATGAATTTCCCACCTTATACAATAAAAAAATATACGAAAATGGGTTTGTAAATGGGATATTTTGCACTAGACAGTTTTTTTTTAGGCCTGATACTTTATTTTTTTCTAGGCTTATAAAAGGTCTTATCAAAAAAATGATCGATTATTTCAAAGGCCAAGATGTGTTCTACTTGCAGTATTTAATTAAAGCATGTGTAGTATTTCTAAGCAATCAAATTTTCAAACCAAAAACATCTGATTTTGCATTACTTGGTATTGGATCGTTGATGTTATAAATTGGCTGGGCTAACAAACGACATGCTTTGTTAGTACGGAAAGTATTTTTTTTGTATTTATTAATTTGATATTCTTACATGTACGTGTTTTGGTAGGTGAGCCATACAGGCAAATCATGTTAAAGATATTTTCACTTGTGTAGTGGTGTACTGCATCGTGGGACTACTGTAGGGTAAGAGGGGATTGCGTTCGGGTGATCCAAACTAGTTTCCAACCAGTTTGAACCACCATCGGTATGCACAAATACATTAAAATTTGCTGTACATCTAAAAACCTCATTTAACATAAATAGCAAAGTATCGAAATATAGTATATTGCCTACATTTTCACACTCATACCACATTACTTCATAACTTGAGCTATGAAGTTAACAGCTAACTTAACAGACTGGTGAGGAAATTGTCATTCTAACTGATGAATCCATTTCTAGAAGTAGTATAAAACTCTTAACTGAATCTTCCGTAAAACAAGTTTTGCAGTGAATGTTGGAGCGGCCACATGGCAACTTTCTCCCGGTGAAAAACGAAAGGTAGCGATCCTCAGAATAAAAATAGAGAAGGGCCTCCCCTAACTAGTTTTATAACAGCGCTAATGCGCTCAGATCTCACATTGCGTGCGAGAGCTGAACGACCGAACAATTGCAACAACCCCTACCACCCACACCCACCCCCCTCGGATATATCTATATTTACACAGCACGGAGAAAGGTGGAATACACTGAAAAGATAAATTGAAAGAAGTGTGCTGCAAGACTGTACATATGCCCAAATTAACTTTTCCTTACCACTAACTATATCGTCAAACATTTGCAACTAACTAACCGTCACGCAGTTTCATTGCAGGAGTAATCAGAGTGGATGGACCGCCAAACAACTCACTTGTATCACACACTCCTTGTGTTTCATTTAGATTCGTACATCGTATCATACTTGTTTATCTTGATATAGCCCGACTCTAGCATTTTGTTAACTTGACCGGGCCATGTCTTTGTCGGGTGTCGTAATATATTCTTATTCACTTCTTTTTTGCTCTACATACCCAAACCATCCGAGCGTGCCTTTCTTAATAATCATACTCAACAAGCTTACTTCTGCCTTACATTATTTGCGAAATTCGCATTTCTCATACGACCATACTTGATTTCACCACGTATACCCCTCAGGGATCTGATTTCCACAGTATTCACTCTTCTTTTATCCTTCCTCTGCCTGATTCATGCCTCACTGCCGTAAACCGCGATAGGTACTAGCACTGCATTGTGGACTGCTAGTTTTGCTTCTTTGGACAACTTTTCGCTGGCGCCAACCGCGTTCAGTCTTCTAATATTGGAGTGTCCTGCATTAAACCCGTAACCATATTCAATGTCCCTCTCACTCTTTCCATCTCTAGTAAATACACTTCTCAAACACACAAATCCATCCACCTTCTCCAAGTATTAATCATTCAGCACATTGTTTTGGTGCTCTCTCTCTCTCTCTCTCTCTCTCTTTCAAACACCATTTCTAAAACATTTTTAAATATCGAGATTCTTTCTTCAGCAGATAAAAAATATATACATGTAGTTTATCTGCTATATACCGGTGTCTTCTACCTTTCGACATGACTATCGATATATACATATATGTTGTCATGTCGTGTCGAAAGGTTTTACGTAAATTCTCTGGGTATTCTCTATTCAGTGGTGGAATAGTAGTCTTGGTACAGGAGAGTAATATAACGGGACCGCCCCTACAATCTGCAATTGAATTTAGAGAACAACTTGCAAGGAACTTATATTGCCAACTTTCTTGGATTTTTCTATTTTGTCTGTCTACATTTTTTGCTTTTTTCATTCAATGCAGGTAAAAAGTGATTGAAAATTATAATAACGATTTTTGTCTCTATGTGGCATCAGATAATTTCATGAAACAACATGAAAGTAAGTTGTATCTCTCTTTAACATTATTAATTATAATTTTGCTTCTCTTTAATATTCTTAAAATATCATTATTTATTGGAAAGAGATAATATAAAAGAACAATATAATATCGGTTAAAAAGAACATCATTTTTATTAATAATGAATATATGCCGTCGTTCTTAAAATAGTTGGTTGTGTAATGGTCAGAAAAGTTGCCCTCAGAGCGGTTGATCGGGGCTCGATTTTCAGAGCTGGCAAATTTTTTATAACAATTTTAAATTTTTATGATTTCAGTTTTTATTTTCATATTTATTTTAGTCGAAACTCACGAAGAATATAATAATATACGTAATCATAAAATATATCGTAATAATATACGTAATAATATATCTTATAAATTACTCCTCCTTCGATGTTCGAATACAGTAACGATTGCCTTTTTTTTTCTATCCGAAAAAGCTTTTGGTATGTTTTTAATAATCGTGTTGTTTTGGTCATGAATAGTTTTTAGGGTTTGTATTTCTTGCTTTCCAGAAATTTTTTCCACATGACTGATCTACTTTCATAAACGTGGCCATTTTTTGAAAAGCATCAGTTATTCAAAAAATTTTAAAATTTACAAAATTGGAGATGTTTATTTGGCAGTCCAATCTGCTTGCCGCTTGCACGCGGGAGAGATCTGCCCAAGTGGCATGGAAATTCTACCCACGGGGAATTTTCATATTTTTTCCATAATCTTCCATACGTGGATTGAAGCGCATTTATTTGCTTCAATTTGGGTCCTCACCGCAGCCAGAGTGGTCCCTGGGGATGAATCGGGACCTCCAGCCACCCCTTGACTCCTCGCCCACCCTGATTCCTAACTCCGGGAAGCAGAAGGCCGAAGGGGTAAGGCGAGGATCTGAAAATCTCCTGCAAGAAATCCCGGACTAAATATACCCACTGAACCGCCGGCTGAAGCATCACGGTGAACCACTTGGGAGAATTTTCATATTTCAATTTGAATGAATTAATTGAATTTTTATTATGAAAATGTTGTGTTAGTGATCGGGGACTGTACATTATACAATCGTCGCAGAGAAGGTTAAATGACAAAAATAATTCTGTACATATTTTTATCTTATGGCACACAAAGATTTAAGCTTACAAAAGCAAGTGGATCTATGGCACTCCCAATAATTCAAAATTTATGAGGAGTGAGACTTTGATTTATAACCCAAAAATTATTAAAATAATATATTAATAAAATCTGATCTAACACAAAATGTGTAAAGATCAACTCCACTATTTTAGATATAATTTGTCAAATTATTTAGTTTGTTTCTTAGGTTTGACGACAACCATGACTCAGTGATGAATCGCTTGACCCTGGGCCCAAAGATCGAATGTTCAAAGCGGAAAAAACATTTTCCATTTTTTTCGAATTTTTACTCATCCATCAGATTTTATCATACCTTTATTTGTAATCTTTTCCTAATTCTAAAATAAATGCACAACGAATACAACAATATCATAAATTTTTAATAAAATATTCTATTTCATTGTGGAGGCACCGAAGAACCTTTTTTCCGTTATCTAAGCCAGCGTTTTATTTTCATACGTTACCAGACAAAAACTTAAACCAATTCACAAAGTACTTTCGTAAACTTTCCATTTTATTCGTGAAGCGTGCAATCAGGGCTGTGTCGCGCCATATCGGTTGTGAAACGGCAGATACAAAAGGTTTCAGCGGTATCGGACCGGTACAAATTTCACGTACAGGAAGAGAGGAACAATACAAATTGAAAGGAGGATTTCGCTTTGCAGGGTCATTCAACTGCACATAGACATTTATTTCGCAATTTGCACGCAGAGCGGTTATCTTCTGTTACGTATGTACCTATTTTACATTTACTCGTATTTTTGATATTTTACAATAATAATATTTGAATTATTTGTATAGCGCCGTTTTTAGTAAAAATCACCCCACGGGCGCTGTATATTATATTCTTCTTCCATGGCTATATTTTCCCATCAAATATAGAACAAATTACATTCACCACACATCAGACAATAATTCAAAAAAACTGTATACACCAATGAGCGTGTAGCCGCATAAAAAATTACAATTAATTTATTTTACATACAGTTATATTTTTTCCCAATTGTTACATTAAGCATAGACAATATTATAAAAATCAATAAGAAAAAAAAGGAAACCCACTAAGGCGCAGCCTGTGCGTGGGTAATATAGTTAAATACATTATATTATTGTACTTAGAAAGAAACAAACTGTGGGCATAAAAAACAAAAACGAGATTACAATTTGTCTAAGCTGTTAGTAAAAAAGTGTTTACAATAGTGCATAGTGAAGTTATAAGTGATTAGTGTAATATTAAGTATATAGTTTGTAAAAAACATAAAGTGATACAAATTAAATAAAATAAGTTTCAACGGCCGTATTGAATAGCCACAATTTTAATTCTTTTAAATGTTATTATACATGACCATACTTACCTGGAAGGTCACTTCAGTGTTATTGGGGAATTTCAACTTTTTTTTTTGCATACAGGGATCTTAATTTTTAAAACACTGCGCATTGCATGTTATTGGAGATTTTAATATTTTTCTATTTTTTTTTAATCCTGTGATTGAATTATTTATTTTCATTAATATTCGCTTTAAGGAAAGGAAAAGCAAAATTTCAACGGTAAACCAAAAATTTTCTTCCTTAATCAGAAATAGATAGAAATAAAACAAATGCCCTGATGATGGACACGTAATACTGTCCATGTAATACTGACGTAGTAATGACATGTAATATTGTCCGAAACGTTGGCCAAAAAAGGAGGTAGCAAAACCCGGCAAAATACCTAAAAAATTAATCACTATTTAGGTTATGTGAGCTATAAAAGAAAGGACTCTTTGCTCTCGTGTGTATTAACTTAAGAGTGTGAGAATCTAAAACTGTGTAACAGCTCGTGATACCTGCTTTGTAAGTTATTGGCCCCTCTGTAGTAGGTATGTGTATGGGTTTTACGGATGAAGAGGGGACTCATATTTGACTTGCATATTGGCAGCCAGAAGGCGGGTAAATAAGTGTTTGAAGAATCATAACCCGCGAGTGGTACATGAAAGAAATATATACTTTTTTTTTTCTTTATAATATCTTACATTTCTTAGTACAATTTAGTAATTTTGACCTCACTGGGTGGCTTACCCATGCGGAGGCCTTACATTATATAAGTTCTAGAGTCTTTTAATATCGATATTAAGAAAGACTAAAAATGTGTGGAGGAATTTGTGGAGGACAGAATTATGTGGTATTATATTCCTTGCCTACATTTGAAGATATTTTAAAATGTTCTATTAGTTAGTTTTTGATTCTTTTCAGAAAATATTTCATGACTTGCACTAGCTTCACTGACTTCAATTGAATTAAAGAATTATTTTTTATTGCATTTTACACTATGTAACAAACGTTATGTATTCAATAATATCATTATTCAATTAACAAAAAAAATTGTTTGTTTATAAAGTTCTGCTGTGTAATTATTATTATACTTATAATGAAAAACAAATTGATTACATACATGGAAATATTATAAATATGTAGTCTGTAAGTGGCCTCACCATATTTTTATATTGCCTTCGGAAGGCGAAACAGCTGTCATGCGTTATAATAACTATTCTTAAGTAAATCGTTTTTTAGTAAATTTGAAAAATAATTTATTGAATAAATAAAAGACACCTAAAAATAAAATGGAGTTCTACAAATTAAACTCGATAGCAATAAAAAAAATACTTTTGTTTTAAATTTATGAGAAGGCTCAGCTGCTTCTCTGGCGTAAGAAGCTTTATTATTAGCTTTGGTTTTAGTGTATTTTTCCGTCGAAAATGTAACTTACCGGTGAATACAGAAAATACGGTAAGCCTCGGCAAAAACAATAATATTTTCAAAGGGATAGATCTAATATTATAAAGTGGTAGGTGCCTTCAGCCAGTACCCTGTACCCTGTATCCAGTACCCAGTACCCAGTACCCAGTACCTAGTACCCATTACCCAGTACCGAGTACCCAACACCAAGTATCCAGTACCCAGTATTCAGTACCCAGTACCCAATACCCAGTACCTAATACCCGAAAATTAATAATTAGAAACGAGTACTTAATACCCGAAACCCAGTACCAAGTACCCAGTACACAGTAACAAATACCCAGTACAGAGTACCCAGTACTCAGAACCGAGTACCCGATAACTAAAACCCAGTACCCAATACTTAGTTAGGTCCTACAGAAATTATTTAAGTGGTTGTTCCATGAGGTGAAAACTTCGTTCGGAGCTAATATTGAAATGAATGAACTTTGAAGAGAATCGAGAAAGCCATGCCCCTTCGTTCCTTCCTTCTTACTTTCTCACTTCCCTTCCTCCTTCCTCACAGGCGATGAAGCCGCATGGGAGAACAAATGCGATCAAATTAATTAAACTCCTCTATAATTTTCTTGTGGAAAATGCGGCAATATTCAAAATGGTGTTGTTCTGGTAGAAACGTCGGGTCTTTTTGTAAACTCGTTTTGATTGGAATAACTTTTGCAATTTTGCGAATAAAAAGCGGCGGCAAAGAAAAACTTTTGGGTTATATTTTCAAATTGTGAGCTAAATAAAAGTCTACAAGTCGGACGCAACTCCCCGTCCTCGGTCCATTGCGGACAGAAGTGTTGTTTAATATTTCAAAGAAATGTTGTCGATCATTATTTTGCGTCCTTTTTGGCAACTTCAAACTTTTACCTGGCCTAAATCTAGGATTGTATGGTTTTCCTATATATTCTACGTATGTATATACCTAAGAATTGATTTTGTGATATGATAACCTAAATAATATTAAAAAAATACCCAAAAAAAACTATTTTTACGCAGAAAACAGTAGCAATTGAAATTCTTATTCTCAAATGTGAAAATCCTATGTTTTCAATATATTTAAGGAGAACGGCTGAGCGGCCTTTTTCATACAAAACTTAAATTTGGATTTTAGGCCAAAACACCTATCCAAAGTACATAATTACATTTATAAAAGTGCAGCGAATATCTAGTACTATTTATTTTTTAAATTATAAAACATAGATCATTAAAAAATTCAATTTTTTAATGATCTTTTAATGAGCTTTGGCAATTATTTGCGAATTAATGGTAATTATTAAAAAAAAATCTCTAAGTACTGAGTTAATATGATAAAATGAAAATGATGTAAAAAAAGTACTTTCAAGGATGTAAATTCAAATGAAATAAAAAAAATATCGCAAATTAACAAAAATTTGTACCCAAAAAAAACTATTTTTTTAAGATGTTTTATTTTCTTTATTTAACGGGTTTTCCAATAAGAGGTGTTATTTTGATATTCAATCGTAATAGATCAATGGTTTCGTTGCTTGTGTGGCACGTAGCGCCGTTTTGTTGAAAGTAAACGTTGTCCAGATCAATACCATCCAATTCCGGCCATAAAAAATCATTAATCATCTTTCGATAGCGCAATTCATTCACCGTAACTGTTGCTCCAGCCTCATTTTCGAAAAAGTAAGGTCTAATGACTCCGCCGGACCATAAACCGCACCAAACAGTCACACATTGACGATAGAAAAGCTTTTCAACAATAACTCTTGGGTTTTCCGAGCCCCAGATGCGACAATTTTGCTTGTTGACGAAGCCACCGAGGTGGAAATGTGCCTCATCACTCAAGATGATTTGCATTTGATTCACTCAAGTGAATTTTAATAATTTCAATGCGTTGTTGAAGCGTGTATCTCTCCATTTTTATTAATGGCGTAGTTTCTACTTGTCAAATGTCAAAAAATGACAGCTTCAAAAGTAACATCTACCGAAATATTGGGCTATTCAAAATAACACATCTTATTGGAAAACCCTGTATATTGAAACAGTAGGTGTGGTAGAGATTTTTTTTACAATTGCAATTAGCTCACAAAAAAATGCCAAAGTTGCCTCTAAAATAATCCAAATTGAAATTGTTTAATGGTTTCTATTTTATAATTAAAAACACAAATAAATAAAGTAGCACATATCCGTACTAGATATTTGCTACACGTTTTGATTTAAAAAAATATTATGTGGTTTGGTCAAGTATTTTGTCCAAAATTCCAAATAAATGTTTTGTGTGAAAAGGGTAGCACAGCCGTTTCCCCTAATATACATAAGCAGTACATAATTATAAATATTTTCAAATCATTGCAAAAAATTGAACTCAAATTGCGCCGTGAACATTTGAACATTTCTACATACAAAATCAAGTTAATAATATTTCATAAAAACCTGATAAAATAAGGAATAATTTCAAAGGTTTTGTTAATTTACTATTCATTTATTTACCACGAATAAAATTTTTATTTATCAGTACAATA
The DNA here is from genome assembly GCA_026573805.1 of Hesperophylax magnus. Taxonomy (NCBI): domain Eukaryota; kingdom Metazoa; phylum Arthropoda; class Insecta; order Trichoptera; family Limnephilidae; genus Hesperophylax; species Hesperophylax magnus. The sequence continues at coordinate 1,473,862 of JAIUSX010000116.1, read as the reverse complement.
TTTAAGTTGTTTCTACAAAAGTCGTTTGTTTTATTCCGCCTTCTTATCTTCGATTCCAGATTTAAATTTGGGAGGGAAATAATTCATCGGAATCGCGCGGGAAAGTGTTTTGGGCCTATACATAAAATAACAATAACTCGAGCCTCCGGCAAAAGGCATAAAGCAACCAAACATCTTGATTTCGTTAGTGGTTGTATTTATAAGTCTAAAGCAAAATAACGGAAATATAATTGCTACGATAAAAGTTGTAAGCGGGCTTGCGAAGCGCCGCTAGGGATGCCGAAAACCTCAATCGATATTTTACATGCTCACGATATTAGCTTGAATCTGGAATTCATAGAATCCGGAAGAAATGTGTAGATACTTTCCCTTTCATTTTAAACTCTGAAAATATTATGTTATTTCGTAAACATTACATTATTTAATGTGTTTTTATTATTTATATTCTTTATGATATTATTAAAATTAGAACAACACAATGTTTGTAGTTGATGAAGTTTAATTGAAAGGTTATTTACGTTATTACGAAACGCAAATTTTAACCACAGACAGAAGGCCCCGAGGAAAACACTTTCTCTCATGGCCTATCTCATCTTTGGGGGATCTTTTTAAGACAAGGTAGGATAGGAAGTTCCGAGAAGGAAAAAGGTATGAGGGGTGAGTAGGAATCTAGGGATCAGTGTGTCCAAGAGTGACAGACGAATGATATATCCTTCCAGTTGGGGCGTAAGATAATGGAGATGGATAGAGAGACCAGTTGGATAATAAATGGTTTCCGGGGCGGCGGTACCCAAACCTTCCTTCCAAATTGTAATTTCAACTTTAAAAACAATTAAGTATCAGCCTGTGGTTTAACGGTTGCCCAGAATTTATTATTAAAGGTGTTTACAATATTTACAAACATTTTAATAGTAAGTACACTACCTGACTCTAATTGAAATATTTGCTTAATTTAACAAAAACGCTGTAAAAATATTTTTCTAACTAATTCATGCAGCACCGATTTGAAAAAATATCTAAATATATATTCTAGAAATATGGTGTAATATATTTAAAAGGTCCCTTTTCACAAAATTTTGCTGCCAATATGAATTAAACATATATTCTAAAAAAAATTATGCAGCGGATATTTTGCCCAGAGATTAAAAACCTTATATTTAATAGAATATTATGCAGCGGATATTTATGCCCAGAGATTAAAAACCTTATATTTAATAGAATATTATGCAGCGGATATTTATGCCCAGAGATTAAAAAACTTATATTTAATAGAATATTATGCAGCGGATATTTATGCCCAGAGATTAAAAACCTTATATTTAATAGAATATTACCTTTTTTTGTTGCAGTTCACATATTCTATTTATTTTGTAAACCTATTTAAATTTCGTCAAATCTCATCTCTTAAAAGTAGATCACTTTACATGTTATCTGCCTCAGTAAGTATTATATTTTCATCCATTATGATGTATAGTACACTTACAAATTACTCACGGTTAAAATGCTATTTATTTTATTTATGAAGTTCCTACGTACATCTGTAATGTCGAAAAGCAAAGCAGAATAGCGATCCTCGTTCTAGTACCCGCCCTAGAGGAATCGCGAAGGATGCGCAGTACAATATCTGATACGGCGCGAGGCCTCCCTGGAGACCTCCGGCAAATAGCTTTTAAGATTCAGACGAATTGGATAAAACCAATTTCATAGTCTGTATTAAATGAATAGAGTAGGTACCAGTGCCGGTGCCGGTGGTACCACCCACCGGGGCCTGTGGCAAGGAGTCGAAGCCGAGACGTCAGGTATGGGTAAGTACCCGCGGAGTTAGGGGTGGTTCGCACTGCAGTCGGGAAAATGTCGATTGGTGCGGATAGAAATCTGAAAAATGAATGAATTTCTTAACAATTTAAAACCTTTTTTGTGGAATGTCGAATTAATACCTAATGAATAGTTGTAATTAGTGAAAAAATGGAGTTTATTACAAAACAATTTATTAGAAACGAAATGTTGGCGTTGTTTGAAATATATAAATCCATATATTTTTTGAACCCCCATCTTCTACTTTTCTTTCTGCTACTACTACTTTAGCCACGTCGGATTCCTTTCATTTTTATAATTTTAAAATAAGCGTTTCAAAAAATATGTTTGCTATACGGTCAGATTATGCATGTTCTGGGTTTCTAAATAGTGTTTTACATTATTCAATTAGTGTTTTACATTATTCAATTAGTGTTTTACATTATTCAATTAGTGTTTTACATTATTCAATTAGTGTTTTACATTATTCAATTAGTGTTTTACATTATTCAGTTAGTGTTTTACATTATTCAATTAGTGTTTTACATTATTCAATTAGTGTTTTACATTATTCAGTTAGTGTTTTACATTATTCAATTAGTGTTTTACATTATTCAATTAGTGTTTTACATTATTCAATTAGTGTTTTACATTATTCAATTAGTGTTTTACATTATTCAATTAGTGTTTTACATTATTCAGTTAGTGTTTTACATTATTCAATTAGTGTTTTACATTATTCGACTATGGTGATTTGAACATATAATATAAAAATGAACAAAGACTAGATCTTAGTGAAATGCTTCTGTTAATTTTTTGTTTTAATGTCAAAACGCTCAGAGCTGGAGTCAGTGAGACTATGGAATCCCCAATTGGGGTATGTTGTGAGGTAGTAGAGAGGAAGATCAGATGGGAAAGGTGAAGGTGGGGAAGTACCTGGCTATTCAGATCTGGTCACCGAACACGGTCAAAGCCATTTCAACAACTTTTCAATTCAAAGTCTTACATCAGGGCGATAGTGAGAGTTCCTTCCACTCTGGAACGCGTCTAATATACTTTTTTTTAAATAAGTAATTTAGTCGAGAGATTTACCCCTCGACGCGGAGGCTGTGAATTGTTGTTGTGTTTATGGTTCGTGTATATGTTATTCTTTGTTTTCGAGTTAGTTTTTTATTAAATCTCTTCGTGGGGTGGGTATTTTATGATCAGGAATAAAGGGCATGTAGCGCCAAACACATTTAATATGGTATGATCAGAAATTACATTTTCTTATTAATGACAGATGATAAAATAGTAAATAAGGACGATTGTTCGCGCGGCCATCCCTACGGTGCGCCGCCCGCACTGTTTCCTAAATGAAATGGTAGATCCCACTCGGGAACAATGTTCGTTTTCTTGTAGCAATTTTCCTGCTTTTATTTTCATTTCGCGGTACACGATAATTTAGAGAACATTCCGTCACATTTAGGGAGATTACATTTCTAAAAATTCAATTTGAAAATTTGTTTCAATTCTCTTATACCCGCCGTAAACATACAATCTTCATATCGGTATCGGACCAATAAACTCTGTTTTGTATTGTTTTGCTAAATATGGCTTGAAAAGATAAAGATAACTTTTGTGACTTGCATACCTATAAGCTATAGGGTGAGTACAAAGGTTACAAAACTAATTTTTATCATTCAAGACTGTTGTGTTTTTTCTTTGGTTTTTAAAAATATTAACGTTTTAATATATATTTTTTTCTAATCTAACCTTTAATTAAATTATGGAATTCCATTTCATGTTAACAACACAAGATGAAAAAATATGTTTATAATCGTATTCTCACCAAAGAAGAAACTGGTTCTTGTGCTTGGTGAGCGAGTTACACGAATTATAAGGAAAATAGAATAACATTATGCAATAGGTTAGTGTGTATATATATATAGGATTCTGTAATACTGATCAATTAAGAGAGTAATTAGAAATATCTAAATAAATTAGATATAAATATAGACTGATAATAAATATAAAGCAATGGAAAAACAGGTAATTAGTTAGTTAATTATTCCTGACAAGTATAACTTCAGTTTGAGTTTCAGTTTGTTGAGATCTTTTAATATCTTTATTTCAATCGGAAGGTTGTTGAAATACTTTATTCCTAAATAGATATAATTGTTTTGCATTGTTTTGAGGTAAGTTTTATTTTTAAGAGTACCCACTGAATTAATCTTAACTCATTATAATCAATTATCTTTTAAAATTTGAAAAGAAATATAAAAGAGTTTATATATGAAAGTTACCATTTTGTCGTTGCTTGGTACAGAATACCAAAATAGAAGAGATTTGTTTTGTTCAGTGCTTTTTTCTAATTTGGTATAGTTTACAATCAAGTTCACATAAAGCCATTTATCTTACAGGAGTACGCAGAGGTTATGGATGGGGTAATTTTATAATAAAATTTATAAAAAACAAAAATATATATGTATACTATGTTTTCATTTTATTTATTTTTTCTAAGTTAACCTTTTAAAACATAAAATTAACATAATTTAACATATTCAATATCGAAATCTAAATAAATATCTAGTCTCCTTCAACGGAAAATATCTTCCCAGGCAACAGGCAATAGGCAACAACAGGCTCATCAGGCTTTTAGAATGTTTTGCCGGCCTCCCCAAAAGTGATATAGGCCCTTAGAGAAAATAATTTCCTCTGCATCTTCTGTGCGGAAATAATTTAAAAAATAAAATGATTAATTATTATTTATTTTATAATAAAAAACAGCATTTTTAAAAGTCTGTTTACTTAGTTTATTTACTGTAGTTTTCACAAAAGAAAACTTAAGATTAAAATGGAGGTTTAAATATTAAACTTAATAATGGTTAGTTAATGTAAACTTTATTTTATAACAGCGACTACCAAAAATGTTCATTTTATGTAAAGAACGATCATTTTATCTCCACCTCTCTCCAGTTTCTAATAAAATCTACAATACCTGCATATTCCATATATTTAAATACTACTAAATCATACTGCCTAAGGCACCTGTAGGTACCTAGTTATTTTATTTATTTATTAAATTATGAATTTATTTATAATTTATTAATCCCTTTTTTGGGTGTTTTTTTCATATGAATAGTGAAAATTATATAGTGTTACATATAACCGATCTCAGTGACATTTAAAAAAAAAATTATTTTGTCTTAAATTGAAGATGTCCACTGACTCAGTATTTTTTTTACATTAGCTCCACACAGGGATCCATGAAGTTAATTATTTTCCTTCAAGTCTATGTTATCTTTGGGGATGCTGGGAGAAGGGTTTTTTTAAGGAAAGAAACGAGAGGAAGATCTGGGAATAAAAAAGGTATGAGAGATGGGTAGGAATCTGGGGGTCAGTGTGTCCAGCAGAAGACCGAAGTTTGAATTCATTCCTCCCACTGTGGTGCAAGGCGTCATTTAAAAGGTCTGCCTCAACCAGTATATAGTGGTGGTCACCAAACGTAACACAACTTGGGGTGATCTATGATAAAGGTGTTGGTTATCCAATGAATAGTTACCAGGGTGGCAGTACCCATATCAGACTCCCAATAAAATGTATTTTCCTCCATTAGTTTTCTGGGCATTGACGAATACATATGACAGTTAGTTACAGATTAATTATCATAATCCGAATACAGCATACGGGAATAATATAATACTGGCACTGTGAGATCGGTTGTAAACTCTATTTTTATTGCACCTGTGACTTATAAAAAAGAGGGAAATGTTACAACAGATCTTTCAGAGGTTTGCCTTCATAATGAATAATATATAAGTTTGTAAAAAATACTAGTTCACACCATTAGAATTATCTTAGAGTATAGGTATTTATTTTGGTCCTCGTGAAACATTCTTACTTCGTGTGACATAGCTATAAAGGCCCCAGTCACAGGCTGTACTTCCGTTGTAGGTTATAGACCCGTCCAATGGATCCAGTTGTGACGCGGTGGACTGAATCCCGTCAAAGGGGAAAACGCAATAAAATCCCAATTATTCGGCGGGGCAAATTTGAAAAGGTTTCAATTATCTGTTTTATAATTGAAAGGAATGTCACAGCGGGGCAATTGGAATTAAATAGTTAAACATGTCAATATAACCTGAGCAAACAATAATGAAATCTATCGCTTCTTTGTAAGGCTCCACAATCCAAAGGCTTTTATCCAAATACAATACGCTTATTGGGATATTATATATTTGAATTTGTGAAGGAATGAGATTTGATTATGGGGGCACCCGTGTGCTTGTGACTGGGCGTTTATACCTTTGAACAACTCTAATATCTTTGGCAGTTGTCGTTGTAAAAATTCTAAGAAAATCTACTAGTATTAGAATGGTGGGTATTATATTTGTCCCCTAATAACGCGAGATCAAAGTTTTCTATTGTTTATGTTGTGTGTTTTGAATCTTCTTTGGTTTTATTTGGTGAAATGTAATTAAAGGGCTGCTTTTGTGTACCTGTGGGAGATCTGACTAATGCCACACCCAAGACTAAATAATTTAATTAAAAATATTGAAAAGCTTAATTCTTTTTCCACCTGAGTTTTATTAATGTAAAGCTCACGTCATACGAAGTAATCTATATATTATAATTTTACCTTTCTTGGTCAGAAACAAAAGTCCACCATTATTCTACTAAGAAATTTAGTTCACCGGTTTCCGGACACCGTGTATTAAGTGATGTAGATTCACCAGTTTCCGGACACCGTGTATTAAGTGATGTAGATTCACCAGATTCCGGACACCGTGTGTTAAGTGATGCAGATTCACCAGTTTCCGGATACCGTGTGTTAAGTGATGTAGATTCACCAGTTTCCGGACACCGTGTATTAAGTGATGCAGATTCACCAGTTTCCGGACACCGTGTGTTAAGTGATGTAGATTCACCAGTTTCCGGACACCGTGTGTTAAGTGATGTAGATTCACCAGTTTCCGGACACCGTGTGTTAAGTTTACAAAGTTTATAGATTTGTTTTATTAAAGTTTCTACATTTTTCGAACATTAATTTTTTTTTATTTTAGTATATAAAACGGGACTGAACTTACATGAAATGAACATGAACATGAAATCATCGTGAAATCAACTTACGTGAGATGAAATTATCAAGGAAACCTTTGATGATTTATACAATTATTATTATGTTCCGTACATATCCGGCGGCGAATTCACCAAATTTTCTTATAACCTGCCAACTAAACACATTTATTTTACGCATTTGCAACAAACAACAAAATAATATGGTGGAAATGAAACAAATTACAATAAGACAAACAAAACAGTCAATAATACGTAACATTTTCCGAGCCGCGGTACCACAAGGCTGGCAGGGCGAGGGGAGGCCGCGGCCCGGGGCTTTACACCCCTGCGATTAAACAACGGAGGGGTTGGCAATCAAATAAAAAGAGCCACTTCTCACGAGGATAAATTTTCTTAAAACGTCTCCATTAAAGTTCGCAGCGAAGGGTCGTTAACAAATAGTACCTACCTCCGGATAAATCGCAAGTAATTGCTCAGGGCTATGGTAAAAGGGATCAACTCCAAAACTATAATAAATAAATTTACTGACAGTATTTTCATTATAGTTCTATCGGATCCAAGTCCAATACAATTACTTTGTACCTTTTACTTTGATTGGTGAATACACGAAATAAACAAAGGCACTAAGTGCCTTTTTAAAAATAAACTAAATATGCAGAAATATTATTTGCGCCATCTTCAGCTCATCAACTAGCATATTTCATTTTAAAATAGGCACCAAATACCATTCATTTCATCTGTTATTTGTATGTCTGACAATGGAGGTGCGACATCTTGTTCTGATGAAAAAATATGTCGTAAAATGGTAAAATATTACTAACGTAAAAAAAGAAGTAGATAATGTTTAATATTGTCGATTTCTTCATTAAATCCCCGATATCTCAGCTTCTTTTTTTGATACTTAGTGCATATTTTTATTTCTTGTACTAATGTATTAATTTAACAAATTGTAAACGAAATTTGTTCAATATTATAGTTTATAAATCGTCACGTGATCCTAAAGATTATGTAAAATTTTGTGAACTAAGAAAGACAACTAAAAATATGTCCAAGTTATGTTACAAAAGGTGTATCGAAAACTGCGAAGAATTGGCAGCAGCTAATCCTCAGAACATTTATAAATTTGCGAACATGCTCAATAATAATGACTCTAGTATTCCGTCAAACATGTATTTAGATAATAAAATGGCCGATACCCCCCAAGAAGTCGTTAATCTGTTTGCTGAATTTTTCAGCAAAGTCTATGATACTGCAAACAACTCTCCATTATTCGATACAACTACAGCTAACAATGACAACAAGATCGATTTTAGCCAATGTATATTCAAAGAAAGCGATATTAGAACTAAATTAAAATCCCTTGATATTAATAAATCGGCTGGTCCCGATAACATTCCTCCAATTTTCTTATCAAAATGCTTATCAGTTTTAACATTACCTCTAACTAAACTTTTTAACTTGTCTCTAAAAATTGGTACCTTTCCACAAAAATGGAAAACCAGTTTTCTATTTCCAATCTTTAAGAAAGGAAATAGATCAGATATCTCTAACTATAGACCTATATGTATCCAATCGTCAATCCCTAAACTATTTGAATCTGCTCTGCTTTCTAAACTCTCGCCTGAGATTAACAAAGTTATTTCACATCGTCAACATGGTTTCATGGCAAAAAGATCTACTTTTACAAACTTGATGATCTATCAGGAATACCTATTTAATACAATGCAAAAGCGTCTTCAAACAGACGTAGTGTATACTGACTTTAGTAAGGCATTCGACAAAGTCTCACATAAAATTCTCATACATAAACTTAGTGCCCTTGGAATAACAGGGAATATTTTGAGATGGTTTGAGAGTTATCTGCATAAAAGAAAAATATGTGTTAAACTCAACTCACACTATTCACACCAGTTCGAAGTCTTTACCGGCGTCCCACAGGGGTCTCATTTAGGACCAGTACTATTTTTATTGTTTATCAATGATATAACTACGGTTTTTGATGGAGTCATGATTCTCTTATTTGCAGATGATCTCAAAATTTATAAAACCATTACAAATATTCATGACTGTTACGTACTACAATTTAATCTTGTGAGGCTACAAGAGTGGTGCACCCACAATGAACTATTTCTCAATATTGATAAATGTCAAACGATTACTTTTGCCCGAATCAAAAATCCCATTACGCATCAATATAGCATCAACAACATTTTCCTAAAAAGAGTTGAGAATATTAAGGATCTTGGTATTATTTTTGACAGGCAACTAACATTTGTTCCTCATATAAACGAAATAACCAACAAGGCCATGAAATGTTTGGGTTTTATATTAAGGACAGCGAAAGATTTTAAATTAATAAATTCCTTCAAACTGCTATTCACTGGTTTAGTTAGAAGTAATCTAGAGTATAACTCAACAATCTGGTCTCCATTTTATAAGATTCACCAATTAAAAATTGAAAGAGTGCAACATAAATTTCTGCGATTTATTAATTATAAATTAGGAATTCCAAACGAATATCTTAATTACACTTTCCTCATGAACTTACTAAATTTAACCGATTTATCATTGAGACGCACAGTGTGCGACTTAGTATCTCTTTTCAAAATTTCGAATGGCAGACTGGACGCCATTGATTTGACGAGTCTTATATCGCTCCGTGTACCTACGCGCGACACTCGACAGACCGCTCTATATAATGTTCCCATATCTGCTAACAATTATTTTCAAAACTCACCTATTCAAAGACTTCACATACTCGGTAATAAGTATAGCTCAATTGATGTTTATCATCACCAATCAGTATACAAACTAAAATACAGTATACTAGAATGTTTGTAACAGATTCATAATTTTTTTTCAAACGCATATTTTATTGTTTCATTAAATAAGCTTTGTTTTGTAAAATTCCCAATCGGGCAAAATAAAGATTGATGATTACAAAGATGGTTTACAACAAACTGTAGTGTTTATCTTTATAATAATAATAACAAACTTACTTGTCTTGTGTGTATTACCTACTTACATTATTGTACTCTTGTAACTACACTATATTTATATAAACTTATCGAACTCATTGTCCAAATTCCAATAACACCGTAACTATATACTTGAATTGTATCTACTTAACTACCTACCTATATCTGTTATATTTTTCTCAAGTTTATGTATTAGTTTAACCTATGTTCTGTAAAATATTCAACCGACGTACTTTGTACAATAAACTTTGCTTGCTTATGTTTATAAAATAATAACACCATAACAATAACCCTACACATTGTTATGTAAGTTCATACTCAATTTATTATGCTATGTAATTAAAATATTTTATAATGCTACTGAACAACAAAACCCATAACATGTATATGTAAAAGCCTTCTAGGCGTTAATAAAATGAAATAAATAAATATGAATCCATTGTGACTTTTAGCCGGTGAACTCCGATCGTGTTCTTTTTGGGTGCATCAAAGGGTAATTCTCGACTGAAAAACATAGTCTTTAGGGGGAGGTTTTAAATATTTTGTCTCCCACTTTTTTGACGACAAATTATTTTTGTGAGTTAAGCCCAATACGAAAGATTTATATCCCGAAAAACTGATAATCAGCCACCAATTGTTACATGTGAAACGAATTGAATTTTTCCACGATAATATCCAGCCCACGGTGAAATGTAGAAAGTTCGGTGAAATGTCGCAATGATTCAAAATTTTAAATAAAGTAAACTAAAAACAATTTACAGAAATAAAAAAAAATTATTTCAAAAATACTATTTTCGGTTGTGGATCTGAGGAAGAATTAATTATAACCATTATTACTATTAACTATCAAATATTACTATTAACTGTAGTGGTCAGCGTTGCAAGCCAATACAAGTAAATACTGGAAATATTTTACTGGAGTTGGGCGTATTATTAACATTCTAGGGTATTTTTCTAATATATACTCGTATTTATAATATTTTAATTTAAGTTGTCCTTTTCCAATTTGGATGTGATGTATAAAGAATTCCTATTATCCCGTGATTTTTCACGGGTTTGCGCTAGTATAATAAAATTTTGCCCGGTTATGAATGGGCATGTCAAAACTTTTTAGGTTTATTAATTCAAACTATTAAATCTTAAGTATTATTTATTTTCATTAATTTAAATCACCTGTTACCGATGACGATGGCGGGTTGCTTCTTTCCCGCTATACTCGGCTAAAGCCAAGGGATGAGCAGGAAGCAAGGAAGGAGCAGGAGAACAGAAGACGGGAAGGGTGCTCTTATAATGGCTATTGTAGCCCTCAAAAGGTTCAAAGGAAGGGTTGGATATTTATTGCCTCAAGAAGATTTTCGCCCTCATCTACGCGGCGAGTGCGAACAATAATATGCGCTAAGTTACAAAAGCAGCTCAAATTTAAAAACAAGACAAAAAATGGATTTCATGTTTCAGGTTTGCCCTGTATGTTGCAATGTTTGATTTGTGTTTAAATATCTTTAAAATATTTTAACACTTCTTGATTTTAAATGTACGTTGAATCACGCTGTGGTCGTGGCTACTGTACACAATGACTACGCGTCAGCCTTTCAAAGGCGTAAATAAATGACAAAACGTCTGTCGTTTTACTGTTATGGTTATTTATAAAGCTGTGTGGTATGATTAGGAAGACTTTCAATACGACTCCGAGTTAGATTATTACGTTTATTGAACCGAGTAGAAGATTACGGATACTTCTTATCTAGCTAGCAGCTGGGATATGAAAGAGCGATCTACATTCGTATTTACAACTGTGTCACTTATCTGTCTCGCTCTGCACAGTCAACCACAGTACTTATTATTTCGCAACGTCGATTACTTAGAGTATATTATGTATTGATTGAATAAATGTACTGTTTAACTACTGCTACGCCTTATATAGTACAAAATCCCACATCCCTTCTAGCGCTGACGAGTTTGTCCTCCGTTGAACTTCAATATTGTGTCGTAGAATTCTATAAATCAGACCATTGAGGGACATTAGCTTCTCGGTACACATCCTCATAAGTGTAGCAATAGTGCATGTGACTGGCAGTGCATTGAAAAGAGATGGTCCGATTATCTGTAGGGAACCCGCTGAAAAAAAAAGGGTATTTTCACTGTATTTTTTTTATCCTCGAAAAAAGTTAAGATGGTTAACGTATTTTTATTTTATTTTTGTGTTGACGAATAAAGTTTTTATAACGATTTTCGATTTGCCACCAAAACGACGTGTTGGTTTTATTCGTGAATTCGGCATCGTTGACGTCACAATGTTTTGATTGGCGTTTTCTATGTCACAATGACGTTGCAGCCAATTAGAACCGTTTCGGAACGTGCGGTTTTTCAAATCAATAAATATGAATGATAATATTAAAATTATACTTTTGTGTGCAATGATCACTAATTAAAAATTACTTTTAGTCCTGTACAAATTTTAACGGTATTCATAGTTTGTTAAAATATCTCATTCGGGTGTAAACTGGGAGCCCTGTAGTTAAGTTTATCATACTTCGTTGCGTGAAAGCACTATGTAAATAAATTGTGAACATTCATTATGACAATCAGTATTACTGAAATAGAAAATAGGATGTCAGGACGAAATTTTACAGGCGTGAATTTTAAATACCAATATTATGCAGCCAGAATTAGTTACTTTATTTAAAAAAAGCATACGCTTACCTACGGATATCGTTGAGGTAAGTTTTTTTTTATAAAGAAAGACAAACATTCCCGGGTTATGAATAACTTGACAATATTTGAAAATATCCTACTACCACCACAGTAAGCGGAAAATTTTGCTTGTGTTGTGATGGAAGACTTAGCCAGCCGATGAATTGAACACACCAAGGCTGGATGGGACCCAAACGCGATGTCAGTCACCGACCAGTTTGTGTTGTGTTGTGTAATATCGTCTTAGGCATATGTTGCAAAGACCAACATTTTGAGTATAATGCATTATCTTTAGGGGTGGACTTCAACCCTTGCATTCTAACACCAGTCCCCCTCCCCCATTATATTTCCTTCAAAGTGTAAGCAGTGATTATGGGGAACTATAAAACAATAAATAATCAATCAGAGTTTTACCGCATGAAAGGATACAAGTCATAACTACAATACAACTGTAAATATTAAAATTCTGGACCAGTTATCCCTCAAGTTAGTGTGCTCAGCGGAAGGAAGCTTCTAGCTTCAAGAGTGGTTTGCAAATTACAAAAATTTATATGCAGTCAATATGAATGAAGCGGGGGGTGGATGCGAACATTTTTAGACTCAAGTATACAATCAATATCTATTAGGATAACGCTGTAGGTTTCTGAATCTTTTTGTTTCAAAAAATGTTGCCAATTCATTGCCAAAAATGTCAATTGGAAAGTATTTTAATTTTAACTCCACCGTTTTAATGTTATTGCAGGTATCTCAAATATAAGCCTCTCTTGACCGGTCAGTGGCCGAGTTGACATCGCGCTTGGGTCCCACTCCGGCGTAGTGTGTTCAATTCCTCGGCTGGCTAAGTCCTCCATCACAACACAAGCAACATTTTCAGCTTACTGTAGTGGTAGTTAGAGATTTTCAAATATTTTCAAGTTATTCGTAACCCGGGAATGTTTGTCTTTCATTTAAAAAAAAAATGTACATCGAACTCCGTTGAATATTATTACACGAAATCCAATAATATGTTAGCTGTCTTTATAACGAGAAAATCAAAGCCATTTGATGATCTACATGACTCGTCATCATGACATCATTATACTTAAGAATACCTGGCTAAACTCTGAAATCAAATCGTCTGAACTCGGTCTTACTAACATCGGAATATTTCGTTGCGACAGAAACGTCAGATCAAGTTTCAAGTCAAGAGGTGGAGGAGTTTTAATAGCAATAAAACGGAAGTTTTCATCTAGGAAATTAACCATAAAAAATATCAACTTATTAGTATAATGATAATATCAACTTATGTATAATATCAACTTATTATTTATTATATCAACTTATTATTATCTTATTATTATTATCTATTGGTGCAAATAACGACTCCAATCGAAAAAATTATATTTGGAACGGCCTACCACCACTTTCTGACCATCCAGAAACTACTGCGAAAACATCGAAACAATTTCATTAAAATATGGTCAATCCAAAATTGTTATTCGTGGGGATTATGACTTACCAAACAACATGGAAAGCAATTTGGGAAGCGGGTATTGGTACCGCCGCCCCATGAACCATTTATTGGATAACCAACACCTCTGCCGTAGGTCACCCCGAGTGATTCACTACGTTTGGTGACTTAGCAGGGTGCCCGGGTTCATGGGGTGAGGTTTGTCTAGGTCTTGGCGGCGGATACTACTGTCCACCAACTGCGTGGCAGGCCGGATCGGGAGAGAATGGTTGTGGGAGACCTTTTGTTCTCTCCAACAGGACTCTCTTGAACATCGCCTTGCACCGCAGTGGGATGGATTTATTCATATGTCCATCACTCCTGAACACACTGTCCCACAGATTCATACCCACCCCTCATACCTTTTTCCTTTTCAGAACTTCTCTCCGTCCTTTCCCTAAAAAACCCACCACACAGCATCCCCAAAGATGGTATAGGCCCTGAAGGAAAATAATTTCCTCGAGGGACATTATTATCCTTAGGGCCTCCCATGTGTAGCTAATGTAAATAAAATAAAAAAATAAAAAATATTGTTTAAAAAAAATTAAGTCACACCTCGTCACAAATGAAAGTGAAAACTATCGTGCACATGAAATATTGGACATGTTAATCTTTAAACTTGCACCGACATAATTAAAATTCGGTAAACGTTTTTGTAAATACTTCACATTTCAAGTTGAAAATATCACGAACAATATGAACATTGAAAATGGTGTAGAAAAATCACCATTTAAAGTTTTCAGTTCGGCAAGCAAGCACATTTTCCGCGTTACAGTGTTGATTTTATATGCTTTATTTTTCGGACGTGTGTTTTGGAAAATTGAGGATTAAAAGTAGCAATAAACAAAGACACCAGATATCACATCATAGACAACAAATTCTCATTGCAACGTGGCAAGAATTCGGGAAAACAATATGCCCACTGGCTTTGGCGTTGGCAACCAGCGATGGCGGTCGGCGCGGCGCGAGTAGATAAAAGGCTGTGGCGGACTATATGCTAATACATCCATCTGAATCACTTAACCAAATATTTAAATAGCTTTCCAGGACCGAAAATTCGCACAGACAATCCTGGCGGGTACCTACCCTCACAGTCGGTCTATACTCGGGAGTAAGTACTACCTACTCTCTGTTTCTGCTCTATTATAACAGTCTATGTTTAGGCGGTAGACCTACTCGGGTAAGTAACTAAATCTTCTCTACCGGGGAGGTACTTATTTACTACTCGGGTAGGTGCTTCTCACTACCCATTTAGGCAGAAGCGGATTGACGGCTAAAACGGGCCCGAAAGAATAAGGATCTCAAGTCTTAAATAACAGTTTTTTTTATGTGATTGGTGTTAGTTTTAGAGTTAATTAATGTGTGTAATATTTAATTAAGTTACTTCATTTTTCGGGTGTCCGTGTGACATCAAAAATTTGCTTTATTTCAACAGGCACTATATTTTGTATGGTGGCGCCGAGAGTCGAGACGTTTTTTTGTATATTGTAAGTTCAACTCTTTTTAAAATTGAATAACACTAGGTAGAATGTCTCATCACTACTGTTATTGTATTCCAACAAAGTGCAAAAATAATTTCGTGACCGCATCTGATAAACAATTTATCAGTGTTCAAAAACCGGCATTACTGCGAAAAAATGCATCATATTATACTACTGTAATATAGACTACTGTAATAATTTGTATATTGACACCCTTGATGCTGAAACCAATTCGGATTCACAATCGTTATGATTGCAAAGAAAATGTCAAATAACGTGTCATGATCATAACCTCAAACAGTCTGAAACTTACCGTAAAAAATGAAAAATTTATTTTCATACAAACTATGACTTTACACAAGTAATAAGATGATGCTTTTATTCCACGAAATTCTCCGCTTGCATAGTCAGTATTATACTTGAAAAATAAAATAATAATCTCTGTGTCAACAGTGGGAAGATTATCCGAATGTAACCGATTGCCGTCATTTTCCGTCTGGGTTTTATTTATTCAGGGCCTAAATTGTGTTTGAATTCCGTCGACAATGTGAAACAGCAACAATGCAGTTTCTTTTAAATACAAACAAAACCTGAGTTTTATTGGGTCAATATATAAACAAAACTACAATGAAATGTTGACTAGTGGACTGAGTTCCGTAACTGGTGACGTCAGCATCAACAGATTCAGTCATACCAACCAAACACTGCGTTTTGATGTGATGGTGGTTTATTCATTTTTACATGAATATTCAGATAGTCTTTTATAAAATATTACAAGACGCCATATTGTTAGTTTCAAATTACTTAACATTATAAAAAAAGAGTGTTGAAACTCATCCGACGTGTCGGGTGGTTTATGTGAACGAACCGATTTAGTTTCCGCCTTTGGAAAATCAAAGCCAGAGGAATTGGAATAAATAATTACATTTTGGTTTTTATTTTAAACCCAATTGAATTAGTCCTACCGGGAATTAGTGAATAGTGCCAGTCCGCCCCTTAAACAACCTACTCTATTCTGGAGTAGGTACCTCTCGGAGTGCTTGATCAACACACCTACGTAATGGGGTGCCCAGCATTACTTGATATCAGAGGCAATGAGAAATTTGAATATGGAATCTAATGCGAATCCGATGTTATTTTTTTTTCTATGAAAAGTGCCTGCTTTACATTTTAATAATGGAACAGAATAAACGCTCAAACTTTTTCATCAAAATTCAGAATATTCTCTTTTTACCACCGGGTTTTTTATACATGTAGTTTGGATTAGGTTGCAAATTTAGATGAATAATATTAGATAAAATTGTACATATTTATTCAATTTTAATATTTCTTATTTTTAATCGTTATTGTGATGGATTCAAGTTACAAAATTACAATATCGCTACTACTTTTGTCGTGATTTTTTAATGTTGACGAGGTTTTCTGTTCGAATCAATCTGGAATGTCTGGAAAAAATCATCGTACTGCATATTTCTCTTTGCAGACGGCTAAAAGAGGAACTGTGAAAGAATATTTTTAAATAAAATTTATTTATTATTGTCATACCGTGGCGTTCGATGATATACACTTGTGTTGTCTATTGTCAAGATATCTATATCGAAGTAATCGAAACATTCCTATTCACGTCTAAAAAAACGTCTTGAAATGTGTAGCATTTATTGAATGATATACCTACCTAATTAATATGTACTTCTTATCGATATATTCCGAACAACAATTTTTGATTTTTTATTTAGATAACATTGACGCTGTACGTATGAACACCGACGACGTTCATATCCTAGAAATTAGTTCGAAACATCATTCGATTATTATGTTTCGGCAACGGTGTTATCCATCACTACCGTCAGCCCATGGAAAACGTAAATAAAGACTTGATAAAAGCCGAAACAAAAGTCTTATGTAGATCTCGAATTCAAATGCAAAACTCGTCGAGTCGGGTTCTTTTACAACTCCTTAGACCGCTGTTTATCTGTCTGCGAAACGTGCAACCACCCTCTCCCTCTACACTCCGGATATATCCTTATTCTTGACTTAATCTTAGATAAGGTAAACAATTGCATTCAAATGTTTCAAAATAAATTAAGTTTTTGGGTTTTAAATAATATCACAAGTGGTGGTTGAAAGGAATCGAGAATATACCAACCATGCTAAGCATAAAAAGGAAAAGTCCAAAAACAACATCTTTTCAGGAGAGCGGTTTTTATATTTATGCCTATTTTTGATTGAAACATATCTTTGAGATTTTTTTTTCTTATTTGTTAGTCGCTAGACTCTCAAACGAAAATTTTGAACAGAAAAAGATACGGTCGCATCTAGGAATTAAATCCAGGACCTTAGCCTTGCCGAGGCTCTGCTCTAACCACTGAGCTATTCGACCATATTCTCTTCGGTTATATTTAACTGTATTTCGACTAAGAACTACCAACATTATCTTTATTTCCTTAACGCATATTTTTATTGACTGCTAACTTTATGATGTTATTTAAAGATTCTTCCCGAACTAAATTCCATCTAATTAGTGTCTTGGATAAATATGTTTATTTAAATGTGCGACATTATTGACTTTTCACTTTTCTGCAAGTCTAGGATGAATTCCAAAAATAATTATTTTGTACATTTATTTTAATTTTCAAGAGTAAATTGAAATCAAGAATCACACTAATTCGCTGAAAAACTTAAGTTTCACAACATGTAGAAAAGAGGGTGGGGAAAACACCCGCCCGGGGAAATAGAACTGTGCTTCTTGTACAACATTGGTACAGGGAGCAACTTCACTAGAAGTACGGTAAGAAAACTTTTGTCTCTGTGGATTTGAACGCACGGTTGACTTTCCGTGTGTATTTCGGCGGAAAAATGCAAACACAAGCCCTAATGAAAAGGTTGCAAACACTTCCCGCGTACGCTGGCAGCTGGCAGCTCGCAGCTACCAACTCTCAGCTGGCAGTTAGCAGCTCGCAGGCGGGAAACCAAACTAAATTGCATTAAGTAACAAGAAATCAACACGTCGGCGCACGAATAAAGAATAAGTAGGACTAAGATCCTACATCGCAGATTAAACTGGAAGTTTCGATTAAATGTAATCTATTTTAATCAAACTAATGAGCTACAACTACACTACACTACGAGAAGATTGATTTATAGCTTTCCTTTGTGCATAAATTATTTATTTCGGTAGGTACCTAACTACTTCCGTTAAAAGGGTTTAAGTACCTATATACTATGTGGTTTTGAAAGCAATTCATACTAAATTCTACAGTATCGATCGACCGTAAAAAAATTCTTTTCTGAAATTATTGTTTTCAAATTTCGTGCATAATCTATATACTTATATAAAAAATAATGTTTCTTTGTTTGTCCCCTATAGACTATGGACCAACTTCGCTGAAAGTTGCAAAGTTTCTTCTAATTAGTGTAAAAAGTGTTTAGAAAGTGGTTTGAATGGTAGAAAAAGTCGGGAACGTCTGAGGAAGACTTACCGCATTATCTAAGCACTGGAATGAGTAGTAAATCCAGCACACATCAGTGCATGTCAAAAGGCACACAAATAAAGACCGATACAGGGTAGTAAATTGCACTAACTTCGGGAGGTGATTTTACGTGAATGATGGTAGAAGAAAAAAAGGTTAATAACTTTTTCGAAATTCTAACCTTTTTTTTCCCCACACTAAAATATTTTTCCATAGAAGAATATTTATTTTCCCATACAAACAATTCAACTTTTTTACCTAAAAACTTCCTTGGAAAAAGTTGGAATTTCGAAAAATGTGATTTATGTTTTCTACTTCTAAAATCATATAGAATCACCCCCCGAATTTAGTACACTTTAGGGAGGACACCCTGCATAATAATATTTATCATACGGCACTTCATAGGAAAATTTAAAAAAAAAACATATATAAACATAATATCATCCCTTCTAAAGACGTAATACTATTTTCGGTTGTGTATCTGAAATTTAGAACTCGGATTTGTTTTGAATTTAAATGACATCATTTTCAAAATTGGAAGTGAAAGAATTAAGTCGAGCGATAAAGTAGGTACCTACATAACACATAATAGAAATTAAAAATATTGTAATGAAATTTAAAAAAAAATCTTTTATTAAATAAATCAGTTTACAGAGTATGATCATTTATGTTAAGGCGATGCACTACGTCGTGTAATATTTTAAATTGAGCCGCTATCAATAACAACCCTTACGTAGATGGCGATAAGGTTTAAATTCCCGCTTAACACCATCCGCCTGTTTTGATTTATGCAAGAAAAAAACATGGCCAAAAAGTGCCTTTTATTTTATTTCGTGGATGTTCAGGTATAAATATTTAATTTTTAACGATCATTGTATAAATAACTTAATTTGCCACATTATACAATAAAATCATAGCCGAAAATGGGTTCGTAAGTAGGAGATTTTGAACTTTAAAGCAGTTTTCAAAGGCCTATACATTATTTTTTTCTGGGCTTATAAAAAGACTTATATAAAAAATCCTCGATTACTTCAAAGGTCAAGATGTATTCTACTCGCGGTATTTAATTAAAGCATCTGAAACATTTCTAGGCGACCAAATTTTCAAACCAAAAACACATGATTTTGAATTACTACGTATGGCATCGCCTTAACTAAAATAAACGTAAAATTATTTTTACCGCTTTTGATTTTTTTTAATGTTTCTCTTCTATAGAAACAGGCGATTGTGTTTAAAAGAATGGTAGCATCAAGATGAAGAATATTTAGTATTTTAATTAATTATGATTTAAGGAAATATGATTATTAAAAATATATATAACAAATTAAAATCTATAATTAATCAAGAAGATAGTTGGTATTTTTACATTGAACTTCTCTTTAGTCGCTTTTAGTAGGTGTTTATCGTTTTCGATTGTTTTGATATTTTCGAGTATTTGTTGAAGTATTTATTCCCTTGATATATGTAATGATGTTGTGCAAAAGTTGTGTTACATTTTTTGTTGGATATAATATATATGGAAATGTATATTATAGTTAGGCATAATAATATAATAAAAATAATATGCCTAAAATATAATACATAATGTTTTATTATTGGTAGGTAAAAATTATTAAAACAATCAGAAAATTATTTTTTACTGCATATTTTTTCTAATTGATATAAATATCCCTTGATTTTTCAGGGGTCTGTGCTAGTATAGTTTAATATAATAACTACCGCTGAGTTGATATTAGACATGATTTGCTGTGATGTATGAAAAATCTAAAAAAAAAAAAATTATTCCATCCTACCAAATATAATGTATGTTTTTCCTGTGAATTTAAAAAAGAAGAAAATTAATATTCTTTATATTCACTTGCAGGCAAAATGATGATTTTTATTGGGAGATGCTACCAAGCTGAAGTGAAGACGGTAATTAATCTAATCACAGTTTCCTTTTTTGTCACCAGAACTTACCCGATACCAACTAACCGCAATTTGCAACCTCTCTCAATAAAAATCTTATTAACCTTCCAGCGGGCGCGTTGCATTGAGAAATTTTCCTTGAGCTGGCGCTTGTCTAAAATTTTACGTCATCGAGTTTTCTCCGTGTAAGTGGTGTTTTCTTTATATAAATGTTAGGGAATTTCTTTAAGGTTATGAAAAAATGATAATAGGCAGTACTTAAAAAAAATTTCTTGACTTTCTTAAAAAAAAACGAAGCAACACTCTAAACATGTTATTATTTCAAAACAAAATATTTTATCGACCTATTTAGTCAGAATAAATTCTCATCCTTACAATTGTTACAAACCACCTCAACTGAAGAATGGTTCTTGCATGTAAAGGACTTGCAACGGCAACATTTCATTGATGCTGAGGATCTTTTCTTATCCAGTGCACATAACCAACAAACACCGCGTTTTGGAAGGCTTGTGTTTTCTTCTTCTGTTATCGGTTCAACTTCCCGACCGTAATGCACTTTGAGAAAAGCACTTCTATCTTGCAGTAAATGTTTGACATTTGATTTGATTTGATTTGACCATAGCATAGCTCAAAGCTCGATGCTTACAACTAAGTGGTAAGAGTGGGGGAAGCGATAAGACGCGTCTGTCGTAAATTTTACGACAGCGTGCCCGCTGGAAGGTTAATATTTCTATTTTTGAAACTGGCAATTCATGGTGGAATTCCATTATAATAAAACAAATTTAAAACGTTTTTCCACATTAATTTTAGATGGCTTTAACGAGCTGAAACCGGTTACGTCAATAAAATTAAAGTGGAAAAACGTTTTATATGTAATTGTTTTATTATAATATATTAAATATCTTACCTTATTCATCTCTAAAAAGTATAAAACAATGTTGCTATCCGCGTCTGTCTGTTTGTGTGCTTAGTTCTTCTAAACTACGCAATGGATTTTTATAGAGTTATCACTATCATTAGAGAATTTCTTCCGGAAGGTTTATATAATATATGCATGTATTATATAATTATATTTACAGAAAGTAGAAAAACAGAAATTTGATGAATTGTTCAAATTCTGTGAAACAACACGTATATAAAAATTCAGCCTGCATATGTTTGTGCACAAGCGAATGAGAATTATTGAATGTCTAATATTTTTATATTATATTAGCTACAAACATAATGATGATTTTAATTGGTTTACCAGAAACACAGGCAAGTGAGAAGACTCGCTGAAAATAGTTCCGTTATTTTATTTTTTCTATGGATGGGTTTTATTTGACGTTTTTTGGGGTTTTCGGTACCAGGAGTGCAGAAATCAGCAGAGTAATACCTGGAAAATAATCGATAAGTTTGAATTTAAGTCCGCACTGACTCTAATGCCGCATTCAAAATAAGCAGAGAATTTCATGAAATTTCATTTTGTATAATTTTTTGTCAATCACCAGGAGCACAGTGGGTTTTTCAGTTATTATCGTTGTTATTGCTTATTGATAGGAAGCTATTATTATTTAAATATAATATGTTAGGAGACTATAAGGTACTTCACGAAAGATTATAACATAGTCCTAATAATTTATTGTTTTTCTTATAATTTCAAAGACTTTCAACACCCAGCGAAGAAAATTAAATTATGTAGTGAATTTTTGCAGATATTTATGTTACATCGTATGAAACTTGTAACAATATTTTAATAAATGCCGATTTATCAGCACTTTTCCTGAATGGTAAATTCATTGTTTACCTTATTTACCTTCATTTACTTTAGAGGTACTTTTTTGTAATTACTATTACTGTCATAATATTAATTAATTATAAGCTTATTATATCAAGGTTAGCATAATATTTTGACTATCGTCAGACCAATCATAACTACACACCCCAACAAAAGATAAGGCACATTTCCAAAATTTAATATTTTGTTACACCATTTAGTTAGACACTTTTACAAATATGTTATAATTTACTCACCTAACTCAATTTTAGCATCGCTAAGCCAAGCGATTTGTTTAAAATGAAAGTTCAGATCCTACATAAAAAAGTCCCACAATGAAAAGCGCTACAAACCTTTGCCTTACTTTAACGAAGTTTACTTTTCTGCACATGGTTTGGTTATTTCATCGGTGATCAATGTACGACTTATGTCTATTGATTATTTATTCAAAGTATTATCTAACCCTCCTGGTGCCAAAAATGTATTCTCGTTTGCCTCCAGCTTGTCAAATGATACCAAAATTTCGATGTTGGGGCAGGTCTATTAATTTGAATACCTATGACACTGCACCAATAAATCTGTCTTCCAGCATTGCAACAAACCCATTTATTTTAAATAGTATGGCAAAATTTTTGCTTTTCTTTCCAGAGTGGAAGATACACTGAGTATCGCCCTAGTGAAAGGATTTCATGATCAATACGCTTCCGTGATATTTGATCGAAATGACAATTAAACACACCTTTAAAAAGTGATACAGAGTCATTAAAAGTGATGAAACAAAAACTAGGTCAAATAGTTACCTGTTTAACATAGTTTTTGTTTCATCACTTTTCATGACTTTATATCACTTTTTGTAGATGTGTTGAACCGTCATTTTGATGAGATACCCGGTCGCCGATCCAAACATTGTCTGAAATGGATTTAGCTATGTTCTAACCTTTCTCTTCTTTCTAACTTTGCTCTTTTACTTCCCATTTCCACATCCTTCTGAACAACAAAATTTCTGTATGTTGGAATTCACATAAAATTATTCCATAGAAAAAAAGGGGGAATGACTGAGAAAGATTACGGTTATGATTATCTTAATCTATTATCTTAATCAGGGTGGCCACAAAAAACGGATTTCAAAATTCCCTGATAATTCCAGGTTTTCCAGGGCAGTTTCTATATTTTTCCCTGATATGGTTTATTTGGTATAAGGACATATCGTTCAACATTTTATTTTTGAAACACGATTTTCATCTACGCCAGAAAATTAGAACAGATACATAAATAAAGGGAATTCCGTCATCTAAAGCATTTATTATTTCCTTGCACCACAATGATCTATTCAAAACAAAATACACTTATTACAAATTTATGATGAAGACAATTTGTGTACAAATGAAAAGACCAGACAAAAATAGACAAATAAACAAAAGTAAGTACAGTAAAACCCCGATAATTCGAAAAAAAGCGTAATTCGAAATTTTCGCCAAAAAAATTTCCGCACAAAAATTTTTTCATACAAAAATTTTTTTAATTCGAAATTCGTTAATTCGTAATTCGAAATTTATTTTTGTCCCCGCACGAAAATTTGTTCGTGAAATTCGAAAAGATTTGATTTTTGCGAAAATAAATCATAATATTTCGTAAATCTGAATCTAAAAGTCAGCCGTGGCGGTAAAACGCCGAAAAATGTATTTTTACGTGGTTATACATCGTCCTAATTAGTATTATTATTTTGTAAATCTGAATCGATTTACACTGGAATGTTGTATTTTTTGAAATTTATTTCGAATATCCGAGTTTGAAGGGCCGAGAAAATACGTTTTACGCGGATATATGTCGTAGTTTTACGAGTTTACACCAAATATCTGTATTTAAAGGGTCGGCCGCAACGAAACTCGGCCGCGAAATTTCAATTTACGCGTAAATGTATCGTATATTTACGAATTTATTTCGAATATTTGAATTTAAATGGCCCGCTGCGACGGAAATCGGCCGCGAAATCTCGATTTACGCGTAAATATATCGTATTTTTAGGAATTTATTTCGAATATCTGAATTTTAAAGGGCCCGCCGCGACGGAAATCGGACGCGAAATTCCAATTTACGCGGAAATATATAGTATTTTTACTAACTTTACTTCGAATATCCGAGTTAAAAAATACGGCGCGACGGAAATCGGCCGAAAAATTTCGATTCACGCCGAAATATGAAATATTTTTACTAATTGACTTCAAATATCTGAACTTAAAAAAGGCCGGCCGCGACGAAAAACTGCCGATAAAATTCGATTTACGCGGAAATATTTCATATTTTTACGAATTTACATCAAATATCTTAATTTAAAGGGTCGGCCGCGACGGAAAACGGTCGCGCATTCTCGATTTCCACGGAAATATATCGTATTCGACGGAAATCGGCCGCGCATTCTCGATTTACACGGAAATATATCGTATTTTTGCGATTTTTTTTCGAATCTGAATTTTAAGAGCCGGCCGCGACGGAATACGGCCGCGAAAATAAAGAAATAATTGGTATTAATACGAATTTACAACTAAAATACCACCCGGATTTAAAGAAGCGGCCGAGAAAATCGATTTTCAGCGTTTTTTTTTTTTTTTTTTTTCATATAAATTCGAATTACGTGGGAATTCGTTAATTCGAAATTTAATTTTTGATGTCCCGTGGATTTCGAATTAACGAGGTTCTACTGTATTGACACTTTGTAAAAATGTTGATAATGATGATCTTTAAATTTTATTACGACCGTACGGGTGTCCGACCCTTTTGACACTTTGTTGTAACTTTGCTAGCTTTTTCTTTACAGATTTCGCACCTACATAGTATAGGGGAAAAACCAAGGCGGGTGGTTTACGACATGATTGTGTTGCAAGGGCTATTTACGAAAATAATAATAAAAAAATACCTACTTATCTAGTCTTTGTCGGCATATCTTTTGTTACACACGCCGCAAGTAAAAGTAATAAAACACAACTTTGGGACTTCACAAATCGTAAATAACGAATTTCGTTTTATTTTTGGAATTCCCTGATATTTTAAGAATATTTTAAAATTCCCTGACATTTCCCTGATAATTCCCGGTTCGGTAAAATTCCCTGATAATTCCCGGTTTTCCCGGTTTTCCAGGTCTGTGGCCACCCTGTTAATCTATTATAGAAATCTATTATCGAAATCAGTAACAATTCACGTCGTACCTACAAAGCGTCGCGCTCTGTCAAGCTATCGTTTTATACATGGAAAACAATTTTTAATAATTCCGCCGGAAGAAAAAACTATATCGTAGTAAAAAACAATTTAAGTTTATCACGTGGTAGTGTTCTCCCGTGTTTTTTTAACATTTAACCATTGATATTTTAATATTATAAATAATTGATCTCACTGTTTACCAAACCGAAGTGTTGTGTACAACGTATCAAGTGCGCGGATTGGACGATTAATTATGAGCTCACTTCTCAAGGCTCCTATTGGTTGCGATTGTGCTGCAAATCTGTGATACCTATTGTTTACAATCGAAACTGTCAATATAAATTCAAAAACAATGTCGCAATCTGAAGCTTCTGATGATGAGAATGACCTTATCCCCTTGAACTCACAAGGAATTTTAAAAGAAACTCAAAATGCCCTCAAAACTTTACAAGATACCTTGGGAAATACAAAGGTTTCAAAGGAGCAACAGCTGAAGATTGCCAGTAATATAGCCTGCGTCCTGGGATCTGTTGGGCAACTAATTTTGGAGAGAGAAACTCTCCGAGGTGAACTCGCCTTAGCAAAAGCGCAAAATAAAGTAATGCTAGCAGAAAAAATGGTGGTAAAACAGGAAAATAAGCAACTCCAATCCAAAATTATTCAGCTAGAATTAGACCTAGGACCAGTGATGAAAAGAGTGGCAGATGCTACGGAAGCGAGTCTCTCTTTTGCAGAGGTTGCAAGTAAAAAAGTTAACTTACCTCCACCATTATCGCGTTTGGACGTCCCCATAGGAAAACCGAGGCCATCCGTCTGTTTCTTTCCAAAATTACCATCAGTGGAAGATAGCGAAGAAACAAAGAAAATAATCAGGGAAGCACTGAAGCCATCCCAGCTAGGAGTAAGAATTACCGGAGTAAAAAATATACGAAACAAAGGAGTAATCATCCATACGGCTAGTGCTGCGGAACAAGAGAAATTACTAAGGTCGGAAATAGTAACCGAATCTGCGACTCTGAGCGCCCGACCCCCAACAAAGAGGCTACAAAGGGTCATTTTCTTTAACGTTCCAAGGGAGTTGTCTGATGAAGCTTTTCTTGAGTGTGCCCTAAATGGAATACAAAATATCGAGGAGACAAATGAAACCATAAAGAAATGTAAGCTTAGTCATCTAGCTGGCCCTCGAACTGGACCTGCATGCCATAGAATCTACGTGGTCCCCACATACCTGAGACATGCACTGGTCAAGCAAGGACGCGTATTTGTTGATTGGACAGTTTGCGGTGTTCGTGATTTTATTGGATTAACTGTGTGCTCAAAGTGTCAGATGATAGGACATTCCTACAAGTTCTGAAAGGAGACGACGAGATGTGGGCACTGTGCCCGGGAAGGACATACCCGTGAGACATGCCCTTCTGCTACTACGGAGCCAGTCTGCGCGACATGCACGAGATTTCACAAGCCCGCAAACCACCCGTCCGGAGATAGGGACTGTCCGGCTTACAAGGCAGCCCTTCAAAAGGACTTAGCTAAAATTGACTATGGCGTCTAATATTGATTTTGAGACCTCAGATATAGAATACGAACGGATTCAAAAGTTCGAAAACTGGACCCAATTCAAACATGAAACAGGCGATAAAGCAATAAATGTCGTTAATTTGAACATTAGGTCTATCTCCAAGTACTGGAATACATTCCTACTAAGTATTTATAGTCAACTAAATAAAATTGATATTATAATACTCTGTGAAACCTCGATAGACGAAAACAGTGTAAATCTATACAAAATATCAGGATTTAACTCGTTCTATTATTGCCGAACAAAAAGATCGGGAGGCGGGATTATGATTTATATTAAAGAAAACCATACATTCGAAAAAAAAGATATAATAGCTACTACATTCGAGTGCGTCTATGGAACCTTCTCCGTAAACAAACACAAACGTATACATCTATTTGCATTATATCGACCCCCGAACACGAACAAAAAAACCTTCCTACAACAGCTCGAAAATATAATACGAAACATTGATATTAAGGAAACCATCTTGATACTTGGAGACATTAATTTAAACCTATTAAATAAACACGACTCAATAATTCTGCAATACGAAAATTTAATGGCTAATTACGGTCTAGTGAAATGTATATATGACATTACGAGAGAAGCGGTGGTAAATACCTACACAACTGCGACGTGTCTGGATCACATATATATTAGAGAAAAAGAAAAGTGTGAAATTAACTCATGCGTATGCGAAACAAGGATAGCAGATCATTATATAACTGCCGTGTCTGTAGTATACCTTTACACTAAGGACAAAAGCAAAATATCGCACCATGAATACAACACTGTACTATCTGAAAAAAAAGTTGGAGAAATGATTACAAAAACTGATTGGAACTCAATTCAAATTCACACTGATCCGGATATCATATATCAAGACATTAAATCACACTTTAAAAAAATCTACGAAAAAAGCAGTATCACAAAATTAGTAAAAAATACGTATCGCCATAATCAAAAAAGTTGGATGAACGATATTCTCATAGAAAATATACAAACGAGGGATAAATTATGGAGAAAATGGAAAAACATGCCAACAAACAAGAATTATGAAAAAGACTACAAAAAATACAGAAATAATCTAAATAAGCAAATATTAGATGCAAAAAAAACGTACTTCAATAACAAATTCAATAATTGTTTTAAGGATATAAAAAAAACGTGGAACGAAATAAACAAAATATTAGGAAGAAAAAACAAATCCAGTTGTGACGCAGTTATATCTAAATTCTTCTTGAAGACCAAACCGACGGATGAAGTTGCAGAAAATTTTGCTAACTTCTTTGATGAGGGAGTAAATGAGTTACTACACAAATGTGATGTCCGTGCGTCTCCGTGCCAGCTAGACGATTTACCGCATTCTATGTACCTACCCAGAGCTAGCGTAAAACAAATCGAATCTATTATCGGAATATTGAAAAACTCAAAAACACCAGGATTGGACCAAATACGTATGTATGATATAAAAAAACATGTAAAAATACTGAGCCCAGTAATTACTCATTTTATAAACACAATAATTGATACTTGCCAAATACCTGAAGAATTAAAAACTAGTATTGTTAGACCTATTTTTAAAGGCGGTGATCATTCAATTATAAATAATTACAGACCTATTTCCCTATTACCTGCCTTGGAAAAAATTCTCGAAAAATATATAGCAATATACCTAGATGGATATTTAAATAAATTTGGTATCATTGACAAATGTCAGTACGGGTTCCAGAAAAAAAAAAGCTGTGACGCACTACTTAATAATTTTTCTAATTTCATAAACACCCAGCTCAACTCTCAAAAACATGTACTTGTACTCTTTATTGATTTCTCTAAAGCCTTTGATACACTATGCCATAAACAAATAATAAAATTTCTACAAATTATTGGAATCCGTGGTAAACTGCTAACTTTTTTTAATAACTACTTATCAAATAGAAAAATGAGGGTAAAAATATTAAATGAGATGAGTAAATCTAAATTTGTAAGGTCTGGTGTCCCACAGGGGTCAATTTTGGGCCCAAAATTATATATTATATATGTTATAGCTATGTCGAAACTATTTAGAAAGGCGCGCAGATTCATTTTCGCAGATGACACCGCACTTGTAGTATCTCATGAAAATCCTCAAATAGCGATTCAAGAATTGCAAACCGACTTTGATGAACTGCTAAAATGGGCACACGATGTAGGATTGGTTATAAATGTAAAGAAAACAAAATGCATGTATATCAGATCACCAAGTTTGAAAATGTGGAATATCCCCAAACTAACCGCACATAACTTTGAATGCATCCATAGAAAAATAATATCCAACTGCCAATGTGAGAAAATTGATTTTGTCAACGAGTATACTTATCTGGGATTAAAAGTAGATAACACATTTAAATGGAATAAGCAAGTTACTAAAATATGTAACCAGCTAAGAGCTCTAGCAAACAGTTTCTATAAATTAAAATTTGTCTTGCCTCATAGCACACTCAAACTAGTATATTTCTCATTAGTAGAATCTATTCTTAGATATGGAATTAGAAGCTGGGGAAATACAAGCATGACATATATTAAGTATGTACAAAATTTGCAAACCTCTATCATTAAAAAAATTGTATCACCTAATATGTATAGACAAAGACACAATGTGCAACTCTTATATTGTGCTGAGGGCCTGCTCCCAATAAAAGGTTTATTTTGGTTCCTTACCATTAAAGATAACTGGGGCGATAGTAATTATAAAAAACCACTGGTACATAGTCACAGCACACGTCTTACAGAAAACAAAGGGCTGAAAATACCTAAAATAACAAATAAGTATGGAAGCCGAACGCTGGAGTACTGTGTACCAGTGATTTTTAATAAGCTCAAAAATAAATTTGTTTTTTCAGAAAATAAGAGTTTAAGCATGAAAACTGTAAAGATGTGGCTTATAAATGAAAAATCTGTATATCTATAAAAAATAGAGCAAACAAATAAGAAAAGGAAAGACATTAATTGAAAGTTTAAATTCTAATATAAATGAATGTAGTTTTTTTTTTTTTTTTTTTGTTCACTAGCAAGCTTTTTATTTGTGTTATGTTAATTCTATTACATTGTGTTATCGTATATGTCTTACTTTGAATGTGTGTTATCTATGTGCTATATTGTCTTGTATTTTTGAATGTATGTTATCGTATTGTCATTCAAAGTGTTAGTGTACTTGGGACGATTGTATGTAAGAGTCTGTTATTTATTTTATTTATTGTATTATAACTGTATACTGAGATAGAACCTGCAGACAAGCAGCCATGTGGCAGCTTCGTGGGACTATCTATACATTGTCTAAAAAAAAAAAAAAAAATGTAAAAAATTTCATTCAATAAAGATCAGCTTATTATTAAAAAAAAAAAAAAATCTTTAATAATGGGAGTAATGAAAAGCTGATAAACAAACCAAATAAATAGCTTTATTAAAATTAGTCAACAAAAAAATTTATATTGTAAGATACATATATAATAATATATCTTATGCACATTAAAATTATATCATCATAATGTAAACACACAGCATACATATTACATATATACGTTATTAAAAACAGAAACAATATTTACAAGGTTCAATGAATCGAATATTTTGGAAATCTAGATATAATAAAAAACTATTAGGAACACCTTGAACATAAAAGAATTAAAATTTTAAGTTTTATATGTAATACATTCATCTTTTAACTCCTCATGTTTTTGTTTGGTAGAGTTCATTTGTTCACTTTTCGGACCAGCTCATATGGTCTCACAGGAATTGTCTCCATTACCTTCATATAAATATGACCTTTTTTATTATAGTGGCTATTTAAACATTTTAAGTACAAAATATGGTGGTTAATATATGTATAACTAATTGTAAAAAAAAACTAACTAATAAACAGTGTTAGAAAGAGAAAACACCAAGCTTTATATTCAAATGTAGAAGTTAACCACAAAATATTGAGAAAGAAAAAATTTATGAAACTGTGAAGATTTTATAATTTTTTTTTTATGAGATGACAAAGAAATGAGGTAGCAGTAATGTTCATAATACATTTGTCCAATAAAATGCGTTTTTTTTTTCGTAAACATAAACACAAGGTGAGCCATTTTTGATTTCAAAATTTTATTATTTAAAAAATGATATGTTTATTTCTAATAATAAAATTTGAAAGCATACTTAAAAATTTATATAGAATTTATTTTTATTATTTCAAAGGAACAAAAAAGAAAACTTTCAGTGTGAACCTTTTATGCGGTATATTCGAAATCTTTTTATATAGGTACTATAAAAGTATTATGCAGATCGTTCCTTCCTGTCCTTCAATATGCTAGAGATGAAGAACTCCCCGGCCTTGTAGGAGGAGCGGACCAGAGGCCCGCTGGCCGTGTAGAGGAATCCCAGCTCAGCGCCCATGTCCTCCCACTGCTTGAACTTCTCCGGAGTCACATACTCCACCACCTTCAGGTGTCTCTTGGTGGGCTGCATGTACTGGCCGAGCGTCACGCAGTCCACTCCCACTGTTCTTAAATCTGTTAACGAATACAAAAATAAAGTCATGCATATTAACACATCGAATCCAGTGGTGAAAGAGACATCTAGTGTTTGAAAAAATAATCACTACGTCATAGATATTTCGATGAGGCTAATTTCTTTTACTTTCATATACACACAATTTGAGGTAAAAATGAATATAATCGGACATAGATCCAATTACACTAGCACGGCCCGCTATGTCCACCGGAAACATCATCTCACGATATGTACGTGCTGCAGGTACCGATTAACCGTTTTGTATATGGAATATATATATTTTTAAACATTCAATAAACTTATGGATTATACATACAAGGAATTTCAGAAGATATTGTTATTTTAAATTAAAGAAATAGATTTTTAAAAACGCATGAAAAGCACTTGAATTCGAGTCCCCATCACCGCTGCTTGTGTTTTGTTTTGACCCTCAGGGTCTCACGTGTTAAGGTACATAAATAAAAGTGTGTTTCCAAAATGGCAATAAGCTGCCAAGTTTTTTAAAAATGATCTGCTTGTCTTTTGAAATGTTATCTATGCAAAAACTTCCAATGCCAAAAACTATATTGCTCAATGGGGTCATTATTGAGTGGCAATAAACGTATATTAATTATTGTGGTGAACGTATGTCTGTCGGTATGAAAGAAACAGGCATATCTGAGTGAGACAGCATGACTCAGAGCATGATGCAGAAATGACAGTTCAACACACCTACAAAAAGTGATATAGAGTCATGAAAAGTGATGAAACAAAAACTAGGATACATTAAACCTAGTTTTTGTAACCAATTTTTTGTTTCATCACTTTTAATGACTCTCTATCACTTTTTAAAGGTGTGTTGAATTTTCATTTTGATGAAATATCATGGAACCGCCTATTATGCATTCATTTTATCAAATACAAGAAAAGGCAATTTACCTCTCATTGTCTGTTCCACTTCCTCATCAGTTTCTCCTAGTCCCAACATGATGGATGACTTGGTAATCAAATCAGGGTCTATTTCTTTGGCTGTCTTAAGGACTTTTAAGGTTTGCTGGTATCTGAAATAAAGGAAAACAAGTTCAACAGAAAATTTAATAAATACATTGGATAAGTAATTAGTATATACATTGACGGCAAAAAGGTAGACTGAAATTTAGATTAAAAAACTGGATTCCAGAACTGCAGCATCACAAATGTAGCTCAAGAGAGAAATATTTTTATAGTAGAGGCACGTATGGCTACAATTCTAAAAGGTAATAGAAAAATGGTAACTTCTTCTGAAAATGTTAATTACAACTTTTTATTTTTACTAAACAGGTTTATTATGAGATTGATTGATGATTAGATGGATTGACATTTATACATTACGTTAGAAAGAAAAATTACCATTTAAATTAAATCATTAGGTTATTGTCAGCAGTGAAAAATTATCGGGCTCAATATGTGGTTAGGTTAGGTTACTTTAGTTTAGGGGTTGACATTTTCTGATCAATCTTCTTCTACTTGCTGACCACAAGTGGCTGCTCAACTGACTATTTTGCTGGCAGAAAACATTTTAGAGCTGACCAAAACATCAATGCATATTTTGAAAGTATCCTTAGTCGAAACACACCTATATTGTACTAGCGCAGTATGGTTTCAAAAGTATAAAAAAATAAATTCTTTAGAAAGCATACACGTGGAAGCTTTTAAATAATAATGTAAAAACAATTTAAAATAAAAAATATGAGTGGTACAATTTGAACACAATAAGCTTTCGATATGTATCGGAGAGTAAATTTTATTTTGTACATTGGAAGACTCACGTGGCTCGCATATCTCGGACAAAGGGAGTAAGTTTCTCCACCGTTTCAATATTATGAGCAAACACATCCAATCCGCTGAGAGCAATGCGCTCAATACATTCTGCGTTTCCTCTGAAATCTGGGACAAGGCACTCTACTAGTATTGCGTCATTTCTGGAAATAAACATATCAAGGTGATTATTAAATCTGATTATCGACACAAATCAAAAAATGTAAGGATCATGCATATCATACAATATACCATATAATCAGTGGCAGTTAGCACTAAGGAGTGTTGGAGCAATGCACTCCAAAAATTTCGGTAAATCTAAAAATAATAATTATCAACCGATAATAATACCACCGAAAATCAAAGCAAATAAGAGTAATTAATGTAATACTATAAAAGTATTAAGTTAAATTCAACCAGCTCGAATTTTCGTTCTTATTCACACTGAAATTTGAAGTACAGTATTAACATTTTTTGTACAGATATGTCTGTACTTTCGTCTACAATCAATGAATGAAATCGTGAGGATCGTAATTCATCAAAACTATTTTTTTTTATGACGTAATTAATACACTGACCAAATTCAAACGCATAACTTTTGCTACGCCAGCTCTCAGGAATCTCTATGTATTTCGATACATGATGATGAATTTATTGCACAGAAAGCATAGAAGTGTTAATTTTGATAGCCAACAATACGTTATCAATCAATACTTTTATTTGAACTTTAATAGATTTTTTGCGCTCGGCAATCTCAATCTTATGATTTCGATCTTCGGGGGTTACCATCATCATTTTCAAAAGCACACAGATTTCTTAATTTTGTAACAGCTTCCTGATGTACTTTTTGATTTAAATTTCTCTTTAAAAGAAACAACCTCCATTCATTAAAATTCTTTCCAGAAGAAAATTCTCCTGGCATGTTTGCTTTAGAGCATATTATACATTTAACACGATCGTTGGTATCTAGGTATTCAAATATATCACCAAGTTTCACTTTCTGTGATTTCG